>CM067845.1:294369518-295592643 GCA_034509565.1 Triticum monococcum | reverse complement strand
TACAGTGCTCAGACTAGTACTATATACATGGGGGAAGTACTACTAATAATGTGGTAGTCTACTAAAAAAATTGATCGGTAGAAGACTCCATGATATCTGCTCCAGCTTCGTCTTCGTAATCATCATCACTACTATCGGGGTCAGAGTCGGTATCGTCGATGATTATGTAGTCCTTGGGATGGTCATCATCTCCTCCTAGCCCAGGGTCTCCCATGAATACTCCTAGCTTCCTTGTCAGGTCGTCATTCATCTCTACTAGTACGGTGATTTCCTCCTTGTATCCGTCGTGTGTAGACTTGAGTTCCTCTTCCAGCTCCATGTTCCTAGTCATCAAATTCTTCAAATCTATCATGCTTGCGCACATTTGGTTCTCCTGGCGATGAATGTGCTGGTTTAACTCCTGGATGAAGGCTGCAATGGACCTGTCCTTCCTGGTGCTGATCATCTCCCATTGCTCATCTCGGCACCCACATATCTGGTAGATAGTGTCCTTAAGATCCTTGTGATAAACTTTGTCGATGTGGGCTGCCACGCTCTTTCCTAGACTCCAGGTTGGTGCATCAAAGGAAAAATCTATTGTCTCAGTTACTGACGTGAAGGTCCTTCCTAGAACTTGAACTCGAATCATCCAACGCTCCTCTTCTGGTAAAGTGGCAGTGTAGGTCCCGATGAAACTTGGTATTTCAATGTTCAGGTACCTAGTGACTTCCTTTAAGTGTCGTCCAAAAGGTGTGTCTTCATCCGGCTGTGCAAACGTGTTCCTTGTGTCCGCCATCCTATAGAGTAGAAGATGGAGAGAAGTCAGAAATGAGTAGAGAAGAGGGACCTATGGCTCATCTTAGTGGTCGTGTCCTACATTCAGCGTGTGCTCTGATACCATCTTGTAGCAATCCGACCTCAAATGGTCAAATCTCCATGCATAAGTGTCATCCCTGGATCGGTAATGCTGACACACACAGTACTTTGAAGGATTTATAACAGAGTAGCAATCACACACTATTACATCGATAGTCTCAAGAGAGAACTTATTACAATAAATATGGCTTAAGGCCATCTAAATAAGATAACAACGGAAGGCTTGGAAGATAAAGTGAGTCCATCAACTCCAACGGCATAGCTGAGTGCACGACAACGACCTAGCGCACCTTACTCTTTGTCTGAAAAGTCCGCAACATGATATGTTGCAGCCCGAAAATGGGTCAACACATGGAATATGCTGGCAAGATAACACAGTAGAGCAACGAACAGGTAAATTCTATCACTACTTGCATATATGGCTGGTGGAGGCTCTATGGTTATATTGTTTTTGCGAAAAGCCAATTTTTTTCTACAACAAAGGAATATATTCTATTTAACTATCATGGTAGTTGTTAAGCATTGAGAAGGTTCCTCCAACTCAATCCCAATTAAAAACTAATTAACATCCCAACAAATTAATTTAGAGTGATGAGATCAACATGATAATCCAGATCCAGATACTCAAGATGTCCATAACCGGGGACACGGCTAATCATGATTAGTTTGTACACTCTGTAGAGATTTGCGCACTTTTCCCCACAAGACTCGATCTCCTCCGTTAGATTTCTCGCACCAACCGTTACCGAGGCTTTTTCCTCGGTTCAATACATAATGACCGAGGCCCACTTTGGTTGGTTAACCCAATCAGTTCATCGATGGTCAGCAAGTATGATGGTTTTAATGATGATCCTGCATGTATTTCGTGCGTATCTCACAGGGGGATTCAAAAAACCCCGTGAATTAACTTGGGTCACAGGTGTGGTTTTGGCTGTTTTGACTGCATCATTTGGTGTAACTGGTTATTCTTTGCCTTGGGATCAAATTGGCTATTGGGCAGTCAAAATTGTGACAGGTGTACCTGACGCCATTCCGGTAATAGTATTGCCTTTAGTGGAGTTATTACGTGGAAGTGCTAGTGTGGGCCAATCCACTTTGACTCGTTTTTATAGTTTACATACCTTTGTACTGCCTCAGCTTACTGTCGTATTTATGTTAATGCACTTTCCAATGATACGTAAGCAAGGTATTTCAGGTCCTTTATAGGGAAGGCATATCATAGAGAATTATAATTATCATATATCATATCGGGTAGGTTTTGGTATTTCATTGCTACAAGCATGGGTTATTGTAAAATAACACATGTCATTTGGATACTTCTCTTCAACTCCAAAGTATTTTTTATACAATACAAATAGTTGAAGTTAATTTTACGAAAGAAAAAAGGTGGATTATGGGAGTGTGTGACTTGAATTATCGATTTGGCCATGCAGATAAAGAATTGGATCTGCCACATTAGAATTCACAACCAAAGGTGTCTCCGCATCCAATCAACATGTAAGTCCCCTACCTAGGAAGGATAGGCTGGTTCACTTGAGGAGAATATCTTCTATGATCATACCGCAACCATTTCATCCATGAACAGGCTCCGTAAGATCCCATAGAGTAGAAATGGAATAAGTCATGTGACATGATCCAGTTCTCTATTTATTACACTCACCTTTTTATTATAGTATGGAAATGCATTCATTTTCTTTGCATCGATTGTGATCCGCAATACTATCGGAGTAAAAGAAGGGATCTAAGGAAGAATGTAGGCTAAACTTTTTGATTTTTTATTAGTAACAAGTAAATATTTTGTTTGGAGGTAAGAAACTTGCATATTGAGGGGATAAATACCAACTAATCAAGAGACATGAGACAATCCACAAAGCAATTGATCATGATCAAATTTGTAAGCCCACTTGGATATTGAGCATTTACCCGTAAGAATAGGATTATTTTCAATGAGTAGTTGTAGGTGCAACTTCAGAAAATAGAATCTGATAAAGCTTTTCTTGCCTAGAGTCATTGAGTCATTATAAACCTTAATTCTATTAAGGATCTTCCGCGGTCTTATTTCTTTCACTCTTGCTCAAGCCGAAGGATGATAAATTCTCATGTCCGGTTCCTTTGGGGGATGGATCCTAAAGAGTTCACCTATCCCAATAACAAAGAAACCAGACTTAAATGATCCTGTATTAAGAGCTAAATTAGCTAAAGGGATGGGACATAATTATTACCGGGAACCCGCATGGCCCAATGATCTTTTATATACTTTTCCAGTAGTAATTCTAGGTACTATTGCATGTAATGTAGGTTTAGCGGTTCTCGAGCCATCAATGATTGGTGAACCGGCAGACCCGTTTGCAACTCCTCTGGAAATATTACCTGAGTGGTACTTCTTTCCCATGTTTCAAATACTCCGTACGGTACCCAATAAGTTATTGGGCGTTCTTTTAATGGTTTTTGTGCCAACAGGCTTATTGACAGTACCTTTTCTAGAGAATGTAAATAAAAACCAAAATCCATTTCGCTGCCCAGTAGCTACGACCGTTTTTTTAATCGGTACTGTAGTAGATCTTTGGTTAGGTATTGGAGCAACATTACCCATTGATAAATCATTAACTTTTGGTCTTTTTTAGATATTTTCTGATTCATTCAACCCTGAAGTACCATAGGTATCTAGGAAATAGTTACTTCCAAGTGAATCTTCCCTAGATACCTAAAATCAGTTTTATTGTGATCCATTTCACGAAAATATAGATTGTACCAAAGATGCTAAATTATTTTATTTTTATTCTAACTCGAAAAATAAGAAGAATTTTTTTGCAATGGATTTAAAACGAGAGTTTATTCTCAAGTAAATCAATTGGGAGATGCTTCTCTAGAGTGTCCCATATATGTTTTCTATCTTCCATATGAAAACCGTCAATTCTCAGAAGATCTTCTTCAGTCTTACTCAAACACAGTTTTTCAGAAGCATTAACTCTAACCCCGGGTAGACCGTACCAACCTACATCCCCTACATATGCTAGCCTACCACTGGAAGAGGTCATGCAACTTACTCCACTATGCTAGAGCCCATAATATCTTGTGGCTGCACATGGAAGTTTCTAGCATGAATAATCTTATGATCCCTTTGAGCCTAGGTGGCGAACCATAGGATGATCACACAGGTACTCCGGGATATCCTAGGACAACACTGGATTCTCCAGGTGCCCACAACCAATCCACCTAGATGTGTATTTAAGTAGCCACCTTAAGTTAACCATTAATTAACAATCTCACATCTGTCATGGATGCACTCAACCCCAATCCACGTCTACGAGCATAGCATGGCAGTATAAGCATAACGTAGAAGTAACTCCCAAGGGTTTGATAATAAAAAGGCAATAGGTTCTACCTCATCATCTACTTCCCAAAACCCACATGTTAAGAGATCCTACTCATGCTATGTTTGAGGGTTGTAACTAATGCATAAAAACTGGGTAAGAATAGAGTATGATCAAAGTGTTACTTGCCTTGCTGATGATCCAAAAACCTAGTGACTCATAGTAGCACGTTGCGCACTCCCGGAATTCTATCACAAATAAACAATAGCATACATAAGCACTCAAGCAAAGATGCAAGGGTAAAACTTTGACTAGAAGATCCAAACTGAAAGTTCAACTGAAGAGCTTCGATTTGCAAAAAGAAACAATTGAATCGGAGCTACGGAACTGAAACTACGATCAAAAGAACTTCGAATTCAAATCTTCTTGAAACAAAATTTTAAATTGTCAAAACCATGTTCAAGTTGATTAAACAGAAAGAGGGCTTCGAGACGAAGATTTTGGCATTGGTTTCACTGGATTTGGACAAACGGTTTAGAAACGGCGAGGGTTTGAAGTTCAGGGGCTAATCTACGATAAAACTAATCGCGGATAGGTCCTTGGCCAAAAAATAAAATAAAAAGAAAAGACTAACGAACGAACGTTCGCTATCTGAACCTAACCAGCGAACAGCATTCGTTAAAACGAACGAACGGACGAACGTCCGCTAAACAACTAAACCGAAAAAACCAAACCGATCTAATACAGTAAAAAAATGAACTAGGGTTTTTGAGAAAACCGGCGGTTTTACCTAAATCCGAAAAAAACACGAAGAAAACCAGCGAGGTCAACGGCAGGATTCCGGCGGCTCGGCTGCTGCGCAGCTGCTGCTGCTGCAGGGTGGGGCGGGTGGTGGTGAGGTGGGGCGGCGGTGGCTATATAAGAGGGGGAGGGGCGGCTTGGAGGAGGGGGCAAGTCGGCGAGAGGCCGACTCGGCCACGGCGCGGCGGCGTGCGCGAGGGGACAGCATCTCGGGCTCGGGGGTGGCGCTGCGCTGGGCCGGCTGGGCCTTCGGCCCAGGTCGGTCCGAAACTCTTTTTTTTAAATACAATTCCACCGAGAAAATCCTAAATAAATAAAAATATAAATATAAAAATACCAAAACAAGTTTTCACCATCTAAATAAAATATTTAGAACTTAGTGAACATTTTCTTGGCCTAAAAATGCAATTTTTGAAAAATGCATATTTTTCTAATTCAAATAAAATAGCAATAAAATCCAAATAAAATAATTTATTTGATTTTTAACATTTTCCTCCAATATTTCATTTATTTTGGAGAAGTCATATTATCTCCTCTCATATATTTTTAATGTGAAATATTTTCGGAGAGAAAAATAATTAAAACCAAAGTGATCCACTTTTCACTATTTGAGAAAATTCAAATATGAAAACAATAAAATCCCCAACTCTCTGTGTGGGTCCTTGAGTTGCTTAGGATTTTTAGGCTCACAAAACCAAAATGCAAATAAAATATGATATGCATATGATGACCTATGTATAACATTCCAAATTGGAAATTTGGGATGTTACACACGGGCATGAGTCTGAAATAGTAATTTCAACTCTTGTAACATCGTATATGCTCTATGGCATTCAAAACGTTTTTGAAGTCCCGGTTCTAAGCCGTAAAGCATGGTGCACTAAACTATCAAGTAGTCATCATACCGAGCTTGCCAAACGTTCATAACGTCTGCCTTTGCTCCTGCAATAGGTCCGTCACCTAGTGGTGCATCAAGGACATAATTCTTCTGTGCAGCAATGAGGATAATCCTCAGATCACAGAGCTAGTCCACATCATTGCTACTAACATATTTCAACATATTTTTCTCTAGGAACATATTATAAATAAAATGGGGAAGCTATACGCGAGCAATTGATCTACAACATAGATATGCAAATACTATCAAGACTAAGTTCATGATAAATTTAAGTTCAATTAATCATATTACTTAAGAACTCCCACATAGATAGACATCCCTCTAGTCATCTAAATGATCACGTGATGCATATCCACTAAACCATGTCCGATTATCACGTGAGATGGAGAAGTTTTCAATGGTGAACATCACTATGTTGATCATATCTACAATATGGTTCACGTTCGACCTTTCGGTCTCAGTGTTCCGAGGCCATATCTTCATATGCTAGGCTCATCAAGTTTAACCTAAGTATTCTGCTTGTGCAAAACTGGCTTGCACCCGTTGTATGTGAACCTAGAGCTTATCACACCCGATCATCACGTGGTGTCTCGGCACGACGAACTGTAGCAACGGTGCATACTCAGGGAGAAAACTTATACCTTGAAATTTAGTGGGAGATCATCTTATAATGCTACCGCTGTATTAAGCAAAATAAAATGCATAAAAGATAAACATCACATGCAATCAGTATAAGTGATACGATATGGTCATCATCATCTTGTGCCTTTGATCTCGATCTCCAAAGCACCGTCATGATCACCATCGTCACCGGCTTGACACCTTGATCTCCATCATAGCATTGTAGTCGTCTTGCCAACTATTGCTTCCACGACTATCGCTACCGCTTAGTGATAAAGTAAAGCAATTACATGGCGATTGCATTTCATACAATAAAGCGACAACCATATGGCTCTTGCCAGTTGATGATATCTGTTACAAAACATGATCATCTCATACAACAATTTATATAATCACGTATCACATCACAACATGCCCTGCAAAAACAAGTTAGACGTCCTCTACTTTGTTGTTTCAAGTTTTACGTGGCTGCTACGGGCTTCCAGCAAGAACCGTTCTTACCTACGCATCAAAACCACAACGATTTTTCGCAAGTGTGCTGTTTTAACCTTCAACAAGGACCGAGTGTAGTCACACATGATTCAACTAAAGATGGAGAAACAGACACCCACTAGCCACCTATGTGTGAAGCATGTCGGTAGAACCAGTCTCATGAACGCGGTCATGTAATGTCGGTCTGGGCCGCTTCATCCAACAATATCGCCGAATCAAAGTATGACATGCTGGTAAGCAGTATGA
The DNA here is from genome assembly GCA_034509565.1 of Triticum monococcum. Classification (NCBI taxonomy): domain Eukaryota; kingdom Viridiplantae; phylum Streptophyta; class Magnoliopsida; order Poales; family Poaceae; genus Triticum; species Triticum monococcum. The sequence continues at coordinate 295,585,416 of CM067845.1, read as the reverse complement.
CTATTCTCGCCCACAACTCTTTGTGTTCTACTCGTGAATATAACATCTACGCATAGACCTGGCTCGGATGCCACTATCGGGGAATGCAGTATTTCAAAAATTTCCTACGATCATGCAAGATCTATCTAGCGGATGCATAGCAACGAGAGGGGAGAGTGTGTCTACGTACACTCGTGGACTGAAGGCGAAAGCGTTTAGTAACGTGGTTGATGTAGTTGAACGTCTTCACGATCCAACCGATCAAGTACCGAACGCACGGCACCTCCGCGATCTGCACACGTTCAGCTCTGTGACGTCCCTCGTACTCTAGATCCAGCTGAGGCCGTGGGTGAATTCCGTCAGCACGATGGCATGTTGACGGTGATGATGAAGTTACTGATGCAAGGCTTTGCCTAAGCACTACGACAATACGGCCGAGGTGGAAAATTGTGGAGGGGGGCACCGCACACGGCTAAAGATCAACTTGTGTGTCTATGGGGTGCCCCCTCGCCCGTATATAAACGAAGGGAGGATGAGTAGGGCCGGCCTCAAGGGGCGTGCCCAAGGGAGGTATTCCTACTCCTAGTAGGAGTAGGTTTCTCCCTTTCCTAGTCCAAGTAGGAGAAGAAGGAAGGAGAGGAAGAAGAGAAGGAAATGGGGGCCGCCCCTAGCCCTAGTCCAATTCGGTTTGGGCTAGGGGGGGGGGGGGCGCCACCTTTGGCCTGCCTCCTCTCTTCCAGCACTAGGCCCATAAGGCCTAATAAATTCCCACAGGGGGTTCCGGTAACCCCCGGTACTCCAAAACTTATTCGAAACGACCCGAACCATTCCGGTGTCCGAATGTAGCATTCCAATATATGAATCTTTATGTCTCGACCATTTCAAGACTCCTCGTCATGTCTGTGATCATATAAGGGACGCCGAACAACCTTTGGTACATCAAATCACATAACTCATAATACATATCGTCATCGAACGTTAAGCGTGCGGACCCTACGGGTTCGAGAACTATGTAGACATGACCGATACACATCTTTGGTTCCTACATATTCTATGAAGATCTTTATTGGTCAAACCGCATAACAACATACGTTGTTCCCTTTGTCATGGATATGTTACTTGCCCGAGATTCGATCATCAGTATCATCATACCTAGCTCAATATCGTTACTGGCAAGTCTCTTTACTCGTTCCTTAATGCATCATCTCCTGACTAACTCATTAGTCACATTGCATGCAAGGCTCATAGTAATGTGCATTACCGAGAGGGCCCAGAGATACCTCTTCGATACACGGAGTGACAAATCCTAATCTCAATCTATGCCAACTCAACAAACACCATCAGAGACACCTGTAGAGCATCTTTATAATCACCCAGTTACATTGTGATGTTTGATAGCACACAGGGTGTTCCTCCAGTATTCGGGAATTGCATAATCTCATAGTCTGAGGAACATGTATAAGTCATGAAGAAAGTAGTAGCAATAAACTAAACGATCATAGTGCTAAGCTAACAGATGGGTCTTGTCCATCACATCATTCTCTAATGATGTGATCCCGTTCATCAAATGACAACACATGTCTATGGCTAGGAAACTTAACCAACTTTGATTAATGAGCTAGTCAAGTAGAGGCATACTAGGGACACTTTGTTTGTATATGTATCCACACATGTACTAAGTTTCTGGTTAATATAATTCTAGCATGAATAATAAACATTTATCATGATATAAGGAAATATAAATAAAAACTTTATTATTGCCTCTAGGGATTATTTCCTTCAGCTACTTCTGCTATGAATGATATTCGTGATGATGCTAGTACCTTGCTTGATGCTAATGTGCCACTAAGTGAATTTCTTGATGAACAACTTGCTAGAACTAAAGCTTTTGAGAATGATGAAACTGATGAAATTGTTGAAACTGATGAAGAGCTTGAAACTAAAAATATTAAAACACCTATTACACCTAGTTCTTCTGGATACAAATTTCCAAAGGTATCGAAAGGTTGTGTTATGGATGAGGAGACAACTAGAGACTTTCTTGCTTGCAATGACAGGGATGATCTGAAGAAATTATTATGCAAACTGAAAGAAAAATATTTGAATGCCAGAATGAAATGTGATCCTAAGTTTTCTACTTCACATATCTTTATTGATGATAAGGATTATGAATTCTCTGTCAACTGAGAGTTAATTACTTTGGTTGAATCTGATCCTTTCCATGGTTATGAAATTGAAACTGTTGTGGCACATCTTACTAAGTTGAATGACACAACCACCCTTTTTTCTCATGATGAGAAGATTCGCTATTATTATATTCTCAAATTATTTCCATTCTCATTAAAGGGTGATGCTAAGACTTGGTATAATACTCTTGCTCCCGGTTGTGTGCGTAATCCCCGGGTATGATTTATTACTTCGTAGAAAAATATTTTCCTGCTCATAAGAAACAAGCTGCCTTACAGGAAATATTTAACTTTGCGCAAATTGAATAAGAGAGTCTCCCACAAGCTTGGGGAGGCTTCTCCAATTGCTTAATGCTTTGCCTGATCGTCCTCTTAAGAAAAATGAAATACTTGATATCTTCTATAATGGACTAACCGACGCTTCTAGGGATTTCCTAGATAGTTGTGCTCATTGTGTTTCCAGGGAACAAACTATTGGACAAGCTGAAGAACTATTGAATAACATACTGAAAAATTATGATGATTGGACTCTTCCTAAACCACCGCTTAAACCTACTCTGAAGAAGAGGGGTATCTTATATCTCAGTCCTGAAGATACGCAAGATGCAAAGAAATCTATGAAAGAAAAAGGTATTAAAGCTGAGGATGTCAAAAATTTACCTCCTATTGAAGAAATAGATGGGCCTGAAACACCACCACAACCTAAGGTGGTAGAGGTAAATTCTTTAATGAATTTCAATGACAATGATAATCCTTATAATATGCATCCTAGTCAATGCCTTTATGAGTTTGATAACTACATTAGAAAACAAGATCACTTCAATGCAAATGTTAAGAAACAATTGAAATACAATTATGATATGATTGCTCGCTTGAGTGACTTATAATTTGGAATTACCAATGATGTTAGAGGTGTAGGAAAGCATGCCTCTATGGTTCAAACTCAACTAGAACAAGTTGCTAAATCTCAAAGAGAATTGCTTGATGAAATGAACAATAACATAAATGACTTTGCTGTTAGAGTAGCAACTAGAGGAGGTAAAATGACTCAGGAACCACTTTATCCTGAGGGACACCCTAAAATAATTGAAAAAGATTCTCAAAGAATTAACGTTGATGCACCTAGTCCTTCCAAAAAGAAAAACAAGAAAAATAATAGGACTTTGCATGCCTCTAGTGAACCTGAAGTAGAAAAACCTCCTTATAATGATAATGATGTTTCTATTTCTGATACGGAAACTCAATATGGTAATGAACACTCACCCTCTGATAATGAAAAAGATAATGATGAGGTTCATGAAGACATTTAAACAAATAATAAAGAACTAGATAATGATGTTGAAATAGAACCAATTGTTGATCTAGATAACCCACAAACCAAGAATAAAAGATATGATAAAAGAGACTTTGTTGCTAGAAAACATGGTAAGGAAAGAGAACCACGGGTTCAAAAACCTATGCCCTTTCTACCTAAGTCAAGTAAGAAGAAAGATGATGAAGAATGGAACGCTTTGCTGAAATGATTAGGCCAGTCTTTTTGCGTGCCCGCTTGACTGATATCTTAAAAATGCCTCCTTATGAAAAGTACATGAAAGACATCATCACTGTTGGGGAACGTAGTAATTTCAAAATAATTCCTATGCACACGCAAGATCCATATAGGTGATGCATAGCAACGAGAGGGGAGAGTGTTGTCCACGTACCCATGTAGATCATAAGTGGAAGCGTTATGACAACGCGGTTGATGTAGTCGTACGTCTTCACAATCCGACCGATCCTAGCACCGAAGGTACGACACCTCCGCGATCTGCACATGTTCAACTCGGTGACGTCCCACGAACTCTAGATCCAGCTGAGTGTCGAGTGAGAGCTTCGCCAGCACGATAGCGTGATGACGGTGATGATGAAATTACCGACGTAGGGCTTCGCCTAAGCACTACAACGATATGACCGAGGTGGAAATCTGTGGAGGGGGCAGCGCACATGGCTAAGAGATCAACTTGTGTGTCTATGGGGTGCCCCCTCCCCCGTATATAAAGGAGTGGAGGAGGGGGAGGGCCGGCCCCCTATGGCGCGCCCAAGGGGGGAGTCCTACTCCCGGTGGGAGTAGGATTCCCCCTTTCCCTTGTTGGGGTAGGAGAGAAGGAAAGGGGGGAGAGAGGGAATGAAGAGGGGGCCGTCCCCCACCCAATTCGTATTGGGCTAAGGGGAGCGCCCTCCACCTTGGCCTTCCTCTCCTCTCTTCCACTAAGGCCCAATAAGGCCCATATACTCCCCGGGGGGTTCCGGTAACTCCCCGGTACTCCGGTAAATGCCCGAACTCACCCGGAACCATTCCGATGTCCAAACATAGCCTTCCAATATATCGATCTCTATGTCTCAACCATTTCGAGACTCCTCATCATGTCCGTGATCTTATCTAGGAATCCGAACTACCTACGGTACATCAAAACACATGAACTCATAATACCGATCGTCAACGAACGTTAAGCGTGCGGACCCTACGGGTTCGAGAACTATGTAGACATGACCGAGACTCAACTCTGGTCAATAACCAATAGCGGAACCTGGATGCTCATATTGGTTCCTACATATTCTACAAAGGTCTTTATCGGTCAAACCGCATAACAACATACGTTGTTCCCTTTGTCATCGGTATGTTACTTGCCCGAGATTCGATCGTCGGTATCCCAATACCTAGTTCAATCTCGTTACTGGCAAGTCTCTATTTACTCGTTCCATAATGCAACATCCCGTAACTAACTCATCAGTCACATTGCTTGCAAGGCTTATAGTGATGTGCATTACCGAGAGGGCCCAGAGATACCTCTCCGATACACGGAGTGACAAATCCTAATCTCGATCTATGCCAACTCAACAAACACCATCGAAGACACCTGTAGAGCATCTTTATAATCACCCAGTTACGTTGTGACGTTTGATAGCACACTAAGTGTTCCTCCGGTATTCGGGAGTTGCATAATCTCATAGTCATAGGAACATGTATAAGTTATGGAGAAAGTAATAGCAGTAAACTAAACGATCAAAGTGCTAAGCTAACGGATGGGTCAAGTCAATCACATCATTCTCCAATGATGTGACCCCGTTCATCAAATGACAACTCTTTGTCCATGGCTAGGAAACTTAACCATCTTTGATTAACGAGCTAGTCAAGTAGAGGCATACTAGTGACACTGTGTTTGTCTATGTATTCACACATGTACTAAGTTTCCGGTTAATACAAATCTAGCATGAATAATAAACATTTATCATGATATAATGAAATATAAATAACAACTTTACTATTACCTCTAGGGCATATTTCTTTCAATCACCAATAAGAGAAAAATACCGAAAGCTGAAATCTCCACCATGCTTGCTAATTACACTTTTAAGGATGGAGTACCTAAAAAACTTGGAGATCCCGGAATACCAACTATACCTTGATCCATCAAAAGAAATTACGTGAAAACTTCTTTATGTGATTTAGGAGCTAGAGTTAGTGTTATGCCTTTCTCTTTATATAAAAGACTTGATTTGAATAAACTCACATGTGACGCCCCCGATTTGACTGTACACTAATCATACACGCAAACGTGTACGATCAAGATCAGGGAATTATGGGAAGATATCACAACACAACTCTACAAATAAAATAATTCATACAAGCATCATATTAAAAGCCAGAGGGCTCGAATACAAGACCTCGATCATAGACGAGTCAGCGGAAGCAACAATATATGAGTACAGACATAACTAAACAAGTTTGCCTTAAGAAGGCTAGCACAAACTGGGATACAGATCGAAAGAGGCGCATGCCTCCTGCCTGGGATCCTCCTAAACTACTCCTAGTCGTCGTCAGCGGGTTGCACGTAGTAGTAGGCACCTCCCGAGTAGTAGTAGTCGTCATCGACAGTGGTGTCTGGCTCCTGGAATCCATCATCTGGTTGCAACAATCGGGTATAGGAAAGGGGAAAGGGGGAGCAAAGCAACCATGAGTACTCATCCAAAGTACTCGCAAGCAAGGAGCTACACTACATATGTATGCATTGGTACCAAATGGAAAAGGGGTAACATATGTGGACTGAACTGCAGAATGCCGGAATAAGAGGGGGATAGCTAGTCCTATTGAAGACTACGCTTCTGGTAACCTCCATCTTGCAATAGAAGAAGAGAGTAGATGGTAAGTTAACCAAGTAGTAACACATAGCATAATCCTAACCAATGATCCTCCCCTCGTCGCCCTGTGACAGAACGATCACCGGTTGTATCTGGCACTTGGAAGGGTGTGTTTTATTAAGTATCCGGTTCTAGTTGTCATAAGGTCAAGGTACAACTCCGAGTCGTCCTATTACCAAAGATCACGGCTATTCGAATAGATTAACTTCCCTGCAGGGGTGCACCACATTTCCCAACACGCTCGATCGCCTTTGTCCGGACACACTTTTTTGGGTCATGCCCGGCCTCGGAAGATCAACACGTCGCAGCCCTACCTAGGCACAATAGAGAGGTCAGCACACTGGTCTAAATCCTATGGCGCAGGGGTCTGGGCCCATCGCCCATTGCACACCTGCATGTTGCGTGGGCGGCCGGAGAGCTGACCTAGCAACCTCCATTACAAAGGAAGTTGCGCTACACGGTCCAACCCGACGCGCGCCGCTCAGTCGCTGACGTCACGAAGGCTTCGGCTGATACCACCATGTCGAGTGCCCATAACTGTTCCTGCATAGTTGGTTAGTGCGTATAGGCCAGTGGCCAGACTCATATCAAATACCCAGATCTCGTTAAGCGTGTTATTTTGAACTAACCGTGAACGCCGACCAGGGCAGGCCCACCTCTCACCTAGCTGGTCTCCGCCTGCCCTGTCACTCCGCCTCAAAGTAACAGGCGGGGGCCATCGGGAACCTAGGCCTACCACTACCTGGGTGGAACCACCTGCCCCTTCAGCCCCCAACATCGGAATCACTTGCGGGTACTCAACGAGCCGACCCGACTTTAGTCACAACATGTATAGTATGTATATATAGCATAAACCCGTGATCAACACCCGAGTGATCACAGCCCGATAGTATAGCATGGCAGACTGACAAGAATGTAGGGCCACTGATGATAATCTAGCATCCTATACTAAGCATTTAGGATTGCAGGTAAGGTATCAATAGTTGTAGCAACAATGGAAGGCTATGCATCAGAATAGGATTAACGGAAAGCAGTAACATGCTACACTACTCTAATTCAAGCAGTATAGAGGAGAGTAGGCGATATCTGGTGATCAAGGGGAGGGGGGGCTTGCCTGGTTGCTCTGGCAAGAGAGAGGGGTCGTCAACACCGTAGTCGTATTGGGTAGCAGTGGCGTCGGTCTCATAGTCTATCAGAGAGAAGAGGGGGAAGAAACAATAAATATTAAACAAACAGATGCATAATGATGCATGACATGACAGGTAGCAGTGCTAGGGGTGCCCGAACGCGGTATGAGGTGATACCAGTGAAGGGGGGAAACATCCGGGAAAATATCCCCGGTGTTTCGTGTTTTCGGACAGATGAACCGAAGGGGGAAAGTTGCGTGTTCGCTATGCTAGGGATGCGTGGCGGACGAACAGGCTGCGTATCCGGGTTCGTCTCGTCGTTCTGAGCAACTTTCATGTACAAAGTTTTTCCATCCGAGCTATGGTTTATTTTATATTAATTTTAAAAGATTTAAATCATTTTAGGATTTATTTAATTATTTGAATCAACATTATCCACAATAGTGTTTGCTGACATCAGCAGTTGACCTGGTCAACCTGACAGGTGGGTCACGTTCGTCATTGACTAGACTAACTAATCATGATTAATTAGTTTAATTAGTTGTTTAGTTTAATTAATCAAAATTAATAAGTTAATTAATTCTTTAATTAATTAATTAACTAACTAATTTATTATTCATTTTTATTTTTTATTTCCTTTTTTAAACGTTCTGGGCGTGGGCCCCGTTTGTCATAGGCCAGAAGGCCTAACGGGCGTGGCCCGAACGGGCGTGCGAGCACTAGCGGGCGCCCGGGCGCTAACGGGCGCTAGAGGCGGGTGCGGCTAGGCTGGCCCCAGGCACTGGCCGGGGAAAAGGTGAGCGCCATGGGGGAGCAGGGGGCGTGCGGCGTGGGGGCTCCGGCGGCCTGTGGCCGGTCGGAGCAGGGGGTGCAGTGGAGGCGCGGAGGTGGCCGGTGGGAGCGATGCGGCACGGCGGGGAGCTCCAGTGAGCAACGGCCGGGTGGAGAAGGGGGTGGACGCGCGGCGCGGTCCTGGCTGGAGCGCGTGGGAGCATGCAGCGGCACAGCGGCAAACGAGGGCAGCGACGGAATCGGCCGGCGGCAGCGGCGCAAGCGGGGCGACGGACGAGGCGCAGCGTACGGGGAAGGAGCGGCAGGGGCGTGGAGCGCCGCAGTCGGGAGCAGCGACAACACGGTTTCCGCGGGCTCGGTAGGCAGGGTGTGGCTGCCGGCGAGGCAAGGCAGGGCGACGACGTGAGCGAGGTGTAGCGGGGAAGGCAGAGCTCGTGCAGCTTCGGGCGCGATTGTGGCTGCGTGCGCGCGCGTGCACGTCGGTGTGAGAGAGTAGAGGCGGGCAGAGCAGCGGTGTGCGGTGACCGTGCAGAGCGGAGGGAGGCGGGGCCTCACCGCGATTTGTAGGGCTGGGGGCAGCGGGGGTCGAGGTGGGGAGACCGGGACGATGCGCATAGGGGAGGCAAGCCGGCGGTGAGGAGGACGGGGGCGCGTCGACAACGGAGAGGCGAGCGACATCGTTCCGGCGATGGGATCCGGGGAGGCGCGGCATCGGGCCCGATCCCGATTGGATCAGGGGAGAGGGAGAGTGGGGGCGCGAGTGGGGGGGAATGGGTGGTGGCTGCGTTAGGGATTGGGGGTAGTGGATAAGGGGGAGTGGGGGGAATGGACGGTTGGGCCGGAGGGTTCAGTGGGCTGGCCAGCAGCTGTGCCGGCCCAGGGGGAGGGGGGTTTTCTCTTCTTCTTCTTTTGTTTGTTTTCTCTTTTGTATTTTCTTTTCCTTTTATTTATTTACTTTTCTGTTTTAATTCATTTTAAGTATTTAGGTCTTTTATAAAGGCATGGTTCCTTCACCATAAATACCTAGGCATTTATTTGCACACTCCGAACATTTTAGCTTTGAGGTTTGGAAACTTTTATCATTTGACTTAATTTCAAATTTGAATTTGAAACATTTTCAACTAACACGTGAGTAGCAACAGTAATAGAGGTGATGTGGCATCGTTGACGTGGGATTACTGTAGCATGATTATCCGGGCGTTACAAAACTCCTCCACTACAAGATATCTCGTCCCGAGATTTAGGAGGTAGAAGGAAACAGTGCGGGGTATTCATCACGCAGGCGGTCCTCGCGTTCCCAAGTGGCTTCATCTTCAGAGTGATGCGACCATTGGACTTTGAGGAATTTGATCGCATTCTGACGTGTGTGGCATTCAGCTTGGTCAAGAATGCGGACCGGATGCTCTTTATAGGAGAGGTCCTGTTGTAATTCGAGCACTTCATAATCCACTACCCGGATTGGATCCTTGAAGCAACGGCGGAGCTATGACACATGGAACACATCGTGAACCTGAGAAAGGTTCGACGGAAGCTCTAGTTGATATGCCACTTTTCCACGCCTTTCGAGAATAGTGAAGGGACCGATATAGCGAGGAGCTAGCTTGCCCTTGATCCCTAAGCGGTGAGCACCCTTCATTGGTGTAACTCAAAGATAAGCCTTTTCGCCAGGTTGATAGACCATGTCCTTGTGATGACGGTCATACTGACTTTTCTGACGCGACTGAGTAGTCTTGAGATTCTTGCAAATAATGCGGACTTGTTCTTCGGCCTGTTCGATAATATCCGGACAGAAGAGTGGATGTTCCCTAGTTTCTGACCAGTTCAGAGGGGTTCGACACTTTCGTCCATATAATACTTCGAAGGGGGGCATCTTTAGACTAGCTTGATAGCTATTATTATAAGAGAACTCAGCATATGGAAGAGATTCCTCCCATTTCTTGCCGAAGGAAATTACACAAGCTCGAAGCATGTCTTCGAGAACTTGGTTGACATGTTCAACCCGCCCTTGCGACTAAGGATGAAACGCAGTACTGAACGACAGATGAGTTCCCATAGCTTCTTGGAAACTTGCCCAGAATCTTGAAGTAAACAAGCTGCCATGGTCTGAACTGATAACCAGTGGAATTCCGTGAAGTGAAACAATTCTGGACATGTAGAGAGTTGCAAGCTGACTAGCAATGATTGTTTCTTTGACCGCGAGAAAATGTGCAACTTTAGAAAGCCGGTCAATGACGACAAGAATAGCATCATTACCTTTCTGCGATTTGGGAAACCTAGTGACGAAATCCATTTCAACATGGTCCCATTTCCATTCAGGAATAGAGATTGGTTGCAGTGTTCTAGCAGGCCTTTCATGCTCTGCTTTGATACGGCGGCAAACGTCACGCTCAGCAACCTATCGATCAATGTCTTGCTTCATATTAGAGCACCAGAATCTCTGACAGATGTCTTGGTACATCTTTGTACTACCAGGATGGATAGATAGAGGCGTATCATGAGCTTATTTCATAACCTCCTGTGTCATATCATGGTTTTGCTCTGAACATGGCACCACTAGGCGGCCCTTGAAGTACAAGATGCCATCATCACCAATAGTGAAGAACGAGGGCCTTCCTTCAGCGAGGTAGCACTTAATCTTGTGGACTTGAGAGTCATAATTCTGTAGTGTTTTGATGCTGTCCACGAGATCAGGTTTAGCAACCAGGGTATTGAGAGAACCCTGGGAGACAACGTGGAGGTTCATCTTGCAGCACTTGGGGGGAGGGGGAGTGAGTGCACCCGGAGGAACTATATGTAGGTTCAGCTTTCTGAATTCTTCAACAAGCGATGGCTCAACCTTGTGAACCTGGAGGTGGTTGCAGTAAGACTTGCGGCTCAAGGCATCAGCCATTACATTAGCCTTGCCTGTGGTATAGGATATACCCATGTCAAAGTCTGCAACAGTCTCCGTCCATCTTTGCTGACGGAGGTTCAGGTCGGGTTGAGTAAACAAATACTTCAGACTTTGATGGTCGGTGAAGATCTCGCAATGATTGCCGAGAAGGTAATGTCACCACTGCTTTAGAGCATAAATGACAGCAGCAAGCTCGAGGTCGTGAACTGGGTAGTTTTCTTCGCGAGGGCGCAGTTGACGAGAGGCATAAGCAATCACTCTACGCTCTTGCATTAGGACACAACCTAATCCTTGACGGGAAGCGTCACAGTAAATGACGAAGTCCTTCTTAGTATCAGGTGGAGCAAGCACTAGGGTAGAAGTCAATTTTTCTTTGAGCGCCTGGAAACTTTCCTGACACTTGTCTGTCCATTGGAACTTTACGCCCTTATGCAACAGATTAGTCAGAGGCCTAGCGATCTTGGAGAAGTTATCGACGAATTAACGACAATAGATGGCGAGACCGAGAAAACTTCGGACTTGCTTGACATTTTTCGGAGGAGTCCAATCGAGAATAGCCTGGACTCGTTCAGGGTTGACGGCAATACCATCCTTGGAGATGACATCCCAAGATAGGTTACTTCAGGGAGCCAGAATTCACACTTGGAATACTTAGCATAGAGTTGATGCTCTCGAAGCTTTTCCAGCACAAGGCGAAGATGTTCAGCATGTTCTTCTTTGTTCTTGGAAAGTACAAGGATATCATCCAGATAAACCATGACGAACTTGTCGAGGTAATCCATGAATATATAGTTCATCAAACGAGAGAAGGTGGCGGGAGCATTCGTTAAGCCGAATGACATGACGGTGTATTCGTATGATCCATACCGAGTCATGAAGGTGGTCTTTGGGATATCCTCTTCACGAACACGGATCTGGTGGTAACCCAACCTCAAGTCGAGTTTGGAGAACACTGATGAACCAGCCAGTTGATCATAAAGATGATTGATCCGAGGGAGGGGATATTTGTTCTGAATAGTGGCTTGGTTAATAGGTCGATAGTCTTGGACCAATTGGTTTGTCCCATCCTTCTTCTTAACAAAGAGAGAAGGTGCTCCCCAAGGAGAGCAACTAGGGCGAATGAAACCTTTGCTAAGAGATTTGTCGATTTCCTCCTTAAGCTCAATGAGTTCATGCGGCGGCATCTTGTAGGGTCTTTTGGCTATAGGAGTGGTGCATGGTTTCAAGTCGATGATGAATTCAACAGCTCTAGCAGGGGGAATCCCTGGAAGTTCTTCCGGAAAGACGTCTTGGAATTCACAAACAACGGGAATGTTTTCAATGCCCTCGAGTGGTGCAGCATTTAACGCATTCAAGGCATAAAGTCATGCCTCGGCGTTCTGAACTAGATGAGCTTGGTAGGTAATTATTTCATCAGAAGGGTGTAGCAGATGGACGGTCTTAGTGGCGCAAACTATAGAAGTAGTATGTGCTTTCAACCAATCCATTCCCAAAATGATATCAATGCTACAGGACTTCAGTATGATGGGAGAGACAAGAAATTCCAGTCCTTCGATTTCAACGGGGGCGTCGTTGCAAATCATGGAGGTCCGGCATTGGCCCGCGGGAGTGTGTACCAATAGCGAAGTGTTCATGTCCTCACATTTAATGTCGTGTAAGCATGCAAAATATTCTGACATGAATGAATGCGATGCACCTGTATGAAATAAAACAGACGTCGGTACTGAATTTACGAGGAGTGTACCCATCATGGTAGCAGGCTGGTCCAGAACTTCATTGAGATCAACGTAGTTGGCATGAACACGACCATAAGACCTAGCATTTTTGTTGCGAGGTTGGTTGCTTCCACGGCCAACTGCAGGAAGGGCCAGTTGATTCTGGTTCTGAAGGGAGTTCCTGGCGAGGTGACCTGGTTGGCCACACTTGTAGCACAGACCATTATTGGGAGTGGGAACAGGAGCTCGGGGTGGTGGAGCTGGAAGTCTCGGCTGCCTAGTTGGTGGGGGAGGCAGACGCGGTGCAGCATATGACTGTCTTGGAGCAGGTGCAGTTGGCTGGTACATGCTGTTGGGAATCCATATCCTACGCTTCTACGAGGACGGGCCCGAAGATGAGCCCGTGTCACGGTTGCGCCTGTGAGAGCTCTGGTGTTTCTTCAGACCGGTTTCGACATTGATGGCCTTGTTCACCAAGGTGGCGAAATCGGCAAAGTCATGCACTAGAAGTGTGAGCTTGATGTCAGCTTGAAGGCCATCACGGAACTTCTCTTGTCTGCGTGCATCAGTTGCAATGTCTTCTTCAGCATAGCGGGATAAATCCAGGAACTCCCCTGATAAGCTTCCATAGTTTTGTTGCCTTGGGTGAGATTGCGGAACTCGCGCTTCTTCCGGTCCATGACTCCCTGAGGAATGAAGCGGGCACGGAAAGCAGCTTGGAAGTCTGGCCAGGTAATGATTGTTCCAACTAGAGAGTATGCCTGTGGCTGTCCCACCATTGAGCGGTAGGTCCTTTCAGGAAGAAGGAAGCAAAGGTGACATAGCCGGTAGGGGCTACATCAGCTGACTCCATTTCATAGGTGATGTCATGGAGCCAGTCATCAGCATCCAGAGGCCGAGTTGAGCTGCGATACACAGTTGGGTTGAGGCGCATGAAATCTTGTAGAGTCACTTGGCCTGGCTGCCGGTTCATATTGGGGCGAGGAAACCGAGCCATCATATTTTCCATGAACTGGCGGTTCAGCTCGAACTGTTGGATCATACCAGCCATGTACTCAGGCGGTGGTGGGGCATGGCCACCACAACCATGACCACCTGGCCTAACCATCCTGCTAATATATAACAGGGGTAGTTCGGCATTGAGAAATTGCAAGGACAAGAATCATTCATGATGAAACATGCATAATGAAAGGAACACGATAGATGCTACATAGTAGTTGGCATATCTTACAAAAGAGATCATGCATGGAGTTTGGTACACAGAGTTCAGTACACAGACTAAGAACATCATAGGCGGCACGCAGGCTCACGGTGAATGCATCTAACACTAACAAGCAAGCCTACATCAGTCCCAGGAGGAACTGTGGAGGTAGGTGTAGCCTGACAGCTGGTAGTGACACGAAGGAAAGTCCTCCACGTGAGTAGCCTGGGGTCCGTGGATACTCTGGTGCAGAACCCAACGCGTAGGTGATAGAAGAGGACCAAGTGCGGGAGAGTAGCCTCCCACATCTGGCCAGCTGACAGCCTGGGGCATCACGGTTCTGGTAGGGTAGATCACAGAACGCGACAGATCATCAGATCGGACAGAGGGGTGCAACAGCGTCAGAGCACGGTATAGGTGCTGACGGGTGGTGTACAACTCATGTCGAAGAGCTCGGTTCTGATGGTAGAAGGGATCTCGGGTGACAGTGGAGTAGGCAGTAGAGTTTTACCCCTCCGCACCATCGGATGCGATAGCAATGTGTCTGAAAGGGGAGGTGTCCAACTCCCGATACTCTCCACGAAGACGTGTCAGAGCAGTATAAGCAGCATCATGGACCGCCATGTCGATAGTCACTCCAATACCATCAGCAGTGTGCAGCACAGTAGTGGAGTCATACTCCCGAGAGTAGAGGTGGACGATGGCACGGTACTGCTCCTGGTTGAAGTCCTGATACTCCTCGTAGATGGTGTACTCAGGGTGCCAGCGATAACCCAGATAGGTCATCATCTCAACCAACACAGCAGGTGATCCTGAGGCACCAATGGACGTCGTGTGGCGCACGACCTGTCTCGTGGGTTCCATCTAAAAACAAAGATGTTTTCAAAGGAGTCAATGACAATGTGTATAATGTTCAAATACTACTCTAAAGAATAACTAGGGCTTATCCAACTTTGGGGTGAACATGGTCATGAGATCCTAATGTTATAGTTAGTAAAATCTTTTAACCCGAGTAGAAGAGAGTTCAGAGTCCCAGAGTAAGGATTGAGGAGTAAAAGATCCTAATACCACCCATATGGCGATGTGGGCCCGTAAGGCACACAACCATGTTAGTAAAAAGTTTTGTAAAGTCTAGACTCGACTTCGGCCAAGGAGTGTGGAAGGGAGATTCCTACAGGCAGTCGGCTCTGATACCAACTTGTGACGCCCTCGATTTCACTGTACACTAATCATACACGCAAACGTGCACGATCAAGATCAGGGACTCGCGGGAAGATATCACAACATAACTCTACAAATAAAATAAGTCATACAAGCATCATATTACAAGCCAGGGGCCTCGAGGGCTCGAATACAAGAGCTCGATCATAGACGAGTCAGCGGAAGCAACAATATCTGAGTACAGAAAAAACTAAACAAGTTTGCCTTAAGAAGGCTAGCACAAATTGGGATACAGATCGAAAGAGGCGCATGCCTCATGTCTGGGATCCTCCTAAACTACTCTTGGTCGTCGTCAGTGGGCTTCACATAGTAGTAGGCACCTCCCGAGTAGTAGTAGTCGTCATCGACTGTGGCGTCTGGCTCCTGGACTCCATCATCTGGTCGCAGCAATCGGGTATAGGAAAGGGAAAAGGGGGAGCAAAGCAACCGTGAGTACTCATCCAAAGTACTCGCAAGCAATGAGCTACACTACATATTTATGCATTGGTAGCAAATGGAAAAGGGGTAACATATGTGGAATGAACTGCAGAATGCCGGAATAAGAGGGGGATAGCTAGTCCTATCGAAGACTACGCTTCTGGTAACCTCCATCTTGCAGCAGAGGAAGAGAGTAGATGGTAAGTTAACCAAGTAGCAAGGCATAGAATAATCCTAACCGATGATCCTCCCCTCGTCGCCCTGTGAGAGAGCGATCACCAGTATTATCTGGCACTTGGAAGGGTGTGTTTTATTAAAAATCCGGTTCTAGTTGTCATAAGGTCAAGGTACAACTTCAAGTCGTCCTGTTACCGAAGATCACGGCTATTCGAATAGATTAACTTCGCTGCAGGGGTGCACCACATTTCCCAACACGCTCGATCCCCTTTGTCCGGACACACTTTTCTGGGTCATGCCCGGCCACGGAAGATCAACACGTCGCAGCCCTACCTAGGCACAACAAAGAGGTCAACACACCGGTCTAAATCCTATGGCGCAGGGGTCTGGGCCCATCGCCCATTGCACACCTGCACGTTGCATGGGCGGCCGGAGAGCAGACCTAGCAACCTCCATTAGAAAGGAAGTTGCGTTACGCGGTCCAACCCGTCGCGCATCGCTCAGTCGCTGACGTCACGAAGGCTTCGGCTGATACCACGACGTCGAGAGCCCATAACTGTTCCCGCGTAGTTGGTTAGTGCGTATAGGCCAGTGGCCAGACTCAGATCAAATACCCAAATCTCGTTAAGTGTGTTATTTTGAAGTAACCGCGAACGCCGACCAGGGCTAGGCCCACCTCTCACCTAGCTGGTCTCCGCCTGCCTGTCGCTCCGCCTCAAAGTAACAGGCGGGGGCCATCGGGAACCTAGGCCCACCACTACCTGGGGGAACCACCTGCCCCTTCAACCCCCAACATCGGAATCACTTGCGGGTACTCAACGAGGTGACCCGACTTTAGACACAACATGTATAGTATGTATATATAGTATAAACCCGTGATCAACACCCGAGTGATCACAGCCCGATAGTATAGCATGGCAGACTGACAAGAATGTAGGGCCACTGATGATAATCTAGCATCCTATACTAAGCATTTAGGATTGCAGGTAAGGTATCAACAGTTGTAGCAACAATGACAGGCTATGCATCAGAATAGGATTAATGGAAAGCAGTAACATGCTACACTACTCTAATGCAAGCAGTATAGAGGAGAGTAGGCGATATATGGTGATCAAGTGGGGGGCTTGCCTGGTTGCTCTAGCAAGAGAGAGGGGTTGTCAACACCGTAGTCGTACTGGGTAGCAGCGGCGTCGGTCTCGTAGTCTATCGGAGAGAAGAGGGGGAAGAAACAATAAATATTAAGCAAACAGATGCATAATGATGCATGACATGACAGGTAGCGATGCTAGGGGTGCCCTAACGCGGTATGAGGTGATACCGGTGAAGGGGGCAAACATCCGGGAAATATCCCCGGTGTTTCGCGTTTTCGGACAGATGAACCAGAGGGGGAAAGTTGCGTGTTCGCTATGCTAGGGATGCATGGCGGACGAACGGGCTGCATATTCGGGTTCGTCCTGTCGTTCTGAGCAACTTTCATGTACAAAGTTTTTCCTTCCGAGCTACGATTTATTTTATATTAATTTTAAAAGATTTAAATCATTTTTAGGATTTATTTAATTATTTAAATCAACATTATCCAGAATAGTGTTTGCTGACGTCAGCATTACGTCAGCAGTTAACCTGGTCAACCTGACAGGTGGGTCCCGTTCGTCATTGACTAGACTAACTAATCATGATTAATTAGTTTAATTAGTTGTTTAGTTTAATTAATCAAAATTAATCAAGTTAATTAATTCTTTAATTAATTAACTAATTAAGTTATTATTCATTTATTTTATTATTTTTTTAATTTCCTTTTTTTAAAACGTTCTGGTCGGGGGCCCCATTTGTCATAGGCTAGAGGGCCTATCAGGCGTGGCCTGAACGGGCGTGCGGGCACTAGCGGGCGCCCGAGCGCTAACTAGCGCTGGAGGCGGGCGCGATTAGGCTGGCACCGGGCGCTAGCCGGGGCAAAGGTGAGCGTTGTGGGGGAGCAGGGGGCGTGCGGCGTGGGGGCTCAGGCGCCCTGTGGCCGGTGGGAGCAGGGGGTGCGGTGGAGGCACGGAGGTGGCCGGTGGGAGCAATGCGGCGCGGCGGGGAGCTCGAGTGAGCAGCAGTTGAGTGGAGAAGGGGGTGGACGCGCTGCGCGGTCTTGGCTGCAGCACGTGGGAGCACACAGCGGTACAACGGCGAACGAGGGCAGCGGCGGAATCGGCCGGCGGCAGCGGTCCAAGCAGGGCAACCGATGAGGCGCGGCGTACGGGGAAGGACCGGCAGAGGCGTGGAGCACCGCAGTCGGGAGCAGTGGCAACGCGGTTGCCGCGGGCTCAGCAGGCAGGGTGCGGCTGCCGGCGAGGCAATGCAGGGCAACGGCGCGAGCGAGGTGTAGTGGGGAAGGCAGAGCTCGCGCAGCTTCGGGCGCGGTTTTGGCTGCGTGTGCGCGCATGCACGTCAGCGCGAGGGAGTAGAGGCGGGCAGAGTGGCGGCGTGCGGTGACCGTGCGGAGCGGAGGGAGGCGGGGCCTCACCGCGATTTGTAGGGTCGGGGGCAGCGGGGGTCGAGGTGGGGAGACAGGGACGATGCGCGTAGGGGAGGCAAGCCGGCGGTGAGGAGGACGGGGGCGTGTCGACGACGGGATCTGGGAAGGCGCAGCGTTGGGCCCGATCCCGATTGGATCGGGGGAGAGGGAGAGTGGGGGCGCGAGTGGGGGGGATGCGTGGTGGCTACGTTAGGGATTGGGGGTAGTGGATAAGGGGGAGTGGGGCAATGGCCGGTTGGGCCGGAGGGGGCAGTGGGCTGGCCAGCAGTTGAGTCGGCCTGGCTAGCTGGGCCGAATGGCCCAGGGGGAGGGGGTTTTCTCTTTTTTTTTCTCTTTTGTAATTTCTTTTCCTTTTATTTATTTACTTTTCTATTTTAATTCAATTTAAGTATTTAGGTCTTTTATAAAGGCATGGTTCCTTCACCATAAATACCTAGGCATTTATTTGCACACTCCGAACATATTAGCTTTGAGGTTTGGAAACTTTTATCGTTTGACTTAATTTCAAATTTGAATTTGAAACGTTTTCAACTAACACGTGAGTAGCAACAGTAACAGAGGTGACGTGGCATCGTTAACGTGGGATTACTGTAGCTTAATTATCCGGGCATTATATCAGACCTACTGAAATATCTTTGCAAATGGCCGACAAATCAACTGCCATACATATCGGTATTTGTGAGGATGTGCCCGTTGTTGTTGCAAATATTACTACTTTAACTGACTTTGTTATACTGGAGATGGCCGAGGACGACAACATGTCGATTATCTTTGGTAGACCCTTCTTGAATACTGCAGGGGTTGCAATTGATTGCAATAAAAGCAAGGTCACTTTTCATATCAATGGTAATGAGCACGCTGTGCACTTTCTGAGGAAACAATTCCAAGTGAATGGTATTAACTTTATTGAAAAATCTCTGACAATCACTATTGGAAGTTTTCAACTACCTCTACCTACTGCCAAAAAGAAATATGAAATGCTTATTGTTGGGGACATTCATATCCCCGTTGAGGTAACTTAGTGATTTACGAAAGTTCTTCAGTTTCATGCTAATCGAAAGTGGTTGTTAATAAGACATGGTGAACCTTATTAATGGATCATTTTTGAGAGGTATGAAGTTGATGAATTTAGTAAGCACTACCTTCTGTCCCTACCTTTTATTTTCTGTTTTTCTTAGTTAAAGAAAATAAAATGCCATGTTTTGTCTGTTTTCTGAATTTCCTGTGCAATAAAAAATGACCCAAAAATAAAAGTTCTCAGAATGCTCTGAAAATTTAATATGATTTTTTCTGAATATTTCTGAATTTTCATGCAAATAATATCAGAGGGGGTGCACTAGGTGGGCACAACCCACCTGGGCGCGCCAGCACCCCCAGGCGCGCCCTGGTGGGTTGTGGTCCCCACGTGGGGCCCCTCACTTATCTCTTCATCCCATACCACCACCTACCTCCAAAAAATCACCATTGCTCTCTCTCTCCCTCTCTCTCGTGTTCTTGCTCTCAAACCCGCTGCCGGTGTCAAAACCGGCGGATCTCGGGTAGGGGGTCCCGAACTGTGCGTCTAGGCCGGATGGTAACAGGAGGCAGGGGACACAATGTTTTACCTAGGTTCGGGCCCTCTTGATGGAGGTAAAACCCAATGTCCTGCTTGATTAATATTGATGATATGGGTAGTACAAGAGTAGATCTACCACGAGATCGGAGAGGCTAAACCCTAGAAGCTAGCCTATGGTATGATTGTATGTTGTGGTTGTTGTCCTACGGACTAAAACCCTTCGGTTTATATAGACACCGGAGAGGGTTTGGGTTACATAAGGTTGGTTAAAAGGAGGAGATATCCATATCCGTATTGCCTAGCTTGCCTTCCACGCCAAGTAGAGTCCCATCCGGACACGAGACAAAGTCTTCAATCTTGTATCTTCATAGTCTAACAGTCCGGCCAATGGAGATAGTCCGGCTGTCCGGAGACCCCCTAATCCAGGACTCCCTCAGTAGCCCCTGAACCAGGCTTCAATGACGATGAGTTCGGCGCGCAGTATTGTCTTCGACATTGCAAGGCGGGTTCCTTCCAAATTCCGTGCACCTGACGAAATAGTGTCCGGCCTCTTGTGAATGCTGCACTCTTTGGCTTCCACGCCCAATAATGGCCACTTTCCATGTGTCGAGCGAATGTGAAGAGACAACGTGTTTTTACATTTACCCCCCTAGCTGTGTGAATGAGCTGTCTATTAAAAACATGAGGATTCAGATCCAAATCACACCATCCTCCCTTGGCGAGCCTTCATCGGAGTGCATTCGGCAGAGATCCATTCCATCATGGCCGGTCGACGCAGCTCCTCCTCTCGCTCCCCTAGCCCTAATCCTGGAGATTGGGAGAGATGTTCCGTCCCGCATAGCAAATTAGTGATGCTTCAGACCAAGGGATTTCTTCCCCCAGTGTACCTGGTCCCAGTTCGAGCCAGGCTTGCCACCTATAATGGCGGAGAGCAAGTGGAGAGCCTTCCCAATCCCTCCAAGGAAGAGCGGGTATGCCTTGTCCCTTATTTGGTAAGAGGGCTTGGATTTCCAATTCATCTGTTTCTCCGGGGGCTCCTGGAGTTCTACGGCCTCCAGTTGCATAACCTTATGCCTGCCTCCATGCTGCATATCGCGGGATTCGTAGCCCTTTGCGAGTTGTTTTTGGGCTGTGAGGCTCATTTCGCTTTGTGGAGGAAGTTGTTCTGCCTTGTGCCCCGTTCTCAGAAGGGGTCAATATATCAAGTGGGCGGAGCCGAAGTGTGGCGTATTGTCGGGACCGGATACCTGTCCGGAACCCAAAAGAAGATGTCCGAAGACTGGCCTTCAGAATGGTTTTATATAGAAGACGATCCCCTCCCGGATCCTATTAGAATCGGCCTTCCTGAGTTCGACAACACCCCTTTGAAGAAGCACCCGAGCTGGCGTCCATGGAGCTCCCTGGAGGAAGATGACAGGGACATTCTTTACCTGATGAGCCGGATAAATTTTTTAGCTCGATCCGGATTGACCATGATTGAGGTCATGGCCATATGTATTATGCGGGGGGGGGGGGGGGGGGGTGCAGCCGCTTCAATATAGAGGCCACCCCATGTGGGATTTCAACGGGGAGGATGACGCCACCCGCCATGGCTGCAAAGGGCCAGGATCGGCTGCTGATCTAATAAAGATCTTATCCACTTTGTACAAGGGAGAAGAGGAGGAATTCCTTCGTGTCAACCCGTAGGGTGGATTTTCTATGTACAATCCTCCGAGCTGGGTAAGCGAAGACTTTTTCTAGCCCATCTGTTTCGTATTCCTGTAGTTAAGTATTCAGTCTAGCGATTTCATCACAGGAGCTGCGCCAGGCTGTAAAGGAGATAAACATCCCTCCTCCACGACCCGAGGACCCTGGACGGTCCCTTGACCCGGCCTCCCAGGAGGATCCGGACATATCTGTGGAGCTGATCGATGGGGTATTTTACCAATCACGTAATGACAACGCTTTGGTGGCCATCACGGCCGATTACCCTGGGCTACTTCCAGCCTCACAGGTGACTGAGACCGACGTCCCAGCACTTCGAAAGGGGATCCGCCCTTGCGTTTTTTTGATTGCCGTATAATAGTCGTGTTTTGCAGGGGAGGTCCTCGAGGAGGAAGGCCGAGCCTGCGGCGACTAGCCAACAAGGGGCCGCGAGGCCAGGCGGGCTGAAAAGACCCGCAGTCCGGATTGAGACACCGGTGCAGCGGTACGGCGCGCCGTCTTTATTGCAAGACATTATTCTCCGAGGCATATTAACGCCCATGCCTTCTTTTCAGGAAAAAGAGTGCTCACCGGACTGTACCCGGAGAGGCTACCAATCGCGCCTCCACCAGCCAGGCTCCAAGGCCGGATTCGGAGGCGGGAACGAATATGAGGCATGCACCGGGTGCTCCTTCGACAGAGGATGCGGATAAACTGTCCGCCACCAATTCCGAGGTGGAAAGTGCCATGAACCACAGGCGTCGCCGGACTGTTCTTCGTGACGCTTGTTTCTCCCAAGAGGCATTGGATGCCTTCAACTCGGGAGACGCGTACCTCCGTGCCGCTCAAAATGGTCTAGCCAGAGCCACGGAGCAGTATGTAAAAGACATACGGGTGAGAAAATTTGGTGATTACATATATGAGTAGCCCTGAGACTTGAAACAGTTAGGATAACTGATTTAAGGATCATTTGTTATGCAGGTTCTTATAGAAAATAATACTCAACTGTCCCAGGAGCTGGAAGAGTGCAAAGCCGAACTTCAGGCTGCATTGGCCGCAACAGGGGAGCCCAAAGAGACCCCCTCTGGTAACATATCCTTCGAATGATAAGTATCATATAGAATGTGGCGTATATGCAGATCTGACCATAAAATTGCAGATGACGCTGGAATAAATCCGGATAAGCAACAGCTCCTACGCCAGCTGAAGGCCGGTGAGAGCGTGCTTATGAGGGTGAGGCAGGAGAAGAATGATCTCCTAGATGCCAACACTAAGCTGGGCGTGGAACTAAAAGATGTTCGTGCCCAACTGTCAGACTCTGTTAAGGAGAATCAGCGGCTTCGATGCGGCATATTTAGTAAGTGCTTGAATGAACTTTGAAAAAGAGTTCGACGAGGAAGTTGGCTGACAAAGTTATGTCTGTAGATATGCTAACAAGTCGTCCTGCCGAGGAAATGCCCGGTTCAACGGGTGACCTTCTTCCCGAGCTCTCACAGCTGCACGAACGAGTTCGGCAGGTGATGCAAGGCGTCGCCCAGGCCTTGTGGCCATCCGTCTCCATACCCAAAGGCCTTGGAGAGCTTGCAGAAAAGCTAAAGGGAGCGCGGCGGCACTTCCGATTATGGAAGATATCGGCCTGTCGTCAGGGCGCCAGGGAAGCATGGGCAATGGTGAAGACACGGTACACGAAGGCTGACCCGAACCACATGGCCGAAGTCGGACCTGTGGGGCCCGATGGGAAGGAGATCCCTGCGAGCTTAGTGTACGGCCAAGTAGAATTGGCCGCAAAGTATTCCCAACAGGATTGTAGACTAGACAGCCTATTGGATGGCATTGAAGAGGAATTCAACCAGTCAAATTGACTATGTAATTTTAAAGTGACATGTATAATGCCTTCTAGCCGGATTGTAGATCGTTTGTCGTGGCGGACCTTTTCGCTTCAACCTTGGGACCCGATGGTCTGGAGTGTATCCGAATACCCTCTCGGTTATGTAAGAACCGGGGCATGCGTGGAGACCAGGCGTAGGGGTCATTAGTGCTTTATCAGACAAGTGCCCAACTAGTTATGTTATATTACATGGGTAGTAAGAAACATCTTCCAGGGAGAATAGTTCTGTTAAGGGTTCCTTTCCCTGGGTAAGCATGCCCTAAAGTGCATGTCCAGACTGCGATAAGAAGCACAGAAAAAGCATCTGGGGGCAGATATGGATAATAAATAAAAGTCATCTTTTGTTCACCGACCGAATATTCCCTTAAGAACGCTAGCTTTTGGCTTCACCCAGTCTGAGGTACACGTCCAGCTGACCCGGCGGTAACAATCGCAGAGGTGCTCCCCTTATGCCCTAGCCGAATTAATGGGAACGTAGGGAATAAATACAAGAGCTAGGCAACCCAGCTTGGCCAAAACTTAAGTCATATCGATGCATATAATGGTGAAAAAAGGTACATGTGGAAGTATAACACATGTGTTGGGCGTGAGGCCTAGGTAAATAATTTAAGCTTCTGTGAAAGAAGCCCCCAGGTATGAAGAGTGCGGCTAGTGCATCTGTAATGTACGAGTGAGGCACAAGGTGACCCTTGAAGGCCTAGAGAAATAAAAGAAAGAAAGGGAAAGAAGACAGATGATGCATATGCAGAAAATGGACAAAGGGAGGGGACTAACATAGAGTCCGGTGCTAGGCGTAGAATCTTCGAAGCCTGGCTGCGTTCCATGGGTTCGGCTCGAGTCGACTAGTCGATGTCCCACAGTTGGTACGCTCCACCGGTCAGGACTTGGTCGATAATGAAGGGACCTTCCCATTTGGGCTCGAGCTAGTTCTTTTTCTTATCCGGCAGTCGTAGAACTTGTTCGCCAACATTATAAGTTTTGGCCCGTACTTCTCTGCTTTGGTATCTACGAGCCTGTTGCTGGTAAAATGCGGAACGGGCTTTGGCTACGTCGCGCTCTTCCTCCAAGGTGTCCAGACTGTCCTGCCGATCGAGCTCGGCTTCTCTTTCTTCGTACATGCGCACTCAAGATGAGTCATGAATTATGTCACAGGGCAGGACTGCCTCTGCGCCGTACACCATAAAAAACTGTGTATATCCGGTACTACGATTCGGCGTGGTCCGCAGCCCCCAGAGTACGGAGTCGAGCTCCTCTACCCAGTGCATGTCAGACTCCGTTAAGGAGCGCATCTGGGTTTAATGCCGCTCATTATAAGACCATTTGCTCGTTCGACTTGACCGTTGGTTTGTGGGTGATAGACTGAAGCATAATCGAGCTTGATGCCCATTTTGCTGCACCAGAGTTTTACCTCATCGGCCGTGAAGTTCGTGCTGTTATCAGTGATGATGCTGTGGGGGAAGCCGTAACGGTGTACAACCTCGGATATGAAATCTATCACCGGTACGGATTCGGCTGTTTTAACCGATTTAGCCTCTATCCATTTGGTGAATTTATCCACCATGACCAATAAGTATTTTTTCTTGTGGGTTCCCCCTTTAAGGGGTCCAACCATGTCAAGCCCCCAGATCGCGAAGGGCCAAGTAACGGGGATTGTTTGGAGGGCGGTGGGTGGCATGTGGCTTTGATTTGCAAAGAGCTGGCAACCGGCGCAACGTTGGACCAAGTCCTGTGCATCTGCCCGGGCCGTTGGCCAATAGAATCCTGTACGGAAGGCCTTGCTTACAAGAGCCCGGGCTGCGGCATGATGACCGCCGAGTCCGGCGTGAATTTCTGCCAAAAGGTTCCGCCCTTCCTCTTCGGAGATGCACCTTTGAAGGACTCCGGTAGCGCTTTTTTTATACAATTCTCCCTCATGGACCCTGTAGGCCTTGGATCGCCGCACTATGCAGCGTGCCTCATTTTGGTCCTCCAGAAGTTCCTGTCTAGTTAGGTAGGCCAGGAATGGTTCTGTCCACGGGGCAATAATGGCCATTATTTCGTGGTCTGAATGTGTTATTTCGGTGGCGGAGCCTCCGATTGTGTCAGAGAGTTCGGTATCGGGTATTTTGGCCGGGTCCGAACTGTTGTTACCGGTGTCCCCTTGCCATGCTACGGATGGCTTGAAGAGCCTTTCCAGGAATATGTTGGGAGGGACCGCGTCGCGTTTTGCGCCGAGGCGGGCGAGGATATCCGCCGCCTGATTGTTTTCTCGAGCCACATGGTGAAATTCGAGCCCCTCGAACCGAGCTGGCATTTTTAGGATGGCATTGCGATAAGCTGCCATTTTCAGATCCTTGGCATCAAAGTCTCCATTTATTTGGGATATCGCGAGGTTCGAATCCCCGCGCACCTCTAGGCATTGAATGCCCATGGATACTGCCATTCGAAGACCATGTAGCAGGGCCTCATATTCGGCTGCGTTGTTGGAGTCCGTATACATTATCTGTAGTACGTATTGAACTGAATCTCCTGTTGAGGACATCAAAACGATGCCAGCCCCCAGACCAGCCAACATTTTGGAGCCATCGAAGTGCATGATCCAGTTTGAATATGTGCCTTACTCCTTCGGGAGTTCGGCTTCCGTCCACTCGGCAACGAAGTCAGCCAAAACTTGCGATTTAATAGCTCGCCGTGGCTTGTAAGTTATGTCGAACGGGAGGAGCTCAATGGCCCATTTGGCAATCTGGCCCGTCGCGTCGCGGTTGTTTATAATATCGTTAAGTGGTACTTCAAAGGCTACCGTTATCGAACACTCTTGAAAGTAGTGTCGCAGCTTCTGGGATGCCATAAATACCGCGTACGCTATCTTGTGATAATGCGGGTACCGTGATTTGCATGGAGTAAGGACAGTGGACACATAGTAAACCGGTTTTTGAAGGGGAAATTTGTGTCCGTCCGCTTCTCGTTCGACGATGAGTACTGCGCTTACTACTTGATGAGTTGCCGCAATGTATAATAGCATTGGTTCGCCAATGTTTGGTGTGGCCAAGACTGGGTTTGTTTCCAATATGGCTTTTATTTCGTTGAGTCCGGCCGTGGCGGCATCCGTCCACTCGAAGTGTTCGGTGCGCCGGAGGAGGCGATAAAGGGGTAATGCCTTTTCTCCCAAGCGGGAGATAAAGCGGCTTAGAGCCGCCACACATCCAGTCAATTTTTGTATTTGTTTGAGGTCTGTTGGGGTAGCCAACTATGACAACGCTCGGATTTTGGCCGGATTAGCTTCAATACCTCTACTGGAGACAATGAATCCCAGGAGCTTTCCGGCTGGTACGCCGAAAACGCATTTTTCTGGATTGAGCTTGATGTCATATGTTCGGAGGTTATCGAATGTGAGCCTCAAGTCGTCTACTAGAGTTTCGACATGCTTGGTTTTAACGACCACGTCATCTACGTATGCCTCCACTGTTTTGTCGATCTGGTTTGCCAGACATGTCTGAATCATGCGCTGATATGTTGCGCCAGCGTTTTTGAGCCCGAAGGGCATTGTGTTGAAGCAGAATGGGCCGTATGGTGTGAGGAATGCCGTTGCGGCTTGGTCTGGCTCTGACATTTTAATTTGATGGTAGCCGGAGTATGCGTCGAGGAAACACAATGAATCGTGTCCTGCGGTGGCGTCGATGATTTGATCGATGCGGGGGAGGGGGAAAGGATCCTTTGGGCAGGCCTTGTTAAGGTCCTCAAAATCAACGCACAAGCGCCAGAATTTGTCCTTCTTTGGTACCATCACCAGGTTTGCTAGCTAGTCCGGATGTTTTATGTCTCTGATGAATCCGGCCTCCAATAGCTTGGCTAGTTCCTCTCCCATGGCTTGTCTCTTAGGTTCGGAGAAACAACGAAGAGCCTGGTTAACTGGCATGAATCCTTTTAGGATATTTAGGTTGTGCTCGGCCAGCCTACGTGGGATTCCTAGCATGTCTGAAGGGTGCCAGGCAAAAATGTCCCAATTCTCGCATAGAAACTCTCGCAGCGCGGCGTCGACATCAGGGTTTAATTGTGCCCCGACGGAAGTTGTTTTTGTAGGTTCCATTGGATGGACTTGGAATTTGACTATATCGTCCGCCGGTTTAAAGGAGGTGGACTTGGATCTTTTATCGAGTATGACATCGTCCCTGTTCACCGTAGAGCGCAGCGCAGTTAGTTCCTCGGCCGCTAGGGCTTCAGATAGTGCCTCGAGGGCCAGTGTGGCTGTCTTATTTTCGGCACGGAGTGCTATGTTCGGATCACTAGCAAGAGTGATGATTCCATTGGGCCCAGGCATTTTGAGCTTCATGTACCCGTAATGGGGTATGGCTTGGAAGATTGTAAATGCCTCCCGCCCTAATAGAGCGTGGTATCCGCTGCTGAACGGGGCCACTTGGAATGTAATTTCTTCGGACCTGTAATTATCTGGCGTGCCGAATACCACATCTAGTGTGATTTTACCAGCACAGCGTGCTTCCCGACTGGGGATGATTCCCCTAAAGGTTGTGCTACATTGCTCAATGCGGCTCCAGTCTATTTCCATCTTTTGAAGAGTTTCCTCATAGATGAGGTTTAATCCGCTGCCGCCGTCCATGAGTACCTTGGTGAGTCGAAAGTTGTCCAGGATTGGACTGAGGACCAGTGCGGCTGGTGCTCGGGCTGTTCGGAATTTGGGTTCGTCACTGGCATTGAAGGTAATAGCTGTGTCACTCCAAGGATTTATTTCTGCTACGTGGCAGATTTCGGCCATGCTGTGGAGTGTTCGCTTGCGTCTATTATTTGACGCGAAGGTCTCAAAGACCGTTAACACCGTATTGTTGTCCACGGGATGGTGCTCTGTGGTATTCGGGAGGAGTATATCCTCACCACTTTTGGCCACCTGCCGGAGTATCCAACATGCTCTAAGGCTGTGCGTTGGTATTGCATCCGCGGTACTATGAATTTTGCAGGGTCCGTTCAGCCATCCCTCCAGCACGGGTCTTTTCCCCGTAGAGGGTTTTTGCTTTTTGGTAGTTAACCCAGGTGTATTGTGATAATGCACCCTTTTATTTCGGACTGGGTTTGTATTCAGGGCCGGGTTATCCCAAAAATTTATTTTGGTTTTCCAGGCGCTTTCGATCGCACAGTACTTTCGTACTATGGACACCAAGTTGGCAAAGCATGTAATTTCGCGGCGACTTATGGTGTTGTGGATTGCCTTGTCCGTGCAATTATTCCAGAAGAATGAAATTGCATCTTCCTCGCGGCAGTCCTTTATCCTGTTCATGACCAGGAGGAATCTGGCCCAGTAATGGTGTACTGTTTCTTCGGGCTCTTGCCTAATTTGGGATAGATCGTTTCTATTTGGGTGGGTGGGTGGAATTGAACCCGAGTCCTCACCCAATCTGAGACTCAGGGGCCAAGGAGTTTCCGAACTCGGAAGTTTGGATTCTTGGATGTTTTCCAATAAATCTAGCCCGCTGCCTGACTCTAGGTTCAGGCCTTGAGTGACGTCCTCCCCTCCGCGGGTATCCGGCTTGGAGGGATCGGGAATCCGGACATAGCTAGTCCTTAAGATAGATGAAGGGTTGCCGCATTGTTCCTCCACCACTGCAAAGTGATGGGTGACCTGGGGAGAGTTGATCTATCTCAGATCGGGTTTAGGCCCAATCTGATCGTAGTCTGTAGGGACTCCCAGGGCGGCGATGCGATCCAAGAGCTCGTTCAGGGAAGAGAGCTCCATTGGATCTAACTGCTCGGCGAGTTCCGAGTTGACGTGAAGATTGCTTTCGATGACCCGAGAAGTCATCGTCGGCGCAGCGGCCGAACAGGCGGTCATAAGAAAACCACCTAGCCAGAGTTTGGCCGATACCCAAAGCTCCCTCAGCAACAGTGCCGTCTTTAAAGACAGGATGAGACATCCTTCCTGGTGGCGACGGCACAGCGGAACTCTCAATGAAAGCACCAATGTCGGTGTCAAAACCGGCGGATCTCAGGTAGGGGGTCCCGAACTGTGCGTCTAGGCCGAATGGTAACAGGAGGCAAGGGACACAATGTTTTACCTAGGTTCGTGCCCTCTTCATGGAGGTAAAACCCTACATCCTACTTGATTAATATTGATGATATGGGTAGTACAAGAGTAGATCTACCACGATATCGGAGAGGCTAAACCCTAGAAGCTAGCCTATGGTATGATTGTATGTTGTGGTTGTTGTCCTACGGACTAAAACCCTTCGGTTTATATAGACACCGGAGAGGGTTAGGGTTACATAAGGTCGGTTACAAAGGAGGAGATATCGATATCCGTATTGCCTAGCTTGCCTTCCACGCCAAGTAGAGTCCCATCCGGACACGAGACGAAGTCTTCAATCTTGTATCTTCATAGTCTAACAGTCCGGCCAATGGAGATAGTCCGGCTGTCTGGAGACCCCCTAATCCAGGACTCCCTCACCCGCGGATTTCGATCTCTTTGCTCAAAGATCCGTTTACGAAACTGTTTCAGGGGATTGTTGCTTGGTATGTGAATCCTTCGTTGGTCCAATTAGTTTTTGCTTTAGTGGTTTATATTTTGAATAATTAGTTGCTCTTTGTGCTGCTATAGATGAGCTTGCTTGTTCAACTCTTAGAGTTCTAAGTAGTTTGAATGTTGCTATCATTATTGTGAAGTTTTTTTGATAAAAAAATTTGTGACCCAAAAAATTTCAGAAAGTTGTACACAAATATGATGAACCTCTTTGGGAGGAGTTCTTCGAGGAGGAAGTCCTCGGAGGCATCTTCTAGTAGCAGCCCCGTTCATCGGTCTTATGTTGAACCAAGTGAAAATTCCACACGAGATACCGCCACCAAATCATGTTTATGGCCATGCAACAATTATATGGTGCGTGTGGGCATTAAAGAAGAATTTGAGAAATATTTTCACAATGCCGAGCTCGGTCCCTACATTGCAAATAAGTGCAAACAACACCTCAGCCTCACTGAATCATTTACTAAAGAATTTAAATTCCATCCTCATGAGTCTAGAGTGTCGTTTAAACCGTATGACTATCCTTTCACTCTACCCTTAGAGACATTTTCTAAGTACTGCAAAATTCCATTTTGGGGTTTGTTGGATGAACCACCAAGATCTGAGTTTGAGATATTCTTGACCAGTCTTTTCCATGGTGAGACTAGAGGAGTGACACAAGGTAGAATAAAAAGCATTCATTTTCCCTCAATTCAATACTTTGCACTTTTTAATGGGAAATGCATTGTAGGCAAACATGATTGTAGTACACTTTGTGCTCCAGACTTGAGCCTCATATGCACCGCTCTCACCAGTGACATAAGTTATAACCTTCGAGCGATTGTTGCACGCATTTTGCAACACAACACTTGTAGTGGATATTTTTTATGGTGGAATTTATGCCACACGCTTAGCAAGAGAGCTGGGTGTTTCACCTTGGCCTTATGACCCCATCCTACCCATACAGTACTTGGACTTTGACGCTATGAAATGTCATAAGATCCTTAGTGGTGAAGCCCATAATTTTACTTATAACCTATTGTTTAATAAAAGGTCCATTGTGGATACCTTTTTACCTGCGCCTGCTCTCTTTGATGTTCACAACAGGGGAAGATATTACGTTCTTGAGAGCGAGGCCGGAGCACATAACGCAGCGGTTGGGCTGAGGCATCTGCACCTAGAGCCTCCATGAGCTATCACTCCGACCACTATGCCGCCTACTGATGATGACCAACTTAGGCCAAAAGTCTAAGCTTGGGGGAGTACGTATTTCCACCGACATTACATTCATCTTCACACATTTCATTCCAGTTGTCGGTGTCTACACTTTTTCACTGTATTATCGATGCTAGATTTATTTTATCGCCTTCTTGTGTGTTTGAAAAACTTTGAGAAAATACAAAATATTTCCCGTTTCTTTTTGATTTTTCTCTCTAGTTTAATTAGTTGTAGTATTAAAAAGAAAATCCAAAAATATTTCCTTGTTATTCTTTTACTTATTGGGAGCTTTCTTGTGTAAATAGTTTTTCTTGTTTTTGTTTTTCCCTTTTATTTGCTTGTTCAAGAAAAACCGAAAACTCCAAAAATATTCCAGTGTGTTTCTCTAAATTTCCTTTTCACTTCACTGAGTCATACGGAGGAGAAGACCACGATGAAAATGTTGAGTGGCTCTCATATGCATTATTTTTTATCTAACAAAGAGCCCATATTACCTTGTCTTCTCCTTTTTGAATAAAATGTTTGCAGATTCCAGCTTAGTCCACGACATTCTTGCATTATTATTATTTTCATATTGTTTGGTCGTGCAAGTGAAAGGCAATAATGATGGTATTTGATGCACTGGCTGTGGCAGAGAGAAATGGGTATGAACTCAACTTGTTCTGTTTTTGTAAATATGTTTAACCTAGTATCCATGATTCAACCTATTATGATTAAACATGTTTGCAATGACCCTTAGAGATTATAGTTTCTCATGCCATGCTTAAGTATCTAGGAGTGGATAATGATTTATCTTGGGTGGCAACATTGAATTAAAATGATTGTGATGTAGTATGATGATATGGTATCCTCCTCTGAATGTTCGAGTGGCTTGACTTGGCACATGTTCATGCATGTAGTTGAATCAAAAATAACATAGCCTCTATGACATTTATGTTCATGGTGTTCATATCCTACTCATGCTAGTATCCAATGTTACTTACGCATAATGCATGTTCATGACCATTTTCGCTCTCTAGCTGGCCGCTTCTCAACCTAATTGCTAGCCTTCGCCTATACTAAGCGGAATTCTGCTTATGCATCAAAACCTTGAAACCCAAGTTATCCTAGATGAGTCCACCATACCTACCTGAAAGTGCTAGTTATCGACTAGAGGGGGTGAATAGGAGACTTTTATGAAAGCCTTCAAAACATGAGGTCTTTGAAAACAATTAGTGCAAATGAACCTATATGATATGCAGCAGAAGATGAACTACACTAGACAGGCCATAGTCAAGTAAGCAGTACAGTGAAAGTACGAAGACTAACAGCAGCTAGGTAGTATGGATCAGAATGGAAGATAGTATGAAGCCAAACAGTTAATAGTATTCACACAGTGAAGTCAAACAGATCAGGTAAGCAAGCAATGACTTCATCAAGACAAACTGAAATGAAAAGGAAGTAGGGGATAGAACCAGTTGCTTGGTGAAGACAAGGGTAGACCAGTTCCAGTTAATGTGACCACTGTACGTCTGGTTAGGGAGGCTGAGATTAAAATCAGAAGACTGTGTCTTCACCTTATTCCCCTTGACATAAGGACACCCAGTCCTCGCCCAATCACTCTGGTAAGTCTTCAATGTAGACTTCCAAACCTTCATAGACTTCATTCATCGATGATCCACGATCAATCTTGGATGCTCAGAACACGACGCCTAACCGGCTGGAGGATTCACGGTCCTCAAGTGTAACAAGTCTTCAGGTCACATGGACAGAAAGACTTCAGTGATGCCTAACACTCTTTGGCTCTGGGTGTTTTGGGCTTTGCCCTCGCAAGGATCTCTCTCTCTCTCAAAGGCTTTGGAGGTGGGTTGCT
The DNA here is from genome assembly GCA_034509565.1 of Triticum monococcum. NCBI lineage: Eukaryota > Viridiplantae > Streptophyta > Magnoliopsida > Poales > Poaceae > Triticum > Triticum monococcum. The sequence continues at coordinate 295,552,334 of CM067845.1, read as the reverse complement.
CTCAAACGACAAAAGCCGTGCACTAATTCTGAGCAGCCACCAATTTATGGTGTAGGGGTGGGCTATTTATAGCCCGGAGGCAACCCGACATGATATGTCCGAAATGACCCTGGGTCACTAAGGAACCAACACGTGTCCAACGGTTGGATTTCAAACACATGTGACAGCTTGGCTTGGGCTACAAGCATAGCCGACTCATCCAACTCTGGATAAGATTTACTCTCATTGTCTTCACTCGAATACATAGGATTTTGGTTGAGCATCACTTCAGTCATCTGACTTTGTTCACTTGGACCCCACTTAACAGTACAGTTGTTCTTATGACTTAATAAAGAAGAAAAGGAACTACGAAAGAAACTATGTATTCGCACTCCATAGTCTTCAAGTGAATGTCTTCACAGGTCATTATCTTCAACGTGAATGTCTTCACGAACCACCATTGTCTTCAATGTCTTCATACATTTTTAGGGGTCATCTCTGGTAGGTAAACCGAATCAATGAGGGACTACTACCTGTGTTATCATGCAATTCTCACAAACACATTAGTCCCTCAACCACGTTTGTCGTTAATACTCCAAAACCAACTAGGGGTGGCACTAGATGCACTTACAATCTCCCCCTTTCTGGTGATTGATAACAAACTGGTTGAAGTTTTCAACGGGGATTAAAGTATGTGAAAGTTAAAGTACATGGGCATTGTCTTCATAGATTAAAAGGGCTCCCCCTGAAGATGTGCATATAAGTAGTTTGCTTTTGAATGCAAATGCACATGGCAGGTTTTACTTTGTGGAGATCCTCTTCAACACATGAAGACAATTCATCATGCATACATAATAATACTGAAGATAATGATATGCATAATGAAAAATGGGCGTCTGTGAAATGACTTCATGCAGGATTTATCATTGCATCATAAGGTAGCAGCAAAGAGTGGCAGACGACCATCAAGTTTAAGTGTTACAACTCAAAAGCTAAAAGTTTCAAAAACGAGAGTTGTAAGAACTTAGCAAAAATTAAGCAACCGACCCATATGGACCCGCTTGAATACTATCAACTCATATGCTTCTCCCCCTTTTGTCAGTAAGGACCAAAAAGGTTTGAAGACATAGAGTATCTACTCGTTCCCAGTCAGAGAAGATGTTGGAGCAGCAGGGTCGACGTTGGTGTTGGGCGGTGCAGACGGGCCTGCTGCAGAATCATGATGTAGTGAAGCCATCGCTGGTGAAGTGGCGTTGTCCTCTTCATCAATGACTCACGCAACAACAGTTGCAGCCGAAGATGAATACTCAGAATCTTCAATGGAAGGAGTTGGATGCCAACTTGCAGATTGTGGATGCCTAGAATCAAACTTGAATTGTTCGGTCAAGCCATCTTCGCGAAGATCGTCTTTAGAACAGAGTAGTGTGAGGCTCTTCCAGAACCACCTACAGGCTTCATGCGCAACGAATGAGTTCTTGGTAGCCAGATTGCGTATGCGATTGACATCAATAAGAAGACTCTGCATCCGGTGCTTCACCCAATTGGGATGCCTATCCTACTTCCAATGTAGTGATACAAGAAGTTCTCTATCGTTTAGGACACGAGCATGCTTCTGAGGCCTTTCATCGACCGTGCTAGTAGTGGCATTAGTGTTTGCATGATGCAGCAGGAGAAGTTGACCAACAAGAGGACCAGTAGGAGCAGGAGGATTGGGCACATGAATACCTTCCATTGGCTGAGAGAAGCTTTGACGTTCAACATTGTATTCATGGAGTGGCTTCTTGGTAGGCTCAGGGTCGATGGCTTCATATGACATATCAACATCAGGCAAGAATACAACATGATTGCGTGCTGAAGGTTGATAGTTGACATTTGAGTGAAGCTTGATCAAATGCATGACCCATGGTGCATAGAATTTGAGGCCAAATAGATCAATTCCAGAGGCTGTAAGCTGACGAATGAAGAAGTCTTGAGTGTTGAACCTGATGCCACTGATGATGTAGAAGACCAATGTCTTCATGGTGCCTTCGAGTTTGGCATTAGGGGAGTTGCCTTTGATAGACCACAGCGTACGCCTCAGAATATGATATACTGTGCGGGGTAGGTACTCGAGGTCCTTGACAAAGAACTCTTTGGGATATTCGGCATCATGGGGCAAGGGCTTCATCATGCTGAGCATCTGACTCATATTGGGCTCAGGTTTTTGAAAAATGCTCTGCAGTTCATTCTGATATAGCTGACAACCCAGTTCAGATAGATCACCTGGAGTGGGCAGGGTAGTTAGCTCGATGACATCCTAAGCTTTGGCTTCATGTTGGACATCGCCTGTCATCCACTCAAGGACCCATGTCTTCGGATCCCTGTTGTAGCCTCTTATATGTAGCGGAACATAGAACTTCAGCAGAAGCTCTTCATTCCAATTCTCCTTGTCAGTGAAAAACGGGAGCAACCCAACTTCTCTAAAGCAATCAAGAGCCTCTTCAAGGCATGGCAGCCCACCAATGGCTTCATAGTCAAGACATTCATGAGGAAAAATACGGTCTTGATTGTATAGTATGCAAGAGTAGTATATGCGTTGCTGATGGCTCCAGAACCTATCAGAGGTGATCTTTGGCTTCGTGTAGGGGTTCTTGGCAGAGTCAAAAAAGGTGTTGTGCTCTCTGAAGCTTAACACACTGAAGGAGCCTCTCGTCGTTGTAGCACTTGGAAGCCTAGGCAGCCTGGGCTTCGGCTTCTGAGTTTGAGGCCTTTGCTCCAAGTGATAATCATATTGAGGACCTGGAGGAGTGGGTGGTATCAAGATGGGCCACCTTACAGTAACAATCTCACCACTATGGTTGTAAGCACATTCCATAGTGTGTGGCATAGTGGGAGCAACGGCTACATCCGAAGTGATTGGTTGCGCATTGACTTCAGGCTCCACATTGTCTTCAGCCATGACAATGTCATTGGCTTCAGAGGTCATGGTGGTGGCAGCCCTATTGGCTTCAGCTTCAGTGGCAGCTTGAACAGGTGGGTCAGGCACACTCTCTTCTTCTTGCACAACATGATCACTGGCAGGGGGAATAACTTCACGCTCTTCTTTTTCTTCATCGGCCGATGCAGCCGGAATGTCTTCAGCCGCTTTGGCTTCAGATTCACTAGCATTCACTGAGGGGATGGCTGTTGGGGAACGCAGTAATTTCAAAAAAAATCCTACGCACACGCAAGATCATGGTGATGCATAGCAATGAGATGTAAGAGTGTTGTCCACGCACCCTCGTAGACCGTTAGCGGAAGCATTATGACAACGCGGTTGATGTAGTCGTACGTCTTCACGATAGACCGATCCGAGCACCGAAGGTACGACACCTCCGTGATCTGCACACATTCGGCTCGGTGACGTCCCACAAACTCACGATCCAGTAGAGCTTCGTGGGAGGGCTTCGTCAGCACGACGACATGATGACGGTGATGATGATGCTACCGGAACAGGGCTTCGCCTAAGCACTGCTACGATATGATCGAGGTAGATTATGGTGGAGGGGGGCACCGCACACGGATGGAAACAATCAACTTGTGTGTTCTAGGGTGCCCCTGCCCCCGTATATAAAGGAGCAAGGGGGGAGGCCAGCCAGCGTTGGGGCACGCCAAGGAGAGGGGGAGTCCTCCTCCTAGTAGGAGTAGGACTCCCCTTTTCCTACTCCAACTAGGAAGGGGGAAGGGGGAAGGAAGGAGAGGGAGGAAAGAGGGGGCGTCGCCCCCCCTCCTTGTCCAATTCAGACTCCCAAGGGGGGGGGGGGCGTCCAGCCCTAGGCTCTCTCCTCTCTCTCCCACAAGGCCCATGTTGGCCCATTAGTTCCCCCGGGGGGTTCCGATAACCCCCGACACTCCAATAAATATCGGGTGACCCCTGGAACTCATCCGGTGTCCGAATATAGTCGTCCAATATATCAATCTTTATGTATCGACCATTTAGAGACTCCTTGTCATGTCCGTGATCACATCTGGGACTTCGAACTATCTTCGATACATCAAAACACATAAACTCATAATACCGATCATCGCCGAACGTTAAGCGTGCAGACCCTACGGGTTCGAGAACTACATGACCGAGACACATCTCCAGTCAATAACCAATAGCAGAATCTAGATGCTCATATTGGGTCCTACATATTCTACGAAGATCTTTATCGGTCAAACCACATAACAACATATGTTGTTCCCTTTGTCATCGGTATGTTACTTGCCCGAGATTCGATCGTCGGTATCTCAATACCTAGTTCAGTCTCGTTACCGGCAAGTCTCTTTACTCGTTCTGTAATGCTACATCCCATAACTAACTCATTAGCTACATTGCTTGCAAGGCTTATAGTGATGTACATTACCGAGAGGGCCCACAGATACCTCTTCGACAATCGAAGTGACAAATCCTAATCTTGATCTATGCCAACTCAACAAACACCATCGAAGACACCTGTAGAGCACCTTTATAATCACCCAGTTACGTTGTGACGCTTGGTAACACACAAAGTGTTCCTCCGGTATTCGGGAGTTGCATGATCTCATAGTCATAGGAACATGTATAAGTTAGGGAGAAAGCAATAGCAACAAACTAAAGGATCATCATGCTAAGCTAAACCTTTACACCAATATGACCTAAACGGCAGTGCCACAAATAAGTTGCACTATCATTATCAACTCCGCATCTTTTGGCTTCAATACTATGAACATGTGTATCACTACTATCAAGATTTAGTAAAAATAGACCAATCATCAAGGGTGCACCAAATAACAATGATTTAGGTCTAAAACTAATCCCGAAGGTAGATGTAGAGGTAGTGTGCCGACGGCGATCACATCGACTTTGGAACCATTTCGCACGCGCATCATCACCTCGTCATTAGCCAATCTTCGCTTAATCCGTATCCCCTATTTCGAGTTGCAAATGTTAGCAACTGAACCAGTATCAAATACCCAGGCACTACTGGGAGCATTATTAAGGTACACATCAATAACATGTATATCAGATATACCTTTCACTTTGCCATCCTTCTTCTCTGAAAAATACTTGGGGTAGTTCCGCTTCCAGTGACCAGTTCCTTTGCAGTAGAAGCACTCAGTCTCAGGCTTAGGTCAAGACTTGGGTTTCTTCACTTGAGCAGCAACTGGCTTGTTGTTCTTTTTGAAGTTCCCCTTCTTCCCTTTACCCTTTTTCTTGAAACTGGTGGTCTTGTTGAGAATCAACACTTGATGCTCCTTCTTGATTTCTACCTCCGCAGCCTTTAGCATTGCGAAGAGCTAAGGAATCGTCTTATCCATCCCTTGCACATTATAGTTCATCATGAAGCTCTTGTAGCTTGGTGGCAGTGATTGAAGAACTTTGTCAATGACACTATCATCAGGAAGATTAACTCCCAGTTGAGTCAAGTGGTTGTGGTACCCAGACATTCCGAGTATATGTTCACTGACGGAACTATTCTCGTCCATCTTGCAGCTGTAGAACTTATTGGCCACTTCATATCTCTCAATCCAGGCATTTACTTGAAATATTAACTTCAACTCCTGGAACATCTCATATGCTCCATGATGTTCAAAACATCGTTTAAGTCCCGGTTCTAAGCCATAAAGCATGGCACACTGAACTATCGAGTAGTCATCAGCTTTGCTCTACCAGGTGTTCACAACATCTGGCGTTGCTCCTGCAGCGGGTTTGTCACCTAGCGGTGCTTCCAGGACGTAATTATTCTGTGCAGCAATGAGGATAATCCTCAAGTTACGGACCCAGTCCGTGTATTTTCTACCATCATCTTTCAACTTAGCTTTCTCTAGGAACGCATTAAAATTCAACGAAACAACAGAATGGGCCATCTATCTACAACAACATAGACATGCAAAATACTATCAGGTACTAAGTTCATGATAAATTAAAGTTCAATTAATCAAATTACTTAAGAACTCCCACTTAGATAGACATCTGTCTAATCATCTAAGTGATCACGTGATCCATACCAACTAAACCATGTCCGATCATCATGTGAGATGGAGTAGTTTTCAATGGTGAACATCGCTATGTTGATCATATCTACTATAGGATTCATGCTCGACCTTTCGGTCTCAGTGTTTCGAGGCCATATCTGCATATGCTAGGCTCGTCAAGTTTAACCCGAGTATTCCGCGTGTGAAAAACTGGCTTGCACCCGTTGTATGTGAACATAGAGCTTATCACACCCGATCATCACGTGGTGTCTAGGCACGATGAACTGTAGCAATGGTGCATACTTAGGGAGAACACTTATACCTTGAAATTTAGTGAGAGATCATCTTATAATGCTACCGCCGAACTAAGCAAAATAAGATGCACAAAGGATAAACCTCACATGCAATCAATATAAGTGATATGATATGGCCATCATCATCTTCTGCCTTTGATCTCCATCTCCATAGCACCGTCATGATCACCATCGTCACCGGCTTGACACCTTGATCTCCATCGAAGCATCATTGTCGTCTCGCCAACTAGTGCTTCTACGACTATCGCTACAGCTTAGTGATAAAGTAAAACAATTACATGGCGATTGCATTTCATACAATAAAGCAACAACCATATGTCTCCTGCGAGTTGCCGATAACTCTGTTACAAAACATGATCATCTCATACAATAAAATCATGTCTTGATCATATCACATCACAACATGTCCTGCAAAAACAAGTTAGATGTCCTCTACTTTGTTGTTGCAAGTTTTACGTGGCTGCTACGGGCTGAGCAAGAACCGTTCTTACCTACGCATCAAAAAGCACAACGCGGTATAGTGATTGATTTTTTAACTTCAGAAAGAACCCTGTTCATTGAATCCGATTCAACTAAAGTTGGAGAAACTGACACCCACCAGCCACCTGTGTGCCAAGCACATCGGTAGAACCAGTCTCGCGTAAGCGTACGCGTAATGTCGGTCTGGGCCGCTTCATCCAACAATGCCGTCGAATCGAGAATCAACTAGTGACGGCAAGCAATATGTATATACCCATGCCCACAACTCCTTTGTGTTCTACTCGTGCATATAACATCTACGCATAAACCTGGGTCTGATGCCACTGTTGGGGACCGCAGTAATTTCAAAAGAAATCCTACACACACGCAAGATCATGGTGATGCATAGCAACGAGAGGGAAGAGTGTTGTCTATGTACCCTCGTAGACCGTAAGCGGAAGCGTTATGCCAACACAGTTGATGTAGTCATACGTCTTCACGATCGATCGATCCTAGCACCGAAGGTACGACACCTCTGCGATCTGCACACGTTCGGCTCGGTGACGTCCCATGAACTCACGATCCAGTAGAGCTTCGAGGGAGAGCTTCATCAGCACGAAGGCATGATGATGGTGATGATGATGCTACCAGAACAGGGCTTCGCCTAAGCACTGCTACGATATGACCGAGGTGGATTATGGTGGAGGGGGGCACCGCACACGGCTGGAAACAATCAACTTGTGTGTTCTAGGGTGCCCCCTACCCCCGTATATACAGGAGCAAGGGGGAGGTCGACCGGCCTCGGGGCGCGCCAAGGAGATGGGGAGTCCTCCTCCTAGTAGGAGTAGGACTCCCCATTTCCTATTCCAACTAAGAAGGGGGGAGGAAGGAGAGGGAGAGAGGGAGGAAAGAGAGGGCGCCCCCTCCTTGTTCAATTCGGACTCCCAAGGGGGGCGGCCAGCCCTAGGCCCTCTCCTCTCTCTCCCACAAGGCCCATGTTGGCCCATTAGTTCCCCCCGAGGGTTCCGATAACTCCCCCCCCCCCACACTTCGGTAAATATCCGGTGACCCCCGGAACTCATCCGGTGTCCGAATATAGTCGTCCAATATATCAATCTTTATGTTTCGACCATTTCGAGACTCCTCGTCATGTCCGTCATCTCATCTGGGACTCCAAACTATCTTTGGTACATCAAAACACATAAACTCATAATACCAATCGTCACCAAACGTTAAGCGTGCGGACCCTACGGGTTCAAGAACTATGTAGACATGATCGAGACACGTCTCCGATCAATAACCAATAGCGAAACCTGGATGCTCATATTGGCTCCTACATATTGTACGAAGATCTTTATCGGTCAAACCGCATAACAACATACATTGTTCCCTTTGTCATCGGTATGTTACTTGCCCGAGATTCGATAGTCGGTATCTCAATACCTAGTTCAATCTCGTTACCGGCAAGTCTCTTTACTCGTTCCGTAATGCTACATCCCGTAACTAACTCATTAGCTACATTGCTTGCAAGGCTTATAGTGATGTACAGTACCGAGAGGGCCCAGAGATACCTCTCCGACAATCGGAGTGACAAATCCTAATCTTGATCTATGCCAACACAACAAACACCATCAGAGACACCTGTAGAGCACCTTTATAATCACCCAGTTACGTTGTGACGTTTGGTAGCACACAAAGTGTTCCTCCGGTATTCGGGAGTTGCATGATCTCATAGTCATAGGAACATGTATAAGTTATGGAGAAAGCAATAGCAAGAAACTAAACGATCATCATGCTAAGCTAACGGATGGGTCAAGTGAATCACGTCATTCTCTAATGATGTGATCTCGTTAATCAAATGACAACTCATGTCTGTGGTTAGGAAACATAACCATCATTGATTCAACGAGCTAGTCAAGTAGAGGCAAACTAGTGACACTCTGTTTGTCTATGTATTCACACATGCACTAAGTTAGTGGTTAATACAATTCTAGCATGAATAATAAACATTTATCATGATATAAGGAAATATAAAAAACAACTTTATTATTGCCTCTAGGGCATATTTCCTTCAATGGCTTCAGGAAACACTTGACGTGCTACGGAGCTGGTGTGTTTCACATCCTCCTCGGGAATGCTGGACATGGAGACCTGGGGCCTAGGGCCTCTGCGAAGCCTTCAGAACAGAGGCATCGCTTGTGGTGAAGGGGTGGTCTTATTCATGTCATCATTTGTTGCTTGTGAGGTCTCAGGCACCGGAGTGGTGACATGAGCTGGTGGAGTACGTGGAATCACTTCATGTAGGGGGAGTTGGGGTGTTGATGTTCCCAAAATTCATCTTGAGAGAATGGCGTCGTGGGACCGCCAATACTTATCAGTTCACTGCTTATTGGAGTAGGCGAGGATACTGGTTTTGGCTCGAGCTGAGGAATGACTTCATCATCTTCAACATGGTCCTCATGACCAATGTCTTCAGCTATGGTGGAGTCGGCAGCTAGAATCTCTTCAGACTCTGGAGCCTTTGTCGAAGTAGGCTTAAGGACGACAAGTCAACGCTCGTGGTTTGCAGAGGCAGGTAGTGCAACAGAAATGGGTTCAATATTCAAAGGCTCTTGAGGAGCAGCACGTTCCTTACGTGAAGACTTTGAAGATTTAGTTTTCAGCTTTTTCTTGGAGGGAGCACCTTCAGAGGTGTCATGGTGCTTCCTCTTCCTGGCTTCAGCCTCAGCTTGCCTAGTCTTTTTTTGCTCTGAAGCTGCTGAAGGGACCTTTGGCTTCAAGCCATTCATATTAGCAGGGAAGATTATGCTTGGTCTTTCCTGCCTTGGGGCTTCGGGCTCGGCTTCAGCAGGCTTCTTCTTCTTGGCAGCAAGCTTAGGGTCGATGCCTGGACGCCCAAGTGCCTTTCTCTTCTCAGCCTCATTATGAGCCTGAACGCATTTCTCAGCGTTGTACTTCATGTCGTCACGGTAGCCTTTAGCTTCCTCACGCTTCTTGTTGAACTGAGCTTTGAGGCAGTCGTCATTTGTTTGAAGTTTTGGACATCAACAATGCTGATCTTGGCCATATGCTTCTTGAATTGGGCCTTCTCATAGTGAAGTTTGTTTTTCAGCTCGACAATCTTCTGAGCTATGGCAAGTTCTTTGGCAATGCAGCCCTGAAATGTGACGCTTATATCAACAAGTAGCTGTAGGTCATCAATGTTGATGGTGGGGTCCTCAAACCATTCATCAATGAAGTGATTGAGAATATCCGCATCAAATAGAGGCAAATCCTTGAAGATTTCAGCCTCCTGCTTGCTCTTGATGAGCATCTCCAGAGCATCATCAGCAAGATCGTCATCACTTGACAGATCAATGACATTTTCCTCATTGCACAGAATGCTGGCAGGAGTAAGATCATGCCCAGAAATCTTCTTGGGCTTCTTGGTCTTCTTGGAGATGCGGGATTGATCTTCAGATTGCACATTGGATTCAGGAGGTGCAGATTGCAATGGCTTCACTCTTGAAGCTTTTGGAGCAGTCGAAGATTTTGAAGCCTTAGACTTCTTCTTTGGCTTCAGAGCTACAGGTTCATCCTCATGCTCCTCTTCAGCAGTAGCTACTTTGACAGTGGCCCTTTGGGAAGCCATGTGTGAGAGAAGCCCATTGAAGCTATCAAAGGGGCCAATGATGTTATGATTGGCTTCACGACTGCAATCTGGCCTTGGAGCTTCTGGGCCAGGATTGAAGTCAAGCCCAGTTCCTTCTTGTTCTGCACTATGGAAGCTCTTGTAAACCGAAGATTCTGCTTGAACAATTCATCGTCACGACACCATCTGAGACTGGATGCATCAACATTCTCAGACTATGGTCCTCTGACCATGCAGGGGTAGAAGTCCATGGCAATGGCTTCAGCCTTTGTCTTGGGCATAAGCTTCCTGTATACAATATCGTCCCAAGGTGGCCTCACAACATTCTTCTTCGCATATTCATTTGTGATGAAATTGTACAGAAACCATTACTCTGCCCAATATCTTTGAATCCATTGGACTCGAGTCTTGTGTTCTCCATATGTTTCCTCCGGGTCAGACTTGTATTGTTCATAGATATCTAGTGGCAGGTCCATAGCAGTCTTGCCTCAGCGCTTCCCGCCACCCTTCTTTGCAGACTTGCTTGATGCCATTGGACTCAAACGGAAGGGCTTCAAGACAGTATTTGGCTTCAATATGCTGGTCAGACAAGAACTGGCTTCTGGAGAGTCAATATGATGTTGTAAGAACTCTACAAATGAATGCAAACTATGAGAACCAATGGTCCCACAGACATGTACCTGTGACATCATTAGAGATGTGAGGGAAGGGGAAGAGGTCATATGCATTCTCAGAAGATTTTGAAGATAAATCGGTTTGAAGACATTGACCTCATAGTGCGAAGACATTCACTTATCAAAGTGAGTTGGTTCTAGATTTGTATGAATCCATGAATAAGCACAAGTGAGGAATCTAACTAGTTGTGATGCATAAGTGAATATACTTGCAACATATGAGATGCAGAAACAGAAAGATACAGATTTGGAAGTTTAGAAACCACTTTTGGAAGAAGTGGACAGATTCAACACATCAAATAAGCGGTAAAAAGCAAGTTTATTTACCACATGGAGAACTGCTAGACGAGGCGGAACGGAGGCCGAGCGGTCCAATCTCCCACGCCCTAACTTGGCGGCGGTGGAGAAGATGAGGTCCGCGACCGGCGTGAAGACGGCGTCGAAGAGGTCGCGGCAGCTAAGCACTTCGTCTCCAGCGTCAACTAAGGCTAGCGGTGGTGCTAGGGTTTAAGTGAGACAACAAGGTGGGAGAAGAGATAATGACTGCACGGGGTGGAGTATTTATAAGGATGAGGGGCGGCGCAGCGCAATGACACAGGTGCCCCTGGCGGTTCACATCTGGTGGACACGTGGCAAGCATGCAACTTATTGAGAGTTGAGCCATGTTCCCACGCGTGCCTGGTTTGTCAGCTGGTCATTCCGGCGTCTCTGGTATTCAGGAAAAAAGGATAAGTGCATTAAAATCATTTTAAATGTGTGCCTCTGTATCTTCAGCTGACAAGGACACAGTGAAGACATTTTACACGTGTCAACATAATGCATATGAAGAGACATAGAGAATCTGAGGGATAAGCACAGAAGGGGTTAGGGTCCGATCACATTCACTTAGTTCAGAAAATAGCAAATTTGAAGATATAGCTATAAGTGAATGCTGTAGAGGACAGAACCCACACACACACACACACACACACACACACACACACACACACACACATATATATATATATATATATATATATATATATATATATATACCAGTGAAGACCAAATCAACATTGCGAAGATAAACCTTGAATTCAAATCAATGTTGAAGACAAGCCAAACAAGAAGATAATCTACTCAAGACGCCAAAAGAAAATCTTCAAGAAAGTGTGGTGGTGGCGTTACCCACCGTATAGGAAATATTAGACCCAGACACAACGCACAATTATCAGGATGCTCCGAAGTCAAATTCCACATTAATGCATTCACACTTAGAGGGTAAGTCTTCATGAACTGGACATATACGTTACTTCATGTGTTGTACATCTAAGTCATCAACATGCATAAGCGTTAGGATGTGTGTCCATTCACAGGACATTTGAGGATTCTAAGATATTTAGCTCACACTACAGCTTGCAAAACCTTTTCTCATCCAAGGGCTTTGTGAAGATATCTGCCAATTGCTCTTCAGTGTTGATGTGTATGATATCAATGTCTTCCTTCATGACAGGAACTCTGAGAAAATGATGACGGATCTGAATGTGCTTTGTCTTCGAGTGCTGAACTGGATTGTTGGCAATCTTGATAGCACTTTCATTGTCGCAGTAGAGTGGTACATTCTTCAAGTTGATGACATAATCCTTGAGAGTTTGCTTCATCCAGAGAAGCTGAGCACAACAAGATCCAGCAGCAATGTATTCAGATTTAGCGGTAGAGAGGGATACACAGTTCTGCTTCTTTGAAGACCAACAGACAAGAGATCGTCCAAGAAAGTGACATGTGCCTGATGTGGACTTGGGATCAACCTTGTCACCAGCATAATCAGCATTCGAGAATCCAACTAGATCAAACTCTGAGCCCTTTGGATACCATAATCCTAGTGTTGGGGTGTGAGCCAAATATCGAAGAATTTGCTTCACAGTGAGGTGATGCGATTCCTTTAGTGCCGCTTGGAATCGGGCACACATGCAAATGCTAAGCATTATATCAGGCCTAGATGCACATAAGTACAATAAAGAACCAATCATGGAGAAGTATACATTTTGGTCGAACTCTTTAGCATTGTCGTCGGATCCTAATTGGCCTTTGGTTGGCATTGGCGTCGTGTACCCTTTGTAGCCTTGCATTCCAAACTTCCTTAGGCGGTCTTTGAGGTATTTCTCTTGTGATATGAAGATGCCATTTCATTATTGATGGATTTGAAGACCAAGGAAAAACTTCAGCTCACCCATCATGGACATCTGATATTGCTCTTGCATATTATGCTCAAACTCATCACTGTATCTCTTATCAGTGCAGCTGAATATAATATCATCCACATAGATTTGGCATACAAACAGTTCACCATCATTTGTCCTCGTGAAGAGAGTGGGATCTAGAGAACCAGGTTTGAAGCCTTTGCTCTTAAGGAAGTCTTTGAGTGTGTCATACCAAGCGCGAGGTGCTTGTTTGAGGCCATACAGTGCCTTGTTGAGCTTGTACACCATGTCAGGATGTTTCGGATCTTCAAAATCAGGAGGTTGAGCAACATATACTTCTTCTTCAGTTTTGCCATTGAGGAAGGCACTCTTCACATCCATTTGGTACAGAAGAATATTGTTGTGGTCAGCATAGGCTAGCAGTATACGAATGGCTTCAAGCCTAACCACATGAGCAAAGGTGTCATCAAAGTCAATTCCCTCTACTTGTGTATAACCTTGGGCAACGGGACGAGCCTTGTTTCTGACAACTTGACCATGCTCATCTTGCTTGTTGCGATAGATCCATTTGGTGCCAATGATATTGTGCTTGCGAGGATCAGGACACTTAACTAATTCCTAGACATTATTCAGCTCAAACCGTTCAAGATTTTTTTGCATAGCTTGAATCCATTCAGGTTACATGAAGGCTTCATCAACTTTCTTGCATTCAGATATAGATACAAATGCAAAGTGCCCACAGAAGTTTGTCAGCTGTGTTGCTCTTGAACGAGTGGACCAGGTGCATTGATACTATCGATGGTCTTCTCAATCTGTACTTCATTGGCCACGCGAGGGTGGGCAGAACGAAGATTTTGCTCTTGTTGATTGTCATCGGCTTCAGCATTGTCTTCGGACTGACCATTGTCTTCATGATGATTAGGTGCTGAAATGATGATTTCCTCTTCAGCCTGTTCCTCGATGGGTATGATTTCACCAGTACCCATTAGCTTGATAGATTCACTAGGAGTAGCTTCATCTAGCACATTTGGAAGGTGCTCTCTTTGCGAGCCATTAGTCTCAGCGAACCGCACATCTATAGTTTCAACCACTTTATAGTGAAAGAGGCTGAAGACTCTATAGGTGTGCGAATCCTTTCTGTAACCAAGCATAAAACCTTCATGTGCTTTAGGTGCAAATTTTGAAGTGTGATGAGGATCTTTGATCTAGCACCTAGCACCAAAGACCATGAAATAGATGACCTTTGGCTTCTTACTAGTCAGGAGCTCATAAGACGTCTTCTTGAAGAACTTATGAAGATAAAATCTATTGATGATGTGGCAAGTAGTATCAATGGCTTTAGGCCAGAATTTCCTTGGAGTCTTGTACTCATCAAGCTCGTACGTGCCATCTCAATGAGGGTTCTGTTCTTGCGCTCCATGATGTCATTCTGCTGAGGTGTATATGGAGCAGAGAACTCATGTGTGATGCCCAATGAATCAAGATAAGTGTTGAGGTCGGTGTACTTGAATTTTGTGCCATTGTCACTTCTGATGTGCTTGATCTTGATGCCATAATTGGTCATGGCACGATTGGTGAATCGTTTGAAGACATCCTTGTCGGCATTCTGGGAATGGGGGTCCCCAGACTTGCCTGCCTGCGGCCCACGGCATGGCTCTGCGAACGGGCCCGTATGGCCCATCTTCACCAACAAGCACTCAAGACCCTCGCGAGCAGCCAAGCCTCGCGAAGCGGACGGAACAAGACCACCTTGGGAGCGCCCTCACTAGGCTGGATCGTGAGGGGCGGAGAGTTCAAGGCAAGGCAAACCTTGCGAGGTTCCAATGACGTGAGCCATGAAGACCAAGATCAGGCGGGTGCCAGGCGAGCACCAGCGCGCACATTGTCCTTGTTTCCTCTTTGGTGCTAAGGAGGCAAGCGTAGGCGCGGAGTATCGAGGCGTCAAGCAAAGGTTTCCATATCAGTGCAACGAGACCAAAACCAGCAGGACGACAAGATGGAGGTCACCATGGAGCCTAAGGCGGCATCACCACCAGAGCCTTTTGCAGGCGAAGACTGCTTTTGTCAGGATAAGATGTACTAGCTGTCCCCTTTCAAATTGGTCGTTGTTGGCTCCCTTCCCGCTCAATATTTGGGGATAGGACCAGGGCCTCTATAAATAGGACTATCCACCACCATAGAAAGGAGGGACTCATCTAGAGAGGGGGGAGAGATCCAAAGAACCACAAGTTCACCAAGCACAAGAACACCCCGCCTCAGGAGGCTGTTCTTCCCCTTGTATTATTCATCCTTAGCCCAGAGGCAATCCACCACCACCACACTGGAGTAGGGTATTATACCGCAATGGTGGCCCGAACAAGTATAAATCTTGTGTCCCTTGTGTTGCGAGTTCGTCGAGTTAGCCCTTGAGATCTTAGCTAGGACATGGATCGGTAGGGGGAGATCTTCACGCGCACCCTAGTGTTTGAACCTTGAGGGTTTTGCCGGAACCTGACATCCGACATTTGGCGCGCCAGGTAGGGGTGCGCTGTAACGCCCTCGATGCGGCTATATCTCCCACGTGTCGAAGCACGACTTGGAGGCATAACCGCATTGAAAGCAATGTCGCAAGTGAGGTAATCTTCACACAACCCATGTAGTACATAAGGGAAAGAGATACATAGTTGGCTTACAATCACCACTTCACACAATTACATGAATAAAGCATTACAACATCCAAATACAATCAAGGTCCGACTATGGAACCAAAATAAAAGAAGAACCCCAAAAGCGACAAAGGTCCCCGGTCGACCCCAACTGGGCTCCACTACTGATCAACTAGAACGAAACAACACAAAGGACAAGGTCTTCATCGAGCTCCTCCTGAGCTTGGTTGCCTCATCTGCACGGTAACCTTGGCACCTGCAAGCTGGTTTTGGAAGTATCTGTGAGCTACAGGGACTCAGCAATCTCACACCCACGCGATCAAGACTATTTAAGGCGCGGGCCCGTGATGGGCTCCGCGGGCTGGCGGCGCGAGGACGGCGGCGGAGGACAGGTGGCGCGACGCGATTGGAGGAATGCGGCGGCAGACATGTCCGGCACGCGGGGTGGACACGTCCGGTGGCGCGAGGAGAAGGATTAGGGTTTGTACCGCGATTTTTGGGGAGGGGATCACATATTTATAGGTAGAGGGAGCTAGGAGAGTCCAAATGAGGTGCGGTTTTCGGCCACGCAATCGTGATCGAATGCTCTAGATGATGGAACAGGTTTAGGTGGGCTTTGGGCCAAATTGGAAGGGTGTTGGGCTGCAACACACACGAGGCCTTTTCGGTCCCTCGGTTAACCGTTGGAGCATAAAACGAAGTCCAAATGGTACGAAACTTGACAGGCAGTCTACCGGTAGTAACCCAAGGCCGCTTGGCAAGTCTCGGTCCAATCCGGAAATGTTTAATCCCCACACACAAGAAGAAGTTAGAAATGACCGCCGGAGGAGAACGGAGCGCCGGAATGCAAAACGAACAACAGGGAAGATGCTCGGATGCATGAGACGAACACGTATGCAAATGAAATGCACATGATGACATGATATGCAATACATGACACGCAAGCAATGACAAGGCAACAACAGCGAATAACTGGACGACACCTCGCACATCAGTCTCGGGGCGTTACAACACTCCACCACTATGAGAGGATCTCGTCCCGAGATCTAGAATGGCACCGGAGGGACAACGGAAAAGAAAAGAAGAGGTAAAACTAAGTTGCTCCTTTGACCAATGAGTGAAACCAAAGAACCTTGAAAGTTTGAACAAAGACAGAAAGAAAGCAACGGAGATGAACGAAGTTGAAAACACTCCGTTAGGAAAGAGGAACAAGGAAGAACAAATTCGTATAGCACTCCGGTTGAAAAGTGATATGAAACTTGATAAGATGAAAAGAACTTGAGCAGAGGGCACAACACTCCTGTTAAATGGATAAGCATGACAAGAGCATTGTCCTGACACATTCGAGATGATGGGTTGAAAAGATGAGCATCACAATGCCTCCGGAACAAAAGTAAGAATGGAATGAAGTGAACGAAGGGAAACAAGGTCTTGAGAGAGCACGGTTACAACAAATGTTAGAACGGAGTTGTTGGAAAACCAACAATGAAACGAATAAGCTTGATATGGTCTTATGGAATACATCTCAAATCATGAGGTTACCACCTGCCACTCACGGGAAAAAGAATTGGATTGATATGAACGAGGAGACGAGAAACTTATCACCGGAAGGATATATGAAGAAATTGGATCATATATGAGCCCATTAATAGCACGATCCTTAGGGAAGAGCTTTAGGTGAAATATGACCCAAGGTAACTCCAATGACAAGATTGATGGATTTAAAATAACTATTTCTTAATAGCATCTCAATCATGAAACATGAACTCAAATTATCAAGAATGACATAATACCACCTCCAATGATACGGAAGAAAGAATTGCACTCCGGATTGCAAGATGAAGAATGCTTGAGCTCCTTAGAAAAGAATCTCGATGAACACTTCGAGAAGGAATTAAATCCTAGATGAACCATCATGTAGAACCTTCATGAAGAACTCCGGTAACAAAAGGATGATCAAACAGAAGGAAAAAAAGTTGAAAACACAAGGTGAATCCTTGTAGAGATTTTAGATAGATCTCCGGGATTACATAATTGCGAGAGCTTGGAACTCCGGGAAAGAAAGATTAGCACTTGAAACCAAGAATAAGTATGATGAATCACTCCGGAAAACAGGAAATGAATAAACTCGATGAAACAAGAATAATAATTACATTATGCTTATCCTTCACCAATTCAAATTGATGACAACCAATGGAATTGGCATACAACTTATTCTCGTAGAAAAGGATTAAAATAGATATGGCGCAAATTAGAGAAGGTCTTCAACGAACCACCAGTAGAATTGAAACCACGAATGAATTGATACAGAAGAGAAATCTTGAACGAACCACCGTAAGAATTGAAAATGAACAAAGAAAAGACAAGGAAGACACCGGGAAGAATTTAGCAGATGAACGAAGATGCTTGAGAGAATTTAGATACATGAGAACGAAGAGATCACGAGCCGATTAAAGATCACTTGAACGAAGCACCGGTAAGATTGGAGAATGATAACTGAAAGCTGAGAATGAATAAATTTTGAGATGATGGACTCCGGATAACAAACTGAAAAAGACTCCTGAATTGCTCCGGATATTTAAAGGAATTCTCTCATTCAAACCATTATGAGAGGATGGCCTCGAATTAGAACCATGAATCCCTGAGAGAACGGATGAGATATGGAGGCAAAATCTTCTTCGGTCTTCAAATGATGAGAAAGACGACGAGAAACACCACCGTGAATTGTTGAGACACTCCGGAATAAAGAAGAATAGACAAGTTGAAACAATGATGAAACGAATTTGAAAGATCTTGGAGAAAAGCATATGACAGATGATGAATCATTCTTACGTCAAACTTTGAAAAAGAATTGAGAATAACTCCGGGAAAATAAGAAGAGTCAGGTAAGATCCTGGAAAAGACCTGTGGGTTAGGGCCCACACAAAGAAACATCGTTGAACGATTTGAAGGAGAGATTGCACCGGTTGAATTAAATGGCTTGAATGGGATAACAACCTCGAAATAGGTTGAACAGATCTTGAATGACAAGACGAGCCTTTTGAGAAAGCTTTGAGCACGCCGGAACAAATGAATAGTGAGAAGTGAATTGTTATGAGGTACACCGGTATGAGAAGGCATTGAAATGAGGAAAGGGGTAAGATCAACAAAGCTTGACTTGAAACCACCATATAAGATAAAAGAAACGAAGAATGATGAACTAGAAGCTCCGTTAGTATCTTCATGAGAATCACCAGATAAGAACATTGAAGGAAAAGAATGGAGAGGCTTCACATCAATAAGATGGATACTCGATTAAGAGATCTGAATCCTTGAAGAAAAAGGGTGGGCGGGCGGGAAAACAAAGGCAGCTTGGGACAGATGAAACGAACACCGTTGAGAAGAACTGATAATTGATCTTGTGAATGTTGACAAGATTGGATCCATTTGAAGAGGAGCACACCGGTTGAAAAGAAATTGAAATGACAAACTCGATGATCGAGAAGGATTAGTATTCACATAGGAATATGAGAATACCGCTTGGGGAAGGTATGGAATCAACATTTGACTTCAAAGCAACTCGAATACCACAACTCAAAACAAAACAAAGGATTCGCTTGAAAAATAAGCCGGAACAAACATATGATAGAGATTTCATACGAAGTTTTCATGGTGGGGCCTACACGGGCTCGATCGTACAGCACCATCATGTACAAGGCAGTGCACATGACATACGAAGCGTCCCTGAGTCGGCATAGCCAAGGACTCGTTAAGACACAACGAGACCACTGCAAAACCAACCGTGGATAGGCGGACCACTAGACGTCGAACCCCAATTTCATATCATACATCTGTCGAAAAGATATCCTAAGAGCTACTTGAATTCCCACTTATAAACTCCCGAACCTTTACGGTTATGCAATCAGGTGTTGGGCATACAGGGGAAGCATAATATCTCACCCAAACTAGCAAATCCTACATCCAGCTGTATCCATCCTTCAACACATAACCAAGAAACCTTCGGAAATCGTCTACCTCAACCTTCGAAAAGCATCCGTTATACAAGTTATGGCAATACTCCCGAACTCCCGCCCCAGTATTGGGTGGCGTCAAGGTTATCTGACCACGAACTGCATAAAAGAGATTTTCGATGTCGGCGTACTAAACTCAGGTATTCCAGAACTGCAACGATAAAATTGTGACGACAACACCTCGGAGCTCAACTCCCCGGGACACTGCCACAACCCCTAAATGTCAGGAGGCACCAAGAACATTGTTCTCATCACAAATCCATCGGAACGATTCCAAGATACCCGCGTGATCCTAAATTTTTTTTAGTGAAGTTTGAGAAGAGAAGAGTCAAAACTCTACGTCAGGATGACTTACCAGAGCGATGAGGAGACTGGGGAGTAAAAAGAATTCCTAAATTCTCCGATATATAATTCCTAAAAGACTCAAAAACATTTTTCTAAACTCAACAACGGCTGCTAAAAATGATCAATCAGTGGGGGCTCCTAAGGTCGGGGAAGGCTCTGATACCAACTTGAAACGCCCTCGATGCGGCTATATCTCCCACGTGTCGAAGCACGACTTGGAGGCATAACCGCATTGAAAGCAATGTCGCAAGTGAGGTAATCTTCACACAACCCATGTAGTACATAAGGGAAAGAGATACATAGTTGGCTTACAATCACCACTTCACACAATTACATGAATAAAGCATTACAACATCCAAATACAATCAAGGTCCGACTATGGAACCAAAATAAAAGAAGAACCCCAAAAGCGACAAAGGTCCCCGGTCGACCCCAACTGGGCTCCACTACTGATCAACTAGAACGAAACAACACAAAGGACAAGGTCTTCATCGAGCTCCTCCTGAGCTTGGTTGCCTCATCTGGACGGTAACCTTGGCACCTGCAAGCTGGTTTTGGAAGTATCTGTGAGCTACAGGGACTCAGCAATCTCACACCCACGCGATCAAGACTATTTAAGCTTCTGGGTAAGGTAAAGGTATGAGGTGGAGCTGCAGCAAGCGACTAGCATATATGGTGGCTAACATACGCAAATGAGAGCGAGAAGAGAAGGCAAAGCACGGTCGATAAAAGTATGATCAAGAAGTGATCCTATAGCAACCTACGCCAAGCATAACTCCAACACCGTGTTTACTTCCCGGACTCCGCCGGAAAGAGACCATCACGGTTACACACGCGGTTGATGCATTTTAATTAAGGTCAACTTCAGGTTTTCTACAACCGGACATTAACAAATTCCCATCTGCCCATAACCGCGGGCACGACTTTCGAAAGTTCAAATCCCTGCAGGGGTGTCCCAACTTAGCCCATCACAAGCTCTCACGGTCAAAGAAGGAATAGACCTCCTCCCGAGACATTCCGACCAGACTCGGTATCCCGGTTCTACAAGACATTTCGACAGGGTAAAACTAAACCAGCAACACCGCCCGAATGTGCCGACAAATCCCGATAGGAGCTGCACATATCTCTTTCTCAGGGCACACTGGATTGTCTAAACTTCCGTTAGGCCAGCCCAGAGTTGCCCCTGGTGGCCACCGGCGGCTGACAAGTTGGACCAACACTCAGAGGAGCACTGGTCCGGGGGGGTAAAATAATGATGACCCTCAGGAGCGCGACTCCCAAGGGAAAAGAAAAGGCTAGGTGGCAAATGGTAAAACTAATGTTGGGCATTGCTGGAGGAGTTTTACTCAAGGAGAACTATCAAGGGGTTCCCATAATATCCCAACCGTGTAAGGAACGCAAAATCCAGGAACATAACACCGATATGACGGAAACTAGGGCGGCAAGAGTGGAACAAAA
Source organism: Triticum monococcum (assembly GCA_034509565.1). Taxonomy (NCBI): domain Eukaryota; kingdom Viridiplantae; phylum Streptophyta; class Magnoliopsida; order Poales; family Poaceae; genus Triticum; species Triticum monococcum. The sequence continues at coordinate 295,530,681 of CM067845.1, read as the reverse complement.
CACCAGGCATAAGGCCGAGCCTTCCACCCTTTACCAAGTATATAGATGCATTAATTAAATAAGATATATTGTGATATCCCAACAAGTAAACAAGTTCCAACAAGGAAGAACATCTCCATGTTCCAACAAGGAACAAACTTCAAACTTCACCTGCAACTAACAACGCTATAAGAGGGGCTGAGCAAAGCGGTAACATAGCCAAACAACGGTTTGCTAGGACAAGGTGGGTTAGAGGCTTGGTTCAACAATATGGGAGGCATGATAAGCAAGTGGTAGGTATCGCAGCATAGGCATAGTAAAAGAGCGAGCATCTAGCAAGCAAAGATAGAAGTGATTTCGAGGGTATGATCATCTTGCCTGAAATCCCGCAAGGAAGAAGAACGAGTCCATGAAGAAGGCAAACGGACGTAGACGAACGGGTCCTAAAAACGCGACATTACCGGAACCAACCCGAAGGAGCAAACACCGGAAAGAAGCACACAACATAGTAAACAGCCAACACATGAACATGGTATGATATGCGGGATGCGGTATGCGATGCATATGCATGATTGGACAAGGAATGCATGAACCTGGCCTCAACATGGAAATCCAAGAGTTCCACTGGAAAGGTGAGGTGATTTCGGTTGAAAACGATATAAAGATCACCAGAATCAGAGTTACGGTTTTGGAAATGGCAAGTGATTCAAATATGGCACCGGTCTGCGATTTACAGCAAGTAGCCATCTAAATGCAACAAGATGAACATGCTACAGCACTCAAACATGGCAACAAAATACATGGCAGGGATTCATTCAAGATGCTTAACAAAAGTCTAGCACTGAGCAACGGCCAATTCATCCATTAACAGGTTCAAACAAGCATGGCAAAAATGCAAGTGGTAAACAGGTTTCAGACTTAGTGATATTAACACTTGTCTGGAATTTCAGATCAGGTAGCACACTTTGGAGCAAGAAAACTATATGCTACAGGGCCTGAACATGGCAAGGTAAATCATGGCATGGAGCTACTCAAAGAGCTTAATAAAAGTCCCTTAGTGACCTTGAGCCAAAAGGGATCAGAAGGTACATTGGCAAGCATGTGAACATGGCAAAAACATAATCAGATCACAGACTTGGTGAAAACTGGAGCATGCTGAAAACAGATATCAAGTAGGCATGTTTACGAGCTCGATGCACTCACTACAGAGCAAGTCATGATAATACAAGCATACATCCATCAAGAATACACAAAATGCAGGCTAGACATTGTCGGCGTTCTGGGAACGGGGGTCCCCAGACTTGCCTGCCTGCGGCCTGCGGCGTGGCTCAAGTGGGGGCCCTGTGCGGCCCATCTTCATCAACACGAGGCTCAAGACCCTCGCGAGGGGCCAAGCCTCGCAAGGCAGACGACGCGGTGCATCCTCAGGCACAGCCTCGTCAGGCTGGCTCACGAGGAGGCGAAGAGTTCAAGGCGGGGTACCTCGCGAGGTGCCCATGACGCAAGCCATGAAGACACGGGGTACTAGGCGGGTGCCAGCACGCGTAGCGTCCCTCTTTCCCCTTTGGTGCAAAGGGGGCAAGCATATCCGCGGAGTACCGAGGCATCAGGCAAAGGTTGCCACTTCGGTGCAACGAGACCAAGACCAAGAGGACTACGAGACGGAGGTCACCATGGAGCCCAGCGCGGCGTCATCACCAGAGCCTTTGGCAGACGAAGACTGCTTTTGTCAGGATAGATGTACTCGCTGTCCCCCTTCAAATTAGCCCGCCATTGTTGGATCCCTTCCCGCTCAATATTTGGGGAGAGGACCAGGGTCTCTATAAATAGGACTAGCCACCCACATAGCAAGGGGTGCGATTCCTGGTGGTTCGATTCCTGGTGGTTCGGTCCGGGATCTGAGAGAGAAAGAGAGAGAGAGGTGACTGAACTCTTCATAGCAGTTCATCACCACAGCCAAGAACAGACCCTCGCGAGGCTGTTCTTCCTTGTATTGTTCATCCGCACCAGCCCGAGGAGGCAATCCATCCACCACACACTAGAGTAGGATATTACACCACATCGGTGGCCCGAACCAGTATAAATCTCGTGTCTTTCGTGCAGCTCTTTTAGTAGTTTAGATCCCATCGAGACGGAGAGGTTGAAGGCGAGATTTCTGCACGCACCCCAGTGTTCGAACCTTAAGGGTCTGCCGGAACCCGAAATCCGACATTTGGCGCGCCAGGTAGGGGTGCACCGGAATTCGTCTTCCACCGCTCCGCTCTCCTCCGACCGTCGTATCCAAGTCTGACGCTCGTCGGGCCCGCGCCGAGCACCGGGCCGCCATCGCTTCCCGCATCGCCCAGACGGCCCCCGTCAGTGGGCGTCCTCGTCATTCCCCGTCGTCCGCCGTCAACACCGCCACCAGCCCGGCGGGGGGCGAGCAGCAGGCATCGTCTCAGCACCCGTCCGTGCGGCAAGACGGCCGCACCACCACTCCGTCACTCGCACCAGCTGGCTCTTCGTCCCGCGCGCTCCGCACACCCTTGGAGGCTCGAGCTGCGCTCCTCGCGGCAAACGAGCTCCTGCGCTATCGTCCCGTCGACGACGTCTACGAAGAATGGCTCGACCGCGTCGCCAAGCTTGTCCGCGCCGTCCGTCCCTCTGCGCCGCACTCCGCCCTGCGCGGGCAACGAAGCTCCAGAGGCGCACCAGCCGCCTCCCCTCCAAGAAGATGCCATGGCTCCAAGGCGCTTGGTCCCTGGGCGGAGCCCGCTCCGTCAGGCGCCAGCGCAGCAAGAGTGAAGCTGCCAAGAAGTTCCTCGCCCGCAAGGGGCTGCCAGCGCGCTCCCTGCTCCGGCACGCCGCGACCCTGCTCCAGCTCCGGCGCGTCAAGACCCCGCCCTGCTCCTAGCTGCAGCGCGTGGGCACCCTCAAGACCAAGCTCTCCACCAACCGAGGCCTTTCGTGGCCACCACAGGCTGCCACGCCTACACCACTGAGCTGCGCAGCGTCGCGTGGCCCGGCAAGCTCAAGCCCGACCTGCCTCCACGCTACGACGGCACAACTGACCCCGCGGAATTCCTCCAGCTCTATGAGCTAGGTATCGAGGCTGCCAACGGGGACGAAAAGGTCATGGCTAACTGGTTCCCCATGGCGCTGAAGGAAGGAGCGCGCACCTGGCTCCTGAATCTGGCTCCAGGAACGATCTCTTCCTGGGACCAGATGCGCACCCGCTTCATCGCCAACTTCCAAGGTACTCGCGACCGGCCGCCCGCCGTGAGCGACATGCGCCGCATCAAGCAACAACCTAGAGAGACCCTGCAAAAGTACATCCAGCGCTTCAACAGCGCGCGCCTCAAGATCCCCAAGGTGTTCGAGGAGGCCATCATCTATGCCTTCTCTGACGGCGTGCGTGACGTCAAGATGAAGGAGGAGCTGGCGATGCACGAAGACCTCTGCACCTCCCTGGAGCTGTTCAACTTGGCGAACAAGTGCGCCAGGGCTCAGGAGGGACGTCTCTCCCTCCTCGAGATGCCTGCCGCGGACCCAGAAGAGAAGAAGCCCAAAGCCAAGGACGCGAAGCGCAAGGGGGCTGCCGTACTCGTGGCAGAACCAGACACCAAGCGGGGCAAGGATCTGCCCGAACCCTCCAGAGGCAGCCGGTACTATGTGTACCAGGACCTCCACACCCACAACACCAACGAATGTCAAGAGCTCCGCGCCGTGCGAGAAGGAAGGATCGGCCGTCGCCCTAACCATGCTGACCGGGGCTACGGCCGGGGAGGAGGAAGAAACCCAGGGCGCTGGGAAGACCGCGGCCCGCGCCAGGGGTGGCGCGACCAGCCTCGCGAGGACCGCTGGCGGGACCTGCCTCGTGAGGGGGACTGGAGAGACCATCCTCGTGAGGACCGCCCTCATGGCAACACAGGCCTGCCTCCGCTGCCGCCTCCACCAAGAAGGAACGAATACCACCATCAAGACGAGGGGGCTGGGGGCTTCCAGGAGCCGCGCGCAATCGCCTGCATCCTGGGCGGAGCTCAAGCCCCAGCCTCCCAACGTATCTTCAAGCAGTTTGCCCGCGAAGCGAATGCAGTTCTCCCCAAGCTCGAAGCAACGCGCCCCCTCAGGTGGTCGGCGTGCCCCATCACGTTCAGCTCGGCAGACCAGCTCAAGTGTGCGGCCACTATAGGAGTCCTCCCGATGCTCTGCTCCCCAGTCATCGGCAACGTGCCGGTCACCAAGACCCTCATCGACGGAGGGGCAGGGCTCAACGTCTTGTCCGTGGAAACCTTCAACAACCTCCAAGTGCCCTATGATCAGCTCCAGCTGACCAAGCCTTTCTCCAGAGTTACCAACGGTTCCACAGTCCCGATCGGGCGGGTCCGCCTCCCTGTCACCTTCGGGACTCGCAACAACTACCGCACCGAGCTCATCGACTTCGACGTTTCCCAGATCCGCCTGCCGTACAACACCATCCTCGGGTACCCAGCGCTGGCCAAGTTCATGGCCGTGACCCACCACGGCTACAACGTCCTCAAGATGCCAGGAAGTGGCGGTGTCATCATGGTGCCCTGTGAAGAGAGAGATGCAGTGTCTTCCCTGGAGCGAGCCTTTCAGGCCGCGTCGCTAGAAGACCCAGATCGCGGAAGCAGGAGGCTTCCTGAGACCATCCCCAAGAAGAAGAAGACGTCGTCAGGCTCAGCCCCTCAGGGCCCGAGCCTCCTCAGGAGGGCCCTCCATCCATCACATAGGAAAGCGCGCCCGGCGCCCTCCTCAGGCAGGGCTCGGGGGCTCTCACCTGGAGGGCCACCGACCTAGCCAGGGTCACGAGGGAGGCGCTTGGGCACCATGTGGAGGCGGGCTTCGCAGCATGTTTCCCTCGAGGAAGGGCCAAGTAAGGAGGGTCTGACCAGCACGAGTTCATCAGCAAAGCGATTCAAGAACTGCAGGAGACAAGGATCATGAGAGGTTGCCGCCGCTTGCCAGCCGTGGCCCCACATCCAGGCGAGGATGGTGGGCTGCGCGTCTGCGTCGACGTACCGGGGCTCAATCAGATCGCCACAATGGAGCGCCTCTGGCCCTCGCAAGTGGGGCGCTGCGGAGGTCCACCCCAGAGCTATGTTCGCATGCTTTACGGCCTGCCGAGCATGGCTGCAGCGTACCAGCGCCTCATGAGGGGCGTCGTGGAGGCTCAGGAAGACAGGCGTTCCGTGGCCTTGGCGGAGATGGAGGCAGCTCGCGAGGAGTCACCAGCGCCTCCGGAGCCTCCCGAGGCCCCGGGGCCTGGGGGCTCGTGAGGATCGACTTCTGCAGCCCATCAAGTCTGCTGCACCAACGCCACTATGTCGACGACATCCTCAGGTGACATCTTTCAAGTTCCGTTCTCAGCTGGGAGCACCCTCCCAGGGTTGCATCACTCCCAGGCCGCGTGGGTCCATCCCCGCGGCATGTATCTGCATTTACCTTTCCGTCGTTAGTTTGCCTTGTTGGAGGCGCCCCTCGGGCTGCATCATCCCCAAGCCGTTCGGGCCAGACCCAGCGGCATGTATCCCCCTAGCGTTTATTTCCAACTATGCATTGCCTATCACGCTTAGCTGCATGGTGCCCGCCCGCGGCATCTTCTCTTCCCATGTCGGCCACTTGCACGTTAAAGGGGGGTGCCTGAGCATCGCGACTCAGGGCTCTTACTGGCTCTCCAGCCCTCACTCTCTGGCCTTGTCCATGGCATCGCGACCTGGCATACCAGCGACGGCTGAGACAAGCTTGAGGGCCGGGACCCGAGGACGTAGAGTACTGGCATCTAACCAAATTTTGCAGGGACACATTCCAAGATACGGCCCAGTGTCGGGCGCAACCCGCCCAGAGGTAGGGCCTCGGGAGTCCCGCGCTGGCTCACGGGTGCCCAGATACGCCTCACCTACCTCAACCAGCACGCTCTTGAGTGACTAACGATCGACTAATGGCCGCCGTGGCAACACCATCTTCTTTCTGTGATGACCCTGCAGGATCCCTGGAGGGAACCGCGCAAGCCGAGGCCCTCACGAGGTTTCCTTCGCCCTCGCCCGCGCGAATCGCTTGCACGTTAAAGGGGGGTGCCTGAGCATCGTGACTCAGGGCTCTTACTGGCTATCCAGCCCTCACCCTCTGGCCTTGTCCACGGCATCGCGACCTGGCATACAGCGACGGCTGAGACAAGCTCGAGGGCCGGGACCCGAGGACGTAGAGCAGAAAGGGGAGCAGAGGCATGGAAGAAGGGGCCTCGCGAGGACCTTGCCGAGCATTTCCGCTACTATCCACACACGGACCCAACGGCACACCTGGAACGGCCCCTGATCCTCAAGATAAGTTACCACCCACGGCACTGGCTGCAGCACTACCCCCGCACCTAAAGCAACTCCGTACTAGCGATGTTGCTTCCCTTTCTCACTAAGTGATGGCTGCTTGGGCGCCAAAGGGGAACTCCTGAGCATCGCGACTCAGGGGCTCTTACCGGACCTCGGGTCGCTCACCTCCTGGCCTTGACCACGGCATCGCGACCTGGCATACCAGCGACGGCTGACGCCGCCTTGGGACTGGGACCTGTCGGCGTAGAGCACCAATCCCTCATGAGGTGCGAAAGGGAAGGCTGAACTATAACGGAGTTAGCAGCTCGCTCAGATCCACGTCAAAAGGTCATACATATTAACAAACAGGACTACAGACACCTTACAAGCCCCCACGGGGCGCATTCTGATTCCTCGCAGGGAGCGGATCCTAAGGGACGCTAACTACATGAGCTACTGCGGGAGACGCCATCAGCAACAGTGGGCCGTCAGGCACCGGCGCCAACCCCATCCAGATCAGGGTTGGCGATGGCCTGACGCGTCCGCCCTGCTCCTGGAGCGGCAACGACTCGGGGGCTCGTAGCTGTCATCGCTCGTCTCCGGAGTCGCGAAGCCTTCGCTGGAGCCGCTGGACCCTCGGGCGCCACTGCCAACGGGGGCGGTCGACGGGCCTAGCCCTCACCAGGGCGAGGTCCTGGCCACCTCTCTCGCGGCAGCACTCCAGCCGGCGCCCGATCGCGTCGAAGACCTTGAAGAACATCACCGCCGCGCCGTCATACTCCAGGTGGACCGTGAAGACGCCTCTTTCCCTGTAGACCCGGGCGATCTCCCTCTAGCCGCGGGACATGTAGACCATGCCCGGGGTAGCGACGACGACCTCGGCCTCGGTCGTGGGGACGCCGCAGTCGGTGTGCTGCAGCTGGAGCTCCAGAGCCCCCCCTGGAAGAACCATGGAGGCAAATAAGGGAGGAAGGCGGATCCAGGACTGAAGAGGAGTGATGACGTGGAGCACGAACTCATGGGAGGATCCCTCGGCATGGACTCCAAGAGGAACCACCCACGCCTTCATAACCCGACGGCGCCGACGATGGCGCTAACCGTGGGGATCAGCATCAACACCTCCGGGGCCCTCGACGTGGGCGTACAAGGGCAGCGGGAACCCCGGCGGAGCCCGCTCGCCCCAGGGCCTCGCCACCACCGGATGGTCCTCATTGTCCCAGCTGCAATGGGTGAGTCGCTTCTTCGGCGGGAGAGGGTCTGGCCCTTCTCGAGGAGCCTTTCCCTTCTCCGCTGCAGAGAATCGGCGAATCGGAGCCATCACACCAAGATGGAGCAAGAACTGAGGCGAAGGAGAGAGCAAGAGGAGATGGACTGGATGGGCACGAGCGGTGCCGTACTTATAGCCGGCGAAGGCCAACCGCCGGTCTCCACGATCACAGGTAATCATAACACGTTCTGCATGCAGGGACTTGTCCAACTCGCACGATCACCAAGGCGTTGTGGGGAAGCGGAGGCGCCACGTCCAATCAACCGCCACGCGGCGTCCAAGGCCGCAGGCTGTTGGGGCCCGCGGCGCTTCGCCCTTACCCTTTCGCATCTCGGCACGGCCAAGTCCATGTGCGCCTTGGGCCCGGGGCTACTGTCGGCGTTCTGGGAATGGGGGTCCCCAGACTTGCCTGCCTGCGGCCTGCGGCGTGTCTCCAGTGGGGGCCCAGCGCGGCCCATCTTCATCAACACGATGCTCAAGACCCTCGCGAGGGACCAAGCCTCGCGAGGCGGACGACGCGGCGCATCCTCAGGCACAGCCTCGTCAGGCTGGCTCACGAGGAGGCGGAGAGTTCAAGGCGGGGTACCTCGCGAGGTGCCCATGACGCAAGCCATGACGACACAGGGCACCAGGCGGGTGCCAGCGTGCGCAGCGTCCCTCTTTCCCCTTTGGTGCGAAGGGGGCAAGCGTATCCGCAGAGTACCGAGGCATCAGGCAAAGGTTGCCACTTCAGTGCAACGAGACCAAGACCAGGAGGACTACGAGATGGAGGTCACCATGGAGCCCAGCGCGGCGTCATCACCAGAGCCTTTTGCAGGCGAAGACTGCTTTTGTCAGGATAGATGTACTCGTTGTCCCCCTTCAAATTAGCCCGCCATTGTTGGATCCCTTCCCGCTCAATATTTGGGGAGAGGACCAGGGCCTCTATAAATAGGACTAGCCACCCACATAGCAAGGGGTTCGATTCCTGGTGGTTCGATTCCTGGTGGTTCGGTCCGGGATCTAAGAGAGAAAGAGAGAGAGAGGTGACTGAACTCTTCATAGCAGTTCATCACCACAGCCAAGAACAGACCCTCGCGAGGCTGTTCTTCCTTGTATTGTTCATCCGCACCAGCCCCGGGAGGCAATCCATCCACCACACACTGGAGTAGGGTATTACACCACATCGGTGGCCCGAACCAGTATAAATCATGTGTCTTTCGTGCAGCTCTTTTAGCAGTTTAGATCCCATCGAGACGGAGAGGTTGAAGGCGAGATTTCCGCGAGCACCCCAGTGTTCAAACCTGAAGGGTCTGCCGGAAACCGAAATCCGACAGACATGGCAAGAACAATAACATAGCATGCACGGATCAACTACAACATCCTCGGCAAAATCGCTAACAAGTAGACAATCTGCCCAGATTCACGAAATAGCAAAAGTAGAGCTCGATTGACTCAAGCTAGGGTGCTCCATAATTGCAAACAAAGACATGGATGGATAGAGCACTACAATATTAACAAAACATCCTTACTGATCATCCTCAAAAGAGGCACGGATCACTAGGAAACAACATGAACATATGGCATAATGAGATAAACAGATCAAGGACTTAGTGGAAATGCTAAGTCCCTGAAATCAGCATTAACGAATGCACCACTTTGCAAGCTTGTGCTAGTCACCACACACATCACAAAAATACATGGGTTGCACCTCTGGAAAGATGGCAAAGCATATAACAAAACACGTGTAGAGCTCATGGGCATATCATGCACACATTAATCATGGCAAAAATGACGAATATCTAATTGGAGCAGCAAATCTGACAATTATCTCAAATAGCATTCTTCCAACAGCATTTCGGGCATCAAGATGAACTCAAATGAAAATGATGCAATGAGATGAAATGATGTGCTCTTCGAGAAGAACATTTTAATATGCTATATGCTCAAATCGGAGCTACGGATGCAAAGTTATAGCACGATGAACAGGGCAAAATAATTAGGGTTTCGGGAGTAGAAAGTCAATCGAGGCAAACGGATCTTAGATCCAGATCGGGCCGGCACCATTCATGCACGCAGCCCGAGGTTCGTCGGAGACGAATCTCACCGGAAAGAAGGACGGGGAGGAGCTCCGGTGGTCGGATCCGGAGCATTTGGCGGCGGTGGCGGCGGGGCGCCTCGATGGCGGCGGCGGGGCGCCTCGGTGGCAGCGGCGGGGCCGCGCCGGCGAAGAGCGGCACTGGCGGGAGGGAGCGGTGGCGCCGGACGGTGACCCTGGCAGGTGAAGGCGGCGGCGAGAGCAGCGCGGCCGCGGGCGGGCGCGGACGGCGGCGCTCTGTAGAGGCGAGGCGCGTGGGTGGTGTGTGACCGGCGGATCTGGGCCCGCGCGGGCCCGCGATGGGCTCCACGGGCTGGCGGCGCGAGGACGGCGGCGGAGGACAGGTGGCGCGACGCGATTGGAGGAGTGCGGCGGCGGACATGTCCGGCACGCGGGGTGGACGCGTCCGGTGGCGCGAGGAGAAGGATTAGGGTTTGTACCGCGATTTTTGGGGAGGGGATCACATATTTATAGGTAGAGGGAGCTAGGAGAGTCCAAATGAGGTTCGGTTTTCGGCCACGCAATCGTGATCGAACGCTCTAGATGATGGAACAGATTTAGGTGGGCTTTGGGCCAAATTGGAAGTGTGTTGGGCTGCAACACACACGAGGCTTTTTCGGTCCCTCGGTTAACCGTTGGAGCATCGAACGGAGTCCAAATGGTACGAAACTTGACAGGCGGTCTACCGGTAGTAACCCAAGGCCGCTTGGCAAGTCTCGGTCCAATCCGGAAATGTTTAATCCCCACACACAAGAAGAAGGTAGAAATGACCTCCGGAGGAGAACGGAGCGCCGGAATGCAAAACGAACAATGGGGAAAATGCTCGGATGCATGAGATGAACACGTATGCAAATGAAATGCACATGATGACATGATATACAATGCATGACACGCAAGCAATGACAAGGCAACAACAACGAATAACTAGACGACACCTGGCACATCGGTCTCGGGGCGTTACATGCGCCGAAGCTTCCCTTCCGTCGCTCCGCGTCCCGTTGCTCCATCGTCTCCATGGCGGACGCTCACCGTGCTCGCGCTGAGCGCTGGGCTGCACTGGCCGCCCGCATCGCTCAAACGGCCCCCGTCGGCAGGCCGCCCCATCGTTCTCCGTCGCCTGCCGCCAACGCCGCCACCGGCCCAGCGGGGAACGAGCAGCAAACATCCTCGCTGCACCCCTCGGTGCGGCGGGACGGCCGCACCGCCACTCCATCGCTGACCCTGGCCAGTTCGTCATCCCACACTCTTCACGCTCCCCTGGACGCGCAGGCCGCTCTGTGCATGGCACACGAGCTCCTGCGCTACCACCCCGTCGACGACCTCTACGAGGACTGGCTCGACCGCATCGCCGAGCTTGTCAGCGCCGCAAGGGGCTCCCCTGTGCCGTCCCTCTCGCTGCCATGCCCTCCGCCAGCCGCGGGCGGCGTGGCCCATGGAGCACCTCCACCACCTCTGCCCCAAGATGGTGTCCTGGCACCCAGGCGCGCGACCCCACGGCACGACCTGCCGCGTCCGGCGCCCGCGCAAGAAGAAAGAAGCTGCCAAGAAGTCCCTCTGCCATGAGAAAACGCCCCCGCGCTCCCTGCGCCACCACGGCAAGACTACGTGCTGCCTGCGGTGGCGGTGCACGGACCCCATCAAGGACAAGTTCTCCACCAGCGCAGTGTCCCAGTGACCATGGCAGGCTGCCACGCCTTCACCCCTGAGCTGCGTAGCGTCGCTTGGCCGGGAAAGTTCAAGCCGGATCTTCCTCCTCACTATGACGGCACCCCCGACCCCACGGAGTTCCTGCAGCTCTACGAGCTGAGCATCGAGGCGGCCAATGACAACGAGAAAGTCATGGCGAACTGGTTCCCCATGGCTCTCAAAGATGGTGCCCGCTCCTGGCTCCTGAACCTGCCTCCGGGCTCGATCTCCTCCTTGAAAGAGATGTGCGACCGTTTCGTCGCCAACTTCCAGGGCACTCACGACCGCCCACCGGCTGCGAGTGACCTACGCCGCATCAAGAAACAACCAGGAGAGACCCTCCAGAAGTACATCCAGCGCTTCAACAATGTTCGCCTCAAGATCCCCAAGGTGACGGATGAGGCCATCATCTCCGCATTCTCCAATGGCGCACGCGATGTCACGATGAAGGAGGAGCTCGCCATCCACGAGGAGCTGTGCACGTCTCTGGAGCTGTTCAACCTGGCGACCAAGTGTGCAAGAGTTGAGGAGGGGCACCTCTCCCTCCTCGAGCTCCCGGCTGCCGACCTAGAGGAGAAGAAATCCAAGGCCAAGGACGTGAAGCGCAAGGGAGTCGCCGTGCTCGCAGCGGAGCCGGATAGAAAGCGCGGCAGGGACCAGCCCGAGTCATCCAGGAGCAGCCAGCCCTTCTGTGCCTTCCATAACCTGCATAGCCACAACACCAGCGACTGTCAAGAGCTCAGAGCCATTCGAGAAGGACGCCTCGGTCGACGCCCCGAGGGCAACGACCGGGGCTACGGTCGAGGAGCAGGACATGGTGGCGGACGGTGGGATGACCAAGTGCACAAGAGCTGAGGAGGGGCACCTCTCCTTCCTCGAGCTCCCGGCTGCCGACCCGGAGGAGAAGAAATCCAAGGCCAAGGACGTGAAGCGCAAGGGAGTCACCGTGCTCACGGCGGAGCCGGACACAAATCGCGGCAGGGACCAGCCCGAGTCATCCAAGAGCAGCCAGCCCTTCTGTGCCTTCCATAACCTGCATAGCCACAACACCAACGACTGTCAAGAGCTCAGAGCCATTTGAGAAGGACGCCTCGGTCGACGCCCCGAGGGAACGACCGGGGCTACGGTCGAGGAGCAGGACATGGTGGCGGACGCTGGGATGACCGTGGCCCATGCCAGGAGTGGCGCGACCGGCCTCGTGAGGACCGCTGGCAGGATCAGCCTCACGAGGGTGCCTGGAGGGATCAGCCTCGTGAGGATCGTCCTCAGGGCAACGCCGGTCTCCCTCCACTACCGCCACCACCAAGAAGGAATGACGACCACCATCAGGACGAGGGGGCTAGGGGCTTCCAGGAGCCATGTGCCATCACCTGCATCTTCGGCGGAGCTCAAGACCCAGCCTCACAGCGTATCTTCAAACAGTTCGCTCACGAAGTGAACGCAGTCCTCCCCAAGCATGAGGCCACGCGCCCGCTCAGGTGGTCCAATTGCGCCATCACGTTCAGCTCGGCAGATCAGCTCAAGTGCGTGTCTACCACCTGCGCCCTCCCGATGCTCCGTTCACCAGTCATTAGCAACGTGGAAGTTACCCAGACTCTCATCGATGGCGGCCCAGGGCTCAACGTCATGTCCGTAGACACGTTCGACAACCTCCAACTGCCCTATGATCAGCTTCGGCCCACCAAGCGTTTCTCAGGAGTGACCGACAGCTCCACCACGCCGATAGGCCAGGTCCGCCTCCCGGTCACCTTTGGAGAACGCAACAACTACCGCACCAAGCTCATCGACTTTGACGTCGCCCACATTTGTCTGTTGTACAATGCCATCCTCGGGTATCCGGACCTGGCCAAGTTCATGGCCGTGACGCACCACGGCTACAACGTCCTCAAGATGCCAGGAAGCGGCAGGATCATCACAATCCTCTGCGAAGAAAGAGATGTGGTGTGCTCCCTTGAGCGCGCCTTCCAAGCAGCGTCAATCGAAGACCCCGGCAACAATGCAGCTCGATACCCTCCTGAGGTCGTCCCCAAGAAAAGAAGCAGCTTCTCCGTGCCAGACCTCAGGAGGGCAGCGCCGCAAGTGGTGCCTCGTCAGGATCAGTGCCCGCACCTGGGGCGCCTCCCTCTGTCACATAGGAAGGCGTGCCTAGCTCCCTCCTCGGGCAGGGCTCGGGGGCTCTCTTCTGGAGGACCTCAGACCTTGCCAACGTCACGAGGGAGGCACTCGGGCACCACTTGGAGGCGTGTTTCGCGGCACGTCTCCATTAGGAGGACAGTGGGCAAGGAGCGCCCGACGCTCAGGAGTTCATCACCAAGGTATCTCAGGAGCTTCAGGAAGCAAGAGCAATACGCAGCGATCGCCGCCAACCTGGCGTTGCTCCCCACCCAGGCAAGGGTGGTGAGCTGCGAGTCTGCATCGACATACCAGGGCTCAACCGAGCCGCATCTCAGGAGCACTTCTAACCTTCGTGTGTTGGGTGCTGCGAAGGTCCACCTCACAGCTACGTTCGTATGCCGTTCGGCCTGCCGAGGGTGGCTGTTGCCTTCCAGCGCAACCTGCGGAGCGTCATGGCGGGTTAGGAGGCCAGGCACCACACAGTCCTGGCAGAGATGGCGACGGTCCTCAAGGAACCGCCTGGACCCCCAGAGCCTCCCGAGGCTCAGGGCCCCGGTGGCTCGTGAGGAGCAACCCCTTCGCCGCGTACCTTCAGCTGCCTCAACACCCCTTCATCAATGGAACCAGGTGACATTTTCCAAGTTCATTTAGCTGGGAGCGCCCTTAGGGTTGCATCATTCCCAGGCCGCATAGGGTTCGTCCCTGTGGCATGTATCCCTTCTTTTTAATGTCTTTAACTTACCTTGCTGGGGGCACCCCCTGGGCTGCATCATCCCCAAGCCGCTTGGGCCTGACCCAGTGGCATGTATCGTTCATGCATTTACCTGAGCTAGTTTCCCTTCCATGCTTAATCTATCTATGATTATCACCTGCTTGATTGTCGCCCATCGCGGGAGCCGCACGCCGGTCGTCTTTCTTCAGGACCCTTCGCGTGAGAGGGTTAGACACGGCGTTTGTGCTCGGGCCTATCCCTGCAGCGTCGATAAATCCAACGGCTGAGCTCTGTTTGGCGGGCCGGCCCCGTTCACGTCACCTCCTGGGGCCGTTGGTGCTTGGCTTGCTCACGCGATAACCTTAGGAGATTCATTCGGCGCAGGTTGTCTAACCACCTCACAGGACCACCACAGCGAACAAGAATCAAGACCATGTGCAACCTGCCTTGAGGTAGGTCCTTGTGAGGCCCGCGCTGGCTCACGAGTGCCCAAACACACCTCGTTTGGCCCTGCCGTGAAGCCACGTGTCAAGGCGGGGCTGTACACGCCCCGGGGGCTCTCCGCAGTAGGGAATCCCCTCCCACGTACAAGTGGAAGCACCATGCTCCGTGCTGGCAGTCGACATCGCCGAGGAGTGGCTATGCCTGTGCAAGTGCGGAAGCGCCATGGTCCGTCCTAGTGATAAACAACTAAGGGCAGCCTCACGGTCATATCAACCTCAGGGAGCCTCCGGGCTCGGTGTCTGGCCTCCTCGCAACGCTTCCCCTGGGGAGAGCCGCGCGAGGGGGTTGGGCACGGGGGCTGCGCTCGGGTCACGCCCAAGCATACGCCACCCTGCCAGGTCCCTCAGACCTGGTCGTCGCGCGCCCCTCCCGAGCCGAGCCTCGGGGAGGACAAAGGTATGAAGGTTGTTTGAACGTCAAGGGGGACTCCTGAGCATTGCGACTCAGGAGCCTAACTGACCATGTAGCCCCTCACTCCTTGGTCCGTCCTGGTTTCCGGTCGGCCCAACGGCGGTTGAGGTATGCGCGGGGTCGGGCCCTGCCGACGTAGAACACAAGAACTACCATTGCATCTCCTTCCCACAAGTTGTTTTCGCATCAAGGGGGACTCCTGAGCATCGCGACTCAGGAGCCTAACTGGTCACGTAGCCCCTCACTCCTTGGGTCCGTCCTGGTCTCCTGTTGGTCCAACGACGGTTGAGGTATCCGCGGGGCCGGGCTCTGCCGATGTAGAACATAAAGCAAATAGGAAGAAAATCGCAAAATCTCAAAGCAGATATTACAAGACATATTGTTCTCCGAATACCAAACACAAGTTTAAATGCCTCCACGAGGCATGCTACATGCTACAGGAGTTTCAACAGGAAAGGAGCCACAAGCCAGTCATCCCACGATACCGTCGGCACCTGCAAGAGGCGCCCCCTCTTGGGTGGCGTCGCCTTCACCAGCACCACCGGTTGAAGGCGCGGGGGCGAAGGCGTCGAACTTCTCCAACAGGGCTTCCACCTGACCTTTCACGGCGGCGGCTAAGCAGTGTTCATCAGCCACGGGCTCCAGTAGCTCGTCAAGGCGGTCAGCAGGATCACGAAGATGGAGGTGGCTGAAGACGCGCGTCAGCGCGGCTGAAGAAAGGACGCGAGCCTCTGCCTCTTTCATGGTGCCGATGCCGCACACGACTTCCTCAAGCGCCTCGACCAAGTAGGGAAGCAACTGGGCGGGGCCGTCCTCATTGGTGGCCAACGGCTTCTCCAAGCCCTTCTCATAACGTGACTTCAGGGCCTCGCGAGCTCCCTCTTCTCCCATGCAATCCACTTGCGTGTTAAAAGGGGGGCTTATAAGCATCGTGACTTAGGAGCTCTTTCTGGCTGTCCAGCCATCACCCCCTGGCCTTGACCATGGCACGTGACCTGGCATACCAGCGACGGTTGAGCTCGCTCGAGGGCCGGGACCTGAGGACGCAGAGCACGAAGGAGAGCGTGGGGAAGGGGGGAGGCTCGCATGGTCATGGCTCAGCTATGCTTTGGGTTCCTATGCACGAATCTGGCGCATCATGAGGAATCAACTCCGGACCGTCAATATAAGTCCCGAGCCCGGGTTAGCTAAACCGCTAAGGACTAAGAACCATACTAACCGCAGCCCTGCTACAGCAACGTCACCCCCCTTTGTTACCCCTCGACGGCTGCTTGAGCACTAAAGGGGACCTCCTGAGCATCGCGCCTCAGGAGCTCTTACCGGACCTCGGGCCTCTCACATCCTGGCCTTGACCACGGCACGTGACCTGGCATAACAGCGACGGCTGCAGCCTGCCTAGGGACCGGGACCTGTTAGCGTAGAGCGCCAAGTCATCGCGAGGTCGGAAAGGGAGACCGAGCTGAAGTAGGACTCGCGCTCACGCAAGTTCATAATAAGGACAATATTGACAAGAGGCATTACAAAACCTTTACACACACCCACGGGGCATTTCTTGATTCCTCGCAGGGAACAAAAGACAAGAACTTAGGGAATCCTAACTACGCATGCCCCTGAGGATGACGCCATCATCAATAGTGGGCCACCAGAGGCCGGCGCCAACCTCATCCAGATCAGTGGCGGCGGCAGGCTGATGCTGCAGCCCTGCTCCGGGCTCGACGAGAGCTTGGGGCACGTAGCTATCGTCGCTCATCTCCGGAGTCTCGTAAAGCTCGGGAGAGTCGCTGTACCACTAGGAGTCGCGTTGTCACTGGAGGAGCTGCAAGCGAGGCCTGCGGCAGGCCCAGCACCCGCTGTTGCGCCATCCTGGCGACCTCCTTCAGGGCAGCACTCCAGACGGCGGCCTTCCTCGTCGAAGACCTTGAAGAATAGCATGGAGGCGTTGTCGTACTCGAAGTGGATCGCGAGGGCGCCCTCCGCGCAGCAGACTCGGGCAATCTCGCCCTAGCCTTGGGTCATGAAGATCCTCCTGGAGGCGATAGCTTCAATTTTCGCTCCAGTCGCCGGGGCGTCGCAGTCGGCGTGCTGCAGCCAAAGCGCGAGAGGGCCCCTCGGCGGCATCTCGGAGGTGAAGAACTGCGGGAAGCAAATCCAAGTGCTCGGGGGCATCGCCTCCCACAACACGAACTCACGCGAGGAGTCCGCGATGTGGACCCCTGGGCGATGGCTTGCGCCTCCACGGCATGGCGGCCACGGCCCTGGTGCGGGCGACGACGCTCATCGCTCCTCCCTCCGGAATCATCGGCGTGAGCATACAAGGGCAACGGGTACCCAGGAGGCGGCCTTTCATACCATGGCCACGACACTGCCGGCCTCACGACCATCTCGCAATGATGAGACATCCTCTTCTTCGGCAGGAGCAACTCGGGTTCGTTGAGCGGAGCCTTGCCCTTCTCCGCGACCGAGAACCTCTGAATCAGCGCCATTACTGCACAAGCAAGGAGCGGAGCAAGGAAGAAGAAGAAGCAGGAGAGGCAGAGGAGAGACGGGTGATGGGGCTCCGCCCCCACCTCCCATTTATAGCCAAGGGGAGGCCAACCGCTGGCCTCCACGATCTAAGGTAATAATGATGGTTTTTCCTTGCATGCAGCAGGGACTCGTCAAGTCGGGCAGTTGCCGAGGCAACGTGGGGAAGCGGAGACGCCCACATCCAATCAACCGCCATGCCTCGACCAAGCCTGCTGCCTATTGGGGCCCGCGGCGCTCCGCACTTGCCCCTTGGCTTCGCCTCAAAGCCAAGCCCGAGCGCGCCTTGGGCCCAGGGGCTACTGTCGGCGTTCTAGGAATGGGGTCCCCAGACTTGCTTGCCTGCGGCCCATGGCGTGGCTCTGCGAACGGGCCCGTATGGCCCATCTTCACAAACAAGCACTCAAGACCCTCGCAAGGGGCCAAGCCTCGTGAGGCGGACGACACAAGACCTTCTCGGGAGCGCCCTCACCAGGCTGGCTCGTGAGGGGAGGAGAGTTCAAGGCAAGGCAAACCTCACGAGGTTCCAATGATGTGAGCCATGACGACCAAGATCAGGCGGGTGCCAGGCGAGCGCCGGCGTGCACAATGTCCTTGTTTCCTCTTTGGTTCTAAGGAGGCAAGCGCAGGCGAGGAGCACCGAGGCATCAAGCAAAGGTTTCCATATCGGTGCAACGAGACCAAGACCAGCAGGACGACAAGACGGAGGTCACCACGGAGCCCAAGGCGGCGTCACCACCAGAGCCTTTTGCAGGCGAAGACTGCTTTTGTCAGGATAAGCTGTACTAGCTGTCCCCTTTCAAATTGGCCGTTGTTGGCTCCCTTCCCGCTCAATATTTGGGGAGAGGACCAGGGCCTTTATAAATAGCACTAGCCACCACCATAGAAAGGAGGGACTCATCTAAAGAGGGGGAAGAGATCCAAAGAACCACAATTTCACCAAGCACAAGAACACCTCGCCTCAGGAGGCTGTTCTTGTTGGAAATATGCCCTAGAGGCAATAATAAAAGCATTATTATTATATTTCCTTGTTCATGATAATTGTCTTTATTCATGCTATAATTGTGTTATCCGGAAATCATAATACATGTGTGAATAATAGACACCAACACGTCCCTAGTAAGCCTCTAGTTGACTAGCGCATTGATCAACAGATAGTCATGGTTTCCTGAATATGGACATTGGATGTCATTGATAACGAGATCACGTCATTAGGAGAATGATGTGATGGACAAGACCCAATCCTAAACATAGCATAAGATCGTATAGTTCGTTTGCTAGAGTTTTTCCAATGTCAAGTATCCTTTCCTTAGACCATGAGATCGTGTAACTCCCGGATACCGTAGGAGTGCTTTGGGTGTACCAAACGTCACAACATAACTGGGTGACTATAAAGGTATACTACGGGTATCTCTGAAAGTGTCTGTTGGGTTGACACGGATCAAGACTGGGATTTGTCACTCCGTATGACGGAGCGTATCACTGGGCCCACTCAGTAATGCATCATCATTATGAGCTCAAAGTGACCAAGTGTCTGGTCATGGGATCATGCATTACGGTACGAGTAAAGTGACTTGCCGGTAATGAGATTGAACAAGGTATTGGGATACCGACGATCGAATCTCGGGCAAGTAACATACCGATTGACAAAGGGAATTGTATACGGGGTTGCTTGAATCCTCGATATCGTGGTTCATCCGATGAGATCATCGAGGAGCATGTAGGAGCCAACACGGGTATCCAGATCCCGCTGTTGGTTATTGAACGGAGAGCGATCTCGGTCATGTCTACATGTCTCCCGAACCCGTAGGGTCTACACACTTACGGTTCGGTGACGCTAGGGTTGTAAAGATATGTATATGCAGTAATCCGAAAGTTGTTCGGAGTCCCGGATGAGATCCCGGACATCACGAGGAGTTCCGGAATGGTCCGGAGGTAAAGAATTATATATAGGAAGTGCAGTTTCGGCCATCGGGAAAGTTTCGGGGGTCACCGGTATTGTACCGGGACCACCGGATGGGTCCCGGGGGTCCAACTGGTGGGGCCACCCATCCCAGAGGGTCCCATGGGCTGAAGTGGGAGGGGGAACCAGCCCTTAGTGGGCTGGTGCGCCCCACTAGGCCCACCCCCTGCGCCTAGGGTTGGAACCCTAGGGTGGGGGCGCCCCACTTGCCTTGGGGGGCACTCCATCCCCCTTGGCCGCCGCCCCCCTTGGAGATTGGATCTCCCAAGGGCCGGCGCCCCCCCTAGGGGCCTATATAAAGGGGGGAGGGAGGGGGCATCCGCACCCTTTCATCTTGGCGCCCCCCTCTCCCCTGCTACACCTCTCCCTCTCGCGCAGACGCTCGGCGAAGCCCTGCTGCACGTGACAACTGCATCCACCACCACGCCGTCGTGCTACTGGATCTTCATCAACCTCTCCTTCCCCATTGCTGGATCAAGAAGGAGGAGACGTCATCCGCTCCGTACGTGTGTTGAACGCGGAGGTGCCATCCGTTCGGCGCTTGGTCATCGGTGATTTGGATCACGACGAGTACGACTCCATCATCCACGTTCTAGCGAATGCTTCCGCTCGCGATCTACAAAGGTATGTAGATGCATCCGATCACTCGTTGCTAGATGAACTCATAGATTGATCTTGGTGAAACCGTAGGAAATTTTTTCTTCTGCAACGTTCCCCAACAGTGGTATCAGAGCTAGGTCTATGCGTAGTTCTCTTTGCGCGAGTAGAACACAATTTGTTGTGGGCGTAGATGTTGTCAACTTTCTTGCCGCTACTAGTCTTATGTTGCTTCAGCGGTATTGTGGGATGAAGCGGCCCGGACCAACCTTACACGTACGCTTACGTGAGACCGGTTCCACCGACTAACATGCACTAGTTGCATAAGGTGGCTGGCGGGTGTCTGTCTCTCCCACTTTAGTTGGAGCGGATTCGATGAAAAGGGTCCTTATGAAGGGTAAATAGAAGTTGACAAATCACGTTGTGGCTTTCACGTAGGTAAGAAAACGTTCTTGCTAGAACCCTATTGCAGCCACGTAAAACTTGTAACAACAATTAGAGGACGTCTAACTTGTTTTTGCAGCAAGTGTTCTGGGATGTGATATGGCCAAAGTTGTGATGAATGATGAATGATATATATGTGATGTATGAGATCATGTTCTTGTAATCGGAATCACGACTTGCATGTCGATGAGTATGACAACCGACAGGAGCCATAGGAGTTGTCTTTATTTTTGTATGACCTGCGTGTCATTGAGAAACGCCATGTAAATTACTTTACTTTATTGCTAAACGTGTTAGCCATAGTAGTAGAAGTAATAGTTGGCGAGCAACTTCATAGAGACACGATGATGTAGATCATGATGATGGAGATCATGGTGTCATGCCGGTGACAAGATGATCATGGAGCCCCAAGATGGAGATCAAAGGAGCTATGTGATATTGGCCATATCATGTCACTATTATTATTTGATTGCATGTGATGTTTATCATGTTTTTGCATCTTGTTTACTTAGAACGACGGTAGTAAATAAGATGATCCCTCATAATAATTTCAAGAAAGTGTTCCCCCTAACTGTGCACCGTTGCGACAGTTCGTTGTTTCGAAGCACCACGTGATGATCGGGTGTTAGATTCCAACGTTCACATACAACGGGTGTAAGACAGATTTACACATGCAAACACTTAGGTTGACTTGACGAGCCTAGCATGTACAGACATGGCCTCGGAACAGAGAAGACCGAAAGGTCGAGCATGAGTCGTATAGAAGATACGATCAACATGAAGATGTTCACCGATGTTGACTAGTCCGTCTCACGTGATGATCGGACACGGCCTAGTTAATTCGGATCATGTTATACTTAGATAACTAGAGGGATGTCTATCTAAGTGGGAGTTCATTGAATAATTTGATTAGATGAACTTAATTATCATGAACTTAGTCTAAAGTATTTACAATATGTCTTGTAGATCAAATGGCCAATGTAGTCCTCAACTTCAACGCATTCCTAGAGAAAATCAAGCTGAAAGATGATGACAGCAACTATACGGACTGGGTCCGGAACCTGAGGATCATCCTCATAGCTGCCAAGAAAGAATATGTCCTACAAGCACCGCTAGGTGACGCACCCGTCCCACAGAACCAAGACGTTATGAACGCTTGGCAGACACGTGCTGATGACTACTCCCTCGTTCAGTGTGGCATGCTTTACAGCTTAGAGCCGGGGCTCCAAAAGCGTTTTGAGAGACATGGAGCATATGAGATGTTCGAAGAGCTGAAAATGGTTTTTCAAGCTCATGCCCGGGTCGAGAGATATGAAGTCTCTGACAAATTCTTCAGCTGTAAGATGGAGGAAAATAGTTCTGTCAGTGAGCACATACTCACTATGTCTGGGTTACACAACCACTTGACTCAGCTGGGAGTTAATCCCCCGGATGATGAGGTCATTGACAGAATCCTCCAGTCGCTTCCACCAAGCTACAATAGCTTTGTGATGAACTTCAATATGCAGGGGATGGAAAAGACCATTCCTGAGTTATTTTCAATGCTGAAATCAGCAGAGGTTGAAGTCAAGAAGGAACATCAAGTGTTGATGGTCAATAAAACCACTAAGTTCAAGAAGGGCAAGGGTAAAAAGAACTTCAAGAAGGATGGCGAGGGAGTTGCCGCTGTCGGCGTTCTGGGAACGGGGGTCCCCAGACTTGCCTGCCTGCGGCGTGGCTCGAGTGGGGGCCCAACATGGCCCATCTTCATCAAGCACAAGACTCAAGACCCTCGCGAGGGGCCAAGCCTCGCGAGGCGGACGACACGGCGCAGCCTCCTCAGGCTGGCTCGTGAGGAGACGGCGATATCAAGGCGGGGTGCCTCGTGAGGTGCCCGTGACGCAAGCCATGATGATCGAAGGCGCCAGGCGGGCGCTAGCGCGCGCAGCGTCCTTCTTTCCTCTTTGGTGCAAAGGGGGCAAGCGCAGCCGCAGAGTACCGAGGCATCAGGCAAAGGTTGCCGGTTCGGTGCAACAAGACTAGGACCAAGCGGACTACGAGACGGAGGTCACCATGGAGCCCAGCACGGCGTCACCGCAGAGTCTTTTGCAGGCGAAGACCACCTTTTGTCAGGATAGATGTACTTGCTGTCCCCCTTCAAATTAGCCCGCCATTGTTGGCTCCCTTCCCGCTCAGTATTTGGGAAGAGGACCAGGGCCTCTATAAATAGGGACGGCCACCCACGTAGCAAGGGGTTTGATCGGTTGGTAGGTCGATCGGTTCGTAGAAAGGGTTCGGTTTGGCTTTCAGGTTAAGGGGGATCGAAATCAGAAAGAGAGAGAGAGAGAGAGAGAGAGAGAGAGAGAGAGAGAGAGAGAGAGAGAAGGGCGATAGAACTCCTCAGTTCACCACCCCATCCAAGAACTGACCCTCGCGAGGCAGTTCTTCCTTGTAGTGTTCATCATCACCAGCCCCAAGAGGTAATCCATCCACCACACACTGGAGTAGGGTATTACACCGCAATGGTGGCCCGAACCAGTATAAATATTGTGTCTCTTGTGTAATTCCTTTAGTAGTTTAGGTCCCAGTGAGACGGAGAGGTTGAGGACGTGATTTCCGCGCGCACCCCAGTGTTCGAACCTTAAGGGTCTACGGGAACCCGAAATCCGACAGCCGCACCCGGCAAGCAAGCTGCTGGGAAGAAGCGGAACTGCCCCAAATACTTAGCGGACAAGAAGGCCGGCAAAACAAAAGGTATATGTGATATACATGTAATTGATGTGTACCTTACCAGTACTCGTAGTAGCTCCTGGGTATTTGATACCGGTGCAGTTGCTCACATTTGTAACTCAAAGCAGGAGCTGCGGAATAAGCGGAGACTGGCGAAGGACGAGGTGACGATGCGCGTCGGAAATGGTTCCAAGGTCAATGTGATCACCGTCGGCACGCTACCTCTACATTTACCTACGGGGTTAGTTTTAAACCTCAATAATTGTTATTTAGTGCCAGCTTTGATCATGAACATTGTATCGGGATCTCATTTAATTCGAGATGGCTGCTCATTTAAATCCAAGAATAATGGTTGTTCTATTTATATGAGAGATATGTTTTATGGTCATGCTCCGATGGTGAATGGTTTATTCTTAAAGAATCTCGAGCGTGATGCTACACATGTTCATAGTGTGAATACCAAAAGATGTAAGGTTGATAATGATAGTCCCACATACTTGTGGCACTGCCGCCTTGGTCACATATGTGTCAAACGCATGAAGAAGCTCCATGCAGATGGACTTTTAGAGTCTCTTGATTATGAATCATTTGACATGTGTGAACCATGCCTCATGGGTAAAATGACCAAGACTCCGTTCTCAGGAACAATGGAGCGAGCAACCAACTTATTGGAAATCATACATACTGATGTGTGCGGTCCAATGAGCGTTGAGGCTCGCGGTGGCTATCATTATGTTCTCACCCTCACTGATGACTTGAGTAGATATGGGTATGTCTACTTAATGAAACACAAGTCTGAAACCTTTGAAAAGTTCAAGGAATTTCAGAGTGAGGTTGAGAATCAACGTGACAGAAAAATCAAGTTTTTGCGATCAGATCGTGGAGGAGAATACTTGAGTCACGAATTTGGCACACACTTCAGAAAATGTGGAATAGTTTCACAACTCACGCCGCCTGGAACACCTCAGCATAATGGTGTGTCCGAACGTCGTAATCACACTCTATTAGATATGGTGCAATCTATGATGTCTCTTACCGATTTACCGCTATCTTTTTGGGGCTATGCTTTAGAGACTGTCGCATTCACTTTAAATAGGGCTCCGTCGAAATCCGTTGAGACGACACCGTATGAATTATGGTTTGGGAAGAAACCTAAGCAGTCATTTCTAAAAGTTTGGGGATGCGATGCTTATGTCAAGAAACTTCAACCAGAAAAGCTCGAACCCAAGTCGGAAAAATGCGTCTTCATAGGATACCCTAAAGAAACTATTGGGTATACCTTCTACCTCAGATCCGAAGGCAAGATCTTTGTTGCCAAGAATGGATCCTTTCTAGAGAAAGAGTTTCTCTCGAAAGAAGTAAGTGGGAGGAAAGTAGAACTTGATGAAGTATTACCTCTTGAACCGGAAAATGGCGCAACTCAAGAAAATGTTCCTTAGGTGCCTGCACCGACTAGAGAGGAAGTTAATGATGATGATCATGAAACTTCAGATCAAGTTGCTACTGAACTTCGTAGGTCCACAAGGACATGTTCCGCACCAGAGTAGTACGGCAACCCTGTCTTGGAAATCATGTTGTTAGACAACGGTGAACCTTCGAACTATGAAGAAGCGATGGCGGGCCCGGATTCCGACAAATGGCTAGAAGCCATGAAATCCGAAATAGGATCCATGCATGAAAACGAAGTATGGACTTTGACTGACTTGCCTGTTGAGAGGCGAGCCATAGAAAATAAATGGATCTTTAAGAAGAAGACAGACGCGGATGGTAATGTGACCATCTATAAAGCTCGGCTTGTTGCTAAGGGTTATCGACAAGTTCAAGGGGTTGACTACGATGAGACTTTCTCACCGGTAGCGAAGCTAAAGTCCGTCCGAATTATGTTAGCAATTGCCGCATTCTATGATTATGAAATATGGCAAATGGACGTCAAAACGACATTCCTTAATGGTTTCCTTAAGGAAGAATTGTATATGATGCAGCCGGAGGGTTTTGTCGATCCTAAGAATGCTGACAAGGTGTGCAAGCTCCAACGCTCGATTTATGGGTTGGTGCAAGCATCTCGGAGTTGGAACATTCGCTTTGATGAGATGATCAAAGCGTTTGGGTTTACGCAGACTTATGGAGAAGCCTGCGTTTACAAGAAAGTGAGTGGGAGCTCTGTAGCATTTCTCATATTATACGTAGATGACATACTTTTGATGGGAAATGATATAGAACTCTTGGACATCATTAAGGCCTACTTGAATAAGAGTTTTTCAATGAAGGACCTTGGAGAAGCTGCATATATATTAGGCATCAAGATCTATAGAGATAGATCAAGACGCCTCATAGGTCTTTCACAAATCACATACCTTGATAAGATATTGAAGAAATTCAATATGGATCAGTCTAAGAAGGGGTTCTTGCCTGTGTTGCAAGGTGTGAAATTGAGCTCAGCTCAATGTCCGACCATGGCAGAAGATATAGAAGAGATGAGTGTCATCCCCTATGCCTCAGCCATAGGTTCTATTATGTATGCCATGCTGTGTACCAGACCTGATGTAAACCTTGCCGTAAGTTTGGTAGGAAGGTACCAAAGTAATCCCGGCAAGGAACACTGGATAGCGGTCAAGAATATACTGAAGTACCTGAAAAGGACTAAGGAAATATTTCTCGTTTATGGAGGTGACGAAGAGCTCGTCGTAAAGGGTTACGTCGACGCTAGCTTCGACACAGATCTGGATGACTCTAAGTCACAAACCGGATACGTGTATATTTTGAATGGTGGGGCAGTAAGCTGGTGCAGTTGCAAGCAGAGCGTCGTGGCGGGATCTACATGTGAAGCGGAGTACATGGCAGCCTCGAAGGCAGCGCATGAAGCCATTTGGGTGAAGGAGTTCATCACCGACCTAGGAGTCATACCCAATGCGTCGGGGCCAATCAAACTCTTCTGTGACAACATTGGAGCTATTGCACTTGCCAAGGAGCCCAGGTTTCACAAGAAGACAGGCACATCAAGCGTCGCTTCAACTCCATTCGTGAAAATGTTCAAGATGGAGACATAGATATTTGTAAAGTACATACGGACCTGAATGTAGCAGATCCGTTGACTAAACCTCTCCCTAGAGCAAAACATGATCAACACCAGAATTCCATGGGTGTTCGATTCATCACAATGTAACTAGATTATTGACTCTAGTGCAAGTGGGAGATTGTTGGAAATATGCCCTAGAGGCAATAATAAAAGCATTATTATTATATTTCCTTGTTCATGATAATTGTCTTTATTCATGCTATAATTGTGTTATCCGGAAATCGTAATACATGTGTGAATAATAGACACCAACACGTCCCTAGTAAGCCTCTAGTTGACTAGCTCGTTGATCAACAGATAGTCACGATTTCCTGACTATGGACATTGGATGTCATTGATAACGAGATCACGTCATTAGGAGAATGATGTGATGGACAAGACCCAATCCTAAAGCAAAAGATCGTATAGTTCGTTTGCTAGAGTTTTTCCAATGTCAAGTATCCTTTCCTTAGACCATGAGATCGTGTAACTCCCGGATACCATAGGAGTGCTTTGGGTGTACCAAACGTCACAACGTAACTGGGTGACTATAAAGGTATACTACGGGTATCTCCGAAAGTGTCTGTTGGGTTGACACGGATCAAGACTGGGATTTGTCACTCCGTATGACGGAGAGGTATCACTGGGCCCACTCGGTAATGCATCATCATTATGAGCTCAAAGTGACCAAGTGTCTGGTCACGGGATCATACATTACGGTATGAGTAAAGTGACTTGCCGGTAACGAGATTGAACAAGGTATTGGGATACCGACGATCGAATCTCGGGCAAGTAACATACTGATTGACAAAGGGAATTGTATACGGGGTTGCTTGAATCCTCGATATCGTGGTTCATCCGATGAGATCATCGAGGAGCATGTAGGAGCCAACATGGGTATCCAAATCCCGCTGTTGGTTATTGACCGGAGAGCGATCTCGGTCATGTCTACATGTCTCCCGAACCTGTAGGGTCTACACACTTAAGGTTCGGTGACGCTAGGGTTGTAAAGATATGTATATGCAGTAATCCAAAAGTTGTTCGGAGTCCCGGATGAGATCCCAGATGTCACGAGGAGTTCCGGAATGGTCTGGAGGTAAATAATTATATATAGGAAGTGCAGTTTCGGCCATCGGGAAAGTTTCGGGGGTCACCGGTATTGTACCGGGACCACCGGATGGGTCCTGGGGGTCCACCAGGTGGGGCCACCCATCCCGGAGGGCCCCATGGGCTGAAGTGGGAGGGGGAACCAGCCCTTAGTGGGCTGGTGCACGCCCCTAGGCCCACCCCCTGCGCCTAGGGTTGGAACCCTAGGGTGGGGGCACCCCACTTGCCTTGGGGGGCACTCCACCCCCACCCCCCCCCTTGGCCGCCCCCCTTGGAGATTGGATCTCCCAAGGGCCGGCGCCCCCCAGGGGCCTATATAAAGGGGGGAGGGAGGGGGCAGCCGCACCCTTGCATCTTGGCGCCCCCCTCTCCCCTGCTACACCTCTCCCTCTCGCGCAGACGCTCGGCGAAGCCCTGCTGCACGTGACAACTGCATCCACCACCACGCCGTCGTGCTGCTGGATCTTCATCAACCTCTCCTTCCCCCTTGCTGGATCAAGAAGGAGGAGACGTCATCCGCTCCGTACGTGTGTTGAACGCGGAGGTGCCATCCGTTCGGTGCTTGGTCATCGGTGATTTGGATCACGACGAGTACGACTCCATCATCCACGTTCTAGTGAACGCTTCCACTCGCGATCTACAAAGGTATGTAGATGCATCCGATCACTCGTTGCTAGATCAACGCATAGATTGATCTTGGTGAAACCGTAGGAATTTTTTTCTACAACGTTCACCAACAGTTCTTCCCCTTGTACTGTTCATCCTTAGCCCAAGAGGCAATCCACCACCACCACACTAGAGTAGGGTATTACACTGCAACGGTGGCCCGAACCAGTATAAATCTTGTGTCCCTTGTGTTGTGAGTTCATCGAGTTAGCCCTTGAGATCTTAGCTAGGATGTGGATCAATAGGGGGGATCTTCGTGCACACCCCAGTGTTCGAACCTTGAGGGTTTTGCCAGAACTCGACATCCGACAATCCTGCACTTCAGTCTTGTAGAGAATTATGTGCACCCAGGTATATCTTGAATAATCATCAACAATAACGAAGCCATAAAGATGTGCAGTGTTAGTAAGGGTAGAGTAGTGAGTAGGTCCAAATAAGTCCATGTGTAGCAGCTAGAAGGGGCGTGACGTAGTCATGATTGTCTTCGAGGGATATTTGGCCCTAGTCATCTTCCCAGCTTTAGAAGCACCACAGAGATGATCCTTCTTGAACTTGAGGCCCTCGATGCCAATGATATGCTTCTTCTTCACGCAAGTGTGCAAGTTCCTCATGCCCGCATGTCCTAGCCTCCGATGCCATAGCCAACACTCTCAAGCTTTTGCTAGAAGACATATGGCAAGCTGCTGTCCTGCGGAGAAATCTACCATATACAGATCGCCTCTTCGATACCCTTCGAAGACTAGAGATTTGTCAGATTCCATAAGCACAAGGCAATGATATTTTCCAAATATCACAATCATGTTCATATCACAAAGCACTGAGACATACATTAAGTTGAATCCAAGGGATTCAACAACATGACTTTATCCATGTGCTGATCCTTTGAGATTGCAACTCTACCTAAGCCCAATACCTTGCTTTTACCAGTGTGAGAGAACGTGATGTGGCTTTTAGTAGATGGACGTAGGGTTAAATCAATAAGAACACTTCGTTCACCAGTCATGTGGTTGGTGCATTCACTGTCCATAATCCACTCGGTAGCTTTCGGAGTCGTACCATACAACCCAGTTAGCGGGATAGGCTTCACCAAGAGTATTGTGAAGCACAAACATGTAACAAACAATCATATTATCAAAGTTGAGATTCTTTTTAGGTATGATAGGATGCTTGTCAAACAACCATTCTGGCATTTTATCTTGCATCCCACAAGATGTTCTAGGTCCCCAACATTGGCGTCAGAAGACTTTGATTTTTGGCTGGATACCTTTCCCTGCAAGAGAAAGTTAATTCTTCTTAACCACCCACATCTTCAGGGGTGGCTTAGAAGCAATGAGTCTAAGTGTAGCATCTGAGAACTTTGGCTTTGGAGCCCTAGCAAATATCCTTGCAGGAGGTGAATGATACTCATATGAATATGTAGAAAAAGTTCTTTGATTTATGAACATAGTGGTTAGGAGAAACATGCTCATATCAATGAGTCTGATTATAATTTCCCTGCAAGACATTGGCGTTAGGGTAACCTTGTGAGGTCCTTTGTCTGTATGAAGCCTTTGAGCCATGTGAAGCCTTTGGTCTAGGGTTTGTCTTCTTCCCAGGTGGTGTCATGATGACATTCACGAGAAGCTTCTCAAGACAACTTTTGGGCACCCAGATCTTCTTCAAAGGTGGTCCGTTCCTGCAGTTAGTACCAATAAACCTGGCAAACACTTACCATTCTGAATCTTAAACAGTTTATAGTTGGCACCAAAGGATTCATCAATGATAATGGGGTTAGCACAAGTGAAGCCAGATAAGGTGGATGGGTCCACTGAAGGGTCCTTTGCAGCAACCCATGTGGTTTTGGGGTACTGCTCAGGCTTCCAGTAAGAACCATCAACATTCATTTTCCTCTCGAACCCAACACCCTCTTTCCTAGGGTTTCGGTTCAGAATCTGTTTCTTGAGGACATCGCACAATGTCTGATGCCCTTTGAGGCTTTTGTACATGCCTGTTTCAAGCAATGTCTTCAACCTAACATTCTCATCAGCAATAGTAGTGGTATCCTCAGAAGAGGGGTTAGCTACCACATCAGCAGTTGAAGATATTGCAACATCAGAGGCAGTGGAACATTCAGCAATAGAGATAGTGGTATCACGCTCAAGACATTTTTAAACATGGTGGCACAAATTCTTCCTGAGCAGAACTGATCTATTGAGCAATAAGTGAATCGTTCTCTTTTTGAAGATCTTCATGAGACACTCTCAGTTCCTCTAGATCTTGCTTCCTTTGAAGATAATCATAGGAAAGCTTCTCATGAGTAGCTGAGAGTGTTTCATGATGACTTTCAAGTTCGTCGTACTTAACACGAAGATTTTTAATGTCTTCGATTAAGGACTGAGTTGAATTCATTTATGTGTCCAACATGTCATTGCTTTTGTCAAGCAACTTTTCAATATGTTCCACAACAGTTTGTTGTTCAGTTGCAACTTTAGCAAGAGTCTTATAGCTGGGTTTGGATTCACACTCAGAGTCATCTTCACTGGAGGTTTGGAAGTAAGCATCGCGTGAGTTTACCTTGGCACCTTGTGCCATGAAACAGTAGGTCGGAGCAGAGTCGTTGTCGGTGTCAAAACCGGTGGATCTCGGGTAGGGGGTCCCGAACTGTGCGTCTAGGCCGGATGGTAACAGGAGGCAGGGGACACGATGTTTTACCCAGGTTCGGGCCCTCTGGATGGAGGTAAAACCCTATGTCCTGCTTGATTGATATTGATGACATGGGTAGTACAAGAGTAGATCTACCACGAGATCAGAGAGGCTAAACCCTAGAAGCTAGCCTATGGTATGATTGTATGTTGTGGTTGTTGTCCTACGGACTAAAACCCTTCGGTTTATATCGACACCGGAGAGGGTTAGGGTTACACAAGGTCGGTTAAAAAGGAGGAGATATCCATATCCGTATTGCCTAGCTTGCCTTCCACGCCAAGTAGAGTCCCATCCGGACACGAGACGAAGTCTTCAATCTTGTATCTTCATAGTCTAACAGTCCGGCCAATGGAGATAGTCTGGCTGTCCGGAGACCCCCTAATCCAGGACTCCCTCAGTAGCCCCCGAACCAGGCTTCAATGACGATGAGTTCGGCGCGCAGTATTGTCTTCGGCATTGCAAGGCGGGTTCCTCTCCAAATTCTGTGTACCTGTCGAAATAATGTCCGGTTTCTTGTGAATGTTGCACTCCTTGGCTTCCATGCCCAATAATGGCCACTTTCCACGTGTCGAGCGAATGTGAAGAGCGAGGGTGTTTTCACATTTACCCCCCTAGCTGTGTGAATGAGCCGCCTATTTAAAAAGACGAGGATTCAGATCCAAAACACACCATCCTCCCTTGGCGAGCCTTCATCGGAGCGCGCCCGACAGAGATCCATTCCATCATTGCCGGTCGATGTAGCTCCTCCTCTCGCTCCCCTAGCTCCAAGCTTGGAGATTGGCAGAGATGTTCCGTCCCGCACAGCAAATTAGTGATGCTTCAGACCAAGGGATTTCTTCCCCCAGCGTACTTGGTCCCGGTTCAAACCGGCTCGCCACCTATAATGGCGGAGAGCAAGCGGAGAGCCTTCCCAACCCCTCCAAGGGAGAGCGGGTATGCCTTGTCCCTTATTTGGTAAGAGGGCTTGGATTCCCAATTCATCTGTTTCTCTGGGGGCTCCTGGAGTTCTACGGCCTCCAGTTGGACAACCTTACGCCTGCCTCCATGCTGCATATCACGGGATTCGTAGCCCTTTGTGAGTTGTTTTTGGGCTGTGAGGCTCATTTCGCTCTGTGGAAGAAGCTATTCTGCCTTGTGCCCCATTCTCAGAAGGGGTCAATATATCAAGTGGGCGGAGCCGAAGTGTGGCGTATTGCCAGGACCGTATACCTGTCCAAGACCCCAAAGAAGACGTCCGAAGACTGGCCTTCAGAATGGTTTTATATAGAAGACGTCCCCCTCCCAAATCCTATTTGGATCGGCCTTCCTGAGTTCGACAACGCCCCATTGAAGAAGCGCCGGAGCTGGCGTCCACGGAGCTCCCTGGAGGAAGATGATAGGGACATTCTTTACCTGATGAGCCGGATAAGTTTTTTAGCTCGATCCAGATTGACCATAATCGAGGTCATGTCCATATGCATCATGCGGGGGTGCAGCCGCTTCAGTATAGAGGCCCCCCATGTGGGACTTCAACGGGGAGGATGACACCACCCGCTACGGCCGTAAAGGGCTGGGATCGATTGCTGATCTAATAAAGATCTTAT
This sequence comes from Triticum monococcum, assembly GCA_034509565.1. Taxonomy (NCBI): domain Eukaryota; kingdom Viridiplantae; phylum Streptophyta; class Magnoliopsida; order Poales; family Poaceae; genus Triticum; species Triticum monococcum. The sequence goes on along the minus strand of CM067845.1, from coordinate 295,498,296 downwards.
CCACTTTGTACAAGGGATAAGAGGAGGAATTCCTTCGTGTCAACCCGCAGGGCAGATTTTCTATGTACAATCCTCCGAGCTGGGAAAGCGGAGACTATTTTTTGCCCATCTATTTCATATTTCCGTAGTTAAGTACTCAGCCTAGCGATTTCTACGCAGGAACTGCGCCAGGCCGTGAGGGAGATAAACAACCCCCCTCCACAACCCGAGGACCCTGAACGGTCCCTCGACCCGGCCTCCCAAGAGGATCCGAACATATCTATGGAGCTGATTGATGGGGTGTTTTACCAATCGAGCAATGATAATGCCTTAGTGGCCATTACAGCAGATTACCCTGGGCTAGTTCCAGCCTCGCAGGTGACTGAGACCAAAGTCCCAGCACTTCAAAAGGGGATCCGTCGTTGCGTGTTTTTGATTGCCGTATAACATCCGTGTTTTGCAGGGGAGATCCTCGAGGCAGAAGGCCGAGCCTGCAGCGACTGGCCAACAAGGGGCCGCGAGGCCACGCAGGCTGAAAATACCCGCAGTCTGGATTGAGACACCAGCGCAGCGGTATGGCATGCTGTCATTATTGCAAGACATTATTCTCGGAGGCATGTTAACGCCCATGCCTTCTTTTCAGGAAAAAGAGCGCTTGCGGGACTATACCTGGAGAGGCTACCAATCGCGCCTCTACAAGCCAGGCTCCAAGGCCGGATTCAGAGGCGGGAACGAATATGAGGCGTGCGTCGGGTGCTCCTCTGACAGAGGATGTGGATAAACTGTCCGCCACCCATTCCGAGGTGGAAAGTGCCATGAACCACAGGCATCGCCGGAATGTTCTTCGTGACACTTGTTTCTCCCAAGAGGCATTGGATGCCTTCAACTCGGGAGACGCGCACCTCCGTGCCGCTCAAAATGGTCTAGCCAGAGCCATGGAGCAGTATGTAAAAGACATATGGGTGAGAAAATTTGGTGATTATCTATATCAGTAGCCCCTGAGACTTGAAACAGTTAGGATAACTGATTTAAGGATCATTTGTTATGCAGGTTCTTACAGGAAAGAATACTCAACTGTCCCAGGAGCTGGAAGAGTGCAAAGCCCAACTTCAGGCCGCACTGGCCGCAGCAGGGGAGCCCAAAGAGACCCCCTCTGGTAACACATCCTTCAAATGATAGGTATCATATAGAATGCGGCGTGTATGCAGATCTGACGATAAAATTGCAGATGACACTGGAGTAAATCCAGATAAGCAACAACTCCAACGACAGCTGAAGGCCGGTGAGAACATGCTTACGAGGGTGAGGCAGGAGAAAAATGATCTCCAAGATGCCAACACCAAGCTGGGCATGGAACTACAAGATGTTCGCGCCCAACTGTCGAACTCTGTTAAGGAAAATCGGCGGCTTCGACGCGGCATATTTAGTAAGTGCTTGAATGAACTTTGAAAAAGAGTTCCGCGAGGAAGCTAGCTGACAGAGTTATGTCTGTAGGTATGCTAACAGGTCGTCCTGCCGAGGAAATGCCCAGTTCAACGGGTGACCTTCTTCCCGAGCTCTCACAGCTACACGAACGAGTTCGGCAGGTGATGCAAGGCGTCGCCCAGGCCTTGTGGCCATCCGTCTCCATACCCGAAGGTCTTGGAGAGCTTGCAGAAAAGCTAAAGGGAGTGCGGCGGTGCTTCCGATTATGGAAGATATCGGCCTGCCATTAGGGTGCCAGGGAAGCTTGGGCAATGGTGAAGACACGGTACACGAAGGCTGACCCGAACCACATGGCCGAAGTCGGACCTGTGGGGTCCAATGGGAAGGAGATCCCTGTGAGCTTAGTGTACAAGAAAGTAGAATTGGCCGCAAAGTATTCCCAACAGGACTATAGACTAGACAGCCTTTTGGATGGTATTGAAGAGGAATTCAACCAGTCAAATTGACTATGTAATTTTAAAGTGACATGTATGATGCCTTCTAGCCGGATTGTAGATCGTTTGTCGTGGCGGACCTTTTCGCTTCGACCTCAGGACCCGACAGTCCGGAGTGTATCCAAATACCCTCTCGGTTATGTAAGAACCGGGGCATGCGTGGAGACCAGGCGTAGGGGTCATTCGTGCTTTATCAGACAAGTGCCCAACTAGTTATGTTATATTACATGGGTAGTAAGAAACATCTTCCAGGGAGAATAGTTCCGTTAAGGGTTCCTTTCCCTGGGTAAGCATGCCCTAAAGTGCATATCCGGACTACGACAAGAAGCGCAGAAAAAACATCTCGGGGCAGATATGGATAATAAATAAAAGTCATCTTTTGTTCACCGACCGAATATTCCCTTAAGAACGCTAGCTTTTGGCTTCACCCAGTCTGAGGTACACGTCCGGCTAACCCGGCGGTAACAATCACAGAGGTGCTCCCCTTATGCCCTAGCCTAATTAACGGGAACGTAGGGCATAAATACAAGAGCCAGGCAACCCATCTTGGCCAAAACTTAAGTCATATCGATGCATATAATGGTGAAAAAAGGTACATGCGGAAGTATAACACATGTGTTGGGCGTGAGGCCCAGGTAAATAATTTAAGCTTCTGTGAAAGAAGCCCCCAGGTATGAAGAGTGCGGCTAGCACATCTGTAATGTATGAGTCAGGCACAAGGTGACCCTTGAAGGCCTAGAGAAATAAAAGAAAGAAAGGGAAACAAGACAGATGATGCATATGCAGAAAATGGACAAAGGGAGGGGACTAACATAGAGTCCGGTGCTAGGCGTAGAATCTTCGAAGCCTTGCTGCGTTCCATGGGTTCGGCTCGAGTCGACTAGTTGATGCATCCCGCAGTCGGTACGCTCCACCGGTCAGAACTTGGTCGATAATGAAGGGACCTTCCCATTTGGGCTCGAGCTTGTTCTTTTTCTTATCCGGTAGTCGTAGAACTTGTTCGCCAACGTTATAAGTTTTGGCCCGTACTTCTCTGCTTTGGTATCTGCGAGCCTGTTGCTGGTAAAATGCGGAATGGGCTTTGGCTACGTCGCGCTCTTCCTCCAAGGTGTCCAGACTGTCCTGCCGATCGAGCTCGGCTTCTCTTTCTTTGTACATGCGCACTCAAGGTGAGTCATGAATTATGTCACAGGGCAGGACTGCCTCTGCGCCGTACACCATAAAAAACTGTGTATATCCGGTACTACGATTCGGCATGGTCCGCAGCCCCCAGAGTACGGAGTCGAGCTCCTCTACCCAGTGCGTGTCAAATTCCATTAAGGAGCGCACTAATCTGGGTTTAATGCCGCTCATTATAAGACCATTTGCTCGTTCGACTTGACCGTTGGTTTGTGGGTGATAGACTGAAGCATAATCGAGCTTGATGCCCATTTTGCTGCACCAGAGTTTTACCTTGTCGGCCGTGAACTTTGTGCCGTTATCAGTGATGATGTTGTGGGGGATGCCGTAACGGTGTACAACCCAGGATATGAAATCTATCACCGGTCCGGATTCGGCTGTTTTAACCGGTTTAGCCTCTATCCATTTGGTGAATTTATCCACCATGACCAATAAGTATTTTTTCTTGTGGGTTCCCCCTTTAAGGGGTCCATCCATGTCAAGCCCCCAGACCGCAAAGGGCCATGTAATGGGGATTGTTTGGAGGGCGGTGGGTGGCATGTGGCTTTGATTTGCAAAGAGCTGGCAACCGGCGCAACGTTGGACCAAGTCCTATGCATCTGCCCGGGCAGTTGGCCAATAGAATCATGTACGGAAGGCCTTGCTTACAAGAGCTCGGGCTCTGGCGTGATGACTGCCGAGTCCAGCGTGAATTTCTGCCAAAAGGTTCCGCCCTTCCTCTTTGAAGATGCACCTTTGAAGGACTCCGGTAGCGCTTTTTTTGTACAATTCTCCCTCATGGACCCTGTAGGCCTTGGATCGCCGCACTATGCAGCGTGCCTCATTTTGGTCCTCCGGAAGTTCCTGTCTAGTTAGGTAGGCCAGGAATGGTTCTATCCACGGGGTAATAATGGCCATTATTTCGTGGGCTGAATGTGCTATTTCGGTGGCAGAGCCTCCAATTGTGTCAGAGAGTTCGGTATTGGGTATTTTGGCTGGGTCCGGACTGTTGTTACCGGTGTCCCCCTCCCATGCTACGGATGCCTTGAAGCGCCGTTCTAGATATATGTTGGGAGGGACTGCGTCGCGTTTTGCACCGATGCGGGCAAGGATATCCGCCGCCTGATTGTTTTCCCGAGCCACATGGTGAAATTCGAGACCCTCGAACCGAGCTGACATTTTTAAGACGGCATTGCGATAAGCTGCCATTTTTGGATCCTTGGCATCAAAGTCCCTGTTTATTTGGGATATTGTGAGGTTCGAATCCCCGCGCATCTCTAGGCGTTGAATGCCCATGGATACTGCCATCCGGAGACCATGTAGAAGGGCCTCATATTCGGCTGCATTGTTCGAGTCCGTATACATTATCTGTAGTATGTATTGAACGGTATCTCCTGTTGGGGACATCAAAACGACGCCAGCCCCTAGACCAGCCAACATTTTGGAGCCGTCGAAGTGCATGATCCAGTTTGAATGTGTCGTACTCTTTAGGGAGTTCGGCTTCCGTCCACTCAGCGACGAAGTCAGCCAAAACTTGCGACTTATTAGCTCGTCGTGGCTTGTAAGTTATGTCGAACGGGAGGAGCTCAATGGCCCATTTGGCAATCCGGCCCGTCGCGTCGCGGTTGTTTATAATATCATTAAGTGGTACTTCTGAGGCTACCGTTATCGAACACTCTTGAAAGTAGTGTCGCAGCTTCCGGGATGCCATAAATACCGCGTACGCTATCTTTTGATAATGCGGGTACCATGATTTACATGGATTAAGGATAGTGGACACATAGTAAACTGGCTTTTGAAGGGGTAATTTGTGTCCGTCCACTTCTCGCTCGACGACGAGCACTACGCTTACTACTTGATGAGTTGCCGAAATGTATAGTAGCATCGGTTCGCCAATATTTGGCGCGGCCAGGACTGGGTTTGTTGCCAATATGGCTTTTATTTTGTTGAGTCCGGCCGTGGTGGCATCCGTCCACTCGAAGTGTTCGGTGCGCCGGAGGAGGCGATAAAGGGATAATGCCTTTTCTCCCAAGTGGGAGATAAAGCGACTTAGAGCCGCCATGCATCCAGTCAATTTTTGTATTTGTTTAAGGTCTGTTGGGGTAGCCAACTATGACAACGCTCGGATTTTGGCCGGATTACCTTCAATACCTCTACTGGAGACAATGAATCCCAGGAGCATTCCGGCTGGTACGCCGACAACGCATTTTTCCGGATTGAGCTTGATGTCATATGTTCGGAGGTTGTCGAATGTGAGCCTCAAGTCGTCTACTAGAGTTTCTACATGTTTGGTTTTAACGACCACATCATCTACGTATGCCTCCACTGTTTTGCCGATCTGGTTTGCCAGACATGTCTGAATCATGCGTTGATATGTTGCGCCGGTGTTTTTGAGCCCGAAGGGCATTGTGTTGAAGCAGAATGGGCCGTATGGTGTGATGAATGCCGTTGCGGCTTGGTCTGGCTCTGCCATTTTAATTTGATGGTAGCCGGAGTATGCGTCGAGGAAACACAATGAATCATGTCCTGCGGTAGCATCTATGATTTGATCGATGCGGGGGGGGGGGGGAGGGATCCTTTGGGCAGGCCTTGTTAAGGTCCTTAAAATCGACGCACAAGCGCCAGGATTTGTCCTTCTTTGGTACCATCACCAGGTTTGCTAGCCAGTCCGGATGTTTTATGTCTCTGATGAATCCGACCTCCAATAGCTTGGCTAGTTCCTCTCCCATGGCTTGTCTCTTAGGTTCGGAGAAACGTCGAAGAGCTTGCTTGACTAGCTTGAAACCTTTTAGGATATTTAGGCTGTGCTCAGCCAACCTGCGTGGGATTCCTGGCATGTCTGAAGGTGCCAGGCAAAAATGTCCTAGTTCTCGTGTAGGAACTCTCGTAGTGCGGCGTCGACATGAGGGTTTAATTGTTCCCCGATGGAAGCTGTTTCTGTAGGGTCCATTGGATGGACTTGGAATTTGTCTATTTCGTCCGCCGGTTTAAAGGAGGTGGACTTGGATCTTTTATCGACTATCACGTCGTCCCTGTTCACCATGGAGCGCAGCGCAGTTAGTTCCTCGGCCGCTAGGGCTTCGGATAGTGCCTCAAGGGCCAGTGCGGCTGTCTTATTTTCGGTGCGGAGTGCTATATCTGGATCACTAGAAAGAGTGATGATTCCGTTGGGCCCAAGCATTTTGAGCTTCATGTACCCGTAATGGGGTATGGCTTGGAAGATTGTAAACGCCTCCCACCCTAGTAGAGCATGGTATCCGCTGCTGAACGGGGCCACTTGGAATGTAATTTCTTCAGACATGTAATTATCCGGTGTGCCAAATACCACATCTAGTGTGATTTTCCTAGCACAGCGTGCTTCCCGACTGGGGATGATTCCTCTAAAGGTTGTGGTACTTTGCTCAATGCGGCTCCACTCTATTTCCATCTTTTGAAGAGTTTCCTCATAGATGAGGTTTAATCCGCTGCCGCCGTCCATGAGTACCTTGGTGAGTCAAAAGACGTCCACGATTGGACTGAGGACCAGTGCGGCTGGTGCTCGGGCTGTCCGGAATTTGGGTTCGTCACTGGCATTGAAGGTAATAGCCGTGTCACTCCAAGGATTTATTTCTTCTATGTGGCAGATTTTGGCCATGCTGCAGAGTGTCCGCTTGCGTCTATTATTTGACGCGAAGGTCTCAAAGACAGTTAACACCGTATTGTTTTCCACGGGATGGTGCTCTGTGGTATTTGGGAGGAGTAGATCCTCACCACTTTTGGTCACCTGCCGGAGTATCCAATATGCTCTAAGGCTGTGTGTTGGTATTGCATCCGCTGTATTATGAATTTTGCAGGGTCCGTTGAGCCAACCCTCCAGTACGGTTCCTTGCCCCGTAGAGGGCTTTTGCTTTTTGGTAGTAAACCCAGGTGTATTGTGATAATGCACCCTTTTATTTCGGACTGGGTTTGTGGTCAGGGCCGGATTATCCCAAAATTTTATTTTGGTTTTCCAGGCGCTTTCCATTGCACAGTACTTTCGTACTATGGATGCCAAGTCGGCAAAGCGTGTTATTTCACGGCGACTTATGGTGTTGAGGATTCCCTTGTCCGTGCAATTATTGCAGAAGAATGAAATTGTGTCTTCCTCGCGGCAGTCCTTTATCCTGTTCATGACCAGGAGGAATCTGGCCTAGTAATGGTGTACTGTTTCTTCGGGCTCTTTCCTAATTTGGGATAGATCGCGTATGTTTGGGTGGGTGGGTGGAATTGAATCCGAATCCACACCCAATCTGAGACTCAGGGGCCAAGGAGTTTCCGAACTCAGATGTTTGGATTCTTGGATGTTTTCCGATGAATCTAGCCCGCTGCCTGATTCTAGGTTCAGGCCTTGAGTGACGTCCTCCCCTCCGTGGGTATCCGGCTTGGAGGGATCAGGAATCCAGACATAGCTAGTCCTTAAGATAGATGAAAGGTTGCCGCATTGTTGCTCCACCACTGCAACGTGATGGGTGACCTGGGGAGAGTTGATCTCTCTCAGATCGGGTTTAGGCCCAATCTGATTGTAGTCTGTAGCGACTCCCAGGGCGGCGATGCGATCCAAGAGCTTGTTCAGGGAAGAGAGCTCCATTGGATCTAACTACTCGGCGAGTTTCGAGTTGATGTGAAGATTGCTTTCGATGACCCGAGAAGTCATCGTCGGCGCAGCGGCCGAACAGGCGGTCATAAGAAAACCACCTAGCCGGAGAGTTTGGCTGATAGTGTCGTCTTTAAAGACGGGATGAGACATCCTTCCTGGTGGCGACGGCACAACGGAACTCTCAATGAAAGCACCAATGTCGGTGTCAAAACCGGCGGATCTCGGGTAGGGGGTCCCGAACTATGCGTCTAGGTTGGATGGTAACAGGAGGCAGGGGACACGATGTTTTACCCAGGTTCGGGCCCTCTGGATGGAGGTAAAACCCTACGTCCTGCTTGATTGATATTGATGATATGGGTAGTACAAGAGTAGATCTACCACGAGATCAGAGAGGCTAAACCCTTGAAGCTAGCCTATGGTATGATTGTATGTTGTGGTTGTTGTCATACGGACTAAAACCCTTCGGTTTATATAGACACCAGAGAGGGTTAGGGTTACACAAGGTCGGTTACAAAGGAGGAGATATCCATATCCGTATTGCCTAGCTTGCCTTCCACGCCAAGTAGAGTCCCATCCGGACACGAGACGAAGTCTTCAATCTTGTATCTTCATAGTCTAACAGTCCGGCCAATGGAGACAGTCCGGCCAATGGAGATAGTCCGGCTGTCCGGAGACCCCCTAATCCAGGACTCCCTCAGTCGTCCTCATCATCGGCTTCAGCATCGGTGACGTGACCATTGTCTTCAGTGTTGAAGATGGACTTGACAACGGATGCTGAAGCTAGAGCCAGGCTTGCCACGCCTAAATTAGACTCCTCCTCAGACTCCACCTCCACCTCCTCATAAGAAGACTCCTCCTCTGAATCCGTCTCCTTACCAACGAACGGACGAGCCTTGCCAGATGAGCTCTTCTTATGCAATGAAGACTTTGAAGAATACTTTGAAGATGACTTTGAGGATTTCTTCTTCTTCTTGTCATCAGAATCATATTCCTTGCTCTTCTTCTTCTTCTTCTTCTTCTTCTTCTTAGATTCCTTGTCCCATTGAGGGCACTCATAGATGTAGTGGCCTCGCTTCTTGCATTTGTGGCATGTTCTCTTCTTGTAGTCACGAGAGGAAAGCCTCATCATTTTTTGAGCTGGATCTTGAAGACTTTCCAGAGCGATTCTTCTGGGAGAACTTTTGGAACTTCTTTACAAGCATTGCAAGCTCTCTGCCAATGTCTTTAGGATCCTCATAACTGCAGTCAGATTCTTCTTCAGATGAGGAGATAGCCTTAGCCTTCAGAGCACGGGTTCGGCCATAGTTGGGGCCATAGATGTCTTTCTTCTCAGATGGCTGGAACTCATGTGTGTTAAGCCTCTCAAGTATATCGGATGGATCGAGTTCTCTGAAGTCAAGACGTCCTTGTATCAGCAGGGCCAAGGTGTCGAATGAGCTGTCAAGTGATCTCAGAAGCTTCTTCGCGATTTCATGCTTGGTGATCTCAGTGGCGCCAAGAGCGTGAAGCTTATTTGTGATATGTGTGAGGCGACCGAACGTGAGCTGGACATATTCATTGTCGTTTCTCTTGAAGCAGTTGAAGAGGTTGCGAAGAACATCAGTCCATGAGTCTCTCTGAGTAGAGATGCCTTCGTTGACCTTGGACAACCAGTCCCAGACTAGCTTCGCAGTTTCCAGTGCACTCACACGGCCATACTGTCCTTTGGTCAGATGACCATAGATGATGTTCTTGGCGGTTGAGTCCAGTTGCACGAACCTCTTGACATCAGCAGTTGTGACAAATTCACCGACCTTGGGAACACCTGTCTTGACGACATACCAGAGGTCAATGTCAATGGCTTCAAGATGCATGCGCATTTTATTCTTCTGGTAGGGGTAATCAGTGCCATCGAAGACTGGGCACGCAACACAGACCTTGATTATCCCTGCAGTCAACATAGCTAAAACTCTAGGTGGTTAAACCGAATCACACAGAACAAGGGAGCACCTTGCTCCGATACCAATTGAAAGTGCTAGTTATCAACTAGAGGGGGTGAATAGGCGATTTTTATGAAAGTCTTCAAAACACGAGGTGTTTGAAGACAAACAGTGCAAATGAACCTATATGATATGCGGCGGAAGATGAACTACACTAGACAGGCCATAGTCAAGTAAGCAATACAGTGAAAGTACGAAGACTAACATCAGCTAGGTAGTATGGATCATAATGGAAGACAGTATGAAGCAAACAGTTAATAGTCTTCACATAGTGAAGTCAATCAGATCAGGTAAGCAAGCAATGACTTCACGAAGAAAAACTGAAATGAAAAGGAAGTAGGGGATAGAACTAGTTACTTGGTGAAGACAAGGGTTTGGTAGACCAGTTCCAGTTGCTGTGACAACTGTACGTGTGGTTAGGGAGGCTGAGATTGAACTCAGAAGACTGTGTCTTCACCTTATTCCCCTTGAGATAAGGACACCCAGTCCTTGCCCGATCACTCTAGTAACTCTTCAAGGTAGACTTCCAAACCTTCACAGACTTCGTTCACCAGCGATCCACAATGACTCTTGGATGCTCAGAACGCGATGCCTAACCAGTTGGAGGATTCACAGTCCTCAAGTGTAACAAGTCTTCAGGTCATGCGGATAGAAAGACTTCAGTGATGCCTAACACTCTTTGGCTCTGGGTGTTTTGGGCTTTGTCCTTGCAAGGATCTCTCTCTCTCTCAAAGGCTTTGGAGGTGGGTTGCTCTCAAACGACAAAAGCCGTGCACTAACTCTGAGCAGCCTCGAATTTATGGTGTAGGGGGGGTATTTATAGCCTGGAGGCAACCCGACATGATATGTCTGAAATGGCCCTGGGTCACTAAGGAACAAACATGTGTCCAACGGTTGGATTTCAAACACACGCGGCAGCTTGGCTTGGGCTACAAGAAAAGCTGACTCATCCAACTCTGGATAAGATTTACTCTCATTATCTTCACTCAAAGACATGGGATTTTGGTTGAGCATCACTTCAGTCATCTGACTTTGTTCACTTGGACCCCACTTAACAGTACGGTGGTTCCTGTGACTCAATAAAGAAGAAAAGGAACTATGAAAGAAACTATGTCTTCGCACTCCATAGTCTTCAAGTGAATGTCTTCACATGTCATTATCTTCAACGTGAATGTCTTCAAAAACCACCATTGTCTTCAATGTCTTCATACATTTCTAGGGGTCATCTCTGGTAGGTAAACCGAATCAATGAGGGACTACTACATGTGTTCTCCTACAATTCTCACAAACACATTACTCCCTCAACCATGTTTGTCGTCAATACTCCAAAACCAACTAGGGGGTGGCACTAGATGCACTTACACTACCTATATGCGGTATTACCCTACCAACCTAAGTAAATTTGCATGTGCCACCTCTAAAAACTTCAAGTAAATATCCCTTTTTGTGTGCCAAGATTGTTCATAGAGCGACAAGAGGTAGTCAGTATCTTCCATGCTAAGCGGGTTATTCTCATGATGAGTGTTTATTCACTCGTCCTTGCGTGAGAGGGGCGGTAATAGGGATTCCCATTCCCAAACTCAAATTGCAAATAATTAAACAAAACTACCCCAAGACTATTGTTGGTATGGATAGTACCCATTGTTTCGGACAAGCCGTGAAGTCTAATTGTTGGTGGAGGGAGAGTAAACCTTTACTTTTATCGCTTGGGAACCGCCACTAATGTGTTTAGCATGGAAGATACGAATAATTAATGGTCGTGAAGTAAACAAGAAAGGTGCATTTCTCAAATTTTCATTTACCTCTGTTTTAAAAACTTGAGCTCTGGCAACTCTGCAAATCACTGCTTCCCTTTGCGAAGGGACTATCTATTTACTTTTATGTTGTGTCATCACCTTCTCAAATAAGCGCTAGAACCTGAGAGCACTATTGTCATCCTCATGCATTGTGTGAAGCTAATGTTGGGTGCATCATGACTGGATCTTTTCTACCATGAATTACAATGTTTAGTCATGGCTTGAACTTTGGAGGTGCTCTGCATTTATCTTTTGAGGTCTCAGAAAGGGCTAGCGAGATACCACTATTGTCATATTATATCATGGTTGTGTTTGACAAAGTGTTGTTATTTGAGATGTCTTATTATTGCTCGCTAGTTGATTATTCTATCGATATGAGTTAATATAATTTCTAAGAGTTATTTTCGACATGGTTAGTTATTATCTTGGCTGAAAACCTGGGTGCTACTTAAGCTTATTTATCTAAACAAGAGCAAAAGAGTTCGTAAAAGTTTTTCTTTTTCACTTTTAGTTTATCAACTGAACTGCCTCAGGACAAGCAAAGGTTTGTGCTTGGGGAAGTTGATACGTCTCCATCGTATCTACTTTTCCTAACGCTTTTCCTCTGATTTTGGACTCTAATTTGCATGATTTGAATGAAACTAACCCGGACTGACGATGTTTTCAGCAGAACTACCATGGTGTTGTTTTTGTGCAGAAATAAAAGTTCACGGATTGGAACGAAACTTTGCGAGGATTTTTTATTCAATAAATAAGAATTTCTGGAGCCAAAACCACCGGAGGGGGGCACCTGGGTGGGCACAACCCACCAGGGCGCCCCCCCCCCCTCCAGGCACGCCCAGGTGGGCTGTCCCCACCTGGTGGCCCCGCGGACCCTGATTCCAATGCTATAAATTCACATATTCGGAGAGAAAAATCAAGGTGAAAGAATTATTGTGTTTCACGTGACGGAGCCGCAGCCACCTCCTGTTCTTCATCGGGAGGCCAGATATGGAGTCCGTTTGGGGCTCCGGAGAGGGGGATCTTCGATCTTCGTCATCACCAACCCTTCTCCATCGCCAATTCCATGATGCTCCCCACCGGGAGTGAGTAATTCCTTCATAGGCCTGCTGGTCGGTGAGGAGTTGGATGAGATTCATAATGTAATCGAGTTAGTTTTGTTAGGGCTTGATCCCTTGTGTCCATTATGTTCTGAGGTTGATGTTGCTATGACTTTGCCATGCTTAATGCTTGTCACTTTGGGCCCGGGTGCCATGATTCTATATCTGAACCATTTATGTTATCACCGTTATATCTATGTTCTAGATCCGATCTTGCAAGTTATAGTCACCTACTATGTGTTATGATCCGGCAAACCTGGAGTGATAGAAGTCGGGACACTTTCCGGTGATGACCGTAGTTTGAGGAGTTCATGTATTCACTATGTGTTAATGCTTTATTTCGGTTCTCTATTAAAAGGAGGCCTTAATATCCCTTAATTTCCAATAGGACCCCGCTGCCACGGGAGGGTAGGACAAAAGATGTCATGCAAGTTCTTTCCATAAGCATGTATGACTATTTACGGAATACATGCCTACATTATATTTATGAACTGGAGCTAGTGCAATATTGTATCGCCCTAGGTTATGACTGTTATATGATGAATATCATCTAACGAATTTGACAATCCAATGCCTATGAATTTCTCTCATATTGTTGTTGCTAAGTTACTACTACTATTGTTACTATTGCACTTGCTACAAAATCATTGCTCTCAATATTACTATTACTATTGATGTTGCTACTACTATCAAAACTATCATACTAGTTTTCTACTGGCCACTTTGCTGCAGATAATTAATCTCCAGGTGTGGTTGAATTGACAACTTAGCTGCTAATACTTGCAAATAATCTTTGGCTCCCCTTGTGTCGAATCAATAATTTTGGGTTGAATACTCTACCCTCGAAAACTTTTGCGATCCCCTATACTTGTGGGTTATCATAGTGGTACGGTAATCCTGTTCTGGAAGTCATGTTACTAGACTAAGGTGAACATACGAACTATGAAGAAGCTATGATTAGCCTAGATTCCGATAAATGGCTTGAGGCCATGAAATCTGAGATAGGATCCATGTATGAGAACAAAGTGTGGACTTTGGTGGACTTGCCCAATGATCGGCAAGCCATTGAGAATAAATGGATCTTCAAGAAAAATACATACATTGGTGGTGATGTCACCATCTACAAAGCTCGACTTGTTGCGGAAGGTTTTCGACAAGTTCAAGGGGTTGACTACGATGAGACCTTCTCACCGGTAGCGATTCTTAAGTCAGTCTGAATCATGTTAACATTTGCCGCATTTTATAATTATGAAGAGATTTGGCAAATGGACGTCAAAACTGCATTCCTTAATGGATTTCTTAAAGAAGAGTTGTATATGATGCAACCAGAAGTTTTGTCGATCCAAAAGGTGCTAACAAAGTGTGCAAGCTCCAGCGATCCATCTATGGACTGGTGCAAGCATCTCAGAGTTGGAATATATGCTTTGATGCAGTGATCAAAGCATATGGTTTTATACAGACTTATGGTGAAGCTTGTGTTTAAAAGAAAGTGAGTGGAAGCTCTGTAGCATTTCTGATATTATATGTGGATGACATATTATTGATTAGAAATGATACAGAATTTCTAGATAGCATAAAAGGATGCTTGAATAAGAATTTTTCAATGAAATACCTCGGTGAAGCTGCTTATGTAGGATCAAAAGTAGGTCTAGAGGGTGGGTGATTAGACTACTTGACCAAATAAAAATCTAACCTTTTCCCAATTTTATGTGTTGGCAGATTTTAGCAACTAGCTAGTACAAGTCAAGCAATCAACCTACACATGCAATTCTAAGAGTGTAGCAGCGGAAAGTAAAACATTGCATATGAAGGTAAGGGATGGGTTTGGAGAAGGCAAACGCAATGTAGACACAGAGTTTTTTGGCGTGGTTCTGATAGGTGGTGCTATCATACATCCACGTTGATGGAGACTTCAACCCACGAAGGGTAACGGTTGCGCGAGTCCACAGAGGGCTCCACCCAAGAAGTGTCCATGAAGAAGCAACCTTGTCTATCCCACCATGGCCATCGCCCACGAAGGACTTGCCTCACTCTGGTAGATCTTCATGAAGTAGGCGATCTCCTTGCCCTTACAAACTTCTTGGTTCAACTCCACAATCTTGTCAGAGGCTCCCAAGCGACACCTAACCAATCTAGGAGACACCACTATCCAAAAGGTAATAGATGGTGTGTTGATGATGAACTCCTTGCTCTTGTGCTTCAAATGATAGTCTCCCCAACACTCAACTCTCTCTCACACAGATTTGGCTATGGTGGAAAGATGATTTGAGTGGAAAGCAAATTGGGGAAGGCTAGAGATCAAGATTCTTGTGGTTGGATTAGAATGTCTTGGTCTCAACACATGAGTAGGTGGTTCTCTCTTATAAAATGAGTAGTAAAAGTGTAGTAACATTCTGATGGCTCTCTCTCAAATGGAGAAGGAGGTGGAGGGGTATATATAGCCTCCACAGAAAATCCAACTGTTACACACATTTGATCCAAGTCGGTCAGACTGAATAGAAGAACTCGGTGATACCGATTTAGTTCAAAATGTGAACATTAGGAATCTCGGTGGGACCGACGAGATCAACTCGGTGGGACCGATGTGGTAGGGCTTAGGGAAAACATCAACTCGGTGGCACCGATTGCATCAACTCGGTTAGACTAAAGTGAAGTAATAAGGCAACAAATAGGATGTCAAGAAAACTCGGTGGGACCGATTGCCCATTTCAGTGAGACCGAAATAATTGCAACAGGCAACAGAGAGTTTGCAAGGCCATCTCGGTGAGACCGAGATTCGTATCGATGTGACCGAATTCTCTAGGGTTTCTCGCAGTGGCTATGTCAAATGAACTCGGTGGTGCCGGATAGGTCAATTCGGTGGGGCTGAGTTTGACTTTGAGTTTTGGACATATTTGGAAATGAGGAAGTGGTTGAGGGTTTTTGGAGCAATATCACGAAGCACTTTGAGCAAGTAGACCATTAAGCAACACCTCATCCCCTTTTAATAGTATTGGATTTCCTATGGACTCAATGTAATCTTGGATCACTAAAATAGAAATGAAGAGTCTTGAGCTTTTGTCAATCTTTGTCCTTAGCATTTTGAGGGGTCCACATCTCCACTCCATGCCATGCCAATCATTGAACTTTCTAAAATATTTAACTTGAATGGATATTAATTCAATGAGCTATATGTTGTTATGAATTACCAACACCACCCGGGGATTAGTTGCACTTTCAGCTTATATGTTGGGCATCAAGATCTATAGAGATAGATCAAGACGCTTGATAGGACTTTCACAAAGCACATACCTTGATAAAGTTTTGAAGTTCATAATGGATCAGTCAAAGAAAGGGTTCTTGCCTGTGTTACAAGGTGTGAAATTGAGTCAGACTCAAAGCCAACCGTTGTAGAAGATAGAGAGAAAATAAAAGTAATTCCCTATGCCTCAGCCATAGGTTCTATCATGTATGATATGTTGTGTACCAGACCTGATGTTTGCCTGCCATAAGTTTGGCAGGGAGGTACCAAAGTAATCCAGGAGTGGATCACTGAACAGCGGTCATCCTAAAGTACCTGAAAAGGACCAAGGATATGTTTCTTGTTTCTGGAGGTGACGACGAGCTTGTCATAAGTGGTTATGTCGATGCTAGCTTCGACACTGATCCGGATGACTCTAAGTCACAAACCAAATAAGTGTTTATATTGAATGGTGGAGCTGTCAGTTGGTGCAGTTCCAAGCAGAGCATCATGGTAGGATCTATATGTGAAGCGGAGTACATAGCTTCTTTGGAAGCAACACGTGAAGGAGTCTGGATGAAGGAGTTCATATCCGATCTAGGTGTAATACCGAGTGCATCGGGTCCAATGAAAAGCTTTTGTGACAACACTAGAGCAATTGCCTTAACGAAGGAATCCAGGTTTCACAAGAGAACCAAACACATCAAGAGACGCTTCAACTCCATTCGTGAAAACGTCAAGGATGGAGACATAGAAATTTGCAAAGTACATACGGATCTGAATCTGGCAGACCCGTTGACTAAGCCTCTTCCACGAGCAAAACATGATCAACACCAAGACTCCATGGGCGTTAGATTCATCACAATGTAATCTAGATTATTGACTCTAGTGCAAGTGGGAGACTGAAGGAAATATGCCCTAGAGTCAATAATAAAGTTTTTGTTTTATATTTCCTTATTCATGATAAAGGTTTATTATTCATGCTAGAATTGTATTGATCGGAAAATTAAATACATGTTTGAATACATAAACAAATATTGTGTCCCTAGTAAGCCTATACTAGACTAGCTCATTGATCAAAGATGGTTAAGGTTTCCTAACCATAGGCATGTGTTGTCATTTCATAACGGGATCACATCATTAGGAGAATGATGTGATGGACAAGACCCATCCGTTAGCTTAGCATAATGATCGTTCAGTTTATTGTTATTGCTTTCTTCATGTCAAATACATATATGCAACTCCCGAATACCGGAGGAATACCTTGTGTGATATCAAATGTCACAATGTAACTGGGTGATCATAAAAATGCTCTACAGGTATCTCCGAAGGTTTTTGTTGAGTTGGCATAGATCTAGATTAGGATTTGTCACTCCGAGTATCGGAGAGGTATCTCTGGGCTCTCCTGGTAATACACATCATAAGAATCCTTGCAAGCAAAGTGACTAATGAGTTAGTTACAGGATGATGTATTACAGAATGATTAAAGAGAATTTCCTGTAACGAGATTGAACTAGGTATGAACATACCGACGATCGAATCTCGAGCAAGTAACATACCGATGGACAAAGGGAATTGCGTATGTTGTCATAATGGTTCAACCGATAAAGATCTTCATAGAAATGGGCATCTAGGTTCCGCTATTGGTTATTGACCGGAGAGGTGTCTCGGTCATGTATACATAGTTCTCTAACCCGTAGGGTCCGCATGCTTAACATTCGTGGACGATATAGTGTTATATGAGTTATGTGATTTGGTGACCGAATGTTGTTCAGAGTCCCGGATGAGATTACGAACATGACAAGGAGTCTCGAAGTGACCGACGGGTAAAGATTGATATATAGGACGATAGTATTCACACACCAGAAGGGTTTCGGGATGCATCGGGTAGCCATCGGGTCACCGGAAAGGGTTCCGGACACCCCCGGTAGGTGTTATGGGCTTAATGGGCCTAGGGAGGGACAGACCAGCCCAAAGGGGGCTGGTGCGCCCCTCTCCCTGTCCGACTAGCCATAGGGAAGGAAAGGTGAAGGGCTAGCCCCTCCTGCCCTTCCCTCTCATGGGAGAAAGGAAAAGGGGGCACCCTCCCCTGCCTTTCCCCGCACCTATACAAGGCAAGGGGGTGCGCGGCTTGGGAGAGACCCCAAGTAGGATTCCTCCTACTTGGGTGCTCCCTTTGGCTGCTCCTCCCTCCCTCCCACCTATATATACGTGGGAGGGGGCGCCTAGCACACAACAGACAATTGCCTAGCCGTGTGCGGCGCCCCCTCCACCATTTACACCCCCGGTCATATTTTCGTAGTGCTTAGGCGAAGCCCTGCGGAGATAGCTTCACCATCACCGTCACCACACCGTCGTGCTGCCGGAACTCATCCACTACCTTGCCCTCTTGCTGGATCAAGAAGGCTGAGAACGTCATCGAGCTGAACGTGTGCTGAACGCGGAGGTGTTGTACGTTCGGTGCTCGATCAGTTGGAACACAAAGAAGTTCGACTACATCAACCGCGTTGTCAAACGCTTCTGCTTATGGTCTACGAGGGTACGTAGACATACTCTCCCCTCTTGTTGCTATGCATCTCTTGATAGATCTTGCATGTGCATATAATTTTTTGTTTTCCATGCAACGTTTCCCAACAAGAACTGCCATAGTGTGAGAGAATTTCTCTTTCACTTTCCCAAGAAGATTCTTGATTGGCATTTTCCTGTTCCATCTTTTCTTCATGAATAGACAAAAGTGTCAAGACCTCAACATCATGAAGCTCTTCATAGTCAGGTCTTTACTTGATTTCAGATACAATGGAATCGAAAGATTCATCAAGTGAGCTCAGAAGCTTGTTGACTACCTCTCTATCGGTGATATCAGCTAGCCCTCGCTGATGTAGTCTTTCGACAATGTTTGTCAATTGATCAGTGAGTTCCATGGCACTTTCTTTATGAAGGCTTCTGAATCCAGTGAACATAGCACAAAGTATTTGAGTGTGAGGATCTGATCTGGCAACAAACTCTTCATGAGCACTATTGAGAGCATCCCAAATTCACTTTGCTGTTGTAAGCCTATGGAAACGAAAGAAAATGTCTTTTGATAGACTACCAGAGATGATATATTTTGCTTGAGCATCCAACTACAGATTTGCTTTATGATCGGAAGTCAGATCATTTTGTTGCTGAATGGTGTAGCCATCTTCCACAATCTCCCACAGATCATAGTTGATAGCCTGAATTCTAATTCTCATTCGTTCCTTACAGTACAGATAGTCACTTCCAACGAAGATAGGAAATCTTTTAGAGTGCGAGTATCTACCTGCAAACGACATACTCAAAACTCCAAGGAAGTTAGACCTTTAATAAACAGAGACAGGGAGTACCCGCTCTGATACCAATTGTTAAGACCAAGAGTATATCGACCAGAGGGGGTAAATGTGAGATTCAAAATTTCTTTCGAAAGCTTTGAAACTTATCCCGCTCACAGCTATAGAAGTAGTACCGAAGGAAATAAACTTAATCAGTCTTCTACTTCAGAGGCATATTCATCGATGAAAGCATTGACAACATTGCGAGCTTTATAAACCATAGGTTTAACTGCGATGAGAGTAATGCAACATGCAAACAAATGTAGCAGAATAAGACATAGCATGGTATGCACGAATAAAAATACTATGGAGAGATTACACATGCGAATGCTAGGGACAAGATTGAAAGGAACGATATAGTTGACTAGAGGGGGGTGAATAGGCAACTAACAATTTTTAGCTTTTCTTTACCAATTTAAACTTTGCATCAAAGTAGGTTGTCTAGATATGCAGCTAGGTGAGCAACCTATATGATGCACCAACAATAAGCACACAAGCAAGCAATGGATATAACACAAATAAGCTTGCACAAGTAAAAGGCGCGAGATAACCAAGAGTGGAGCCGGTGAAGACGAGGATGTGTTACCGAAGTTCCTTCCTTTTGAGGGGAAGTACGTCTCCATTGGAGCGGTGTGGAGGCACAATGCTCCCCAAAAAGCCACTAGGGCCACCATATTCTACTCACGCCCTCACACAATGTGAGATGCCATGATTCCACTATTAGTGCCCTTGGAGGCGGCAACTATACCTTTACAAACAAGGTTGGGGCTCTCTCCACAAGTGAATTGGAGGCTCCCAACAAAACCACGGATCTTCACCAGAATGGAATGTGGCTCCGAGGTGACCTCAACCGTCTAGGGTTCTCAAACACCCAAGAGTAACAAAATCCACACAAGAAAGTATGGGGGAATCAAATCTCCTTTGGTGGAAGTGTAGATCTAGGTCTCCTCCTTCAATCCCTAGCAAATCAACAAGTTTGAGTGGCTAGAGAGAGGGATCGGGCTAGAGAGCTTGAGTGGCATTAATGGTGGAGTGAGAGAGGTAAGAGGTAAATGTGGTAGGTGGAAGAACCACCCATATATAGCAACTCTAAAAATCCAACTGTTACTGTGTTTTCTGTACTGCAGCGGTACAACCACCCCTTGCCCCGGTACAACCGAGACTCACGGTTCTACCTACAGAACCCTACCAGGTGGTACAAGCGGCCGACCAGGCGGTAGTACCGGTTCATGGGAACAACCAGGCCAACCGCCCAGCCACCGCATTGAAACATTAGGGAGTCACCCCTGAGTGCGGTAGTCGAGCGGTACAGGACCGGTGCAACTACTTGGCCTTGGGCGCTTGGGCGGCTAAGTCATGAGCGGTAGAACTGCTCAGGGCACCGGTGGTACCGGTAAGCATGGAACAACCGGACCAACTGGGCCACCACCGCCTGAGTACCGCATCAAAACAGAAGTTTGACCGGTAGTTGGGCGGTGCTCGGCCGGAACAACCGCCGCAGTCTTTGTTGAGCATGGTGGCGGTACCACCGCCCGGGGCAGCGGTACAACCGCTCGATCAAGACTGGGTAAGCGCCAAGAGCCAGCGGTACAACCACTCCAGTGAGCGGTACAACCGCTGGGAAACCACAGCAAGCAGTAAGATAAGAAGGGGGGCACTCTCTCTGAAAACTAAGGAAGGCAAGAGAGGGGTGAGGCAAGTGTACGTGAAAAGATTCCCCAACTCCTTCCAATGTGGATTCCCTCTTGATAGTACAAGTTTCCTATGACCAAAAGTATAAAAGCATAGAAACCTCGTCCTCGATCTTTTCCTTCCGAAGAAAATGACTAACCATTGTAAGTCTAATCACGGAGAACCTGAAGCACTTAGCACACGGTTAGACCAACAAAGGGTTGTCATCATCATCCAAAACACAAAGTAGGGAAATTCCCTTACAATCTCCCCCTTTTGGAGGATGATGACAACAACACGATTTGCAGGAGAGAATACTAGAAAATATAGATGGGACTCCCCCTAGATGTGTGCCCCAATGAGATGGCTATTCACAAATCAAGGGCGAGACTCCCCCTAGATTTTATAGACTCGCCACTCGACATATGATACGTCCATTTTGCATCATGCTTTTATATCGATATTTATTGCATTATGGGTTGTTATTACACATCATGTCACAATACTTATGCTTATTCTCTTATTTGACAAGGTTTACATAAAGAGGGAGAATGCCGACAGCTGGGATTCTGGGCTGGAAAAGGAGCAAATATTAGAGACCTATTCTACACCGCTCCAAAAGTCCTGAAACTTCACGGAAGTCATTTTCAGAATATATAAAAAATACTGAGTGCAAGAAGTTCCAGAGGGGGGCCACACCCTGGCCACGACGGTGGGGGGCGCGCCCTACCCCCTTGGGCACGCGCCTTGACTCGTGGGCCCCCTGGTGTCCCTTCGATGCCCATCTTCTGCTATATGGAGTCTTTAATTGAGGAAAAATCATAAGCAAGCTTTCGGGATGAGACTCCGCCGCCACGAGGCGGAACCTTGGCGGAACCAATCTAGGGCTCTGGCGGAGCTGTTCTGCCGGGGAAACTTCCCTCCGGTAGGGGGAAATCATCGCCATCATCATCATCTACAATCCTCTCACCGGGAGGGGGTCAATCTCCATCAACATCTTCACCAGCACCATCTCCTCTCAAACCCTAGTTCATCTCTTGTATCCAATTCTTGTCTCCAAGTCTAGGATTGGTACATGTGGGTTGCTAGTAGTGTTAATTACTCCTTGTAGTTGATGCTAGTTGATTTATTTGGTGGAAGATCATATGTTCAGATCCTATATGCATATTAATACTCCTCTGATTATGAACATGAATATGCTTTGTGAGTAGTTACGTTTGTTCCTGAGGACATGGGAGAAGTCTTGCTATTAGTAGTCATGTGAATTTGGTATTCGTTCGATATTTTGATGATATGTATGTTGTCTCTCCTCTAGTGGTGTTATGTGAACGTCGACTACATGACACTTCACCATTATTTGGGCCTAGAGGAAGGCATTGGGAAGTAATAAGTAGATGATAGGTTGCTAGAGTGACAGAAGCTTAAACCCTAGTTTATGTGCTGCTTCGTAAGGGGCTGATTTGGATCCATATGTTTCATGCTATGGTTAGGTTTACCTTGATACTTTTGTTGTAGTTGCGTATGCTTGCAATAGAGGTTAATCATAAGTGGGATGCTTGTCCAAGTAAGTTCAGCACCCAAGCACCGGTCCACCCATATACCAAATTATCAAAGTACCGAACGCGGATCATATGATCGTGATGAAACCTAGCTTGGCGATAATTCCCATGTGTCCTCGGGAGCGCTTTATTTTCTCTATATAAGAATTTGTCCAGGCTTGTCATTTGCTACAAAAAGGATTGGGCCACCTTGCTGCACTTTATTTACTTTTGTTACTTGTTACTTGTTGCTCGTTACTATGGAAAGTAATCCTCTAAGGGGCTTGTCCGGGGAGTGAAATGCCTTTGGTAGGTGGAATTTGGTAAGGAAAAATTTATATAGTGTGCTGAAATTTACTGTCACTTATTACTATGGAAAGTAATCCTCTAAGGGGCTTGTTCGAGTATCTTGACCCTGACCAGTAGAGGAAAGAGTTGCTCCTCAACCTACTGAACCTACTGAAAATGAAAATATCAGCTTTGAAATTCCTTCGGGTATGATAGAAAAACTGCTAGCTAATCCTTTTTCAGGAGATGGAACATTACATCCTGATGAGCACCTAATATATGTGGATGAAGTTTGTGGATTATTTAAGCTTGCAGGTATGCCCGATGATGTTATCAAGAAGAAGGTCTTCCCTTTATCTTTGGAGGGAGACGCATTGACATGGTACAGGCTATGTGATGATATGGGATCATGGAACTACAAATGATTGAAATTGGAATTTCATCAGAAGTTTTATCCTATGCATCGTGTTCATCATGATCGCAATTATATATATAATTTTTGGCCTCGCGAAGGAGAAAGCATCGCCCAAGCTTGGGGAGGCTTAAATCAATGTTATATTCATGCCCCAACCATGAGCTCTCAAGAGAAATGATTATTCAAAAAATTTATGCTTGGCTTTCTGATAACAACCGCACCATGCTCGATACTTCTTGTGTTGGCTCTTTTATGATGAATACTATTGAATTCAAATGTGATTTATTGGAAAGAATTAAACACAACTCTGAAGATTGGGATCTCGACAAAGGTAAGGAGTCAGGTATGACACCTAAGTTTGATTGTGTTAAATCTTTTATGGATACCGATGGTTTCCGTAAATTTAGCACTAAATATGGACTTGACTCTGAGATAGCAGCTTCTTTCTGTGAATCTTTTGCTACTCATGTTGATCTCCCTAAGGAGAAGTGGTTTAAATATCATCCTCCCATAGAAGTAAAAGTAGCTGCACCTATTGAAGTTGAAGAAAAGACTATCACTTATAATGATCCTATTGTTCCTACTGCTTATGTTGAGAAACCACCTTTTCCTGTTAGGATAAAAGATCATGCTAAAGCTTCAACTGTGGTTCGTAAAAGCAATATTAGAACCTATACACCCCCTGAGCAAGTTAAAGTTGAACCTAATATTGCTATTGTTAAGGATCTCTTGGCTGATAATATTGATGGGCATGTTATTTATTTTTGTGATGAAACTGCTAGAATTGCTAAACCTTGTGCTAAAGATAAACATAGACCTATGGTAGGCATGCCTGTTATTTCTGTTAAAATAGGAGATCATTGTTATCATGGCTTGTGTGATATGGGTGCTAGTGCTAGTGCAATACCTATTGACTTGTACAATGAGATTATGCGTGATATTTCACCTGCTGAGTTAGAAGATATTGATGTCACAATTAAACTTGCCAATAGAGATACTATTTCACCAATTGGGATTGTTAGAGATGTTGAACTCTTGTGTGGGAAAACTAAATATCCTGCTGATTTTCTTGTTCTTGGTTCCCCACAAGATAGCTTTTGTCCCATTATATTTGGTAGACCCTTCTTAAACACTATTAATGCTAGGATAGACTACGAAAAGGATGTTATTACTATTGGATTAGGTGATATGTTTCATGAGTTTAACTTTTCTAAATTCTGTAGACAACACCGTGAAGAAGAATTGCCTAGTAAAGATGAAATTATTGGTCTTGCTTCTATTGCCGTACCTCCTAGTGATCCTTTAGAACAATATTTGCTAGACCATGAAAATGATATGTATATGAATGAAAGAAGGGAAATAGATGAAGTGTTCTTTAAACAGGGACCTATTCTGAAACACAACTTGCCTGTTGAAATCTTAGGGGATCCTCCTCCACCCAAGGGTGATCCTGTGTTTGATCTTAAACCTTTGCCTGATACTCTTAAATATTCTTATCTTGATGAAAAGAAGATATATCCTATTATTATTAGTGCTAACCTTTTAGAGAAGGAGAAAGAAAAATTATTGAAAATCCTAAAGAAGCATCGTGCTGCTATTGGATATACTCTTGATGATCTTAAGGGCATTAGTCCCACTCTATGTCAACACAAAATAAATTTGGAGAAAGATGCCAAACCAGTTACTGATCATCAACGACGGCTGAATCCTAAGATGAAAGAAATGGTAAGAAAAGAAATACTAAAGCTCCTTGAGGCAGGTATAATTTATCCCATTGCTGATAGTCAGCGGGTAAGTCATTTCCATTGTGTTCCTAAGAAGTGAGGTATTACTGTTGTTCCGAATGATAAAGATGAATTGATTCCGCAAAGAATTATTACAGGTTATAGGATGGTAATTGATTTCCGCAAATTAAATAAGGCTACTAAAAAGATCATTACCCCTTACCTTCTATTGATCAAATGCTAGAAAGATTATCCAAACATACACATTTTTGCTTTCTAGATGGTTATTCTAGTTTCTCTCAAATACCTGTGTCAGCCGATGATCAATCTAAGACCACTTTTACTTGTCCTTTCGGTAATTTTTCTTATAGACGTATGCCTTTTGGTTTATGTAATGCACCTGATACCTTTCAACGATGCATGATGGCTATATTTTCTGATTTTTGTGAAAAGATATGTGAGGTATTCATGGATGATTTCTCCGTTTATTGATCATCTTTTGATGATTGCTTAAGCAACCTTGATCGAGTTTTGCAGAGACGTGAATAAACTAACCTTGTCTTGAATTGGGAGAAATGCCACTTTATGGTTAATGAAGGTATTGTCTTGGGGCACAAAATTTCTGAAAGAGGCATTGAAGTTGATAAAGCTAAAGTAGATGCTATTGAAAAGATGTCATGTCCCAAGGACATCAAAGGTATAAGAAGTTTCCTTGGTCATGCCGGTTTTTATAGGAGGTTCATTAAGGACTTCTCAAAAATTTCTCGGTCTCTGACTAATTTATTACAAAAAGATATACCATTCATCTTTGATAATGATTGTGTAGAAGCATTTGAAATACTTAAGAAAGCATTGATCTCTGCACCTATTGTTCAACCACCTGATTGGAATTTACCTTTTGAAATTATGTGTGATGCTAGTGATTATGCTGTAGGTGCTGTTCTAGGGCAAAGAGTTGATAAGAAATTAAATGTTATTAAATATGCTAGTAAAACTCTAGACAATGCCCAGAGAAATTATGCTACAAGTGAAAAAGAATTCTTAGCAGTTGTATTTGTTTGTGATAAGTTCAGACCTTATATTGTTGATTCTAACGTAAATATTAACACAGATCATGCTGCTATTAAATATCTTATGGAAAAGAAAGATGCTAAACCTATACTTATTAGATGGGTTCTCCTCCTATAAGAATTTGATTTGCATATTATTGATAGAAAGGGAGATGAGAACCCCGTTGCAGACAACTTGTGTAGGTTAGAAAATGTTCTTGATGACCCACTACGTATCGATGATAGCTTTCCTGATGAACAATTAAATGTCATAAATGCTTCTCGAACTGCTCCATGGTATGCTGATTATGCTAATTATATTGTTGCTAAATTTATACCACCTAGCTTTACATACCGGCAAAAGAAAAAGTTCTTCTATGATTTGAGACATTACTTTTGGGATGACCCACATCTTTATAAAGAAGGAGTAGATGGTATTATTAGACATTGTGTACCTGAGCATGAATAGGAACAGATCCTATGCAAGGGTCACTCCGAGGCTTATGGAGGACACCATGCTGGAGATAGAACTACACATAAGGTATTGCAATCGGTTTTTATTGGCCTACTCTCTTCAAGGATGCCCGTAAGTTTGTCTTATCATGTGATGAATGTCAAAGGATTGGTAATATTAGTAGATGTCAAGAAATGCCTATGAATTATTCACTTGTTATAGAACCATTTGATGTTTGGGGCTCTGATTACATGGGGCCGTTTCCTGCCTCTAATGGATATACACATATTTTAGTTGCTGTTGATTACGTTACTAAGTGGGTAGAAGCTATTCCAATTAGTAGTGTTGATCATAACACCTCTATTAAGATGCTTAAAGAAGTTATTTTTCCGAGGTTTGGAGTCCCTAGATATTTAATGACTGATGGTGGTTCACATTTTATTCATGGTGCTTTCCGTAAAATGCTTGCTAAGTATTATGTTAATCATACAATTGCATCTCGTTATCACCCACGGTCTAGTGGTCAAGTAGAATTGAGTAATAAAGAACTCAAATTAATTTTGCAACAGACTGTTAATAGATCTAGAAAGAATTGGTCCAAGAAACTTGATGATGCATTATGGGCCTATAGAACTGCATATTAAAATCCTATGGGTATGTCTCCGTATAAAATGGTTTATGGAAAAGCATGTCACTTACCTCTCGAACTAGAACATAAGGCTTATTGGGCTATTAAAGAGCTCAATTATGATTTCAAACTTGCCGGTGAGAAAAGGTTATTTGACATTAGCTCACTTGATGAATGGAGAACCCAAGCCTATGAGAATGCCAAATTGTTTAAATAAAAGGTTAAAATATGGCATGACAAAAGGATACAAAAGCATGAGTTTAATGTAGGTGATTATGTATTGCTATACAACTCCCGTTTAAGATTTTTTGCAGGAAAGCTTCTCTCTACATGGGAAGGTCCTTACGTTATCGAGGAGGTCTATCGTTCCAGTGCCATAACGATCAACAACTTCGAAGGCACAAATCCGAAGGTGGTGAACGATCAAAGAATCAAACATTATATCTCAGGTAATCCTATAAATGTTGAAACCAATGTTATTGAAACCGTAACCCCGGAGGAATACATAAGGGACACTTTCCGGAATGTTTCAGACTCCGAAAAGGAATAGGTATGTGGTACGGTAACTAAACCGACTCCAAAACAGTTCTAATGGCATTTTTTCTCCGTTTTGGAATATTTAGAAAAATAGAAAAATAAGAAGCAGTCTGGGAAGGACACGAGGGCTCCACAAGGGTGGAGGGCGCACCCTACCCCCTAAGCGCGCCCCCCCTGCCTCGTGGGCACCTCGTGTGCTCTCCGGACTCCGTTTTCTTGCACGTTACGTATTTTGGTCGGTAAAAATTCATTATATAATCTCCCGGAGGTTTTCGCTCCTGTATCACGCAAATATCTCTCATCTTTGTTTCGAGCTGTTTATCTGACAGATCTAGGTCGTCATGTCGTCCTCAAGTGCCCCCAAGGACAAGTTCTTTGAGAAGGTCATCAACCCCTACCTCGCGGAGGTGCTGCAACACCCTCAAACCATTGAGATGCGCGAGGGGTTGTTGCACATCTGCGATGTTGAGGGACCAAGGAGGACCGGAAGCGTGGAAACAAGGCTCGAGGCAATGGAGCAACAAGTTTTCAGGTGCCAGGAGATGGTGGAGCATGGACTTGACTCCAATCACATTATGATCATGGAGTTAACCAACAACCACAACATGGATGCCAAGGACATTGGGGAGGCCTTCTTCAAGCTTCATGAGAAAATCGAGCACCTCCAAGCCCAGATCTATGACCTGCAAAACCAAAACTGTGAGTATGAGTATAGATTCAAGAGGATGAGTTTGGCTGCAGATTTGAGGATTCAGGAGACTCGATCATCCTTCTATGATGGCGAGCCTATGCCTTGGAAGAAGGACGACAAGCCTACATCATCAACAACTCCACCCTCTCCACCAACAAAGAAGAATTGAGTATCTGGTATGGGCACTCCCCTTGGCAACTGCCAAGCTTGGGGGAGTGCCCCGGTATCATATCACCATCACTTCTATCTTTACCGTTTTTCTTAGTTTGATCCTTTTGGTAATATCTTGATCTAGTAGCATAAAGTTTTAGTATGATCTAGTTGTGAGTTTTGCTTTATGACCCTTCTATGTAATCGAGTCCGTGAGCTATATATAATAAAGATTAGCGTTGAGTCAAGGGCTTGATTATTTTGCCATAATCTTGAGTGAATAAAAGAAAAGAGAAAGAAATAAAAAGAAACAAAGAGATCATATGGATCTTATGGAGGGTAATGAGATCACATAGAAAGAGTATGATGAATAAAAGTTGTTGAGAGTTGACAAACATAGTTTTGGTTATCGTTGCAATTAATAGGAAGTAATAAAGAAAGAGAGGTCTTCACACATAAATACACTATCTTGGACATCTTTTATGATTGTGAGCACTCATTAAAATATGACATGCTAAAGAGTTGATGTTGGACAAGGAAGACAACGTAATGGGTTATGTTTTCT
This sequence comes from Triticum monococcum, assembly GCA_034509565.1. Lineage (NCBI taxonomy): Eukaryota > Viridiplantae > Streptophyta > Magnoliopsida > Poales > Poaceae > Triticum > Triticum monococcum. The sequence goes on along the minus strand of CM067845.1, from coordinate 295,469,470 downwards.
TACATCTGAGATAAATTAATTGTCATGGATCATCCAACATGATTGAGCTTGCCTTTCCCCCTCATGCTAGCCAAATTATTTGCACCAAGTAGAGATACTACTTGTGCTTCCAAACACCCTTAAACCAGTTTTGCCATGAGAGTACACCATACCTACCTATGGATTGAGTAAGATCCCTCAAGTAAGTTGTCATTGGTGTAAGCAATAAAAATTGCCCTCTAAATATGTATGACTTATTAGTGTGGGAGAAAATAAGCTTTATACGACCGTGTGATACGGAAGAAATAAAAGTGATGGACTGCATAATAAAGGTCCATATCACAAGTGGTAATATAAAGTGACGTTCTTTCACATTAAGATTTTGTGCATCCAACCATAAAAGTGCATGACAACCTCTGCTTCCCTCTGCGAAGGGCATATCTTTTACTTTTATCTCCTACCTTGCATAAGAGTCATGGTGATGTTCACCCTTCCTTTTTACATTTTATCTTTTGGCAAGCACAACATGTTGGAAAGATCCTGGTATATATGGCTAATTGGATGTGAGTTTTCATGAACTATTATTGTTGACATTACCCTTGAGGTCAAACATTGGGAGGCAAAACTATAAGCCCCTATCTTTCTCTGTGTCCGATTAAAACTCCATACCCATAAGTATTGCGTGAGTGTTAGCAATTGTGAAAGACTATATGATAGTTGAGTATGTGGACTTGCTGAAAAGCTCTTATATTGACTCTGTCCTATGTTATGATAAATTGCAATTGCTCCAATGACTGATATTATAGTTTGTTAGTTTTCAATGAAGTTTATGATTCATACTTGAAATTGTGAATGAATTGTTACTCTAGCATAAGAGATCATGTGACAAGAATTATATAAGTTGATGTTCTAAGAATGATCATGATGCCCTCATGTCCGTATTTTATTTTTATCGACACCTCTATCTCTAAACATGTGGAAATATTTTTCGATTTCGGCTTTCGCTTGAGGACAAGCGAGGTCTAAGCTTGGGGGAGTTGATACGTCCATTTTGCATCATGCTTTTATATCGATATTTATTGCATTATGGACTGTTATTACACATTATGTCACAATACTTATGCCTATTCTCTCTTATTTTACAAGGTTTACATAAAGAGGGAGAATGCCGACAGCTGGGATTCTGGGTTGGAAAAGGAGCAAATATTATAGACCTATTCTCCACAGCTCCAAAAGTCCTGAAACTTCACGGGAGTCATTTTCATAATATATAAAAAATACTAAGCGCAAGAAGTTCCAGAGGGGGCCACACCCTGGCCACGAGGGTGGGGGGCGTGCCCTACCCCCTGGGCGCTCCCCCTGCCTCGTGGGCCCTCTGATGGCCCTCCGATGCCCATCTTCTGCTATATGGAGTCTTTCGTCGAGGAAAAAATCATAAGTAAGCTTTTGGGACGAGACTCCACCGCCACGAGGCGGAACCTTGGCGGAACCAATCTAGGCCTCTAGCGGAGCTGTTCTGCAGGGGAAACTTCCCTCCGGGAGGGGGAAATCATCGCCATCGTCATCACCTACGATCCTCTCACCGGGAGGGGGTCAATCTCCATCAACATCTTCACCAGCACCATCTCCTCTCAAACCCTAGTTCATCTCTTGTATCCAATTATTGTCTCCAAGTATGGGATTGGTACCTGTGGGTTGCTAGTTGTGTTAATTACTCGTTGTAGTTGATGCTAGTTGGTTTATTTGGTGGAAGATCATATGTTCAGATCCTATATGCATATTAATACTCCTCTGATTATGAACATGAATATGCTTTGTGAGTAGTTACGTTTGTTCCTGAGGACATGGGAGAAGTCTTGCTATTAGTAGTCATGTGAATTTGGTATTCGTTCGATATTTTGATGATATTTATGTTGTCTCTCCTCTAGTGGTGTTATGTGAACGTCGACTACATGACACTTCACCATTATTTGGGCCTAGAGGAAGGCATTGGGAAGTAATAAGTAGATGATAGGTTGCTAGAGTGATAGAAGCTTAAACCCTAGTTTATGCGCTGCTTCATAAGGGGCTGATTTGGATCCATATGTTTCATGCTATGGTTAGGTTTACCTTAATACTTTTTTTGTAGTTGCGAATGCTTGCAGTATAGGTTAATCATAAGTGGGATGCTTGTCCAAGTAAGGACAACACCCAAGCACCGGTCCACCCACATACCAAATTATCAAAGTACCGAACGTGAATCATATGATCGTAATGAAACCTAGCTTGACGATAATTCCCATGTGTCCTCGGGAGCACTTTATTTTCTCTATATAAGAATTTGTCCAGGCTTGTCCTTTGCTACAAAAAGGACAAGCCTGAAATTTCAGTGCTTGCAGAGAATACTTTGCTGAAAACCGCTTATCATTTCCTTCTGCTCCTCGTTGGGTTCGACACTCTTACTTATCGAAAGGACTACGATAGATCCCCTATACTTGTGGGTCATCAACATAGTATCAACATCAAGGGCCATAGTATCAACATCAAAGAAAGTGGCAAAGCCCATGAGTGCAAGTTGACGAGCGGAAAGTAAATTGTATGCAAGGGACTCAACAAGCATGACCTTCTCGATCGTGAGATCATGAGAAATGACAACCTTGCCAAGTCCCAATACCTTAGAGGATGAGGCATCACCCCACTCGACATTGGTGGGCATAGATGGAATCTTGTGAACGTCCACCACCAAGTCCTTGCTTCCGGTCATATGATTAGTGGCTCCACTATCGAGCAACCATGATCCCCCACCGGAAGCAAACACCTACAACAAATCAATGCTTGGTTTTAGGTACCCATTTATTAATGGGTCCTTTGATGTTAGTAACAAGGGTCTTAGGAACCCAAATAGACCATTCAATGTACTCATAAGAAGAACCAACAAATTTGGCATAAACATGTCCATCACTAGCACGACATAAGACATAAGAAGGGTTAAAGTCGCCGGCTTTGTTGGGAGGGGTAGCATTGCCCTTCTTAGCATCACTACCCTTCACATTGTTCTTCTTCTTATTCTTATAAGCACCCTCTCCCTCCTTCAAAAAATATTATTTGAGAGGGGGAGGTCGTTTGGCCTTGTCATCCTTCTTCTTGTTCTTGGACTTGGGTGTGAACCCAATTCCTTCCTTGCCCACAACTTCCTTTTGATTGCTCAAAAGGTCATTGAGGTTCTTATCACCTTGTATGCATGACACAAGGCCTTTCTCAAGTTGCTTCTTCAACTTTGCATTCTCCTCAACAAGATGCACATGCTCACAACATGGGTTAGTAGCATTTGCATTATCAATTAAGACCATATGAGGAAAGGTGGCTTTATCCTTGGTTAGCTTTACTTGGAGTTGATCATGAGACTCGTTGAGGCTAGCATGAGCACCCTTCAAGACCTTGTGAGACTTGTCAAGTAAATCAAACTCCTCTTTGAGTCTAGCAAGATCAACCCCAAGCTTGGCCTTCTCGGAGTTTAGCACACGAGATACAACAAGAGCATGATCAAGATCTTTCTTTAATTTAGCGTGGTCATCGTTATATGACTCCTAAAGAGCCAAACGAAGACCTCGCTCTTCCTTAAGAGCATTGGAAAGATCCGAAATCTCCTCTGCATAGTGATGACTATGCCCCTCCATCTTAGAGATGGTATCTTCGTGCGCCTCGATCATGTCATTGGCTTCACCAAGTTGTTCCAAGAGAGCAACGAAGTGCTTCTTGGATTTACCCTTGAGCTTACTCATAAAAGGCACAAATTCATCCTCCTCCACATTGGACCCCTCACGTTCATCAATGCAATCCATCAAAGAAGGATTATTAATGATGGTAGTTTTGATGTTGGGGGTTACCTTGTTGGTGGCTTCAGCCATGAGGCACTTGGCGGTGAAGTTCTCATTGGGTGAGTCAAAGAGAGACACTCGTGGAGTTGTCGCAATGGCAATGGAGGCCATGGAAACCGACTCACCGTCATCATCATCATCATCATCATCATCATCATCCTCATTGTACTCTTCTTGTGCCACCAACCCCTTGGGAGGAGTCTTCTTGGTGAAGTTGCTCTTGTTGGGGAAAGACTTGGCCTTGTCTTTTTGGATGAGCTTGCCACCATTGTCTTCCCTTTTTTCATACGGACATTCTGCAACAAAGTGGATCACATTCCCACAATTATAGCAAGTCCTCACTCGTTGCTTGACCTTTGCGCCACTTGAGTTGTTCTTGTTGAAGTTGGGCCTTGTGTTCTTCTTGCTCCAAAATTGCCTTGAAGCAAGAGCCATTTGTTCATGATAAGCATACTTTGTATCTTCGGGATTGCACTCCTCTTCTTCCTCTTCTTCCACACTAACTTTGGCCTTCAAGGAAAGGTTGGGCTTCTTTGCTCTTTGAGAGCGTAACACCGCATTGTCGGTGGTCTTGTCCAAGATGCTCATAGCCACAAACTCATCCAACACTTCACTTGAGGACAAGGTGTGGAAATCCGGACTTTGATGAATGATGGAGGACATGGCCTTGTGGTAAGGCATCATGGCCTTGAGGAACTTGTGCTTGATCCAATTGTCATCCGTATCCTTGCCCCCATGATCTCGGAGTGAGACTGCGAGAGTAGTTAATCTCCGATAAAGCTCACGAGGTTCTTCATCTTCTTTCATGGCAAACTCATCGGCTTCATCTTGCACCACTTCATAGTTGGAGCATTGAATGCTTGCGCTTCCTCGGTAGAGAGACACAACATGGCGCCATGCTTCCTTGGCCACGGTGAAGGGTCGGAGATGAGCAAGATCTTCGGGTGGAATTGCATCTTGGATGATGAAGAGAGCATTCTCATTGAATTGATTATACGCGGCTTCTCTAGGGGTGAAGTTGCTTCGGTCATGCGGATAAAAACCTTCTTCAATGATTCTCCAAAGGTTAATATTAACATGGTTCAAATGACGCTTAAAGCGATAAACCCAAGAATCAATGTCCTCATTTTTCACAATCTTAGGGGGAGAACCGGCATGACTCAAATGAGTGGAAGGAATCGGTCCACCATAAGTGGAGGTTCCACATGGGCAAAGATGTCGTTGCCAATTTTACCACTAGAAGAAGGAGCCTTTTCACTAGTAGCTTCCCCCTTGTCGGAGTTAGCATCCATCACCTTGTTAGTGGGATCACCCACTTTCAACGGCGTGGTACCTTGTTAGTGGGATCACCCACTTTCAACGGTGCGGTAGATAGTTTAAGCCCTTCTAAGAATTTATTAAACATGCTTTCAACCTCGGTCGTCATGGAGGTTTTCAATGTGTCCAAAGCCACATTGAATCCCTCACGAGAGACCGCGGTTCCCCCATCGGCCATAGACGAGATTGGATTCACACAAGAGTGTTCCTCCGCACCGTCTATGGTGTCAACCATACTCTTCGGATGGCAAAGTCATTAATAAAGATACAAGGCTCTGATACCAATTGAAAGGGTCGATATACTTGACTAGAGGGGGGGGGTGAATAGGCAACTAACAATTTTTAGCTTTTCTTTACCAATTTAAAATTTGCATCAAAGTAGGTTGTCTAGATATGCAACTAGGTGAGCAACCTATATGATGCACCAACAACAAGCACACAAGCAAGCAATGGATATAACACAAATAAGCTTGCACGAGATAACCAAGAGTGGAGCCGGTGAAGACGAGGATGTGTTACCGAAGTTCCTTCCTTTTGAGGGGAAGTATGTCTCTGTTGGAGCGGTGTGCAGGCACAATGCTCCCCCCAAAAGCCACTAGGGCCACCGTATTCTCCTCATGCCCTCACATAATGCGAGATGCCGTGATTCCACTATTGGTGCCCTTGGAGGCGGCAACCGTACCTTTAAAAACAAGGTTGGGGCTCTCTCCACAACTGAATTGGAGGCTCCCAATGAAACCATGGAGCTTCACCACAATGGAATGTGGCTCCGAGGTGACATCAACCGTCTAGGGTGCTAAAACACCCAAGAGTAACAAAATCCACACAAGAAAGTATGGGGGAATCAAATCTCCTTTGGTGGAAGTGTAGATCTAGGTCTCCTCCTTCAATCCCTAGCAAATCAACAAGTTTGAGTGGCTAGAGAGAGAAATCGGGCTAGAGAGCTTGAGTGGCATTAATGGTGGAGTGAGAGAGGTAAGAGGTAAAAGTGGTAGGTGGAAGAACAACCCTTATATAGCAACCCTAAAAATCCAACCGTTACTGTGTTTTCTGTACTGCAGCGGTACAACCGCCCCTTGCCCCGGTACAACCAGGACTCACGGTTGTACCTGCAAAAACCATACCAGGCGGTACAACTGGGCGACCAGGTGGTAGTACCGGTTCATGAGAACAACCAGACCAACCGCCCAACAACCGCATTGAAACAGTAGGGAGTCACCCCTGAGTGCGGTTGTCGAGCGGTACAGGACCAGTGCAACCGCTTGGCCTTGGGCGCTTGGGTGGCTAAGTCCTGAGCGGTAGAACCTCTCAGGGCACCGGTGGTACCGGTAAGCATGGAACGACCGGACCAACCGGGCCACCATTGCCCGAGTACCGCATCAAAACAGAAGTTTGACCGGTAGTTGGGCGGTGCTCGACCGGAACAACCGCCGCAGTCTTTGTTGAGCATGGTGGCGGTACAACCGCCCAAGGGCAGCGGTACAACCGCTTGATCAAGACTGGGTAAGCGCCAAGAGATAGCGGTACAACCGCTGGGAAACCACAGCAAGCAGTAAGATAAGAAGGGAGGCACTCTCTCTCAAAACTAAGGAAGGCAAGAGAGGGGTGAGGCAACTGTACGTGAAAAGATTCCCCAACTCCTTCCAATGTGGATTCCCTCTTGATAGTACGGGTTTCCTACGACCAAAAGGATAAAAGCATAGAAACCTTGTCTTTGATCTTTTCCTTCTGAAGAGAATGACTAACCATTGTAAGTCTAATCATGGAGAACCTGAAGCACTTAGCACACGGTTAGACCAACAAAGGGTTGTCATCATCATCCAAAACACAAAGTAGGGAAATTCCCTTAGAAAGATGGATCTGAATGAATAGAGATGAAGACAATGAAACATGTGGAAATACTGAAATAGAAGTAGATAACAAACTGACGAAATGATCGAGTAAACTATCGGCACAGAGCACGAATATGAACAACTGAAGGAAATGTAGTAGAGTAAAATGAACCCGTGGTTCTCGGTGGCGACACAGAGATTTGGTAGAGCAGTTCACCCTTCTGCCGAAGGGCTACGTATGGTTGGAGGGGCTGTGACTTAACACGGAAAATAAACTCTCTTCACCCTATTCTCCCTCAATGTAGAGCTTATCAGACTCAGGTTGATTTCACTCGTGGTAGATCCTTGTTGGCGATCTCCAAACCTTCGTCTGACCTTCACGAACCACAATCACTCTTGGTTACTGAAGATCTGGCTCAGTGAAGATAACAACTCTTCAACACTCAAAGCCGAAACCTATCCATCTAGACAGTGCGCAACTCTCAAGAGTAATAGGTACAAGAACTCTCACTCGGAACTACTATGACACCGTTGTCTAAGTTTGGGCTCTTGGCTTTTCTCTCGGTGGATCTTAAACTCAAATCACTCGGAGAGGGGTTGCTCAAATCAATCTTCTCAGAAATCTCAAGCGGAGCAGCCAACAGACAAAGTTGGAGCGGGGTGGCTATTTATAGCCGCAGCCTTCCCTGGTAGGAAAAGACCAAATTAGACCTTGGGTTCATCCAATGGCCGAACGACACGAGTCCAACGGTCAAATTTGATCACAATGGTAACATTTCTTGTGGAGCAAGAAATGCTACCTCCTCGATCCGAGGCAAATCTCTCACATCGAAGAAGATCACAGTCCCTTGCTGACAAGTATTTGTTCGGAGCACAAAGAGATTGCTCTCGCATCTTTCATAGGTTATGGCTAAGCATCACAATAGACCTAAGCATTGAGAACCTATACCCCTCTTAATAGTACGGAGGTCCTATGACCCGAAAGAATGAAAGAAGAACAACAAAATGAATACTACGTCGTTACTTTGTCTTTGACTTCCATCGCTGCAGTCAATTTCTTTGGATGACAGTACCGAAACAAAAGCTTTGCTTCAGTAGTAAAGTTTCGCGGGGTCGATTTCTTCGCATCAATCTTCTCGACTCTATTACTTCATCGAATATAGCTCATTCTTCTCTGCAGCGCAGATATACTTCCATGAAGTTATTCGAACTCAGCACCTGAGACAACATTCTCTTCGGTTGTGTATGGACTTTTTCTCTCTCTATATACACTAGCAAACAAATCAGTCCATACTTGTTTCTGTCAACAATCTCCAAAACTCTAGGCAGGCAGATATTGCACCAACATACCTGAAGTTCATATATCATTAGAATTCTGAATCAATAGTCTTTTACACGAGACTGTGGGTAGAAGGGAGAGGACTTCAATATCTGAGAGTAATACCCTAATCAACTTTGCATGTTATTTTAATTTTAGCATCGACATAACACCATGCCATCATTTGCATTGCATCAACTTGACATGAATATGTTTAATCACAACAACTGTTAACTGCTAGATCCTAACGGTCTCGATGAAGGTCCCCTCCAGCCAGATCGGCTTTTGGAGTTTTCTGATCATGGCACCACCGCACTCGGCGAATTCTGCCCCTCCGCTCTTCATCTTGACACAGAAGGTCTTCAGCCATAAGCTGAAGTGCGGCTCCACAGGGAGGAAGTCCTCACACACTATGATAAAAGTGGTGAGGTGGAGAATGTAATTTGGGGCTAGAATGTGGAAATCTAGCCCATAGAAAAACAAAATCCCCCGCATGTAGGGGTGTAGGGGGAACCCCAGACCTCGGACGAGGTGGGGGTGAAGACGACCCGCACCCCTAGGTTGGGAATATGGACGCGTCGGCGAGGCTCTAGGGCCCAGCATGCGGCGTCGGCGGGGATGTACCCCACCGCGCGAAGCTCGACAATGGTGGCGTCGGTGACCTTGGAGGCCATCCACCTCCCCTTCACATCCGCATTGGCCATTGATGCAGGCGTGGGAGCTTGGGCGAAGCTTTGGGCTTAAGCCAAAATATGGCGATTTTTATGGCGCTGAAGATCCCCCATGCGGCCACATTTTGGCTTATCGTGCCATTATGGCCGCATGGGGAGAAACAATTGATTGATGATATCCCCCAAAATGTAGGGCACGATCTCTATTTTGATACGATGTGCCAGTGAGAGGTTTGCCTCGAGCCGCGATTCGAATAAGTAATGGCTGACGTATGTCATGTCAGGGTTGGCGATGCTTCAGTAAAAGGCTGCCAATAACTGACCCCCGAGCTCATCTACGTTGCTAGTCTCTAGGCTAAGCAAGCTTTGTACGTTGGATGAACAACATTACGCCTTGAGAAGCACATGGCTGGACTCACTTGGGCTTCCGCTAAGGGGAGATAGTAATCCATTAAGAGGGCTCACGAAGTATCGGACCTGTCTGAAGATGTGGAACTTGCCAGTTAAGCCGAAGACCACCCAACCAAAGACATTATCTAAGGAAGATTGTCAACCTTGGCTTCGAAGACAAGTTTGGGGGCTACTCACTGTATCCTGGGTTAGGGGGGCCTACCCAGCTAGACTACCAGCCCATTGAGGAAGCAAGACTCTGGAGGCCCTCGAAGTGTGGCAACCGAAGACTTGACATGTACTTCAAGTATATTTATATTCGACATGTGAATCCTTAGATCGCAACCGACCATGTGTAACCCTATATACCCCCTGGTGCCTATATAAACCAGGAGGTTTAGTCCGTAGGGGAGGATCCGTCCATACACTTATTCATCATACCCCTAGGGTTTAGATCACAACTTAGGATCTCGAGGTAGATCAACTCTATACTTTGATCCCTTCATAATATAAACAAGAGCAGGACATAGGGTTTTACCTCCATATAGGGGGCCCGAACCTGGGTAAATCCCTTGTGTGTTCTTCTCCTGTTACCCATCAAACCGATCTAACTGTTCGAGCGCCCCTACCCATGATCTGACGGTTTTGACACCGACATACGGTATTACCCTGCCTGTCCAAGTAAATTTGCATGTGCCATCTCTAAAATCTTCAAATGAACATCTGCTTTGTGTACACCTACCGCTCATGGAGCAATGGGGTAATCAATATCTTCCATGCTAAGTGTGTTTTACTCACCGACGAGAGTTTATTCACTTGTCGATTTTGAGGGAGGCTGGTAACAATGATGCCCAATCTCAAATGAAAAAATGGTATAAAAAATGCTCCTCCTGAAAAGTTGAAAGTTGGCTGGCACCCATGGATTTGGACGGTTTGTGTTAGTATGGTGGAAAGGGGGAGTAAAAATTGTTGCATGGGAACCATCATTAACGTGTTTAACATGGAAGATATTGAAAACTTTGTCGTTAAACCAATGACAGGAAAAGTACACCTCTCAAATGTAATTATCTTTGTTTTAAGAAATGAGCTCTGGCACATTAGCAAATGCATGCTTCCCTCTGCGAAGGGCCTATCTATTTACTTTTCATGTTGAGTCAACTTCTTATTACGATCTTAAAAATTCTCTACTTGGAAAGTATCATGTGGGTGGGGAAAGATCCATGCACATATATCTAGTGAAATATATTTGATCATGAGTTATTATTGTTGACAATTATCTCTATGATAAGTAAGTTGGGAGGCGAAACATTCAGCCCCTATCTTCCTCTGTGTTTGATGTATGTTGTTTGTTCTAAAAATATGCTTTGGGTACTAGCAATCATAGAAGACTATATGATAATTGAGTGTGTGTGGAGCTCTTACTTAGACTTTCCTGCAAATAAAATGAATTGTAATTGTTTGATGAGTAATAATATAGTTTGGTAAGTTTTAAGAGAATGCATTGTTTGAACCATAACATGTGAATTGATTGCTACTTTATCATGATGAGTTTTGTGAGAAAGAGTTTCTATTTATGATGCTAGAAAAAGTGATTGGAATTATCATTGATCAAACTTATGCACTATGCTACTATTCACACTTCATAAATTATTTCTTTTATCACTTACCTACTCGAGGGTGAGCATGAATTAAGTTTGGGGATGCCAATACGTCTCCAATGTATCCATAATTTATGAAGTATTCGTGCCATGCTTACAATAATTTTATATGGTTTTGACTTTTATATGATTCTTATGGACTAACATATTGATGTAGTGCCCAGTCCCAATTGTTGTTTTATGCTTGTTTTTGGTTTTCCGGAAAATCCATACCAAACGGAGTCCAAATGTGAAGAAACTTTTTGACGTTTTTTTCTGAACATAGGAGACCCCCAAAGCTTCATGGGAGGACTAGAAGACCCATGAGGCAGTGACAATACATCACCACGCGCCCTGGGGGTAGGGAGGGGGATGATGCCTTATGGGGCCCTTGTAACTCCTTTTTGCATGAAACCAACATAAGAAATTCTTATAAACAGAGAAACCCCCATCAATAAACCTAGAACTTCAACTCTGCCGCCGCAAGCCTCTATTTCAAAGCGATCCCATCTAGAGGCCTTTTCCGACACCCTCACAGAGGGGAAGTCATCACCAGAGGTCATCTTCATCATCCCCGCTGCCTCCATGATGAAGAGGGAGCAATTCACCCCAGGGGCTGAGGGTATGCACCAATAGCTATGTGTTTGATCGCCCTCTCTTTCTAGTGATCTTGATAGGGCACGATCTTGATGTACCATGAGCTTTGTTAATATAGTGGAATCATATGGTGTTCTTCCCTCTCTGTCTTTGTTGTGATGAATTTGTAAGTGCATCAAGTGCCCCCTTAGTGGTTTTGGAGTATTAAAGACAAATAGGTTGAGCGACTAACGTGTTTGTGAGTGTACACGGGAGATATAGTCCCTGAAGATTTGGTGTAACCCACGAAAGACGACCCCTAAAAATGGATTTATTCATGTGAAGAATTTGGTGATGAAATTGGTATGGCCTTTGAAGAAATTGATGTGAAGACTTGAAGCTTGAAAACTTTTGTTTTCATAGTTTCTTTCTTCTTAGTTTGAGTTATAGGAAAAACCATACTGTTAAAGGGGGTCTAGGTGAATCATAGTTCAGATTTCCAAAGTGATGCTCAAACCTATACATACATACACCACTTTGAGTGAGGCCTTTGGAAATCTTCGGAACAGCTGACACATTTGCTAGCGGCAGTGATGAAGTTCATCTAGTCGCTAAAGAATTTGTTCAGGCTGAGGAGTTAGGATTTAGCCAGCGCAATCTGCCTAAAGTGAGGAAATTGAGTGCCCCAACAAATTTGAGAATTCGAATTCCGACCGTTGATGTGCCGCAGGCTAGTTGTCGAGTGGATCCTTATCCTGACAATGGTCATATCAGAGAAGGGCATTTATGACAATTCATGTCGGGTTGCCCCTGGCTATAAATAGCCGCCCCCACAACCACTTGTTGGTTGGCTACTCAGAGATAACTTGACACTTGTTATTTGAGAGCAACCCACCCTCTCACAACTTTGAGAGAATCCTATGTGAGTAAAACCCAGAGCCAAAGTGATTGAGCATCACTGAAGAGATTGCTTTGTGTGATCCGACGCCTGTTACCTTTGAAGACTGTCATTCTCCCGAATGGTTAGGCATCATGTTCTGAGCACCCAAGAGCACTCTTGGGTGCCACTAGGGTTCCACCCTACATCATATTTGATGCATGATTATTATATCTTTGCATTTCTCTCTAATCTATCTGCTTTGTTTGGCCAACTAGATTGATTTATCTTGTAATAGGAGAGGTGCTTTGTTATGGGTTCTATCTTGTGGTGCTCAATCCCAATGACAGAAGGGGACATGACACATATTTGTATCATTGCCATTAAGGATAAAACGATGGGGTTTATTCATGTTGATTGGACTTACTTTGTCTACATCATGTCATCTTGCTTAAGGCGTTACTCCATTCTTTATGAACTTAATACTCTAGATGCATGCTAGATAGCAGTTAATGTGTGGAGTAATAGTAGTAGATGCAAGCACGAGTCAGTCTACTTGTCTCGGACGTGATGCCTATATACATGATCATTTCCTTGGATATCGTCATAATTATTCACTTTTCTATCAACTGCCCAATAGTAATTTGTTTACCCATCGTATGCCTTTTGTTCGAGAGAGAAGCCTCTAGTGAAAACTTTGCCCCCGGGTCTATCTTTATCATATATTAAAATCCAAAAATACCGTGTTGCAATTTATTTACTTTTATTTTATTGTGTTTTTTGTTTATCTATCTATCACTATGAGATTTGATCCTTGCAATTAACCGCAAGGGATTGACAACCCCTTGTTTGCGTTGGGTGCAAGTATTTGTTATTTTTTGTGTAGGTGTTTTTCACAAGGTGTCACGTGGTTCTCCTACTAGATTGATAACCTTGGTTCTTAACTGAGGGAAATACTTATCTGTACTATACTGCATCATCCTCTCCTCTTCGGGGAAATCCCAACGCAACTCACAAGTAGCAGTAATTCCCTCGTAGGCTTGCTGGACGGTGATGGAGATGGATGAGATTTGTCATGTAATTGAATCAATTTGTTAGGGCTTGATCCCTAGTATCCACTTTGGTCTGAGATTGATGTTGCTATGACTTTCCTATGCTTAATGCTTGTCGCTAGGGCCCTAGTGCCATGATTTCAGATCTAAACCCTTTATGTTTTCATGAATATATTTGAGTTCTTGTTCCTATCTGCTAGTTATATGCACTTGTTATTGTTCTGAACCATAGAACCCAAGGTGACAATAACTGGGATACTATCAAGGGATGACTGTAATTAGAGAAGTTCAAGAATTCGCCATGTGTTAATGCTTTGATCCTATTTTCTATTAAAAGGATGACTTAATTACACTTAGATTTCCTTAAGGACTCCGCTGCCACGGAGGAGTAGGACAAAATATGTCATACAAGTTATTACTATAAGCATGTATGACTATATACGGAATACATGCCTATGTTGAATTGATGAGTTGGAGCTATTGTGTATCACTCTAGGTTGTGACTATTGCATGATGAATGTCATCCATACAAATATCCATCATTGATCTAATGCCTATGCTTTGTTCATATTATCTTTGATAAGTTACTACTGTTCTACTGCTGTTACAATCACTACAAAACTGCTACTATTACTATCACTACTATTACAGCTACTATCAAAACTATCAAACTATTGTGCTACTAAACACTTTGCTACAGAGAAACAACCTTCTAGGTGTGGATGAATTGACAACTCAACTACTAAGGCTTGTAAATATTCTTTGGCCCCCTTGTGTCGAATCAATAAATTGGGTGAAATACTACCCTCAAAGACTATTGTGATCCCCTAAACTTGTGGGTTATCAAGCGGCAAGCCCTGAAGGTACTTTGCGTGAAGAAGCTGCAACCAAAGGCCCTCCTCCCCTCGGATGATCCGCCAAACCCATCTAAGCATGACAGCCATGTTCATACAACGGGAGGCAAGGATGCCCAACCCTTCTAGTTCCTTTGGTAAGCATATGTCGGTCCACTTCACCATGTGCCCCACCAAAAATTGTGGACCGGGGAATTGAAATGCTCACATACACCTCGAGGAAGCTTGAAAAATGACATGGAATAAACCCTAACAGAGGCATGCCTTGGATTTTTCTGAAAAAAACATTAGCTTTATTAATTGGAAATAATGGTTACATCATCAATTAGAGAAGATACAATATCATTCATAGGATCCTCAAACCAATCCATTGTCACGGAAATTTTTTCTAACCTAGCAAGTTCATGAGCAACCTTATTTGCTTCCATATTACAATGTTCAAACCTAGTAAGAGGAAAATCACACACCATAAAAAGCAATCATCGGACACCGCCGCGCGCGGCACCTGCTGAATCTCCTCCATTCTTCATTGTGTCAATCACTTTCGTGTTGTCAGAGTTAATAAGAAGACGATTGCATCTCGCTAATAAGTCTAATCTTAGAGCCAACGCTTTTGCTGTCAAAATATTTGCACACCAATCCATCTTCCAATTTCGGCCAATAATGAACCTTCTGTAAGGGCATATTTATCCCTAAGGTGTTTTGGTGATTGATGACAATGCATTTGCAGACTAATCGTGTGCCTCGATTATTTCAGATATTTCATTACTAGGCACAAGATGGTTTGGAGCCCCTCGAAGATTATTGAAGATGGCATTTTTCTATGTTCCTTTTTCGATGGATTTGAGTCATAGGAAAGCCGTACTATTAAGAGGGGGTCCGCTTTGGAAAGGTTTGGCTGGAATCGTCACGTACACGTTTACTCCTCTTTGCACCGCCTTTCCCTTAGCACTTTGGAGCATCCTCCGTTTCTTCATGTTTGTGCGAAGAGAAGAATTCCTAGTGTTTTTGTTCTGGGGCTTGCGGTAGTATTACTGTCTGGAGCGGTAGTACCGCAGGCCCCTGCGGTAGTACCGCAGGTGGTCACGGTAGTACCGCTCCTTGGGAGACGTAGTACCATGAGTCCTGGTCTGGCACAGCATCATAAGCGGAAGTAGGGGTAGATGTAATTTTTTACATCTTCTCGCTGCGCGTTAGTACCGCGTGCCTTGAGCGGTAGTATCGTGTAGGATTTTTGCACTGTTTGAAAATCAGCGAAAGTTGCCATAGACGTTTCTTTATTTGTTCGCGCCCTTCCCAGGCTGGTCCAATCCTGCCTTGTGGTAGTACCGCCCCAGCTTCGTTGCTACAGGCCTGGGCTAGCTCTTGCCGTGGCCACGGTAGTACCGCGGCTCGCTGCGGTAGAACCGTGAGCCCTTGCGGTAGTACCGCTTGGTTGGTGCGGTAGTACCGCAGGTCGCGGGCTGGTTAAGTGGATAACGGTTGGATTTGTCGCTCCACTATATAAGGGGTGTCTTCTTCTCCAAGTTGACTACCTCTTCCAACCCTAAGCTCCATTGTTGCTCCAAGCTCCATTTTCGCCCGATGTCTCTTCCTAGCCAATCAAACTTGTTGATTTCCTAGGGATTGGTTGAGAAGGCATCGATCTACACTTCCACCAAGAGAAATTCGATTCCCCCCACTAATCCCTTGTGGATCTTGTTACTCTCGGGTGTTTGAGCACCCTAGACGGTCGAGGTCACCATGGATCCATATTCCATTGTGGTGAAGCTTCGTGATGTTGTTGGGAGCCTCCTATTAAGTTGTGGAGATTTCCCCGACCTTGTTTGTAAAGGTCCGGTCGCCGCCTCCAAGGGCACCAATAGTGGAATCACGACATCTCGCATTGTGTGAGGGCATGAGGAGAATACGGTGGCCCTAGTGGCTTCTTGGGGAGCATTGTTCCTCCACACCGCTCCAACGGAGACGTACTTCCCCTCAAAAGGAAGGAACTTTGGTAACACATCCTCGTCTTCACCGGCTCCACTCTTGGTTATCTCGTACCTTTACTTGTGCAAGCTTATTTGTGTTATTTCCCTTGCTTTCTTGTGTGCTTGTTGTTGTTGCATCATATAGGTTGCTCACCTAGTTGCACATCTAGACAACCTACTTTGATGCAAAGTTTAATTTGGTAAAGAAAAGCTAAAAATTGTTAGTTGCCTATTCACCCCCCCCCCCCCTAGTAACTATATCGATCCTTTCAATTGGTATCAGATCCTCGTCTCTTTACTAAGGACTTTGTCGTCCAAAGAGTATGGTTGACACCGTAGACGGTGTGGAGGAGCACTCCGGTGTGAATCCGATCTCGTCTACGGGCGATGGGGGAACTGCGGTCTCTCATGAGGAATTCAATGTGGCTTTGGAAACATTGAAAACCTCCATGACGACCGAGGTTGAAAGCATGTTTAATAAATTCATAGAAGGGCTTATACTATCCACCGCACCGTTGAAAGTGGGTGATCCCACCAACAAGGTGGCGAATGCTAACTCCGACAAGGGGGAAGCTACTAGTGAAAAGGCTCCTTCTTCTATAATGGCACCGGCATCTTTGCCCATGTGGAACCTCCAATTTGTTTATGGTGGACCAATTCCTTCCACTCATTTGAATCATGCCGGTCCTCCCCCTAAGATTGTGAAAAATGAGGACTTTGATTCTTGGGTCTATCATTTTAAGCGTCATTTAAATCATGTGAATACTAATCTTTGGAGAATCATTGAAGAAGGTTTCTATCCGCATGACTGAAGCAACTTCACTCCCAGAGAAGCCGCGGATAATCAATTCAATGAGAATGCTCTCTTCATCATCCAAGATGCTATTCCACCCAAAGATCTTCCTCACCCCCGGCCCTTCGCCATGGCCAAAGATGCATGGCACCAAGTTGTTTCCCTCTACAGGGGAAGCGCAAGCATTCAACGCTCCAACTATGAAGTGGTGCAAGATGAAGCCGATGAGTTTGCAATGAAGGAAGATGAAGAACCTCGTGAGCTTTATCGGAGAGTAACCCAACTCGCGGTCTCACTCCGAGATCATCGGAGCAAGGACACAGATGAAAATTGGATCAAGCGCAAATTCCTCAAGGCAATGATGCCTTACCACAAAGCCATGTCCTCTGTCATTCGTCGAAGGCCGGATTTCCACACCTTGTCCTCAAGTGAAGTGTTGGATGTGGCTATGAGTGTCTTAGACAAAACCTTCGACAATGCGGTACTACGTTCTCAAAGAGCAAAGAAGCCCAACCTTGCATTAAAAGCCAAGGTTAGGATGGAATAAGAGGACGAAGAGGAAGAAGAGGAGAGCAACCCCGAAGATACAAAGTATGCCTATCATGAATACATGGCTCTAGATTCAAGGCAATTTTGGAGCAAGAAGAACTTAAGGCCCAACTTCAACGAGAATAACTCAAGTGGCGTGAAGGTCAAGCAACGTATGAGGACTTGCTATAATTGTGGCAATGTGAGTCATTTCGTTGCGGAATGCCCTTATGAGAAGAGGGAAGACAATGGTGGCAAGCTCATCCGAAAGGACAAAGCCAAGTCTTTCCCCAACAAGAGCAACTTCACCAAGAAGACTCCTCCCAAGGCGTTGGTGGTATAACAAGAGTACAATGAGGATGATGGTGATGATGAAGATGGTGAGTCGGTTGCCATGGCCTCCGTTGCCATTGTGACAACTCCACGGGTGTCACTCTTTGACTCACCCAATGAGAACATCACCGCCAAGTGCCTCATGGCTAAAGCCGCCAACAAGGTAACCCCCAACATCAAAACTACCATCATTAATAATCCTTCTTTGACGGATTGCATTGATGAATATGAGGGATGCGAGATTGGGGGTAAGAAGTGCTTGTATCAAAGGAAATCTACATGAAAAGGCTCACCCTCCCACGACTATCATTTACTTGAAGAGGCCTTTGGAGCTCCTTCACATGGATCTCTTTGGGCCTCCATATTTTGATAGTCTTGGGGGTAGGAAGTATTGCTTGGTGATTGTGGATGATTATTCAAGATACACTTGGGTATATTTCTTCAAGAGGAAGAGTGAGACCCAACAAACCGTCATTGACTTTGCAAATGAAGCTCAACGTCAACACAATGCAAAGATCTTAACAATAAGAAGTGACAACGGCACTAAGGGAGTCCTGGATTAGGGGGTCTCCAAACAGCTGGACTATACCCTTTGGCCGGACTGTTGGACTATGAAGATGCAAGATTGAAGACTTCGTCCCGTGTCCGGATGGGACTCTACTTGGCGTGGAAGGCAAGCTAGGCAATACGGATATGGATATCTCCTCCTTTGTACCCGACCTTGTGTAACCCTAGCCCCCTCCGTGTCTATATAAACCGGAGGGTTTTAGTCCATAGGATAACATACAATCATACCATAGGCTAGCTTCTAGGTTTTAGCCTCTCCGATCTCGTGGTAGAACAACTCTTGTACTACTCATATCAGCAAGAATAAATCAAGCAGGATGTAGGGTTTTACCTCCATCAAGAGGGCCCGAACCTGGGTAAAACATCATGTCCCCTGCCTCCTATTACCATCTGCCTTAGACACACAGTTCGGGACCCCCTACCCGAGATCCGCCGGTTTTGACACCGACATTGGTGCTTTCATTGAGGGTTCCTCTGTGTCGTCGCCATTAGGCTTTATGGCTCCTTCAATCATCGATAGCGATGCAGTCCAGGGTGATACTTTTCTCCCCGGACAGATCTTTGTGTTCGGCGGCTTCGCACTGCGGGCCAACTCGCTTGGCCATCTGGAGCAGATCGAAAGTTATGCCCCTAGCCACCAGGTCAGGTTTGGAAGCTTAAACTACACGGCCGACATCCGCGGAGACTTGATCTTCGACGGATTCGAGCCCCTGCCGAGTGCACCACACGGCTTCGATGAGCATGATTTAGCTCTACCATCGGACAGTGTTCAGGAGATCGCACCGGCAACCGCTCCAACCCTCAATTTAGAACCAGTTGTGCCATCCATGGACGGGTGGATAGACCCCGCCACGGAGGCCATATCCTCAGCGGCGATCGAGCCGAATATCGACCTTACCTTTCACGAGAGCAGTGTTGCCGAACTGCCGGATCCTTCTACGGCCACGGACTCCGAACCGCATGCGCCCGTGCCTAACAAATCCGATTGGGCGCCGATCATGGAGTTTACCTCCGCGGATATCTTTCAGCACTCGCCCTTCGGCGACATACTGAACTCATTAAGGTCTCTCTCCTTGTCAAACGAGTCCTGGCCGAACCATGTCCGGCAGTATTGGGATGCGGATGACGAAGAAATTCGCCGCCCACCCACCACCCACTTAGTAGCCACTGTCAACGATTTAACCGACATGCTCGACTTCGACTCCGAAGACATTGATGGTATGGACGACGATGCAGGAGACGAACAGGAACCACTGCCCACAGGGCACTGGACGCCCACTTCATCACATGACGTATACATGGTGGACACACCAAAAGAAAACGATGACGAGGAATGGAAGGACGCAGCGAAGGGTTGTTCCCTCGAGAAGCAGTCAAAGCGGCAGCGTAAGCGCCGCTCCAAATCCCGCCTCGGCAGAAACTGCGGTCATATAGACCCAGCGATAGAGCAGGGAGAACCATCGCCCGACCAGGGCAACACGGAGAATCAAACCAAACAACCTAACTCTGTCGAAGATAACAGTCCAGACGACATCACACCGGACAGGCACCCGGAGCAACAGAATGCCCATCAAAGGCTGGTCGCCACTGCAAGGAGTCTGAAAAAGCAGAAGAAAAGGCTCAGGGCTGCACAAGACACACTCAAAATCAGATGGAGTGAAGTACTCAACACCGTAGCAAAGTACGGCAGTGATCGCCACACCAAGAGCTACCCGAAGCGAAAGTTGCTACCTGAATTCGATGAGGAGGCCTTAGATCCTCCGCAACTAAAAAATAAAACGGCCATCCGGTCGGATAGACGACCTCATGGCCAACATAGAGCGGCAAATGACGCCGCACTTAAGCCAGTATGCGATCCACGCGAGGCTCGTATCAAAAGGACGGCGCAACCAGATCCATCTATGGACCACGCAAGCACGCTCTAGCATGCAATGCAACACAACAAACATCCGAACACCACGGTACACCCAAATACAGGGGTGCCGCACACCCACTATGTTTCACCGACGAGGTGCTGGACCATGAATTCCCAGAGGGATTCAAACCCGTAAACATAGAGGCGTATGACGGAACAACAGACCCTGGGGTATGGATTGAGGACTACATCCTCCATATCCATATGGCTCGAGGAGATGATCTCCACGCCATCAAGTACTTACCCCTCAAGCTCAAAGGGCCAGCTTGGCATTGGCTTAAAAGCCTCCCCGAAAACTCCATCAGAAGTTGGGAAGAGCTCGAAGACGCTTTTCGGGCAAATTTTCAAGGGACCTATGTCCGACCACCGGATGCAGACAATTTAAGTCATATAACTCAACAGCCCGATGAGTTAGCCCGAAAGCTTTGGAATAGGTTCCTCACTAAAAAGAACCAAATAGTCGACTGTTCGGACGCCGAAGCCTTAGCAGCTTTCAAGCATAGCATTTGAGGCGAATGGCTTGCCAGACACCTCGGCCAAGAAAAGCCGAGGACAATGGCAGCATTAACAAGCCTCATAACCTGATTTTGCGCGGGCGAGGACAGCTGGTTAGCCCGATGCAGCACCAGCGACCCAAGTACATCCGAAGTCAGGGATGAAAACGGGAAATCACGACGCAGCATAAATAAGCGCCGAAATAAAGAAGACAGCCCGAAGAGCACGGCGGTAAACGCCGGATTCAGAAGCTCTCGGCCAGGTCAGCAAAAGCCGACCTCCAAAGGCAACAGAGACGAACTCTCTAGCCTAAACAAAATTCTGGACCATATATGTCAGATCCACAGCACCCCCGATAAACCTGCAAATCATACCCACAAAGAATGTTGGGTCTTCAGATAGTCTGGCAAGCTCAACGCCGAACACAAGGGGCAGGATACACCAAGCAAAGACGAGGACGAGCCTCGCAAGCAAAGCACGTGGGAACAAAAGAAATTCCCACCAGAAGTCAAAATAGTCAACGTGTTACACGTGATCAAGGGGAGAAACAAAGCGGCAACCCTAGAGAAACATGCCCCAGGGCCTATCACCGCAGAACTCCGCCACTGGTCGTCCCGACCGATCACCTTCGACCATCGGGATTACTCGGCAAGTATCCGTCGCGCAGGATGGGCTGCCTTGGTCTTAGTTCCAATAACGACGGATACCACTTCACACGAGTCCTGATGGACGGCGGCAGTAGTTTAAATCTGATATATCAGGACACAGTCCGCAAAATGGGGATAGACCCAACAAAAATTTGCCACAGCAATGCTACCTTTAAAGGAGTAACGCCAGGCCCAGAGGCTCATTGCAGGGGCTCCCTGCTACTAGAGTTTATATTCGGCTTCCCCGATAACTTCCGCAGCAAAAATTTAACCTTCCACATCGCTTCGTTCCAAAGTGGCTATCAAGCACTACTCGGACGCGAAGCTTTCGCTCGCTTTAATGCAATACCGCATTACCCTTCCCTCACGCTTAAGATGCCCGGTCCATGCGGCATCATTACAGTAAATGGAAATGTTGAGCGCTCCTTGTGCGCCAAAGACAATGCGGCTGCCTTGGCAGCCGCACACTAAACGGCCTCACCAACTAAAGCATTTGAGAGGTCGTTAAGACCACGAAAGCGGTTAGACGAGTCTGGCGCAGCTATATGTAATTAATACAGGTTTGATGGCCATACCCCTAGTATAATACAAGGGGCTCAACGCATGCAAACAAGTGCCACTTAAGCTCAATCTTACTCATATTGAATTGTACATGGTTTCTTTAGTATAACCTACCTTTTTGCACGACAACTTTCCAACTAAGTTCCTCTCTTTTACAGATGACCATCGTGCTACACCCTCCAGGATACGGCACAACGGA
The DNA here is from genome assembly GCA_034509565.1 of Triticum monococcum. Taxonomy (NCBI): domain Eukaryota; kingdom Viridiplantae; phylum Streptophyta; class Magnoliopsida; order Poales; family Poaceae; genus Triticum; species Triticum monococcum. The sequence goes on along the minus strand of CM067845.1, from coordinate 295,447,102 downwards.
GACACAGGCGCAGACGTGCAGCAGGGACCCATTCCAAGGATTCTTTTTAGATTAAGACCCTGTGTAAACCTTTTTTACTGTCTCTTGTTGATACACATCCCGCGAATTGTCAATACAATTGAGAAGGATGCTGACGTCTTGGCATGTGGCCACATCAGAATAATGCACGTACCCGGAACCAGGGGCTTATTACAAAGGGCACTGTTTAGGCCCGGTTTACACCATAAAGACCGAATACCTTAGGGAGTGTTCGGCGTCGCGAGTTTGGCCTTATATGCATCAGCTCCGAATCATGTCTTTGGTCAAATGTTGGGTTTGCCCGGCTCCTGTGTTTTGCTGCCTTACATTCCGCTCTATCGGCTAAGGCGGCACTAGGAGAACTACTGCGATTGTGCCCTGGTTCATCCGGACGAGCACCTCAGTAGAGAAAGCCGAAAACTGACTGTCATGATATAGCGTGAGACTGGTCAACCACTCGATGACCTATTGGAATCCTCAGGATTCCTCTGCCTTAACGAAGGGCCGTTTCCCGGCCAGGCATGTACGCACCCCGAATTTGGATGAGTGCGGAGCCACCAGGGGCTATATAGTAGCCCCACTGTCAAACTCCTCTGGCTAAGTGAAAGTGTTAAAGCATTATAGTCCGGTTGCCTAGTTCGCTGCGTTATTACCTCCTTAATAGGACCAAGATGTTGGATTAAGTGTGAACATGCATCTTCTGTGAACACCCCCGCATTATATGCGTGGGGGCTGAAGCCGACGACTGCAATCTTTCAGATTATATACATGTATACATAAACGGCCGCACAGGAGGCATCATAATACTTTCGGGCAAAAGTATAAATACAGCCTTGATAAATTTAATAAAACATTGTTTTTACAATGGGAATACATGTCACTCAAACATAACATTCTTCAAGCACTGGGCCTCTATCGAACAAGCGCCTTCAAGAACTTCTTCAAAATAGTGCTCGGCAGCCACTCGGCCTATGGCCGAACCCGGCGCCACAACAGTGGTGGCATCCATCTCCGCCCAGTATGTTTTGACACGGGCAAGGGCCATCCGCGAGCCTTCTATGCACGCCGACCTCTTCATCGCATTAATGCGCGGCACCGCACCAAGCTAAAATAGTTGTTCGGCTTTGGCCTTTCCGGCCACAGATGATCCACAACAGACCTCATGGCGAGTCCGGATAATCTATTCAGCTCGGCCCATTCGACAAGATGATCAGTCAGGGGAAGCGGACGCTCTGGAACGTTAAATTGCGACCAAAACAGCTTGTCCACTTCACGATTTGTTTGATCTCGGAAGTATTCGGCCGCATCAAGAGCACTCGCCGCCAAGTCCAGATATGCATCCGCCGGACTCCATAGCCGATCCAGAGGGGCATACCGAGGATCCCCAAACTTCCTCCACAGCATAAAGGGCTTCCCAGCCACAATATCCCCGGCTTCACAAAGTTCCTCCTTCTTCGCTCTCATTGCAGAGCGGGTGTCCTTGGTCGCCATCATGGCCTTTTCCAGGTCCATCACCTTCGCCTGGTTTTCTTCTTCAAGAAGCTAGCAGCGGTCGGTAGTATCTTTTAACTTCACAGTCATCTTGGCAATTTTCTCTTTGCTCTCGCTATGCGCGGCCTTCTCGGCACTTAACTCTTCGGCCGCCTTTAAAGTGGCCGCATTACTAATCCTTGCTTGCTCCTTGGCTCAGGCAAGCTTCGCCCGCAGGGCCTCCACGGTGGCAACTCCATCTGCAGTCACAACATATTAAAGATACTGGCATCACGCTGCTCTTAATATGTGACATTCACCAGAAACATCACCTACCTTGTGCCTCGTCAAGCCGCTTGTTAACAAGCTCGATGTCGGCATCCGCCGCATCCAGTTGTCGCTTCAGTTCGGCAACCCCATCAGTCCGGCTAGCCACCGGAGCTTCAGCCACCTGCACATAAAGGCGGTCTGGTTATTACCTGGGACTATGATCCTCTGTTTGCCGCCGTTCTCGACGACAACCAGAGTCTCAGGGGCTACTATCTACACAGGGTACACCTAAAAATGTGCGGTACTATCACAAATGTACATCACTTCACGTACCTCAAAGCTCATCAGTAGACTCATAAAGGCTTCATGCAACCCGCTTTCGGTGGACGAAATCCTTTCAATCACCGTACCCATCAATGTACGGTGCTCTTCTGAGATAGTTGCTCGCTCTAGCAGGTCCTTCAGTACGTCCGACCGCATACCAGATGGTGTCAGACTCTTTTGATTGCTCTCTTCAAGAGCCGGATACTGGGGACTTCGGGTGGCCATGAGATTACCTTCTGGCCTTGCCGGATCAGGAAAATCCCTCTGTGACGACACTTCAAGGTTGCCCGCTTCTTGAGATGGGGAGTCCGGGGGAGGCGTCTCGCTCTCCATCATCTCCGGAAGAAGATCCCCCGAGGACGAGCTCTGCTGAGAAGGGCTAAGATCCGAACTGCATGATCAATGTTTCGGTTATTTTCCTCAGAGGTAAGGTAGTATATCTTCACTATTAAGTACTTTTTGATTACTTACAACTCGTTAGAGGGCTGATCCCCGCGTGGACTTTGTGCGGCAAGAGCACCCTCCGAGGCAGGACCCTCTGGTGGAGATTTCTTCTCCTATTTGGAAACCTTGGTTTCCGGATCTTCAGAGGTAGCCCTCTTCCTTCCCCGGGGCAAGAGAATGTCAGATTCTTCCCCTTGGTTATCCTCCCTCACGGAGGTGCTCATTCCCTCGGTTGGAATAGGTAGCGGTGGAGGCCCGCTTTTGCCCTCTTTATTCCCCACTTCATCTTCATTTGAGGGCACCGGGCAGGGTGCTGGCTCGAGCATCTTTTCCAGCACCGGATTGTCCAAGCCTTCGGGAAGGGGGGCCGAACACCGGATCATCTTCGCCTTTGTTATCCAGTCCTGGTCTAAGAGCGACTCTTCAGAATGATGTCATGATAAATAAAAAGACGGTGTGTTCGGCCATGGGATTACTTACTTGGGCCGCGGCGCGGTTGCTGCTCAGGCCCACGTCCTCAGTGGTGTCCGGACACTCTGCTTGGGGTCCGAAGAGCGATTTGTACAACTCCTCGTGCATCAGGCCGAGGAAGTTCTGAATAGTGCGCGGTCCTTCCGTGTTGAATTCCCACATACGGAGGGGCCGGCGTTTGCAAGGCTGGACTCGACGAACCAGCATGACTTGCATTACCATAAACATGCTGAAATCTCCCTCGAAGAGATCTTGGATACGGCTCTGCAGTATTGGCACGTCCTTGGCTGGACCCCAGCTCAGCCCCCTGCTGATCCATGACATCAGTTGTGGTGGAGGGCCCGAGCGAAAGGTGGGGGAAGCTACCCACTTGGCACTTCTGGGAGCTGTGACGTAGAACCACTCTCGTTGCCATAATCCAGACACCTCTAGAAAGGAACCCTTTGGCCATGGAGCGCTAGCGATCTTGCTTATTAATGCGCCTCCACACGCTGCGTGCTACCCCTCGACCATCTTCGGCTTCACATCAAAAGTCTTGAGCCACAGTCCGAAGTGAGGGGTAATGCGGAGGAAGGCCTCACATACGACAATAAATGTCGAGATGTGAAGAAAGGAGTCCGGGGCCAGATCGTGAAAATCTAGCCCGTAATAGAACATCAGACCCCTGACGAAGGGATCCAGAGTGAGGCCTAGTCTCCGGAGGAAGTGGGCGATGAACACAACGTTCTTGTTGGGTTCGGGAGTAGGGACGACCTGCCCTCGTGCAGGCAGCCGATGCGAAACTTTGGCGGTCAGGTATCTGGCCTCCCTCAACTTCTTGATGTCCTCTTCCGTGACGGAGGAGGGCATCCACCGGCCCTGAAGGATGGATCCGGACATGATTGAAGGTCCGAAGCACCTGACCTGGGCTTTGGGTGTTAGAACTCGAGGTGGGGGAAGGATTCGATTGAGCACGGGAGGGAAAAAAGTAAAAGCCTCGTCCCTTTATAAAGAGGGTGAATATCAAGCGTCCTCCTCGTGGACGTTTGGGACTTGCCTAAATTCTAGGAGTCCTAGGCGCGGTTGGGTTACCCACGTCCGTATTGATGAGAATCCCGTGATAAGGGGAACACGATCTCTGCTTTGACAAGACGTGTCAAGAATCCGCCTCGCGTTATGTGCGGGGCTGGTTAAAGAGAAACGGTTTGAACAATTACCGGGCCATGGCATGATGTCATACAGCCAAAACATGTCATAAGATTAGATTTGTGGAAATATTATTCTCTCTACGGTGGTATGTGGAACCTATTTTGCAGGGTCGGACACTATCCTTGTATTCAAACTCTTCTGTGGTGTATTTGGAGGAGGAACCCGCCTTGCAATGCCGAAGACAACACTGCACACCGGACTCATCGTCATTGAAGCCTGGTTCAGGGGCTACTGAGGGGGTCCTGGATTAGGGGGTCTCCGGACAGCTAGACTATATCCTTTGGCTGGACTGTTGGACTATGAACATGCGAGATTGAAGACTTTGTCCCGTGTCCGGATGGGACTCTACTTGGCGTGGAAGGCAAGCTAGGAAATACTGATATGGATATCTCATCCTTTGTAACCGACCTTGTGTAACCCTAGCCCCCTCCGGTGTCTATATAAACCAAAGGGTTTTAGTTCATAGGACAACATACAATCATACCATAGGCTAGCTTCTAGGGTTTAGCCTCTCCGATCTCATGGTAGATCAACTCTTGTACTACTCATATCATCAAGAATAAATCAAGCAGGACGTAGGGTTTTACCTCCATCAAGGGGGCCCAAACCTGGGTAAAACATCGTGTCCCCTGCCTCCTGTTACCATCCGCCTTAGACGCACAGTTCGGGACCCCCTACCCGATCCGCCGGTTTTGACACCGACAGGCACCGAGTTCAAGAACTACACCTTCGATGAGTTTCTTAGTGATGAGGGGATCAAGCATCAATATTCTGCACCTTACACCCCTCAACAAAATGGTGTGGCGGAGAGGAAGAACGGGACGTTGATGGATGCCGCAAGGACCATGATGGCGGAGTTCAAGTCTCCATACAACTTTTGGGCCGAAGCCATCAACACTGCGTGTCATGCATCCAATCGGCTCTACCTCCGCAAAGGCTTGAACAAGACTCCATATGAAATACTCACCGGTAACAAGCCCAACCTCAAGTACTTCCGGGTGTTCGGGTGTAAGTGTTTCATTCTCAAGAAAGGGGTGTGTTCGTCTAAATTTGAGGCTAGAGCTCATGAGGGCATATTTGTTGGTTATGCTACAAACTCCCATGCTTACCGTGTCCTCAATAAGTCCACGGGACTTATTGAGTAAACATGTAACGTGGAGTTTGATGAGAATAACGGCTCCCAAGTGGAGCAAAGTGGCACTTGTGATGTAGGTGATGAAATTCCTCCCCAAGCCATAAGAAGAATGGGTGTTGGTTTTATCCTACCCATTGAGGATCCCCTTGTGGACGAAGGAGAAGGACAATATTCCACTCACGTGGAGCCATCACCAACTCAAGGCCCACACGCTTCCTAAGAACAAAGTGAAGGCCCTCAACCTCATGAATAAGACCAAGGGCAAGATCAACCTCAAGATGGTGTTCAATCGCCAATCGATGCCCAAGGTCAAGGTCTATTATCCAAGCAAGTTCAAGATCAAGAGGAAGCTCAAGATCAATAACGAGCTCAAGACGACGCTCAAGATGATCAAGATCAAGTGACTGCTCCTCAACTCTCTCCAGAGGAGGAATTAGAGCGTCGTGCCGCCAAGATCGCATCCAAGCTATCCAACAAAGATCATCTCATGACAAATGTGCTTGGAAGCTTAAGAAAGGGGGTAAGCACTCGTAGACAATTAGCAAACTATTGTGAACATCATGCGTTTGTCTCTTGTGTTGAACCCCAAAAGGTCTATGAGGCTCTCGAGGATCCGGATTGGCTCAATGCCATGCATGAAGAACTCAACAACTTCGAGCACAACAGGGTGTGGAGATTGGTGCCAAGGCCAACGGGGAACCATAATGTCATTGGAACCAAGTGGATATTCAAGAACAAGCAAGATGCTCATGGGATTATTATTCGCAACAAGGCTCGTTTGGTAGCAGAAGGCTACTCCCAAGTCGAGGGTACCGACTATGGTGAAACCTTTGCTCCCGTTGCTCGCCTTGAATCCATTTGCATGTTGATTGCATATGCTTCTCATCATAACTTTAAGTTACAACAAATGGATGTGAAGAGTACTTTTCTTAATGGTCCTATTAATGAGTTGGTATATGTCAAACAACCCCCCGGGTTCGAGGGTCCCTACTTTCACGATCATGTGTATCAACTCGATAAGGCACTCTATGGCCTTAAGCAAGCCCCACGTGCGTGGTATGACCACCTTACCGAGTTGTTGCAATATCATGGTTTTGAAATTGGGAAAATCGACCCCACTCTTTTTACTAAGAAGGTCAAAGGGGAGTTGTTTGTGTGCCAACTATATGTTGATGATATTATCTTTGGTTGCCCTAACAAAGCTTTCAATAGGAATTTGCCACGCTCATGACCTCCAAGTTCAAGACGTCCATGATGGGAGAGTTGAAGTTCTTTCTCGGGTTCGAAGTCAAGCAACGAAGAGAAGGAACCTTCATCAACCAAGCTAAATACACTCAAGACATGCTCAAGAGATTCAAGCTAAGTGATGTCAAGCCGGCGTCCACTCCTATGCCCATCAAATGCCAACTTGACATACATCCCAATGGTAAAGCGGTGGATCAAAAGGTATATCGCTCCATGATTGGCTCATTGCTTTACCTTTGTGCATCTAGACCGGATATCATGTTGAGTGTGGGAATTTGTGCACGGTTTCAAGACGCACCTAAGGAAATTCACTTTGTGGCGGTCAAGCGAATCTTTCGATATTTGGCTCATACCCCAAACTTTGGCTTATGGTACCCAAGAGGAGCAAACTTCAAGCTTGTAGGTTATTCGGACTCGGATTGGGCAGGAGACAAAGTGGATAGGAAGTCAACTTCCGGAGGGTGCCAATTTCTTGGTTGCTCTTTGGTGAGTTGCTCTTCCAAGAAGCAAAGTTGCGTGTCTCTCTCATCCACGGAAGCGGAGTATGTGGCTGCCGGTAGTTGTTGTGTGCAACTTCTATGGATGAGGCAAACTTTAAAGGATTACGGTGTCATTTGTGACAAAGTGCCTCTTTGGTGTGACAATGAAAGTGCAATCAAGATTTCTCTCAACCCGGTGCAACACTTGAAGACGAAGCATATTGAGATCCGGTATCACTTCATCCGGGATCATATTAGGCGAGGGGAGACTGAGCTCAACTATGTCAACACTCTTGATAACCTTGCAGATATCTTCACAAAGCCCTTGGATGAAGCAAGATTTCGCGAGTTAAGGCATGAGCTAAATATCATTGATTCGAGCAATGTTGCTTGAACCCGTGCACACCCCGCCATACTCAACTTGTTATCTTTTTTAGGTGTAGGCATGGACATAGGGGGGGTTGTTCTCTCCATGAACTCTCTCTCCCCCCATTATGCATAAATTAATCAACTCTTTCACATTAGCCATTTTTATGGTCCTTGTGCTTCAAAGACGAGTTTTGGTCATGGGCCCAAGGATAATTCTTCGTGGTGCCATACCAATTGACTCAAACATAGGTGGCTCCGACCACCGCCCTCTCGTTAGAGAGATTGTGTTGAGTGTCTTAGTCCTTTTCGTCTCCTATCTTTCGTTCGTCGTGTCATTCTTGGTTGAGTTGTCTCGTGTGTCAGCCTTTTTGTGTGTCCGTTCGCTTGACGGTTGCAAAGGCTTCGTTTTTGCTTTTGAAACTTGCATCTTCTTGAGGACACGATACTACCGCGGCCTGCCACGGTACTACCGCGTGAGGAGCGCACGGTACTTCCGCACCCAGCGTGGCAGTAATTTTTGCTGCCGCCTGGGGGAGCGGTACTACCGTCCATGGTGCGGTACTTCCGCCCGTGCAGTACTACCGCGATGACGTGCGGTACTACCGTGCTACTAAGCACATGTAGGGGTTAAGAGCGAGCAGGGGGTTGTCCCCCATACCCATTCGTCTGTTTCTCTCCCCGAGGTCTCTCTCGCTCGCTCGCTCACTCAAGAACGGCGCCGGAGACCCTCGCCGGATCTCTGTCCCCGGCCGCTCTCCTCGGATTCCGACCGGTGGGATCATTCCCCACCACTTCCTCTTGCCATGGATCAAAGTCTCTCCCCAAATCCCTCTCTCTTTTGTTTGTGCTTTCGCTTCTAGGTTTTTTGGGGAGATGCATGTTGTTCTTGAGATTTTAGGCCAAATCTTTGCAAGAGTAGGATGTAGGAGAGTAGTGTTGTGTAGAAAGTGTACTTGATATGTTGTCCCGTAGTCGATTTGATCAACCGTAGTACCGCCTCGTTGTCGCAGTTGTTCTCAGATTCAGTTTGTTCGGATCTGATGCCGTTCGGTACTACCGCATAGCAGGTGCGGTACTACCGCTCGTGCGGTACTACCGCTCCTCAGGCGCGGTACTACCATGCGTGCCGCGGTACTAAAGTTCTACTGCTGCTCCGAGCCCCGGTACACCGTGCCTCCGCGCGGTACTACCGCGACTAGGAGCGGCACTAAAATTTTAGTACCGCGCGAACAGGCAGTACTACCGCTGTTGTCAAATCTTCTTCTTGGCAATTACCATATGCACTTTCTACTAGTTTCTTGTGTTTTGATGTGGTCTTTGTTTTGACCCGTCTCACTTCTTGTGTGTGTTTGTGCTTTGTGTGTGTCTTATGTAGTGGCTCCGGTGTCCCTGCTCGTTGTTCCAATCCAAGCCGTGACATGGGTTCCAAACGTCTGCGCAACCAAGAGGATGTTCCAGGGGGCTCCAATGCCCCCAAGCGCAATGTCAAGACCATTGCTAGCAAGTTCAAGGAACCATTAAAGGGTATGGATGAGATACCTCTTGCTGAGTTTGTTTCTTGAAGGAAGATCAACCCATATGCAAATCCTCGTGCAAACTTCGGAGGGAATGAACTGTTCTGGACCAAGCAGTAGAATCTCATTTACTTGGATGTGATCAAGGCCAAGCAGAATCTGTATGTGGATGTGCACTGGATCGACATGCATCACATGAGGGATGAGAAGTGCTTACTTGGGTGAGGCCTTGGATCTCGTGGAGCAGTTTGCCATTGAAGATGTGATCTCTTTCCACCTGGACTTTGACCCCGAGCTGGTGGCCCAGTTCTTTGCTTCGGTCCATTTCCATTCTAGTGAGGATCGGTGGATGACCTGGATGACCAATGGACGTAAGTTGACTGCTACTTGGAAGGAGTTCATGGATTTGCTCAGAGTACCTGATGAGGGGCTCCACACGCCTGTTGGTGTTCGCCCTCATGCCAACGCTGAGTCAGCTAGCAAGGACAAGCTTCGGTCGTACTATGTTGAGAAGAAACTAGCCAATGACAAGTCGACGTGGGTGCTCAACCCGTTCCTTGACATCATGCATCGGATCTTCCATCACTCACTTTTTCCACGCATTGGGGACAAGGACAAGGTGCATGCCTATCTTGTGGACATGTTGCTCATTTGTGAGGAGGCGTGCATTTCTCAGACTCAACCACTTGATGTCTCACACATCATGTGGTGCGAGCTTCAGTTTGCAGTGTTCACCCGCAAGGTACCCATCTATGGTCCATATATGTTCCTCCTAATATCGAAGACCTGGGAGAAGCTCTATCCCACCGAGGAGTTTTTGGCCCCTGACTGGATCCGTCATGACCCCATCAGACTCTGCATCAAGCCCCAGTGGGCTAACACTACTACTCGTGCTGAGTCTGCGGCTGATAAGAGGGCTGTTGATGAGGAGGAGATTGAGGAGGAGAATGTAGCTGAGGACAGCTCTGCTAGATATGCACCTCCCTCCTCTGAGCCCTCATGGGCGAAGAAGCTGAAGGCCAAGATGAAGGCCTTGTTCTGCATGCAGGCCAAGGGGCAGTACCAAACTCACGTTGCCTCCAAGGAGAGTCACCATCGCGACAAGAAGATCATGAGGGTCTTTGGAGAGGATGTTTCTCGCGGCTCCGAGGAGCACATCACTCCAGAGGCCGAATAGATGGCAAAACAAGGCTACAAGTGGACTGATTCTGAGGAGGAGCCCATCCCTGCTGCCGAGTCCGACGAAGAGCGTGCGAGCGACTACCACTACAAAAAAAAGACACATCCGTGACATTTTGGGTCGAACGAAATTTTTTTTCTGTCATACATATGACACTTCTATGACGATAATTGTGACAAAACCTGGTATCATCATAGATGTGGTGGGCTCCTACTTCTATGACAAAAAATCGTGACAGAAAATGGGCTTTTCGTCCTGGGCGGGCTAGAGACGCAGCTGCATGACATTCTTTGGCCGTCCATGACGGAAAAAAACCATGGTAGAAGCGAGGGGGAGGAAAATTTCAGGGAGTTCCCGGTTACGGTGGGAGGTCGGGGCCGAGCGATGCGCGCTTCTCTCGTACACGTACGCGCGTGTGTGCGAGGCGTTGGCTCTAACTGAACCCGAGCGAGGCGTTGGGCTCTAACTGAACCCGAGCGATTGCACTACAGGCTACGCGTTACTGAACCCGAGCGATCGATCGATGGCTGTTAACTGAACCCGATCGAGCGATTCCTTCGCTACTGCTGCTAACTGAAGCCGATCGATTGGATGAACAGTGAGCGTTGCGAGGGGTTTGGATGAACAGTGAGCGGTGGCGTTGCCTCTGGATGAACAGGACCCCGTGGTGTGGTGGAGGGCTGGATGAACAGTAGACGGTGGAGGGGTGCCCGTGGAGGGGTGGATGAACAGGACCCCGTGGTGTGGAGGGCTGGATGAACAGTAGACGGTGGAGGGGTGCCCGTGGAGGGGTGGTTGAACAGGACCCCGTGGTGTGGAGGGCTGGATGAACAGTAGATGGTGGAGGGGTGCCCATGGAGGGGTGGTTGAATAGGACCCCGTGGTGTGGAGGGCTGGATGAACAGTAGACGGTGGAGGGGTGGTTGAACAGGACCCCGGTGGAGTAGCGCGTGGTGGAGGCTGGATGACCAGGAGCTCGTGGAGGCTGGATGAACAGGAGCCCGTAGAGGCTGGAAGAGGTCGACGGTGGAGATGAACAGTATCCCGTGGAGTCCCGTTTTGCGGTACGCCACACCCCTCCTGATGAACAGGACCCCCGTTTCGACCGTAGCGCTCCAACACAAGTCTGTTTCGTCCGTTTTGCGCTACGCCACACCCCTCCCGATCAACAGGACCCCCGTTTCGACCGTAGGAGGTCCGTTTCCTCCGTTTTGCGGTACGCCAGACCCCTCCCAATGAACAGGATCCCGTTTCAAACATGGCCGGTCGAACACAAGGTCGTTTCCTCCGTTCTGCGGTACGCCAGGCCTCGTTTCCATCGCTTGTTCCGTCCAAGCCCTCCTGATGAACATGACGCATTCCGTTGCCTCCCCATGAACATGACACATTCCGTTGCCTCCCCATCAACACGACGTCAACGCTGTTTCTACGTTTCGACCCAGCCATGTACACGAGCCCTGGCCGTACGTATGCGCGAGTAGGCGTTCGAGACCCCGCCCGTATGTACACATACGTGGCCGTATTTTCTTTCTTGCACCCTGGCCGTTGTACGTACGTGTGCATGCTACGTGCGTGCCTCTACTACGACATGTGCGCGCCTCTACATCGACCAGTATATATGTACGTACACGTTCGCGACCAGAATGACAGCGCTACGTACGCTTCGACCAGGTGGGTCCCGACTGTCAGGCACTTCCTTGCGTGCGAAGATGTAGCTGGTGGGTCCCAGCAGTCAGGGGGCGAAATATGGTGGCCCATCCAGTGGGTCCCTGCTGTCAGGTGGAGGAATAATTATATTGCACGTAATAAGGAGGCACTTCCTTGTTGCGGTTGTGGACCCAGCTGTCAGCCTCTCCACGTACAGTCCATGTCCGATGGAAGCCGTTCCTTGACCACCTTGACCATGCCGCGCCGAGAGCACCAGGGCGGTGGACGACGGTGAGGCCTAGGAAGGGGACGACGCGGAGCTGGGGAAGACGCGGCAGTGGATGCCTACGCGTAGAGGAGTACGAGGGTTCACTGGTTCGCTGCGGTGTGAGGCTGTCGTCGCCGCAGAATAACAGGCGGTGTGGGTGAGTAGAGGGATGGTCTGGCCAGCGGTGGGAGTAGTAGGGGGCGGTGAGGCCTCCGCCGCATCGCAGCCGGCCACAGGAGGTAGGAGCACGAGGCACGACCGGCACTGGTTTGGGCGGCTGGAGCAAGAAGACCAGAGGTTGAAGAAGCACTACAGCCGTTGGATGGACATCGTACGGTCACTGGAGCTAGAATCGTGCATATTCACTAAGTTGACAAAGCCCTCCGTCCCCATCAACTTAGTAGGCCCACAAGTCAGCCTCCCACCAAGGTGGGTCCCAGCTAGCAGGGGGTATTCATTTTTTAGCGTAATAAGGAGGCACTTCCTTGCGTGCGAAGATATAGCTGGTGGGTCCGAGCTGTCAGCGGTGGTAACGTTTTTTTCACGAAATACAGAGGCCCTTTCGGTGGGTCCCTGATGTTAGGTGGAGGAATCATTATTTTGCGCGTAATAAGGAGGCATTTCCTTGTGTGCGGCCGTGGACCCAGCTGTAGGCCTCTCCACGTACAGTCCACTTCAGATGCATGTCGGTCGTCGACCACGTTGACCAGGCCACGCCGAGAGCACTAGGGTGGTGGACGACGGCGAGGCCTAGGAAGGGAACGACACGGAGGCAGGGAAGACTCGGCAGTTGCTTCCCACGCGGAGGGGAGTACGACTGTACAAGGGTTTACTGGTTCGTCTGCCGCCGCCGGAGAATAACAGCAAGTGTGGGTGTGTAGAGGGATGGCTAGGCCAGCGATGGGAGTACGGTGGGGCGGTGAGGCCTGCCCAGCAGCACAGCCGGCCGCGGGGAGGAGGGAGCAGGCAGTCCCGCCGGCGCTTGTTTGAGCGGCTAGAGCAGGAAGAGCAGAGATTGAAGAAGCATGACGGCCGTTCGATGGACATCCAACACTCACTGCTTGTGCGTCAACCTTTTTTTAGGAAAGCCTCAAATCTGTGGAAAACAGCATACAACCCATCTGCCATTATTTCTAATAATTTACAGTGCATTTGCTAATTTTTAAGGTTTTTTTGGAGCTCATATTCTTTTTGTTAGCATTACAGCCCATATTGTGGCCACAGTTAAAAAAATTAATGAAATTTTTCATATTTCGGTGCGGTCCGAACTGTTTTTAATCCCGAAATTTCGACTCACATTCAAACTGGTTTTAAAAATAAATGTATATCAATATAAAATCCAACAAATTCTCCACGCATAAAAATTAATGTAATTTAAAATCTCGAAATGAAAAGAAGATATTTTAAACTAATAGCCGGTTTGATGTGTTTTAAAAATGTACAGCCCATTTCTCATTACTGATGGGCCATTTTCTCGGCTAGCCGAATGAAGCTCTCCTCGTCTTGAAAGATTTGCAGCCCAACAGGTCTGACAAAGCGACTTACTTGGAAAATCACAAAAAAACTGGGCTATGGCTGTGGACCCAGCTGTCAGCCTCTCCACGTACAGTACTCTTCCGATGGAAGTCAGTCGTTGACCACATTAACCACGCCGCGCCGAGAGCACCAAGGCAGTGGACGACAGCGAGGCCTAGGAAGAGGACGACGCAGAGCCGGGGAAGACGCGGCAGTGGATGCCCACGCGGAGAGGAGTACGAGGGTTCACTGGTTCGGCTGCGGCGTGAGGCTGCCGTCGCCGCAGAATAACAGGGGGTGTGGGTGAGTAGAGGGATAGCATGGGCCAGCGGTGGGAGTAGTAGGGGGCGGTGAGGCCTCCGCGACATCACAGCCGGCCACGAGAGGCAGGATCACGTGGCACGACCGGTGCAGCTTTGGGCGGCTGGAGCAAGAAGACCAGAGGTTGAAGAAGCACTACGGCCGTTGGATGGACATCGTACAGTCACTGGAGCTAGAATCATTCATATTGACTAAGTTGACAAAGCCCTCCATCCTCAGCAACTTAGTAGGCCCACAAGTCAGCCTCCCACCATGGTGGGTCCCAGCTAGCAGAAGGTATTCATTTTTCTGTGCGTAATAAGGAGGCACTTCTGGTGGGTCCGAGCTGACAGCGGGGGGGGGATGTTTTTTTCGCGAAATACGGTGGTCCATCCGGTGGGTCCCAGCAGCCAGGGGCAAATGTTTTTTTTCGCGAAATACGATGGGTCCCAACAGTCAGGGGGGAAACATTTTTTCAGCGAAATACCGGTGGCCCGTCTGGTGGGTCCCTGCTGTCAGGTGGAGGAATAATTGTTTTGTGCGTAATAAGGAGGCACTTCCTTGCGGCTGCCATGGACCCAGCTGTCAGCCTCTCCATGTACAGTACTCTTCCGATGGAAGTTGGTCGTTGACCACATTGACCACGTCGCACCGAGAGCACCACGACGGTGGACGACGGCGAGGCCTAGGAAGGGGACGACGCGGAGCCAGGGAAGGCGTGGCAGTGGATGCCCACGCGGAGAGGAGTACGAGGGTTCACTGGTTCGGCTGTGGTGTGAGGCTGCCGTCGTCGCATAATAACAGGGGGAGTGGGTGAGTGGAGGGATGGCCTGGCCAGCGATGGGAGTAGTATGGGGACGGTGAGGCCTCCGCGGCAGCACAGCCAGCCACGAGAGGCAGGAGCATGCGGCACGACCAGCGCTGCTTTGGGCGGCTGGGGCAAGAAGACCAGAGGTTGAAGAAGCACTACGGTCGTTGGATGGACATCGTTGACCACGCCGTGCCGAGAGCACCAAGGCGGTGGACGACGGCGAGGCCTACAAAGGGAACGGCATGGAGCCGAGGAAGACACGGCAGTGGCTGCCCACGCGGTGGAGAGTACGAGGGTTGACTGGTTCGGCTACCGTCGCCGGAAAATAACAGCAGGTGTGCGTGAGTAGTGGGATAGACAGGCCAAGGATGCGAGTATGATGGGGCCGTGAGGCCTTCCCAGCAGCACTGCCGGCCACGGGAGGCGGGAGCAGGCGGTTCCGACGGTGCTGGTTTGGGCGGCTGGGGCAGGAAGATCAGAGACTGAAGAAGCACGATTGCCGTTAGATTGACATCTAACGGTCTGACGTTGGTAGAGTCGGTTGTTGACTAAGTTTCTTTTTTGAGAAACCTTGTGTACGCATGAACTTAGTAGGCCCACAAGTCAGCTTCCAAATCTGTGGCAGACAACATAAAGCCCATTTGCTATTTTTTTATAATTTGCAGCCCATTTGCTAATTCTTAAGTAATTTATTACAGCCCATTTTCTACCCAGGACAACGGTCAAAAAGTCCAACCTTATTTTGCATATTTCGGTGGAGTCCAAACTGTTGTAATCCCGAAATGATGAACATTTTTTAAGAACTTATTGATTTGCCAAAAAAATCATTTTGTTTTTGTAAGCAAATAAGATGTGGGACAATTTAGTTGGTCTAAGGGAAAACCAGTGGTAAAAAATCAGCGCTGGGTGGGAAAAACAACAAAAATAAGGATGTAAATATGAAAAGGGAATTTTATGTGTTTTCAATATAATGATATGTGTATATGGACTAGTAAAACTATGGGTAGAGATTAGAAACTGGATGTAGGACATCTGTTTCAAGAGGAAAATAGAACTGGGCTGTGTGTTTGATTCAGTAAAAAAACTGCCTGCGGATGTTGTAAGACAAAATATAACTAACACTGGCAGGCCAGAGGCCAGTAGATACCTGCTGGATCTTTGTGCCCCGTTGTCGTCATGGGCTGGGCCTGTTAAAAACAAAACAACCCTGGGCAATCTACAACCCAGTTGAAACTTGCTCGACCTGAAAAAACAATATATGTGCTCAATAAACGAGAGAATTCTGCAAGTACAGACTGATAACTGGGATGCATCACGGATTTTTTTATCGTGATAATGAGTGCATGCACTTGTTTCGAAAAAATTGGAGAACTGGGAATTCGAACGGCGGGTGCTTATGCTACCCATCAAATAAAAATCAGGTGCCTGAAAATTTGTTTCAAAACAAATGATTCAGCTTTATATCCATGTTGACCCTTGGCATGATGGTTGGAAGCAAATGCAAGTTCATACCAAAAGATCGTTAACAACAATACCAACTTGCGGACGACAAGGTAGTACAACTACCAATACCAAACTAACTTATAATCTTTTTACTCCTGGCCCTAGTGTTCGTCTGGTAGAAAATCTTGCAGAGGACTAGCTCCCGCTCCTTCTCTTGCTCCAGGTCCCCGAGGTGGTACTGGTGCATCACCCAGTTGGTCCTCTGCTGGTCGAAGATCTTGTTGGTGTGCAGCACCAGAACCTTTTTTGCTGCCCATCTGCCGGCCGTTGACCATCACCGGCAAGGTATTGCCGGTCTTGTGCCACATCACGTGCATGCCGCACTCCGACCGTATCTTGCGACGCGTCCACGCGCCCCTTTTGAACACCCTGGAATTGCGCTGGAAGAAATGCTTCCTTGGGCCACTCAGTGTGATACCTGCAGTATTGTGGAATACAGGTTTTAGTGTACCTAGTTGGCATTTTCATAACATCTTTGGCATGTTGCAGTCACTTGTTTCACTTTTTATTAACTATCAAATTGTAATTGCTTCACCAGGTCTGCGTCTAAAAAGAAAAATAGAGCTATAAACAAAGGAATATGTTTGTGCAAGTAGACGACCGATCGGTGTCTTACCTGGAAGTTTCTCAGGTTGGGTGTAACATATGTCGTGCTCGCTGTCGATGGTTGGTATGAACAAATAGATGAGAGACTGAAATCTCGCGCTGTCAGCACTCACTTTGGCCTCAAGGTGCTCGATCAGCTCCTGGTCCGTGGGATCGAACTTGACGCCAGCCGGCAGCACGGGCCAATCCTTCTTCGACTTGCATCGGTAATTCCAGTTATATGGTACTCAATGTATGATCAATCGACTGTTTTAAGTGAATGATGAAAGATTTCGACAGATAAGTGGTACTCCAAATCTGAAGTCCAGAATACCCGAGCACGCCGTCGGGATTCTTGTGTCACCTCACGCGCAGCGTGTTGTCATGTCAATTCAATGTGTGGACATGATGAATAATTTGGCCGACGTATACTAGTGCTGCTACTGTACTACTTACTAGTCGTATTTAGTGTCACAAGGCCGTTGCATGCTGTAATTAAGGATATACATGTAGCCTATACCTACAGCACAAGTTGGTGCATTAGTCAATCAATATCGATTTAGATTACAGGCTAAATGCATTGGAAGTGCAGATGTACATCATGTAGTACACTCTTTGTTGGAAGACCGAGGGAGGACACATGCATGCACTCACATACACAGCCAGGGTGGTTCGCGCACAAGGGTTGGACTCGTGTCTCGCCTGCGTAAATTTTTGTTTAACTGATTTCTTTGCTCTGCCAACTGACAGGTGGGACCTAGAAACCAGGTGACAATTTAACTAGTCAACAAAGTGCCACGTCGACTATGTGGCCGGTCAGTAGGGTGCAATACGGTGCTCTACGATGATCTAGTGATCGCATAATCGCCGCAAAACTATATATAGTGACCGTAAAGAGCGTACTGTTACATACGTTGACCGCCAGTGTATTTTTTCGTTTCAAATTAAGCCATATTAATCGGAAAGGACGCAATATGGAATACTACTAGTACTAGTACTAGTACTGCTTTGATGTGTCCCGTCAACTCGCCGAACGAGGAGAAGCTTGCTTACTACGCCTCTCCCTCGCCCACGCGCGCGGTGGTTCGCAGGACGAGGAGAGGGTTTTGACTACAGCGCCCTCTCCCTCTCCCTCTCCCTCTCCCTCTCCCTCTCCCTCGCCCTCGTGGTGGACGTGCAGCAGTTCAATCGGTGTCAGATTGCCAAAAGCATATTGTATTGTAGTATCATCATTGTTGGACCTTCCGAAGAGGCAAAGAGCCAAGTGCAAGGTTCACACAAGTACGAATTGTTGAACCTCCCGAAGAGGCAAAGAGCCAAGCGCAAGGTTTTATAGGAGTTGTCGTCCTAGTAGGAGTGTACTTGTTGGGGAACGTAGTAATTTCGAAAATTTTCCTACGCACACGCAAGATCATGGTGATGCATAGCAACGAGGGGGAGAGTGTTGTCTACGTACCAACGCAGACCGACTGCGGAAGCGATCACACAACGTAGAGGAAGTAGTCGTACGTCTTCTTCCCGATCCGACCGATCCAAGCACCGTTACTCCGGCACCTCCGAGTTCTTAGCACACGTTCAGCTCGATGACGATCCTCGGGCTCCGATCCAGCAAAGCGTCGAGGAAGAGTTCCGTCAGCACAACGGCGTGGTGACGATCTTGATGTACTACCGACGCAGGCCTTCGCCTAAGCACTACAACGGTATGATCGAGGTGGAATTTGGTGGCAGGGGGCACCGCACACGGCTAAGGAACGATCTCAAGGATCAACTTGTGTGTCTTGGGGTGTCCCCTGCCCCCGTATATAAAGGTTGGAGGGAGGGGGCTGGCCGGCCAAAGAGAGGGAGGCGCAGGAGGAGTCCTACTCCTACCGGGAGTAGGACTCCCCCCTCCAATCCTAGTCCAACTAGTAATCCTTTAAAGGGGAGAGAGAGAGGTGGCCGGCCCCTCTCCTAGTCCTAATAGGACTAGGGAGAGGGGGGAGGCGCAGCCCTATGTGGGCTGCCCTCTCACCTTTCCACTAAGGCCCATGTTGGCCCATTTGGCTCCCGGGGGGTTCCGGTAACCCTCCTGGTAATCCGGTAAAATCCCGATTTCACCCGGAACACTTCCGGTGTCCAAATATAGGCTTCCAATATATCAATCTTTACGTCTCGACCATTTCGAGACTCCTCGTCATGTCCGTGATCTCATCTGGGACTCCGAACAACCTTCGGTACATCAAAATGCATAAACTCATAATAACTGTCATCGTAACGTTAAGCGTGCGGACCCTACGGTTCGAGAACAATGTAGACATGACCGAGACACGTCTCCGGTCAATAACCAATAGCGGGACCTGGATGCCCATATTGGCTCCTACATATTCCATGAAGGTCTTTATCGGTCAGACCGCATAACAACATACGTTGTTCCCTTTGTCATCGGTATGTTCCTTGCCCGAGATTTGATCGTCGGTATCCAGTACCTAGTTCAATCTCGTTACTGGCAAGTCTCTTTACTCGTTCCGTAATACATCATCTCACAACTAACATCTTAGTTATAATGCTTGCAAGGCTTATGTGATGTGTATTACCGAGAGGGCCCAGAGATACCTCTCCGACAATCGGAGTGACAAAACCCTAATCTCGAAATACGCCAACCCAACATCTACCATTGGAGACACCTGTAGTACTCCTTTATAATCACCCAGTTACGTTGTGACGTTTGGTAGTACCCAAAGTGTTCCTCCGGTAAACGGGAGTTGCATAATCTCATAGTTATAGGAACATGTATAAGTCATGAAGAAAGCAATAGCAACATACTAAATGATCGGGTGCTAAGCTAATGGAATGGGTCATGTCAATCAGATCATTCAACTAATGATGTGACCTCGTTAATCAAATAACAACTCTTTTGTCCATGGTTAGGAAACATAACCATCTTTGATTAACGAGCTAGTCAAGTAGAGGCATACTAGTGACACTCTGTTTGTCTATGTATTCACACATGTATTATGTTTCTGGTTAATACAATTCTAGCATGAATAATAAACATTTATCATGATATAAGGAAATAAATAATAACTTTATTATTGCCTCTAGGGCATATTTCCTTCAGTCTCCCACTTGCACTAGAGTCAATAATCTAGTTCACATTGCCATGTGATTTAGCAGCAATAGTTCACATCACCATGTGATTAACACCCATAGTTCACATCGTCATGTGACCAACACTCAAAGGGTTTACTAGAGTTAGTAATCTAGTTCACATCTCTATGTGATTAACACCCAAAGAGTACTAAGGTGTGATCATGTTTTGCTTGTGAGATAATTTTAGTCAACGGGTCTGTCACATTCAGATCCGTAAGTATTTTGCAAAATTCTTTGTTTATAATGCTGTGCACGGAGCTACTCTAGCTAATTGCTCCCACTTTCAATATGTATCCAGATTGAGACTTTTAGATTCATCTGGATCAGTGTCAAAAACTTGCATCGACATAACCCTTTACGACGAACCTTTTTGTCACGTCCATAATCGAGAAACATATCCTTATTTCACTAAGGATAATTCTGACCGCTGTCCAGTGATCTACTCCTAGATCACTATTGTACTCCCTTGCCAAATCAGTGTAGGGTATACAATAGATCTGGTACATAGCATGGCATACTTTATAGAACCTATGAATGAGGCATAGGGAATGACTTTCATTCTCTTTCTATCTTCTGCCGTGGTCGGGCTTTGAGTCTTTACTCAACTTCACACCTTATAACACAGGCAAGAAACTTTTTCTTTGACTGTTCCATTTTGAACTACTTCAAAATCTTGTCAAGGTATGTACTTATTGAAAAACTTATCAAGCGTCTTGATCTATCTCCATAGATCTTGAAGCTCAATATGTAAGTAGCTTTACCGAAGTCTTTCTTTGAAAAACTCCTTTCAAACACTCCTTTTATGCTTTACAGAATAATTCTACATTATTTTCGATCAACAATATGTCATTCACATATACTTATCAAAAATGCTGTAGTGCTCCCACTCACTTTCTCGTAAATACAGGCTTCTCCAAAAGTCTGCATAAAACCAAATGCTTTGATCACACTATCAAAGCGTTTATTCCAACTCCGAGATGCTTGCACCAGTCCATAAATGGATCGCTGGAGTTTGCATATTTAGTTAACACCTTTAGGATTGACAAAACCTTCTAGTTGCATCGTATACAACTCTTCTTTAGCAAATCCATTAAGGAATGCAGTTTTGTTTATCCATTTGCCAGATTTCATAAAATGCAGCAATTGCTAACATGATTCGGACAGACTTAAGCATAGATACGAGTGAGAAAATCTCATCGTAGTCAACACCTTGAACTTGTCGAAAAACCTTTTGCGACAATTCTAGCTTTGTAGATAGTAACACTACTATCAGCGTCTGTCTTCCTCTTGAAGATCCATTTATTTTCTATGGCTTGCCGATCATCGGGCAAGTCAACCAAAGTCCATACTTTGTTCTCATACATGGATCATATCTCAGATTTCATGGCTTCAAGCCACTTTGCGGAATCTGGGCTCACCATCGCTTCTTCATAGTTCGTAGGATCATCATGATCTAGTAGCATGACTTCCAGAACAGGATTAGCGTACCACTCTGGCGCGGATCTTACTCTGGTTGATCTACGAGGTTCAGTAGTGTCTTGTTCTGAAGTTTCATGATCATTATCATTAGCTTCCTCACTAACTGGTGTAGGTGTCACAGAAACATTTTTCTATGATGTACTACTTTCCAATAAGGGAGCAGGTACAGTTACCTCGTCAAGTTCTACTTTCCTCCCACTCACTTCTTTCGAGAGAAACTCCTTCTCCAGAAAGTTTCCGAATTTAGCAACAAAAGTCTTGCCTTCGGATCTGTGATAGAAGGTGTATCCAATAGTTTCCTTTGGATATCCTATGAAGATGCACTTCTCCGATTTGAGTTTTGAGCTTATCAGGATGAAACTTTTTCATATAAGCATCGCAACCCCAAACTTTAAGAAACGACAACTTTGGTTTCTTGCCAAACCATAGTTCATAAGGCGTCGTCTCGACGGATATAGATGGTGCCCCTTTTTAACGTGAATGCAGCTGTCTCTAATGCATGACCCCAAAAACAATAGTGGTAAATCGGTAAGAGACATCATAGATTGCACTATATCCAATAAAGTACGGTTATGACGTTCGGACACACCATTATGATATGGTGTTTCAGGTGGCGTGAGTAGTGAAACTATTTCACATTGTTTTAACTGAAGACCAAACTCGTAACTCAAATATTTGTCTCCGCGATCAGATCGTAGAAACTTTATTTTCTTGTCATGATGTTTTTCACTTCACTCTGAAATTCTTTGAACTTTTCAAATGTTTCAGACTTATGTTTCATCAAGTAGATATACTCATATCTGCTCAAATCATTTGTGAAGATCAGAAAATAATGATACCTGTCGCGAGCCTCAATATTCATCGGACCACATACATCAGTATGTATGATTTCCAACAAATTTTTCTCGCTCCATTGTTCCGGAGAACGGCGTTTTTAGTCATCTTGCCCAAAAGGCATGGTTCGCAAGCATCAAGTGATTCATAATCAAGTGATTCCGAAAGCCCATCAGCATGGAGTTTCTTCATGCGCTTTATACCAATATGACCTAAACAACAGTGCCACAAATAAGTTGCACTATCATTATTAACTTTGCATCTTTTGGTTTCAATATTATGAATATGTGTATTATTAAGATCGAGATGCAATGAACTATTTTCATTGGGTGTGTAACCATATTAGTTTTTATTCATGTAAACAGAACAACAATTTATTCTCTTACTTAAATGAATAACCGTATTACAATAAACATGATCAAATCATATTCATGTTCAACGCAAACACCAAATAACACTTATTTAGGTTCAACACTAATCCCGAAATTATAGGGAGTGTGCGATGATGATCATATCAATCTTGGAACCACTTCCAACACACATCGTCACTTCTCCCTTAACTAGTCTCTGTTTATTCTGCAACTCCCGTTTCGAGTTACTAATCTTAGCAACTGAACTAGTATCAAATACTGAGGGTTTGCTATAAACACTAGTAAAGTACACATCAATAACATGTATATCAAATATACTTATGTTCACTTTGCCATCCTTCTTATCCGCCAATCACTTGGGGTAGTTCCGCTTCCAGTGACCAGTACCTTTGCAGTAGAAGCACTTAGTCTCAGGCTTAGGATCAGACTTGGGCTTCTTCACTTGAGCAGCAACTTGCTTGTCGTTCTACTTGAAGTTCCCCTTCTTCCCTTTGCCCTTTTCTTGAAACTAGTGGTCTTGTCAACCATCAACACTTGATGTTTTTCTTGATTTCTACCTTCGTCGATTTCAGCATCACGAAGAGCTTGGGAATTACTTTTGTCATCCCTTGCATATTATAGTTCATCACGAAGTTCTACTAACTTGGTGATGGTGACTAGAGAATTCTGTCAATCACTATCTTATCTGGAAGATTAACTCCCACTTGATTCAAGCGATTGTAGTACTCAGACAATCTGGGCACATGCTCACTAGTTGAGCGATTCTCCTCCATCTTTTATCTATAGAACTTGTTGGAGACTTCATATCTCTCAACTCGGGTATTTGCTTGAAATATTAACTTCAACTCCTGGAACATCTCATATGTTCCATGACGTTCAAAACGTCTTTGAAGTCCCGATTCTAAGCCGTTAAGCATGGTGCACTTAAACTATCAAGTAGTCATCAGATTGAGCTAGCCAAACGTTCATAACGTCTGCATCTGCTCCTGCAATAGGTCTGTTACCTAGCGGTGCATCTAGGACATAATTTTTCTGTGCAGCAATGAGGATAAACCTCAGATCACGGATCCAATCCGCATCATTGCTACTAACATCTTTCAACACAATTTTCTCTAGGAACATATCAAAATAAACACAGGGAAGCAACAACGCGAGCTATTGATCTACAACATAATTTGCAAAATACTACCAGGACTAAGTTCATGATAAATTTAAGTTCAATTAATCATATTACTTAAGAACTCCCACTTAGATAGACATCCCTCTAATCCTCTAAGTGATCACGTGATCCAAATCAACTAAACCATAACCGATCATCACGTGAGATGGAGTAGTTTTCAATGGTGAACATCATTAGGTTGATCATATCTACTATATGATTCACGCTCGACCTTTCGGTCTCCGTGTTCCGAGGCCATATCTGTATATGCTTGGCTCGTCAAGTATAACCTGAGTATTCCGCATGTGCAACTGTTTTGCACCCGTTGTATTTGAACGTAGAGCCTATCACACCCGATCATCACGTGGTGTCTCAGCACGAAGAACTTTTGCAACGGTGCATACTCAGGGAGAACACTGCTTGATAATTTAGTGGGAGATCATCTTATAATGCTACCGTCAATCAAAGCAAGATAAGATGCATAAAAAGATAAACATCACATGCAATCAATATAAGTGATATGATATGGCCATCATCATCTTGTGCTTTGTGATCTCCATCTCTGAAGCACCATCATGATCACCATCGTCACCGGCGCGACACCTTGATCTCCATCGTAGCATCGTTGTTGTCTTGCCAATCTTATGCTTCCACGACTATCACTACCACTTAGTAATAAAGTAAAGCATTACATCGCGATTGCATTGCATACAATAAAGCGACAACCATATGGCTCCTGCCAGTTGCCGATAACTCGGTTACAAAACATGATCATCTCATACAATAAAATCAGCATCATGCCTTGACCATATCACATCACAACATGCCCTGCAAAAACAAGTTAGACGTCCTCTACTTTGTTGTTGCAAGTTTTACGTGGCTGCTACGGGCTTAAGTAAGAACTCATCTCACCTACGCATCAAAACCACAATGATAGTTCGTCAAATAGACTCCGTTTTAACCTTCTCAAGGACCGGGCGTAGTCACACTTGGTTCAACTAAAGTTGGAGAGACAGTCTTCCGCAAGCCATCTATGTGCAAAGCACGTCGAGGGAACCGGTCTCGCGTAAGAGTACGCGTAAGGTTGGTCCGGATCGTCTCACCCAATCAATACCGCCGAACCAAAGTATGACATGCTGGTAGGCAGTATGACTTGTATCGCCCACAACTCACTTGTGTTCTACTCGTGCAAATAACATCAAACCATAAAACCTAGGCTCTGATGCCACTGTTGGGGAACGTAGTAATTTCAAAAAAATTCCTACGCACACGCAAGATCATGGTGATGCATAGCAACGAGGGGGAGAGTGTTGTCTACGTACCAACGCAGACCGACTGCGGAAGCGATCACACAACGTAGAGGAAGTAGTCGTACGTCTTCTTCCCGATCCGACCGATCCAAGCACCGTTACTCCGGCACCTCCGAGTTCTTAGCACACGTTCAGCTCGATGACGATCCTCGGGCTCCGATCCAGCAAAGCGTCGAGGAAGAGTTCCGTCAGCACAACGGCGTGGTGACGATCTTGATGTACTACCGACGCAGGGCTTCGCCTAAGCACTACAACGGTATGGTCGAGGTGGAATTTGGTGGCAGGGGGCACCGCACACAGCTAACGAACGATCTCAAGGATCAACTTGTGTGTCTTGGGGTGTCCCCTGCCCCCATATATAAAGGTTGGAGGGAGGGGGCTGGCCGGCCAAAGAGAGGGAGGCGCAGGAGGAGTCCTACTCCTACCGGGAGTAGGACTCCCCCCTCCAATCCTAGTCCAACTAGGAATCCTTTAAAGGGGAGAGAGAGAGAGGTGGCCAGCCCCTCTCCTAGTCCTAATAGGACTAGGGAGAGGGGGGAGGCGCAGCCCTATGTGGGCTGCCCTCTCACCTTTCCACTAAGGCCCATGTTGGCCCATTTGGCTCCCAGGGGGTTCCGGTAACCCTCCCGGTAATCCGGTAAAATCCCGATTTCACCCGGAACACTTCCGATGTCCAAACATAGGCTTCCAATATATCAATCTTTACGTCTCGACCATTTCGAGACTCCTCGTCATGTCCGTGATCTCATCCGGGACTCCAAACAACCTTCAGTACATCAAAATTCATAAACTCATAATAACTGTCATCGTAACGTTAAGCGTGCGGACCCTACGGTTCGAGAACAATGTAGACATGACCGAGACACATCTCCGGTCAATAACCAATAGCGGGACCTGGATGCCCATATTGGCTCCTACATATTCCACGAAGATCTTTATCGGTCAGACCGCATAACAACATACGTTGTTCCCTTTGTCATCGGTATGTTACTTGCCCGAGATCCGATCGTCGGTATCCAGTACCTAGTTCAATCTCGCTACTGGCAAGTCTCTTTACTCGTTCCGTAATACATCATCTCACAACTAACATCTTAGTTATAATGCTTGCAAGGCTTATGTGATGTGTATTACCGAGAGGGCCCAGAGATACCTCTCCGACAATCGGAGTGACAAAACCCTAATCTCGAAATACGCCAACCCAACATCTACCATTGGAGACACCTGTAGTACTCCTTTATAATCACCCAGTTACGTTGTGATGTTTGGTAGTACCCAAAGTGTTCCTCCGATAAACGGGAGTTGCATAATCTCATAGTTATAGGAACATGTATAAGTCATGAAGAAAGCAATAGCAACATACTAAATGATCGGGTGCTAAGCTAATGGAATGGGTCATGTCAATCAGATCATTCAACTAATGATGTGACCTCGTTAATCAAATAACAACTCTTTTGTCCATGGTTAGGAAACATAACCATCTTTGATTAACGAGCTAGTCAAGTAGAGGCGTACTAGTGACACTCTGTTTGTCTATGTATTCACACATGTATTATGTTTCCGGTTAATACAATTCTAGCATGAATAATAAACATTTATCATGATATAAGGAAATAAATAATAACTTTATTATTGCCTCTAGGGCATATTTCCTTCAGTACTGGTACAACTATAGCGAACGATGCTACTGTATGATGCCGCCACGTCACATATATCCAAAGTTGTGCCACCTTTTTTTTCTCAAAGAGCGTGTTGGAGCCCGTGCAACAACCACACAAGTTGCACGTACACATAACACATTTACTAGTAATAAATTCTAAAGGACAAATGCCAGTATGCCACACAAGTTCATCTCCAACTCATGTGATAAATTTGTGCACGACTAGTCTACATATATTCACAGCGCTACCGTTCACAATTACCATACTCCACTTACACATTATAGATGGGCTACATGTCCTCCACCAGGTTCCAGTCCCAGGTGTTCTTCATGGATGGCATGATCCATAGCGGTGGGCAACGGGAATCATTGTCGAAGCTTTCTAGTCCGGCTCCACACAATGGAGACTCATCCAAGCTGAAGCGACATAAATCAGGGATAGCGTGTCCCAGCATGTCGTTCATCCGACGGTGCGCACTGAAGACACAACCATGCTTCATGAACAGCAGGCCTTCCGTGTCGTGCACGAAAGGTGGCATCCGCTTCACAATGGGGTAGCTGTCCCCGATGAAAAGCGAGTACTCTCCAAGAGTGTTCCTCGGCACCCACGTAGCATCACGGGGGTCGAATTCGGCGCCGTCCATCCGGTACACGCGGCATCCCAGATCTGCACACATGGTGACGTACATAGTCAAGGTCCATGCATAATAATGTTGTGCTCAAATGTGGCGGTCAGTAATACTGTGCAGCAAATAGTACTACTCCGGTATAGAGGAAGTAAAATAACCGGCTTATTATATATAGCCACTCTTGGATACATGGATGAGATAGTAAGACATGGAAAAACAAAAATGGTGGCAGCTAGTGGGTTCAAGTCTTCAAGGGCCTAGCTAGCTATACGCGTCCTCCAAGGTAAAAAGTACTCCTACTAGTACTACAAAGTATACTACTAGTACTACAAAGTATACTACTAGTACTACAAAGTATACTACTAGTACAACAATGAAAGAGAAGGCGAGAGGGTTAAAAATGGAATACCTGGGTAGATGGTGACGGTCCGATCGTGGTAGATTATGTGACCATGTTGCACATCAGTGGTACCATGGTAACGACTGCTAAGATAGTTGATCCCAATATGCCAAAGTCAGCTACAAGGTTCCAGGTTAGACCGAATCGCGGATGCAAATGCACATCCAGGATCGGCGATCTTATTTTGATCGGGGGATGACTGGTCCCTGCAAAATAATGGAGTACCGTTAGGGATGCAAATGATGGTTTGTGCATTCCGTTTGTAATCTCCCGTACCGTAGGATGTCAACCAGATGAAACAAGTCCCCTGGATTGTCACCGCGAAGATGCGGCCTAGATGGCGCACGGCGTCTTCGAACGTGTAGCGGTACAAATCTGCCGCCGCCAACATGCGCCAGCCTCTGCCGTTACTGCCTCCTGCATTGATGGCAATCCTTATGTTGAACACCGCGATGAGATAGTAATCATCGTAGCCGCGTCGCTTTGTCGGCGGGTCCGCAATTGCTATCTTCTTCAATCTCATGTAGGCATCATCATACGTATTCTTGCCCAGCCAGTCCGGAAGGCCGATCCCAATGGTGGAGAAGGGGTCTACCGGAATGGCCGCACTGTTGTGGATGTTGTGCAAAATCATGGTGGTATCCGGCCGGAGGTATGCAAGCCAATCTTCGTTGGCACCGGCCCAGACCTATATATAATACGGTGGGCAGCAGAGAAATTACGGGATGGAAATGGAATAACTAAGTACTACATGATCAAACTCCATTACTGACCTGCTCATCGGACAAAATCTGACTACCTCTCAATGTCGTCAACTCTAGCGGAGTCAACGTGCAACCATGGCCAGGGAGCGGTGTACTGTTTGAAGAATTGTCCCATAGAAGAACCTTCTCCTCGAGGACGCATGGAAGACCAACAAGCATGGCCTTTTCCCAAGCCTGTTTAAGCAGCGTCTCGAAAAAGTTGGTGCAGGAAGCACCGAGTCTTGCGGCGGTGAGGACGTTAGAGCGGCGTGCGATTTCTCCCAGAGAATCATCGTCCAAGGTCTCCCAGCCCCGACGAGGAGGAGAACCGCCTGGCGAATCCATGGGAGCAGCGACGAACTGCCTTCTCTTCGGGGGGAGGGGAACTGGCGAGGAGGAGATAAGAGCATAGTAACCGCAGGGCCTCGTCCCTTCCAACTGTAGATTGTTCCTCAGCGAAGGGGTGAGGCTATTATTTACTACTCTAAATAATGGCACTAGTAAATAATAGCACTGGTAAGAAATTTTTGGCACTAGGTAGTAGTTTTTGGTACCATGGAGTACTAGTACTAGCATTATGGAACGTTATGGGATTGCATTATACTATAAATAATAGCACTAGTAAGAAATTTTTGGCACTAGGTAGTGTTTTTGGCGTGGATTAAGAAATTTTGGGTATGTTTTTGCCATTTTTTGTACACGCCAACTAGTGTCAAAAAACGCCGTACATTATGTGACGGAGGAGTACGTACTCGTACTATAGCAGTACTAGTACTACTTTTCTCAACTAGTAGTGCGATGTACTGTACTTCTAGTCTAGTCTTGTATAGTGCACCAGTTTTGAACTCTTGAATCTCAGGGCCAAGGAGCTAAAGTTGGAAGTGGAGGGTACGACTGTTCTCTAGAACCATCGTTGTACTTCAATGCAGGGGAAGTACACCTGCGTAGTGGCCTAGTGGGTACTCTCGGTGCTCTATTCAGCCGCTCCTCTCACGTAGCTGGCCTACTCAGCCGCTCCTCTCACGCACACACTAGCAGCCTGTTTATCAACGACGGTTGCTGCGGGGGCAGAACATTTGAGTTATTTGATATAGCGAGACTAGGCTTTTCGCTTCCATTTGTGGAGGTGTAATGGATCTCGTCGAACTTTGTTAGTAGTTCCTTCTTTATGAATGAGATGAAGCAAAGCTTGTCAGGACCCCGATTCCAAGTCACATCGATCTAGCCGGTAACACCTCATATCACTTTGCGGCCTCACGCACGGTATCCCACAGGTGTCGCCTTACCATGGCCCGGGAACATTTGCGCCTTTTGGCTCACGTATATGATAATGTCGCTAGCATCCATATGACAGAGAACCCGGGACGACATGGCTAGTCGTGAACCCAAAGCGGCACTAACCTATGGGGACAGGCATACATGAACCACATCGAGCATGTCGGTCATCAGCGAGTGATTCCAAGCTGTAGCACTGGGCTAACAGGACTCCGGGGAACCCGGGCTGTAGCAGGCTAGGCAGGACTCCGGATATCACAGCGTGACATTTCCCCGAAGGGACAGACATAGGAACGAAGTGAAACACATGCCGGCCAGTCAAGTGTCCTGAGCAGTAGTGCTGGGCTAGCAGGACTCCGGTGAACCGGGCTGTAGCAGACTACTATGGCTCATGGAAGCACAAGTCTACATTTCACCATAAGAGAGGCTCCCAATGATAAACAACTAGATTGTCGGATCCCACACATACCAAGCATTTCAATCATACACACAATATGCTCGATATGTGTAAATACAACATGGCATCACAACATAACTCTACGACTCAAGCATTTATTCATTAGGCTCCGAGGAGCGAGATATTACAAACATGGGTCTCATGACCCCACATTCAGAGCATACAAGTCAAAACACAAGCGGAAGCTTAACATGTCTGAGTACAGACATCTACAAATGAAAAAGGCTGAGAAGCCTGACTATCTACCAGATCCTGCCGAGGGCACAAGATCGTAACTGAGGTATCAAGCTAAACGTCGAAGTCCACGCAGAACTACAGGCGAGACTGAAGTCTCTCTGCATAACATAAATTAAGCAAACGTGAGTACAAAGGTACTCAGCAAGACTTACATCAAAACTAGCTACATATGCATCGGTATCAACAAGGGGGGTGGTGGAGTTTAACTACAGCAAGCCAGCTTTGACTCAGTGGCTAATCTGAACTACGACTGCAAGCAACTCTTTGAGGTGGCGCACACGAGTCCACATATTCACCATTCAATACACCACTATGGATCCGCTCCCGTCTCCCTACGAGAAGGCCATCCATAGCACTCACACTTATCTTGCGAGTTTTAGAGTATCCACTTTCACTTGTCTATGAACTATGCAAGGGGTCCAATTTTCCATATCCGAGGAATCCGGCTATTCGAATAGATAATGATAACCCTGCAGGGGTGTAATACTTCACACACACTCCCACCACTTACCACCATATACAAGTCATGTATCTCGGCAACCTTCAAGCGGAAGCCTGACGAGGGTGTCGGCCACGGCCTACCTAAACACTTAAGTCTCTAGTCCAGGTTTATCGCCTATCCAGGTTCCATCCGCAGGGAGTCCGGCCGAGGTTTCCACATACGGCCCCGAACGATGTGAACAGGGTTCCCGAGACACCAAACGGGCGCCCGGTACACCGTGCCACGGTGTATCTACCGCAACATAGCCCACCCCTAGGGTCAGCGCTACGCACGGCCGCCAACACATAACCTACAAACACCAGAAACTAGTTGCAACTCCTGGACAGAGTACTAGGGTGATTAAGAAGCCGAGAGGGTCAATTAAGGATCCCAATGAGTGGTAGTAGCTGTTCATGGATCACAGACATAGAACTCAGTTCCTGAGGACGGCTGCAATGAGACAACCCACCATGTAGTCCTACATGGCCTCTCACCGCTACCTTTACCAAAATGTGTTCACACACTTAGCTCACACACAGTAGGACATGTTTACACACCTCCGATTCATCCCCGATGAATCAGACCTGACTCAACTCTAAGCAGTAGCTGGCATGAAAAACAAGCATGAATGAGTAGGCACATCAGGGCTCAAACAACTCCTACTCATGCTAGTGGGTTTCATCTATTTACTGTGGCAATGACAGGTCATGCAGAGGATAAGGGGTTCAACTACCACAACAAGTAGCAGATGATCGTTGTCGTCCTAATGCAGTAAAGGAGAGCAAGAGCGAGAGAGTGGGCTTGTATCAGAATGAACAAGGGGGTTGTGCTTGCCTGGCACTTCTGAAGATAGAATAGCTCTTCATCAGTGTCATCGATCATGTCGTCGGAAACAATGTCTACTGAGAGGGGGCAATTACCGGCAAACAAGGAAGAATACAATCAATGCAATGCAACAATATGATGCATGATCATGACATGGCAATATGCTATGGTTTGAGCTAATGCAACTAGCAATATGTTAAATGGAGTTGGTTTGAACCCTAGGTTCAAATTCAAATTCAAACTATGAATTCAAATAGTGCATTATCATGTTTTGGACTAAACAGTGAGGTTAACTTGCTCAGACATGCATGAAAATGGTACAGATGAATTCCTTGAATTTTTCTGATAATTTTTCATATATAAATCTTTGCAATCTGAGTTATAGATTATTTTCTATGATTTTTCAAAGTTTTGGATATTTTCTGAAATAAATAAATCATTTAAGATTTATTTAAATTCCAGAAAAAGGATTACTCCGTCAGCCTGACGACATGATGATGTCACCAAGTCAACAGGGCTGGTCCGGGTCAAACCTGACCAGTGGGGCCCACTGGTCAGTGACCCAGGGCTGGTTTCTATGGCTAACGTGTGGGACCAGGTCAACGGTGACGTGGCCAGGTCAAACTGACACGTGGGGCCGGCTGTATTAACCTAAACTAAACAGAGAATAAATCCGGGGTTAACTAGGGCACGGGGCCCACTGTCATTGTCCTAAGGTTAGCCTAATGGCGTAATTAGTACTAATCTAATCCGCCATGTCAGCTTGCCGGAGTTTAGCCGGCGGTGACCTCAAACCGTGGCGGCGTTCGCTCGGGATTGAGCTACGGGCGACCATTTGCCTCGCCATTTGCGTCTAATGGCAGCGGTGAGTGCGGCGCATCCAGCAGGGCAGACGATGGAGCCTGGTATGGCCGGAGTAGGCGGCGGGGGGGGGAAGCTAGGCGGCGGCCGGAGTTCGGGGTTGGTGCGGGTTGGCGCTAGGGGGCACAGTAGGTCGAATGGGTGGGCGCGCCCGGCTCCTGGAAGCGTGCTGAGCACAGCAGTGTGCTCGGCTTCGAGCTACCGTGGCTCTAGCCACGACGGCGTTGAGGCACAGCGGCGGCGAGCTTCGGGTGCTCGCGGGGCAGCAGCTACGGGGCGAAAATGACGGTGTGGTTAAGGGGGAAAGGACCGAGAGCTCACAGTGGGTCGACGGGTAGGCTCAGCGGCTCGGGGGAGGTCCTGACGACGGAGAATCGAGGACGGCGGCCGTCGGAGTCCGAGGAAGAAGATGCAGCTGATGGCGGCGTTGTAGGGGCTCCCGCGGGGCGTGGCTCGGTGAGGAGGAAGAGGGGGTCGAGGCGGAGCCTCTGAGCGCATCGACGAGGCGAGGCAGTGGTTGTGGCCACGGCGGTGCGCGTCGGCGGCGACGATGTTCTCGGGCGGCTGCGAGAAGAGAACCAGAGAGGGAGAAGAGGCGCTGGGAGAGCCAGAGAGGGTCGAGGGGGCCGCGGGCATCTCCGTGGCGCGGTTAGGAGGCCAGGGAGGCTGCCACCGCGAAGCAGGAGGTGGAGGCCTCTTGTGTGCGCTGCTACTGGCACGCAGCTGCTTCGGGGCAAGGGGAGGAAGACGACGGGGAGGTGGAGGAGGGCTGGGCCGGTACAGTAGCGGGCCGCATAGGTGGGCTGGCCTCTCTGGTGGGCTTCACAGGTGAGGCCAGGTAAAAACTGCTCTGTTTTATTATCTGTGTTGTTTTCCTTTTATTTAAACATTTTGCCACTGATTCAAAATCACAAGTAAATCAAAGCAGGGCAAAACCTTCTGAATATTTGTATGTTGCCATTATGGACTATTCCAAAGGCACATAAATAATTTCAAGGCCTTTTAATATATATTCTATATGATTGAATATAATCCGAAAGTCAAATACTTATTGATTTAAATTCAGAGTCCCAAAAATAATTCCTTAAAAATGTTCCAGAATTTTGGTTTGATATATAACTCTTGCCAAAATTCACGAAACTATTTTTAGGGCATTTTGGATTCACAGAATGCTATTTAAAGGGTTCTTGCCCTTCTTTTAATCAGATTTCTGAGGTTTCAACAATCCTCAATTCAAGTTTTAGAATTTAGACATGATGCATGGATGCTCTCTTATGCAACTAATGCAAACAATTCTAGGTCTGTGACAACTTACCCCCACTAAACAAGAAGCTCGCCCCGAGATTCAAGACGTGAGGTAAGAAGACAGAGGGACACAAGCTAACACAATCTTCACGATCCAATTGGTCTTCTTGAAGATGTTGATTCATTGCATCATATTGATCTTGACATCTTTGCTTCGAGAACTTCATCTAACATGGCGACAAGAGAGCAAGACAACCTCACAAGAGTGGATACAAGATCAACTCACGGAATGAGACGTAAGAACACCTCTTGAGTTGAGACACAAAGCACACATCAGGGGTGATGGAAAGAAGCGGATGATAAAGGTTCAAATTGGTAGGCAACAATTCCACGCTGTAGTAGGATGGTGCATGGTTTAAAAGTAGCGAGGAGGTAATTGCCATGATTCCAAAATGGGACACCTTAGGGAAAAATGACTCGTAGAGCATTTCCCTTAAGTGGCAAAAAGAATTACTTTTGATACAAAGATCATTGAAACTCTCTGTACCAGCCTGAGGTAATCACAATCGATCGTTGGAAGGGGTTCGAAAGAATGGCATACTCCGACTAGGATGGATGATGTGGACTATCTTGTTGAAGACAACGCAATGGATGATTTTTGCTTATCATTGGAAATGGATGAGACCCATGGTAAGTCCATTTTTGAGGACGATCCTGAACAACAGCTACTGAGGTGTAAGCTGGGAACAAAATGCAAATGTTGGGAATGATTCTAGTAACTGGGGAGAAGGTTCACCGGCAAAGGTGATTCCACCAATTGGATGGCTATCGAACAACTGAGAGGACGGAGGCACATTCCAGTTAACGACAACATCAGAACCTAGTGCCTGAGCGTGCTCTTAAGAACTTGAGCATTTCCGTATCCATCAAGGTTCTGCCAATATACGTGTCAAGGATTCTGGCAACACAACATGCTACCATGATGAATAATGGTGGAAGATGCAGATGCAAAGAAAGATAACACTTTCTCAGATTTCACCTTAGCGAGGCCAAGGGAACAAAATCTGGATGATCGACCGAGAGACATTTATCTCTCCACTTCTAATGTTCTCCTTGATGTGCTAGGATAACCCATTTATAGGTATGGTTTGATATCTAGGACATCAAGTAAGGTTGGACTTCGGGAACACAAAAATCCATAAGGAACAGCTATTGGGGTCAATCCTACGAAATCCTTATGGGGAGGTGATCAACTTTCTCAATCAAGATACTACAATAATAAGTCTTCCGGCCGGGTGCGTTGGCCATGACATCCACTTTACCGGGTTACAGAGAGACCAATATTATAGCTCTTGCGAAATGTTCCAACCATCATATCTGCCTGAGATTTAGATCTGGCTGGTAACAGGATATTTCTGACAGCATGTCCGGAAAAAGGAAGTTTGCAACACAAATCTATGAGACGATGTTGCGAGATTCTCGGGGGAATGAACTACGGTAGTAAGCTCCAAAACATGAGCCGGTTCTGCTACAAGCATGTGAACAGGTTGTCCTAGACAAGCATGGTCACCTGGTAGTCTTACAATGAAACACTACTGAGTCCTGGTTGGGAACCATCATCAAGGATATCGAAGTCCTTGCATAAGTCATATGATTAGCGCTTATGGAGAACTTCTTCTCCCTGAACAAGTCAATCAGTGGCTTGGTGTGCTAGGGATACGTATGGAATGAAGATGATCAGTCTATCAGACCATAGAGTACTTCGCATGTGCATGACTGACTTGGGATGATTCCAGAGGAAACAAAAACAAGCTTTCTTGAATTCACGGAGACAACTTACATCTAATGAACGTGAATCAAAGGAAGTCACTCCTTTCATCCAAGCATAGGCTTCATGAACGGATCACGAAGATAATGCTTACAAAATTTCCAACACTAGCTGGCTGTTCAACACGAATCATGGAGGAGACAAAATGTTGCTGATGGGCTCAATAACAACTCATCGGAATTTCCATATCACTGGACTTCCACAATCATGTGAACACGGTGATAGCATTGGTCAGACCAAAAGATGTAATGGTGTATTCTCGAGGGATCAACCACGAGTAAGACAACACTACGAACATCGTTGGTTCTGATTTGACTCGACAATAGCCCATACTCAAGTCAAAGTTTTGACAAGACAACAGATCCAACAACTGATCACGAGGACCAATTGGTGAAGATATCATCTTTCTTCAACACACACACAAGGATATCCCTTAAGAGTGAACTAAGTAGATTAAGCTTTTATCTTCCAACTCTCCAAGTTGTTGTTTATCTTAACCAACCAGCTCAGGGGGTAACCGACACAGATTTCTTGGAGAATGGCTGGTTTACAAGAAACCAACTCGATCACGAGCTCAACATAGCGGTCAGGTGACAACCTAGTAATACTTCCGAGAAGATATTCGGAAAATCACGAACCACCGATAAGTTATTAAGCTCGAGAACAACCTTGCTTTTCAGGGCAAGATGATATGATCAGCAGAGTGAGGGATTGACGCAATCCTAACTCATTGATCAAAGAGTGCACCAGAGATAAGGACTAGGTAGCACGATCAATCTTAGGATGATGAATTGATAACCAACACGCTAAGAATGAGAATTTCGTCAATTTACTACCAAGCAACATGGTTGCTAGGAGTATTGATTTCACACATCACTGTTCACTTGTCGGTATTCTAGTTATGAAAACACGGAACCAAGGAATGAATAATGATGGCGAGAAGTATCACTCCATAAAGAATTCATAAGAGGTGGTGCAGGTCTCATGACATTCTTGACATAAAGATGGCAACACTCCAGGTAGAACAGAACAAAAACTGGATTGGCAATTTGATCTGCGGAATACAACTATTTTGACCCAACCCTAGATATGGATGGGTACTGGAGTTTGTTTCTCCTAGTCATTCCAAAATAGAATGGCTTGACGGACCACAAGAATAAAAGGCACCGATGAACACAAATGCACACATACTCTTGGCTATCAACTGATAGAAGATGGTCGGAATACAACTGAAGAGGAACAACTCAAGGAACATATAACATTTTGAGTTGTGGATGCATAGATTAGTATGTCGAACTAAGTCCAACAGGTTTCTTTCGGATAACCCATGCGGAGAGATAGGATTGGCAGAGTCACAATATAGAATGAAGAACTCATCAAGAGCACTCTGGTTGTGATCTTTTGGTTCAAAAGAACTTCCGCCATATTGGTTCATGGTATTTGGAAGGAAGGAATACCACGGACCTCGAGGGCTGTCGCAAGGTTACTCGTATCCTAAAGGAACTATCAAACACAATCAACATGAGGTAAGTAGGGTGAATCTCGGGTTTAAGAACCCATGAATAGAATACCTACCACTACATGGCATCACGGGATGCTTTTGAGAATAATGGCCAGAATCATCACATCGGAAACACAAAACACGGCTAGATTACTAGGTGACTCCCTAAACACCTAGGGTCATAATAATAGCTCCAACATATATGTCAAGGTAATAGAGTACCTCAACTGACATGTAGTGTGATTAATCTGGCCCAAAAGGACATCAGGAACAGGAGGAAGGGATTTGCAAATGCATCAGACTATTTAGAAACCTGGGATGACTCAGATAGCATAACGGCTGTAAATGCTCAAAACGATTTGAGACATCCTGCAAAATGGTGGCATAACCACTCAACAACACAATATCAAGGTTCCGAGATCAACTGACAACATACGGAAGTAGTAGGAACGGAACTGAGGCTTGAAACTATCAATTCTATAAGTCTATGGATTAGTAACACGTCATCCTGATAGATAGATGAGAAGGCCTAGCTCTTAATTCCCGTATAAAAGAAGAGGATGACTCAGATCAGAGGGCATGAGGTATAAGGAGTAAAAAGAACCTTACGTTCCCTTCCACAATCAATTCCCCTACATAACTAAAGCATTTCTAGACTCAACTTCGACCAGTTTGGCTTGGTAATCCTACAGGCAGTCAGGCTCTGATACCAACACTGTCAGGACCCCGATTCCAAGTCACATCAATCTAACCGGTAACACCTCATATCACTTTGCAGCCTCACGCACGGTATCCCACGGGTGTCGCCTTACCATGGCCCGGGACCGTTTGCGCCTTTTGGCTCACGTATATGATAATGTCGCTAGCATCCATATGACAGAGAACCCGGGCCGACATGGCTAGTCGTGAACCCAAAGCGGAACTAACCTATGGGGACAGGCATACATGAACCACATCGAGCATGTCGGTCATCAGCGAGTGATTCCGGGCTGTAGCACTGGGCTAACAGGACTCCGAGGAACCCGGGCTGTAGCAGGCTAGGCAGGACTCCGGATATCACAGCGTGACATTTCCCTGAAGGGACAGACATAGGAACAAAGTGAAACACATGCCGGCCAGTCAAGTGTCCTGAGCAGTAGTGCTGGGCTAGCAGGACTCCGGTGAACCGGGCTGTAGCAGACTACTATGGCTCATGGAAGTACAAGTCTACATTTCCCCATAAGAGAGGCTGCCAAGGATAAACAACTAGATTGTCGGATCCCACACATACCAAGCATTTCAATCATACACACAATATGCTCGATATGTGTAAATACAACATGGCATCACAACATAACTCTACGACTCAAGCATTTATTCATTAGGCTCCGAGGAGCGAGATATTACAAACATGGGTCTCATGACCCCACATTCAGAGCATACAAGTCAAAACACAAGCGGAAGCTTAACATGTCTGAGTACAGACATCTACAAATGAAAAAGGCTGAGAAGCCTGACTATCTACCAGATCCTGCCGAGGGCACAAGATCGTAGCTGAGGTATCAAGCCAAACGTCGAAGTCCACGCAGAACTACAGGCGAGACCGAAGTCTCTCTGCATAACATAAATTAAGCAAACGTGAGTACAAAGGTACTCAGCAAGACTTACATCAAATCTAGCTACATATGCATCGGTATCAACAAGGGGGGTGGTGGAGTTTAACTGCAGCAAGCCAGCTTTAACTCAGTGGCTAATCTGAACTACGACTGCAAGCAACTCTTTGAGGTGGCGCACACGAGTCCACATATTCACCATTCAATACACCACTATGGATCCGCTCCCGTCTCCCTACGAGAAGGCCATCCATAGCACTCACACTTATCTTGCGAGTTTTAGAGTATCCACTTTCACTTGTCTATGAACTATGCAAGGGGTCCAAGTTTCCATATCCGAGGAATCCGGCTATTCGAATAGATAATGATAACCCTGCAGGGGTGTACTTCTTCACACACGCTCCCACCACTTACCACCATATACACGTCATGTATCTCGGCAACCTTCAAGCGGAAGCCTGACGAGGGTGTCGGCCACGGCCTACCTAAACACTTAAGTCTCTAGTCCAGGTTTATCGCCTATCCAGGTTCCATCCGCAGGGAGTCCGGCCGAGGTTTCCACATACGGCCCCGAACGATGTGAACAGGGTTCCCGAGACACCAAACGGGCGCCCGGTACACCGTGCCACGGTGTATCTACCGCAACATAGCCCACCCCTAGGGTCAGCGCTACGCACGGCCGCCAACACATAACCTACAAACACCAGAAACTAGTTGCAACTCCTGGACAGAGTACTATGGTGATTAAGAAGCCAAGAGGGTCAATTAAGGATCCCAATGAGTGGCAGTAGCTGCTCATTGATCACAGACACATAACTCAGTTCCTGAGGACGGCTGCAATGAGACAACCCACCATGTACTCCTACATGGCCTCTCACCGCTACCTTTACCAAAACGTGTTCACACACTTAGCTCACACACAGTAGGACATGTTTACACACCTCCGATTCATCCCCGATGAATCAGACCTGACTCAACTCTAAGCAGTAGCAGGCATGAAAAACAAGCATGAATGAGTAGGCACATCAGGGCTCAAACAACTCCTACTCATGCTAGTGGGTTTCATCTATTTACTGTGGCAATGACAGGTCATGCAGAGGATAAGGGGTTCAACTACCGCAACAAGTAGCAGATGATCGTTGTCGTCCTAATGTAGTAAAGGAGAGCAAGAGCGAGAGAGTGGGCTTGTATCAGAATGAACAAGGGGGTTGTGCTTGCCTGGCACTTCTGAAGATAGAATAGCTCTTCATCGGTGTCATCGATCACGTCATCGGAAACAACATCTACTGAGAGGGGGCAATTACCGGCAAACAAGGAAGAATACAATCAATGCAATGCAACAATATGATGCATGATCATGACATGGCAATATGCTATGGTTTGAGCTAATGCAACTAGCAATATGTTAAATGGAGTTGGTTTGAACCCTAGGATCAAATTCAAATTCAAACTATGAATTCAAATAGTGCATTATCATGTTTTGGACTATACAATGAGATTAACTTGCTCAGACATGCATGAAAATGGTACAGATGGATTCCTTGAATTTTTCTGATAATTTTTCATATATAAATCTTTTCAATCTGAGTTATAGATTATTTTCTATGATTTTTCAAAGTTTTGGATATTTTCTGAAATAAATAAAT
This sequence comes from Triticum monococcum, assembly GCA_034509565.1. Classification (NCBI taxonomy): domain Eukaryota; kingdom Viridiplantae; phylum Streptophyta; class Magnoliopsida; order Poales; family Poaceae; genus Triticum; species Triticum monococcum. The sequence continues at coordinate 295,406,707 of CM067845.1, read as the reverse complement.
CATTTAAGATTTATTTAAATTCCAGAAAAAGGATTACTGCGTCAGCCTGACATCATGATGATGTCACCAAGTCAACAGGGCTGGTCCGGGTCAAACCTGACCAGTGGGGCCCACTGGTCAGTGACCCAAGGCTGGTTTCTGTGGCTGACGTGTGGGACCAGGTCAACGGTGACGTGGCTAGGGCACGGGGCCCACTGTCATTGTCCTAAGGTTAGCCTAATGGCGTAATTAGTACTAATCTAATCCGCCACGTCAGCTTGCCGGAGTTTGGCCGGCGGCGACCTCAAACCGTGGCGACGTTCGCTCGGGATTGAGCTACGGGCGACCATTTGCCTCGCTGTTTGCATCTAATGGCAGCGGTGAGTGTGGTGCATCCAGTAGGGCAGACGGCGGAGGCTGGTATGGCCGGAGTAGGCGGCGGGGGGGGGGGAGCTAGGCGGCGGCCGGAGTTCAGGGTTGGTGCGGGTTGGCGCTAGGGGGCACAGTAGGTCGAATGGGTGGGCGCGCCCGGCTCCTGGAAGCGTGCTGAGCACAGCAGTGTGCTCGGCTTCGAGCTACCGTGGCTCTAGCCACGACGGCGTCGAGGCCCAGCGGCGGCGAGCTTCGGGTGCTCGCGGGGCAGCAGCTACGGGGCGAAAACGACAGCGTGGTTAAGGGGGAAAGGACCGAGAGCTCATAGTGGGTCGACGGGTAGGCTCAGCGGCTCGGGGGAGGTCCTGACGACGGAGAATCGAGGATGGGGGCCGTCGGAGTCCGAGGAAGAAGATGGAGCTGATGGCGGCGTTGTAGGGGCTCCCGCGGGGCGTGGCTCGGTGAGGAGGAAGAGGGGGTCGAGGCGGAGCCTCTGAGCGCATCGGCGAGGCGAGGCAGTGGTTGTGGCCACGGCGGTGCGCGTCGGCGGCGACGATGTTCTCGGGCGGCTGCGAGAAGAGAACCAGAGAGGGAGAAGAGGCGCTGGGAGAGCCAGAGAGGGTCGAGGGGGCCGCGGGCATCTCCGTGGCGCGGTTAGGAGGCCAGGGAGGCTGCCACCGCGAAGCAGGAGGTGGAGGCCTCTTGTGTGCGCTGCTACTGGCACGCAGCTGCTTCGGGGCAAGGGGAGGAAGACGACGGGGAGGTGGAGGAGGGCTGGGCCGGTATAGTAGCGGGCCGCATAGGTGGGCTGGCCTCTCTGGTGGGCTTCACAGGTGAGGCCAGGTAAAAACTGCTCTGTTTTATTATCTGTGTTGTTTTCCTTTTATTTAAACATTTTGCCAGTGATTCAAAATCACAAGTAAATCAAAGCAGGGCAAAACCTTCTGAATATTTGTATGTTGCCATTATGGACTATTCCAAAGGCACATAAATAATTTCAGGGCCTTTTAAAATATATTCTATATAATTGAATATAATCCAAAAGTCAAATACTTACTGATTTAAATTCAGAGTCCCAAAAATAATTCCTTAAAAATGTTCCAGAATTTTGGTTTGATATATAACTCTTGCCAAAATTCAAAAAACAATTTTTAGGGCATTTTGGATTCACAGAATGCTATTTAAAGGGTGCTTGCCCTTCTTTTAATCAGATTTCTGAGGTTTCAACAATCCTCAATTCAAGTTTTAGAATTTAGACATGATGCATGGATGCTCTCTTATGCAACTAATGCAAACAATTCTAAGGCTGTGACAAAGCTTTTGCCTCTGTTTCAAAAAAAACACGGCAAGAGGAATTTCTTTTATAGTAGAGACGATAATGGAGTGAAGTCCATGCATGCAACGCCATAAGCTACAGAGTAGTAGTAGAGCACTTTACGTACAGAGCCATATTGCACAGTTCCCAATGCCCCTCCAGGCTTTTCCGGCTCCTCGGGCTTAATTGGGAGGCGCTAGTTTAAATATGCTACTAGCTGGAAGCTGCAAGCGAGGTGCGGGTAGGGCGAGCACACGAGCCACGGGATGCTGGGAAGGAAAACCCGTTCACGTGGCTAGGCTGTCCAGTGCACCCAGATTGTGGGGCCGCACGTCCGTTTGACTTCAAAACTCAAACTACCCGTGTAAAATATTGGCTCGCGGCGAAGTGTAGTAGTACTATTTTTTTTTAAAGGTCGCCGTGCGTTCGGCCGGGATCGAACCCACAAAACGGGGTATACACTCCCGCGACCACAAGTAGTACTCATTGGAGTACAACGCAACCTAGAATCGCCTTTTGTCGCTAGTAGTGCGTACACTGTTCCTTACAAGAAACCCCTAAGAGCATGGTTAATAGTACAGCTAGCTGCTGGCTATAAGCCAGTGCCATGTCATCTACAGCCCATCTTATAGCCAACATGTAGTGGTAGTTTATTTCTTATAGCCTGCTGACTCAGCTCTATTGTACTTGCTCTAATAATGCAAGAAACCACTAAAATGCCAAGAAACTACTACCACTTGCATACGTGGCAGACTTAAGATAAGACTACCTTATCAACCATTGTACATGCTCTTACCAACAAAAATCCTCGAGTGACCTCCTACCTCCGGCCCGTCCACCTAGTCATCCTCGGCCATGGGACGCAGCTACTACCGCCGACAGAAGGCGAGGTCAAAACCGCCGGCGGTGCGGAGCCCATGTTGCGGCAGCCCGGATGCCAGCTCCGTCCGGCCATCGCGGCCGCTAGCTAGCCAAGATAGCTCCGTCCAGCTGCTTGTCTACAAGGTTTGCTAGCTAGATTGGCAAGGCAGCGCGGCGGCTTGCTCGCGCGCGCCGCGCTAAGGCCAGCCATCTGGCTCGAGCGAAGGCCAGCGCGGCGGCTTTCTCGCTCGTGAGTCACGCTCGGGCCAGCTTGCCAACCCGTGCGGAGGCCAGTGCGGTGTCCGGCCCGTCCAGCGGAGCGGTGGCCAACTCGCTCATCACCGGCGCCACCGACAAACACGCATCAGTACTGTTTGAAGTAATGTTCAGGAAAAATAATGATTTGAGGGGGAATAACAGGATAGAAGGTCAGATGTGGGTCCCTCGTGTCAACGGTCAAACAAAATGTGTTGGTTTAAGCTGCCTCATCAGCACGGACATGTGGGCCAACCCTGTCATTAATGGGTTTAAACGAACCTAATTGGTAGGAGTACTAGGTAGTTTTTGGCATGGATTAAGAAATTTTGGGTATGTTTTAGCTATTTTTTGTACAATATATTCCTCCTAGGGCTGGTTGAAAGTGGTAGTTTTTTGTTAACTACTCTACATATTGTAAGTAGGAGTGAAAGTTAAGCTTTGGAAGCCAATAAGCAAGGCTAGTTACATAGTGCATATGTGTACATGCTTGAAAGTAAATATCAACCATGAGTGACTAATATCTTGATGGAAAACTCAAAACTATGGAATACTAGGAAAAGAAATGTGTCGGTGTCAAAACCGGTGGATCTCGGGTAGGGGGTCCCGAACTGTGCGTCTAGGCCGGATGGTAATAGGAGGCAGGGAACACGATGTTTTACCCAGGTTCAGGCCCTCTTGATGGAGGTAAAACCCTACGTCCTGCTTGATTAATATTGATGATATGGGTAGTACAAGAGTAGATCTACCACGAGATCAAGGAGGCTAAACCCTAGAAGCTAGCCTATGGTATGATTGTTGTATATGGAGTTGATGTCCTACGAACTACAACCCTCCGATTTATATAGACACCGGATAGGGTTAGGGTTACATAGAGTCGGTTACAATGGTAGGAGATCTTGAATATCCTCATCGCCAAGCTTGCCTTCCACGCCAAGGAAAGTCCCATCCGGACACGGGACGAAGTCTTCAATCTTGTATCTTCATAGTCCAGGAGTCCGGCTGAAGGTATAGTCCGGCTACCCAAACACCCCCTAATCCAGGACTCCCTCAGTAGCCCCTGTACCAGGCTTCAATGACGACGATTCCGGCGCGCAAATTGTCTTCGGCATTGCAAGGCGGGTTCCTCCTCCAAGTCCTTCATAGAAGATTGTGAACACCAAGAGTAGTGTCCGGCTCTGCAAAATAAGCTTCCACATATTGCCATAGAGAGAATAATATTAACACAAATCAAATCTGCTGACGTATTCCGCAGTGCGTCATCACACTACGGCCAAATCCTTTACTCGAATCGTTTTCACTTTTCCACCTCAGCATGTTTTGCGAGGCGGTTTCTTTGGCACATCTTGTCAAAGCAGAGATCGTGTACCCCCCTTTTACGGGATTCTCATCAATACGGACGTGGGTAACCCAACCGCGCCACTTATCACGGTGCTTGGGAGGCAAGCGAGTTTTACTAGGCAGGTGGGGACGCACAACCGCATCCGCCCATATAAGGGGATAAGGATCCACCTTTTTACCTACGCCTTCTTCCTCCTTTGCCTATCCATCTCCTGCGCACCCGAGCTCCAGCGCCCAAGCCCGCACTTCCCACCTCAACCTTCTCCAGCAATGTCCGGAGCGGGAGGCAAGTGGATGGTCTCCTCCGCCATGGAGGGCCAAGTCAAGAAGCTAAGGAAGGCTGGATACCTGTCCAAGGACATCGCGCACCGGCTTCCCGAAAAGGGGCAGCTTCTCCCCACCCCAAGGCCCCATGAGAGGGTAGTATTTCTCCCCCACTTCCTCCGCGGACTGGGTTTTCCACTCCGCCCATTTGTCCGGGGGCTCATGTTCTACTACGGCCTGGATTTCCATGATCTGGCTCCGAACTTCATCCTCAACATCTCGGCGTTTTATCGTCGTGTGCGAGGCTTTTCTCCGCGTCCGCCCTCATTTCGGCCTCTGGCTCAAGACCTTCAACGTCAAGCCCAAGGTGGTGCGCGGCAGCCAGGCAGAGTGCGGAGGCGCCATGGCGGGCAAGATGGCCAACGTCCTATGGTTCGAGGGCTCTTTTGTGGAGACCCTAAAGGGATGGCAATCCAGGTGGTTTTCTATCACCGAGCCGCACGATCCGAAATGGACCATAGCCCCCGAGTTCCCATCCGGACCCCCCACGCGGCTTATGTCCTGGAAAGAGACGGGCCTGTCGTGGGGTGACAAAAAAGAGGTGACCGGATTGCAAACATGCATCCAGTCCCTGGTGATCAAGCCAGTCCGGCTTGTTAATGTAATCCAGGTTATGCTCGTCCGCCGGATCCTCCCGTGCCAACAACAGGATTTTAATCTGTGGGAGTTTGATCCGGCGCAGCATCAAACCCTCAGCAGGCTCTTCGACACGACGTACGAAGACGCATGGAAGATGCTATTCAAGGGCACCGAGGCTCCCACATCCGCTTCCGAGGACCGCGGATACAGCTCGCAGCGTCATGCTAGCGAGGTAAGCCATCTACACCTTTTACAGGATGTTAAGCTTTTTTCATAGTTTGACTCTATGCGGGATCTAAACTCCCTTACCTTTGACAGGCTTGGCGGGCGATATCCGGACCGATTAACTGTCCGGCTCCGCTGCCCGAAGACCCAGCCCCAGCTCTACTAGTGAAGCTATTGGTTCCGGCGCCTTATGTGGTGCCGGAGAAGAAGGCCAAGAAGAAGAAGACCACGGGGACTCGAAAGAGTGCCCGCAACATGGTGGTGTCGGACTCGTCATCTGACAAGTCTGAGACGCCCTCCTCCCGTGAAAACGAGGAGGAGGAAGAAGAAAACTCTCCCCCCCCCCCAGCGGAGGGAGGAGAGAAGAGGAAGGCCGCCCCAACGGGGGAGGCCGAGGGGTCTAGGAAAAGGAAGACCCCTCCGCCGGACTACGCCTGTCGGGACCCCAATCCCAAGTCACACCGATCTAGCATGTAACCCTTCATATCACTTTGCGGCCTCACGCACGGTATTCCCGCGGGTGCCACCTTACCTGGCCTAGGACCGTTTGCGCATTTTGGCTCATGTATATGATAGTGTCGCTACCATCCATATGACAAAGAACCCGGGCCGACATGACTAGTCGTGAACCCAAAGTGGCACTAACCTATGGGAACAGGCATACATGATTCACATCGAGCGTGTCGGTCAGTAGCGTGTGAATCCGGGCTGTAGCACTGGGCTAACAGGACTCCGGGAACCCGGGCTGTAGCAGGCTAAGCAGGACTCCGGATGTCACCGCGTGACATTTCCCCGAAGAGACAGACACAGGAACAAAGTGAAACACATGCCGGCCAGTCAAGTGTCCTGAGCAGTAGTGCTGGGCTAACAGGACTCCGGTGAACCGGGCTGTAGCGGACTACTATGGCACATGGAAACACAAGACTACATTTCCCCATAAGAGAGGCTATCAGAGGTAAACAACTAGGTTGTCGGATCCCACACATAGCAATACACGTTACACGTACGCATAACATGCAAGTATGTGTTGTACATCATGGCATCACAACATAACTCAAACTCATATAGATAAAGGCCCAGAAGAGCCACATAGCATAAATACAAACAGGGGTCACATGACCCATCATTCAGAGCATACAAGCAACAAGCGGAAGCATTACATGTCTGAGTACAGACAACTACAAAAGAAAAAGACTAAGAAGCCTAACTAAACACGACCCTCCCAAGGGTACAAGATCGTAGCTGGGATACAAGCTACTCGTCGAAGCCACTAGTGTAACCAACTGCAAAACATAAATAAGCAAACGTGAGTACAAAGGTACTCAGCAAGTCTTACTTCAGAACTATCTACATATGCATCATTATCATCAAAGGGGGTGGTGGAGTTTAACAGCAGCAAGCCAGCTTTGACTCAATGGCTAATCTATACTACAAGTATCAGAAACTTCTTTAGGTGAGAAGACGCACACGAGTCCACAAATTCACCATATCAATACTCCACTATGGATCCGTTCCCGTCTCCCTACGAGAACGCCATCCATAGCACTCACGCTTATCTTGCGTATTTTAGAGTATCCACTTCAAGTTGTCTATGTACTATATAAGTCCTCCAAGTTTCCATATCCGAGGAAAACGGCTATTCGAATAGATAATATTGACCCTGCAGGGGTGTACTTCTTCACACACGCTCTCGCCACTGATAGCCCTGTACACGTCATGTACCTCAGCAACCTTCAAGCGGAAGCCGGGCGGGGGTGTCGGCCACGACCTGATTAACCACACAAGTCTCTCGTCCAGGTTTATCGCCTATTCGGGTTCCATCCGCAAGGAGATCCGTCCGGGGTGTCGCTCACGGCCCCAAACGATGTGTGCAGGGTTCCCAAGCCCACCATCCGGGTGCCACTTGGTACACCGTGCCACAATGCCTAGTCTGTCCCAAGCCTGTCCCGTCGGACACCACCTGGTAGACAAGTAGCATTACCTACAAACGCCAGAAACTAGTTGCAACTCCTGGACAGAGATCAAGCGGATTAATAAGTCGAGAGGGGCCGGATAACCGGAACCCAATGTATGGTAGTAACTGGACTTGGATAACATACACAGAACTCAGTGCTTAAGGACGGTTCCAATGAGACAACCCACCATGTACTCCTACATGGCCTCTCATCGCTACCTTTACCAAAACGTGTTCACACACTTAGCCTTTACCGGTAGGACATGTTCACCACTCCGATTCATTCCCGATGAATCAGACCTGACACAACTCTAAGCATAGCTGGCATAAAGAAAACAAGCATGGATGAGCAGGCACATCAAGGCTCAAGCAACTCCTACTCATGCTAGTGGGTTTCAACTATTTACTATGGCAATGACAGGTCATGCAGAGGAATGGGTTCAGCTACCGCAGCAAAAAGTAGCAGTTTGAATCGTTGTTGTCCTAATGCAGTAAAAGGAGCAGGAGCGAGAGAGTGGGACTTTATCGAGATGCTCAAGGGGGTTTGCTTGCCTGATAGATCGACGAAGAAGCACTGCTCCTCAGACAGGTACTCGGGACAGCTTCCGGAGTAGAACCTATCGAGAGGGAACGGTGCCGGCAATCAATAAACAACCATATGCAACAATATGATGCATGAAGATAACATTCAAAGATGCTATGATTTGCCCTAATGCATCTAGCATCAATTTGATTGAAGTCCATATGAACCAAGGGTTCATATGCAAACCCCAAATTAAGTATATAACATGCCATTATTACGTTTTCACTTATACAGCAAGTATAAGTTGGTTTTTCATGCATGAAACTAGCATAAATGGATTCCTTGCATTTTTCTGATAATTTTTCATATATAATTTATTTGATTTGGAGTTACGGTTGAATTACTATGATTTTTTGAAGTTTTAACTATTTTCTGAAATTCTCTGAATTATTTAAAATCCAGAAAAACAAATACTGCATCAGCATGACGTCACAGAGGCGTCAGCAGGCTGACCAGGTCAAACCTGACGTATGGGGGCCACACATCAGTGACACTGGGGTTAACCCCGGGTCAAACCCGCACTGACCAGGTTTGACTTGGCCTTGGGGCCCACTGTCAGCGGCTGGAGGGGTGGCTAATGGTGGGGATTAGCGCTAATTGAGCCGCCAGGTCAGCCTCGCCGGAGTTCGGCCAGCCGCCGGAGTACGGCCAGCGACGACCAAACCACACGGCGGTGGTTCACCGGAATGCGCTACAGGCGGCGGAAGAGCGCGCGGAGGCCACCAGAGGATAGCCCGCACACGCCAGCATCTAGCTGGCTGCTCGGGTGGCCGCGGGGTCACCGGAGACGACGGCCACGACCATGGAGGCGGCGGCCGGAGTCCGGTGGTGCACAGGCACGAGGCTACGGAGCACGAGGAGCCCGACTGGGGTTGTCTACGGCTTCCTCGCGTAACCAGGAGCACGACCATGCGCTCGGGCGCGTCTAATGCATGCTAGGTCGATGGCGGCGACGGGGTCGCCGGCGATGAGCTCATAGATGCGGCAGGGCTACCAGCTAGAGGACGCAACCGACGACGGGAGTAGGGGAAAAGATGGGCGGCCTCACAGCGGTTGCAGCACGCGTCTCGGTGGGCTCGGGGAGGATCAGACGACGCCGGGACGGCGAGGCGAATCTTCGGCGGCCGAAGAAGGGGATGACGGCGATGGTGGCGTTACGGGGCGCTCCGACGGGCTTCCTTCCGTGGAGAGGCGTAGCGCGAGGTGGCGGAGGTGCTGGGCATCCTAGCTAGGCGAGGGGGGCTCGGTGGCCACAGGAACGACGAGCGGCATCGACGAGCTCTATTCGGAAACGCACGGAGAAGGGGGAGGGGTTCCAGAGAGAGAGAGGGGGGAGACGCAGGGGGTCGAGGGAGATGCGTGGCGAGGCGGGGAAGGTCCAGGGCGACGGGAGGACAGCCAGGCAGGGTGGAGGTGGCGCACGCGCGGCGAGCACACGCCCTCCTGCCTACTGGCAGGAGGTTGAAGACGGTGGGCGGCTGGGCTAGGCCAGCTACAAGGCTGGGCCACAGCTGGGCCGCACAGGATCTGGGTCAGCCAGGTAAGTCAGGTAAGAAGCCCAGGTAGGTTTTCTCTTGTTTTGTTTTCTTTTCTATTTTCTGACATTTGTTTTGTAACTAAAAGAAATGTTGAATCATTTCCATAAATGCTGAAAATAATTGTGGCATCTAGATATAATATTCTAGAGGCCCTCACCAATTCCCAACATTTTTGGAGCTATTAAAAATATTTATATAATTTAAACAGCTCCAATTCAAATATTTATGCATTGATTCAAAAATCCAAAATGAGTAGGAAAAATGTGCATCACCTCTGGTTGTTGTTCCCAACATTTTCCAAAGACCATGAACATTTTTTAGAAGCATTTTGGGTTCATTGAAATTCCACTTTTAATTTGAACCTATTTTGAATTGCTTTGGTGCTAGGGTTTGCAACTTCCCCATTTCAATTTCATTTGAAATATAAACATGATGCACAAAGCAAGCCTAGGACCATACCAGAACTAGGGATGTGACAACTCGCCCCCACTCGAAGAAATCTCGTCCCGAGATTCAGGAGTTGGCGGAAAGAAAGCGGGGTACTCAAGTCGAAGACGATCTTCTCGCTCCCAAGTAGCTTCTCTCTCGGTATGATGAGACCATTGAACCTTGAGAAACTTGATGTTATGACGTCGAGTGACACGCTCTGCTTGATCCAGAATGTGAATGGGGTACTCTCGATATGTGAGGTTATCTTGGAGATCAAGCGTTTCGTGGTCCACTCCGCGGATGGGATCCGAGAAGCAACACCTGAGTTGAGAGACGTGGAAAACATCATGAACTCGAGAAAGATGTGGGGGTAGTTCCAACTGGTAGGCAACCTCTCCTCGTTTAGCGAGAATGCGAAAAGGACCGATGTAACGAGGAGCCAACTTGCCCTTGATACCGAAATGATGGGTACCCTTCAAAGGAGTAACCCGAAGGTAAGCCTTGTCGCCAACTTCATAAGCCACTTCCTTATGACGACGGTCATACTGGCTCTTTTGACGAGATTGGGCTGTTTTCAAATTCTCACGAATGATGCGAACTTGCTCTTCTGCCTCTTGGATCATATCTGGTCCAAAGGATTGTCTTTCACCGGTTTCTGACCAGTTCAAAGGTGTTTGACATCTTCGTCCATACAGGATCTCGAAGGGTGCTTTCTTAAGACTGGATTGGTAGCTATTGTTATAAGCAAACTCGGCAAAGGGAAGACATTTCTCCCAATCCATACCGAATGAGATAACGCAAGCTCTAAGCATGTCTTCGAGAATTTGGTTGACCCTTTCCACCTGACCACTTGATTGAGGGTGGAAAGCGGTACTGAAAGAAAGATGGGTGCCCATGGCAGTTTGGAAACTTTCCCAGAAATGAGAGGTGAAAAGACTACCACGGTCTAAATTGATCTCTAGTGGAATACCATAGAGTGACACTACTCGGGAGATATATAAGTCAGCGAGCTGACTAGCAGTGATACTCTCTCAAATAGGTAGGAAGTGAGCCACTTTGGAAAGACGATCAATGACTACGAAGATAGCATTATTTCCTTTCTTGGTCCTGGGAAAGCCGGTGATGAAGTCCATACCAACTTTGTCCCATTTCCACTCGGGAATAGCTAAAGGTTGAAGGGTGCCAGCAGGTCTTTGATGCTCTGCCTTAACGCGATGACAAACGTCACAGTTGGCAATATACTGAGCGATTTCTCTCTTCATCCTAGTCCACCAGAACCTCTGGCGTAGGTCCTGATACATCTTTGTACTACCGGGATGAATCGTGAGAGGGGATTCATGGGCCTCCTTAAGGATCAGTTGCTGCATCTGTTGACATTTGGGAACCACCAAACGGTTACCAAAGTAAACAACACCTCGTTCATCCATGGAGAAACAACCAGCAACTCCCTTGGAAATATTCTTCTTGATCCGGGAGATTCCCGTATCATGCTTCTGAGCCTCTATGATCTGATCCGTAAGGGTAGGTTTCGCCACCAAGGTAGAAAGGAAACCATGAGGAGCTATGTGAAGGTTAAGCTTACAGAATTCCTCATGGAGGGGCGGTTGACAATGTTGCAATATGAGGTTGTTGCAATAGGATTTATGACTTAAAGCATCAGCCATGACATTGGCTTTGCCTGGGGTGTAGGTGATTCCTAAGTCGTAATCCGAGATCAACTCCAACCAACGTCTCTGTCTGAGATTCAGATCCGGTTGGGTGAAGATATACTTGAGACTCTGATGGTCGGTGTAGATTTCGCAATGGTTACCAAGAAGGTAATGTCGCCAAGTCTTAAGTGCATAGACTACGGCTGCAAGCTCCAGATCATGTGTAGGATAATTTTCCTCATGTGGATGCAACTGTCGAGATGCATAGGCAATCACATGACGATCCTGCATAAGAATGCAACCTAGTCCTTGACGCGAAGCATCGCAATAGATAACAAAGTCTTTAGTGAAATCCGGTGGCACGAGTATGGGTGCAGAAGTCAGGCATCTTTTCAGTTCCTGAAAACTGTGCTCACACTATGGGGTCCACTCAAACCTTTTATCTTTCTTGAGAAGCTCCGTGAGGGGTTTGGCCACTTTGGAGAAGTTTTCAATGAAGCGGCGATAATAACTGGCTAGACCAAGGAAACTCCTAACTTGTTTGACTGTTTCGGGTGGAGTCCAATCGAGAACGGCTTTGACTCTCTCGGGATTTACAGCAATGCCCTTACCGGAGATCACGTGGCCCAGATAGGTCACTTCTGGCAACCAAAATTCACACTTGGAGAACTTGGCATAAAGACGATGCTCTCGGAGTTTTTCTAACACAAGCCTAAGATGTTCGGCATGCTCTTCCTTGTTCTTCGAGTAAATAAGAATATCATCGAGATAAACCACGACGAACTTATCTAAGTACTCCATAAAGATCGAGTTCATCAAGCGGGAGAAAGTAGCTGGAGCATTGGTTAGGCCGAAAGACATCACGGTGTACTCGTATTGACCATAACGAGTGACAAAGGCCGTTTTGGGGATGTCCCCGTTTCTGATCTTGATTTTGTGGTAGCCTAACCTCAAATCCATCTTGGAAAAGACTGAGGATCCAGCGAGCTGATCATACAGGTCGTTGATCCTGGGGAGCGGATACTTGTTCTTTATCGTGACCAAATTAACGGGATGATAATCTACAACCATTCGATCTGAACCATCCTTCTTCTTGACGAAGAGGACAGGACAAGCCCAAGGAGAAGAACTGGGACGGATGAAACCCTTTTGCAAGGACTCATCAAGTTGTTTCTTAAGCTCGGCTAACTCCAAAGGTGCCATCTTGTATGGTCTCCTAGAGATTGGAACAGTTCCTGGGATAAGTTCTATGACAAACTCTACATCTCTGTCAGGTGGGACACCTGGCAGTTCTTCTGGAAAGACATCCGGGAAGTCACGGACTACCGGAATATCTCCAAGGTCTGGAAGAGGGCTGGCATTAAGAGAATAGAGTTGACGCCTTGCAACTCTAGTGGAGACAGTGACTATTTTGCCAGATGGATGTGTAAGTTGAACAGATCTGGTGTAACAATCGATCTTGGCATGATGAGCTGTCATCCATTCCATACCCAAGATGATGTTAATATCTGAGGACTTGAGAGATATCAAAGAAGCAAGGAAAACCAGTCTATCAACAAGGATTTCATTACCATGGCTTACCTTGGAGGTTTGCCATTTGGAACCAGGAGTCTGGATTATTAGTGGAGTTGGCATATCACAAAATGACATGTCGTGCAACCGAGCGTAACCTTCAGATATGAAGGAGTGGGATGCTCCAGTATCAAACAGAACTGAAGCTAGGTGACAATTGACAAGAAGTATACCCAGTACGACATCGGGATCATCTTGAACTTCTGAAGCTGAGACATGGTGCACACATGCTCGTTCAATGGAGGCTGGCTTGGTACTGATCATCTTAACTGATGGCTTTTCACGGCCAACAGACCTCTCAGACTGGGGTGGAGCATAACTGGACTGAGGGCAGTCACGTGCATAGTGTCCTGGTTCTCCGCAGGTAAAGCAAGTTCCTGAGGTAGGACGTGGACCTATGTTGGCAAGTGGTCCACTAATAGGCCTGAGTGGAGCATGTTGCTGAGTTGGGTGAGGCGCCACATAGGATGGCCTCGGTGCATATCGAGGTGGAAGAGCCGAGTTCGGAATCCAAATCCGTCGCTTCTGAGAGCCAGAGCGGGAGGAAGAACCCAGATCACGGTTGTGCTTATGGGACTCCTCGTAAGTGAGCTGAGCTGTCTCTGCATTAATGGCCTTGTTCATAAGAGCCTGGAAAGTATCACAATGATGCAGGTGGAGATCACGACGCAACTTAGGGTGGAGACCCTTCCAGAACCTAGCCTGCTTCTTAGTGTCCGTGGACACTTCTTCTGTAGCATAGCGGGCGAGGTTTCCAAACTCCCTACTGTAAGCATCAACAGGCAGCTTACCTTGGGTAAAATTACAGAACTCTTCCCTCTTGCGGTCAAAGAGAGCCTGAGGAATGTGGTGCTCACGAAAAGCCTCGGTGAAATCCCTCCAGGTAGGAATCTGACCAGCTGGAAGCATAGCCTCATAGCTCTGCCACCAAATACTAGCAGGTCCTTCCAAGTGATATGTAGCATAGGTGACCTTGTCACTTTCAGCGACGTTCGCAGAATGCAACTTGTGAGTGATGCTTCGGAGCCAGTCATCCGCATCGAGTGGCTCAATGGAATGATGGAAGGTGGGTGGTTTCAGACTAATGAAGTCGGTGATGGAAACCAACTTCTTACGCTGATGTGCGGTGTTCTGCTCAATCTGTGCCAGCAAGCGGTTAGTCTCACGCTTGTTCCTCTCGGATGCTAACAAGAACTCTGCCACCAAAGACTGGTCAGGAGGATCCTCGTCCCTACCATCTCCATGGTTCTTGCTATGAGCAACTGAAACTCGGTTGGCAGACGACATCCTGACACAGAAACCAAGGAAACAAGGATGGAATTAGCATCGACATAGGGATGCGGAAAGTAATGCAAAAGCATTGGAAAGTCTTGAAATCCTGGGACAATTTTGGAAGCATAACGGCTGTAAATGCTCAAAAGGATTTTTGAGACATTCATCAAAGGAATAGCATAATCAATCAGCATCATAATATCAAGGTTCTGGGTCAAATTGAGGACACACAGAAGTAGTAAAACTATATTGAGACACAACCCAACAATCCTAAGACTTTACGGTTTAGTAACACGTCATCCTGAGAGATAGAGGAGAAGCCTAGGCCTTAACCCTCGTAGAAAAGAAGAGGCTGACTCAGAAAGAATGACATGAGGTAAAGGAGTAAAAAGAGCCTTATGTTCCCTTCCACAATCAATTCCCTTATGTAACTAAAGCATTTCTAGACTCAACTTCGACCAGCATGGCTTGGTAATCCTACAGTCAGTCAGGCTCTGATACCAACGCTGTCGGGACCCCGATCCCAAGTCACACCGATCTAGCATGTAACCCTTCATATCACTTTGCGGCCTCACGCACAGTATTCCCGCGGGTGCCACCTTACCTGGCCCGGGACCGTTTGCGCATTTTGGCTCACGTATATGATAGTGTCGCTAGCATCCATATGACAAAGAACCCGGGCCGACATGACTAGTCGTGAACCCAAAGTGGCACTAACCTATGGGAACAGGCATACATGATTCACATCGAGCGTGTCGGTCAGCAGCGTGTGAATCCGGGCTGTAGCACTGGGCTAACAGGACTCCGGGAACCCGGGCTGTAGCAGGCTAAGCAGGACTCCGGATGTCACCGCGTGACATTTCCCCGAAGGGACAGACACAGGAACAAAGTGAAACACATGCCGGCCAGTCAAGTGTCCTGAGCAGTAGTGCTGGGCTAACAGGACTCCGGTGAACCGGGCAGTAGCGGACTACTATGGCACATGGAAACACAAGACTACATTTCCCCATAAGAGAGGCTATCAGAGGTAAACAACTAGGTTGTCGGATCCCACACATAGCAATACACGTTACACGTACGCATAACATGCAAGTATGTGCTGTACATCATGGCATCACAACATAACTCAAACTCATATAGATAAAGGCCCAGAAGAGCCACATAGCATAAATACAAACAGGGGTCACATGACCCATCATTCAGAGCATGCAAGCAACAAGCGGAAGCATTACATGTCTGAGTACAAACAACTACAAAAGAAAAATACTAAGAAGCCTGACTAAACACGACCCTCCCAAGGGTACAAGATCGTAGCTGGGATACAAGCTACTCGTCGAAGCCACTAGTGTAACCAACTGCAAAACATAAATAAGCAAACGTGAGTACAAAGGTACTCAGCAAGTCTTACTTCAGAACTATCTACATATGCATCATTATCATCAAAGGGGGTGGTGGAGTTTAACAGCAGCAAGCCAGCTTTGACTCAATGGCTAATCTATACTACGAGTATCAGAAACTTCTTTAAGTGAGAAGACGCACACGAGTCCACAAATTCACCATATCAATACTCCACTATGGATCCGTTCCCGTCTCCCTTCGAGAAGGCCATCCATAGCACTCACGCTTATCTTGCGTATTTTAGAGTATCCACTTCAAGTTGTCTATGTACTATATAAGTCCTCCAAGTTTCCATATCCGAGGAAAACGGCTATTCGAATAGATAATATTGACCCTGCAGGGGTGTACTTCTTCACACACGCTCTCGCCACTGATAGCCCTGTACACGTCATGTACCTCGGCAACCTTCAAGCGGAAGCCGAGCGGGGGTGTCGGCCACGACCTGATTAACCACACAAGTCTCTCGTCCAGGTTTATCGCCTATTCGGGTTCCATCCGCAAGGAGATCCGGCCGGGGTGTCGCTCACGGCCCCAAACGATGTGTGCAGGGTTCCCAAGCCCACCATCCGGGTGCCACTTGGTACACCATGCCACAATGCCTAGTCTGTCCCAAGCCTGTCCCGTCGGACACCACCTGGTAGACAAGTAGCATTACCTACAAACGCCAGAAACTAGTTGCAACTCCTGGATAGAGATCAAGCGGATTAATAAGTCGAGAGGGGCCGGATAACCGGAACCCAATGTGTGGTAGTAACTGGACTTGGATAACATACACAGAACTCAGTGCTTAAGGACGGTTCCAATGAGACAACCCACCATGTACTCCTACATGGCCTCTCATCGCTACCTTTACCAAAACGTGTTCACATACTTAGCCTTTACCGGTAGGACATGTTCACCACTCCGATTCATTCCTGATGAATCAGACCTGACACAACTCTAAGCATAGCTGGCATAAAGAAAACAAGCATGGATGAGCAGGCACATCAAGGCTCAAGCAACTCCTACTCATGCTAGTGGGTTTCAACTATTTACTATGGCAATGACAGGTCATGCAGAGGAATGGGTTCAGCTACCGCAGCAAAAAGTAGCAGTTTGAATCGTTGTTGTCCTAATGCAGTAAAAGGAGCAGGAGCGAGAGAGTGGGACTTTATCGAGATGCTCAAGGGGGTTTGCTTGCCTGATAGATCGACGAAGAAGCACTGCTCCTCAGACAGGTACTCGGGACAGCTTCCGGAGTAGAACCTATCGAGAGGGAACGGTGCCGGCAATCAATAAACAACCATATGCAACAATATGATGCATGAAGATAACATTCAAAGATGCTATGATTTGCCCTAATGCATCTAGCATCAATTTGATTGAAGTCCATATGAACCAAGGGTTCATATGCAAACCCCAAATTAAGTATATAACATGCCATTATTACGTTTTCACTTATACAGCAAGTATAAGTTGGTTTTTCATGCATGAAACTAGCATAAATGGATTCCTTGCATTTTTTTGATAATTTTTCATATATGATTTATTTGATTTGGAGTTACGGTTGAATTACTATGATTTTTTGAAGTTTTAACTATTTTCTGAAATTCTCTGAATTATTTAAAATCCAGAAAAACAAATACTGCATCAGCATGATGTCACAGAGGCGTCAGCAGGCTGACCAGGTCAAACCTGACGTGTGGGGGCCACACGTCAGTGACACTGGGGTTAACCCCGGGTCAAACCCGCACTGACCAGGTTTGACTTGGCCTTGGGGCCCACTGTCAGCGGCTGGAGGGGTGGCTAATGGTGGGGATTAGCGCTAATTAAGCCGCCAGGTCAGCCTCGCCGGAGTTCGGCCGGCGACGACCAAACCACACGGCGGTGGTTCGCCGAAATGCGCTACAGGCGGTGGAAGAGCGTGCGGAGGCCACCAGAGGATAGCCCGCACACGCCCGCATCTAGCTGGCTGCTCGGGTGGCCGCGGGATCGCCGGAGACGACGGCCACGACCATGGAGGCGGCAGCCGGAGTCCGGTGGTGCACAGGCACGAGGCTACGGAGCACGAGGAGCCCGACTGGGGTTGTCTACGGCTTCCTAGCGTAACCAGGAGCACGACCGTGCGCTCGGGCGCGTCTAATGCATGCTAGCTCGATGGCGGCGACGGGGTCGCCGGCGATGAGCTCACGGATGCGGCAGGGCTACCAGCTAGAGGACGCAACCAACGACGGGAGTAGGGGGAAAAGATGGGCGGCCTCACAGCGGTTGCAGCACGCGTCTCGGTGGGCTCGGGGAGGATCAGACGACGCCGGGACGGCGAGGCGAATCTTCGGCGGCTGAAGAAGGGGATGACGGCGATGGCGGCGTTACGGGGCGCTCCGACGGGCTTCCTTCCGTGGAGAGGCGTAGCGTGAGGTGGCGGAGCTGCTGGGCATCCTAGCTAGGCGAGGGGGGCTCGGTGGCCACGGGAACGACGAGCGGCGTCGACGAGCTCTATTCGGAAACGCACGGAGAAGGGGGAGGGGTTCCAGAGAGAGAGAGGGGGAGACGCAGGGGGTCGAGGGAGATGCGTGGCGACGCGGGGAAGGTCCAGGGCGACGGGAGGACAGCCAGGCAGGGTGGAGGTGGCGCGCGCGCGGCGAGCACACGCCCTCCTGCCTACTGGCAGGAGGTTGAAGACGGTGGGCGGCTGGGCTAGGCCAGCTACAAGGCTGGGCCACAGCTGGGCCGCACAGGATCTGGGTCAGCCAGGTAAGTCAGGTAAGAAGCCCAGGTAGGTTTTCTCCTGTTTTGTTTTCTTTTCTATTTTCTGACATTTGTTTTGTAACTAAAAGAAATGTTGAATCATTTCCATAAATGCTGAAAATAATTGTGGCATCTAGATATAATATTCTAGAGGCCCTCACCAATTCCCAACATTTTTGGAGCTATTAAAAAAATTTATATAATTTAAACAGCTCCAATTCAAATATTTATGCATTGATTCAAAAATCCAAAATGAGTAGGAAAAATGTGCATCACCTCTGGTTGTTGTTCCCAACATTTTCCAAAGACCATGAACATTTTTGAGAAGCATTTTGGGTTCATTGAAATTCCACTTTTAATTTGAACCTATTTTGAATTGCTTTGGTGCTAGGGTTTGCAACTTCCCCATTTCAATTTCATTTGAAATATAAACATGATGCACAAAGCAAGCCTAGGACCATACCAGAACTAGGGATGTGACAACGCCCCCGACGCCGAAGAGGGCGAAGAGGAGTGGCCAAACAGGGCCAAGCGTCCGGCGAAATCGTAAGTTCGGATATCAAAGTAACTCATGATGTTCCTTTGTTGCACAGCTTTCCCTAATGTCGAATGTAATTATGCAATCCGCCCCGGGCCGAAGTCAAAGAATCGTCGGGCCGCTCCCTGGACTCATCGGATGTGAACTCAGTTCTGCCCGCTGTCTCCCCCCGCACTGCGGATGACGCCGAAGTGGCGTCGCGACAAGCCCCGGGGCAGGAGGAGGTGGTCCTGGAGGAACCGCAAGGCAACCTCCCGGACTCTAGGAGTGAAGGGGATAAGGCTCCCCAGGGCTCCAAGTCCGGCTTTGTGCCGGACACCGCGCCGAAACCTTCCACAGTTCCGGACCGCGGTAGGCAAACTCCTTCCAAGAGGAGGAAGCCTTCTGAGCTGATGGCCTCCGTCCAGCCGGAGGTGCCGGACAATCTGCTGGAGGTGCTTGACGACGCCTCCATCGACGAGGGGCACCGTACTATTATGAGTACGGTGATCCAGAAGGTTCAGTCCGCCAAGAGCGGACTGACTGAAGCTTGTGCTAGCCTTCTAACAGGCTTCGAGGTAAGTAAAAATATGTAAAAATATTACCGCATAGACAGTAGCCCCTGATGCTCTGTTTGGCATTCGGAAAGAAAAGCCGAATAGAGGATCCATTAAATTTCGCATGAGTCTAAAAAAGAGTCAATATGCGTATGCAGGCTTCGCTGCTATCCACCGCCGCACTAACTGTGGAGGTGGTTGTCCTGAAGCAGGACCTCGAGCGGACCGAGCAAGAGCTCGACCTTGCCAAGCGGCGGCTCGAGGAGAAAGAAGGTAAGAAAAACCTTACAGAAAATGTGCCTATAAAGAGGCTTGATTGCAAAAAGAATAACAGGATTGTACTGCTTATTGTAGGGGCCACGACTGAGGTGGCGACCCTTATGCAGGCGCTGTCTGAGGCCGAAAAGAAAACGGCCGCGGAGCGCACCGAGCGAGACAGACTTGGGGCTCAGGTCGGCGAGGTGCAGCAAGAGCTTCAGGCTCTCATGAAAAACATGAGTTTGGAGCTTGAGTCGAAGGCGCAAGCATCTGAGCTTGCGACGGCCCTAGAGGCTGTCAAGTCTACCAAGGCCGAAGCCCAAAAGGCCCTCCAAGAGTTGGAGGAGATGAGGAAGATAGCAGCGGGTAAGGCATTCTTTATGCAAAGCAGAAATATAAAAGTGAACTACTTGTTACTTACCCGAATCCGGAGCTCTCCAGGGGCATTCGCAGATCTTCCCCGCAGCGTATCCGACGCCGCCGCATTCTACCGAGCTGAAGAGGGTAGCTCGACGGAGAAGGTGTTCTGGTCTCAGTATTCTGAGGCCGGACACCCTGTGCCCTTGAGCGACCAGCTGAAATAGCTGGTCGAGCTCCACAAGGCGGCCGAACAGGCAATGAAGGGCTTCATAGTTGGGCTGTGGCCTGGAGAGGCCCTACCTGGGAGCTATTTCGGGCTGGTGCGGCGGCTGGTGGAGGCCTGTCCGAGGCTCGAGGTCATCAAGCGCTCCGTCTGCATCGAAGGTGCCCGTCGGGCCCTTGCCCGTGCAAAGGTGCACTGGGGTAAGCTGGACGGTGAGAAGCTTGTGAAGAAAGGGCCGCCGCAGGGGAAGGAGCATCGCAAGCCCGAGAACTACTACAAGGATGTTCTTGCAGGTGCCCGCCTTGTGGCGGATGAATGTACCAAGGATGTAATTTTTGAATGAACTCGCTCGTGTTTATCCTGTGCGCTAAAAACTTGTTCATATGCGCTAAGCAATGCTTATTGAATTTAAAATATTACTTTCTGTGCGGCCGTTTATCAAAAATTGAGAGATGGCCAGTCGTCGGCTTCTGCCCACATGCCACTAGTGCTGGGGTGTTCGGGATAAACCTGAGCGCTCTTTTTCCCATAGTTGGGTCCTTCGAGGGAGGCGCTCAGCACAACGAACCAGGCAATCACACTATAATGCTTGAACACTC
The DNA here is from genome assembly GCA_034509565.1 of Triticum monococcum. NCBI lineage: Eukaryota > Viridiplantae > Streptophyta > Magnoliopsida > Poales > Poaceae > Triticum > Triticum monococcum. Next base: position 295,385,820 of record CM067845.1, on the reverse strand, counting down.
TCACTTAGCCATAGAACTCTATAATTTTAAATTTCGGCGAAGCCCCTAGTTCGGAAGACCGAGTTCGGGGCAGTATCCACGCCTTTGCTGGACAAAGCCAGCTCCTCGCTCGAAGCGGCATAAGCCTTTAGGGGCTCGAAAAACCTCTCGAACAGCGACTGGTCTCTCGCCACATCATGACAGTCAGTTTTAGCTTTCTCCACTGAGGTGCTTAACCCAGCTGAACCGGGGCACAATCGCAGTGGTTCTCCTAGTGCTACCTTAGCCGATATAGCGGAACGTAAGGCACCAAAACATAGGAGCCGGGCAAACCCAACTATTGACCCAAATCATGATTCAGAGCCGATGCATATAGTGCTATAAGTTCGGGGTGCCGCACTTGTGAAAGTGTACGGACTGCTCACACCATTATGAGGGGTACTGAAGCCCCTGGCGTGTTTGGCGTACCATGGTGTACGGGTGCAATCATGTCATTTAATAAACATATATGTGAAAAGAAGATAATGCAAAAAATAGACAGAAAGCTATGCATTGTTTATAGAGAGGCTATTTATCAAAGCCGAACGATACAAATAGTCTGGTAAGCAAAAGATATTGGACTATTTAGTATGTCCTGACCAGGGGCAGGCCGCGGAATTGTATTTAAAACAGGTATACCGCTCGTAACACAGACCACCTGGGAGTTCCATAATGCGGCATGGCTTGTCTGCCTCCCTGGATCTTGCATCGTTTGTGCGGCAGTCGAATTGCCGAACAGGTCGTCCGAAGTATGGAGTCTTGAAAGTAAGAAAACATTAAAAAAAGAATCCGGCAGCCCCTAGTACGTTTTAAGCCATATTTTGGGCGTGCCGTTATTGTGCCCCTTCCCCTGTGCCCATGGTATTTCAAGGGCGTAGTTATGTATGCGAGGTACTGGTTTCGCTATGTCGCGAGAGCTGGGGTTGGGGCCGCATTGCTACGCTTGCTCAGAGTGTGCCAGGCGGTCCTGCTGTGGGTTACTCCGGGCGCGCTTGGCAGTGTCTGGCTTTTTAATGGCCGGACTGGAGAATTGCCTGAGAAGGCTACTTTGTACCTCCGCTGCGAGAGCCGCCGTGTGCTCCTCCGTATGGAGGGAGCGTTCGGTGTTTCCATTGACCGTGATTATTCCTCGAGGGCCTGGCATCTTGAGCTTGATATATGCGTAGTGCGGCACCGCATTGAACTTTGCGAATGCAGTTCGTCCGAGCAGGGTGTGATAGCCACTGCGAAACGGGACTATATTGAAGATTAACTCTTTGCTTCGGAAATTGTCCGGGGATCCGAAGACCACGTCGAGTGTTACTGAGCCTGTACAGTTGGCTTCTACACCTGGTATAACGCCTTTAAAGGTCATTTTTGTGGGCTTAATCCTTGAGGGATCTATGCCCATTTTCCGCACTGTATCCTGATAAAGCAGGTTCAGGCTACTGCCGCCGTCCATGAGGACTCTTGTGAGATGAAATCCGTCGATGATTGGGTCGAGAACCAATGCGGAGAAGCCGCCATGACGGATGCTAGTGGGATGGTCCCTTCGATCAAAAGTGATCGGGCAGGAGGACCATGGGTTGAACTTTGGGGCAACTGGCTCCATCGCGTATACTCCCGTAGCGCACGCTTCCGCTCCCGCTTGGGAATGTGGGTTGCGTATATCATGTTCACCGTCCGCACTTGTGGGGGAAAGCCCTTCTGTCCATTGTTGTTCGGCGGCTTGGGCTCCTCCTCGTCGTCGCTATGCAGCCCCTTGTCTTTGTTTTCGGCTCTTAACTTGCCTGCCTGCTTGAACACCCAACAATCCTTGTTGGTGTGATTGGCTGGCCTTTCGGGGGTGCCATGTATCTGGCACAAGCGGTCGAGTATTCGGTCCAAACTGGACGGGCCCTGAGTATTCTTTTTGAATGGCTTTTTCCGCTGACCGGATTTATAGCCTTTGAATCCGGCATTGACTGTCGTGTCTTCATTGCTGTCGCTGCTAACGCGGCGTTTTTGCTTATTCCGACGTGTCCTCCCACTTTTGTCCTTGGTATCCGAATTACCAAGGTTCTTTGATAAGTTGTTACTGCGAGCTAGCCAGCTGTCTTCTCCCGCGCAAAAGCGGGTCATGAGTGTTGTGAGGGCTGCCATAGATTTTGGCTTTTCCTGTCCCAGGTGCCGGGCAAGCCATTCGTCGCGGATGTTATGCTTGAAGGCTGCTAGGGCCTCTACGTCCGGACAGTCGACTATCTAGTTTTTCTTTGTTAGGAACCGTGTCCAGAATTGTCTGGCCGATTCCTCTGGCTGCTGAATTATGTGGCTTAAGTCGTCGGCATCCGGTGGTCGCACGTAAGTGCCCTAGAAGTTGTCGAGGAATGCGGCTTCCAGGTCCTCCCAAGAACCGATTGAGTCTGTTGGCAAGCTGTTAAGCCAATGTCGGGCCGGTCCTTTAAGTTTGAGCGGGAAGTATTTGATGGCATGTAGATCATCACCACGTGCCATGTGGATGTGAAGGAGATAATCCTCGATCCATACCGCCGGATCTGTTGTGACATCGTATGATTCGATGTTTATGGGTTTGAAACCCTCTGGGATTTTATGATCCATTACTTCATTCGTGAAGCATAGCGGGTGTGCGGCCCCTCTGTACTGGGCTATATCACGACGCGGCTCGGAAGAGCTATGTCTGTTGTGTTCGGCCCGAACGGATTTGTTGTATCCGGAGTGAAGATCATCGTCACGTGCCGTAGGGCGCCTGCGCGATCCATAGATCGATCTTGTTTGTCTTGCCTTATCCTCCAGTACGTCTCACAGGTCTGGTGCATTTTCCCGTGCCTTAGTTGAGCGGCGTCGGGGCATGGCTTGGGTGGAGGGCCGAGAGGCCTCTCTATCGCGGCCGCGAGGTGGCCGGTCTGCCATGTCATGCACTGGTGATGTCGGTGCTTCCTCCTCTGATCGGGGTAGCGGCCTACGCTTTGGGTAACTCTTGGAGGGGCGTTTGAGTTCATACTCTTCGGCCGCAAGGACTTCAGTCCATCTGTCAGCTAGCAAATCTTGGGCAGCTCTAAGCTGTTGCTGCTTTTTATTGAGGCTGCTTGCCGTGGCTAAAAGCCTGCGTTTAAAACGCTCTTGTTCGGCGGGGTCTGATGGTATGACGAATTCGTCATCATCGAGGCTTGCCTCGTCTTCGGAGGGAGGCGTATAGTTATCATCCTCGACCTCTCGGTCTGCCGCTCTCTCATGAGGGCTGGCTTCTCCATCTTCCTGTGCCGAATCTTGCTGAGGTGGGTGTTCTTCGGCGCTATCCGGGGTAGTATTATCTCCCGTGCCGGAATCACCGTTTTTGCTTTGGCGGGATTTAGAGCGGCGCCGCTGACGCCGGCGCTTTGGCTGTTTCTTGGGGGCGTCATCCCCCACTGTTCCATCGCCATCTCCATCTTTTGGAGTATCCACCATATATATGTCATATGACGAGGTGGCCTTCCAGCACCCTACAGGTGCTGGTTCCTGTTTGTCTCCTACATCGTCGTCCATGCCGTCGATGTCTTCGGAGCCGAAGTCAAGCATGTCGGTTAGATCGTCGACAGTGGCTACAAAGTGGGTGGTGGGTGGGCTTTGAATTTCTTCATCGTCCATATCCCACCCTCGCTGACCGTAGTCCGGCCAGGGCTCTCCTGATAAAGAGAGAGACTTAAGAGAATTCAGGATGTCACCAAAAGGCGAGTGCTAAAAGATGTCTGCGGCGGTGAACTCCATTATCGGCGCCCAATCGGATTCGATTGGCAGGGGTGCGAGGGGTTCGGAGTCCGGGGAGGAGTCCGAATCCTCGGAGTCACGGGTCATGCAGAGTGCGGGGCTAGCGTTCAGCTCGATCGCTTTTGGGATCACAGCCCCGAGGTGACGTCCAACCGCTCATCCTCGATTGGTGCAATAGGCTCCAAGTTAGGGGTCGGAACCGATGCGTGTGCGGCCTCCAGGACACTGTCCGGAGGCAGAGCTAGACCATGCCCCTCGAGATAGTGCGGCGCGCTTGGCCGTGGCTCGAACCCGTCGAAGATCAAGTCTCCGCGGATGTCAACCGTGTAGTTTAAGCTTCCAAACCTGACTTGATGGCCAGGGGCGTAACTTTCAATCTGCTCCAGGTGGCCGAGCGAATTGGTCCGCAGAGCGAAGCCGCCGAAGACGAAGATCTGTCCGGGGAGAAAAGTCTCACCCTGGACCGCATCGTTGTTGATGATCAAAGGAGCCATCGGGCCTAAAGGAGACGACACAGAGGAACTCTCAATGAAAGCACCAATGTCGGTGTCAAAACCGGCGGATCTCGGGTAGGGGGTCCCAAACTGTGCGTCTAGGCCGGATGGTAACAGGAGGCAGGGAACACGGTGTTTTACCCAGGTTCGGGCCCTCTTGATGGAGGTAAAACCCTACGTCCTGCTTGATTAATATTGATGATATGGGTAGTACAAGAGTAGATCTACCATGAGATCAAGGAGGCCAAACCCTAGAAGCTAGCCTATGGTATGATTGTTGTATATGGAGTTGATGTCCTACGGACTACAACCCTCCGGTTTATATAGACACCGGATAGGGTTAGGGTTACATAGAGTCGGTTACAATGGTAGGAGATCTTGAATATCCACATTGCCAAGCTTGCCTTCCACGCCAAGGAAAGTCCCATCCGGACACGGGACGAAGTCTTCAATCTTGTATCTTCATAGTCCAGGAGTCCGGCTGAAGGTATAGTCCGGCTACCCGAACACCCCCTAATCCAGGACTCACTCAAAATGCATGGTTGGAAATACTATCAATGTTCATGTCCGTTGCAATGAATCATAATTAGAATAATAATTATTCACAAACTTGGTACAAAACACTCTAATTTTGATATACATATGTCACTAGAGATATATTATGTTTCAATTAGAATATATTCCTTGGGCTGTTTTGGTGAGGTCAGGGAGGGATGTGGTTGGTTTTAAGATACTAATTATGGGTTTTTTCTACAAATTGGTAGACAAGTGGGATGTTGGTGAGAAAAGGCAACAACTTACCTCACAATCATTAGATGTAGATCTAATGGTTAGAAACGACGGATGGCAGACACACCAGCATCACCAACTTAGTCTTGTGTAGGAGTACTAGCAAGATCTATGCATTGCACGGAACATCAAGATGCATTTTTTTATAAAACACTTGTTGTGATTGACCCTTGAGGGAGTAATCCCATGTGTAAAAACTAATGATATCTTGAGAAATATGAGATAAGGTGAAGAGGAGTGGGGTGTGGTGGTGGTTGGTGGTCGAACTGAGCGGAGGCCTAGGGATTGACGACGCCGGCAGCGGCCACCAGGCCAGTTTGTTCCAGAGGCTTCCTTTCTTAATTGCTCAACAATGAGGTTTGTTGGAGATAAAGATGAGCGAGGGAAGGCCTTGTCTGCAAATGTGGAGAGGGGTGCGGGTATCTTTTAGTTTAATTTCCATCCGCTAGATATAGATCGGACGGTCTATATTGCAAGATGGCACACGTACCATCATCACCAACTCGGTTTTTTATAATAGAAGAAATATAAGCATGGAGATACAAACGTATTATCGATACTTGGTTCTGTAAACTAGCATCTACATTCTATTCAACGCCTCCGCATGTGGGGCCTTAGCACAATGACTTCTCAACTGTGTAAAACGAAGATTGTCCCGCTGCCGACAAGGAGGGGTGACGGTAGCGTGCTTTTTGGCTTGCTCTAGTCCTAGTAGTCATACTAGGTGGTCTAAGCACGTGTAGATTTATTCTTTTTCACGTCTCGTGTTTGCCGTACTGCCACGACTGTTCATGAATAGACTGTAAATTATTCACGGGGAAACCCTTGTTGAGCGTGTTTGCAAGAGAGAGAGAGAGAGAGTGCGTGTGTGATATGTTAGAGACTGAGGCAATGATAATAGATTCTTTGTGTCTATGTGTGTGGAGGATAGAGAGAGACATGTACATGGGGCTTTGTGTTGTGTAACAGGGAGACACATATACATAATTAGAGAGTGAGTGTGAGAGATACACATGCGGACATGAGGAGAGATGAGGATCCAGGTAAATGGGTGTTTGTGCGTGTCTGTGTGTGTTTGTGTACGCGTTTGTGTGTGAGAGGGAGAGAGTGTATGTGGAGTAGAGAGACCACTGATGATGTAAACCTAGTATAAGGGAAGGGGGAATGGTGTGACATGTGTAGTAGTGAGATAGCATGGGTGCGGGCGGGGGGAGTAGACTATTTGGAAGAGACATCGAGTGTGTGTGGGAGAGGGGTGTGAGAGCGAGAGAAGGCGAGAGCTAGCGATGGAGAGAGAGAGTGAGAGAGAGAGAGGAAGAGAGGGGCGAGAGGGGTCGTTTGTGTCCATAAATGGCGTATAGATAGGGAGACAATGTTGATGTTGTCCAAAATTGGCCTATGAATGGAGACGCAAGGGAAGCGAGTCATCGTGTGTGTGATAGGGACTTCATGAGAGATCTAAAATAGATGGTGTAGAGAACAATGTGCGAAATCGAGAACGATTATACATTAGGGAGCTATGCAAAGAGTCACGACATATATGTATACAGGGAAGGAGCTGGGGCGGGTCCGCATGTGGGAGAGATAGAAAGAGGAGAGTGGTGCACAAGGAGACAAAGTGTGCTTGTTTGCAATGGGGGTGGTGTGTGAGGTGAGTGCGCGAGAACCACATAACTAGGGAGATAGACGTTTGGGGGCGACGTTTTGTGTGTATGGGAAATATACACTCTACATAGTGCGTGTGCTTGGGTAAGAGAGATAGCGGGAGACCTAGAGAGTGAGGGAAGAGATGTGTGCATGCCCGAGAGACAAGGTGATAGAGACCTATGTTGGGGTCCTTACTTTACAAGAGAGAGGGGTGTTAATGTGCTCGTGTGTTGGTGTTTGGGGGAGAGAACAACTTGTGTGTGTGTGTGTGTGTGTGTGTGGTGGGCGGGGTTGACTTCAGATAAAGAGTGAGGTGTCTATATTTGAGGGACTTTAGCGTAATTGAGATATTGTGCACTCATGGTTGATCAATTTGTTTCACAGATTGTACTATGAGATAACGATACTTTTGAACATGCGTGATATACCTTGATGTACCAGAATTACAAACCTAAGATTGGAATTTTGGAATTCGACTCCATCATTAGCTTTTGTAATTCATTTAAACGGAGGTACATTTTTTAAGCCGGGATTTCGTGATTTCAAATTCATATATCAAACCTAGAGATATACATATACGGGCATGTTCAAACTTTATAATCATCCACTTTATTCATACACATACACATTTTTGCTTTTGTCATCATATTTAGGATAAACACATTTGGAATTTCATTTGAATTGGACTGTATGATGGTATTTGCTTGTAGTAGCTCAATGGTCCATATTTGAATTGAATGGACAATCTAAGTTTCGAGTTGGAGACATTGATTTTAAAAACTTGCACATTTTTTTGCGTGCAAAACAAACAAATTGTCGGCCATGATATCATAGTCGGCCGTACGAGAGCAGAATACTTATAATTTTAGGCGCCAAAAGCTTTCAAACTTCCCGCTCACATCGAAATATCACGCACCCGAAAGTTTAGCCCTGTGATATTCCTGTTTTACCCCTGCCACATGAACGGAAAAGGGCTGCTTTGGTAACTCCATTGTTTTCCCCTCTTTGCCCCCAACATTCTTCCCCAGAGCCCCTCCCCTTCCCCTCCCTAACCCCCCCCCCCAACCACGGCAAGCCGCCGAATCTAGTCCTCCGCCGCAGCAGTGGACCTCACACCCCGCCGAATCTACCTTCCGCACCTTGGAACCCCAACTGCCAACTCATCACTTCACCGGAGCCGCTTCAGCGACTGGCTTGTCCACCGCTCCAGATCTCCTTGACCATCATCATGGTCCACCGCACCGGATTTGCTTAACCGGCGCCCTCGTCCACCACGGCGTAGGCCCTTCACTGACTCCCTCGTTCGCCCCTTCGCTGGCCCTTCATACAAGCCCTCGTCTGCCGCAACAGATCCGCCTCACTGAAAGCACTGTACAACACGCCCGTCGAAGCCTTCGTCCACTGCACTGGACCCGCTCCACGGATGCCATATTCAACTCCACCGGCCCTGCTTTACTGATGCCGCAACCTCATCGGGTTATTTCGATTTGTACTCCTTCGGTTTTCTCTTTATCGTGCAATTGTTCACTTACCACAGATGAGCTTTCTTGTATGTCGACAGGCGCCGCAACCGTAGCACCGGAGCCGCTTCAGCGACGGCGATAGCCGGCCCAAACTCAACCGCAACACGAGCACCATCGATGATCCTTAGCTATCAAGTATGACAACGATACCCATACGCCACCGAGAATCAGGTACTATTATCCAACGGCCGGCGCCTACGTTCACTTTCCTAGCATAAGCACCGCACCTTTGAATTTCTTCAGGGCATCATTCAGTTTTTCATGAGACGCGTTATTCTGTTGCACCTGTAGGGCCATACTTTTGGCAATGAACATGTTACATGTGCTAAATTACATACCAGTGCACATATAGTTAATATGCTTTAGTTTTGTTCTGATGCCACCTGTTGGTTCCATCAGACTGCTTAATGTTCTCTATGCTTAATTACACATCAGCAAACTAGCATGTGGTTCCGCTGCTTTTTGTCCGTTTTACCCTACATTTTCTGATGCTAGCTATTACATCACTGCTCCGAGCCTCTGTTCATTACTTGTTTGTGTGTTCTTGCTCTTCCCAAGTTGCATGACTAATTTGATGCTTCTATTAATTATGGAGCTGCCAACCCCATCAAGCAAAATATTTGTTCTTTTGGGGCTGGCACCTCGAACAAGCATAAAAATAGAGGGAAGCAGATATACTCCCTCCGATTCTATTTACTCTGCGCATAACTCTTGACCCGCATACCAAGGAGGGCACTAGTTTAATTTTTCTGGACTAATTTGCCAATTAATTAGGGCAGAGGCGGATGGGGTGGGGCACAAAAGGAAACCAGCGCTAGGAATCGGCAACGCACAGACTAATACGAGAAAACTGAGAAAAAGTTATACGTAAAGTAAAAAGAATCGGAGGGAGTATTGTCGTGTATGCACACACCCTTCTTTCATTAGTTTAGATGAACCATTGATGATCAATTCAGACCAGTGCATGCGATTAAAATTAATTTTACCTAAATAGATGGTGCAGAATAAACTACAACAACTAGATTTGCAACCACGGGATGCTGACGATATCTTCAAAGAACATTGCAACATCGGCTAGGCTTCACAACAACATATGGTAAGCCAGTGTGTTTTAGTACATGTGAAATGTAATGCGACTGGGCTGCTTTCTTGGCTTGTGCCCTCAACGTGTAATCCTACCGAATTACAAATAGTTCAGTTGTCTGCTTTGTTGTATTGCTTGATTTGAATGCTTATTTGTTGTTACGCTATACCTGAGTTGGCCAATATGTCAGCAGTGCCTGTTGTACTATCGTAAAGAAATGCATGCCTATTTCATTTGAGTCCTTAACTTTTCCTCTCAACTTCATCACAAGACTGTCTTCGTAGTTTATATGAGGCCACACTGTTAAGTGCTTTCTCAGATTATTTCAACTGCTTAGATGCCTTGGCAACTTAAATATAGCGGTTGTACACTCCCTTTGAACTAGGGATGTCAACGGGGTCCGGTTTAATCTCGATTAAAGTCCACTAGTGGTATGATAGTTCAAAAGAGTTTTTTTTTGAGGAAAATGAACTAGGGAGGTAGCAAAAACTAACTAGATGGGACTGGCGGATTTCGTTTATTTGCCACTTACATCGCTAGTTTCATCTTACCATTTTAATTTCTTTTCGGCTGATGCTGCTTCAAACCATTTAAATATAGTTTGCCATGCTCGGCAATAATTCGTCCGTCGTTTACCATGTAAGCTTACTGCCTGGATCATACGATAAATATCTCTTGCTGATGTCCAGCGGAAACCTTTCAGGATGTCGTTCACACTAGGACACAATGTACAACCCCAGAATCTATTTGTGGAAGCAGTGCGCCATCCACGTTACCAGATGGTAGTAGTTCAGAGGCAACACCGTCGGAGAGCAGTCTGAGCACAGATGTTATAGTGCTTGAGGCTCTACTAGAGGCAGAAAGAGATGAATGAGGTAATATTTATCTTGAGGCTGGAAATTACGGAATTAGCGGCACGCATTATGCAAGCAACCCAAAAATTGGAGGAAGTAAGAATGTTGCATTTGAAGAAGGAGGAGGTCCTGTTGTTTCTGCTATCTGAAGCCCAAGATAATCCCGGTTCTTCTTTAGATACCAGTTGAAATTTTCATTAGATTATTGTACTTGCATGTTGTGTCATGTCTCTGAATGGATTATGTTGCAAGACCCCCTGTGTTGTCCATGTGTTGTAATGATTCGAATTTTTTAGGCGAGGTAATCCTCAGTACTTGTATGATTGACATAAGGTGAACTGTTTGTCATGTGAGCATATTGTATTGGATGAAATAACTGTTTGACTCAGAGTATATCCAACCTACTAAATTCGAAGATCACGGCATTTCTAAATCATAATCATATATAAAGGTGGAATAAATCTTTGTTGTGGTTTTGAAGAAATAAATAACAAAATGTATAATTATTTGTGGATATTCGTAATCGAATACAAATTGGATTTGAATTTAGTTTGCCAGGTCCCAGGGCAAACGTGAATGTTAATTCTCCCAAGTTTTGAACGAAGCGGCTAAACACCCACTATAATTTGTGGGCTGCTCGAAGCAAGTGTTTGCGAGATGGAAATTACTGTCTACCCCTGACACTTGACATCCTTATCGACATGATTTACACTGCTGTCAATAGGGGTAGACTAGTAACTTCAATCAGACGTGACACGACGGCCTCTGAGCCCATTCAGACACGGTGGGCGCCAAACGTGGGCGGCAAAACACATTTGATTCAAGCTCGTCCGAAAGACATGTGTCCCTTCCTCCATTTCCCCATGCATACATGGTGGGCGGCAAAACAAACTCTCCTCGTCCGAAATCGATGTAGGCTTATATTTTAAATAGGGGCAGATGTGTAACTTCCATCAGACATGACATAACCGCCCTACCTGTCAGCCCCGTTCATACACCGTGGGTGCCAACCGTGGGTGGCAAAACACCCTCTCCTTGCCCGAAATCGATGTAGGCTAATATTTTAAATAGGGGTAGATGTGTAACTTCCATCAGACGTGACACAACCACCCTACCTGTCAGCCCCATTCATACACCGTGGGCGGCAAAACACCCTCTCCTCGCCCGAAATAGTTACCGGCAAATATTTGGGAGATGCGAGATTACTGTCCTATCCCCAACCGACGCGATGTCCGAAATTTTAAACGGGGGATAAGTTCGTAACTTTCCCCCATTTCAGATAAGCGCGTCCCAAAGATTGAGATCCCCCCTCCCCTCCATTTCCCCATTCATACACCATCGGCGGCACGACAACCTCCGCACTGCGGCCAGCCTCCTCCGTCCGCCACCCCGTCCTCCACCTTGCCGGAGCCGCTACCCCTACCCCGTCGTCCACTACAAGAGATGGACATCTCTCATCCACGGCGCTGGACCAGGATCCTTTCACCGCCTCCTCTCACTTCATCAGCGCCGTTGTCCACCTTGTCGTTGCCGCTCCTACGACCGCCTCATCCACGGCAATAGGATATATCCCCTGACCCGGCCGTCTGCCATCTAAAGTCTTCTTCCCCGCCGCTGACAGCCATCGCACCCGCAGCACCCTCAACGTATCAGCATAGGCCTACACGGCGTCGCAAGAGAGGTGGTACTCTTCCATATGTGCTTAAGTTATTGATCTCACCCGGAAAATAGATCGTAATTTGTTTACTGTACTTTTCTTGTCCGTACCAAATCGTAGTGGCTAGTTGAAAGCAAACATTGGTTGCGAAGTAGCTTTGTCCGGTTTGCACCTTCAGATCCGCCATGGCACGGGCACTATACTCGTAAAGCTTATGGTTTCCCACCTTTATATTCACTACCATCATCGTAGGTGCTTCGTGTCGTGCTAGCACTGCTCCTCAAGACCTCAACCCAAAGCTTACGTGTTGAAATACGAATCTGATATGATGTTCATATCACTAAAACAGAGAACGTTTAATTGGTCACCTAATGTTCCTATATTCGTTTCGAAAAGCATGTGCGCCACCCACTGGTCCAGCCAGTTCCACTTTCCTGATTTTTCTCTTGATGCTTAGGGTTTTCCCCTTTTATCTACTCTACTATGATCTGCATAGGTGCTTTTTGTCGTACTAGCATTACTCCACCCTTCAAGCTAAACAACACAACACTCAGAATTCGAAAGCTTAGTTGTTCAAATATGATTGTGATATGATACTGATATTAGTTAACTGACACATTTAATTGGTTAGCTAAAGGTCCCACTTGAGTTTCCAAATGCATGTCGCGACATATAGAGAGACAGCATAATTGCATTTCTTTGTCACTTGTTGACCGTACTTTCTTGTCCATACCAAATCTTAGTTGTTATTTCAAAGCAAATATCGGTTGCTAACTACCCTTTGCGTGGTTTGCAGCTTCAGATCTACCATCCCACTGCCACAGTCAACACTGTACTCATCATGCTTATGTTTTCCCCATTTTATGATGACCACAATCAGCCTATGTGGTTCATGTCGTAATAGCACTGCTCCACCCATCGAGCTAAACAAGCTTAGTTGTAGAAATTCATATATGATATTATTGCTGATATTAGTAAAATTGAGAGATGTTTAATTGGTTAGCTAGATGTTCCTACTTTAGCTTCGAAATGCGTGTGAGCCACATATGGAGAGACCGGAAAGAATAGTATTTCTCTGTGCGCTCTGGTTCATCATGGGTGGCCAACCGACATTGTATTAAAAGACTTGTAATATATTCAATTTGCTTGCTCTTCTGCTCTTCTTTAAGATGATACTCTTCTCTTGCGGTCGACTGGTCAGGTCGAGTTGTTCTCCCTTAGTATATTTTGAATCTGTCAGGTCAGGTCGACTTGTTCTTCTTTACTATATGTTGAAGCTATCATCTGCGAAGTGTCATCACTTCTGGAGCTCTCATATTTTGAGTAGTAGGCCACATTATATTAATGCACGCAACAAATTACAGCATGCATGGCATCTTTTAAAAGAATTGCAGAGATAGCACAAAGGGGTTTACAGGGAGGCAGTATTGGATTAGAATCACTTCTGCATTACAAAGAAAATCTCACTTGTTTTTATGTTTTCATGCATGTCAGATATTGAACATTATCAAAATGAATATGAGAATGGGCGCACGAGAGGAATATTGCGGAATGATCCACTGCCTAACCTAACAAACTCGGCATGGTGGAGGATGGCCTATCTTATTCACCCATCAAGGTGCTTGCTCTAACTTTGCAAAGTTGTATTGGTCGCACATATTTTGCTTCTGATCTCTTGCATTACTTCTACTTTGTTACACCATCTGCTTAGTTTAAGCATCATATGTGAGCATATGCCATACCTATCCATTTTCTGTACCTATTCCATGTGTCGTCACACTATGTTTTCCAGTCAAATGTTGTTCTTTCGTAATAGGTGTCCAAAAGGAAGAGGGTGAGTGCAGGTCGTCAAGGAGTACAAACTAGGTATTTGGAAAAGGTAGTGATACCTGTTAAATCAGATAGATCAGCAGCCACAGAAAACACAGGCCCAACTATACCACACTTTACCCCTACTCCAGTGGCCAAACCCCTATTAGAATTGTTGGGAGCCCAACGTCAGGTACTGTCTATGATATCAATTCAAAATTTGAACTCCTAAATTTCTGCTTGTGCCTTACCTTCTCTCTTGTATGAAAACTAATTTCAGATGAATCTCCTTAGGATCATACGATCTCAAAACAATAATGGGCTCTGCATTGCTCTTGTCAGTACCTCTCTCCCTTTTGCCTTGTAACGTTGTACTTAATTAATTGCTATTTGATTATGTATCATTCGTCTGCACCTGAGCTTCATTATCCTCCGTTTCTTCCAACATTATTTGATCTATATTTACTCTTTGCAAAATGTAGAATAATGGCAACGCTTATAAAGAATTTTCTTTGGGGAATTTATTGAATTATCCTTCCATCAACATGGAGAAGGGCTTTGTCCATCCCGTGTTAACATGTAATGTAAGTTCATCCTTCTCAAGCCTTCAAACTTTATTCTAGTATAGATTTGGATATGCATCATTTCCTCCACTGTTGTTTGCTTTGCTGTTTACATCTGATTGGATGTTTGCAACAACTACTAGTTTCAAATTGTAGTTGTAAAAACATGTTCCTTATGCAAAAAAGATCCATTTATTTGCTTATATAATTGTGAAACATGTTACATGCCTCCTTGTTTCTCTTTCAGACTCGTATCTCTTACGCCAGGCAGAACTTTAGGGAAGATAGTGAGCCAAACCATCTTGAGGACAGCGAGACGACCCCAAGGTCATGTCTTGATGAAGACAGTGAGTTGAAGCTACTCACCAGCAGGTGTGAGACAACCTCTGTGCAGTCGCTGCCTCAATCAGTTCGACTTCTTCAGTCTCAACTTAAAGCGGAAAGGCTTGCTTCAGCTCAGCGCCGACTTGAAGTCAAAGATGCAATGAAGATGTCAGAGGACTGCCGTGCGCAGCATCATGCCTTAAATCTAGTGTTGATGCATCTATCGTTGACACAACCGAGGTCTACTCAGCTTCTTTAGCTGTTTGGGGGGGGGCGACCTGGCCAGGCCTAGTGCCTTCTGAAGTGCTCTTAGTTTTGTATATTCTTTTGTCGGCGCGTTTATTTGCACTGGTGGTGAACTTTGATGCCCAGTGGATGTAATATGTGTGATAGCCGTGATAGCCTAGCGTAAGTTGCTTGCTTATTTATTTCCTTATTGTCTTGTTTATTTGTTTGCTTCTAGTCATTGCAGTTCTTTTTCCGCGGTTTGCTAATGGCTGCAATAACCTATTTTTTAAAACTAGGCCACAATAACCATGGGCTAATATTTATTGTAGTGACACTGGGCCTCCTACGGGCCGTAGAAACAGTGGGCCTTCTACGGGCCGTAGAAACAATGGGCCTTCACGGGCCATAGAAATAATGGGCCTTTTACGGGCCGTATCATCAATGGGCCTTATACGGGCAGTATGATCAATGGCCAAACATGGGCCAATAACATGCCGCATTATGGCCATAAACGGGCTAGAGTTGGAATCGTCCGTTCATGGGCCGACCATAACGGGCCATCGTTAATAGGCCGTATTTGATGACGTTATGAAAATGGCCCAACGTATTAACGGACCACAAACGGGCTGACTGTAACCATGGGCTGAATTTGGCCCACAAGCAGAAAATGACAGTAACGGGCCGTAAGTAAACGAATGCTGGAAATGAGCCCAAGAATAAATGGGCTCTGAGAAGGCCGAAAGATAACATGGACTGGAAACGACCCAACGGAATAACGGGCTGTTAATGGGTATAAAGTGATACACTGTTCATTACAGGCTAGTTTCACCACGGGCCGTTAATGGGTGTAAAGTGATACATTGTTCATTACGGGCCAGTTTCACCACGGGTCGTTAATAGGCCAAGAGTTACATAGGGCCTCATGTGGGTCGAAAGACGTCATGGGCCATACATGGGCCAGAAGTGAAAACGGGCTGGAATCATATTGGGTGGCCCAGATGATGCTATTGGGCCTAATTCGGATAGGGCGTAACGGGCCTTGGGTTAGCGGGCTGTAAATGGGCTATATGCGAACAGGCTGTTAACAGGCTTTACATGGGCCGGCCCGCCACCTTTTGACCAAGTCAAACGGGCCGACCTTTTCACAGGAATGGGCCTCTGTTGGGCCGTGCCACATGTCAACGTATCATAGGCGCCTATCTGACCCACTGACGAGCTGACACGTGTTTCGTCCAGCTAATAAGAATTTTACACGTGGAAATTTCCCATTGGTCGGGGCTGTTAACGAGTTACCGGATCCAAAACCCGACCCGATAGCTTAACGGCGTTCCATTACGGTGGATGCCACATGTCGGTCACCCTTGACGAAAGCACTTCTGTGACGCATGATTTATCGTCATGGAAGTGGACACTTCCGCGATGATAACTTTGGTAATGTCATGGAACACTTCTACGACAGCACAGGTATGACTATCTTAATTCTGTCATAAATTTTTCATGGATGTACGTGCATGACAAAAAACGCGACCTACTGTGACAAACATGTATCATCACGGAAGTGTATTTTTTTGTAGTGTACCCCGCTTGAGCCACTACTTGTGTTGTAGGTGTCCTCTCTACCTTTTTTGGCGTCTCGATGCCAAAGGGGGAGAGAGTGCAGGGATTTGCCGAGTCATGTCGTGTTTGCTTCGCTTGTGTTTGTTCCGTTGAACCTTGTCTACTTTGGTTTGGTTTGAGTTTGTTTGAGCTTGTGAGACTTATCTATCATATGGTGTAAGACATATGCACTCTATCTATTGCACTTTCTTGAGCTTATGATATATTGTGCTACTTAGTTTATGCTCTTATTTACTATCTTGCTTAGTGTTAGCATTATTATTGCAAGATATGCCATGTCTATAAAATATAGGGGGAGTGTTGATCCTAGTATGTGTGCCGTGCAGTCCAAAGCACTTACCTAAATAGCACACATCTAGGGGGAGCCCGTCTATATTTTAGAGATGTATGGTTTGCTCATGTTCTATACTTTCTGTTGGGGAACGTAGTAATTTCAAAAAAAATCCTACGTACACGCAAGATCATGGTGATGCATAGCAACGAGAGGGGAGAGTGTTGGCTACGTACCCTTGTAGACCGATAGCGGAAGCGTTATGACAACGCGGTTGATGTAGTCGTACGTCTTCACGATCCGACCGATCCAAGCACCGAAACTACGGCACCTCCGAGTTCTAGCACACGTTCAGCTCAATGACGATCCCCGGACTCTGATCCAGCAAAGTGTCAGGGAAGAGTTCCGTCAGCACGACGGCGTGGTGACGATCTTGATGTTCTACCGTCGCAGGGCTTCGCCTAAGCACCGCTATAATATTATCGAGGATTATGGTGGAAGGGGGCACCGCACACGGCTAAGAGAACGATCATGAAGATCAACTTGTGTCTATGGGGTGCCCTCTGCCCCCGTATATAAAGGAGTGGAGGAGGGGAGGGCCGGCCCTCTCTATGGCGCGCCCTAGGGGAGTCCTACTCCCACCGGGAGTAGGATTCCCCCTTTCCTAGTCCAACTAGGAGTCCTTCCATGTAGTAGGAGTAGGAAACAAGGAAGGGGCGCAACCCCTCCCCCTAGTCCAATTCGGACTAGGCCTTGGTGGGCGGCCTGCCCTAGGCAGCCCCTCTCTCTTTCCTGTATGGCCCAATAAGGCCCAATACTTCTCCCGGTGAATTCCCGTAACTCCCCGGTACTCTGAAAAATACTCGAATCACTCGAAACCTTTCCGATGTCCAAATATAGTCGTCCAATATATCGATTTTTACGTCTCGACAATTTCGAGACTCCTCATCATGTCCTCAATCTCATCCGGGACTCCGAACTCCTTCGGTACATCAAAACTCATAAACTCATAATATAACTGTCATCGAAACCTTAAGCGTGCGGACCCTACGGGTTCGAGAACAATGTAGACATGACCGAGACATGTCTCCGGTCAATAACCAATAGCGGAACCTGGATGCTCATATTGGCTCCCACATATTCTATGAAGATCTTTATCAGTCAGACCGCATAACAACATACGTTGTTCCCTTTGTCATCGGTATGTTACTTGCCCGAGATTCGATCGTCGGTATCTCAATACCTAGTTCAATCTCGTTACCGGCAAGTCTCTTTACTCGTTCCGTAATACATCATCTCGCAACTAACTCATTAGTTACAATGCTTGCAAGGCTTATGTGATGTGCATTACCGAGAGGGCCCAGAGATACCTCTCCGACAATCAGAGTGACAAATCCTAATCTCGAAATACGCCAACCCAACATGTACCTTTGGAGACACCTGTAGAGCACCTTTATAATCACCCAGTTACATTGTGCCGTTTGGTAGCACACAAAGTGTTCCTCCAGCAAACGGGAGTTGCATAATCTCATAGTCATAGGAACATGTATAAGTCATGAAGAAAGCAATAGCAACATACTAAACGATCGGGTGCTAAGCTAATGGAATGGGTCATGTCAATCAGATCATTCACCTAATGATGTGATCCCGTTAATCAAATAACAACTCTTTGTCCATGGTTAGGAAACATAACCATCTTTGATTAACGAGCTAGTCAAGTAGAGGCATACTAGTGACACTCTGTTTGTCTATGTATTCACACATGTATTATGTTTCCGGTTAATACAATTCTAGCATGAATAATAAACATTTATCATGAAATAAGGAAATAAATAATGACTTTATTATTGCCTCTAGGGCATATTTCCTTCAGTCTCCCACTTGCACTAGAGTCAATAATCTAGATCACATCACCATGTGATTAACATCGATAGTTCACATCATCATGTGATTAACACCCATAGTTCACATCGCCATGTGACCAACACCCAAAGGTTTTACTAGATTCAGTAATCTAGTTCACATCGCTTATGTGATTAACACCCAAAGAGTACTAAGGTGTGATCATGTTTTGCTTGTGAGAGAAGTTTAGTCAACGGGTCTGCCATATTCAGATCCGTATGTATTTTGCAAATTTCTATGTCAACAATGCTCTGCACGGAGCTACTCTTGGCTAATTGCTCCCACTTTCAATATGTATCCAGATTTAGACTTAGAGTCATCTAGATCAATGTCAAAATTTGCATCGACGTAACCCTTTACGACGAACCCTTTTTGTTACGTCCATAATTGAGAAACATATCCTTATTCCACTAAGGATAATTTTGACCGCTGTCCAGTGATCTACTCCTAGATCACTATTGAACTCCCTTGCCAAAATCAGTGTAGGGTATACAATAGATCTGATACACAGCATAGCATATTTTATAGAATCTATGGCCAAGGCATAGGGAATGACTTTCATTCTCTTTCTATCTTCTGTCGTGGTCGTGTTTTGAGTCTTACTCAATTTCACACCTTGTAACACAGGCAAGAACTCTTTCTTTGACTATTCCATTTTGAACTACTTCAAAATCTTGTCAAGGTATGTACTCATTGAAAAAACTTATCAAGCGTTTTGATCTATCTCTATAGATCTTGATGCTCAATATGTAAGTAGCTTCACCGAGGTCTTTCTTTGAAAAACTCATTTCAAATACTCCTTTATGCTTTGCAGAATAATTTTACATTATTTCCGATCAACAATATGTCATTCACATATACTTATCAGAAATGATGTAGTGCTCCCACTCACTTTCTTGTAAATACAGGCTTCACCGCAAGTCTGTATAAAACTATATGCTTTGATCAACTTATCAAAGCGTATATTCCAACTCCGAGATGCTTGCACCAGTCCATTGATGGATCACTGGAGCTTGCATATTTTGTTAACACCTTTAGGATTGACAAAACCTTCTAGTTGCATCGTATACAACTCTTCTTTAATAAATCCATTAAGGAATGCAGTTTTGTTTATCCATTTGCCGGATTTCATAAAATGCGGCAATTGCTAACATGATTCGGACAGACTCAAGCATAGATACAAGTGAGAAACTCTCATCGTAGTCAACACCTTGAACTTTGTCAAAAACCTTTTTCGACAAGTCTAGCTTTGTGGATAGTAACACTACTATCAGCGTCCGTCTTCCTCTTGAAGATCCATTTATTTTCTATGGCTTGCCGATCATCGGGCAAGTCAACCAAAGTCTACACTTTGTTCTCATACATGGATCCCATCTCAGATTTCATGGCCTCAAGCCATTTTGCAGAATCTGGGCTCATCATCGCTTCCTCATAGTTCGCAAGTTCGTCATGGTCTAGTAACATGACTTCCAGAACAGGATTACCGTACCACTCTGGTGCGGATCTCACTCTGGTCTACCTACGAGATTCGGTAGTAACTTGATCTGAAGTTACATGATCATCATCATTAGCTTCCTCACTAATTAGTGTAGTAGTCACAAGAACAAATTTCTGTGATGAACTACTTTCCAATAAGGGAGATGGTACAATTACCTTATCAAGTTTTCTAGTTTCCTCCCACTCACTTCTTTCGAGAGAAACTCCTTCTCTAGAAAGGATCCATTCTTAGCAACGAATATCTTGCCTTCGGATCTGTGATAGAAGGTGTACCCAACAGTCTCCTTTGGGTATCCTATGAAGACACATTTCTCCGATTTGGGTTCGAGCTTATCAGGTTGAAGCTTTTTCACATAAGCATCGCAGCCCCAAACTTTAAGAAACGACAACTTTGGTTTCTTGCCAAACCATAGTTCATAAGGTGTCGTCTCAACGGATTTAGATGGTGCCCTATTTAACGTGAATGCAGCTGTCTCTAATGCATAACCCCAAAACAATAGTGGTAGAACGGTAAGAGACATCATAGATCGCACTATATCTAATAAAGTACGGTTATGACGTTCGGACACACCATTACACTATGGTGTGTTGGGGAACGTAGTAATTTCGAAAATTTTCCTACGCACACGCAAGATCATGGTGATGCACAGCAACGAGAGGGGAGAGTGTTGTCTACGTACCAACACAGACCGACTGCGGAAGCGATCACACAACGTAGAGGAAGTAGTCGTACGTCTTCTTCCCGATCCGACCGATCCAAGCACCGTTACTCCGGCACCTCCGAGTTCTTAGCACACGTTCAGCTCGATGACGTTCCTCGGGCTCCGATCCAGCAAAGCATCAAAGAAGAGTTCCGTCAGCACGACGGCGTGGTGACGATCTTGATGTACTACCGACGCAGGGCTTCGCCTAAGCACTGTAACGGTATGATCGAGGTGGAATTTGGTGGCAGGGGGCACCGCACACGGCTAAGGAACGATCTCAAGGTTCAAGTTGTGTGTCTTGGGGTGTCCCCTGCCCCCGTATATAAAGGTTGGAGGGAGGGGGGCTGGCCGGCCAAAGAGGGGGAGGCGCAGGAGGAGTCCTACTCCCACCGGGAGTAGGACTCCCCCCTCCAATCCTATTCCAACTAGGACTCCTTGGGAAAAAGGGAGAGGGAAAGAGAGAGGTGGCCGGCCACCTCTCCTAGTCCTAATAGGACTAGGGGAGGGGGGGAGGTGCGCAGCCCTCCTTGGCAGCCCCTTTCACCTTTCCACAATGGCCCATGTAGGCCCATTTGGCTCCCGGGGGGTTCCGGTAACCCTCCCGGTAATCCGGTAAAATCCCGATTTCACCCGGAACACTTCCGATGTCCAAACATAGGCTTCCAATATATCAATCTTTACGTCTCGACCATTTCGAGACTCCTCGTCATGTCCGTGATCTCATCCGGGACTCCGAACAACCTTCGGTACATCAAAATGCATAAACTCATAATAACTGTCATCGTAACGTTAAGCGTGCGGACCCTACGGTTCGAGAACAATGTAGACATGACCGAGGCATGTCTCCGGTCAATAACCAATAGCGGGACCTGGATGCCCATATTGGCTCCTACATATTCTACGAAGATCTTTATCGGTCAGACCGCATAACAACATACGTTGTTCCTTTTGTCATCGGTATGTTACTTGCCCGAGATTCGATCGTCGGTATCCAATACCTAGTTCAATCTCGTTACTGGCAAGTCTCTTTACTCGTTCCGTAATACATCATCTCATAACTAACATCTTAGTTATTATGCTTGCAAGGCTTATGTGATGTGTATTACCGAGAGGGCCCAAAGATACCTCTCCGACAATCGGAGTGACAAACCCTAATCTCGAAATATGCCAACCCAACATCTACCATTGGAGACACCTGTAGTACTCCTTTATAATCACCCAGTTACGTTGTGACGTTTGGTAGTACCCAAAGTGTTCCTCCGGTAAACGGGAGTTGCATAATATCATAGTTATAGGAACATGTATAAGTCATGAAGAAAGCAATAGCAACATACTAAACGATCGGGTGCTAAGCTAATGGAATGGGTCATGTCAATCAGATCATTCAACTAATGATATGACCTCGTTAATTAAATAACAACTCTTTCTTCATGGTTAGGAAACATAACCATCTTTGATTAACGAGCTAGTCAAGTAGAGGCATACTAGTGACACTCTGTTTGTCTATGTATTCACACATGTATTATGTTTCCGGTTAATACAATTCTAGCATGAATAATAAACATTTATCATGATATAAGGAAATAAATAATAACTTTATTATTGCCTCTAGGGCATATTTTCTTCAGTCTCCCACTTGCACTAGAGTCAATAATCTAGTTCACATCGCCATGTGATTTAACAGCAATAGTTCACATCACCATGTGATTAACACCCATAGTTCACATCGCCATGTGACCAACGCCCAAAGGGTTTACTAGATTCAGTAATCTAGTTCACATCGCTATGTGATTAAGGTGTGATCATGTTTTGCTTGTGAGATAATTTTAGTCAACGGGTCTGTCACATTCAGATCCGTAAGTATTTTGCAAAATTCTTTGTCTATAATGCTCTGCACGGAGCTACTCTAGCTAATTGCTCCCACTTTCAATATGTATCCAGATTGTGACTTTAGATTCATCTGGATCAGTGTCAAAAACTTGCATCGACGTAACCCTTTACGACGAACCTTTTTGTCACGTCCATAATCGAGAAACACATCCTTATTTCACTAAGGATAATTCTGACCGCTGTCCAGTGATCTACTCCTAGATCACTATTGTACTCCCTTGCCAAATCAGTGCAGGGTATACAATAGATCTGGTACACAACATGGCATACTTTATAGAACCTATGAATGATGCATAGGGAATGACTCTCATTCTCTTTCTATCTTCTGCTGTGGTCGGGCTTTGAGTCTTTACTCAACTTCACACCTTGTAACACAGGCAAGCAACCTTTTCTTTGACTGTTCCATTTTGAACTACTTCAAATCTTGTCAAGGTATGTACTTATTGAAAAACTTATCAAGCGTCTTGATCTATCTCTATAGATCTTGAAGCTCAATATGTAAGCAGCTTTATTGAAGTCTTTCTTTGAAAAACTCCTTTCAAACACTCCTTTATGCTTTACAGAATAATTCTACATTATTTCCGATCAACAATATGTCATTCACATATACTTATCAGAAATGCTGTAGTGCTCCCACTCACTTTCTTGTAAATACAGGCTTCACCGTAAATCTGTATAAAACTATATGCTTTGATCAACTCATCAAAGCGTATATTCCAACTCCGAGATGCTTGCACCAGTCCACAGATGGATCGCTGGAGCTTGCACATTTTGTTAGCACCTTTCAGATTGACAAAACCTTCTGTTGCATCATATACAACTCTTCTTTAATAAATCCATTAAGGAATGCAGTTTTGTTTATCCATTTGCCAGATTTCATAAAATGCGGCAATTACTAACATGATTCGGACAGACTCAAGCATAGATACGAGTGAGAAGCTCTCATCGTAGTCAACACCTTTGAACTTTGTCGAAAACCTTTTTGCGACAATTCTAGCTTTGTGGATAGTAACACTACTATCAGCGTCCGTCTTCCTCTTGAAGATCCATTTATTTTCTATGGCTTGCCGATCATCGGGCAAGTCAACCAAAGTCCATACTTTGTTTTCATACATGAATCCCATCTCAGATTTCATGGCCTCAAGCCATTTTGCGGAATCTGGGCTCATCATCGCTTCCTCATAGTTCGCAAGTTTATCATGGTCTAGTAACATGACTTCCAGAACAGGATTACCGTACCACTCTGGTGCGGATCTCACTCTGGTTTACCTACGAGATTCGGTAGTAACTTGATCTGAAGTCACATGATCACCATCATTAGCTTCCTCACTAATTGGTATAGGTGTCACAGAAACAGTTTTCTGTGATGTACTACTTTCCAATAAGGGAGAAGGTACAATTACCTTATCAAGTTTTCTACTTTCCTCCCACTCACTTCTTTCGAGAGAAACTCCTTCTCCATAAAGTTTCCGAATTTTAGCAACAAAAGTCTTGCCTTCGGATCTGTGATAGAAGGTGTATCCAATAGTTTCCTTTGGATATCCTATGAAGACGCACTTCTCCGATTTGAGTTTGAGCTTATCAGGATGAAACTTTTTCACATAAGCATCACAACCCCAAACTTTTAAGAAACGACAACTTTGGTTTCTTGCTAAACCATAGTTCATATAGTGTTGTCTCAACGGATTTAGATGGTGCCCTATTTAACGTGAATGCAGCTGTCTCTAATGCATAACCCCAAAAACGATAGTGGTAAATCAGTAAGAAACATCATAGATTGCACTATATCCAATAAAGTACGGTTATGACGTTCGGACACACCATTATGCTGTGGTGTTCCAGGTGGCGTGAGTAGTGAAACTATTTCACATTGTTTTAACTGAAGACCAAACTCGTAACTCAAATACTCTTTTCCACGATCAGATCGTAGAAACTTTATTTTCTTGTTACGATGATTTTCCACTTCACTGTGAAATTATATGAACTTTTCAAATGTATCAGACTTCTATTTCATTAAGTAGATATACCCATATCTGCTCAAATCATCTGTGAAGGTCAGAAAATAATGATACCCGCTGCAAGCCTTAAATATTCATCGGACCACATACATCAGTATGTATGATTTCCAACAAATCTGTTGCTTGCTTCATTGTTCCGGAGAACGGCGTTTTAGTCATCTTGCCCAAAAGGCATGGTTCGCAAGCATCAAGTGATTCATAATCAAGTGATTCCGAAAGCCCATCAGCATGGAGTTTCTTCATGCGCTTTATACCAATATGACCTAAACGGCAGTGCCACAAATAAGTTGCACTATCATTATTAACTTTGCATCTTTTGGTTTCAATATTATGAATATGTGTATCACTACGATCGAGATCCAACGAACTTGTTTCATTGGGTGTATGACCATCGAAGGTTTTATTCATGTAAACAGAACAATAATTATTCTCTGACTTTAATGAATAACCGTATTGCAATAAACATGATCAAATCATATTCATGCTCAACGCAAAAACCAAATAACACTTATTTAAGTTCAACACTAATCCCGAAAGTATAGGGGAGTGTGCGATGATGATCATATCAATCTTGGAACTACTTCCAACACATATCGTCACTTCACCCTTAACTAGTCTCTGTTTATTCTGCAACTCCTGTTTCGAGTTACTACTCTTAGCAACTGAACCAATATCAAATACGGAGGGGTTGCTATAAACACTAGTAAAGCACACATCGATAACATGTATATCAAATATACTTTTGTTCACTTTGCCATCCTTCTTATCCGCCAAATACTTGGGGTAGTTCCGCTTCCAGTGACCAGTCCCTTTGCAGTAGAAGCACTTAGTCTCAGGCTTAGGATCAGACTTGGGCTTCTTCACTTGAGCAGCAACTTGCTTGCCGTTCTTCTTGAAGTTCCCCTTCTTCCCTTTGCCCTTTTCTTGAAACTAGTGGTCTTGTCAACCATCAACACTTGATGTTTTTCTTGATTTCTACCTTCGTTGATTTCAGCATCACGAAGAGCTTAGGAATTACTTTTGTCATCCCTTGCATATTATAGTTCATCACGAAGTTCTACTAACTTGGTCATGGTGACTAGAGAATTCTGTCAATCACTATCTTATCTGGAAGATTAACTCCCACTTGATTCAAGCGATTGTAGTACCCAGACAATCTGAGCACATGCTCACTAGTTGAGCGATTCTCCTCCATCTTTTAGCTATAGAACTTATTGGAGACTTCATATCTCTCAACTCGGGTATTTGCTTGAAATATTATCTTCAACTCCTGGAACATCTCATATGGTCCATGACGTTCAAAACGTCTTTGAAGTCCCAATTCTAAGCCATTAAGCATGGTGCACTAAACTATCAAGTAGTCATCATATTGAGCTAGCCAAACGTTCATAACGTCTGCATCTGCTCCTGCAATAGGTCTGTCACCTAGCGGTGCATCAAGGACATATTTTTTCTGTGCAGCAATGAGGATAAACCTCAGATCACGGATCCAATCCGCATCATTGCTACTAACATCTTTCAACATAATTTTCTCTGGGAACATATCAAAATAAAACGCAGGGAAGCAACAACGCGAGCTATTGATCTACAACATGATTTGCAAAATACTACCAGGACTAAGTTCATGATAAATTTAAGTTCAATTTAATCATATTACTTAAGAACTCCCACTTAGATAGATATCCCTCTAATCCTCTAAGTGATCACGTGATCCAAATCAACTAAACCATAACCGATCATCACGTGAGATGGAGTAGTTTTCAATGGTGAACATCGCTATGTTGATATATCTACTATATGATTCACGCTCGACCTTTCGGTCTCCGTGTTCCGAGGCCATATCTGTATATGCTTGGCTCGTCAAGTATAACCTGAGTATTCCGCGTGTGCAACTGTTTTGCACCCGTTGTATTTGAACGTAGAACCTATCACACCCGATCATCACGTGGTGTCTCAGCACGAAGAACTTTTGCAACGGTGCATACTCAGGGAGAACACTTCTTGATAATTTAGTGAGAGATCATCTTATAATGCTACCGTCAATCAAAGCAAGATAAGATGCATAAAAAGATAAACATCACATGCAATTAATATAAGTGATATGATATGGCCATCATCATCTTGTGCTTTGTGACCTCCATCTCTGAAGCACCGTCATGATCACCATCGTCACCGGCGCGACACCTTGATCTCCATCGTAGCATCGTTGTCGTCTCGTCAATCTTATGCTTCCACGACTATCACTACCGCTTAGTAATAAAGTAAAGCATTACATCGCGATTGCATTGCATACAATAAAGCGACAACCATATGGCTCCTGCCAGTTGCCGATAACTCGGTTACAAAACATGATCATCTCATACAATAAAATCAGCATCATGCCTTGACCATATCACATCACAACATGCCATGCAAAAACAAGTTAGACGTCCTCTACTTTGTTGTTGCAAGTTTTACGTGGCTACTACGGGCTTAAGTAAGAACTCATCTCACCTACGCATCAAAACCACAACGATAGTTCGTCAAATAGACTCCGTTTTAACCTTCTCAAGGACCGGGCGTAGTCACACTTGGTTCAACTAAAGTTGGAGAGACAGTCTTCCGCAAGCCATCTATGTGCAAAGCACGTCGAGGGAACCGGTCTCGCGTAAGAGTACGCGTAAGGTTGGTCCGGATCATCTCGTCCAACAATACCGCCGAACCAAAGTATGACATGCTGGTAGGCAGTATGACTTGTATCGCCCACAACTCACTTGTGTTCTACTCGTGCATATAACATCAAACCATAAAAACCTAGGCTCGGATGCCACTGTTGGGGAACGTAGTAATTTCGAAAATTTTCCTACGCACACGCAAGATCATGGTGATGCACAGCAACGAGAGGGGAGAGTGTTGTCTACGTACCAACGCAGACCGACTGCGGAAGCGATCACACAACGTAGAGGAAGTAGTCGTACGTCTTCTTCCCGATCCGACCGATCCAAGCACCGTTACTCCAGCACCTCCGAGTTCTTAGCACACGTTCAGCTCGATGACGTTCCTCGGGCTCCGATCCAGCAAAGCGTCGAAGAAGAGTTCCGTCAGCACGACGGCGTGGTGACGATCTTGATGTACTACCGACGCAGGGCTTCGCCTAAGCACTGTAACGGTATGATCGAGGTGGAATTTGGTGGCAGGGGGCACCGCACACGGCTAAGGAACGATCTCAAGGATCAAGTTGTGTGTCTTGGGGTGTCCCCTGCCCCCGTATATAAAGGTTGGAGGGAGGGGGGCTGGCCGGCCAAAGAGGGGGAGGCGCAGGAGGAGTCCTACTCCCGGTGGGAGTAGGACTCCCCCCTCCAATCCTATTCCAACTAGGACTCCTTGGGAAAAAGGGAGAGGGAAAGAGAGAGAGGTGGCCGGCCACCTCTCCTAGTCCTAATAGGACTAGGGGAGGGGGGAGGTGCGCAGCCCTCCTTGGCAGCCCCTTTCACCTTTCCACAATGGCCCATGTAGGCCCATTTGGCTCCCGGGGGGTTCCGGTAACCCTCCCGGTAATCCGGTAAAATCCCGATTTCACCTGGAACACTTCCGATGTCCAAACATAGGCTTCCAATATATCAATCTTTACGTCTCGACCATTTTGAGACTCCTCGTCATGTCCGTGATCTCATCCGGGACTCCGAACAACCTTCGGTACATCAAAATGCATAAACTCATAATAACTGTCATCGTAACGTTAAGCGTGCGGACCCTACGGTTCGAGAACAATGTAGACATGACCGAGACATGTCTCCGGTCAATAACCAATAGCGGGACCTGGATGCCCATATTGGCTCCTACATATTCTACGAAGATCTTTATCGGTCAGACCGCATAACAACATACGTTGTTCCTTTTGTCATCGGTATGTTACTTGCCCGAGATTCGATCGTCGGTATCCAATACCTAGTTCAATCTCGTTACTGGCAAGTCTCTTTACTCGTTTCGTAATACATCATCTCATAACTAACATCTTAGTTATTATGCTTGCAAGGCTTATGTGATGTGTATTACCGAGAGGGCCCAGAGATACCTCTCCGACAATCGGAGTGACAAACCCTAATCTCGAAATACGCCAACCCAACATCTACCATTGGAGACACCTGTAGTACTCCTTTATAATCACCCAGTTACGTTGTGACGTTTGGTAGTACCCAAAGTGTTCCTCCGGTAAACGGGAGTTGCATAATCTCATAGTTATAGGAACATGTATAAGTCATGAAGAAAGCAATAGCAACATACTAAACGATCGGGTGCTAAGCTAATGGAATGGGTCATGTCAATCAGATCATTCAACTAATGATATGACCTCGTTAATCAAATAACAACTCTTTGTTCATGGTTAGGAAACATAACCATCTTTGATTAACGAGCTAGTCAAGTAGAGGCATACTAGTGACACTATGTTTGTCTATGTATTCACACATGTATTATGTTTCCGGTTAATACAATTCTAGCATGAATAATAAACATTTATCATGATATAAGGAAATGAATAATAACTTTATTATTGCCTCTAGGGCATATTTTCTTCATGGTGTTCCAGGTGGCGTGAGTAGTGAAACTATTTCACATTGTTTTAATTGAAGGCCAAACTCGTAACTCAAATATTTTACCTCTGCGATCATATCGTAGAAACTTCTATTTTCTTGTCACGATGATTTTCCACTTCACTCTGAAATTCTTTGAACTTTTCAAATGTTTCAGACTTATGTTCCATCAAGTAGATATAACCATATCTGCTCAAATCATCTGTGAAGTTTAGAAAATAACGATACTTGCCGTGAGCCTTAACACTCATCGGACCGCATACATCAGTATGTATTATTTCCAATAAGTCAGTTGCTCGCTCCGGAGAACGGAGTCTTAGTCATCTTGCCCATGAGGCATGGTTCGCAATCATCAAGTGATTCCAAAATCCCATCAGCATGGAGTTTCTTCATGCGCTTTACACCAATATGACCTAAACGGCAGTGCCACAAATAAGTTGCACTATCATTATTAACTTTGCATCTTTTGGTTTCAATATTATGATTATGTGTATCACTACGATCGAGATCCAACGAACTATTTTCATTGGGTGTGTAACCATATAAGGTTTTATTCATGTAAACAGAACAACAATTTATTCTCTTACTTAAATGAATAACCGTATTACAATAAACATGATCAAATCATATTCATGCTCAACGCAAACACCAAATAACACTTATTCAGGTTCAACACTAATCCCGAAAGTATAGGGAGTGTGCGATGATGATCATATCAATCTTGGAACCACTTCCAACACACATCATCACTTCACCCTCAACTAGTCTTTATTCTGCAACTCCCGTTTCGAGTTACTAATCTTAGCAGCTGATCCAGTATCAAATACTGAGGGGTTGCTATAAACACTAGTAAAGTACACATCAATAACATGTATATCAAATATACTTATGTTCACTTTGCCATCCTTCTTATCCGCCAATCACTTGGGGCAGTTCCTCTTCCAGTGACCAGTCCCTTTGCAGTAGAAGCACTTAGTCTCATGCTTAGGACCAGACTTGGGCTTCTTCACTTGAGCAGCAACTTGCTTGCTGTTTTTCTTGAAGTTCCCCTTTTTTCCTTTGCCCTTTTCTTGAAACTAGTGATCTTGTCATCAACACTTGATGCTCTTTCTTCATTTCTACCTTCATCGATTTCATCATCATGAAAAGCTCGGGATTCATTTTCGTCATCCCTTGCATACTATAGTTCATCACGAAGTTCTACTAACTTGGTGATGGCGACTAGAGAATGCTGTCAATCACTATCTTATCTGGAAGATTAACTCCCACTTGATTCAAGTGATTGTAGTACCCAGACAATCTGAGCACATGCTCACTAGTTGAGCGATTCTCCTCCATCTTTTAGCTATAGAACTTGTTGGAGAATTCATATCTCTCAACTCGGGTATTTGCTTGAAATATTAACTTCAAACTCCTGGAACATCTCATATGGTCCATGACATTCAAAACGTCTTTGAAGTCCCGATTCTAAGCCGTTAAGCATGGTGCACTAAACTATCATGTAGTCATCATATTGAGCTAGCCAAACGTTCATAACGTCTGCATCTGCTCCTGCAATAGGTCTGTCACCTAGCGGTGCATCAAGGACATAATTCTTCTGTGCAGCAATGAGGATAAACCTCAGATCACGGATCCAATCCGCATCATTGCTACTAACATCTTTCAATACAGTTTTCTCTAGGAACATATCAAAATAAACATATGAAAGCAACAACGCGAGCTATTGATCTACAACATAGATATGCTAATACTACCAGGACTAAGTTCATGATAAATTAAAGTTCAATTAATCATATTACTTAAGAACTCCCACTTAGATAGACATCCCTCTAATCATCTAAGTGATCACGTGATCCAAATCAACTAAACCATGTCCGATCATCACGTGAGATGGAGTAGTTTCATTGGTGAACATCACTATGTTGATCATATCTACTATATGATTCACGCTCGACCTTTCGGTCTCCGTGTTCCGAGGCCATATCAGTATATGCTTGGCTCGTCAAGTATAACCTGAGTATTCCGCGTGTGCAACTGTTTTGCACCCGTTGTATTTGAACGTAGAGCCTATCACACCCGATCATCACGTGGTGTCTCAGCACGAAGAACTTTCGCAATGGTGCATACTCAGGGAGAACACTTCTTGATAATTTAGTGAGAGATCATCTTATAATGCTACCGTCAATCAAAGCAAGATAAGATGCATAAAAGATAAACATCACATGCAATCAATATAAGTGATATGATATGGCCATCATCATCTTGTGCCTGTGATCTCCATCTCCGAAGCACCGTCATGATCACCATCATCACCGGCGCGACACCTTGATCTCCATCGTAGCATCGTTGTCGTCTCGCCAATCTTATGCTTCCACGACTATCGCTACCGCTTAGTGATAAAGTAAAGCATTACAGCGCGATTGCATTGCATACAATAAAGCGACAACCATATGTCTCCTGCCAGTTGCCGATAACTCGGTTACAAAACATGATCATCTCATACAATAAAATTTAGCATCATGTCTTGACCATATCACATCACAACATGCCCTGCAAAAACAAGTTAGACGTCCTCTACTTTGTTTGTTGCAAGTTTTACGTGGCTGCTACGGGCTTAAGCAAGAACCAATCTTACCTACGCATCAAAACCACAATGATAGTTTGTCAAGTTGATGCCGTTTTAACCTTCGCAAGGACCGGGCGTAGCCACACTCGGTTCAACTAAAGTTGGAGAAACTGACACCCGCCAGCCACCTGTGTGCAAAGCACGGCGGGAGAACCAGTCTCGCGTAAGCGTACGCGTAATGTCGGTCCGGGCCGCTTCATCCAACAATACCGCCGAACCAAAGTATGACATGCTAGTAAGCAGTATGACTTATATCGCCCACAACTCAATTGTGTTCTACTCGTGCATATAACATCAAACCATAAAACCTAGGCTCTGATACCACTGTTGGGGAACGTAGTAATTTCAAAAAAATTCCTACGTACACGCAAGATCATGGTGATGCATAGCAACGAGAGGGGAGAGTGTTGTCTATGTACCCTTGTAGACCGATAGCGGAAGCGTTATGATAACGCGGTTGATGTAGTCGTACGTCTTCACGATCCGACCGATCCAAGCACCGAAACTACGGCACCTCCGAGTTCTAGCACACATTCAGCTCGATGACGATCCCCGGACTCCGATCCAGCAAAGTGTCAGGGAAGAGTTCCGTCAGCACGACGGCGTGGTGACGATCTTGATGTTCTACCGTCGCAGGGCTTCGCCTAAGCACCGCTACAATATTATCGAGGATTATGGTGGAAGGGGGCACCGCACACGGCTAAGAGAACGATCACGAAGATCAACTTGTGTCTATGGGGTGCCCCCTGCCCCCGTATGTAAAGGAGTGGAGGAGGGGAGGGCCGGCCCTCTCTATGGCGCGCCCTAGGGGAGTCCTACTCCCACTGGGAGTAGGATTCCCCCTTTCCTAGTCCAACTAGGAGTCCTTCCATGTAGTAGGAGTAGGAAACAAGGAAGGGGCGCAGCCCCTCCCCCTAGTCCAATTCGGACTAGGCCTTGGGGGGGGGGGCTGCCCTAGGCAGCCCCTCTCTCTTTCCCGTATGGCCCAATAAGGCCCAATACTTCTCCCGGCGAATTCCCGTAACTCTCCGGTACTCCAAAAAATACTCGAATCACTCGGAACCTTTCCGATGTCCGAATATAGTCGTCCAATATATCGATTTTTACGTCTTGACCATTTCGAGACTCCTCGTCATGTCCTCGATCTCATCCGGGACTCCGAACTCCTTCGGTACATCAAAACTCATAAACTCATAATATAATTGTCATCGAAACCTTAAGCGTGCGGACCCTACGGGTTCGAGAACAATGTAGACATGACCGAGACATGTCTCCGGTCAATAACCAATAGCGGAACCTGGATGCTCATATTGGCTCCCACATATTCTACGAAGATCTTTATCGGTCAGACCGCATAACAACATATGTTGTTCCCTTTGTCATCGGTATGTTACTTGCCCGAGATTCGATCGTCGGTATCTCAATACCTAGTTCAATCTCGTTACCGGAAAGTCTCTTTACTCGTTTCGTAATACATCATCTCACAACTAACTTATTAGTTACAATGCTTGCAAGGCTTATGTGATGTGCATTACCGAGAGGGCCCAGAGATACCTCTCCGACAATCAGATTGACAAATCCTAATCTCGAAATACGCCAACCCAACATGTACCTTTGGAGACACCTGTAGAGCACCTTTATAATCACCCAGTTACGTTGTGATGTTTGGTAGCACACAAAGTGTTCCTCCGGCAAACGGGAGTTGCATAATCTCATAGTCATAGGAACATGTATAAGTCATGAAGAAAGCAATAGCAACATACTAAACGATCGGGTGCTAAGCTAATGGAATGGGTCATGTCAATCAGATCATTCACCTAATGATGTGATCCCGTTAATCAAATAACAACTCTTTGTCCATGGTTAGGAAACATAACCATCTTTGATTAACGAGCTAGTCAAGTAGAGGCATACTAGTGACACTCTGTTTGTCTATGTATTCACACATGTATTATGTTTTCGGTTAATACAATTCTAGCATGAATAATAATGTAACGCCCCGTGACCGATGTGCCAGGTGTCGTGCAGTCATTCGATGTTGTTGCGTTGTCATGTGCTTGCGTGTTGCATCATGTCACGTCATCATGTCATAATCTTTTGCATCTCAAGTAAATAATTCGTATGGGTCTTCGATCCATTTAATTCGAGGGAAGGATGACTTCTCTTTATAATATATCCTCCCGATATTAGTGGAGCTACTATAATAAATATTCCATTCTTTTGGAATTAACCGGAACACACTTGCAAAATCCCAACGCCTTTTATTATTTCTTCTCTTGGCCTCTAACTTGGTCACGTGTCCTTTCATCATTTTCCGGAGCTCCACCTAATTTCTCAACATTTTTGGACTCTCCTAAATCCTAGTCCTTGTGCAAACCTTTCTAATTAAATTCAAATGACTTTGAATTTAATTCTTGCAATCTTGCCCACTTCATTTTTTTCGGAACATGTGCATTTTTGTGAGTCCGGGAAAATTATTTGCGTGTCCACCTTCTTCCCCTAACCTCCTCTTTCTTTTCTTTCTCTTTATTCGTTTTTCTGCAAAGAAAATAAGAGAAAGGAGGGAGAGAGCAGCCCAGCAGGCCTCCAGCCAGCCCATCCCTGCGGCCTCCTAGTCCAGCCGCAGCCAGGCCACCTACCTTGGGCCAAGGCCCATCTCCCTTACCCCTCCTAACCCTAAGCCGCACCCCTGGCCCGATCCCCTCCTCCCTCGTTTTCTTTCCCTAGCGCCGCCAGGGAGACCCATCTCCCCGATCCCATCTCCCCTCGATCCATCTCTTCCTCACCCGCCTCCTTCTCCCACCAGCGCCGCCAATCTCCCTCTTCCCCTGCTCCCTGCCTCCTCCTCGTTGCACTTGGGCCCGAGGCCCCAACCAGTCGCGCCCCGCCTTCTCTCCACCTCACCTCCCTTCTCGCGGGTGGCTTCGCCGCGCCGGAGCAAACGAGCAGCAGCAGCAACCGAGGCGTCCGCTCCTGCATCCTCCTTCCTCTGCTCTCCGCCGAACCTCCGTCTTGCCGGAGTTCAAGCCGCGCCGCGCCGCCCCACAGGGGATCACCTGCACCGCCCGGAGCCGTGTCTTCGTCCGCGCCCAGCCCGACGCCGTTCCCGCGCCTCCAACCGCGCGACCTCCATGCTCCCCGCCGCCGGACCTCGCCTTCGCCGACGGGCACCGCTCCGCCCCGTCCCAGGCCGCCGCGCCGCTACCTCGTCTTCCCCGTCGCCGGGGACGCCAAGCACCGCCCTCCTTCCTCTTCTACGCCGGCGCCGTCCATCCTCGTCGCCCCACTGCATCGCCTTCTTCCAGCAGTGCCCCGAGCCACGCCGTCCCTGGAGCCGCCTGCCCGTCGCCGGCCTCTCCTTCTTCCTCCCGTGCGCCTCCCTGCTACCGGAGACGCCGCCAAGCTCCGCCCCGGAGCTGCTCCGCCCCGAGGCCCTGGCCTCGACCTCTTGGGCCTCTTCCTCACCCTGCACCATCTCGGGGACCCCCCCTGCCCGACGCCATGGCCTCCCCTGCTTCATGCCAAGTTCCTCGTCGTGCCCCTGTTGTTGTTGACGCCAAGCCCAACTGTCACCGAACAGGGAATATGTCGAGTACCAGGTCAACGATATCGCCAAGTTATTCTATCGATGAACGCTTTGGACGTCAAGTACCCCCTTCGTTTCGACGAGACCAGCAAGTCTGGAGAACGCCAAGTACCCCTTCATGTCGGCAAGATCCGCAAATCGGACCCCGAACGATCGACGTCTTGTGGACCATGTACGACGACCGTCGCTGAAAACCCGTGTAACGTGAACGTGAACGACTACCGTCGCGAGTACCTCTACGTCGTCATGTACCCCTACTTCCACTACCATCGCGAGAACGACTACTTCCCCTCCGAACCGTCTCCTTTGCATGCTTCGAAGGTATAACCCCGAGACGACCGCCGCGAATGAATGCATGTGTGATGTATGAAATGCTCGTGTTTGCTCCGTGTCGGAGTTGTTCGGTGCACGTTGCCCCTCTTTTGCCTTGCCACCATCTTGTGGGAACCCGGTATCCGGGATCACCCCACCTTCTATCGCGTGTCACGCTCCCGTCACTTTTTCTTTTGCACCGGGATCTCGATCGAGTTACCGGAACCGATATGTTGCCGTGGCATCAATTTCGGATTCGTTGCCGTGACACCCCTTTTTCCTTCCACCACGGTGACAATGCTTCATGATAATGCTCTTGTCAAGTCTTAATAAAACTTGCATAAACTTGTTCATGTCATCCGCATCATGATAACAACTATTGAAATGTTTAAAATGATGTTTGTTTAAATTTGCTCCCATGCCATGCTAAAATGATTTAATCCATATCTAAATAACCGTAACTCCATTTTTAATAATCTTTATATGTAAATGGGGTAGAATTTCGCCTAGTTTAACGTGGTGGCCTCATCTTGCATGTTAAACAACTCTAAAATTGTGTTTAGGACAGATCAGGACCTAACCTAATATTTGCACATGAGGATTTTCCGGAATTGTTGTTCGTTGCTTCCGGCCTCATTTAAACTTGCCTAGACTAGATAGTTTTCTTTTCCTTCACTCTCTTGCCATGCTTAACAACATTTAATATTATTGAGTACCTAACCGAGAGAGAACTAAATAATTGATGTGGTGTTTTGTCAATATGCATCCCGATGCATATTGTGCTCCACTTAATGTGTAGGATTGTTTGTGCGCTTTGCCATGCCATGCTTCATTAAACCGGACATGCATCATACTTGATTGTGCATCATGCCATGTTGATGTCGTGGTTGTTTACTATGTTGTGTGCTTTTTTTTCCGGTGATTGCTTCTTCGGGTTGGTTCCGATAACGTCGAGTTTGTGAGGACCCGTTCGTCTACGTTCGTTTGTCTTCTTCATGGACTCGTTCTTCTTCCTTGCGGGATCTCAGGCAAGATGATCATACCCTCGAAATCACTACTATCTTTGCTATGCTAGTTTGCTCGCTCTTTTGCTATGCCATTGCTACGATGCCTACGACTTGCTTGTCAGCCTCCCAAATTGCCATGTTCAGCCTCTAACGCACCATTGTCCTAGCAAACCGTTGATTGGCTATGTTACCGCTTTGCTCAGCCCCTTTTATAGCGTTGTTAGTTGCAGGTGAAGATTGGAGGCCGTTCCTTGTTGGAACATTTGTTTACTTGTTGGGTTATCACTATATATCTTATTTAATTAATGCATCTATATACTTGGTAAAGGGTGGAAGGCTCGGCCTTATGCCTGGTGTTTTGTTCCACTCTTGCCGCCCTAGTTTCCGTCATATCGGTGTTATGTTCCCGGATTTTGCGTCCCTTACGCGGTTGGGCTATAATGGGAACCCCTTGACAGTTCGCCTTAAGTAAAGCTTTGCCAGCAATGCCCAACATTGGTTTTACCATTTGCCACCTAGCCTTTTCTTTTCCCTTGGGAGTCGCGCTCCTGAGGGTCATCGTTATTTTAACCCCCCCGGGCCAGTGCTTGTCCAAGTGTTGGTCCAAACTGTCAGCCGCCGGTGGCTACCAGGGGCAACTCTGGGCTGGCCTACCAGAAGTTTAGACAATCCGGTGTTGCCCTGAGAACGAGATATGTGCAGCTCCCATCAGGATGTCGGCGCATCGGGCGGTGTTGCTGGTTTAGTTTTACCCTGTCGAAATGTCTTGTTGTACTGGGATACCGAGTCTGATCGGAATATCTGGGGTGGAGGTCTATTCCTTCGTTGACCGTGAGAGCTTGTCATGGGCTAAGTTGGGACACCCTGCAGGGATTGATCTTTCGAAAGCCGTGCCCGCGGTTATGGGCAGATGGGAATTTGTTAACGTCCGGTTGTAGAAAACCTGAACTTGACCTTAATTAAAATGAATCAACCGCGTGTGTAACCGTGATGGTCTCTTTCCGGCGGAGTTCGGGAAGTGAACACGGTTGTTGGAGTTATGTTTGACGTAGGTAGCTATAGGATCACTTCTTGATCATACTTTTACCGACCGTGCTTTGCCTTCTCTTCTCGCTCTCTTTTGCGAATAGGTTAGCCACCATATATGCTAGTCGCTTGCTGCAGCTCCACCTCATACCTTTGCCTTACCCATAAGCTTAAATAGTCTTGATCGCGAGGGTGCGAGATTGCTGAGTCCCTGTGGCTCACAGATTACTTCCAAAACCAGCTTGCAGGTGCCGATGAGACCGTGCAGATGACGCAACCAAGCTCAGGAGGAGCTCGATGAAGATCTTGTCTTTTGTGTTGTTTCGTTCTAGTTGATCAGTAGTGGAGCCCAGTTGGGGTCGATCGGGACCTTTGTCGCATTTGGGGTTCTTCTTTATTTTGGCTCCGTAGTCGGGCCCTGATTGTACTTGGTTGATGTAATGTTTTATTCATGTAATTGTGTGAAGTGGCGAGTGTAAGCCAACTATGTAACCTTTTTCCCCTATTATATTACATGGGTTGTGTGAAGATTACCTCACTTGCGACATATGCCTTCAATGCGATTATGCCTCTAAGTCGTGCCTCGACACGTGGGAGATATAGTCGCATCGAGGGTGTTACAAATAAACACTTATCATGAAATAAGGAAATAAATAATAACTTTATTATTGCCTCTAGGGCATATTTCCTTCACTTTCTCCCTTGTGCAAATCCCGTATTGTCATCAATCCACCAAAAAGGGGGAGATTGTAAGGGCATATTTATCCCTAAGGTATTTTGGTGATTGATGACAATGCATTTGTGGACTAATCGTGTGCCTCGAGTATTTTAGATATTTCATTACTAGGCACAAGACGGTTTGGAGCCCCTCGAAGATTATTGAAGACGGCATTTTTCTACGTTCCTTTTTCGGTGGATTTGACTCGTAGGAAAGCCGTACTATTAAGAGGGGGTCCGCTTTGGAAATGTTTGGGTAGAATCGTCACGTACACGTTTACTCCTCTTTGCACCGCCTTTCCCTTAGCACTTTGGAGCATCCTCTATTTCTTCGTGTTTGTGCAAAGAGAAGAATTCCTAGTGTTGTTGTTCTGGGCTTGCAGTAGTACTGCTCTCCAAAGCGGTAGTACCGCAGGCCTTTGTGGTAGTACCGCAGGTGGTCACGGTAGTACCGCTCCTTGGGAGCCGTAGTACCGTGAGTCCTGGTCTGGCACAACATCATAAGCGGAAGTAGGGGCGGATGTAATTTTTTACATCCGCTCCCTGCGCGGTAGTACCGCGTGCCTTGAGCGGTAGTACCGTGTCGGATTTTTGCACTGTTTGAAAAATAGCGGAAGTTACCATGGACGTTTCTTTATTTGTCCGCGCCCTTCCCAGGCTGGTCCAATCCTGCCTTGCGGTAGTACCGCAAGGGGGTGCGGTAGTACCGCGCGAGCGGCAGTACCGCCCCAGCTTTGTTGCTACAGGCCTGGGCTAGCTCCTGCCGTGGCCACGGTAGTACCGTGGCTCGCTGCGGTAGTACCGTGAGCCCTTGCAGTGGTACCGCTTGGTTGGTGCGGTAGTACCGCAGGTCGTAGGCTGGTTAAGTGGATAACGGTTGGATTTGTCACTCCGCTATATAAGGGGTGTCTTCTTCTCCGAGTTGACTACCTCTTCCAACCCTAAGCTCCATTGTTGCTCCAAGCTCCATTTTCGCCCGATCTCTCTTCCTAGCCAATCAAACTTGTTGATTTCCTAGGGATTGGTTGAGAAGGCCTCGATCTACACTTCCACCAAGAGAAATTCGATTCCCCCCACTAATCTCTTGCGGATCTTGTTACTCTTGGGTGTTTGAGCACCCTAGACGGTTGAGGTCACCGCGGAGCCATATTACATTATGGTGAAACTTCGTGGTGTTGTTGGGAGCCTCCGATTAAGTTGTGGAGATTGCCCCAACCTTGTTTGTAAAGGTCCGGTCGCCGCCTCCAAGGGCACCAATAGTGGAATCACGACATCTCACATTGTGTGAGGGCATGAGGAGAATATGGTGGCCCTAGTGGCTTCTTGGGGAGCAGTGTGCCTCCACACCGCTCCAACGGAGACGTACTTCCCCTCAAAAGGAAGGAACTTCGGTAACACATCATCGTCTTCACCGGCTCCACTCTTGGTTATCTCGTACCTTTACTTGTGCAAGCTTATTTGTGTTATTTCCCTTGCTTGCTTGTGTGCTTGTTGTTGTTGCATCATATAGGTTGCTCACCTAGTTGCACATCTAGACAACCTACTTTGATGCAAAGTTTAATTTGGTAAAGAAAAGCTAAAAATTGTTAGTTGCCTATTCACCCCCTCTAGTCAACTATATCGATCATTTCACCTTCCTTTATCATTTATGAGGACAGCCCCAGCTGTCCCCCTAAGGAGATCATGGTCAAAAGAAGCATCAACATTCAGCTTCACAAACCCATAGGAGGTCTTCTCCATCCCCCATTCTATTTGTTGCCTTCGGGGAGTTGGCATTATCAGAGTTTGCCATTATAGCATGAGCCCCCATCAAAGTTTGGTACACATCTTGAGACTTTCCTTCATGAACCAGCTTACGTCTATCCCACCATAAATACCAAGCTATTATACTAATCAATTCACATGCATTCTGGAGGCCCAATATAGATAGATCTTGATTTGGCATAAGAAGTAAGAACTCAAGTAGTGCCTCTCCCATATGATCAACAGCATAAGATTTACTAATGGCCTCATGCAATCCCAGCTTCTCCCAAACCTCTTTCACCTTCTGACATAGAAACAACACATGTTTTGTATCTTCTGGCCCATTCAAACATGACAGGCAGATGGGTGAAACTCTCATATGTCTATTAGCAAGCGTAACCGAGCACAGCAGGGTTCTATGCAATGTAAGCGAAATGAAAATTCTCACCTTTGCCGGATAAGA
This sequence comes from Triticum monococcum, assembly GCA_034509565.1. Classification (NCBI taxonomy): domain Eukaryota; kingdom Viridiplantae; phylum Streptophyta; class Magnoliopsida; order Poales; family Poaceae; genus Triticum; species Triticum monococcum. The sequence goes on along the minus strand of CM067845.1, from coordinate 295,345,154 downwards.
TAATTTCCAAATCTTACCCCAAATAGGATTGACATGGATTCTACCCATACCATTTGTGTATTGCAGTTTCCTCCCATGTTGTTGGTTCCATTCCTGCAAATAAGCCGATCAAATAGTGAACATCCATTTTTTGTATAAAGAAAGGAAATATGTCATATTATGCACAAGGAGGGGAATCACGAGCACCCTCTGAGCATCAATTGGTCACAGCATTTGTCTCACCAAATATTCATCCCAAAAATTTGTGAATGGATTAATAAGATCAACAACCTTTGACAGAAGATGACCTCTTCCAGGAGTAGTAATTTTCCTATTCTCACAATTCGGGATCCATTCATCTCTCTAAATATCAATATTTTGTCCATTTCCAACTTGCTAGATATAACCATTTTGGAGAGAATTAACTCCCGCCACAATGCTTTGCCAAGTAAAGCAGGAAATCGTTTTTAGACTTGCATTCATTAAATTGCCACTCGGAAAATATTTAGATCTTAAGATAGTGTCACGTAAGAAATCAGGATTATCAAGAAAACGCCATGCTTAGCTGGCTAACAAAGCCAGATTGAAATAGTGTATATCTCAGAAGCCCATACCTCCTTGGTCTTTTGGGACACACATCTTCCACCACGCCATCCAATGTAGTCTCTTATGATTGTCTTTATCACCCCACCAAATTTGCGACATCACCTCAATGATTCCTTTGCAATATTTTAGGAATTTTAAAGACGGATATGGCATAAGTTGTGATAGCTTGTACAACTATTTTGAGTAAAATTTCCTTTCGGCTGATAGCAGTTTTTGTTTCCATCCAATAATTTTTATAATAATTCGATCAATCAAGAATTGGAAACAATCACTTTTATCCATACCCACCTGTGCAGGTAAATCCAAATATTTGTCATTGTGGATTTCAGTCGTAATATTTAGGATAGTACAAATTTGCGCCTTGTCTTCTACTTTTGTATCGAGACTAAATATACTAGAACTTCCAGTGCTCACCATTTGCCCCGCGGTGGCACAATAAGAATCCAAATTTGATTTTAACGTCTCCACATTCATAGATTAGCTTGCATAAGGATCAAAGAGTCACCAGCAAAGAGGAGATTTGAAATTGATGGGGCATACCCATCTCTGCTAACCTTAAAAATACTTCCATTCTCCTTCACATTAGCCAAGACAACAGTCAGTCCCTCTGTACATAACAAGAATACATATGGGGAGAAAGGATCTCCCTGTCTCAATCCTCTAGTAGGTTTGAAACTGCCCGTTTCTTCCATATTAAACAAACCTGGTACTCCACATAGGATACATATTGCATAATTAAATTAATCCAACCATCTTGGAAACCTAGTCTCAAAATAATTTCCTTCAAAATAGGTCACTCAACTCGGCCATATTCTTTATGCATGTCCAGTTTGATGGCACACAACCCTCTTTACCAACCATTTTTTATTGTATGGAAACACTCATATGCCAATAGGATATTTGTAATCATTTTTCCAGGCACAAACGCACTCTGAGTTGGGCTAACAATATCTGATAGGATTGTCTTCACACGAGCAACAATCATTTTTGAAATAACCTTATACACCACATTGCACAAAGTGACTGATCTAAACTCCGAGTTGCCTTTCCGGAGAGTTAGCCTTTGGCATCATTACAATTGCAGTGTCATTCCACCCATCACGTATAGAGCGGGTATTCACCGCCCGGAGTACCTCTTCGGTCAGGTCATTCCCCAGCGACCCAATATAGACCAGAATCTTTTATAAAAAATAACATGTAGGCCATTTGGACCCGGCGCTTTTAAATCACCAATATCAAATAGGGTCTTCCGAACCTCCTTTGCCGTATAGGGGGCGAGGAGAGCATTACTCATTTTATCTGTCACTTTCCTTTGGACAAGAGATACAACCTCTGGGTTCAGTTAGGTAACTTATGAGGTAAAAAGGTTAGAAAAGTATCCCATAATGTGATTCTTCATCTTTGTGTCTTTCAGCCACACACCTTTGTCATCAAGCAATTTTTTGATCTAATTTCTTTTCTTTCTAGTCGTTGTCGCATTACGGAAAAAATGTGTTGTGGTCACCATGCAATAGCCAGTTTGCGTGACCCGTTGTAACCAGTAGACCTCCTCTTGTTCCAATAGATTTTCAATAAGGACAAGAGTCTTCTTTTGCCGTGCTTGGGAATCCGCATTCATAGGTATCCTTTGCAACTTTTCTAAATCTTTTTTGAGTTTATTAATTCTTTTTCGGTCCCTTTAGAATACCACAGTCCCAAGTATGCAAGCCCGTGTACGCTTAGCAAGAAACGACCCGATACACATTATCTTCGCTTTGTCTCATGCCGTACGGGGATTTGATTTTCAACCACTACTTACTTTGGACTTTAACAATTTGCCACTCCTTAAATTGTAATTGATATTTTTCCACTCTTTAGTTTGCCATTTGATCTTTTGCCACTTTATAACATAAAAAATAATAATTGCAAATGATAAATATATTATATGCACAATAGAGTGGACAAGTATACCCTTATGAGTTATGTGCCTGTTTGCCACGAACTCCACGCAACGGGACGAACTCAATCCACATCCCTTGTTCGCACGGTAGTCAACGACGACGCTCCTCTATACACAACGGGCAAGGCCGGCGCTAACTAGCCGATGGGTGGCAGCAACGTGCAGCGGCGAGGAGCAACAGCAAAGACGGCGGCGCCTAGGTCCACGCCAAGGCTGAACACGATGGCGCCCAAGTGGAGTCGGGCAGCTGCGAGCGCCTCCACCGCACCTTCCGTCGACCACCAGTAAGCAGCAGTAGCACAAGAGCCACGAACAACAGCAGCAGCACGGGTCGGCCACGAACAACACCAGCAGTAGGGGCCGACAAGAAGAAGAAGCGGCGACATAACAGAGCGACGGTAGCGCACGAGCACACCAGACCAGCGGCGGCAAACAGCAGCACCTGCATCAAGACGGGCGGCGGGCTGAGAGAGTGAGAGGACTGACCTAGCTGCCGCCGTCGAGGACCACGGGGAATCGCCGGGACGAGTCACCGCCGTCTTCCGTCAAGCAACGGTAGCGACAGATGAGCGCCAGATGGGGAACAAGCTCGTCTCCTTGGTGAACCAGACGGGCAGGGGGCAATCTGGTGATTTCCATGGGGTCTCACATGACTGGGGCAAAACATCCAAATCCAAACAAAGCAGTGGCAAATAAAAAGATACAAAGTAACAAGTGGCTAATCGTCAAAGTGCGAAGTAAAATCGTGGCAAAATATCAAAATCCCCGTACAATTTCTACAGCCGTCTCTTCTTTGGAAAAATCCTACTTGTCGCTCGTTGCGGCAAGTTGTCGACGCTCCGCACAGGGGAGGTCCGAGCGAGCGACCGAGTGGGCCGGCCCGCTTTAGCGTTACAGCGGACACCGGTTTTGGAACCTTCTATGATGTTTCCAGCCGGTTTTTTTTTCGGTTTTGGGAACCTTCTAGAAGGTTCCTGAACCGGCTTTTTCTTTTTTAGTTTCTTTTTCATTTTTCTTTTTTTATTTCTCTTCTTTTTCTTTTTTCTTTTTTTTCTGTTTCCTTTTTTCTGTTTATTTTTTTGTTTTCAAGTTTATTTTCAAAAAACAATCCGAATTTCATTTTTTCCTGTTTTCAGATTTTGTTCACAAATTCAAAATATGTTCCCATTTTACAAAATTTGTTCACAAATTCAAAAAATGTTCCCATTTTACAAAATTTGTTCACAAATTCAAAAAATGTTCCCATTTTACAAAATTTGTTCACAAATTCAAAAAATGTTTCTGCTTTCAAATTTTTGTTCCGAATTTTTAGAAAATGTTCCTGTTTTTTCAAAATTTGTTCGAATTATTTTTGTTCATTTTTTGTGAAATTTGAAAGTAATGGCATGGATTTCAAAAAATGCCTGTATTAAAAAATTGTTCACAAATTTCAAAAAAATGTTCTTCTTTTTCAAATTTTTGTTCATGTATTAAAAAATGTTCACATTTCAAATTTGTTTGGGATTTTAAAAATTGTTTTCCATTTCACAATTTGTTCTAAAAGTTCAAAATTTGTTTGTTATTTTAAAAATTGTTCTCCATTTCAAAATTTGTTTGGATTTTTAGAAAAGCACGAATGATTTGTTTGGATTTTTCAAAATTGTTCTCCATTTCTAATTTTGTTCTCAAGATTTAAAAAATGTTCGTGCTTTACAGAACTATTCTTGCTTCCAAATTTGTTCGGGAATTTTCCAAATTGTTCTCTGTTTCAAAAAAAATTCTCAAGATTCAAAAAATGTTCGTGCTTTAAAAAAGTGCTCGTGCTTCCAAATTTGTTCTCAAGCTTCAAAAATCATTCGTGCTTTAAAAAATTGTTCTCAGACTCCAAATATGTTCATGTTTTCAAAAAATGTTAGGGAAATTTCGAAAATGTTTGTTTTTCTAGATATATTGACATTTGTGAAAATGAGAACATAATTTGTTTGGGTAGTTTCATAAAATGTTTGTTTTGAAAAAATTGTTTGCTTATTCAACAAATGTTTCTGCTTTCATAATTTGTTCCACAAATTCAACAAAATTCATGTGTTCATAATTTGTTCGCAAATTTATAAAATGTTCAGGAAAATTTCATAAAATAGTCGTGTTTCAAACAAATGTTCATAATTGTGGGGTGTTTTTCAGAAAATTTCCTGTTTTTAGAAAATGTTCGCATATTGAAAAAGTTGTTCATAGTTTGAAAAATGTTCTCGTTTTCAATATTGTTCCTTTTTTTTACAATTATTTTTGAGTTATGAAAAGTTTATTAGCAAATTTTGAAAATGTTTGTTTTTCTAAATATATCGACGTTTGTGAAAAAGGAAACAGCCTTTAAAATTTTAAAAAGTTTAATTTTTTTCTCCACCTATAGTTTATATAAATTGAGCTATCATTTTTAGGCAAACAAGTCTATGAACACAGTGGCTAACGACATGACTCAGTCATTGGAAGCCATGGATTCTATCCTACACACACACACACACACACGTTTTGGCTGATTTTTTAGCAAGCTGCTGTCTAAATTTTGCCGTTGCCTTGCATTTCTTTAGGTAGCGCGTTGCAGTTATACCACTAGGGTCAGCCGGTCGTACTGGCTAGGTGAGTTCGATTCACATCTGGGACGCCTTTTTTGTTGATTTTTCACAGCGCCTACCGTAAAATGGGCCGGCCCAAGTCACTTGCCCCCCTGTGCGAACCATCAACAGTTTGCCGCAAAATGCGGCAAATAGGAGGTCCCTCTTCTTTGAGCCATCTAGTTCAAACTCATTTTGAATTACACAGGCTTCTGGGACGCCTTTTTTGTTGATTTTTCACAGCGCCTACCGTAAAATGGGCCGGCCCAAGTCACTTGCCCCCTGTGCGAACCATCGACAGTTTGCCGCAAAATGCGGCAAATAGAAGGTCCCTCTTCTTTGAGCCATCGAGTTCAAACTCATTTTGAGTTATGCCGGCTGGTCCAGTGAAACGGCCGTGATTAGGTATACAATGGCCTATATATACTATTCCTTTTAGATTTGGCCTTTAAAAACAAAATACCGGGCCTTTATTAAGAAAAATACATACTGGGCTGATTATTATAAAATCCGTATTGGGTCGATTAAGCACAACCGCTAGAAGGTATATTGGGCCAATATAACTGGATGTGTGGCGTTATCGAAAGAGGCTCTAGCCGTTTTCGCGGCATCAGGTCTACGGTCTACCCGCGCGCTCCCTAAAAAAAGGTCTACCCGCGCGCAGCTGCGACTGAGATTTCACTCATCAAAAAAAAAAAAAAAAAAAGAAGAACTGCGACCGAGATGGCGGCGGCGGCGGCCATGGCGACAGCGGCGGCAGCGCCGGAGTGGGCCACCAAAGAGCCTTGCCTCATGGGCATCGACGAGGCTGGACGCGGCCCTGTTCTTGGTAAACCACCTCTTCTCCGTCTTTCTGTTGATTTTAGCTTTCGGTTTGGCGAATTGGGCCATGGGTTCGTTTCTTCTAGATCTGCTGCATGTTACTGCTAATTATATTGTTGATAACCCGTTTCCACTGAAAGATAGAATCTTGCTCGCAATTTTTACCTGATCTGCGCGCATCGCCAATGAAATATCCGGGGCAGAACTCGGATTTCCGAATGGATTAAGCAGAAATATTAGATGTGTTCTTTCCGAAAATAATCATAACTTCGTGTTTATCACTCCCGCAGGTCCCATGGTGTATGGCTGCATGTACTGCGCGCGTTCCTACCATGACACTCTTGCCACTCTCAGTTTTGCAGGTCTCTCTACTCATGTCCTTTTCTCGTCTTTCATAAATTTAGTACTCCTAGTTTGCTTGACTGCTGTGCTTGTGGGAATGCCTGGATTGCTTAACTCCTTAATTAAGTTTAGGTTGCTGTGACATACTCCCTCCGTTCACAAGTATAAGATGTTTTGGACATTTCAGTGTGGACTACATACAGACTGAATGAGTGAACAAACACACTAAAATATGTCTATATACATCCGATTTAGAAAAAGGTTAGAACATCTTATATTTGTGAACGGAGTGATACCATTTTACTTTCATGAACAAATTACTTGCATCCTGCACCAAGAGGCAAATCTGGAAACTGAATCACATTATCATTTAAAGACCAAGACTCGTATTAAGTTACCATGCTCAGTACTTTGGTTGATTTCGGAGGAAAGAAACAAGCATAGTTTCTTATAACCTAACACTGTGTGCGTGAACCTCAGCCCTTGAGTTTATGGACAGAAGAAAAAAAAACCTATGGTACAGACATCTTGTCTTTTCAGTACAACCTGATTAATTGTTGCTATTATCACATGTCTCCATAGTTCCCTTCTTCTTCACCCTCCGCTGGCCCGCCCACTCTCCCCACCTCCTTTGTCTCCATTCTTGTACTCCCTCCGTTCACTATTATAAGATGTTTTGGATATTTCAATATGGACTACATACAGACTGAAATGAGCAAACAAACACACTAAAGTGTGTCTACATATATCCAATTTAGAAAAAAAGTTAGAACATCTTATGATAGTGAACGGAGGGAGTAGTTCATAACTGCTCCCGTGTACTTCGTATCTGAGTAAAACATCAAATAGTAGCTTTAGTTTAAAAACCAGTTTCTGCCATTTGAGAGCTCCCACATCTATTTCTTTGCACCGTGCATGAATTTCAAACTTTAGGGCCGTCAATTCTTTAATTTATCTAGGTAGTTTTACCATGTTCAATATTATTCCCCAATTGTCCAGTCCTAGAGTAGCATGGTAATGCTGCTTTCCATGAGTACTGAATTCGCTGAAGCGGAAGAATTAAAGTAGTACGTACTTAGTTAACAAGTTGTGAAATCGCCCAGACTCTTCAACAGTTTCATTGCTGATTTACCAGCGAACTTGGTTAGCATATCGTTCTTCTATTCTTGAACAGATTCGAAGACCTTGAAGGAGGAGCAAAGGGAGGAGCTGTTTGAAAGTCTCAAGATGAATAGCTCCATTGGGTGGGAGGTTGATGTCATATGCTCAAAAGTGTTATCTGCCAAAATGTTAAAAAGGTATGCTTCAGTACACTATGAACTTCAAATCTCAACCTTCTTTAGTAGATTAAAAGTCTTCTTGATTTTCAGGACAAAAGTTAATCTGAATGAAATATCCCACAACTCTGCAATAGGCCTTGTTAGAAAAGCTATTGATAATGGAGTTTTACTGACAGAGGTAAGTTATTTTGTTCTTGAAATGGTAATTCATGTACGCAGATAACCTTTCTAAATGAAAATGTTCACAACATAGTTTGAATAATGGTGTACCTTGTTGCAAAGGTCTATATCGACACAGTTGGAGATCCTGAGAAGTACAGGGTCAAACTTACGGAAAAGTTTCCAGGCATCAAATTTGTGGTTGCCAAGAAAGCTGATAGTCTCTACCCTGTTGTTAGTGGAGCAAGTATAGTTGCAAAGGTATTTCTTCATGAAAATTTTCCGATGCGGCTACTTTGATGCCCAAAATAAAAAAGCAAATAGTAGTGTCTAAGAGTCAAGACTAACACAAATGGGCTCTGTATTGTTATGAACTGTTTCAACCAAGTTTGAATCTGTTTATGCATTGCAGGTCACTAGGGATAGAGCCTTACGAAACTGGGTATTTGATGAAACAGCTCAGAATATGCATATGAACACTGGATCAGGTTATCCAGGAGGTAACTGATTGCTCCTGATAAATGATGTTGTCAATGTTTAATGCATATGACTGTTTTTAAAAGGTCTTCCTAATTAATGGAGCAGATCCTAATACTATACAATGGTTAAAAGATCATAAGCATCCAGTATTTGGTTTCCCAACTTTGGTGCGTTTTAGCTGGGGAACTTGCACACCATACTTCAAGAATGGAGTTGAAGTCACATGGTAAGTTTGAATTCGAACCCTTATGCTGCTGCACTGCAGTAATAGCAAAATGTGAATGACCACCACTATGATTTGTGGCATGTGATCACTCGTAGGGAGTCTGACGAAGTTGATGAAGATGCAGCTGGCTACGGAAGCGCCAAGCGACAGGTCACGTTGTCGAGCTTAGGCTTCACAGGGTTCAAAAGGAAGTCGGAGGAGATCGAATCGAGTGGAAAAGGCCGTTGTAAGTTCTTCCAGGCTCGCAAACTCGAGCTTGTCAGAAAGTTCCAGTGACACGCACTAGGTCAGTGGCACTGTCAGATTAGAGGTTTTATTTTACCGGGCTCAGTTTGTATGTTTATTCTGCATGGAACACTTGCAAGTCCAGTGAAACCGATGTTGGACTGTACTGAGCCGGTGGCCAAGACTGGATCAGATAGTTCCTTATTCAATCCTAATCTTAATACAAATAGCCTGAATTATCAACATCCAACTCCTGAACTACACAGCTTGCAGCCGTAAGGTGTACCCCAGACTTGGTCCTGTTATGGAGCCAGTTTGATTTTCCTTTTATAGGAATCTGCTGCGCTTTAGTACATTACTGGCACGGCTAAATCTCTGGCCACCATAGCGTTTACATAGCCAAGTGCATCATCATGCCAATACGTGCTCCATGAGCTGCTAAGCCATGAAGAACGGAGTTACAAGCTCTACTGCAAGAAACAACACGTTTTTCCTTACGATCACCGGAAGTTAGAGCATTGTCGGGGATCGTGGCTTCAGTTTCAGTGATGATCCGACCCATTTCCAAGATCGGACACGAATTGGCTTGCTTTTAAGGAGTGTAATACTAGCAGTCATGGGTGTTTCAGCAAGGAAATGGCGTGTTGTATCTGCAACTTGCCTGTCTTTTGTGTAGTCAATACCCCTCCGGATTGGCATGCTGGCAGGGGCTCGTATATTTGCAGCTCAGGAACATGTGGCAGCCATCCTAGTCTAGTCTGCTGCGTACGGCCACGGTGCGTCGGTGCCGGATGTTTTTTTCTTTTTTGAACTTCCACGGTGCTGGATGTTCGCTCGCAGGGGCAGGCTGTTGTGGTCAAAGCGCCACAGCATCATATTTAGTCCCTTCGTCTCGAATTACTTGTCGTAGAAATGGATATATCTAGACGTATTTTTAGTTCTAAATACATTCATTTTTATTCATTTCGTGACAAGTAATTTGGGACGGTGGGAGTATCTTTCTAGGGAGCCGCAACTGCCAAATCAACTTCCGGCGCGAAGCATCCCAATTGTCTGAAATGCTACAGTAGATGAACTCGCTTGTCTTTATCAAAAAAGAAAAAAAAGATGAACTCGCTTATCCAGAGGAGATTTCAGTCCGCTTCAGGGGCAAGATTGTAGTATGTAAAGTGAAATTCCTCCATCACACACATTTCTTTTCCATTGAAGTGTCAACGATCAGACCCATGAGGATATGCAACATCTTCTGGCTGTGATAGAGGCAAAGGTGTCCTGATGTTTCGATGAGATGGTGGCTATCGTCTTCTGTGGGAGTCGACCTTGACGATCCGACTACGAACATGCGAGACGTCGCGTCTTAGCAATCGCTAAACCAACTTCTGAGGGTTATTGACCACGCCAGAGCACGATCAACCTGCAAGCAAACGAAGAACAAGCAAGAAACTGAGATTGCAATCTGGATATTGCGAATATAAGATGAAAGCTTTATTGATCAAGATGGGGTTCTGTGACGTCTTGGTCTGGTCGTTGGACACAAACGAAGTACGCGAAGTTGCAGCTATGGCGAACTTTTAATCTAAACAAAACCCAAAGTCTAAACGACGCCCTAAGGGCTGTATATATAGAGGAAGAGGGGGGAATTTCGTGGCCCTTGAGGGTGGGGTCCGAAACCAACCCTAACTCTTGTTTCCCCACACATACGGACTCTAAAAATAGCATATACTTAAGTATTTCGAAATTACATGGGCCTGGCCCATTAATAAGGTGACGCAGCACCTAGAATAGCCTATGGACGAATATTATGAAGTGGCATCTCGTATATTTCGTCCAAGGCTTCATGCACTCCTTATGGCGGCTTCAAAGTCCTGAAATCATTACTTGTAACTCCGTTCTTGATCCCCGTGCGCATGCCATCAACTCCATGCGTGTTCTTGCTCCAATGTTCATCCTTCTCCAAGCTAGGCCCTTCAACAAATGTATCCAATTTAGGCAGCATCATAATCTCATGAACATTAGAATCATTACCAAGAAACGAAAGTACCTGGTAATTTAATTGGCGTGCGCGAGCTCTAGTAATTGGTCCAGTATATGTAACAGTAGGGGCTGTGGGTTTAACAATGGTATTGATGTCCTCATCATCCTCCCCTTCTTGAAATGAAGTCGTCCTCGACGGAAGCTCATCTTCCTCACCCAAGTAAGGCTTCAAATCTGCAATGTTAAAAGTGGGACTAACCCCAAAATCTGCAGGTAGCTCAAGTTTATATGCATTATCATTTATTCTCTCTAACACCTTAAAAGGACCATCAGCACGTGGCATTAGCTTTGATTTGCGCAGATTAGGAAATCTATCTTTACGCAAATGTAACCAAACAAGATCTCCAGGTGCAAACACAACATGTTTTCTACCCTTATCTCCAGCAAGTTTATATTTAGCATTCATACGCTCAATGTTTTCCTTAGTTAACTCATGCATTTTTAGAATCAATTCAGAACGTTCTTTAGCATCAAAATTAACCTTCTCCGAGGATGGAAGAGGCAACAAATCAATAGGTGCACGAGGTAGGAAACCATGCACAATTTCAAAAGGGCACATCTTAGTAGTAGAATGCAATGAACGATTATAAGCAAATTCAATATGAGGCAAGCATTCTTCCCACATTTTTTTGTTATTCTTCAAAACAGCCCTAAGCATAGTAGACAATGTTCTATTGACTACTTCAGTTTGTCCATCAGTTTGGGGGTGACAAGTAGTACTAAAAAGCAGCTTAGTCCCCAACTTAGCTCATAAACATCTCCAAAAGTGGCTAAGAAATTTAGTATCACGATCTGAAACAATAGTATTTGGCACACCATGTAAGCGAATAATTTCACGAAAGAACAAATCAGCAACATTAACAGCATCATCGCTTTTATGACATGGTATAAAGTGTGCCATTTTCGAGAACCTATCCACGACAACAAATATGCTATCCCTCCCCTTCTTTGTTCGAGGTAAACCTAAAACAAAGTCCATAGATATATCCTCCCAAGGAACACTAGGTACAGGCAAAGGCATATATAAACCATGAGGATTGAGTCGTGACTTAGCTCTTTGACATGTAGTGCAGCGAGCAACAAAACGCTCAACATCCCGTCTCATCTTTGGCCAAAAGAAATGTGTAGCAAGGATATCCTCCGTCTTCTTGACGCCAAAGTGTCCCATTAATCCTCCTCCATGCGCCTCCTGCAACAACAAAAGACGAACGGAGCTAGCTGGAATGCATAGCTTGTTAGCACGAAACACAAATCCATCGTTAAGAACGAACTTGTTCCAAGTTCTCCCTTCCTTACAATTCTGCAATACATCTTTAAATTCAGCATCATGAACATATTGATCTTTGATGGTCTCCAAACCAAATATTTTAAAGTCAAGTTGTGAAAGCATAGTATAACGACGAGACAATGCATCAGCAATAACATTTTCTTTACCCTTCTTGTGTTTAATGACATAAGGGAAAGTCTCAATGAATTCAACCCATTTAGCATGTCTACGGTTCAGTTTTGCTTGACTTTTAATGTGTTTCAAAGATTCATGATCAGAATGTATAACAAATTCCTTGGGCCATAAATAATGTTGCCATGTTTCTAAGGTCCGAACAAGAGCATATAATTCTTTATCATAAGTAGAATAGTTCAGACTAGGCCCACTCAATTTTTCAGAAAAGTATGCAACAGGTTTGCCATCTTGTAATAACACACCTCCTAATCCAATTCCACTAGCATCACATTCAAGCTCAAAAGTCTTATTGAAATTAGGAAGTTGGAGTAAAGGAGCATGTGTCAACTTATCTTTCAATACCGTGAAGGCTTCTTCCTGTGCGGTACCCCAAACAAAAGGCACATCCTTCTTTGTAAGCTCGTTGAGAGGTGCAGCAATGGTGCTGAAATCTCTCACAAAAGCCTATAGAAACCAGCGAGGCCAAGGAAACTCCACACTTGTGTGACCGTTTTGGGATGCGGCCAACTCTCAATAGCTTCAATCTTGGCTTTATCAACTTCAATTCCCTGTGGAGTAACAACATAGCCAAGAAAAGATACTCGGTCGGTGCAAAAGGTGCACTTTCCAAGGTTACCAAACAAACGTGCATCACGTAGAGCAATAAAAACAGCACGTAAATGTTCCAAATGTTCCTCCAAAGATTTGCTATAAATCAATATGTCATCAAAGTAAACTACCACAAATCGTCCAATGAAAGCACGTAAAACTTCGTTCATTAACCTCATGAAAGTACTAGGTGCATTAGTTAACCCAAAAGGCATGACTAACCACTCATATAATCCAAACTTTGTTTTAAATGCTGTTTTCCATTCATCTCCCAATTTCATACGAATTTGATGGTATCCACTACGCAAATCAACTTTGGAGAATATTGTAGAACCACTCAATTCATCAAGCATATCATCTAGCCTAGGAATAGGATGACGATAACGAATAGTAATATTATTAATGCCTCTACAATCAACGCACATACGTGACATACCATCCTTTTTCGGCACTAAAATGATAGGAACAACACAAGGACTAAGGGATTTGCGTATATAACCTTTGTCGAGCAGTTCTTGTACTTGACACATAATCTCCTTCGTCTCCTCTGGATTGGTACGGTATGGTGCACGGTTGGGTAATGATGCACCGGGAATTAAGTCAATTTGATGCTCAATCCCTCGAATAGGTGGTAATCCCGGTGGCACGTCTTGTGGAAAGACGTCAGCGAACTCCTGCAAAATGTTAGTGACAGCAGGAGGCAAAGAGGAAGGCACGTCCTCGAATGAAAATAATGCCTCTTTGCACACAAAAGCATAGCAAACAGATTTGCTAAAATCTAGATCATCAATATCAGATTTGGTGGCAAGTAAACATGAGCTTTTCAATTTAATTTCAGAAGCAACACTAGATTGTTTATTATTATTAGACTGCATTTGTTGCTCAAATTCTTTGGCCACAATCTGATTTTCACTCTTATTTTTCTCCTGTTTTGCTTTATTAGCTCTATTAATATCATCTTTCAAAATGGACTCAGGAGTCATAGGAAGCAAAGTAATATTCTTATCCTTATGAACAAGAGTATACTGATTGTTTCTACCATGATAAACAGAATTTTTATCAAATTGCCATGGTCTACCAAGTAATAAGGAACATGCTTGCATAGGTACCACATCACAATCAACATAATCAGCATATGTAGAGATACTAAAATGCACACGAACAGTACGTGTTACCTTAACCTTGCCGCTGTTGTTGAACCATTGGATGTAGTAAGGATGTGGATGTGGTCTTGTGGTGAGAGATAGCTTCTCCACCATCTCTATGCTAGCCAAGTTGTTGCAACTCCCTCCATCTATGATCACGCGAACAGAACGTTCCTTCACAACTCCCTTTGTATGGAACAAATTATGCCTCTGATTTTGCTCAGCTTGTGTAACCTGCACACTCAAAACACGTTGAGCAACTAAACATTCATACCTGTCAGCATCTTCAGGAGCCATGTATTGCGTCTCATGATCAGAATCGTCTCCACCGTGTTCGTCACGCGTAATAAGAGCCAAAGTCTCCTCATCATAGTCACTAGCGGACTCATACCCACCATCCTCAGTAACAATCATCACACGCTTAGATGGGCATTCTCTCGCATAATGACCTTCACCCTTGCAACGTCGACAAATAATATCATGTGTTTGCCCTGTGGATGCCATGGATGAAGAAGAGCTCTTTGCAGGCCCAGAAGGTGTGCTCTTGGCAGATAGTGGTGATTGTGCCTGCTTTATTGTATCACGGTTGGAGGTGACAGCCGACGGAGGCGCCGGTGTAGCAGAACGTGTGGAAGTAGATGATGCACGTGGTGTCCATGATGAAGGTCGACCTGCAGAAAAGTTAGTCCGCGCCAATGCCTGTCGATCCTGCACTTCACGTTCAGCTTTACAAGCAAGATGGAATAAACGAGTGATATTAGTATAGTCCTTATACTCTAGAATCGTCTGAATCTCTCTATTTAATCCACCCATAAAACGTGCAAGCATAGCTTCATTCTCCTCAACAATACCACATCTAATCATGCCAGTTTGTAATTCCTGATAATATTCTTCTACAGAATTTTTTCCCTGTCTTAAGCGCTGCAATTTTTGAAGTAATTCACGTTGATAATATGGTGGAACCCAACAAGTACGCATAGCAGTTTTCAAAGCAGCCCAAGTAGCAGGAATGGGATATAATCTACAATGATCAGACCACCAAACACATGCAAAACTAGTGAATGCACAAACAGTAGCAGGAACACGTCTCTCCTCGGGATATTGTAAACATGTAAATCGTTGTTCAGTTTCTAACTCCCAAGTAAGATATATATCAGGAACATATCTACCCTCAAATGGTGGAATATTCAATTTTAGTTTAGGGAGATGGTCATGATCTCGTACCTGAGGGTGAGCCCTACCATTGCCATTATTTGCATGTGGACGACCTGGTGGTTGCTGTGCTGGTGGTGGCACGTAGTTCTGATTTTGATCAACCTCATCCTCGTAATCGCCAGCAAAATCATCCTCCTCCACATCAGCAGCAGGAGCCACAGAAGTAGCAACAGCAGCACCAACAGTTTGGCCAGGTGCAAGAGGGAGACGGCTCGCTCGACAGAGGGCTGTTTCACGATGTGTAGGTAGTCGTTGTTGTTGTTGTTGTAGAGGTGCGTTAGGTGCAGCCGGTGGTGGTGGTGGAAGACGCGCAAGCAATTCATTAAACCTGTTATCGAGCTTTGTTTCGAATGTCTTCTCCATGCCATCTATCTTCTCCATGGCCTCTTCAAATCTGTTTAGCACATCTTGCACCTGTCCATTCATCATTTCCTGAAATTTATCATGCAACTCCTGATTCGTCATGTTCTCCCAGTCAGTCTCGTCGGCTTGTGATCCTGCCATGGTTAGCAACAATGGAAACACACAAGAATATGATCCTACAGAATACTAACAAGAGGTGGTGGTGGTGTCACAAATCCGTCAAGCCAATCTCAAATTCTTACCAGTTCTTACCCAGCAGCAGGCGGTGATCGGCAACCGTTGTAGTCAAAACTCTCAAAAGCGTGGATAGAGCGATTGCCAGGGAGAGTCAAACGCACGACGTAGATGTATGTGGAGCTGGGAAGGCTTATAGTATGGTAGCAAAAAGGGTCAGCAATAATCAATTTAGAGATGCAAAGTTGAATAAACACTCAACGACGGTACTGTGCTGGTCCTAGGCTAGACCGTGCTAGAGACGCGAGCCTAGAACACTAACAAAATCACGGCGCTGCACGTAAATAAGGGAAAAGCACACTCTGGAACTTTTTTTTTCTTCGCTCTTTTTTTTGCGCTCTTTTTTTTGCGAAAAATCACTATAATGGCGAGTGTCTCAAAACTCTTCCCTCGTCAAACTGGTAGGATGGCACGAAAATTTTTTGTTCACTTTTTTTCGGAAATCAGGGCAGCGACGACGAAAAAGTGCGACAAAAAATCACTATGATGGCACGTGGCTCAAAAGACTCAGAAAAGCCTAAAAATAGGTTAGGGAAAAAAAATTGCCCGTGAAAATTTTGGCCTAAAAACTGCCCGGGGGTCTCCACTCTTTTTTTTTCGAGACCTACGCAGGCAAGGAAACACGAAACGGAATTTAGATTGGTCTCAAGAACAAACCTAATATGAGAAGAACTCGGATTGGTGGTGGATATATGGTTGTGGTATATGGTAGCAGTGGTGTATATGGATACGGATTGGTGGTGGTATATGGATACGGAGTCAGAGCAGTGGCGGATAAGCAATGGTGGTAGATGGGTGATGATGATGGTGCGGCGGCGGCGTGACAACTTATGACCAGAACTCGAAACTCTAAAAGACTAGACTCTAAGACCAGCAACTTGACACGACGATGCAACCGCAAATTCAACAAAGCAAAAAACCCTAAAAAGATTATGCAAAGGCTCAAATTGGTTCGGATATGATGAACTAACCCTAATTTTTTTTGTGGCTTTTTCGTGGACTGTAGGTATGAAGAACAGACTCGATCTAATCTATGAAAAACTGTAAAATCTCACCGAGCAACCTGGAAATCTGATACCACTTGATAGAGGCAAAGGTGTCCCGATGTTTCGATGAGATGGTGGCTATCGTTTTCTGTGGGAGTCGACCTTGACGATCCGACTACGAACGTGCGAGACGTCGCGCCTTAGCAATCGCTAAACCAACTTCCGAGGGTTATTGACCACGCCGGAGCACGATCAACCTGACCACGAGGGTCTGTTTCCTGCAAGCAAACGAAGAACAAGCAAGAAACTGAGGTTGCAATCTGGATATTGCGAATATAAGATGAAAGCTTTATTGATCAAGATGGGGTTCTGTGACGTCTTGGTCTGGTCATTGGACACAAACGAAGTACGCGAAGTTGCAGCTATGGCGAACTTTTAATCTAAACAAAACCCAAAGTGTAAACGACGCCCTAAGGGCTGTATATATGGAGGAAGAGGGGGAATTTCGTGACCCTTGAGGGTGGGGTCCGAAACCAACCCTAACTCTTGTTTCCCCACACATACGTACTCTAAAAATAGCCTATACTTAAGTATTTCGAAATTACATGGGCCTGGCCCATTAATAAGGTGACGCAGCACCTAGAATAGCCTATGGATGAATATTATGAAGTGGCATCTCGTATATTTCGTCCAAGGCTTCATGCACTCCTTATGGCGGCTTCAAAGTCCTGAAATCATCACTTGTAACTCCGTTCTTGATCCCCGTGCGCATGCCATCAACTCCATGCGTGTTCTTGCTCCAATGTTCATCCTTCTCCAAGCTAGGCCCTTCATTTGTAAGCAAAACAAATGTATCCAATTTAGGCAGCATCATAATCTCATGAACATTAGAATCATTACCAAGAAACGAAAGTACCTGGTAATTTAATTGGGGTGCGCGAGCTCTAGTAATTGGTCCAGTATATGTAACAGTAGGGGCTATGGGTTTAACAATGGTATTGATGTCCTCATCAGGCTGGCTGCCCTTTCTTCCGCCAGGCGTGGCATGCTATTCTCTATCTCGTTGCTAATCCATTGCTACCCTGCCCTGCTCGGCGACGACGTTTGCAGACTGGTGGGCTACCACATCGCAAGCCCCTATGGCGCTCCACCGAGGTATACCCTGCCTCCTTCTCATAGTTTGGTGGCTTTTGAGGGGCAACAACAGGAGTTCTGCCAATTCAGTATAGAAGAGAAAGACCAAAGTCTCCGGAATTAATACAGAACAGAGCCAAGACCACAATGTGGCAATGACTAAGCACCTCAAGCTCAGCAATTATAGAAGAAAGACAAAAAACAATTAAGAAACAACCTCCAGAACAGGAAAACCTCATCTCTAGCCATGGCTATAATTGTCTCCGGCGAACATCTTTTCCCCTCGAATGTGCGGCGGTTCCGTTCCTTCTAGAGATTCCCAGCTTGGTGGCTTTGGAAGCACTGCAACGACTGTGTGTTTCGACAGGTTGCAGCACTCCGTTACACGCTTGGTGCAAGCCATCCAAGAGGACACACGTCAATGGACAAGGGCCGGCGAGGACCCCTTGTTCCTCTGCTCAAGCATTCACGAACACGTCAATTTGTATACGCGTTCCATGATGTCCCCCACCCCCACCCCATGTATTCCCTTCAACTCCTATAAATGAAATGATACACAAGCTTCGTATATTTGTGAAGAAAAAAATAAAATGAAATATCGGCGCCACCCACCACGACTCCGCCAAGCTCAACTATGGCCACTCGTCAGGTTCTACCATGGCCGAGCCAAACCCTATTGGTGCTAGGGAAGAAGACATCACCAACAGCTCCATCGGTTTCATCGCGCCCCTATTGAACTTTGCGATAACTGATCGACTTATCCATCAGCATGAAAGGCCATCAATTCACTTGTGCGCCGCACTCTTCCTCGCGTGGATGCTTTATTAGGCCCCATTCAACTCCAATTGTTTCTATTTAATTGTTCCAACCATTATCCGAACTCGGGATCTCTGGCTCTGATACCAACCCTGGCATAATTCAATAAAACAAAAATTAACACCCACAAGATAAATTAAAAATCCATCCCCAGGAAAGGAAAAGGCTCATTGATTCTGTATTGCTAGAAACTGACACCAAAACTTCTGGGTTTTACCTTAGTATTGTAGTTGAGTTTGCTGATAATGAAAAAGATTGGACAGTCCACATGCATTTCAACATCTTTTTGCAGGTCTTTTTCAATCAAAAGTGATTTGAAATTAGCTAGTTGTTTAGATTCTTTTTAAGGATTTTTTGCCGACCAAACAGAAAAACCTGAGCATTCATTTCTAATTTTACTTGAAACTTGATTGTGCCTCCATTTTACAAAGCCAATTCAGTACTCACATCCAAACAAACCCGCAAGGTTGTAGCTACACACATCCACATGTGCCCACAATGAAAGTCAAACATAAAAAAATCATGCTGCTTGGTTTGATGCCAACATTTGTTAAAACCAAAAGTTTTGAAAGGTTGGTAACATTTTTAGAGTTGGCAAGAATTAATTGATAGACAATTTTTAGACTTGCTAGCAGTTGGCCTGGAAATGTTGGTATCAAACTAATCAACCTTAAAATTTGTTTAAGGGACTAGGGGGGCGAGGCCTAGGCATGTCACAATAATTGCCTAGCAGAAATGATCCGAGGCGAGCCCAAGAGAATTCTTCCCTTATGCTTCTTGTGACCGTGATGATACAACTTGTGATTGTTGGGTATCATTTCTGAACCATTTCATCTTAAACCTGTAAAAACTAGTATTGCCATACCTTGATAATGGAGCTCTATTCAAGACTACCATGGTACTATATTACCGCTCCAGGCTGCATGAAAATAGATAAATACTGACATGCCTTGAGAATGGAGATTTCCTTCACAACCATATTTAGAATAGAGCTCCCAACTTTATCTTGTTTGATTTGCGTGCATGCACATTGTTTTTATTTTCTAGAATAAACCCAATTTATTAAATGATGGCCAAAGCCCAACTTATTCAAGACTTGGAGAGGAAAGTGCCAAAGACACGATGCAAATGCCATAAGATCTCTAGCTTTAGGAGCCCGACTGCATGTTTATTGGAGTGGAACTTGTGAGCCATGCATTGGGTGAGCATAAAGTTATCCTGAATGCAGCAACCACACACAAAGGCGCTCTAGTGAGAGCCAACAAACCTAGAGACCTTCAGATTAAGGCGATGTGCAAGAACCTTAGTTGGCAACTTCGGGAAACTATGTATCAAATGGATGAGGCAGATGATATTAACTTCTTTGGCACCACCCATCTTTGGCAATAGGGACACTACATTCGAGTAGATTTTCACAAAGCCACTGAAACCACATGGAATAAGTGCTCAAATTCACTACATATGCCCGTCCAAACTAGGCACTTTATTGAGTTACCAGGACTTGACCCCCCTCTCAATCTTGTGGGTCGTGACGACATTCTCAAGAGAGCTAAGGTCACAACTGGGGTATGAAGTGATGGAAATATGCCCTAGAGGCAATAATAAAATGGCTATTATTATATTTCCTAAATCATGATAAAGGTTTATTATTCATGCTAGAATTGTATTGACCGAAAACTTAAATACAAGTGTGGATACATAAACAAATACAGTGTCCCTAGTGAGCCTCTACTAGACTAGCTCGTGGATCAAAGATGGTTAAGGTTTCCTAACCATAGACATGAGTTGTCATTTGATAACGGGATCACATCATAGGAGAATAATGTGATGGACAAGACCCATTCGTTAGCTTAGCATATTGACCGTTCAGTTTATTGCTTTTGTTTTCTTAATGTCAAATACATATTCCTTCGACTATGAGATTATGCAACTCCGAATATGGGAGTAATACCTTGTGTGTTATCAAACGTCACAATGTAACTGGGTGATCATAAAGATGCTCTACAGGTATCTCCAAAGGTGTTTGTTGAGTTGGCATAGATCGAGAAAGGATTTGTCACTTCGAGTATCGGAGAGGTATCTCTGGGCCCTCTCAGTAATACATATCATAGGAAGCCTTGCAAGCAAAGTGACTAATGAGTTAGTTGCAAGATGATGTATTACAGAACAAGTAAAGAGACTTGCCGGAGATTGAACTAGGTATGAAGATACCGACTATCGAATCTCGGGCAAGTAACATACCGATGGACAAAGGGAATTACGTATGTTATCATAAGGTTCGACCGATAAAGATCTTCATAGAATATGTAGGAGCCAATATGGGCATCCAGGTTCCGCTATTGGTTATTGACCCGAGAGGTGTCTCGGTCATGTCTACATAGTTCTCGAACCCGTAGGGTCCGCACGCTTAACGTTCGTTGACGATATAGTGTTATATGGATTTGGTGAATGAATGTTGTTCGAAGTCCCGGATGAGATCACGGATATGATGAGGAGCTTCGGAAAGGTCCGGAGGTAAAGATCGATATATAGGACGATGATATTTGGAGACCGGAAGAGTTTCGGGATGTACCGGGTAAAAATCGGGTCACCGGAAGTGGTTCCGAACACCCCGGGAGGTTAATGGGCCATATGGACCAAAGGGGGGGGGGACACACCAGCCCACAAGGGGCTGGCGCGCCCCTCCTAAGGCCGCATCCCTTGGGGAGAGAAGGAAAGGGGGAATTGACCTCCCACTTCCTTCCCTCTTCTCCCCTTTCCTTTCCCCTCCGGCAAATATGGTAGGGGGGGCTAGGGAAAGACCCCAAGTAGGATTCAGCCCTACTTGGGGTGCCCCTTGGCATCTCCCCTCTCCCCACCTATATATATGTGGGAGGGGGGCGCCACACATAACCATGACAATTGCTTAGCCATGTGCGACGCCCCCCTCCACAGTTTAGTCCGTCGGTCATATTTTCGTAGTGCTTAGGCGAACCCTGCGGAGATAGCTTCACCATCACCGTCACCGCGCCGTCGTGCTATCAGAACTCATCCTCTACTTCGCCATCTTGCTGGATCAAAAAGGCGAGGACGTCACCGAGTTGATTGTGTGCTGAACGCGGAGGTGCCGTACGTTCGATACTCGATCGGTTGGAGCGGGAAGAAGTTTGACTGCATCAACCGCGTTAACAAACGCTTCCGCTTACAGTCTATGAGGGTATGTAGACACACTCTCTCCTCTCATTGCTATGCATCTCCTTGATAGATCTTGCGTGTGTGTAGATTTTTTTTGTTTTCCATGCAACGTTTCCCAACAGTGGCATCAATGCCAGGTCTATGCGTAGATAATATGCACGAGTAGAACACAAAGAGTTGTGGGCGGTGATAGTCATAATGCTTACCACCAATGTCTTATTTTGATTCGTGGTATTGTGGGATGAAGTGGCCCGGACCAAGCTTACATGTCCACGCACATGAGACCGGTTCCACAGTCTGACATGCAACTAGTTTTGCATAAAGGTGGCTGGCGGGTGTCTGTTTCTCCTGCTTTAGTTCAATCGAATTTGACTACGGCCGGTCCTTGAAGAAGGTTAAAATAGCAAACTTGATGAATCACCGTTGTGGTTTTTGCGTAGGTAAGAACGGTTCTTGCTAGAAGTCCGTAGCAGCCACGTAAAACCTGCAACAACAAAGTAGAGGACGTATAACTTTTTTTTGCAGGGCATGTTGTGATGTGATATGGTCTAGACGTGATGTGATATATGTTGATGTATGAGATGATCATGTTTTGTAATATCGACAACCAGCAAGAGCCTTAGGGTTTTCTTAATTATTGTATGAAATGCAAGCGCCATGTAATTGCTTTACTTTATCGCTATGTGTTAGCAATAGTTGGCGAGATGACCCCGACACAACAATGGTGATCAAGGTGTCAAGCCAGTGACGATGGAGATCATGATGATGCTTCAGAGATGGAGATCAAAAGCACAAGATGACGATGGCCATATCATGTCACAAATTTTGATTGCATGTGACGTTTATCTATTATGCATCTTATTTTGCTTAGAACGGCGGTAGCATTATAAGATGATACCTTCACTAAATTTCAAGATAAAAGTGTTCTCCCCAAGTATGCACTGTTGCCAAAGTTTGTCGTTTTGAAGCACTTCATGATGATCGGGTGTGATAGACTCTACGTTCGCATACAACGGGTGTAAGACAGTTTTGCACATGCAGAATACTTGGGTTAAACTTGACGAGCCTAGCATGTACATACATGGTCTCGGAACACCGGAGACCGAAAGGTCGAACGTGAGTCATATAGTATATAGAAAAAATTATGTTTTTCGTCCCTCAGTTTCCCCAAAAGTATAGACTTGGTCCCTCAAGATTTTTTGCTATACATTTGGTACTTCAAGTGTCAAAACTGGATAAGTTTGGTCCATAACCAAATTTTGAGCATGTTGACCTGGGTTTGACCATGTTGACCAGGTGTTGAATTTTTGTGACAACCAACATGCTCGGATGCGCCAGGTGCGTGTAAATTTTTATGGTCAAATAACATCCAAGGAGCTCTAGCAAAAAAGACATTTTTTAGCCAAAATTTGTTTTTTTGGCCACGAGCTCCTCGAATGTTGAAATAGCACACAAATTTTCATGCACCTAGCGCACCCAAGCATCTTCGTTGCCCCAAAATTTCAGAATTTTTGATTTTTTTGCTATTTTTTGAATTTACTATTCATCTGTAAAACCTGATCAACATGGTCAGACCCGGTCAAATGTGGTCAAACCCGGTCAATGTACTTAAAATCTGGTTTTGGACCAAACTTATTCGATTTTGAGACTTGAATGACCAATTGTATACCAAAAAATCTCAAGGGACCAAGTCTATACTTTTAGGGAACTTGAGGGGCCAAAAACATACTTTTCTCACGTGATGATCGGACATGGGTTAGTTGATTTGGATCATGTATCACTTAGATAACTTGAGGGATGTTTATTTAAGTGGGAGTTCCTTAGTAATTTGATTAATTGAACTTAATTTATCATGAACTTAGTCTTAATAGTTTTGCATATCTATGTTGTAGATCAATAGCTCACGATATAGCTCCCCTATTTTTGATATGTTCCTAGAGAAACCTAAGTTGAATGATGATGGTAGCAATAAAGCGGACATGGTTCATGATTTGAGGATTATCCTCATTGGTACACAGAAAAATTATGTCCTTGATGCACCACTAGATGACAGACCTATTGCAGGAGCAAATGCAGACGTTATGAACGTTTGGCAAGCTCAATATGATGACTACTTAATAGTTTAGTGCGCCATGCTTTACGGCTTAGAACCGAGACTTCAAAAACATTTTGAATGCCACAGAGCATATGAGATGTTCCAAGAGCTGAAATTGGTATTTCAGACTCATGCCCGTGTTGAGAGGTATGAGACCTCTACTTTGCCTACAAGATGTAGGAGAATAGCTCAGCTAGTGAGCATGTGCTCATAATATCTGGGTACTACAATCGCTTGAATCAAGTGGGAGTTAATCTTTCAGATAAAATAGTTATTGACACCGTTCTCTAGTCACTATCACCAAGCTACTAGAACTTTATGATGAACTATAATATGCAAGGTATGACGAAAACGATTCTCGAGCTCTTCGCGATACTGAAATCGGCGAAGGTAGAAATCAAGAAAGAGCATCAAGTGTGGTTAACAGGACCACTAGTTTCAAGAAAAAGGGCAAGGGAAAGAAAAGGAACTTCAAAAAGAATGACAATCAAGTTACCACTACCAAGAAGAAACCGAAAGCTGGATCCAAGCCTGAAACTGAGTGCTTCGACTGCAAAGGGAGTGGTCACTAGAAGCGGGACTGCCCCAAATACTTGGCGGATAAGAAGGATGGCAAAGTGAACAAATTTATATTTGATATACATATTATTGATGTGTACTTTACTAGTGTTCGTAGCAACCCCTGGGTATTTGATACCGGTTCAGTTGCTAAGATTAGTAACTCGAAACAGGAGATGCAGAATAAACAGAGACTAGTTAAGGATGAGGTGATGATGTGTGTTGGAAGTGATTCCAAGATTGATACGATCACCATCGCACACTCCCTCTACCTTCAGGATTAGTGTTAAGCCTAAATAAATGTTATTTGGTGTTTGTGTTGAGCATGAACATGATTAGATCGTGTTTATTGCAATACAATTATTCATTTAATTCAGAGAATAATTGTTGTTCTCTTTACATGAATACAACCTTCTATGGTCATACTCCCAATGTGAATGATTTATTAAATCTCGAACGTAGTGATACACATACTCATAATATTGATGCCAAAAGATAAAAAGTTGATAATGATAGTGCAACATACTTATGGCACTGCCGTTTAGGTCATATTGGTGTAAAGTGCATGAAGAAACTCCATGCGGATGGACTTTTGGAATCACTTGATTATGAATCATCTGATGCTTGCGAACCATGCCTCATGGGAAAGATGACTAAAACTACGTTCTCCAGAACAATGGAGCGAGCTAATGACTTATTGGAAATAATACACACCATTGTATGTGGTCCGATGAATGTTGAAGGACGCGACGGGTATCATTATTTTCTAACCTTCACAGATCATTTGAGTAGGTATGGGTATATCTACTTGATGAAACACAAGTCTGAAACATTTGAAAAGTTCAAAGAAATTCAGAGGGAAGTGGAGAATCATCATAATAAGAAAATAAAGTTTCTACAGTCTGATCGCGGAGGTGAATATTTGACTTACGAGTTTGGCCTTCATTTAAAACAATGTGGAATTGTTTCACAACTCACGCCACCTAGAACACCACAGCGTAATGGTGTGTCCGAACGTCATAACCGTACTTTATTGGATATGGTGCGTTCTATGATGTCTCTTACCGATTTACCACTATCATTTCGGGGTTATGCATTAGAGACAGCCGCATTCTCGTTAAATAGGGAACCGTCTAAATCCGTTGAGACGACACCATATAAACTGTGGTTTGGCAAGAAACCTAAGTTGTCGTTTCTTAAAGTTTGGGGTTGCGACACTTTTGTCAAAAGGCTTCAACCTGATAAGCTCGAACCCAAATCGAAGAAATGCATCTTCATAGGATACCCTAAAGAAACAATTGCTACACCTTCTACCACAGATCCAAAGGAAAGATCTTTGTTGCCAAGAATGGATCCTTTCTAGAGGAGTTTCTCTCGAAAGAAGTGAGTGGGAGGAAAGTAGAACTTGATGAGGTAATTGTACCTGCTCTCGAATTTGAAAGTAGCACATTAGAGAAATTCGTTCCCGTGATGCCTACACCAACTAGAGAGGAAGCTAATGGTGATGATCATGAAACTTTAGATCAAGTTACTACTAGACCTCGTAGGTTGAACAGAGCATGTTCCGCACCAGAGTGGTACGGTAATTCTATCCTGGAAGTCATGTTATTAGACCATGGCGAACCTACGAACTATGAAGAAGCTATGATGAGCCCAGATTCCGATAAATGGCTTGAGGCCATGAAATCTGAGATAGGATCCATGTATGAGAACAAAGTATGGACTTTGGTGGACTTTCCAGACGATCGGCAAGCCATTGAGAATAAATGGATCTTCAAGAAGAAGACTGACGCTGATGGTAATGTCACCATCTGCGAAACTCAACTTGTCGCAAAAGGTTTTCGACAAGTTTAAGGGGTTGACTACAATGAGACCTTCTCACCCGTAGCAATGCTCAAGTCAGTCCGAATCATGTTAGTAATTGCCGCATTTTATAATTATGAAATATGGCAAATGGACATCAAAACTACATGGTTTTCTTAAAGAAGAGTTGTATATGATGCAACCAGAAGGTTTTGTCAATCCTAAAGGTGCTAATAAAGTGTGCAAACTCCATCGATCCATCTATGGACTGGTGCAAGCATCTCAGTGTTGGAATATACGCTTTGATAAAGTGATCAAAGCATATGGTTTTATACAGACCTACGGTGAAGCCTGTATTTACAAGAAAGTGAGTGGGAGCTTTTGTAGCATTTCTGATATTATATGTGGATGGATGATTGCGGCTTGAACTACGTTGGTATTTCCCCAAAGAGGAAGGGATGATGTAGCACAACGATGGTAGGTATTTCCCTCAGTGATGAGACCAACTTATCGAACCAGTAGGAGAATCATGCAACACTAAGTAAATAGTACCTACACACAAAGAACAAATACTTGCAACCCGGTGTGTAAAAGGGGATGTCAATCCCTTTCGGGTAATGGTGCCAGAAATTGTCGAGTTGACGGGATAAAAATATGATAGATTGGATAAATAGATCTCGAATAAACACACAAAAAAAATAAAAGTGCGGCAAGGTATTTTTGGGTTTTGAATATATAGATCTGAAAATAAAAGCGAATAAAATAGATCTCGAAGGCAAATGTAACAAAGAAGAGACCCCGGGGCCGTAGATCTCACTAGTGGCTTCTCTCGATAAAAATAGCATACGGTGGGTAAACAAATTACTGTTGGGCAATCGATAGAACTTCAAATAATCATGATGATATCCAGGCAATGATCATTATATAGGCATCACGTCCAAGATTAGTAGACCAACTCCTACCTGCATCTACTACTATTACTCCACACATCGACCGCTATCCAGCATGCATCTAGTGTATTAAGTTCATGGAGAAAGGGAGTAATGCAATAAGAACGATGACATGATGTAGACAAGATCTATTTATGTGGAAATATACCCCATCTTGTTATCTTTAATAGCAACGATACATATGTGTCGTTTCCCCTTCTGTCACTGGGATCGAGCATCGTAAGATCGAACCCATCACAAAACACCTCTTCCCATGGCAAGAAAAATCAATCTAGTCGGCCCACTAAACCAAAGATTCGAAGAAGAAATACGAGGCTATGTGCAATAATGCATATAAGAGATCAAAAGACTCAAATAACTTTCATGGATAAAAACATAGATCTGGTCATAAACTCAAAGTTCATCGGATCCCAACAAACACACCGCAAAAAGAGTTACATCAAATAGATCTCCAAGAGACCATTGTATTGAGAATCAAAAGAGAGAGAGGAAGACATCTAGATACTAACAACGGACCCGAAGGTCTACAATGAACTACTCATGCATCATCGGAGAGGCACCAATGAGGATGATGAACCCCTCTGTGATGGTGTCTAGATTGGATCTATGGTTTCTGGAACTTGCGGCGGATGGAATTGATTTTCATCGACTGCCCTGGTTTCTGGAATATTGGGGTATTTATAGAGCAAAGAGGCGGTGCGGGAGGCCACCGAGGTGGGCACGCCTGGGCCCCCAGGCGCTCCCTGGTGGGTTGTGCTCCCCTCGGAGCCCCCTCTGGTACTTCTTTGGCCCAACAGGTGTCTTTTGGTCCAGAAAAAATCTCCAAAAAGTTTGCTGCATTTGGACTTCGTTTGGTATTGATTTTCTGCAAAGTAAAAAACAAGCAAAAAACAGGAACTGGCACTGGGCACTATGTCAATAGGTTAGGCCCAAAAAATGATATAAAGTTGCTACAAAATGATTCTAAAACATCCAAGAATGATAATATAATAGCATGGAACAATAAAAAATTATAGATACGTTGGAGACATATCATTATCCTCAAGCTTAATTTCCTACTCGTCCTCGAGTAGCTAAATGATAAAAGCAGAATTTTTGATGTGGAATGTTGCCTAACATGTTCATCACATAATCTTCTCTTTGTAGCATGGACATTTGGAATTTTATATGATTCAAAGCATTAGTCTAGTTTGGACATGAAGATTTCAATACTCAAGCATATCAACAAGCAACCATGTCTTTCAAAATAGAAAAAAGTATACATAACCCCCTAAAGTATCACATTTCGGCCATATCACCCCCTCACCTCTAAAACCGGATTCTTAATCCCCTGAAGTTTTCAAAATTGGATAAAACACCCCCTGAGCCTGTTTTAAGTGGTTTTGTGGGCGGTATTGTCTAGCTGGCAGACATTGGAATAGTCAAAGACCAGTCAATGGCTATGCGCGATGTGGACGTGGCACATGCCGTCGTGGAGTCGATCAGCTCACCAGCCAACGGTCGGCCTAGAGAGTTCTCGCTGGCAGAGGAAGCGTCCTCACGGAGCCCAGGTGCAGGAACTGGTTGCGGAAGCAGGTGGCAGTTAGGACTCCTCTACGGGTGGCTCCTAATGATGCCGTCCACCTCCTCGCCAGCGAGGGGGGTTGCCGTCCATGTGGCAGTGAAAGCGGTGGGCTTGCACTTGGATACCTCATTGATGGCAGTAGAAACTGGCTTGCGGTCCAGGGCAAGTGAATTCTCCGGGCAACCAAAGCCAGCTTTGAGTACGTACGTATACGGGTAACAGCACGAGCATGTTAGGCACTGGGAAATGCTAGTCAAAAAGTATGAGATAAGTTGGCCCTATGCCAACAGCGGCCACTGGTGCGGCATCGTCCGTCGATGCGGGCAACCTCGGGGACCTTCCCCCGTGGAGTCGAGGCGTGAGCCCAAGCTGGTGATCACCAGTTCACCACCTACATCGGGCTGAACCGGTGCCATGTTGTCAGCGTCATCCACGAGACGGGGTTACACGATGCTAGTTACACCGCAACAACATTCTTCTATCCATCGTATCCAACAAGATCGATGAGGGCGAGCTGCAGTGCGCCGAGACGCTACTCCACCCGCACGGCGCCTCTGGCTGAGCACACCACCACACGTGCTTGAAGCTTCCCAGGGAACCGTGTCATCTACAATGAGCTGCTGACTATAGGCACCCCAGCGCCGGCACCCGGTGCGACGGTAGACAAGGAGACGCTCGACAGGTCCTGCCTAGCGCACTGGACATGGTATATAGGCAGAGCCAGGTGTCCACGTCAACAAAACCACCTGCCAAAACAGCTTAAGATGGTCTAGGGGGTGTTCTATTCGGTTTTAAAAACTTCAGAGGATTAAGAACCCGGTTTTAAAGTTGAGGGGGTGATGTGGCCGAAACATGATACTTTAGGGGGCTATGTATACTTTAGGGGGCTATGTAAACACTAAAGCAAGTTATCCCTAGCCCATTATGCTCAATCATTGATCCATTCATGAAACACACTCGCATATTAGCTACACCCAATGCTCAAGTACAATCATAGTGCCCCTTAGTTGGTGCTTTATAAGAGAAGATGGAGACTCAGATAAAAATAAAAATTGCATAAAGTAAAAGAAAGGCCCTTCGCAGAGGGAAGTAGGGATTTGTAGAGATGTCAGAGCTCAAAGCGAAAAAGATAGAGATAAAAACATTTTGGGTGGCATGCTTTTCCTGTCAACAAAAGCGATCGAGTAGTTCCCAATAGTTTCCATGCTAGATATATCATAGGTGGTTCCCAAACCGAAAATAAAGTTTATTCCTTTTTCCACCACACTTTCACATTCCATGGCTAACCGAATCCACGTGTATCGTCCATACCAACACTTTCCAAGGAATTTATTATTTCACAACATAAAGTAAATTCATTTTTCATTTTGGGATTGGGCATCCCTAATACCTTTTCCGTACTCTCGTGCAATGACAAGTGAATAAAAACTCATCTTGACAATAACACATCTAGCATGGAAAAATATCAACCACCCCCTACCGTTTCATGAGCGGTACAAGCACACAAAAGAGAAATTTATTTTGAAAATTAGAGATGACACATACAAATTGGCTTAGAATGGCAAAAGAATACTGCATATAGGTAGGTATAGTGGACTCATGTGGCAAAACTGGTTTAAGGATTTTGGATGCACAAGTAGTGATCATACTTAGTGCAAGTGAAGGCTAGCAAAAGATTGAGAAGCATCCAACGAAGAAACGAAAAATCTCATAAGCGAGCATTAAGCATAACTAACACTGAATAATGCACCACAAGTTGGATATAATTTCATTGCAGAACTATTGGCTTTCGTGCTTGCATAGGGAATAACAAACCTTAACACCAATATTCTTACTAAAGTATAATTACTCATCAACATGACTCACATATTATGTAATCATATCGCAAAACTATTACAAGGAATCAAGTTTATTTTGTCCAATGATCTTCATGAAAGTTTTTATTATATCCCTCTTGAATATCTATCACTTCAGGACTAATTTTTCATATGTTGCTTTTGATAGCTCAAACAAATATACGTGAAGAACATGAGCATAAAAGTTTTCTTCTCTCAAAATAATTTATGTGAAGCATGAGAGAATTTCCTAATTTTTTACTAACTCTCAAATAAATTTAAGTGAAGCATGAGAGCATTTCTTCAAAAATAATAAAGCACACCGTGCTCAAAAAGATATAAGTGGAGCACTAGAGCAATTTCATAGCTCAAAAAGATTTAAGTGAAGCATAGAGAGCAATTCTAACAAGTCATAGCATAATTTTGGCTCTCTCAAATAGGTGTGTCCACCAAGGATAAATGAGTTAAAATAAAAGGCAAAACAATCAAAGAGTCATATCATACAAGACGCTCCAAGCAAAACTCATGATGTGTGACAAATAAAAATATAGCTCCAAGTAAAATACCGATGGTCGTTAGAAGAAAGAGGGGATGCCACTCGGGCATCCCCAAGCTTAGTCACTTGCTTATCTTTAGATAATAGATTGGGATGCCATGGGGCATCCCCAAGCTTAGGCTCTTCTTACTCCTTATTCCTTCATCCATCGTGATCTCACACAAAGCTTGAAAACTTCAATCACACAAAACTCAACAAAAACCTTCGTGAGATCCGTTAGTATAACAAAGCAAATCACTACTATAAGTATTGTTGCAAACCCATTAATATTTTATTTTTGCATTATATCTACTGCATTCCAACTTTTCCATAGCTTATCCCTCCAATACAAACCATAGATTCATCGAAATAAGCGCACACCGCAAAGAAAACAGAATCTGTCAAAAACGGAATAGTCTGTAGCAATCTGAAAACTTCGAATACTTCTGTAACTCCAAAAATTCCAAAAAATTAGGACAACATGGGAAATTTGTATACTAATATTCTTCAAAAATAATCAGCATTTTAGAGTGCTTCAGTTAAAAATGAGAATTATTTTTCTGGGCGCAAAAGTTTCTGTTTTTCAGCAAGATCAAATTAACCATCACCCAACCTGATCTCAAAGGCTTTGCTTGGCACAAACAGTAATTAAAACATAAAAACACAATCATAACAGTAGAATAATTGTGAAAACACTCAAGAACAGAAATAAAAAGACAAAAATAAATTATATTCATTGGGTTGCCTCCCAACAAGCGTTATCGTTTTATGCCCCTAACTAGGCATAATGCAAAGATCTAAGTATTGCCATCTTTGTTTCGAGATCCATAAGATGCCCTCATGATTGATTCATATGGTGGCTTAATCCTTGTTCTAGGGGAGTGTTCCATACCATTCCTTAGTGGAAATTGAAATTTAATATTGCCTTCTTTCATATCAATCATGACACCAATAGTGCGTAAAAACGGTCTACCAAGAATAATTGAACAAGACGGATTGCAATCAATATCAAGAACAATAAAATCTATGGGCACATAATTCCTATTTGCAAGGATAAAAACATCATTAATTCTTCCCAAAGGCTTTTTAATAGTAGAATCCGCCAAGTGCAAATTTAAAGAACATTCTTCAATATCAGTAAGACCAAGCACATCACATAAATTTTTTGGAATTATAGAAACACTAGCACCTAAGTCACATAAAGCAAAACACTCATAATTTTTAATTTTGACTTTGATAGTAGGTTCCCATTCATCATGCAAATTTCTAGGAATTGAAATCTCTAATTCCAACTTTTCTTCAAAAGCTTTCATCATAGCATCAACAATAAAAGCTTTATTTTGTTCATAAGCATGGGGTAAATTAATCATGGATTGCAACAAATAAATATAATCAATCAAAGAGCAATTATCATAATTAAAGTCTTTGTAATCCAAAAGAGTGGGCACATCACTAGTTAAAGTTTTGGCCTCTCCAAACCCACTTTTATCAATGTTCTCAACAAGATTTTCACCCTCCGGATTATCGGGACGCCTTCTAGTTAAGTTGACTCTTCTCCAGTCCATTTATCATCAATTTTAATTTTACTAAACAAGGAATCAATAGAAGAAACACCAATCATTTTAAGATCTTCATCATTTTTATGAAAACAATCACTAGAAAACGCCTTTTCTAAAAATTCTCTTTTAGCTCTAAGCATATCGGTTCTTTTCTTACTTTCGTCCATAGAAACATATAAAGCTTTAATTGATTCCTCAACCTTAGGCACACAAATTTTCATCTTGAGATTTTCCACATCATGAGAAATTCTATCAATGCTTCTAGACATATCATCAATATTACTCAACTTTTCTTTTATCGTAGTATTAAAATTCTTTTGACATTGTTAAATTATTTAATATTATTCTAAAGATCAGAGGTGTTCCTATTATTATTATAAGAAGGATTACCATAGGAATTACCATAATTGGTAGAGGAATTTTCCGGAAAAGGCCTAGGATTAAAATTACCTCTATAAGCATTCTTATTAAAATTGTTTTGCGAAACAAAATTCACATCTACGGCTTCACTATTTTTCTCAATCAAAGTAGACAAAGGCACATCATTAAGATCAATAGTAGCATGTTTATTAGAAACCAACTTCATAAGATCATCAACTTTTTCACTCAAAGAATTTATTTCTTCTATCGAATTAACTTTTTTTACTAGTAGGAGCTCTTTCGGTATGCCATTGTGAATAATTTGCCATAATATTATCGAGCAATTTAGTAGCTTCACCCAAAGTAATTTCCATAAAAGTACCACCCACGGCGGAATCTAAAAGATTTCTAGAGAAAAAATTCAATCCCGCATAAAAAATTTGTATGATCATCCAAAGATTTAAACCACGAGTAGGACAATTTCTTAGCATCAATTTCATTCTTTCCCAAGTTTGCGCAACATGTTCATGCTCAAGTTGCTTAAAATTCATGATTTGTGTTCTAAGGGAAATAATTTTCGCAAGCGGAAAATACTTAGTAATAATAGCATCTTTGCACTTATCCCAAGAATCGATACTATTACGAGGCAAAGAAGAAAACCAAATTTTTGCACGATCTCGCAAAGAAAATGGGAATAATTTCAACTTCACAATATCATTGTCCACATCTTTTTTATTTTGCATATCGCATAATTCTACGAATGTGTTAAGATGGGACGCGACATCCTTATTAGGAGTACCGAGAAATTGATCTTTCATGACAAGATTCAACAAAGAGCCATTAATATCACAAGACCCCGCACTAGTGGCGGGAGGAGCAAACGGAGTGCTAATAAAATCATTGTTGTTGGTATGGGAGAAATCACACAACTTGGTGTTCTCTTGAGTCATCATAACTACGCAACAAGATTGCACTCCAAAACAGATCTAACGAGAAAACGACGAATGAAAAAGGGGCAAATAAAACGGCAAATTGTTGTGAAGTGGGGGAGATGAAAACGAGAGGCAAATGGCAAATAATGTAATTGCAAGGAGATGGGATTTGTGATTAGGAACCTGGTAGATGTTGATGATGTCTTCCCGGCAACGGCGCCAGAAATTCCTTTTGATTGCGGCTTGAACTACGCCGGTATTTCCCCAAAGAGGAAGGGATGATGCAGCACAACAACGGTAGGTATTTCCCTCAGTGATGAGACCAAGGTTATCGAACCAGTAGGAGAATCACGCAACACTACATAAACAGTACCTGCACACGAAGAACAAATACTTGCAACCCGATGTGTTAAAGGGGTTGTCAATCCCTTTCGGGTAACGGTGCCAGAAATTATCGAGTTGACGGGATAAAAATATGATAGATTGGATAAATAGACCCCGAATACACGTAAAATAAAATAAAGTGCAGCAAGGTATTTTGTGTTTTTGGATATATAGATCTGAAAATAAAAGCAAATAAAAATAGATCTCAAAGGCAAATATAATAAAGAAGAGACCCGAGGGGCGTAGATTTCACTAGTGGCTTCTCTCGAGAAAAATAGCATACGGTGGGTAAACAAATTACTGTTGGGCAATTGATTGAACTTCAAATAATCATGACGATATCCAGGAAATGGTCATTATATAGGCATCACGTCCAAGATTAGTAGACCAACTCCTGCCCGTATCAACTACTATTACTCCACACATCGACCGCTATCCAGCATGCATCTAGCGTAGTAAGTTCATGGAGAAACGGAGTAATGCAATAAGAACGATGACATGATGTAGACAAGATCTATTTATTTAAAAATAGACCCCATCTTGTTATCCTTAATAGGAACGACACATACATGTTATTTCCCCTTCTATCACTGGGATCGAGCACCGTAAGATCGAACCCATCACAAAACACCTCTTCCCATGGCAAGAAAAATCGATCTAGTCGGTCTAACTAAGCCAAAAATTCGAAGAAGAAATACGAGGCTATAAGTAATCATGCATATAAGAGATCAAAAGACTCAAATAACTTTCATGGATAAAAACATAGATCTGATCATAAACTCAAAGTTCATCGGATCCCAACAAACACACCGCAAAAAGAGTTACATCAAATAGATCTCCAAGATACCATTGTATTGAGAATAAAAAGAGAGAGAGAGGAAGCCATCTAGGTACTAACTACGGACCCGTAGGTCTACAATGAACTACTCACGCATCATTCGAGAGGTACCAATGAGGATGATGAACCCCTCCGTGATGGTGTCTAGATTGGATCTGTGGTTTATGGAACTTGCGGCGGCTGGAATTGATTTTCGTCGATTGCCCTAGGGTTTCTATAATATTGGGGTATTTATAGAGAAAAGAGGCGGTGCGGGAGGCCAGCGAGGTGGGCACAACCCACGTGGGCGCGCCTGGGTCCCCAGGCGCGCCCTGATGAGTTGTGCTCCCCTCGGAGCCCCCCTCTGGTATTTCTTTGGCCCAACAGGTGTCTTCTGGTCCAGAAAAAATCTCCAAAAAGTTTCGCTCTGTTTGGACTCCGTTTGGTATTGATTTTCTGCAAAGTAAAAAATGAGCAAAACACAGCAACTGGCACTGGGCACTATGTCAATAGGTTGGTACCAAAAAATGATGTAAAGTTGATATAAAATGATTGTAAAACATCCAAGCATGATAATATAACATCATGGAACAATAAAAAATTATAGATACGTTGGAAATGTATCAATGGCATATTGTTGAATGGAAATGATATAGATTTTCTGGATAGCATAAAAAGGATACTTGAATAAGAATTTTTTGATGAAAGATCTCGGTGAAGCTACTTACATATTGGGCATCAAGATCTATAGGGATAGATCGAGACGCTTAATAGAACTTTCAGAAAGCACATACCTTGGCAAAGTTTTGAAGAAGTTCAAAATAGATCAGTCAAAGAAAGGGTTCTTGCCTGTGTTACAAGGTGTGCAGTTGAGTAAGACTCAAACCCAAACCACAGCAGAAGATAGAGAGAGAATGAAAGTCATTCCCTATGCCTCATCCATAGGTTCTATAAAGTATGCCATACTGTGTACCAGACCTATTGTGTACCTTGCTATGAGTTTGGCAAGGGGGTACAATAGTGATCCAGGTGTAGATCACTTGACAACAGTCAAAATTATCCTTAGAGGACTAAGGAAATATTCCTCGGTTATGAGGTGATAAAGAGTTCGTTGTAAAGAGTTGCGTCAGTGCAAGCTTTGACATCGATTCAGATGACTCTGAGTCTCAATCTGGTTACATATTGAAAGTGGGAGTAATTAGCTAGAGTAGCTCCATGTAGAGCATTGTAAACATAGAAATTTGCAAAATACATACGAATCTGAATGTGACAGACCCGCTGACTAAACTTCTCTCACAAGCAAAACATGATCACACCTTAGTACTTTTTTGGTGTTAATCACATGGCGATGTGAACTAGACTACTGACTCTAGTAAACTCTTTGGGTGTTGGTCACATGGCGATGTGAACTATGGGTGTTAATCACATGGCGATGTGAACTAGATTATTGACTCTAGTGAAAGTGGGAGACTGATGGAAATATACCCTAGAGGCAATAATAAAATGGTTGTTATTATTATATTTCCTAAATCATGATAAAGGTTTATTATTCATGCTAGAATTATATTGACCGGAAGCTTAAATACATGTGTGGATACATAAACAAATACCGTGTCCCTAGTGAGCCTCTACTAGACTAGCTCGTTGATCAAAGATGGTTAAGGTTTCCTAACCATATACATGAGTTGTCATTTGATAACGGGATCACATCACTAGGAGAATGATGTGATGGAGAAGACCCATCCTTTAGTTTAGCATTGATCGTTCAGTTTATTGCTATTGCTTTCTTAATGTCAAATACATATTGCTTCTACTATGAGATTACGCATCTCTTGAATACCAGAGGAATACCTTGTGTGTCACAACGTAACTGGGTGATCATAAAGATGCTCTACAGGTATCTCCGAAGGTGTTTGTTGAGTTGGCATATATTGAGAGGTATCTCTGGGCCCTCTCGGTAATACACATCATAAGAAGCCTTGCAAGCAAAGTGACTAATGCGTTAGTTTCAAGATGATGTTTTACGGTACGAGTAAAGAGACTTGCCAGTAACGAGATTGAACTCGGTATGAAGATACCGACGATCGAATCTCGGGCAAGTAACATACCGATGGACACAGGGAATCACGTATGTTGTCATAAGGTTCAACCGATAAAGATATTCGTAGAATATGTAGGAGCCAATATGGGCATCCAGGTTCTGCTATTGGTTATTGACCGAAGAGGTGTCTCGGTCATGTCTACATAGTTCTCGAACCCGTAGGGTCCGCACGCTTAACGTTCGTTGACGATATAGTGTTATATGAGTTATATGGATTTGGTGACCGAATGTTGTTTGGAGTCCCAGATGAGATCACAGACATGACGAGGAGCTCCGGAATGATCCGGAGGTAAAGATCGATATATAGGACGATGATATTTGGACACCGGAAGAGTTTCGGATGTATAGGGTAAAAATCGGGTCACCCGAAGGGGTTCCGGACACCCCGGGAGGTTAATGAAGGAAATATGCCGTAGAGGTAATAATAAAGTTGTAATTTTATTGTGACGCCCGGAGAATTAGACTACAGTAATTCCCTGCTAATGATGCCACATCACCCCTGTCACTATAGTTAATCTCGGGATAGTTCAAAACCGATTCAAATTCATAATTGAATTAAAGGCAAACAACAAAAGTTTTCAAATATTAAAACTAAAATGCTCGGGTTATGCCAAATAATGCATAGGTAGTTATGGTGGAGAAACCACACTTTTGTAGAATGCTTAAATGCTCTAAAGTGGTTAAAACAGTAGTTGAAACAATTAAATAAATGTCTTTGATGTTTTACAAAATACTAATCTATTTTGTTTTGGGTAAAACTTTTTGTGGTACTGGGTGTTGATGAGACACTAATTTAGGAATTCACTTTGTGATGTATAAAACAAAATTAGATCAAGAAATAAAAGAAAACAAAAAAAGAAAATAAGCAAAAGAAAAAAAGAAAGTAAAAAAAGAGGAGACCCCCCCCCCCCCCCCCCCCCCCCCCCCCGCACCTTCCGGGCCTATATGGCCCCTATCCCCCGAAACTCTAACCGCTACCCCCACTTCCCTCGACCCCCCACGTCTCTCGCTCCCTCTCCCCCTCCCCTCGATTCAGATCGGGGCAGCGAGCACCAGCGACCGCACCGCCTCGCGCCCCACCGCCGGCGCCCACCCCGGCGCCGCCCCACCGCCGTCCTCCTCGCCTCCTCCCCCTCCCGATCTGGACGCCTCGCCGCGGCGCCCCGACGACGCCACCGCCCGGCGTCGCCGCCGTCGCCTCACCGCCCGACCCCGTTGTCATGTGGTGCCGCCCTCGACGGACACGCCGCCTCGCCTCTCCCTCACCGAACGCCATTGCGCCTTGCCGCCCCCTCCTCTGCAAACGGAGGGTGAGCTCCCCTGTCTGCCAGTGTTCCTCTCCCGGTCGTCGTACTCGTCGGGCAACACCCCCCGCGCGCGCCGCTTCTGCGTGGCCACGTGCCCGAGCCATCTCCGTCCGCGGTATGCATGGTGGCCGCACCCACTGCTGCACCGCTCTGCGCGCCCACAGCCCCCTCCTCCGTTTTGGCCGCCGAGGCCCGCGCTGCCGTAGCCTAGCCTCTGCTGCCGCGGCCACCGCACACCGTGGCCGCTATCCCCGCCCTTGTGACGTGCCACTGCTGTTGCCTCCCCATTGGCCACCCCCCCGCTTGCGCTGCAGAAGCCCCGCGCCGCTCCTCACGCGCCGCCCGCTCACTCCGGCCTCGTCCAGACCATCGCCCTGGCTCCGGCGACCCGGGCCCGTTCCCGGCTGCGCCTTGTCACTTGCTGCCACCGCCGCCCGAGGCATCACCCTGCTCCCCGCTTCCTGGTGGCCTCGAGCACAGGCACCCGCACCCGTGCAACCGATAACCCACCCCGCTAGGCCGCTGAGCCTATGACAATGGGCCCCACATGCCTCTTCTCTTAAAAAGTGTAAATGTAAAAAAACTTTTCTTAAAAAAGATATAAAAATATAATTAACTTAATTAAAATGGTTTAATTAAATTAATTACTTTGTTAGCCTAACTAAATTGTAATTAGCTAAATGTGAGTATGACAGGAGGGCCCCACCCCTTTGTTGACCAGTCAAACTTTGACTGGTCAACTGGGACCCCCTAGACCCATATGTCATCCTCTGGTACACCTTTGTGTACACAGATCTGGGTGCACATAGCATTTTAACTTTTTAATTTCGAATTAATACTCATTCCAGAATATTGTTAAAACTTTAAAAATTCATAGAAAATCAACTGTAATTCGGATGAAAAAGTTTTCTACATGAAAGTTACTCAGAACGACGAGACAAATCCGGATAAGCAGCCCATTCGTCCACCACACATCCCTAGCATAGCGAACACGCAACTTTTGCCCTCCGGTTCATCTGACCGAAAACGCGAAACTTCGGGGATACTTTCCCGGATGTTTCCCCCCTTTTGCCGGTATCACCTAGTACCGCGTTAGTTCGCCTCTAGCACCACGTATTGCCATGTTATGCTTTGTGATGCTTTGATTGCTTTGTTGTTTATTGTGTTCCCCTCTGTTACTTCTTTTCGGCAGACCCCGAGACCGATGTCGGTACCCCTGTGATCGACTACATCGATGACGAGCCCTTCTTGCTAGAGCAACCAGGCAAGCCCCCCTTTGATCACCAGATACTGTGTATTCCTTTCTCTACTGCTTGCATTAGAGTAGTGTAGCATGTTACTGCTTTCCGTTAATCCTATTCTGTTGCATAGCCTGTCATTGTTGCTAAAGTTATTGATACCTTACCTGCAATCCTAAATGCTTACTATAGGATGCTAGTTTACCACCAGTGGCCCTACATTCTTGTCTGTCTGCCATGCTATACTATCGGGCCGTGATCACTCGGGAGGTGATCATGGGTATATACTTATATACATGTTATATGTTAGTTGTGGTGACCAAAGTCGGGTCGGCTCGTAGAGTACCCGCGAGTGATTCACGGATTGGGTCCGAAAGGACGTTTATCTGGACGGCCCTCTGAGTGGATTTTTGTGGCGGAGTGACAGGGTAGGTGGAGACCACCTAGGAGAGAGGTGGGCCTGGTCCTGGTCGGCATCCGTGGTTATTTCAAAATAACACGCTTAACAAGATCTTGGTATTTAATCTGAGTCTGGCTACTGGCCGATACGCACTAACCAACTACGCGAGAACAGTTATGGGCACTCGACGTCGTGGTATCGGTCGAAGCCTTCGTGACGTCAGCGACTGAGCGGCGCGCGCCGGGTTGGGCTGGAACGCCTGCTCTTGAATAAGGGAGGCTAGGTCTGCTCGTCAGTCGCGTTCGCAACGTGCAGGTGTGCAATGGGTGATGGGCCCAGACCCCCGCGCCATAGGATTTAGAACGGCGTGCTGACCTCTCTATTGTGCCTAGGTAGGGCTACGACGTGTTGATCTTCCGAGGCCGGGCATGACCCAGGAAAGTGTGTCCGGACAAAAGGGATCGAGTGTGTTGGGAAATGTGGTGCACCCCTGCAGGGAAGTTAATCTATTCGAATAGCCGTGATCTTCGGTAACATGACGACTTGGAGTTGTACCTTGACCTTATGACAACTAGAACCGGATACTTAATAAAATACACCCTTCCAAGTGCCAGACACAACCGGTGATCGCTCTCTCACAGGGCAACGAGGGGAGGACCATCGGTTAGGATTATGCCATACGATGTTACTTGGTGAACTTACCCTCTACTCTCTTCTACATGCTGCAAGATGGAGGTGGCCAGAAGCGTAGTCTTCGATAGGACTAGCTATCCCCCTCTTATTCCGGCATTCTGCA
Source organism: Triticum monococcum (assembly GCA_034509565.1). Classification (NCBI taxonomy): domain Eukaryota; kingdom Viridiplantae; phylum Streptophyta; class Magnoliopsida; order Poales; family Poaceae; genus Triticum; species Triticum monococcum. The sequence continues at coordinate 295,304,123 of CM067845.1, read as the reverse complement.
ATTCAGTCCACATATGATACCCTTACTCCATTTGATACCAATGCATACATTTGTAGTGTAGCTCCTAGCTTGCGAGTAAGTTGGATGAGTACTCACGGTTGCTTTGCCCCTTCTTTTCCCTTTCTATACCCGTTTGCTGCGACCAGACGATGGAGCCCAGGAGCCAGACGCCACTTTCGATGACGACTCCTACTACACTGGAGGTGCCTACTACTACGTGCAGGCCGCAGACGACGACCAGGACTAGTTTAGGAGGATCCCAGGCAGGAGGCCTGCGCCTCTTTCCATTTGTATCCCAGTTTGTGCTAGCCTTCTTAAGTCAAACTTGTTTAACTTATGTGTGTACTCAGATATTGTTGCTTCCGCTGACTCGTCTATAATCGAGCTCTTGTATTCTGTAGCGACCAGACATCAAACAATCTGATCTCTGTGCTCCGATGTCATCCCTGGATCAGTAATGCTGACACCACACAGAAAACCCAACAAAATTAATTTAGGGTAACATGTTGAGATTCACATGATAATCCAAGTACTAGATGCTCAAGAATGTCCATAACCGGGGACACAGCTAATCATGATTAGTTTATTACACTCTGCAGAGGTTTGCGCACTTTTCCCCACAAGACTCGATCTCCTCCGTTGGATTTCTCGCACTACATGATGTTTGAGAAACAGATGACCGAGACATAGTCTTTCAGAAGCGCCAGCACCTTGCGATGGGTAGACCGTACCACCTACATCCCCTACATCTGCTAGTCTACCACGGTAAGAGTTTGCACGACTTAGTCAACTATGCTAGAGCCCATAATAGCTTGTGGCTGCACACGGAAGTTTCTAGCATGAAAAATCTCATGATCCCTTTGAGCCTGGGTGGCGGTCCAAAAGAAAACAGGCAAGTCCTGAAATACCCAGGTGCCTCAATCCACCCAGATGTGTGTTTAAGTTGCCACCTTAGATAAATCATTAATTAACAAAACTCACATCTGTCATGGATATCACTCACCCAATCCACGTCTACTAGCATAGCATGGAAAAATAAGAAAACACGGAAGTAACTCCCAAAGGTTTGATAATAAACAGGTAATAGGTACTACCTCAACTACTTCCCATCCCACAATTTAGTTAGATCCTAATCATGCAATGTGTGAGGATTTGATCTAATGCAATAAAAGTGGGTAGTAGAAAAGGTATGATCAAAGTGTTACTTGCCTTGCTGATGATCCGGGAAACCTAGCGATTCGAAATAACAAGCGGCGCACTCCGGGTATTCTATCGCAGACAAACAAACAAGCATATAATAAGTACTCATCTAATGCACATGTAAAACTCAAATAAGAGATCTAACCAGAAGGTTCAACTTAAGAACTCCGGTTTGCAAAAAGAATCAAATCGAACGAAGCGACGAAAGTCAAACGGCGAAAGAAAACAACTTTGTTCTACTAATCTGGATCTAGGGCAATTTTTACAGTAGCAAAATCTTGTTTAAGTTGGTTAAACGGATAGAGGGTTTCGAGACGAAACTCCAGGCGCTTGAATCGCCTGATTCCGATAAACGAGCGAAAAGTTATATTAAAACGAAAATCGAATCAGGAAAAATCGCGGATTTAATCCGAGAAAAAGAAAAACGACGAACGCTCGCTAAATTAAATAAACCGGAAAAACCGATCTATTAAAAAAAACCAAAACTAAAAAAAACCGACGGAAAAACCGAACGGTTTTTTGAAAGAAAAAAAACTGGCATGGAAATCGAGGCGGCGGCGGACCTCGGGCGGCGTCCGGCGGCGGCGGCGCGATGGCGCGGGTGGCGGTGGGGCACGGGGCTCGAGGCGGGGCTGGCGGCTAGGGTTCGGCCCGGGGTGGGCTGGCTTATAAAGCCTAGCGGGCCGGGAGTCCGGGTCGGACACGGCCCCTAGGTCGGTGCGCGTTTTTTTAAATAATTACACGCAGAATAAAAAGAAAAAGAAATACTAAACGGGCTCCAAAAATTCCGAAATAAATTTTCACGGGCGTCTAAAATCAAGCCGCACAAGGTGAACATTTATTTGGGACCTAAATGCAATTTTGAAAAACGCACATTTTTCCTAAATTCAAATAAAATAACAAAAAACTCCGAAATAAAATCTTATTTGATTTTATTATTAAATCCTCAATATTTATTTATTTTGGGAAAGTCATGTTATTCCCTCTCTCATATTTTTGTAATATAAATAATTGATGATAAAATAAATAAAATTAAATGATCCTATTCTCAAAATTTGAGAAAACTCAAATATGAAAATAACGAAATCCCCAACTCTCTCCGTGGGTCCTTGAGTTGCGTAGAAATTTCTAGGATCAACCAAAATACAAAATAAAATATGTTATGCATAGATGATCTAACGTATAACATTCCAAATTGAAAATTTGGGATGTTACAAACCTACCCTCCTTAAGATGAATCTCGCCCTCGAGATTCGGGTTGGCTACAAAATAGGTGAGGGTGGTCCTTAAGCAAATCTTCCTCTCGCTCCCAGGTGGCTTCATCCTCCGTGTGGTGGCTCCACTGAACTTTGCAAAACTTGATAACCTTGCTGCGAGTGACTCGACTGGCAAACTCGAGAATCTTAATTGGTTTCTCCTCATAGGTCAAATCGTTATCCAACTGAATTGCTTCCAATGGCACGGTGTCTCTCAAGGGTATGTCAGCCATCTCCGTGTGACACTTCTTCAACTGGGAAACGTGGAACACATCATGAACTCCTGACAATCCTTTGGGCAATTCCAACTTGTAGGCCACTTCTCCCATACGCTCCAAAACTCGATATGGTCCTACAAATCGTGGCGCTAACTTTCCTTTAACTCCAAAACGCTTTGTTCCCCGAAGTGGTGATACTCGCAGATAAGCTCTATCTCCGACTTCATAAATTGTCTCCTTGCATTTAGAATCTGCATAACTCTTCTACCTGGATTGTGCTACCTTAAGCCTATCGCAAATCAATTTCACCTTCTGTTCAGACTCCTTAATCAAGTCAGGTCCAAACAACTGGCGGTCTCCAACTTCGTCCCACGACAATGGTGTCCTGCACCTCCTTCCGTACAAGGCTTCGAAAGGGGCCATCTTTAAATTGGTTTGGTAACTGTTGTTCTAAGAAACTCTGCATATGGCAAATTGTCATCCCAACTAGATCCGTAATCTAGCGCACAAGCTCTCAGCATATCCTCCAAAATCTGATTGACTCTCTCGGTCTGTCCATCTGTCTGTGGATGAAAAGCTGTACTGAATTCTAGCCTGGTACCCAAAGTTTTGTGCAACTGCTTACAGAACTTTGAGGTAAACTGGGTTCCTCTATCTGATACGATACTCCTTGGAACTCCATGCAAACATACGATCCTGGTCATGTATATCTTTGCCAACTTAGCACTGGTGTAAGTGGTCTTTACTGGGATGAAATGAGCTACTTTCGTCAATCGATCAACTACAACCCAAATCGAGTCATAGCCTGAACGAGTCCTGGGAAATCCCGTGATAAAATCCATGCCTAGCTTAACCCACTTCCATTCGGGTATCGACAATGGTTGTAGCAATCCTGCTGGCTTCTGATGCTCTGCCTTTACTCTCTGACATACATCACAAACTGCTACATACTCCGCAATATCCTTCTTCATTCCAGTCCACCAAAAAATATCCTTCAAATCCAAATACATCTTGGTATTTCCTGGGTGAATCGAATATGGTGAATCGTGTGCCTCTTGCAGAATCGACTTCCTGATCTCCGGGTCATTGGGCACATAAACACGGTCTTCAAACCATAGGGTGTCGTGCTCATCCTCACGAAATCCTTTAGCTTTTCCTTTGCTCAGTTTCTCCTTTATAGCGGCAATCTCTTTGTCAGTCTTCTGAGCTTCTCTGATTCTATCCATCAAGGTTGACTGAATCTCCAATGCTGCTACATAGCCTTTCAGAACTATTTCCAAACATAGTTCACGAAGATTTTCTGCTAACTCCTTGGGTATTTCTCCCGTCATTAATGTATTGACATGGCTCTTACGGCTTAATGCGTCAGCTACTACATTAGCCTTCCCGGGGTGATAATGCAATTTCATATCATAATCCTTGATGAGCTCCAACCATCTCCTTTGTCTGAGGTTCAACTCCTTCTGTGTGAAAATGTACTTCAAACTCTTATGATCCGTATACACCTCGCAATGGTTTCCAATGAGGAAATGTCTCCATGTTTTCAAAGCATGCACTACGGCTGCTAACTCCAAATCATGCGTGGCATAATTCAACTCATGAGGCTTCAGTTGTCTTGAGGCATATGAAATAACTCTCCCTTCTTGCATAAGCACTGCTCCAAGTCCTCGACGTGAAGCATCACAGTACACCTCATAATCCTTGGTCTGGTCTGGCAAAATCAACACTGGTGAGGTAACCAAACGTTTCTTCAACTCCTGGAAACTAACCTCACATTCCTCCGTCCATATGAACTTGGTATCTTTCTTCAACAACTCAGTCATAGGCTTCGCAATCTTTGAGAAATTCTCAATAAATCTCCGGTAGTATCCTGCGAGTCCAAGAAAACTCTGGATCTCCCCAACGGTAGTTGGTGCTTCCCACTTGGTCACGGTATCTACTTTGGTGGGATCTACTGCTATTCCTTCTCCAGATATAACGTGTCCGAGGAATCCTACTTCCTTCAACCAAAACTCACATTTGCTGAACTTGGCATATAATTGATGTTCTCTGAGCTTTCCAAGTACCAAACGCAAATGCTCCTTATGCTCCTCTTCATTCTTCGAATAAACCAGGATATCATCAATGAACACTACGACGAACTTATCCAAAAACTCCATAAATACTTTGTTCATCATGTTCATAAAATAGGCAGGTGCGTTAGTCAGACCAAATGACATAACGGTATACTCGTACATCCCATACCTGGTGGTAAAAGCTGTCTTAGGAATATCCTATTCTCGAATCTTCAACTGGTGGTATCCTGATCGCAGATCGATCTTGGAAAATACCTTAGCTCCTTGCAATCGATCAAACAGAACATTGATCATTGGTACTGGCTACTTGTTCTTGATCGTTACTTCATTCAATCCTCGATAATCAACAAACATCCTTAACGATCCATCCTTCTTCTCCACTAGAAGTACTGGCGATCCCCAAGGCGAAGAACTTGGGCGAATATATCCCTTATCTAGTAACTCCTTAATCTGCTTCTTAATTTCCACCAAATCCTTTGCCGGCATCCTATATGGTCTCTTTGATATTGGCCCAGTGCCTGGCAATAGCTCAATCAAAAACTCAATATCTCTATCCGGCGGCATGCCTGGCAACTCCTCTAGAAATACATCAGGGAAATCCCTTACCACTGGTACTTCCTCCTGCACAACTCCTGTTAACCAATTTACTTGAGTCCTCTTCGGCACATGTCGGGATACATACTTGATCCTTCTCCCTCCTGGGTGGTAAGCAAAATTGACTTACTAGCGCATTCAATATTCCCTTCATACTTTGATAACCAATCCATGCCTAATATCACATCCAATCCTTGAGATTCCAATACTATTAGGTCTGAGGGAAAAACATAGTTACCAATCCTTAATGGTAACCGATCACACCATAGACTAGCCATATATTCTGCTCCAGGCGAGGTTACTAACATGGGTGACCTAAGGGCTTGGGTTGGTAGGTTATACTTATCCACAAATCTCCTTGAGATGTATGAATGCGATGCACCAGTATCAAAAAGAACGAGTGCAGTAAATGACTTAACCAAAAACTTACCTATTACTGCATCAGGCTGAGCTTCAACCTCCTCCACGCTAACGTGGTTCACCTGTCCCCTGTTGAAAGGGTTCGGCTTCTTCCCAGAACTTCCATTGCTATTTCCATTTTGTATTTCAGGACATTCATTGGCATAATGTCCGGTCTTCGAACACTTAAAGCAAGTGACTTGGCTTAGGTCCTTCTTGGCTGGGGTTGATGGGTTGGCGCAATTCTGGCCATTGCTTCCTCCATTCCCATTACCATTTCTGGTGCCATTGTGATTGTGCGAGCTACCTCCTCCATGGGTATGCTAAAAATGTCCTCCCGGTCTAGGGGTAAAACGTGGCTTTTGCTGAGCTCCTGAATTGTACTTCCCTTGTCCATACTTCCTCCTGCGATTCTCAATTTGCTGCTGCTTCCCTTCAATCATAAGAGCATGATCTACCAACTCCTGGTAGTTGTGGAAGGTTGCTACCATCAACTGCATGCTCAACTCATCATTCAGTCCTTCCAAAAACTTCTCCTGCTTAGCTGCATCTGTAGCGACGTCATCTGGGGCATAACATGCTAACTTACTAAAGTCCTCCACATACTGGCCAACTGTCCGTCCTCCTTGGCGCAAGTTGCGAAACTCACGCTTCTTCATGGCCATAGCTTCTGCTGAAACATGGGCAGTACGAAAAGCCTGCTGAAACTGGTCCCAAGTGACAATGTCGACAGGGAGAGTGGCTGTGAAATTCTCCCACCATGATGCTACGGGTCGTTCAAGCTGATGTGCGGCAAACTTCACCTTCTCCGCATCTGTGCATCCTGCTGTGGTCAACTCCCTAGCTGTCTTGCGGAGCCAATCATCTGCTACTATCAGCTCGGTGCTACTGGAAAACACCGGCGGATTCAGCCTAAGAAAACGGGCTAAGTGATCAACAGGTGGTGGTGGTGGTGGGTTGTTGTTGTTATTCCCCTGATTCTGATTCTGGACTAGCAACTGCATCAATGTGTTCTGCTGCTGGATCAACTGAGTGAGCTCCGGTGGAAAGGAAAATCCGGGGTCACGTCTCGGAGGCATCTGAGGGTTTAGAAAAGATGAGATCTAAGAATAGAGGGGGTCTAAAGAGAAAACACTACCCATATGCACATGAGGCAAAAACAAACAATTCACTTCATTCAATCAAACAAGGGCATACAATCGATCTAACTATCGCAAAAAGTGCTCAGACTACTATATTTACATGGTGGACTCCTACTACTGATGAGGTGGTCTACTAGAAATATTCTTCGGTTGCAGACTCCATGATATCTGCTCCAGCTTCATCAACATAGTCATCATCACTTCCGTTTGGGTCCGAGTCGGTATCGTCGATGATGATGTAGTCTTCCGGGCTAATCTCCTTGGGTTCTTTGTCTTCCTCTACTGGTGTAGGGCCCATAAAAATTCCAATCTTCTTGATCAGGTCATCATTCTTCTCCACCAATACTTCAATTTCTTCTTCATAATCTTCACGTGTAGCCTTGAGTTCCTCCTCCAGTCCCTTGATTCTAGTCTTAGCCTTCTTCGGATCTATCATGTCGGCACACATCTGGTTCTCCTGTCGTCGAATGTGCTGGTTTAACTCCTGGATAAAAGCTGCGATTGATCTATCCTTCCTAGTGCTGATCATCTCCCAGTGTTCTTCTCGGCGCCCACAAATCTGGTAGATAGTATCCTTGAGATCCTTGCGGTAGACTTCTCCAATGCGTCCCATGGCGATGTGTGCGGCCATGCTCTTTCCTAGATTCCAAGTTGGTCCATCAAAAGAAAACTCTATGGGCTCAGTGACTGGCATGAACATCCTTCCTGGAACTTGAACTTGAATCATCCAACGCTCTTCTTCAGGTAAAGTGGCGTTGTAGGTTCCGGTGAAGCTTGGTACTCCTATGTTCAGGTATCTAGTGACTTCCTTCAAGTGACGTCCAAAGGGTGTATCTTCATCCGGTTGCGTGAACTTGTTCCTTGCATCCGCCATCCTAAAAGAGTAGAAAAGATGAGACGTTAGAAGAGAAGAGAGTGATCTAGGTCTGTAGCTTAGTGGTCGTGTCCTACAGTCAGCGTGTGCTCTGATACCATCTTTGTAGCGACCAGACCTCAAACAGTCTGATCTCTGTGCTCCGGTGTCATCCCTGGATCAGTAATGCTGACACCACACAATACTCAGAGGATTTATAGCAGAGTAGCAATCACACACTTATTACATCGAGGGTCTCAATAGAGAACTTATTACAATTAATATGGCTTAAGGCCATCTAATAACGATAACAGCGGAAGGCTTGGAAGATAAGTGAGTCCATCAACTCCAACGACATCACTGAGTATAGAACCACGACCTAAAAACTCCTTAATCGTCGTCTGAAAAGTCTGCAACATTAACGTTGCAGCCCGAAACGGGTCAGCACATGAATATGCTGGCAAGGTAACACATAGAGAGTAATGGAATGAAACACTATACTATATGCATGTTTGGCTGGTGGAAAGCTCTATGGTTATAGTTTTGCGTAAAGCCAATTTTCCCTACTTCAAAGGAATAAATTTAATTACTATCATGGTAGTTGTTAAACATTGAGAATGGTTGACAGCATTCTCAATCCCAATTAAGCATCATCATTAAACAAAGCCCAACAAAATTAATTTAGGGTAACATGTTGAGATTCACATGATAATCCAAGTACTAGATGCTCAAGAATGTCCATAACCGGGGACACTGCTAATTATGATTAGTTTATTACACTCTGCAGAGGTTTGCGCACTTTTCTCCACAAGACTCGATCTCCTCCGTTGGATTTCTCGCACTACATGGTGTTTGAGAAACGGATGACCGAGACATAGTCTTTCAGAAGCGCTAGCACCTTACGATGGGTAGACCGTACCACCTACATCCCCTAGTCTACCACTGTAAGAGTTCGCACGACTTAGTCAACTATGCTAGAGCCCATAATAGCTTGTGGCTGCACACGGAAGTTTCTAGCATGAAAAATCTCATGATCCCTTTGAGCCTGGGTGGCGGTCCAAAAGAAAACAGGCAAGTCCTGGAATACCCAGGTGCCTCAATCCACCCAGATGTGTGTTTAAGTTGCCACCTTAGATAAACCATTAATTAACAAAACTCACATCTGTCATGGATATCACTCATCCAATCCACGTCTACTAGCATAGCATGGCAAAATAAGCAAACGCGGAAGTAACTCCCAAAGGTTTGATAATAAATAGGTAATAGGTACTACCTTAACTACTTCCCATCCCACAATTTAATTAGATCCTAATCATGCAATGTGTGAGGATTTGATCTAATGCAATAAAACTCGGTAGTAGAAAAGGTATGATCAAAGTGTTACTTGCCTTGTTGATGATTCGGGAAACCTAGCGATTCAAAATAACACGCGGCGCACTCCGGGTATTCTATCGCAGACAAACAAACAAGTATACAATAAGTACTCATCTAATGCACAGGTAAAACTCAAATAAGAGATCTAACCAGAAGGTTCAACTTAAGTACTCCGGTTTGCAAAAAGAATCAAATCGAACGAAGCGACGAAAGTCAAACGGCGAAAGAAAACAACTTCGTTCTACTAATTTGGATCTAGGGCATTTTTTACAGTAGCAAAATCTTGTTTAAGTTGGTTAAACGGATAGAGGGTTTTGAGACGAAACTCTAGGCGCTTGAATCGCCTGATTCCGATAGACGAGCGAGAAGTTATACTAAAACGAAAATCGGATCAGGAATCGCGGATTTAATCCGAGAAAAAGAAAAACGACGAACACTCGCTAAATTAAATAAACCGGAAAAACCGATCTATTAAAAAAACCGAAACTAAAAAAACCGACGGAAAAACCGAACGGTTTTTCGAAAGAAAAAAAACCGGCACGGAAATCGAGGCGGCGGCGGACCTCGGGCGGCGTGTGGCGGCGGCGGTGTCTGGCGGCGGTGGCGGGGCGGCGGCGGCGGCGCGGGTGGCGGCGGGGCACGGGGCTCGAGGCGGGGCTGGCGGCTAGGGTTCGGCTCGGGGTGGGCTGGCTTATAAAGCCTAGCTGGCCGGGAGTCCGGGTCGGACACGGCCCCTAGGTCGGTGCGCGTTTTTTTAAATTATTACGCGCAGAAGAGAAATAAAAAGAAATACTAAACGGACTCCAAAAATTTCGAAATAAATTTTCGCGGGCTTCTAAAATCAAGCCGCACAAGGTGAACATTTATTTGGGACCTAAATGCAATTTTGAAAAACGCACATTTTTCCTAAATTCAAATAAAATAACGAAAAACTCCGAAATAAAATCTTATTTGATTTTATTATTAAATCCTCAATATTTCTTTATTTTGGGAAAGTCATGTTATTCCCTCTCTCATATTTTTGTAATAGAAATAATTGATGATAAAATAAATAAAATCAAATTATCCTATTCTCAAAATTTGAGAAAACTCAAATATGAAAATGACGAAATCCCCAACTCTCTCCGTGGGTCCTTGAGTTGCGTAGAAATTTCTAGGATCAACCAAAATGCAAAATAAAATATGTTATGCATAGATGATCTAATGTATAACATTCCAAATTGAAAATTTGGGATGTTACATATTCGAGCCCTCGAGGCCCGTGGCTTGTAATATGATGCTTGTATGACTTATTTTATTTGTAGAGTTGTGTTGTGATATCTTCCCGTGAGTCCCTGATCTTGATCGTACACGTTTGCGTGTATGATTAGTGTACGATTGAATCGGGGCCGTCACAAGTTGGTATCAGAGCCGACTGCCTGTAGGAATCCCCCTTCCTCACTCCTTGGCCGAAGTTGAGTCTAGTCAATGAAAAACTTTTACTAACATGGCTGTGTGGCTTACGGGCCCACGTCGCCATTGGTGGCAGTAGGATCTTTTATTCCTCGACCTATACTCTAGGACTCTAATCTCTCTTCTATTCGGGTTAAATGATTTGCTAACTCTAACTCTAGGTTGTCGTAAATACTTTCTCCTAGAGAGCCCCTCGGTCTGAACGATCGCTTGCTTCACCAGCAGATTCCGAAAATACTCTTCGATGTTCTCCCGAGAACATATGCTCATCGTGTTTGCAATTCCCTACCACCGTAATATCCTTATGGATAACTACATACACTTGCCATTCATACAATCATTCCCCATTGATCTTGTTATTACAAGATACCCCGGATTTCTCTCTATTGTTCCGAGAATACTTGTGCCTACTGCCTTGTAGTTCCTTGCCACGGAAATACCCCTACGGATAATTTCTCACACTATCGAGTATCCGCTCATCCCGAGATGATTCATGTATTTTGCAAAAGTCTTCGAAATACCATTCGGTCTTCCGAAAATCCTGACAGCCTATTGCTTCTGGAATTCTTGCTTTCTTGCATTATGGTTAATGCCATAAATCTCGTGATCTTATTGGCATCTCTTGTCATTTTCATTTTGAGTTTGTTGATTCAATATGTTGCGAATGCTTGTAATCCTCAATCAGATCCTAGAATTCATCCTTCCGGCTCAAACGGCATTTTAAACATGAGCTGGATCTCGACCAATCTAATTGCCATCGATTATTCCCCTAAGCCTACTCGGCTTACCCATCCTTAATCAGAGCCCTTGCTTCTGATCCCTTGTCTTGGAATTCATAATTCCTTTGCATTTGAGCTTTGAGTAAGTCCGTTGTTTCTACAATCTGATCTCCTTGCCTTCTTTCTTCCTCTGGTTGAGTATCGATGCTCATGTCGGATCCCTTGCGGACCACCAGACCCTTTGCCGGATTTTATCCAACAACGTCCTTCATATTCAATAAGCTTGTGAGCCTTTTCCTTGGATACATAATGCCTTTGGTAAATTGTATCCTCTGCTTTCTCAACCATGCTCTGTTTTTGAGCTGGTGGTATTTACTATTGAAGCTTGTGGTATATGTTTCCATGATACCCTACCGGGTTGAACCTATGCCTTCCTTAATATGTGTGAACTCGAAAGTTTTCACGAGTCATACTCTTCTGGTATTTTGCTAGATAAAATTTCAACACTACAACTTCTTAGAAAGTGAGAGGTGAATGGAAGGTTATACATTGAAGAAGTGTGAGTCGACCTTGAACTTTGTGTTCATGCCCATGGACACGATGTAGATCCTACCATAGAAGCTTCTTGTAATAATAACTATTTTGTTGATATAATATCATCTGGTATCTATGAATTTATCCTATGCAATCATGGTTCCGACCATATTTTCTCTTTGATCCCATTTCTCGGGCAAAGTTTAAGCACTTGTCTTCTGTGGATCAATACACATGTCCAACCTTTACCTTGGTCTGTCGTCGAGTATTACCCCCCCTGGTATCTCGAGATTGTCACGGAACTGCATAACTTCTTATGAGTTCTTTGTCAAGTACTACATTCTCACCGATTCCAAATTTTTCACGGGCTCTGAGTTATTAAAACCTCAAGGACACCGATAACTGAATCGAGTCTGCATTGCGATTAAACAACTCTTAGTAATCTTCTTTACTTGTGAGTTTGTACCCGATCATGCCATTCCTAGCCTGTTTGGCTATATCATTATCATACTAATTTTTTACTGTGCTACATGGTCCTTCGCGGAGCACAATTTCTGATGATGAGCTAACCCTATGCCGATCTTCCTCGTCATATCATTTCGCCTTGAGCAGCAAACTTGGTTTTGAGGAAGTGTCATATCCTTGGTTCCAATAACCTTTCGCTTCATCATTCCTTTGACTTGATGTCATCGCCGATTGATTACATCTTCATGAGATCTCTCGACAAATGTGTCATGATCATCATCAGCATTCTGAGCTCTTCTAGGATTTCAATTGAATTCATGATGAGAAATGCCATCCTTATTCCCTCGATGATTTTTATTAACATCGATAACATTCTTGCATTCACTCTGACCCTAAACTTGTTCATGTTTTGTGTTGCACCTAGAGTTCCTTCCTATCCAACTTATATTAGGATTCTATCTTGGAGTATTACCATCTTTTATGTCAAGGATGTTGAGAGAATTGCTCCAGCTATTAATTCTTGCTATAGTGATATTTCTCACCATCACCATTCTTCCTTGCTCCACGTGTTATTTCTAACCGGATAACCGACAATTGAACTATGACGTGCGACTTCAAAACTTCTAGCAACCCTATTGCCTTGAAAATAATGGTCGATATTTCATTCTTAGACCATTGGTTATCGAATCACCATTCTAACATTGATCGTACTACCTAAGCCCATATTTTGGGTGCACTTTTCAACCAATTTTTAAATTGTGTATGTTTTCCTCGAGCATACCTCCTTATATCATTTGATCCGACAAATGTTATCACCTTGTTCACATAATTGTGGAAATACATCTTTTGGAAATCCCAATGAATTGTCGCTGAGATCATCAGCCACCTCCTCATTCTCTCCTTGGGTTAATGATGAACTTTTGTATCGGAACTCACTTCCATAGTTTGTTTCCTGAGAATCTTATAATGTCGTCTCGTCAAATTGCGTTGCACCTTTGTTCTCAAGCATCCTGAGTCTGAGGTATCCTGATCCCAATCAGATCTAAAAACTCGGTCAAATATGATGGTTGGAACATATTGCCAAGAGTTAGAACACTGGTCTTTTATGATCCAGTAAGGTGATGTCATGCCTAGCACACCTGGCCGGAGCACCTAGTGTTATAGTTTCCTTTTCTGCAAGGTTATCCATTCTTTCATGAGGAAATTGTAAGATTTATTCTACAATGGATCCTTCGTGTATCCAGAGTATGAACCTTACTTGATGGCCATGTCAATGCTATCTCGAAGCATGTCTATGGTACTTCGATTTTCAACAAGAACATTTGTAGCCCAATGCTAAATGTTTCTTGCTCAATTATCCAAACACCATTGTATGGGTAATGTCATGAAATCTATCTCCCCTATCTAAAGTATTTTCTACATTATATCCTATCATGGATATCATGCTGTGCTTATCCATGGGAAGGATATACCCTTGAAATATGTGTTTAAACACATTTTCCTCTCCATTGTTCTGTCTAATCTGATAATCATATTTTCCTTCCCATTGTTTGGTTTAACCTTTCTTCTGATCTATATGCTCTAAGCAGTAATATTCTCCTGCTTATGTAAGCACCTCGGTGTACAATTCTGTCAGCAAGACCCTGTTACTATTGTTGATGACATTCCGGTAGCCACCGATGGATAAGAACTTTGCCTACTGGTCTGCCTCGTTCAACGAGCTGGAAAATGGTTCTCTTCGTCCCTCGCCCTTGGTACCGACGTTGTTGCTGACATAATCGACATGCTATCCTCTGACATGCCTTGCTATCATGACCATGCAAGATGTCACCGCTCCTCCTACTTTTAACCCACATGGTGGGCCCATAACCCACAGTTCTATAGGATCGAAACCTGACTCTCCTATACACCCCCTGTTTACAAAGTTATTCTTCATGCTTGGCTTCATATGTAATTCATGAGCCACCTCCCCTGTGATCATCAATTATGGTATTAGACACAATACTTATTCCCGCTGCCTTGAACCCCTTTCACACTGTTTCAGGCAACGAACAATTGTCTATCCACTCGAAACTTCTCATGATACCTCCTCACTTTGCTCTCGATAATGTCTAAAGTTTCAATTCGAGAGTTACTTTCCGCCACCTTCCTTGATGTTATCTGCTAGATAAGCAAACATTGTAGCGGTCCGTTCTTCTGTAATACCGCCTTATCCTTTCATAAGTATGATGGAGTTACCGAAGGAAGACAACTTCATCATGATGCATTAGAATAAAGAATTGAAGACATCAACAAAGGGATTAACTTCTTTGAGAAGATCCGTTAGAATATCGTAACCAGAACTTTGGCCCTTACTCCCCTCTTAAATGTCGGGACGAGATTTCTTGTAGTGGAGGAGAATTGTGACGCCCGAATAATTAGACTATAGTAATTCCCTGCTAATGATGCCACGTCACCCCTGTCACTATAGTTAATCTCGGGATAGTTCAAAACCGATTCAAATTCATAATTGAATTAAAGGCAAACAACAAAAGTTTTCAAATGCTAAAACTAAAATGCTCGGGTTATGCCAAATAATGCATAGGTAGTTATGGTGGACAAACCACACTTTTGTAGAATGCTTAAATGCTCTAAAGTGGTTAAAACAGTAGTTGAAACAATTAAATAAATGTCTTTGATGTTTTACAAAATACTAATCTATTTTGTTTTGGGTAAAACTTTTTGTGGTAGTGGGTGTTGATGAGACACTAATTTAGGAATTCACTTTGTGATGTATAAAACAAAATTAGATCAAGAAATAAAAGAAAACAGAAAAAGAAAATAAGCAAAAGATAAAAGGAAAGTAAAAAAAAGAGGAGACCCCCCCCCCCCGCGCTGGGACCCGGCCCAGCTGGCCTCAGGTCCAACAAGGCTGGCCCACCCCGCACCTCCCTGGCCTATATGGCCCCTATCCCCCGACACCCTAACCGCTACCCCCCACTTCCCTCGATCCCCCGCGTCTCTCGCTCCCTCCCCCCCTCCCCTCGATTCAGATCGGGGCAGTGAGCACCAGCGACCGCACCGCCTCGCGCCCCGCTGCCGGCGCCCAACCCGGCGCCGCCCCACCGCCGTCCTCCTCGCCTCCTCCCCCTCCCGATCTGGACGCCTCGCCGCGGCGCCCCGACGACGCCACCGCCCGGCGTCGCCGCCATCGGCTCACCACCCGACCCCGCTGTCGCGCGGTGCCGCCCTCGACGGACACGCCGCCTCGCCTCTCCCTCACCGAACGCCATTGCGCCTCGCAGCCCCTCCTCTGCAAACGGAGGGTGAGCCCCCCCTGTCTGCCAGTGTTCTTCTCCTGGTCATCGTACTCGCCGGGCAACACCCCCCACGCGCGCCGCTTCCGCGTGGCCACGCGCCCGAGCCATCTCCGTCCGTGGTCTACACGGTGCCCCCGCCCACTGCTGCACCGCTCCGCACGCCCACAGCCCCCTCCTCTGTTTTCGCCGCCGAGGCCCGCGCTGCCGTAGCCTAGCCTCTGCTGCCGCGGTCACCACACACCATGGCCGCTGTCCCCGCCCTTGTGACGTGCCACTGCTGTTGCTCCTCCCCACTGGACACCCCCCGCTTGCGCTGCGGAAGCCCCGCGCTGCTCCTCATGCGTCGCCCGCTCACCCCAGCCTCGTCCAGGCCATCGCCCTGGCTCCGGCGAGCCAGGCCCGTTCCCGGCTGCGCCCTGTCACTTGCTGCTACCGCCGCCCGGGGCATCACCCTGCTCCCCGCTTCCTGGTGGCCTCGAGCACAGGCACCCGCACCCGTGCAATCGATAACCCACCCCGCTAGGCCGCTGAGCCTATGACAACGGGCCCCATGGGCCTCTTCTCTTAAAAAATGTAAATGTAAAAAACTTTTCTTAAAAAAGATATAAAAATATAATTAACTTAATTAAAATGGTTTAATTAAACTAATTACTTAGTTAGCCTAACTAAATCGTAATTAGCTAAATGTGAGTATGACAGGAGGGCCCCAGCCCCTTGTTGACCAGTCAAACTTTGAATGGTCATCTGGAACCCCCTGGACCCATATGTCACCCTCTGGTACACCTTTGTGTACACAGATCTGGGTGCACATGGCATTTTACCTTTTTAATTTCGAATTAATACTCATTTCAGAATATTGTTAAAACTTTAGAAATTCATAGAAAATCAACCGTAACTCGGATGAAAAAGTTTTCTACATGAAAGTTACTTAGAACGACGAGACGAATCCGGATACGCAGCCCTTTCGTCTGCCACACATCCCTAGCATAGCGAACACGCAACTTTTCCCCTCCGGTTTATCTAACCAAAAACGCGAAACTTCGGGGATACTTTCTCGGATGTTCCCCCCTTTTGCCGGTATCACCTAGTACTGCGTTAGTTCGTCTCTAGCACCACATATTGCCATGTTATTCTTTGTGATGCTTTGATTGCTCTATTATTTATTGTGTTCGCCTCTGTTACTTCTTTCCGGTAGACCCCGGGACCGATGTCGGTACCCCTGTGATCGACTACATCGACGACGAGCCCTTCTTGCCAGAGCAACCAGGCAACCCCCCCTTTGATCACCAGATACCGCCTATTCTTCTCTCTACTGCTTGCATTAGAGTAGTGTAGCATGTTACTACTTTCCGTTAATCCTATTCTGTTGCATAGCCTGTCATTGTTGCTAAAGTTGTTGATACCTTACCTGCAATCCTAAATGCTTAGTATAGGATGCTAGTTTACCACCAGTGGCCCTACATTCTTGTCCGTCTGCCATGCTATACTATCGGTCCGTGATCACTCGGGAGGTGATCACGGGTATATACTTATATACATGTTATATGTTACTTGTGGTGACTAAAGTCGGGTCGGCTCGTAGAGTACCCGCGAGTGATTCACGGATTGGGTCCGAAAGGACATTTGTCTGGACGGCCCTCTGAGTGGATCTTTGTGGCGGAGCGACAGGGTAGGTTGAGACCACCTAGGAGAGAGGTGGGCTTGGCCCTGGTCGGCGTCCGTGGTTATTTCAAAATAACACGCTGAACGAGATCTTAGTATTTGATCTGAGTCTAGCTACTGGCCTATACGCACTAACCAACTACGCGGGAACAGTTATGGGCACTCGACGTCATGGTATCAGCCGAAGCTTCATGACGTCAGCGACTGAGCGGCGCGTGCCGGGTTGGACTGGAATACCTGCTCTTGTATAAGGGAGGCTAGGTGTGCTCGCCGGCCGCGTTCGCAATGTGCAGGTGTGCAATGGGTGATCGGCCCAGACCCCTGCACCATACGATTTAGACCGGCGTGCTGACCTCTCTGTTGTGCCTAGGTAGGGCTGCGACGTGTTGATCTTCCGAGGCCGGGCATGACCCAGGAAAGTGTGCCCGGACAAAGGGGATCGAGCGTGTTGGTTAATGTGGTGCACCCCTGCAGGGAAGTTAATCTATTCGAATAGCCGTGATCTTCGGTAATAGGACGACTTGGAGTTGTACCTTGACCTTATGACAACTAGAACCGGATACTTAATAAAATACACCCTTCCAAGTGCTAGATACAACCGGTGATCGCTCTCTCACAGGGCGACGAGGGGAGGACCATCGGTTAGGATGATGCTATGGGATGTTACTTGGTGAACTTACCCTCTACTCTCTTCTACATGCTGCAAGATGGAGGTGGCCAGAAGTGTAGTCTTTGATAGGACTAGCTATCCCCCTCTTATTCCGGCATTCTACAGTTCAGTCCACATATGATACCATTATTCCATTTGATACCAATGCATACATTTGTAGTGTAGCTCCTTGCTTGCGAGTACTTTGGATGAGTACTCATGGTTGCTTTGCTCCTTCTTTTCCCCTTTCTATACCCTTTGCTGCGACCAGACGATGGAGCCCAGGAGCCAGACGCCACTGTCGATGATGACTCGTACTACACTGGAGGTGCCTACTACTACGTGCAGGCCGCAGACGACGACCAGGAGTAGTTTAGGAGGATCCCAGGTAGGAGGCCTGCGCCTCTTTCGATTTGTATCCCAGTTTGTGCTAGCCTTCTTAAGGCAAACTTGTTTAACTTATGTGTGTACTCAGATATTGTTGCTTCCGCTGACTCGTCTATGATCGAGCTCTTGTATTCGAGCCCTCGAGACCCCTGGCTTGTAATATGATGCTTATATGACTTATTTTATTTGTAGAGTTGTGTTGTGATATCTTCCCGTGAGTCCCTGATCTTGACCGTACACGTTTGCCTGTATGATTAGTGTATGATTGAATCGGGGTCGTCACATTTATATGACCTTATTCATTATAAAGGTTTATTATTCATGCGAGAATTGTATTGATCGGAAACCTAAATACATGTGCGAGTACATAAACAAATACCGTGTCCCTAGTAAGCCTCTACTAGACTAGCTCGTTGATCAAAGATGGTTAAGGTTTCCTAACCATGGACATGTGTTGTCATTTGATAACGGGATCACATTATTAGGAGAATGATGTGATGGACAAGACCCATCCATTAGCTTAGCACTATGATCGTTCAGTTTATTGCTATTGCTTTCTTCATGTCAAATACATATTCCTTTGACAATGAGATTATGCAACTCCCAGATACCAAAGGAATACCTTGTGTGCTATCAAATGTCACAACATAACTGGGTGATCATAAAGATGCTCTACACGTATCTCCAAAGGTGTTTGTTTAGTTGGCATAGATCGAGATTAGGATTTGTCACTCCAAGTATCAAAGAGGTATCTCTGGGCCTTCTCGGTAATACACATCATAAGAAGCCTTGCAAGCGAAGTGACTAATGAGTTAGTTAGAGGATGATGTATTATGGAACGAGTAAAGAGACTTGCCAGTAACGAGATTGGACTAGGTATGAAGATACCAACAATCGAATCTCGGGCAAGTAACATACCGATGGACAAAGGGATTACGTATGTTGTCATAACGGTTCGACCGATAAAGATCTTTGTAGAATATGTAGGATCCAATATGGGCATCCGGGTTCTGCTATTGGTTTTTGACCAGAGAGGTGTCTTGGTCATGTCTACATAGTTCTCGAACCCGTAGGGTCCGCATGCTTAACGTTCGTTGATGATATAATATTATATGAGTTATGTGATTTGGTGACCGAATGTTGTTTGGAGTCCCAGATGAGATCACGAACATGACGAGGATTCTCTAAATGGTCGAGAGGTAAAGATTGATATATAGGACAATGGTATTTGGACACCGGAAGTGTTTCAGAGGGTACCGGGTACTTATCGGGTCACCGGAAAGGAGTTTCGGACACCTTCAGCAAATATATGGGCCTTATGGGCCAAGAGAGGGAACACACCAGCCCACAAGGGGCTGGTGCACCCCTATATAGGGCGGCCCTATGAGGAAGAGAAGGAAAGAGGGGAGGGAAAGGAAAGTGTGGAGTAGGACTCCCCCTACCTTCCCTCCCCCTCTTTCCTTCCCCCTTCTTCTTACAAGGAAAGGGGGGCGCAGGACAAGGCAACAATCCTAGGGCTGCCGCCAGGTCTCTTTGGGTACCCTAGGGGCTGCCTCCTCCCCTCCTACCTATATATACATGGGTAGGGGGTGCCACACAAGGATACAACATTGTCTTAGCCGTGTGTGGCGCCCCCGTCCACCGTTTACTCCCTCGGTCATATTTTGGTAGTGCTTAGGCGAAGCCCTAGGGAGATCACTTCACCATCACCGTCACCATGCCGTCGTGCTGCTGGAACTCATCTACTTCCTTGCCGTTTTACTGGATCAAGAAGGTGGAGGACGTCACCGAGCTGAATGTGTGCAGAACACGGAGGTGCCGTGCGTTCGGTACTAGATCGGTTGGAGTGCGAAGAAATTTTGACAACATCAATCGCATTGTGAAACGCTTCCGCTGATGGTCTACGAGGGTACGTAGACACACTCTCGTCTCGTCACTATGTATCTCCATTTGTAGATCATTGCGTGTGCGTAATTTTTTTGTTTTCCATGCAACAATTTCCAACAGTGGCATCATGAGCCAGGTCTATGCGTGGATGATATGCACGAGTAGGACACAAAGAGTTGTGGGCAGTCATAGTCATACTGCTTACCACCAACGTCTTATTTTGATTCGGTGATATTGTGGGATGAAGCGGCCCGGACTAACCTTACATGTCCACGCACATGAAACCGGTTCCACCGACTGACATGCAACTAGTTTTGCATAAAGGTGGCTAGCTGGTGTTTGTTTCTCCTACTTTAGTTGAATCGAATTTGACTATGGCCGGTCCTTGAAGAAGGTTAAAACAGAAAACTTGATGAATCACCGTTGTTGTTTTATTCGTAGGTAAGAACGATTCTTGCTAGAAACCCGTAGCAGCAACGTAAAACTTGCAACAACAAATTAGAGGGTGTCTAACTTGTTTTTGCAGGGTATGTTGTGATGTGATATGGTCAAGACATGATGTGATATACGTTATTGTATGAGATGATCATGTTTTGTAAGATATCAGGCCACCGACAGGAGCCTTATGGTTGTCTCTTTATTGTATGAAATGCGAACACCATGTAATTGCTTTAATTTACCGCTATGAGTTATCAATAGTTGTAGAAGCAATAGTTGGTGAGACGACCATGATGCGACGATGGAGATCAAGGTGTCGAGCAGTTGACAATGGAGATCATGACGATGCTTTGGAGATGGAGATCAAAAGCACAAGATGATGATGGCCATATCATGTCACATATTTTGATTGCATGTAATGTTTATCTTTTATGCATCTTATTTTGCTTAGAATGGCGGTAGCATTATAAGATGATCCCTTAGCTAAATTTCAAGGTAAAAGTGTTCTCCCCGAGTATGCACCATTGCGAAAGTTCATTGTTTCGAGACACCATGTGATGATTGGGTGTGATAGACTCTACATTCACATACAACGGGTGTAAGCCATATTTACACACGCGGAATACTTGGGTTAAACTTGACGAGCCTAGCATGTACAGACATGGCCTCGGAACACTGGAGACCGAAAGGTCGAACATGAGACATATAGTAGATATGATCAACATAGAGATGTTCTGATAGAGGCGAAGGTGTCCCGATGTTTCGATGAGATGGTGGCTATCGTTTTCTATGGGAGTCGACCTTGACGATCCGACTACAAACGTGCGAGACGTCGCGCCTTAGCAATCGCTAAACCAACTTCCGAGGGGTTATTGACCACGCCGGAGCATGATCAACCTGACCACAAGGGTCTGTTTCCTGCTTGCAAATGAAGAACAAGCAAGAAACTGAGATTGCAATCTGGATATTGCGAATATAAGAGGAAAGCTTTATTAATGAAGGTGGGGTTCTGTGACGCCTTTGTCTGGTCGTTGAACATAAACGAAGTACGCGAAGTTGCAGCTGTGGCAAACTTTAATCTAAACAAAACCCAAAGTCTAAACGATGCCCTAAGGTTGTGTATATGGAGGAAGAGGGGTGAATTTCGTAGCCCTTGGAGGAGGGGTCCGAAACCAACCCTAACTCTTGTTTCCCCACACATACGAACTCTAAAAACAGCCTATACTTAAGTATTTTGAAAATACATGGGCCTGGCCCAATAATAAGGTGACGCGGCACCTAGAATTGCCTCTGTACGAAAATTATGAAGTGACATCTTGTATATTTCATCCAAGGCTTTGTGCACTCATTATGGTGGCCTCAAAGTCCTGAAATCACCACTTGAAACTTCGTTCTTGTTTCCCTTGCGCATGCCATCAAATCCATGCTTGTTCTTGCTCCAATGTTCACCCTTCTCCAAGCTAGGCCCTTCATTTGTAAGCAAAACAAATGTATCCAATTTAGGCAACATCATATTCTCATGAACATTAGAATCATTACCAAGAAGCGGAAGTACCTGATAATTTAATTGGCGTGAACGAGCTCTAGTAATTGTCTAGTATGTACAACAGCAGGGGATGTGGGTGTAATAATGGTATGGATGTCCTCATCATGTTCACCATTGATGACTACCCCATCTCACGTGATGAACGGACATGGGTTAGTTTATATGGATCATGTATCAGTTAGACAACTTGAGGGATTTTGATTTAAGTGGGAGTTCATTAGTAATTTGATTAATCAGACTTAATTTATCATGAACTTAGTCCTGATAGTATTTGCAAATCTATATTGTAGATCATAGCACGCCATATAGCTCCCTTATTTTTGATATGTTCCTAGAGAAAAATAAGTTGAAAGATGATAGTAGCAATGATGCGGACTAGGTCCGTGATCTGAGGAATATCCTCATTGCTGCATAGAAGAATTATGTACTCGATGCACCGCTAGGTGACAGACCTATTGCAGGAGCAGATGCAGGCGTTATGAATGTTTGACAAGCTTGATATGATGACTACTTAATAGTTTAGTGCGCCATGCTTTACAACTAAGAATCGGGGCTTCAAAGATGTTTTCAACGTCATGGAACATATGAGATGTTCCAAGAGCTAAAATTAGTATTTCAGGCTCATGCCCGTGTTGAGAGGTATAAGACTTCTCACAAGTACTTTTCCTACAAGATGGAGGAGAATAGCTCAGCCAGTGAGCATGTACTCAGAATGTATGGGTACTATAATCACTTGAATCAAGTGGGAGTTAATATTCCACATAAGATAGTGATTGACAGAGTTCTCTAGTCACTATCACCAAGCTACTAGAACTTTGCGATGAACTATAATATGCAAGGGATGACGAAAAAAATTCCCAAGCTCTTTGCGATACTGAAATCGACGGAAGTAGAAATCAAGAAAGAGCATCAAGTGTTGATGGTTAACAAAACCACTAGTTTCAAGAAAAAAAGGGCGAAGAACAGAAAGGGAACTTCAAGAAGAACAGCAAACAAGTTGCCGCTCCCATGAAGAAGCACAAAGCTAGACCCAAGCCTGAAACTGAGTGCTTCTGCTGCAAAAGAAATAGTTACTAAAATTGGAACTGCCCCAAATACTTGGTAGATAAGAAGGATGGCAAAGTGAACAAAGGTATATTTGATATACATGTTATTGATGTGTACTTTACTAGTGTTCATAGTATCCCCTGGGTATTTGATACCGGTTCAGTTTCTAAGATTAGTAACTCAAAATAGGAGTTACAAAATGAACAGAGATTAGTTGAGGGCGAGGTGACGATGTGTGTTGGAAGTGATTCCAAGGTTGATAAGATCACCATCGCATACAACCTCTACCTTCGGGATTAGTGTTCAACCTAGATAAATGTTATTTGGTGTTTGCCTCGAGCATGAATATGATTGGATCATGTTTATTGCAGTACGGCTATTCATTAAAGCCAGAGAATAATAGTTGTCCTGTTTACATGAATAAAACCTTCTATGGTCATACACCCAATGTAAATAGTTTATTGAATCTCGATCGTAGTAATACACATTTCATAATATTGATGCCAAAAGATGCAAAGTTGATAATGATAGTGCAACATACTTGTGGCACTGTTGTTTTGGTCATATTGGTGTAAAGTGCATGAAGAAACTCCATGCAGATGGACTTTTGGAATCACTTGATTATGAATCATTTGATACTTGCGAACCATGCCTCATAGGCAAGATGCCTAAAACTCCGTTCTCCGGATCAATGGAGCGAGTTGATGACTTATTGGATATAATACATATTGATGTATGCGGTCCAATGAGTGTTGAGGCATGTGGCGGGTATCATTATTTTTTGACCTTCATAGATAATTAGAGTAGATATGGGTATATCTACTTAATGAAACACAAGTCTGAAACATTTCAAAAGTTCAAAGAATTTAAGAGGGAAGTAGAGAATCATCGTAATAAGAAAATAAAGTTTCTACGATCTGATCGCAGAGGCGAATATTTGAGTTACGAGTTTGGTCTTCATTTAAAACAATGTGGAATAGTTTCACAACTCACGCCAGCTGGAACACCACAATGTAATGGTGTGTCCGAACATCGTAACCGTACTTTATTAGATATGGTGCGATCTATGATGTCTGTTACTGATATGCCACTATCGTTTTGGGGTTTATGCATTAGAGACAGCTGCATTCATGTTAAATAGGGCACCGTCTAAATCTGTTGAGACGACACCGTATGAACTGTGGTATGGTAAGAAACCTAAGATGTCATTTCTTAAAGTTGGGGGTTTCGACAATTATGTCGAAAGGCTTCAGCCTGATAAGCTCGAACCCAAATCGGAGAAGGGTGTCTTCATAGAATACCCTAAGGAAACAATTGGGTACACCTTCTACCACAGATCCAAAGGCAAGAGTTTTGTTGCTAAGAATTGGTCCTTTCTAGAGAAGGAGTTTCTCTCGAAAGAAGTGAGTGGGAGGAAAGTAGAACTTGATGAGGTAATTGTACCTTCTCTCAAATTGGAAAGTAGCACATCAGAGAAATCAGTTCCCGTGATGCCTACACCAATAAAGAGGAAGCTAATGATGATGATCATGAAACTTCGGATCAAGTTACTAATGGACTTCGTAGGTCGAACAGAGCATGTTCCGCATCAGAGTGGTACGGTAATCCTATCTTGGAAGTCATGTTATTAGACCATGGCAAACCTACAAACTATGAAGAAGCTATGATGAGCCCAGATTCCGATAAATGGCTTGAGGCCATGAAATTTGAGATAGGATCCATGTATGAGAACAAAGTGTGGACTTTCGTGGACTTGCCCGATGATTGGCAAGCCATTGAGAATAAATCGATCTTCAACAAGAAGACAGACGCTGATGATAATGTCAGCATCCACAAAGCTCGACTTGTCGTGAAAGGTTTTCGACAAGTTCAAGGAGTTGACTATGATGAGACTTTCTCACCCGTAGCGATGCTTAAGTCAGTCCGAATCATGTTAGCAATTGCCGCATTTTGTAATTATGAAATTTGGCAAATAGATGTCAAAACTGCATTCCTTAATTGATTTCTTAAAGAAGAGTTGTATATGATGCAACTAAAAGGTTTTATCGATCCTAAAGGTGCTAAGAAAGTGTGCAAACATCTCGGAGTTGAAATATACGCTTTGATGAGGTGATCAAAGCATATGGTTTTATACAGACTAATGGTGAAGCTTGTATTTACAAGAAAGTGAGTGGGAGCTCTGTAGCATTTCTGATATTATATGTGGATGGCATATTGTTGATCGGAAATGATATAAAATTTTTGGATAGCATAAAAGGATACTTGAATAAGATTTTTTCAATAAAAGACCTCAGTGAAGCTACTTATATATTGGGCATCAAGATCTATAGGGATAGATCGAGACACTTAATAGGACTTTCAAAAAGCACATACCTTAACAAGATTTTGAAGAAGTTCAAAATGAAAAGAAAGGGTTCTTGCCTGTGTTGCAAGGTGTGAAGTTGAGTAAGACTCAAAACCTGACCACGACAGAAGATAGAGAGAGAATGGAACTCATTCCCTATGCCTCAGCCATAGGTTCTATAAAGTATGCCATGTTGTGTACAAAACCTGTTGTGTACCTTGCCATGAGTTTGGCAAGGGAGTACAATAGTGATCCAGGAGTAGATCACTAGACAACGGTCAAAATTATCCTTAGAGGACTAA
This sequence comes from Triticum monococcum, assembly GCA_034509565.1. Taxonomy (NCBI): domain Eukaryota; kingdom Viridiplantae; phylum Streptophyta; class Magnoliopsida; order Poales; family Poaceae; genus Triticum; species Triticum monococcum. The sequence goes on along the minus strand of CM067845.1, from coordinate 295,278,281 downwards.
GGAAATGTTTCTGGCTATGGAGGTAATAAAGGGTTCGTTGTAAAGGGTTACGTCGATGCAAGCTTTAACACTAATCTAGATGACCCTGAGTCTCAATTTGGATACATATTGAAAGTGGGAGCAATTAGCTAGATTTGCTCCATGAAGAGCATTGTAGACATAGAAAATTTCCAAATACATACGTATCTGAATGTGGCAGACCCGTTGACTAAAGCTCTCTCACAAGCAAAAACATGATCATACCTTTTGGTGTTAATCACATGGCGATGTGAACTAGATTATTGACTCTAGTAAACTCTTTTGGTGTTGGTCACATGGCGACGTGAACTATGGGTGTTAAATCACATGGTGAGGTGAACTAGATTATTGACTCTAGTGCAAGTGGGAGACTGAAGGAAATATGCCATAGAGGCAATAATAAAGTTGTTGTTGGGGACGCAGTAATTTCAAAAAAATTCCTACGCACACGCAAGATCCATCTTGGTGATGCATAGAAACGAGAGGGGGAGTGTTGTCCACGTACCCTCATAGACCGTAAGCGGAAGCATTATGACAATGCGGTTGATGTAGTCGTACGTCTTCACGATCCGACCGATCCTAGCACCGAAGATACGGCACCTCCGCGATCTGCACATGTTTAGCTCGGTGATGTCCCACGAACTCTAGATCCAGCTGAGGTCGAGGGAGATAGTGATGATGAAGTTACCGACGCAGGGCTTTGCCTAAGCTCTACAACGATATGGCCGAGGTGGAAATCTATGGAGGGGCGCACCGCACATGGCTAAAACAATCAACTTGTGTGTCTATGGGGTGCCCCCTCCCCCGTATATAAAGGAGGGGAGGAGGAGGCCGACCGGCCCTAGAGGGTGCGCCAAGGGGGGGAGGAATCCTCCTCCTAGTAGGAGCAGGATTCCTCCTTTCCTAGTCCTACTAGGAGGGGGAAGGAAGGAGAGAGGGAGGGAGAGGGAAAGAGGGGCCACGCCCCCATCCCCAACTCCAATTCGGACTCCCTTAAAGGGGGTGCCACCTGCTTGCTGCTGCCCTTGATGAAGGCATGCACCTACGGTAGGGGCACGGACCCGTCCTAAGAGCCCTACCATAGGACATCCTTAGAGGAAGTCACCTTTCAATCGACTCGAAGGTGTCCCACTCGACGGGGCCAAGACACTCGACCAAGAAGCTGTCACTCGACCAACAAGCCAACCACTCGACCGCCAGGAGACCTCAAATCACTCCCAGGCAAACGGTCAGCTATTAAGTAGTCTTTATGATCATCATGACGCTTTATTAGGGACGTTATCAGTAACGCCCACCTTAAATGTACCTTAAACCCTGCATTACTGAGGGCAGGAGAGGGCTGGCGAACTCTATATAAGCCACCCCCTCCTCAGTATGAAGGGTTCGCACCCCTGTCATCTTACTCACGCATAATCCAATCGACCGCCTCCGGGCACCGAGACGTAGGGCTGTTACTTCCTTAGAGAAGGGCCTGAACTCGTAAACCTTGCGTGCTTACAACTTCCCAATAGCTAAGGTCTAGCCTCTTCATGCATACCCCCTTACCTCACTGTCAGACTTAGAACCACGACAGTTGGCGCCCACCGTGGGGCAGTAGTCTTAGCGCCTAATTGGAGAAGTTGCGATTTTTTCGATCCACTCGATCATGTTTTCCTGCGGAGCTTTGGCGGAGGGCCGCGAGATCCGTCTCGGCCGACTTGCTTTCATCGCCGACGACTCCGCTTGGCTCCAGGAGGCGCCGCTTGACGTCGACGCGCTCCCCGTCCGCGGTGCGACGCACTTCCGCGCGTGCGTCCGTGGCATCCTCCTGAGGCAGCCATCGACCCCATATTGGTCGACTCCCGTGCCACCTCCCCGTCCTGTCTCCCGCCAGCGCAAGCGCTCGGGTCGGTCGAGGCTCCAGCGGTGGATGAAGCGCGCCGTGGCCCGCCAGTCGGCGACCCAGCAGGTCGCTGCAATCGAGCCTGACGAATCCCTCCGCGGCCTGTTCGATCTGTCGACTGGCTCCATGGAGTCTGCTTTCGAGTGCGATAGCAGCGACCCCCTGGCGGAGGTCCTGGCGGTCGAGGGGACACGCTGTCCCCCCGGATTCCCTCGTGCTGACGATGGTGCCGACAGGGGCGATCCGTCGCACCCTCACGACGAATACCTCCCCGAGCCTCTTACATCGTTGCAACGGGAGGAGCTTCGTCGCCGGAACATGGACGCGCTCTACACACCTATTGTTGGAGAAACCCCCGAGGCCCGGGCCTTGGAGGATGCGCGCTTGGCTAATCTAGCCGAGCGCACTCGACTGGAGAATCTACAGCGGGCTCTCGACGAGCGGGCGCGTCAGCGGGCTCCCGAGTCCAGTCGACGCCAGCAGGCTCCCGAATCCAGTTGACGCCAGCAGGCACCCGAACCCAGTCGACGGCAGCTCTTCCGCCACCACAGGTGTACCGAACTCCGGTTCAGAACCTGGCTGCCGCGGCCCGCATAGCGGAGTCGATCCAGCCCTCCCAGTCGGAGGCCGGAAGAGGATTGCTGCAGATCAGAGCATTGCTCCGAGCAGCGGGGAATCAGAATTCCGCCGTCTCTCAGTCGCGGGACAGGATCCACAGTCGATCCGTCGCAACGGAGACCGTCCAGTCGGCTCACAGCCCGAGATCGCCCCCGAGGCGTGAGGGGCGTGGAGACCGGCACGATCGGTATAGGGGGAACGAGCAATACGATCACCGACTCAACCGTGATGATGGGCGTCGGGTGCCGTCCCCTCCTCCACGGAGTGGATCATATGCACCTCAGCATCGAGACGACAGGCGCCCTCATCACACTGGGCAGAGGATCCCAGTCGACCCCAGAGACCCCGGCTTTGACACGAGATCCATCCTCGTTCAAGGTCTGGTGGACAGGAACATGGCTCATCGAGAGGGCCACAACAGAGATACGCCCACCGGCAGCAGGGCGCATGCCTCGGGGCCTGAGTGTTTCAGTCGAGCCATCAGAGCCGCGGTGATCCCACCCAACTTCCGGCTGGCGACTGGAATCAGCAAGTTCACCGGCGAGTCCAAGCCTGACACGTGGCTCGAAGATTATCGAGTGGCTGTGCAGATCGGTGGCGGCAACGACGAGGTGGCCATGAAGCATTTACCCCTCATGTTGGAAGGCTCAGCTAGGGCGTGGCTGAATCAGCTGGCACCCAGCAGCATTTACACTTGGGAGGATCTCTCCCGAGTGTTTGTTACGACCTTCGAAGGGACATGCAAGCGCCCTGCAGGCCTTACAGAGCTGCGGTCTTGCGTACAGAAGCCGAATGAAACACTGAGGGAATACATCTAGAGGTGGATCACACTGCAACACTCGGTCGAGAACGTGCCTGACCATCAAGCAGTCTGCGCTTTCAAGGAAGGGGTCAAGTACAGGGAGTTGAATCTGAAATTTGGCCGGACCGGAGAGATGTCCCTTAATCGGATGATGGAGATTGCCACCAAGTACGCTAATGGAGAAGACGAGGACCGACTCCGAAGCGGCAAACTTAAGTCAGTCGCCCAAGAAACCGGAGGAAACTCCAGTCGGAAGCAAAAACGGAAGGCCGAGCCAGCAGCTCCCGGGGAGGCCCTGGCTGTGGCCCAGGGAAACTTCAAGGGGAAACCCAAGGGCACTTGGAAGCCCAAGAAAGTCAAGGATCAGGATGGGAATGATGTTTTGGATTTGCCATGTCACATCCACACCAAGAAAGACGAAGAGGGTAATTTTATTTACCCCAAACATACCACTTGACAATGCCGGCTCCTGATCCAACAGTTTCAGGGCAAGCAGCCCAAGGACAAAGAGAAAGAGCCGGACAGGGTTGAGGACAGGGATGATAGCGACGATGGATACCCCCAGGTCAATTCCACCCTGATGATTTTTGCCGATGTCGAAAGCAAAAGTCGACTGAAAGTCATAAACCGGGAGGTGAACATGGTTGCCCCTGCAACTCCCAGTTACCTAAAGTGGTCCCAGACGGCCATCACGTTCGACCAATCCGATCATCCAACACACATTTCCACCCCTGGGAGGCAAGCTTTGGTGGTCGACCCAGTTGTCGAAGGCACTCGACTGACCAAAGTCCTGATGGACGGTGGCAGTGGTCTGAACATACTGTACGCGGAAACCTTGAAAGGAATGGGCATTCAGATGTCCAGACTCAGCACCAGTAACATGAGCTTCCACGGAGTCATTCCTGGGAAGAAAGCCGAGTCACTCGGCCAGATTGCTCTTGATGTGGTTTTCGGCGATTCAAAGAATTACCGCAAGGAAAAGTTAACATTTGAAGTTGTGGACTTCCAGAGTGCTTATCACGCCATCTTGGGCAGGCCGGCTTATGCACGCTTCATGGCCCGACCGTGCTACGTGTATCTTAAATTAAAGATGCCTGGTCCCAAAGGTGTGATCACTATTACAGGCAACCGGAAGAAAGCAGAAGAGTGTTTCCAGAAGGGATCAAAGATCGCCGACACCCAGATGGCAGTAGTCGAGCTGAAAGAGTACCAAAAGACTGCCGACCCGAGTGAATTGCTGTGGGCTAAGAAGCCTGCCTCCGAATCAGCTTTTCAGTCGGCCGGCGAAACGAAGACGGTCACATTCACCCGACCGACCCCGACGCAGCTCCGACTCACATCTCAACAACGCTCGACTCCAAATAGGAAGAAGCGCTCATCCAGCTCCTCCGTGAGAACTGGGACATCTTCGCATGGAAACCCTCTGACATGCCCAGAGTTCCCAGGGGGCTGGCTAAGCACCGCCTACGAGTTGACTCAAAGTTCAAACCCGTGAAGGAACATCTGTGGCGGTCCGCCGTCCAGAAAAAACAAGCTATCGGCGAAGAAGTGGCTCGGCTCTTAGCAGCTGAGTTCATTCGAGAGATCTACCACTCCGAGTGGCTCGCCAATGTTGTCATGGTCCCCAAGAAGGACAAGTCACTCCGCATGTGCATTGATTTCAAGCATATCAATCGGGCCTACCCGAAAGATCATTTTCCTCTCCCTCGCATCGACCAAATTGTCGACTCAACTGCGGGATGTGAGAGATTGTCTTTTCTAGATGCCTACTCCGGGTACCATCAGATCCGTCTGTATGGGCCCGACGAAATCAAAACAGCTTTCATCACTCCATTCGGATGCTTCTGTTACGTCACCATGCCGTTCGGCCTCAAGAACGCCGGAGCCACATTCATGAGAATGATCCAGAAGTGTTTACTCACTCAAATCAGTCGAAATGTGGAGGCGTACATGGACGATATCGTAGTCAAGTCCCGGAAAGGTTCCGACCTACGGGCTGACCTTACTGAAACCTTCGCCAACCTCAGGAGGTACGATATCAAGCTCAATCCGTCAAAATGCACTTTCGGAGTTCCAGGTGGCAAGCTACTCGGGTTTCTCGTTTCCGAACGGGGAATCAACGCCAATCCTGAAAAAATTGGAACCATACTCCGGATGAAGCGTCCCGTACGTGTGCATGATGTCCAAAAACTTACAAGCTGCTTGGCCGCCTTAAGTCGATTCATCTCTCGACTCGGTGAAAAAGCGTTGCCTCTTTACCGACTGATGAAAAAGTCTGACAAGTTCGAATGGACTCCAGAAGCTGATGCAGCGTTTGCGGAGCTCAAAGCTCTGCTCTCCACCCAGCCGGTGCTAGCTGCTCCAATCAGCAAAGAGCCTCTGCTGCTTTATATTGCAGCCACGGGACAAGTTGTCAGTACAGTACTTACGGTCGAGAGAGAAGAGGAAGGGAAGGCCTTCAAAGTTCAACGCCCTGTTTATTATGTGTCTGAAGTTTTGACCCCTTCAAAACAAAGATACCCCCACTACCAGAAGCTTGTATATGGGATTTACATGACCACGAAGAAAGTTGCACATTATTTCTCTGACCACTCCATTACAGTCGTCAGCGACGCCCCATTATCGAAGATCCTGCATAACAGAGATGCAACTGGTCGAGTGGCCAAGTGGGCGATTGAACTCCTTCCTTTAGACATCAAGTTTGAAGCAAAGAAAGCCATCAAGTCTCAAGCGATCGCGGATTTTATCGCCGAGTGGATTGAACAGCAACTTCCGACTCAAGTTCACTCAGAACACTGGACTATGTTCTTCGATGGATCCAAGATGCTGAATGGTTCGGGCGCGGGGGTAGTTCTGGTCTCCCCCCGAGGAGATAAGCTCAGATATGTTCTCCAGATTCACTTCGATTCCTCCAATAACGAAGCAGAGTATGAAGCACTTTTGTATGGGTTGCGCATGGCCATTTCACTCGGCGTTCGTCGCCTCATGGTGTATGGCGACTCAGATCTGGTGGTTAATCAAGTAATGAAGGAATGGGATGTCAGAAGTCCGGCAATGACTGGATACTACAATGCAGTACGGAAGCTAGAAAAGAAGTTCGAGGGGTTGGAACTCCACCACATCCCCCGACTGAAAAACCAGGCAGCTGACGACTTGGCAAAGATAGGCTCCAAGAGAGAAGCCATTCCAAGCAACGTGTTCTTGGAACACATTCACTCGCCGTCAGTACAAGAAGATCCTTTCACAGAAGAAGCCCCGCAGCCGAAAAGTGCCGCGGACCCGACTGAAGTTGAAGTGCCTGCAGTAGTCGACCTGATCATGGAAGTCTTGGCAGTCACCCCCGACTGGACGATACCATACATTGCATATATCCTAAGGAAAGAACTCCCGGAGGACGAGGAGGAGGCTCGACAGATCGTCCGCCGATCTAAGGCCTTCACAGTCATAAGGGGTCAGCTGTACAGAGAAAGTGCGACCGGAGTCGGCCAGAAATGCATAACGCCAGAAGAAGGTCAAATAATCCTCAACGATATCCACTCGGGAACCTGCGGTCACCATGCGTCCTCTCGGACCATTGTGGCTAAAGCATACCGAGCTGGATTTTATTGGCCAAGGGCAAATGAGATGGCGAAAGAGATAGTCGACAGGTGCGAGGGCTGCCAGTTCTACTCCAACATGTCGCACAAGCCTGCGTCAGCCCTGAAAACCATTCCGCTCGTCTGGCCCTTCGCCGTCTGGGGATTGGACATGGTTGGCCCCTTGAGAACGGGCAGGAGTGGGTTCACTCACGTGCTTGTGGCAGTTGACAAGTTCACCAAATGGATCGAGGCTAAGCCCATAAAGAGCCTTGACGCTGGCACCGCTATCAGTTTCATCAGAGGGTTGACATTCAGATATGGAGTCCCACACAGCATCATCACTGATAACGGGTCAAACTTCGATTCAGACGAATTCAGGGCATTTTGCGCTTCTCAAGGCACACGAGTCGACTACGCCTCAGTCGCTCACCCCTAGTCGAACGGACAGGCTGAGAGAGCAAATGGTCTGATCCTCAAAGGGCTAAAACCCCGGCTGATGCGCGATCTCAAGCACGCAGCAGGTGCTTGGGTCGACGAGCTTCCGTCAGTGCTGTGGGGATTAAGGACCACCCCTAACCGGTCGACTGGAAGGACCCCGTTCTTCCTGGTTTATGGAGCCGAAGCTGTCCTGCCAAGCGATCTCCTTCATAATGCGCCCCGAGTTGAACTTTACACCAAAGATGAAGCGGAGCAGGCCCGGCAAGACGCAGTCGACCTCTTGGAGGAAGAGAGGGAGATGGCAATGATCAGATCGACCATTTACCAGCAGGACTTGCGTCGATTCCACGCCCGGAACGTGAAAAGTCGAGCCTTTCAAGAAGGAGATTTGGTCCTCCGAGTGGATCAACAGAAACCTCACAAGCTCGCTCCCACTTGGGAAGGCCCCTTCATCATCACCAGAGTCCTCCACAACGGAGCATATCACCTTTACAATGTTGATCGACAGGTCGACGAACCTCGAGCTTGGAACGCGGAGCTTCTCCGCCCCTTTTACACTTAAGGCCGCTCTCAAACCAGATGTAATAAGAAAAACTCCTAGGGTTCATTTTTATAAGAAATAAGAGTGTTCCAATAATCGTTGTCACTGTTGTATGTATCCGAAATCCCCCAGTGGGTGACTTAGCTGCGAATCCGGTTCGCCTAAGTTTGAAAAATCCTACCGAGTGGAGAGCAATCCTCCCACTCGGGGGCTTAGCTGCGGTTCAGCACTCGCCTAAGTTCTCCACGAAGAGACTTAGCTGCAGTCAGACACTCGCCTAAGTTTGAAAAATCCTACCGAGTGGAGAGCAATCCTCCCACTCGGAGGCTTAGCTGCAGTTCAGCACTCGCCTAAGTTCTCCACGAAGAGACTTAGCTGCAGTCAGACACTCGCCTAAGTTTGAAAATTCCTACCGAGCGGAGAGCAATCCTCCCACTCGGGGGCTTAGCTGCAGTTCAGCACTCGCCTAAGTTCTCCACGAAGAGACTTAGCTGCAGTCAGACACTCGCCTAAGTTTGAAAAATCCTACCGAGTGGAGAGCAATCCTCCCACTCGAGGGCTTAGCTGCAGTTCAGCACTCGCCTAAGTTCTCCACGAAGAGACTTAGCTGCAGTCAGACACTCGCCTAAGTTTGAAAAATCCTACCGAGTGGAGAGCAATCCTCCCACTCGGAGGCTTAGCTGCAGTCAGACACTCGCCTAAGTTTGAAAAATCCTACCAAGTGGAGAGCAATCCTCCCACTCGGAGGCTTAGCTGCAGTTCAGCACTCGCCTAAGTTCTCCACGAAGAGACTTAGCTGCAGTCAGACACTCGCCTAAGTTTGAAAATTCCTACCGAGCGGAGAGCAATCCTCCCACTCGGGGGCTTAGCTGCAGTTCAGCACTCGCCTAAGTTCTCCACGAAGACACTTAGCTGCAGTCAGACACTCGCCTAAGTTTGAAAAATCCTACCGAGTGGAGAGCAATCCTCCCACTCGGGGGCTTAGCTGCAGTTCAGCACTCGCCTAAGTTCTCCATGAAGAGACTTAGCTGCAGTCAGACACTCGCCTAAGTTTGAAAAATCCTACCGAGTGGAGAGCGATCCTCCCACTCGGGGAGCTTCTTCTTCCTCCTCCTCGCTGGAGAAGATGTCGTCGCCTTCCTCTCCTTCGCCGTCTGACTCCCACTCGCCCTGGTCGTCCCCGCTCTCACCTCCACTCCCCTCACCTTCCTTAGTCGACCCCTGCGCCCCGTTGGGCGTCGAATACATCTCAGTGGTCGCCTGAAAGACAGCAGGCAAAATGGAAAGTCACACTCGCCTAAGTTCTCCACGAAGAGACTTAGCTGCAGTCAGACACTCGCCTAAGTTTGAAAAATCCTACCGAGTGGAGAGCAATCCTCCCACTCGGGGGCTTAGCTGCAGTTCAACACTCGCCTAAGTTCTCCATGAAGAGACTTAGCTGTAGTCAGACACTCGCCTAAGTTTGAAAAATCCTACCGAGTGGAGAGCAATCCTCCCACTCGGGGGCTTAGCTGCAGTTCAGCACTCGCCTAAGTTCTCCACGAAGAGACTTAGCTGCAGTCAGACACTCGCCTAAGTTTGAAAAATCCTACCGAGTGGAGAGCTCCGCCACAAATACAATGTACAACAACTGGGTGTTGGGTGTGGGACGACTGCCACCTTCTCCCGAGAGCTCCGCCACAAATACAATGTACAACAACAGAGTGTGGGTCGACTGCCACCTTCTCCCGACAGCTCCGCCACAAATACAATGTACAACAACGGGGTGTGGGTCGACTGACACCTCCTCCCGAGAGCTCCGCCACAAATACAATGTAAAACGACAGGGTGGGGGTCGGCCATCAAGCATCTCACGACAGTTCCAGACCATAGAGACATTCAGCAAAAATAAAGTTCGGATAAAGCTTAAAAGGCCCCGGGCCCCGAATCAAAGTACTCGAGCCCTCAGCTCAGCAGAGTTTAAACGACTACAAATCCACTCGGCATCCCGAGGCTAATTTAAGGAAAGGCATAAAAAGTTTTCTCACTCCTCAAGAGGAGGGCTGGCAGGAGCGACGAACTCATCCAAGTCGATCCCGTCCGTAATGCGAGTAGCTGCAGCGATGAAGGTCTCCATGAAGTCCTGGAAGCTGTGCCTCTTGGTATTGGCGACTTGGATGGCGGCCAGCTTTTCTTCTCGCGCCTCCTTGCAATGAACGCGGACTAAGGATAGAGCCACGTCAGCGCCGCACCGGGCAAAGGACTTCTTCCACTCCTGCACTCGATCAGGGATTTTGTCAAGTCGAGCCATAAGAGACTCGAGATCGTTCTGGAGCGCAGATTCTGGCCAAAGTGTCGAGTCGATCCGCGACACGGCAACCTTCAGTCGAGCCAGGTAATCCACGGCGCCGTCGATTCGAGATTCCAGTTGGAGCAAGTTCATGGCAGTGTCGTCTTTCACCGGGGAATTGATTGGGTCAAGACCCGTTTCGATCCGCCCGGTCTCCTCTTCGAAGTTCTGACAGAATTCTGCACACAAGACCTAAAGATAAGCCAATGACCACAGGATTGAGTCGACACAAAAAGTACAAAATAGTCAAAATTAGATGTGCACCTTCAAGTTTGATGTACAGCCTCTTGGCGAGGCTCCTCAGGAAGCTCTCCAGGTCGTCCCTCCTACGGGAGACGCCTTCCATCTCCTCACCCAAGAGGAGGTTCTTCTTCTTCCAACTGGCAGTCAGCTTGTTGGCATCAGTCAGAGCGGCCTACAACCTAATGTTCTCTTGCTCCAACTGGCCGACCGAAGCCAGCTTCTGTTCGGCCAGAACCATCTTGTCGTCAGCCGCCTTACGGGCAACAGCCAGGTCCTGGTCCTTCCTCGCCAACGCTCTTTCCAATTCTCCTACAAAGAAACGGCGATTGCATCAGAAACAGCAAAGGAATGCCCAAGCCTGAAAACAGAACCAGTCGACAAAGTCGCTTTACCTGCGGCGCCCTCCCTGACCTTCTGCAACTCCGTCCTGGCCAGCTCTAAATCAAGGTCCAGCTGAATCTTCTGCTTCTCCAGTTCAGCATAACGAGCGACAAGTTTGCAAGATCTCTGCAAAAGAAAAAACCAGCCGACAGACGTTCGAGATAAGTTGCTCCCGAGTAATTAAGGAACAATGGTGACGTTTCTAAGACCACAGCCGAATAAAAAATATTCGACCGTAGTCTCGGGGACTACACCCAGTGGGTGCACTCAGCGTGCCCCCACTGGTTCGACCAAAAAAAACGACTGCATACAGTCGACAGGACACGAACCGCTCGACCTGGCAGATCAGACCGAGTGAAGAAGTATAGATTCACAAACATAATATACAGACTACAGTCGACTGCCAGCAGTCCACCGTAGTCTCGGGGACTACACCCAGTGGGTGCACTCAGCGTGCCCCCACTGGTTCGACCAAAGAGAAAACACACCCAGTGGGTGTACAAGTACAGATACGAAGATCTTCAAAAAAGGAAGAGAAAGAGAGAGAAAGACTCTTCAAACAAACAAACATCAAGTCAACTGACCTGGACGTTACTCTGAAGCGCCAAACTCGCGTCGTAAGCCGCCTGGCTGGCCTCCCGAGCCCTCTTCACCTGCTCCATCATGAACCCTGCCTGGTGTATGGCCTCCTTCCCAGCGGCCACTTCGTCTTCAGGGGCAGAGTACGCGACGAAGAGTGAAGTCGGATCGGCAGTCGACGCCGAGGGCTGCGCACTCAACGGAGGATTGGCAGTCGGATTGGCAGCCGACGCCGGAGGCTGCACACTCGACAGGGGATTGGCGAAGGACACAGAGGCCCGAGGGGCATCGCCGCCGTCCCGTGCCGCAGCCTCAGGCGCCAGAGCAGGCTGGGGAGCCCTGTCAGTCGACGGCCTCCTGGTCCTCCCTATCCTCAGCGGCTCATTGTCATCGTCATCCGGGAGGTCGATAACTTGAGGAGGAGCTGCAGGAAGAACTTTCAATCGACAAGAATTGCAAGAAACGACCAAGTCAGCTCAAAAACAAAACGTCGATGATCGTACCAGGGTTGGAGGTTGCAGCGTCCCCCATCTCTTGGTCGTCATCCTTGGCTAAGACCTCGGAGGTAGCAGCACTGCAAATTTCGAAGAATCAACCAGTTCAAAATAATGAGTCGACTCAGGATCTGTCCTCCAATCGACGAAAGAAGTCAAAGCTTGTTACCCGGAGATGACAGGGACAGTTATCTTCATCTTCGGCAGAGTCTTGGGCGGCTTGGACTGCGTCATGCGCGGTTGCTTGGGAACCTTCCCAGTCGGTGTCGGAGAAGAGGTCCGAGGGCGTTTTGACGATGGCCCGACGGAGGCAGTCGCCTGACCACGTCCCTGCGCCGGGTCGTGCACGAGCTTGGATCGCCTCTCTGGGCGGGGAGGTTCAGCTTCTTCCTCCTCCTCCTCGCTGGAGAAGATGTCGTCGCCTTCCTCTCCTTCGCCGTCTGACTCCCACTCGCCCTGGTCGTCCCCGCTCTCACCTCCGGTCCCCTCACCTTCCTCAGTTGACCCCTGCACCCCGTTGGGCGTCGAATACATCTCAGTGGTCGCCTGAAAGACAGCAGGCAAAATGGAAAGTCAGTCGACTCGCTCAAAAGAAGACCAGTGCAGAAAGCAAGATTTCAGTCGAAAACGCAAAGACACACCTGGTCGACCTCATAAGAGCTGTCGAGTGGAACGACCCTCCTGGCTCCTCGGGGGTTGTCTTTGTTCCCTGTAATGCTTGACAGCCACCCCTCCAACATCTCGTCGGTGACCTCCTCTGGGTGGACCCGAGTGGAGTCCTCGAGGCCGGAGTACAACCACATCGGGTGATCCCGAGCCTGGAGGGGTTGGATTCTCCTCCTGAGGAAGACTTCGAGCAGGTCCATCCCCGTCACGCCCTCACGGACAAGTTTGACCACTCGACCCGCCAGTATCTTGACCTGGACCTTTTCTTCGGGCGTCACCTTCAGAGAAGCCGGCTTTTCAGCTCGGTCGAGGGTGAAGGGTGGGAGTCCAGTCGACTGCCCCGGGGTCACTTGATCCTGGCAGTAGAACCAAGTCGCCTGCCACCCTCGAACCGACTCCGGGAAAGTGATAGAGGGAAAACAACTTTTCCCCCTTGTCTGGATCGCCAAGCCCCCGCACAGCTAGATCACTTGTGTCCTCTCGTCACTCGACTTAGCCTTCTTCACCGACTGAGAGCGAACGGTGAAGATATGCTTGAAAAGTCCCCAGTGTGGGCGGCACCCCAGGAACGCCTCGCACATAGAAATAAAAGCGGCGAGATAGACTATGGAGTTCGGAGTGAAGTGGTGGAGCTGCGCCCCGAAGAAATTCAGGAAATTGCGGAAAAAAGGGTGGGGCGGCAAGGAGAAACCACGGTCAATGTGAGTCGCCATGAGGACGCGCTCACCGTCATGTGGCTGGGGCTCGATTTCTCTCCCCGGAAGACGCGCCGCCTTGTGGAGGATGACTCCTCCCTCGACCATGTCGTCGAGGTCCTCCTGACGAAGCACCGAGGGCATCCAGTCGCCCTGGATCCACCCCTTGGGCAGGGCCGTCCGAGAAGAAGAGCCCTCGTGCGCAGACTTCTTCCCCTTCCCGGTCGCCGCCGCCTTCTTCGCGCGCTCCAGGGCGGTCGTCTTGCCCTTCACCATCGTCGCCGGCAAGGTCTCAGGCTGGTCTTTGTGGTGGCGGGGCGAGAGCGAAGGAAGCGGAGGAGACGACGGAGAGACAGAGAGAGGAGCAGAAGAGATGAGCACGCGTACTGAAGAGAGGCTCCGGGCCAACTATTTATAAGGGGCCACTCCTGAGTGGCTGACAGGTAGGCCCGAGCTATCCAGTCAAATCCCGTGGCAGGCGCGCGCACTGTACGTGGCGAAAAAGGCGGCACGGGGATCGAGGAGCCTTCGCACTATCGCTCCCGATTACTGCGGTCGCCCCCGTCCCGCGCGCTTCCCAAAAAATCTGAATCCCGCGATCTCCGCCGGGTGCAGAACAACTTGGCGAAACGGAAATCCCGCGCACGCCGGCGCCCGATGCCTCGCAGGTAAAAGAATCCATTCGACGAAAGGCCTGGAACGGATCAAGGCGACTGAAAGAGGTTAATAACGTCATCCGTGACAGTCGACCCAGAACGAAGCACCTATAATAACCCGAAGGGTCGGTTGGAAAGGTCCCAAACCCTTTTTCTCACTCCAGCCTCGATCCGTTCGGGGGCTAATGATGAAGGCATGCACCTACGGTAGGGGCACGGACCCGTCCTAAGAGCCCTACCATAGGACATCCTTAGAGGAAGTCACCTTTCAATCGACTCGAAGGTGTCCCACTCGACGGGGCCAAGACACTCGACCAAGAAGCTGTCACTCGACCAACAAGCCAACCACTCGACCGCCAGGAGACCTCAAATATCTCCCAGGCAAACAGTCAGCTATTAAGTAGTTTTTATGATCATCATGACGCTTTATTAGGGACGTTATCAGTAACGCCCACCTTAAATGTACCTTAAACCCTGCATTACTGAGGGCAGGAGAGGGCTGGCGAACTCTATATAAGCCACCCCCCTCCTCAGTATGAAGGGTTCGCACCCCTGTCATCTTACTCACGCATAATCCAATCGACCGCCTCCGGGCACAGAGACGTAGGGCTGTTACTTCCTCAGAGAAGGGCCTGAACTCGTAAACCTTGCGTGCTTACAACTTCCCAATAGCTAAGGTCTAGCCTCTTCATACATACCCCCTTACCTCACTGTCAGACTTAGAACCACGACAGCCCTATCTCTCCCCTAAAGCCCACTAAGGTCCCAATAACTTTCGGGGAGGGGGGAGGGTTCCGGTAACCCTTCGGCACTCCGGTTTTATCCGAAACCTCCCGAAACACTTCTGGTGTCCGAACATAGCCGTCCAATATATCAATCTTTATGTCTCGACCATTTCGAGACTTCTCGTCATGTCCCTGATCACATCCGTGACTCCAAACTATCTTCGGTACATTAAAACACATAAACTCAAAATACCAATTATCACCGAACGTTATGCGTGCGGACCCTACGGGTTCGAGAACTATGTATACATGACCGAGACTTACTTCCGGTCAATAATCAATAGCAGAACCTGGATGCTCATATTGGCTCCTACATATTCTACAAAGATCTTTATCGGTCAAACCGCATAACAACATACATTGTTCCCTTTGTCATCGGTATGTTGCTTGTCCGAGATTCAATATCGGTATCTCAATACCTAGGTCAATCTCGTTACCGGCAAGTCTCTTTACTCGTTCCGTAATGCAACATCCCATAACTAAGTCATTAGTCATATTGCTTAGAAGGCTTATAGTGATGTGCATTACTGAGAGGGCCCAGAGATACCTCTTCGATACACGGAGTGAAAAATCCTAATCTCGGTCTATGCCAACTCAACAAACACCATCGGAGACACCTGTACGACATCTTTATAGTCACCCAGTTACGCTGTGACGTTTGATAGCACACTAAGTGTTCCTTCGGTATTCGGGAGTTGCATAATCTCATAGTCATAAGAACATGTATAAGTTATGGAGAAAGCAACAACAGTAAACTAAACGATCAAAGTGCTAAGCTAACAGATGGGTCAAGTCAATCACATCATTCTATAATGATGTGATCTCGTTCATCAAATGACAACTCTTGTCCATGGCTAGGAAACTTAACCATCTTTGATTAACGAGCTAGTCAAGTAGAGGCATACAAATGACACTCTGTTTGTCTATGTATTCACACATGTACTAAGTTTTTGGTTAATACAATTCTAGCATGAATAAATAAACATTTATCATGATATAAGGAAATATAAATAACAACCTTATTATTGCCTCTAGGGCATATTTCCTTCAGTTGTTATTTTATTTTTCCTTATTCATGATAAATGTTTATTATTCATGCTAGAATTGTATTGATCGGAAACTTAAATACATGTGTGAATACATAAACAAATACTGTGTCCCTAGTAAGCCTCTACTAGACTAGCTCGTTGATCAAAGATGGTTAAGGTTTCCTAACCATGGACATGTGTTGTCATTTGATAATGGGATCACATCATAAGGAGAATAATGTGATGGACACGACCCATCCATTAGCTTAGCATTATGATGGTTCAGTTTATTGCTATTGCTTTCTTCATGTCAAATACATATTCCTTCGACTATGATATTATGCAACTCCCGGATACCAGAGGAATACCTTGTGTGCTATCAAACATCACAATGTAACTGGGTGATCATAAATATGCTCTACAGGTATCTCCGAAGGTGTTTGTTGAGTTGGCATAGATCAAGATTAGGATCTGTCACTCCGAGTATCGGAGAGGTATCTCTGGGCCCTCTCGGTAATACACATCATAAGAAGCGTTGCAAGTAAAGTGACTAATGAGTTAGTTACAGGAGGATGTATTACGAAACGAGTAAAGAGACTTTCTAGTAATGAGATTGAACTAGGTATGAAGATACCGACGATCGAATCTTGGGCAAGTAACATACTGATGGACAAAGGGAATTACGTATGTTGTCATAACGGTTCGACCGATAAAGATCTTCGTAGAATATGTAGGATTCAATATGGGATCCAGGTTCTGCTATTGGTTATTGACCGGAGAGGTGTCTTGGTCATGTCTACATAGTTCTCGAACCCGTAGGGTCCGCACACTTAATTAACATTCGTTGGCGATATAGTGTTATATAAGTTATGTGATTTGGTGACCGAATATTTTTTGGAGTCCTGGATGAGATCACGGACATGACGAGGAGTCTTGAAATGGTCGAGAGGTAAAGATTGGTATATAGGACGATGGTATTCAAACACAGGAAGTGTTTTAGAGGGTACCGGGTACTTATCGGGTCACCCCTATACAGGCCGGCCTATGAGGAGGAGAAGGAAAGAGGGGAGGGAAAGGAAAGTGTGGAGTAGGACTCCCCCTTCCTTCCCTCCCCCCTCTTTCCTTCCCCCCTTCTTCTTACAAGGAAAGGGGGGCACAGGGCAAGGCAACAACCCTAGGGCTGCCGCCAGGTCTCCTTGGGCGCCCTAGAGGCTGCCTCCTCCCGTCCCACCTATATATACATGGGTAGGGGGCGCCACACAAGGATACAACCTTGTCTTAGTCGTGTGTGGTTCCTCGTCCACCGTTTACTCCCACGATCATATTTTTCGTAGTGCTTAGGCGAAGCCCTGCGGAGATCACTTCACCATCACCGTCACCACGCCATCGTGCTGCTGAACATGTGCAGAACACAGAGGTGCCGTGCGTTAGGTACTACATTGGTTGGAGCGCGAAGAAAGTTCGACTACATCAACCGCGTTGTGAAATGCTTCCGCTTACGCCTACGAGGGTACGTAGACACACTCTCCCCCTCGTTGCTATGCATATCCATGGATATATCATTGCATGTGCATAATTTTGTTTTTCCATGCAACGATTCCCAACACTTAATGGGCCATATGGGCCAAAGGGGGGAACACACCAGCCCACAAGGGGCTGGTGTGCCCCTCCTAAGGCCGCAACCCTTGGGGAGAGAAGGAAAGGGGGGAGTCGGCCTCCCCCTTCCTTCCCTCTTCTCCCCTTTCCTTTCCCCTCCGACAAATATGGTAAGGGGTGAAGCGGCTAGGGAAAGACCCCAAGTAGGATTCGACCCTACTTGGGGCACCCCTTGGCCTCTCCCCTCTTCCCCACCTATATATATGTGGGAGGGTGCACCACACATAACCATGACAATTGCTTAGCCGTGTGTAGTGCCCTCCTCCATAGTTTAGTCCCTCGGTCATATTTTCATAGTGCTTAGGCGAAGCCCTGTGGAGATAGCTTCACCATCACCGTTGTCGGTGTCAAAACCGGCCGATCTCGGGTGGGGGGTCCCGAACTGTGCGTCTGAGGATCGAAGGTAATAGGAGACAAAGGGAACACGGTGTTTACCCAGGTTCGGGCCGTCTTGATGGAGGTAAATGAAGGAAATATTCCCTAGAGGCAATAATAAAGTTATTATTTATTTCCTCATATCATGATAAATGTTTATTATTCATGCTAGAATTGTATTAACCGGAAACATAATACATGTGTGAATACATAGACAAAACATAGTGTCACTAGTATGCCTCTACTTGACTAGCTCGTTGATCAAAGATGGTTGAGTTTCCCAGCCATAGACATGAGTTTTCATTTGATCAACGGGATCACATCATTAGGAGAACGATGTGATTGACTTGACCCATTCCGTTAGCTTAGCATTTGATCGTTTAGTTTACTGCTATTGCTTTCTTCATGACTTATACATGTTCCTTTGACTATGAGATTATGCAACTCCTGAATACCGGAGGAACACTTTGTGTGCTACCAAACGTCACAACATAATTGGGTGATTATAAAGGTTCTCTACAGGTGTCTCTGATGGTACTTGTTGAGTTGGCGTAGATCGAGATTATGATTTGTCACTCCGACTATCGGAGAGGTATATCTAGGCCCTCTCGGTAATGCACATCACTATAAGCCTTGCAAGCAATGTGACTAATGAGTTAGTTGCAAGATGATGCATTATGAAATGAGTAAAGAGACTTGCCGGTAACGAGATTGAACTAGGTATTGAGATACCGACGATTGAATCTCGGGCAAGTAACGTACCGATGACAAAGGGAACAACGTATGTTGTTATGGGGCTTGACTGATAAAGATCTTCGTAGAATATGGAGGAACCAATATGAGCATCCAGGTTCCGCTATTGGTTATTGACCGGAGACGTGTCTCGGTCATGTCTACATAGTTCTCGAACCCGTAGGGTCCGCACGCTTAACGTTCGGTGACGATCGATAATATGAATTTATGTGTCTTGATGTACCGAAGGTAGTTCGGATTCCCGGATGAGATCAGGAATATAACAAGGAGTCTCGAAATGGTCGAGACATAAAGATCGATATATTGGACGACTATATTCGGACATTAGAAAGGTTCCGAGTGATTCCGGTATTTTTCGGAGTACCGGAGAGTTACGGGAACTCGCCGGGGAGTATATGGGCCTTATTGGGCTTTAGGGGAAAGAGAGAGGGGAGGCTGCACGCCCCCAAGGCTTAGTCTGAATTGGACTAGGGGGAGGGGCTACGCCCCCTCCTTCCTTCTCTTCTCTTTTCCCTTTCCTTCTCTCCCACTCCCCAGGGCGCGCCATAGTAGAGGGCCAACCCTCCCCCTTCTCCACTCCTTTATATACGGGGGAGGGGGCACCCTAGGACACACAAGTTGATTGTTCCAAGCCGTGTGCGGTGCCCCCCTCCATCATAATCCACCTCGATCATATCGTAGTGGTGCTTAGGCGAAGCCCTACGGCGGTAGCAACATCATCCCCGTCATCATGCCGTCGTGCTGACGGAACTCTCCCGTGAAGCTCTGTTGGATTAGAGTTCATGGGACATCATCGAGCTGAACATGTGCTCAACTCGGAGGTGCCGTACGTTTGATACTTGGATCGGTCGGATCATGAAGACATACGACTACATCAACCGCGTTCTCATAACGCTTCCGCTTACGGTCTACGAGGGTACATGGACGATACTCTTCCCTCTTGTTGCTATGCATCACCATGATCTTGCGTGTGCGTAGGAATTTTTTTGAAATTACGGTGTTCCCTAACAGTGGTATCAGAGCCAGGTTTATGTGTAGATGTTATATGCATGAGTAGAACACAAGTGAGTTGTGGGCGGTACAAGTCATACTGCTTACCAGCATGTCATACTTTGGTTCGGCAGTATTGTTGGATGAAGCGGCCCGGACCAACATTACGCATATGGTTACACGAGACTGGTTCTACCGACGTGCTTTGCACACAGGTGGCTGGCGGGTGTTAGTTTCTCCAACTTTAGTTGAACCAAGTGTGGCTACGCCCGGTCCTTGAGAAGGTTAAAACAGCACTAACTTGACGAACTATCGTTGTGGTTTTGATGCATAGTTAAGAACTGTTCTTGCTCAGCCTGTAGCAGCCAGATAAAACTTGCAACAACAAAGTAGAGGACTTCTAACTTGTTTTTGTAGGGCATGTTGTGATGTGATATGGTGAATACATGATGCTATATTTATTGTATGATATGATCATGTTTTGTAACGGAGTTATCGGCAACTGGCAGGAGCCATATGGTTGTCACTTTATTGTATGCAATGCAATCGCCCTGTAATCGCTTTACTTTATCACTAAGCGGTAGCGATAGTCGTAGAAGCAATAGTTGGCGAGACAACAACGATGCTACGATGGAGATCAAGGTGTCGCGCCGGTGACGATGGTGATCATAACGGTGCTTTGAAGATGGAGATCAAAGGCACAAAAGTGATGATGGCCATATCATATCACTTATATTGATTGCATGTGACGTTTATCCTTTATGCATCTTATTCTGCTTTGTTTGACGGTAGCATTATAAGATGATCTCTCACTAAATTTCAAGGTAAAAGTGTTCTCCCTGAGTATGCACCGTTGCCAAAGTTCGTCGTGTCGAGACACCATGTGATGATCGGGTGTGATAAGCTCAATGTTCATCTACAACGGGTGTAAGACAGTTTTACACATGCAGAATACTCGGGTTAAACTTGACGAGCCTAGCATATGCAGATATGGCCTTGGAACACTAAGACCGAAAGGTCGAGCGTGAATCATATAGTAGATATGATCAACATAGTGATGTTCACCATTGAAAACTACTCCATCTCACGTGATGATCGGTTATGGTTTAGTTGATATGGATCACGTGATCACTTAGATGATTAAAGGGATATCTATCTAAGTGGGAGTTCTGAAGTAATATGATTAATTGAACTTAAATTTATCATGAACTTAGTACCTTGAGAAAGCAAAGTTGAAAGATGATGGTAGCAATTACACGCACTGGGTCTGTAACTTGAGGATTATCCTCATTGCTGCACAGAAGAATTACGTCCTGGAAGCACCACTAGGTGCAAGGCCTGCTGCAGATGCTGCTGATGATGTTAAGAACGTCTGGCAGAGTAAAGCTGACGACTACTCGATAGTTCAGTGTGCCATGCTTTACGGCTTAGAACCGGGACTTCAACGACGTTTTGAACGTCATGGAGCATATGAGATGTTCCAGGAGTTGAAGTTAATATTTCAAGCAAATGCCCGGATTGAGAGATATGAAGTCTCCAATAAGTTCTACAACTGCAAGATGGATGAGAATAGTTTTGTTAGTGAACATATACTCAGAATGTCTGGGTATCATAACCACTTGACTCAACTGGGAGTTAATCTTCCTGTTGATAGTGTCATTGACAGAGTTCTTCAATCACTACCACCAAGCTACAAGAGCTTCATGATGAACTATAATATGCAAGGGATGAACAAGACAATTTCTAAGCTCTTCGCAATGCTAAAAGCGGCGGAGGTAGAAATCAAGAAGGAGCATCAAGTGTTGATGGCCAACAAGACCACCAGTTTCAAGAAAAAGGGTAAAGGGAAGAAGAAGGGGAACTTCAAAAAGAATGGCAAACAAGTTGCTGCTTAGGAGAAGAAACCCAAGTCTGGATCTAAGCCTGAGATTGAGTGCTTCTACTACAAACAGACTGGTCACTGGAAGCGGAACTACCCCAAGTATTTGGCGGATAATAAGGATGTCAAGGTGAACAAAGGTATATGTGATATACATGTTATTAATGTGTACCTTACTAGAGCTCGCAGTAGCACCTGGGTATTTGATACTGGTTCTGTTGCTAATATTTGCAGCTCGAAACAGGGACTACAGATTAAGCGAAGACTGGTTAAGGATGAGGTGACGATGCGCATGGGAAATGGTTCCAAAGTCGATGTGATCGCCATCGGCATGCTACCTCTACATCTACCTTCGGGATTAATTTTAGACCTGAATAATTGTTATTTGGTTCCAGCGTTAAGCATGAACATTATATCTGGATCTTGTTTGATGCGAGACGGTTATTCATTTAAATCTGAGAATAATGGTTGTTCTATTTATATGAGTAATATCTTTTATGGTCATGCACCCTTGCAGAGTGGTCTATTTGTGATGAATCTCGATAGTAATGATACACATATTCATAATGTTGAAGCCAAAAGATACAGAGTTGATAATGATAGTGCAACTTATTTGTGGCACTGCCGTTTGGGTCATATTGGTGTAAAGCGCATGAAGAAACTCCATACGGATGGACTTCTGGAATGACTTGATTATGAATCACTTGGTACTTGCGAACCATGCCTCATGGGCAAGATGACTAAAACGCCATTCTCCGGAACAATGGAGCGAGCAACGGATTTGTTGGAAATCATACATACTGGTGTATGTGGTCCGATGAATATTGAGGCTCGCGGCGGGTATCGTTATTTTCTCACCTTCACAGATGATTTGAGCAGATATGGGTATATCTACTTAATGAAACATAAGTCTGAAATATTTGAAAAGTTCAAGGAATTTCAGAGTGACGTGGAAAATCATCGTAACAAGAAAATAAAGTTTCTACGATCTAATTGTGGAGGAGAATATTTGAGTTACGAGTTTGGTTTACATTTGAGACAATGCGGAATAGTTTCGCAACTCACGCCACCCGGAACACCACAATGTAATGGTGTGTCCGAATGTCGTAATCGTACTCTACTAGATATGGTGCGCTCTATGATGTCTCTTACTGATTTACCGCTATCATTTTGGGGTTATGTTTTAGAGACGACTGCATTCACGTTCAATAGGGCACCATCTAAATCCGTTGAGACGATGCCTTATGAACTGTGGTTTGGCAAGAAACCAAAGTTGTCATTTCTTAAAGTTTGGGGTTGCGATGCTTATGTGAAAAAACTTCAAGCTGATAAGCTCGAACCTAAATCGGAGAAATGTGTCTTCAAAGGATACCCAAAGGAGACTGTTGGGTACACCTTGTATCGCATATCCGAAGGCAAAACATTCGTTGCTAAGAATGGATCCTTTATAGAGAAAGAGTTTCTCTCAGAAGAAGTGAGTAGGAGGAAAGTAGAACTTGATGAGGTAACTGTACCTGCTCCCTTATTGGAAAGTAGTTCATCACAGAAACCGGTTCCTGTGACACCTACACCAATTAGTGAGGAAGCTAATGATAATGATCATGAAACTTCAGATCAAGTTACTACCAAACCTCGTAGGTCAACCAGAGTAAGATCCGCACCAGAGTGGTACGGTAATCCTGTTCTGGAAGTCATGTTACTTGACCATGATGAACCTACGAACTATGAAGAAGCGATGGTGAGCCCAGATTCCGCAAAATGGCTTGAGTCCATGAATTCTTAGATGGGATCCATGTATGAGAACAAAGTATGGACTTTGGTTGACTTTCCCGATGACCGGAAGGCCATCGAGAATAAATGGATCTTCAAGAAGAAGACGGACGCTGACGGTAATGTTACTGTCTACAAAGCTCAACTTGTTGGGAAAGGTTTTCGACAAGGTTAAGGAGTTGACTACGATGAGACTTTCTCACCCGTAGTGATGCTTAAGTCTGTCCGAATCATGTTAGTAATCGCCACATTTTATGATTATGAAATTTGGCAAATGGATGTCAAAACTGCATTCCTGAATGGATTTTTGGAAGAAGAGTTGTATATGATGCAACCAGAAGGTTTTGTCAATCCAAAGGGAGGTAACAAAGTGTGCAAGCTCCAGCGATCCATTTATGGACTGGTGCAAGCTTCTCAGAGTTGGAATAAACGTTTTGATAGTGTGATCAAAGCATATGGTTTTATACAGATTTTGGAGAAGCCTGTATTTACATGAAAGTGAGTGGGAGCTGTGTAGCATTTCTAATATTATATGTGAATGGCATATTGCTAATTGGAAATGACATAGAATTTCTGGATAGCATAAAAGGATACTTGAATAAGAGTTTTTCAATGAAAGACCTTGGAGAAGCTGCTTATATATTGGGCATCAAGATCTATAGAGATAGATCAAGACACTTAATTGGACTTTCACAAAGCACATACCTTGATAAAGTTTGAAAAGGTTCAAAATGGATTGAGCAAAGAAAGGGTTCTTGCCTGTGTTACAAGGTCTGAAGTTGAGTAAGACTCAATGCCCGACCACTGTAGAAGATAGAGAGAAAAATGAAAAGTGTTCCCTATGCTTCAGCCATAGGTTCTATCATGTATGCAATGATGTGTACCGGACCTGATGTGTGCCTTGCTATTAGTTTAGCAAGGAGGTACCAAAGTAATCCAGGAGTGGATCACTGGACAACGGTCAAGAACATCCTAAAATACCTGAAAAGGACTAAGGATATGTTTCTCATTTATGGAGGTGACAAAGAGCTCGTCGTAAATGGTTACGTCGATGCAAGCTTTTACATTGATCCAGACGATTCTAAATCGCGAACCGGATACGTGTTTATATTGAACGGTGGAGCTGTCAGTTGGAGCAGTTCTAAACAAAGCATCGTGGCGGGATCTACGTGTGAAGCAGAGTACATAGCTGCTTCAGAAGCAGCAAATGAAGGAGTCTGGATGAAGGAGTTCATATCCGATCTAGGTGTCGTACCTCGTGCATCGGGTCCAATGAATTTTTTTTGTGATTATACTGGTGCAATTGCTTTGGCAAAGGAATCCATATTTCACAAGAGAACCAAGTGAGGGAGTCCTAGACTAGGGGGTCCTCGGGCGTCCGGCCTGTTATCCATGGGCCGGACTGATGGGCTGTGAAGACATGAAGACCGAAGACTGTACCTGTGTCCAACTTGGACTCTCCTTGGCATGGAAGGAAAGCTTGGCGACCGACTATGAAGATTCCTTCTTATGTAACCGACTCTATGTAAACCCTAGCTCCCCCCGGTGTCTATATAAATTGGAGGGGTTAGTCCGGAAAGGATATATTCATTACCATAGTCATATAGGCTAGACTTCTAGGGTTTAGCCATCACGATCTCGTGGTAGATCAACTCTTGTAACACTCATATTCATCAATATCAATCAATCAGGACGTAGGGTATTACCTCCATAGAGAGGGCCCGAACATGGGTAAACATCTTGTCCCCTGTCTCTTGTTACCATCGATCCTAAACGCACAGTTCAGGACCCCCTACCCGAGATCCGCCAGTTTTGACACTGACATTGGTGCTTTCATTGAGAGTTCCACTGTGTCGTTGACGAAAGGCACGATGGCCCCTTCAATCATCTAGTGATGCTGTCCAAGGAGAAACCTTCCTCCCCGGACAGATTTTCATGTTCGGCGGCTTCGTACTACGGGCCAACTCACTCGGCCATCTGAAGCAGGTCGATAGCTACGCCCCTGGCCACCAGGTCAGATTTGGAAGCTTGAACTACGTCACGGATATCCGTGGAGACTTGATCTTCAATGGATTTGAGACCGCAGTGATCACCCCCTTGCTCCGAGGAACATGACTTAAATCTATCATCGGATCACATCCAGGAGATGGTCCCTGTTGATGCAACGGCCTTAGAACCGGAGCAGATCATGCCATCCGAAGCCACAGAGTCCGCGGCGTTGGATCCGCACACGGACTCGGCACCTCGCGATATCTGCGTCAATGGAACTCTGGATTCGTCTCTGGCTATAAATTCCGGACCATATAAACTTGCGGACACCGAGCTAGATTGGTTATCGATCTTCGAATTCAGTGCCGCAGACATTTTTTAGCACTCACCTTTGGGCGTTGTGCTAAAATCTTTAAAGAATTTGTCCTTGGAGAAGGACTCACAGCCGAACTATGTTCGGTTCAAGCCAGAGGCTGATAACGGGGAATTTTGCTTCCCACCCGCCACCCACTTCATAGCCACTGTCGATGACTTAACCGACGTGCTTGATTACAGTTCCAAAGACATCGTCGGTATGGACGACGATGCCAACATGGAGAAGGACCAAGACCCGCCATTTACTGGTCGTCAGACAACCACCTCTTCATACGATGTGTACATGGTCGACACACCTAAAGAAGCTAGCGACGATGACAACGGGGATCCAGTCGTGGATAAACCTTCTGAGACACAGTCCAAGCGCCGGTGCCCTAAGCGCCGTTCTAAGCCTCGTCGCTCAAAAGATGACAACACTGGCACCGGAGAAAATGGTACTCCAGGCGAGACCTAAAACAATAAAGACGCTGTTGGAGCTGCGTCCGAATAGGAGGAACAAGACAACGGGCAAGATGACCCCGATAAACAGGCCACGCCCAATAACTCAGATGATGATAGTTATCGTCCAGTCTCCGAAGATGAAGAGAGCCTCGGTAGTGAAGATTTCATCGTGCCCGAGGCACCCCTAGAGCAGGAACGCTTCAAGCGCCAGCTAATAGCTACTGCCAGAAGCCTGAAAAAGAAGCAGCAGAAGCTCCAGGCTGATCAAGACCTGCTCATCGATAGGTGGACTGATGTCCTGGCAGCCGAAGAATACGGCCTCGAGCGCCCAGTCAAGAGTTACCCAAAGCGCAGACTGCTACCCCAGTTTGATGAGGAAGCACCGGATCCCATACCTCCCTCAGGCAATGCAGACCGACCACCATGTGATAAGGATAGTACGGCAGACCGACCACCCCGCAGTCGGGATAAAACAACAACTCAGGCCAAACAACAGCCCGCCCCACCGCTTCGCAAAAACAGGGACATAACAACTCGGGACCACACACACGACCTTCGGTGGGATCTAGACAACAGAGCAGGACACACCAGATCAATCTATGGATCACGAGGACGCTTCCCGACTCGGGATGGCGGCTACCTATTCGGACGTGACAAAACTAGTCACACCCGGGCCGACAACCGTAGACGAACTTCATTGGAGGTGTGCCATGACATGACCCGATATAGAGGCGCCGCACACCCTCTCTGCTTCACAGATGAGGTGCTGGATCAGGAATTCCCCGAGGGATTCAAGCCCGTCAATATTGAATCATACAATGGAACAACCGATCTCGCAGTGTGGATTGAAGACTTTATTCTCCACATCCACATGGCCCGAGGAGATGACCTCCACGCTATGAAATACCTCCCATTAAAGCTCAAAGGACCAGCTCGCCCCTGGCTGAATAGCCTGCCTGAAAATTCCATTGACAGCTGGGAGGACTTGGAAGAATCCTTCCTCGACAACTTCCAAGGTACATATGTCCGGCCACCCGATGCCGATGACCTAAGCCACATAGTTCAACAATCCGGAGAATCAGCCAGAAAATTCTGGACTAGGTTCCTAACCAAAAAGAACCAGATCGTTGACTGTCTGGATGCCGAAGCCCTAGCGGCCTTTAAACACAACATCCGTGACGAATGGCTAGCCCGCCACCTCGGCCAAGAAAAGCCAAGGTCCATGGCAGCCTCACGGCACTTATGACCCGCTTTTGCGCGGGAGAGGATAGTTGGCTGGCTCGCAGTACAAACACAACCAACAAAGCAGGCCCCTCTGAGGCCAAAAATAGCACCAGCAAGCTCCAGCGCAACAGACACAAACGCCGAAGCAATGGTGATAACACCGATGACACCACAGTTCACGCCGGATTCAGCGGCTCCAAATCCGGCAAGCAAAAGAAGCCCTATAAAAGGAACGGCGGAGGACCATCTAGCTTGGACCGCATACTCGATCGTCCATGCCAGATACATGGCACCCCAGACAAACCGGCCAACCATACCAACAGAGATTGCTGGGTCTTTAAGCAAGCCAGCAAGGTAAATAGCAGAAACAAGGAAGGGGAATCATAGAGTGAGGACGAAGACGAGGAGCCCCGGTAGCCAAACACTGGGGGGGGGGCAGAAGAAATTCCTGCCTCAAGTCAAAATGGTGAACATGATATATGTTACACACATCCCCAAAAGGGAGCGCAAGCGCGCACTTAGGGACGTTTATGCGGTAGAGCCAGTCGCCCCAAAGATCAACCCATGGTCGTCATTCCCGATCACCTTCGATCGTCATGATCATCCAACTAGCATCCGTCATGGCGGTTCGGCTACATTGGTACTCGACCCAATCATCGAAGGATTTCACATGACACGAGTCCTAATGGACGGTGGTAGCAGCCTCAACCTGCTCTATCAGGATACAGTACGCAAAATAGATATTAATCCCTCACGAACCAAGCCCACGATAACTACCTTTAAAGGAGTTATACCACGCGTAGAAGCCCGTTGTACGGGCTCGATCATGCTGGAGGTGGTCTTCGGTTCCCCGGATAACTTCCAAAGCGAAGAGCTAATCTTCGATATCGTCCCCTTTCGCAGCGGCTACCACGCACTGCTCGGACGAACTGCGTTCACTAAATTCAACGCGGTGCCGCATTATGCTTATCTCAAGTTCAAGATGCCCGGTCCACGCGGCGTCATTACAGTAAATGGAAACACGGAACGTTCCCTCCGCACAGAGGAGCACACCGCAGCCCTAGCAGCAGAAGTAGAGAGCGGCCTTCTCAAGCGGCACCATAATCTGGCCGCCGAACCCCTGGACATCGTCAAGAAGGTCTGGACTACACTGCAACATGGTAGCTCGGTTCGTCAAGAGCTGAATTAGTAAATTCGGCCTCCTTCCCAGCCCCGATGAGGAAAGGGCATCCGTACCGCGCGTACATAATTACGCACTCAAAACCCCATGGGTACTGACGGAGGCGTAACTCGCTCGCGATCCACAGTCCGGCTTGACCGACCCTGGGATTCGCACGCCTTTATTTTTTCTTTTTATTATCACAGGTCTTTTCTCTTTTCGCGGTCTATGCGGACGACCCGCCTGTAGAACACACCAAGGAGGCAAGAAGCTCTGGCATACAAGGGAATCCCCAGGTGGTCTCTATTAAACGATTGCCATACTTGTTTTACATACCCGCACGTAGCTAGCCCTTGGTTGCGACATGTTAAATAGCTTTACTTGCTTATCACATTACTCCCACAAAGTACGCCTCGACGTACTAATTACATCTCAATGGTGAATAAATGGTGGCGTCAGCTTATTGCTTAATTTTTCATGTTCCCTCACCTTTGTGTATATTACTTATTACACGCGTACACTATGGTACGTATTACTGCGCCAGGGGCTTCACCCCATATTACGACAATAAAAGTCCGAACACTTTTCCAGTATAGTTCGGCACCCCGAACTTATATCATTATATGCATCGGCTCCGAATCATGTCTTTGGTCAATAGTTGGGTTGCCCGACTCCTGTGCTTACTACCTTACGTTCCGCTATATCGGCTAGGGTAGTAAAGGGAGAACTACTGCGATTGTGTCCCGGTTCTTCCAGACGAGCACCTCAGTAGAGAAAGCCGAAAACTGACTGTCATGATGCGGCGAGAGCCGGTCAGCTGTTCGAGAGGTTCCAAATCGTTAAAGATTTTTTCCACTTCTTGCGAAGAATCGGTCCCTCCGATTAGGCGTGTATAATGCCCCTAGTTCGGCTTTCCGAACACCAGGGGCTTCGCCAACTTTTTTAATTGTCAAACTCCTATGGCTAAGTGAGGGCGATAAAGGCTGCATAGTCTGATTGCCTTGTTCGTTGCGCTAAACACCTCCTTTAAGGGCCAGAATGTGGAGTAAAGAGTGTTTAGATTTATCCCAAACACCCCCGTACTATCTACGTGGGGGCAGAAGCCGATGACTGGTCAACCCTCAGATTTCATAAACGGCCGCACAGGAGGTAAAATGTAAATTACAAATCATTATCATACATAACATCATTGTTCCATATTACAGGACAAGATAATACAAATGTTCTCATGGGAATATGATATCCTTCAAACATTGTTCCGCCACAAGGCGAGACCCCTCCAGGACGCCATCAAAATAGATCTTGGGTCGACGATGCTCCTTGCCCTCCGGCGGCCCCTCGGTCATCAGCTTCTTGGCATCCAGCTTTGCCCAATGCGTCTTGACGCGGGCAAAGGCCATACGCGCACCTTCAATGCAGACCGCCCGCTTCACGGTTTTGAGCCGCGGACAGGCATTTACAAGCTGCTTAACAAGTATGAAATAGCTGCTAGGTACAGTCTCGGCAGGCTACAACCAGACTATCAGGTCCTTCATGGCTAGCTCTGCCGACTTGTGCAGCTCGACCAACTACTTTAGCTAGTCGATGAAGGGCAACGGATGTTCGGGTCCATGATACTGGGACAAGAATAGCTTCTCCATAGACATCCCTTCTTCGGCTCTATAATGCTCGGTAGCATCCGATATACCGCGCGGCAGATCCGCAAACGCCCCTGGAAAACCCGAATTCGGATAAGTACAAGGAACATTTCTTCTACATACTTGCTTTGCATGGTGAAAGAATTACCCGCCACAATCTCCTTGGCCGCCTAAATTTCCTGGAGGGCGTTCTGGGCTTCGGCTCATGCATCCTGTGCGCTCTGGCGGGCCTCCGCCAGTTCGAACTCTTGCTCCTTACAATCGCGCTCCAAGGACTCAAATCTCTTGATCACGCCCTGGAGCTGTTGCTGCGCCTCGCCGACCTGGGCCTCATGCTTCTCGCGTGCGGCACATTCCTTGGCCACTTTGTCCTTGGCCTCGGCCAACGCCTTCTTGAGGGCTGCCACCTCGGTCGTGGCCCCTAATAAAGTTCATGACAACTCAATCTGGATGGACTTTTCATTTTTTCTTAAAAGGCACCAGCAGGTCAGCACATACCTTGGCTATCCTCTAGCTGCTTCTTTACGAGGCCGAGCTCTTCCTCGGCCCGCTCCAGTTTCCGCTTTAGTCCGGAGACCTCTGCAGCATGAGCGGTGGCAGCCTGCAGCGACACCTGCTTATTCACAAAGACAACTTATGTTAGACTCCTGCAATATTTCTTCTCGATCCTCTGTTTGGCCTTTTCTTTCTAAACACCAAATAGAGCATCAGGGGCTACTATCTATACTGTGATATTCTTCCTACAAACGCATTACTTACCTCAAAGCCTAATAGAAGGCTAGTGCAAGCTTCGGTCAGTCTGCTCTTCACGAACTGGAACTTCTCTATTACCATGCCCATAAGGGTGCGGTGTGCATCCACAATAGAGGCACCTCGTAGCGCCTCCAGCAGGTTATCCGGTGCCTCTAGTTGGATAGAGGTCACCGGCGGAATAGGGACATTCCCTTCTTTCGGGGCATGCCGTCCGCTGGACTCCGGAGCCGCATAGATCTTCAGAATGGTATCCGGCTCAGGTCCGAAGGGAACCCGGCCCCCATCGCCAGTCCCCATAGGGGCTTTTCCCCCCATGCATCCGACAGTTGAGGAATCGTCCTGGGGCACCACCCCGACGATCTCCGGAAGCCCCCCAGTCAGGGAAGGTCTTTTTCGACACCACCTCATCGTCAACCTTGGGAGAGACGGAAGGAGCAGGTGGCGGAGACATGCTAGCCATCTCCTTTGAGTCTAGCGATGCCGAGGATCACAGGGAGCCATCGCGTGCTGGACTGCAATAACAAGGTTTAAGGTATATCAATATTACAAACCGGGAAGGCTAGATGTTTTCGGATCCTGGTACTTACAAGGCGGCCCAAGGCTTGGTCCAGCGAGGTCGCTCTGGACTGTTGTCAACATCCCACACGGAGTTATCCGCGTGGGAACCCCTAACCCTCTTAGGCGCTTTCGCCTATGGGTCTGCGGGGCTGCTCTCTTCTTCCTCCCCACTTCAGGTGGGGAGTCGCTTTCTTCTTCCTCTTCATCATCATCGTCAGTGGATGAAGAGGAAGTCTCATCCTCGGGCATCATGTCCGGAGCACCTTTTCGGTGAGGGCCCTTCTTGGCCCCTTTGGCCGCTTTCTTGGCCGTCTTCTCTAGCACCTCATAAGGTGCTGGAAAAAGCATTTTCGTCAATAGCAGGAATTCTTGGTCTTCGGGCAGCGGAGCCGGACTGTTAATCCCTTCCGATATCTTGATCCAGGCCTAAAAACACGGGTAGGAAAGCTTAGGCTTTTTCTCAAAATATGCTAGTAAAGGGTACGCCTTGAAAACATTAAAAGAACTCACCGGGTTAGCCTGGCGTTTTAAGCTAAGCTCACGATCTTCGGTCGTGGGCAGTGGCGTCTCACCGGCCTTGAAGAGCACTTTCCAGATTTCTTCGTGCGTCGTGCCGAAGAGTTCTAGTAGCGTCTGGTGCTTGGCCGGATCGTACTCCCACAGATAGCAAGTCCGGTGAATGAGCATGACCTGGACCATGTTGACGAGTTTGATCTTCCTATCTATCATGTTCTGGACACACGTCTGGAGCCTAGTCAGCTCGCCCGAGGGACCCCAGGTTAGGCCCCTCTCTTGCCAGGAGGTGAGCCTCATCGGGAATCCAGATCTGAATTCGGGGGTCGCCACCCAGTTGGCGTCACGCGGCTCGGTGATATAGAACCACCCAGTTGACGAAGGGGGGGGGGGAGAGGGAAGCCCAGCCCACGGACGAAATGTGTGAGAAACACAACCCTCTCGAGGGGCTCTGGAATAGGGACGATATGTCCCTTATCCGGGAGTCGGTGGGCGATCTCCTTTTCTAGATATCCGGCCTCCCGGAGCGCCTTGATATCCTTCTTCTTGACGGAGGAGGCCATCCACTTACCCCCAGCTCCGGATCCAGACATTTTTGGAGTGCTTTCTCGGTTGAGAGAAAAGCTAGAAGCTTGGGCGCTGGAGCTCAGGAATGGAAGGACTGAGGAGGAGCTGAGGTGTGGGTGAAAGAAAGGGAATCCTTATCCCCTTATAAAGGCCATGAATATCAAGCGTCTCCCCACTCACCTTAAACTCACCTATTACCAAGGGCCATGCTAACGGCACGGTTGGGCCACCCACGCCCGTATTGATGAGAATCCCGTAATAAGGGGGCACGATCTCTGCTTCGACAAGACGTGTCAATGGCAACCACATCTCGAAACATGGAGCAGAAGACAAAAAACGGTTCGAAATTATGGCCGGACAGACGTGATGTCATATTGTAAAAGCCGTCAGCAGATTAGACTCGTGTAAAAATATATGTTCTCTCTACAGTTATGTATGGTGTGTATGACAGGTCCGGATACTATCATCACATCCAAAGACTATCTTGAATTTAGGATAGAAGGGAACCCGCCTTGCAATGCCGAAGACAATCTGCGCGCCGGACTCCTCGTCATTGAAGCCAGGTTCAGGGGCTACTGAGGGAGTCCTAGACTAAGGGGTCCTCGGGCATCCGGCCTGTTATCCATGGGCCGGACTGATGGCCTGTGAACACATGCAGACCGAAGACTGTACTTGTGTCCAGATTGGACTCTCCTTGGCGTGGAAGGCAAGCTTGGCGACCGACTATGAAGATTCCTTCTTATGTAACCGACTCTATGTAAACCCTAGATCCCCCCGATGTCTATATAAACTGGAGGGGTTAGTCCGGAAAGGATATATTCATTACCATAGTCATATAGGCTAGACATCTAGGGTTTAGCCATCACGATCTCGTGGTAGATCAACTCTTGTAACACTCATATTCATCAATATCAATCAAGCAGGACGTAGGGTATTACCTCCATAGAGAGGGCCCGAACCTGGGTAAACATCTTGTCCCCTATCTCCTGTTACCATCGATCCTAGACGCACAGTTCGGGACCCCCTACCCGAGATCCGCCGGTTTTGACACCGACACCAAACACATCAAGAGACACATCAATTCCATCCGGGATCAAGTCCAGGTGGGAGACATAGAGATTTGCAAGATACATACGGATCTGAATATTGCAGACCCATTGACTATGCCTCTTCCACGAGCAAAACATGATCAGCACCAAGACTCCATGGGTGTTAGAATCATTACTGTGTAATCTAGATTATTGACTCCGGTGCAAGTGGGAGACTGAAGGAAATATGCCCTAGAGGCAATAATAAAGTTATTATTTATTTCCTCATATCATGATAAATGTTTATTATTCATGCTAGAATTGTATTAACCGGAAACATAATACATGTGTGAATACATAGACAAAACATAGTGTCACTAGTATGCCTCTACTTGACTAGCTCGTTGATCAAATATGGTTGAGTTTCCCATACATAGACATGAGTTTTCATTTTATCAACGGGATCACATCATTAGGAGAATAATGTGATT
This sequence comes from Triticum monococcum, assembly GCA_034509565.1. Classification (NCBI taxonomy): domain Eukaryota; kingdom Viridiplantae; phylum Streptophyta; class Magnoliopsida; order Poales; family Poaceae; genus Triticum; species Triticum monococcum. The sequence goes on along the minus strand of CM067845.1, from coordinate 295,244,390 downwards.
GACTTGACCCATTCCGTTAGCTTAGCACTTGATCGTTTAGTTTACTACTATTGCTTTCTTGATGACTTATACATGTTCCTCTGACTACGAGATTATGCAACTCCCGAATACCGGAGGAACACTTTGTGTGCTACCAAACATCACAATGTAACTGGGTGATTATAAAGGTGCTCTACAGGTGTCTCCGATGGTACTTGTTGAGTTGGCGTAGATCGAGATTAGGATTTGTCACTTCGATTGGCGGAGAGGTATCTCTGGGCCCTCTCGGTAATGCACATCACTATAAGCCTTGCAAGCAATGTGACTAATGAGTTAGTTGCGGGATGATGCATTACGGAACGAGTAAAGAGACTTGCCGGTAACGAGATTGAACTAGGTATTGAGATACCGACGATCGAATCTCGGGCAAGTAACATACCGATGACAAAGGAAAGAATGTATGTTGTTATGCGGTTTGACCGATACGGATCTTCATAGAATATGTAGGAACCAATATGACCATCCAGGTTCCGCTATTGGTTATTGAACAGAGACGTGTCTCGGTCATGTCTACATAGTTCTCGAACCCGTAGGGTCCGCACGCTTAACGTTCGGTGATGATCGGTAATATGAATTTATGTGTTTTGATGTACCGAAGGTAGTTTGGAGTCCTGGATGAGATCAGGGACATGACGAGGAGTCTCAAAATGGTCGAGACGTAAAGATCGATATATTGGACACTATATTCGGACGCCAGAAAGGTTCCGAGTGATTCTGGTATTTTTCGGAGTACCGGAGAGTTACGGGAATTCGCCGGGGAGTATATGGGCCTTATTGGGCTTTAGGGGAAAGAGAGAGGGGAGGCTGCGCACGCCCCCAAGGCTTAGTCCGAAATTGGACTAGGGGGAGGGGCTGCGCCCCCTCCTTCCTTCTCTTCTCTTTCCCTTTCCTTCTCTCCTACTCCTACTACATGGAAGGGGGGAATCCTACTCCCGGTGGGAGTAGGACTCCCTAGGGCGCGCCATACTAGAGGGCCGGCCCTCCCCCTCCTCCACTCCTTTATATACGGGGGAGGGGGCACCCTAGGACACACAAGTTGATTGGTCCAAGCCGTGTGCGGTGCCCCCTCAACCATAATCCACCTCGATCATATCGTAGCGGTGCTTAGCCGAAGCCCTGCGTCGGTAACAACATCACTACCGTCATCACGCCATCGTGCTGACGAAACCCTCCCGTAAAGCTCTGCTAGATCAGAGTTCATGGGACGTCATCGAGCTGAACGTGTGCTGAACTCGGAGGTGCCGTACATTCGGTACTTGGATCGGTTGGATTGTGAAGACGTATGACTACATCAACCGCGTTCTTATAACGCTTCCGCTTACGGTCTACGAGGGTACTTGGACGATACTCTTCCCTCTCGTTGCTATGCATCACCATGATCTTGCATGTGCGTAGGATTTTTTTTGAAATTACTGCGTTCCCTAACAGTAAAACCCTACTTCCTGCTTGATTGCCTTTGATGAGTATAGGGGTTACAAGAGTTGAGCTACCTTGAGATCGTAATGGCTAGATCCTATCTGTCTAGCCTATGTGAATTCTGATAGCCTCTACGAACTAAACCCTCCAGTGTATATATACATCGAAGGGGCCTAGGGTTGTACAGAGTCGGCTTGTAGAGGAAGGAAGTTACATATTCGGACACCAATCTTTCCCATCCACGCATAGGAGAGTCCTATCCGGACACGGGGGAAGGTCTTGTGCTTTCTATCTTCACGACCCATCAGTTCGGCCCATATCACATAGCCCGGACACCCGAGGACCCCCTAATCCAGGACTCCCTCAGTAGCCCTTGAATGGCTGAACCAGTCTTCAATGACGATATGTTCGGCGTGCAGGTTGTCTTCGGAATTGCAAGGTGGGTTCCTCCTCTCGAATACTTCAAAGCAATCTTCTGAACAAAAGAACTGTATCCAGCTCTGTATGATAGTCACAACCCTCAACCACGAAGGAAAAATACTTAATCAAAATAATGTCTGTTAACTGACAACTTTTCGATGAAATGTCATGTCGGGCCCCTTTACTATCTCGAACCGTTTTTTCACCTCCCGCTTCACGTTTCGAGGCACAGCCTCTATTGACACGTCCTGTCAAAACAGAGATCGTGTCCGCTTATCGCAGGATCCTCATGAATATGGTTTTGGGTAATCCAACCATGCCATTCCCATGACCCCTTGGGAACAAGGAGTTTTAAGGCTTGAGGGGGGCGTTTGATATTCATTGCCTATGTAAGTGGATAAAGATCCCTCTTTTCTCCCCACGCCTTTTTCCTTCTCCTGTTTTCCCATCCTCAAGGTCCAGCGCCCAAGCTTCAATCTTTTCTACTGCCACCAACCTCTCCAGCCATGTCCGGATTTGGTTCGAAGGGCAAGCAGGAGGCCTCCTCCGTCATAGTGAAGGACGTCAAGGAGCTCCAGGAGGCGGGATATCTGTCTGCGGACATCACACACAGGCTCCCTGCCAAGGAGCAAGTCATCCCCACCCCGGAGCCCGGCGAAAGGGTTGTGTTCATCCCTCACTTCCTCCATGGACGAGGGTTTTCCCTCCACCCCTTTGTTCGCGGCCTCATGTTCTACTATGGGCTAGATTTCCATGATCTAGCCCCAAACTCTTTCCTACACATCTCGGTGTTTATCGTCATGTGTGAGGCGCTACTCTGCATCCCCCCACACTTTGGCCTATGGCTAAAAGTCTTCAAAGTGAAGCCGAAGGTGGTCGACGGGCAGCATGTGAATTGCAGCGGTGCCATGGTGAGGAAGCTCCCCAACACCACTTGGCCTAAAGGGGCCTTTGTGGAGACCGTTAAGGTGTGGCAACAAGAGTGGTTCTACATCACTGAACCCCGCGACACCAATTGGGCGACCACTCCTGAGTTTACATCCGGGCCCCCTATGCGGCTCGCATCATGGACCAACAAGGGTCTGGACTAGGGATCCATGATGGAAGTGTTGATGCTACAAAAGCGCATCACAAACATGATAGGCAAGAACACCAGTCTCACAAACGTGATTCACGTGATGCTCTTCCACCGGATCCTTCCCTGCCAACTCCGGCCCTCCCAGATGTGGGAGTTCAATCCGGAAGATCTGTGGACCCTGAAGCACTTCTTCGTCACAACGCACGAGGATATCTAGAAGCTGCTCTTCAAGGCCCAAAAAGCATGGGTGAAGAAGAATGAAGACATCGGTCTCAACAGTGAGAATCCAGCCACACCGGTAAGTGTGTTGTTCCCGAACATACATCCAGTCCATAATTTCATAGGCATAATGAGTTTTCCATCCCTCGTTCAGGGCTGGATAGCGAAGGCGGAGCGGATCGAGTGTCCGGCACCGCTGCCTGAAGATACGGTCACTCCCCAGCTGACAAAGATGGCCAAGAAGAAGAGCAAGGAGGCCAAGGGAGGCCTCCGCCGTAAGGGTACTTCGGACACAGTGTTCGGAGAGACCGAAATCCCCTCCTCCCACGAGGGAGATGAAGACGAAGAGGAAGAGGAGGCAAAAAGTGACTCCCCTCTTAAGGGGGGGGGAGAAGAAGAGGGCAACCTCCATAGACCCGGAGGAGGGGACGTCCAAGAGGGGAAAGGTGACCCTCTCAGATGGTTCGAATTGAGAGGCTAAACTCATCCCCGGGAGACTTCCCAGGGCGAAGCCCCTGGCCGAATCATACCAAAGGATTCATTACAAGTATTCAGTCCTTTATGTTTTTAATATAACATATTATGTTGCGTGTGTCCTGCTCATGACCTCCCCAATATCTGAGGGGAGTTCTCTGGCACCAGAGATGGCAGAGAGCGAGACGCCCCTGTGAGCCTCTCCACCAACCATCACGGATGACATCGAGGTGTTGTCCTGAAGGGCCTCTCCAAGCCGCGGAGGGGTGAGTGAGGCTGCCAAGACGACACCCGAGGGTGATGGCTCGGCTGCCGAAAACATGGGGTTGCAACCCCGATGCACTACAAAAAAAAGACACATCCGTGACATTTTGGGCCGAACGAATTTTTTTCTGTCATACTTATGACACTTCTATGACGATAATTGTGACAAAACCCAATATCATCATAGATGTGGTGGGCTCCTACTTCTATGACAAAAAATCATGACAGAAAATGGGCTTTTCGTCCTGGGCGGGCCGGAGACGCTACTGCATGACATTCTTTGGGCCGTCCGTGACGGAAAAAACCGTGGTAGAAGTGAGGGCGAGGAAAATATTAGGGTGTTCCTGGTTACGGTAGGTGGTCGGGGCCGAGCAATGCGTGTTTCGCTCATACATGCACGCGCGTGGGTGCGAGGTGTTGGGCTCTAACTGAACCCGAGCGATTGCACTATAGGCTACGCGTTACTGAACCGAGCGATCGATCGATGGGTGTTAACTGAAGCCGATCGATGCTGCCTCTGGATGAATAGTGAGTGTTGCTGGGGGGGTTTGGATGAACAGTTCCCGGTGGGGGTGGATGAACAGGACCCCGTGGTGTTGCCTCTGGATGAACAGGACCCCGATCGATCGAGCCGGTTGGGGCTGGATGAACAGGACCCCGTGGAGGACTGGATGAACAGGACCACCCCGTGGAGAACTGGATGAATAGTAGACGGTGGAGGGCTGGATGAACAGTAGCCCGTGGAGGGGTGGTTGAACAGGAGCCCGTGTGGAGAGAGCTAGTTGAACAGTAGCCGGTGGACTAGCGCGTGGTGGAGGCTGGATGAGCAGGAGCCCGTGGATGAACAGTCGCAGGTGCAGGCTGGAGGAGGTCGACGGTGGATGAACAGTAGCCCGTGGAGGCTGGAGGGGGCCGACGGTGGAGATGAACAGTATCCCGTGGAGTCCCGTTTTGCGGTACGCCACACCCCTCCCGATGAACAGGACCCCCGTTTCGACTGTGGCGCTCCAACACAAGTCCGTTTCCTCCGTTTTGCGGTACGCCACACCCCTCCCGATCAACAGGACCCCGTTTTGACCGTAGGAGGTCCGTCTCCTCTGTTTTGCGGTACGCCAGACCCCTCCCGATGAACAGGATCCCGTTTCAAACGTGGCCGGTCGAACACAAGGCCGTTTCCTCCGTTGTGCGGTACGCTAGGCCTTGTTTCCATCGGTTGTTCCATCCAAGCCGGTTGGCTCCCACGCGTTCCGTTGCCTCCCGACTAACACGGCGCATTCCGTTGCCTCCCCATGAACACGACGACGACGTAGTTTCTTCGTTCCGACCCAGCCATGTGCACGAGCCCTGGCCATACATATGCGCGAGTAGGCATTCGAGACCCTGCCCGTATGTACGTATGTGGCCGTATTTTCTTTCTTGCACCCTGGATGTTGTACGTACGTGTACATGCTATGTGCGTGCCTCTACTACGACACGTGCGCGTCTACATCGACCAGTATGTACGTACACGTTCTCGACCAGAATGACAACGCTACGTATGCTTCGACCAGGTGGGTCTCGACTGTCAGGCACTTCCTTGCGTGCGAAGATGTAGCTGGTGGGCCAGCAGTCAGGGGGGCGAATTGTTTTTTTGCCCAGACGCACTTCCTTGCGTGCAAAGATGTAGCTGGTGGGTCCCAGCAGTCAGGGGGGAAACATTTTTTCGCGAAATATGGTGGCTCGTCCGGTGGGTCCCTGCTGTCAGGTGGAAGAATAATTATTTTGCGCGTAATAAGGAGGCACTTCCTTGCGGCTGCCATGGACCCAGCTGCCAGCCTCTCCACATACAGTACTCTTCCGATGGAAGTCATTCCTTGACCGCGTTGGCCACGCCGCGCCGAGAGCACCAGGGCGGTGGACAACGGCGAGGCCTAGGAAGGGGACGACGCGGAGCCCGGGAAGACACTAAAGTGGATGCCCACGCAGAAAGGAGTACGAGGGTTCACTGGTTCGGCTGCGGTGTGAGGTTGCCGTCACCGTAGAATAACAGGGGGTGTGGGTGAGTAGAGGGATGCCCTGGCTAGCGGTGGGAGTAGTAGGGTGTGGTGAGGCATGCGCGGCAGCACAGCCGGCCACGGGAGGCGGGAGCAGGCGGTCCCATCGGCGCTGGATTTGGCGGTTGGAGCAAGAAGATTAGAGATTGAAGAAACACGACGGCCGTTGGATTGACATCCAACGGTTACGTCTGCTAGAATCTTTTGTTGACGTATATAATAAATAAAAAATCTAACTTAATAGGCCCACAAGTCAGACCATTCCTTTTTTAATAATTTATATATAGCTCATTGCGACTTCTTATGCAATTTACTGCAGTCCGATTTTTTGGTTGGCCAGGGCCAATTTTGCATATTTCTGTGGGTTCCAAACTATTTTTAATATCAAACTGTCAAGCCAGATTTAAAGTACTTTGAAGATATATTTAAATTAGGTTAATGCCTAGTGAAATAGGCATGTGAAAATGTGATTTTTTTTAGAAATTATAAAGTAATTGCCAATTCATCTGTTTTTATATTTACAACCCATTTCAATTACTTTCAAGATTTGCAGGCATCTTGAAAGAGTTGCAGCCCATCAGGGCGTAGAAAAATAAGTAGGCCTGGATTGGGTATTCTTCAGAAAAATAAACTGGGCTCATTTTCACAAAGAAAAAATAGCTGGGCTAGTCACATGGTGAACAACTGAAAAAATATCACGAAAACCATGACCCACCCACCCACCCGCTCGCCGCCACCCTAAAACCCTAGTCCACTCACCGCCGGCGATCTCTACGTCTGACCGTGAGATCATTCATTGGATCCAGCCATCGTGTTCGGCATCGTCTGCTCCCTCTTTTGGTTGTCATCTCAATGGCGGTACATGCTTCCATCTCCCTAGGTTTGGATTTCTCTGCGGGGATGGACATGGCACATGAGATCGGTCGCTTGTTCCACCGCACGGTCCATCCCACGGACCGATCTGGTCATTTCGTGATGGTGGCCTCTTTTGCATGGCATTCTTTCCGTCTGGATGAAGACAACGTGGGCTTGGCACTTGAATCAGCCATTGGTGGATATTGTTCTGCTCTCAAGGTATCTCAACTGCATGATCGTGTCTTTTCTTTCAATGTTTCTTGCAAAGAAGTTGGTTTTTTTATCTTGCATCAAAGGAGTTTTGTCTGCCCGCAATTCAAATGTTTCTTTCATCTTTGGGGTTATGGTGGCCCTGATTGGGTAAAGGAATTTAGGCTATGGCAAGCTGAATGTGATCAGGACTGGACCTTGATTAGTCCATCTAAGAGGAGAGCTAGGTTAGGCTTGGAAGCCATGCAACATGTCCCAGGGAAATCTTCTCTCCATTCTCAATCAGCTAGATCTAAGCATCCCAAGCATATTAAATTTGCCACGTTCATGCAATACCCGGCTAAAAAAGGTTATAATTATGGGCCTATGTCCGATGAGGTCGCAACTGTCCGGGAGGCAGGTTACGTGGTCTCTGTGCAGGAAGCTCATCCTTCCACGCCGTTGGCATCTTCGCTGTTGACAGAATCTCCTCCGTCGTCGGCATCTTCGCCGCCGGCGGGCCCAATCATTCAGTTTGGATCATTACTGCCTTCCCAGCAGGGTCTATCCCATGCATGCGGTATGTCCGGATTCTCGGGCAGTCTGTTGTTACCTGCCACGGCAAGTGCAGATCCACCTGCATTGCCTACAGCTGCATCTTTGGGTCTTATCACGGCTTTGGGCTCTAGTGCCCAGCCCATATGCTTATCGGATGATGAAGTTGATAGCCCATCTTCGCCGGCGATTCAGTTTCCCTCTCTGAAAGAAATTGTTGATGATCTACAGAGTTTTGATGAGATGATTGAGGATTTAGCCGCAAGTTATTGGGACTGCCAAAATTGTTTGGGCATGCGCAACACGTCAGAGACCTGCACGAACCTGATACGGTGTAGAAATTGTTTTCGTTCTGGTCATATTAAAAAAGATTGCACCGGCCGTGTTCCTGACTTATCCCTTTGGGTGCCCAAAGTCCCATCACCTAGCTTTGGAAATCGTGAGAGGAAGAAAAGTTACTCTGCCTCTTCGGCCTATTCGGTTTCCCAAGAACAAACGCCTCAGCAGCAGAAAACCCCACCTCCTGCTACTCCGTCGGCGTTGCCATCGACACACCCACCGCCCCAAACCACATATCAACAAGCAGCACCAAGCTCTGCTCCTTGCCCACCCCCTCCAATGGCGGTGTATGAGATCGATCCCTTCCGCTTCATCCCGACTGGTTTCGACATTGTGGATGGTGGTGCGGATCATCTGCCGCGCACCTACTACACTCCGGCGACCCCTCCCCCCCGAGCGCACGAGCAGTACATGGTGGGAATCGTAGAGCCTGCTCCCCCGGCTCATCTGGTTGGTGCTCATCGACAACATGTTCTCAACTTCTTAATCCATACCATGCATGTTCCTGTCATCTCTGCTCAAACTTGGTATCAAGGAGTTGGTTTATTCGAGATGGAAGATCCTGTGGTCCATGCCTCCTTCACTTCGCATCCACCTTTTCCTTTGGGTTTAGATGAGGATGGTTAAGAGATCTTTGTCAGGTTTATTTTGCATAACCAAGGAGAGGGTATCAGAGCTCTACATGGACATAGGAAGGGCTGGTTGATGTTTATTCGCATACCTCTGGATTATCGTAATACAAAGTGCATTGCGGATATGGTTAGCACCTTTGGTTAGTTCCACTATTGGAATAGTACAGATCATCGGAAAGTCAGGTCTTTGGTTCGCGCTTCGTTCCCTGACAACGCGCTGGTGCCACGCTCTATTACTTTTAGGGAATTTGCCACTTGGGGCGGTACTCTGGTTTCTTGGATGGCCGGCCGCTATATCCTGGATGGTGACTTTGTGGATGCCTTGATTCCCGCCGATGAGGACCCAATGCCCCTGGATGGCAACCCACATCCCATGCTAGGGGCTAATGCTCCCCCTTAGCCGTTCTGGGCTATGCCACCCTACCCTGCTTTGGGTTGGAATGCAGTGCACCCTGGCCATGAGCAAGGACACAATGATGCGCCAGGCTGGGGACAGAACTTGAACAATGACGATGGTTGCGGCCCTTGGGTGGATGCTAACCCGCCCGACCAAGATCCTGTACAGGACCCAATCGTACAGGACCACAACTCCATGATCCTCAATCCTTCAATGAATTCTGACGATGATGATGACATGGAAGAAGTTCAACAGCCTTTGGTGCAAGTTCATCCAACAGGCCCTCTAGACCCTATTCATTTGGGCATTGTCAGGGTATTTTATGGTCCAGTGCTCCCACCAGCAATGATTTGGGAGAGATCCTTCAAGTGTTTTATGCCAGAGTTCTTCATCAAAAATGTTCCAAGCTGCCTGCCAGGTCTTTGCTTCCCACCCGTGCCTGTTAAGATGAGCTCCCCCCTTTTGGAGCAACACTGGCAATCCTTGGCCCACGATAAGTCTGATTTCTGCATACAGCCACGCTCCTCTGTTGTTCTTGAAGAGATACCAGATGATCTGCAGGACCCTATCTCTCAACCAATAAATCTCTCCCAGGACGACTTTCAGTTCACATCTGTCACTCCCTCGCCCTTGGGAAAAAGACCAAGACAAACGCGTCGCTCTAAGCGAGATGTTCAGATTGTTGAGGAGTTGACCGATTTTTCTGTCAGAAGGATGACACGCAGCTGTGCAAGGACTGGCATGAAGCCCACCTCTGCAATTCCTGTGAAGCCTATGCCTCTCCGTCGCCCCAAGGCCAAGAAGCTCAAGCTGGACAAGGAGGCAGGCCAAGACATTCCTCTTCCACCTCCGACGCCCATCGCTACAATGCAGGCAATCGGTGCATCACTTGGGATCGCTCCGGAGGAGTTATCAGTGGAGAAGCTTATGCCTTCTCCCAAACAAGCTTCAAAAGATGACAATTCTCATGATGAGTGAACTACAGAGTTATTTGCTGGGACCATGGAAACACCTGGTCATTTGTTCTTTTGGTTTACTTTTGTCTTATGTTGCTCTGAACTTGTCCGATGTGGCTTTGTGTTACTCTGCGGCACTTATAACTGAGCTGTTAAGCAGCACTATTCGACTCTATTATCTTTTGTTAGCTATCTATGGAGACTACATCGTTTTGTAATTGGAATGTGTTGTGCTGGAATGTGCGAGGCCTTAACTCTGACGCTCGACAGCGTGACATTAGAGCTAAGATAGAGGAGAGTCACTGGTCCATAATTTGTTTGCAGGAAACTAAGTGTGAGCAGTTTGACATTAGGAAGATTTGGTCCTTCTGCCCTAAGCGTTTTGATCAATTTGCTTTCTCTCCTTCTGTGGGTGCTTCTGGTGGAATCTTGGTCATTTGGAATTCTTCAGTATTTGAGGGGGAGCTAGTGGAATGCCAGCGCTTCAGTATTGTTGTTTCTTTTAAGTCTATTCATAACTCAGAATGATGGACTATGGTTTCTGTCTATGGGCCATGTGATGGTCAACCTAGAGATGATTTTGTGAGTTGGTTATATCACCTAACTATCCCATTGGATGAGAATTGGTTGCTTCTTGGTGATTTTAACTTCATCCGCTCTCTAGATAACAGAAATCTGCTAGGAGGAGATATAAATGACATCTTTCTCTTTAATGAAATCATAGGCCATCTTGGGCTTCTGGAATTGCCAATAAAGGGTAGAAGCTTTACTTGGTCCAACATGCAGCAAATCCCTCTCTTGGAACAGCTTGCTTGGTTTTTCACATCCTTTGATTGGATCTCTCACTATCCTAACACAATTGTCTTTCCTCTGGCAAAAACCTCTTCGGATCACGTGCCATGTGTGGTTTCAATCGACACTACAATTCCCAAGTCCAAGATTTTTCATGTTTGAAAATTACTGGGTTGAAATGCCAGGGTTTATGGAGTGTGTCAAGAAATCTTGGGAGGCCCCTATTTTTTCTGATCTCTCTGCATCCGCAGTTTTAACTAGCAAATTTAAACGTCTCAGGTATGACTTAAGAGTTTGGAGCAAAAACCTCTCTTACCTTAAGAAGTTAACTGTGGAATGCAGTAAAGTTATTCTCTATTTTGATAAGTTGGAGGAGTTACGGCCACTGGTTAGGTCAGAGTTCAATTTCAGGAAAATAGTCAAGTTGCATTATGAACATTTGTTGAAGCTCCACTATATCTATTGGAAGCAGAGGTGTATGATTAGGTACATCCAGGTGGGGGAGGAAAACTCAAAAAAATTACATGCCATGGCATCTGAGCGCATGAGGAAAAACTCTATAGCTAGTTTGAAAACGCAGGAGATGGATGACCCTGTTTCTGATCATGCTCAAATGGCGGGAATCCTATGGGCTTCCTTCAAAAATCGAATGGGCCAGGCCCAGGATATTTCAATGGGCTACGATTTGGGCACACTCATCCAGCCTGTCCCTGTTCTGAGGGAATTGTCGCTTCCCTTCTCTGATGCTGAGATTAAAACGGTCTTGTAGGAGCTGCCAACTAACAGGGCACCAGGGCCCGATGGTTTTAATGGCATGTTTGTCAAGCGTTGTTGGCCGATCATTGAGAAAGATTTCTTAAGTTTGATAAAAGACTTTTATGAAGGGAAACTTTCTCTGGAAAACATTAATGGGTCTCTCATTACCCTTATCCCTAAGATGTTATCTCCTGAGGGACCAGATGATTTTAGGCCCATTTCTCTTACAAACACCTGCTTGAAGTTTCTCACCAAGCTGCTGGCTAATAGATTGCAAAAGGTGATTCTAAGCTGCATCCATAAGAATCAGTATGGTTTTCTTAAGGGTAGATCAATCCAGGACTGTCTGGCTTGGAGTTTTGAGTATATACATCAATGCAAATAGTCCAAGAGGCCTATTGTTATTCTGAAATTAGATTTTGCCAAGGCTTTTGATACTGTTAATCATGAGGTTATTTTGCTGATGCTCAAACACAAAGGCTTTGATGATAAATGGATTGGATGGATCAAAGAGATCCTTTCTACAGGGTCTTCTTCTGTGTTGCTAAATGGCATCCCAGGCAAGCAGTTCAAATGCAAATGTGGGGTCAGACAAGGGGATCCTCTATCACCTCTTCTATTTGTAATTGCAGCTGACCTCTTATAGTTTGTGATTAATCAAATGATGACGCAGGGTTTCTTATCACTCCCAATCCCCACTCATGACCAGGAGTTTCCCATTATACAGTATGCTGATAATACTGTTATCTTTCTGTCAGCTAGAGATGAGGAACTGGTGGCTCTAAAGAACATGCTGCTCACCTTTCAACAATCTACTGATCTCAAGGTCAATTTTGCAAAATCCTCAATGATCCTACTCAACATTGATGAAGGTGAAGCAATTCGGTTAGCTGCCCTGTTTGGCTGCAGGATTGGCCAACTCCCTTTTACCTATCTAGGGCTGCCCCTTGGAACCACTAGACCCAGGATCGTTGATCTCATGCCTTTAGTGGATACTTTGGAGAGACATTTGACTGCTAGCTCATGCATGCTCAATCAAGGATCATGCTTATAGCTCCTAACTTCGGTCCTGACCTCCATGCCAATCTACTTTCTTTGTAGCTTGCAAATCCCTCATGGTATTATCGAACAGTTGGACAGAATCTTCAGACAATGCCTCTGGAGGGGGAGTTCTGATGCTCCAAAGCAATCTTTGGCTGCTTGGGATCTAGTTTGTCGGCCAAAAGATAAAGGAGGCCTTGGAGTGATCAACTTAAACATCCAAAACAAAGGGCTACTACTCAAACATTTGCATAAGTTCTATAATAAGTTTGACATACCATGGGTGTCCCTCATCTGGAAGAATTATTATGCTGATGGTGTCCCACATGCTACAACCCTAGTGGGGTCCTTTTGGTGGAGAGATATCCTCAAGCTCCATGATGCGTACACACCTATTGCCTCAGTGCACATAAACATGGGTGACTCTGCTCTGTTCTGGACTGATGCTTGGCATATTGGTGGATCTTCTAGACCTTTATGTTGGAGACTGCCAAGGTTATTCTCCTTTGTTAACAATGACAAGGTTTCAGTGCATGAATTCCTCATATCACAGGATATCTTTTCAATGTATTTCTTGCCATTGTCTCATGAGGCTGCTCAGGAGTTGCAGGTGCTAGAGGATTGGATAATAGCTTTGGACAGGAACACTAACATACCGGATGTCTGGGTCTGGCCGGGCAAATCTGGTGCATTCTCAGCCAAGAGTTTCTACACCTTAATGCACTCACATTTGCCTACAATTCAACCGTGTAAATGGTTGTGGAAAAGCAGATGCACATTGAAGATCAAAGTCTTTGGTTGGTTACTTTTCTTTGACAGGCTTAACACCAAGGACCTCCTGATCCGCAGGCACTCGAGATCCCCTTTGGATGATAATCTTTGTGTTATCTGTCAGGAATTCTCATATGAGGATAGGCTGCATTTGTTCTTCAACTGCAATTTCAGTCGGAGGGTCTGGAACTATCTTTCTATCGATTGGTCTAGAGGGCCGGAAATGTTGCAATGTATCCAACATGCTAGATCAAGTTTCAGACATACTTTCTTCTCTGAAGTTATGTTGATAGCTGCCTGGAACATTTGGATCCTCAGGAATGGAAGAACTTTTAGAGGGGAGAGAGCTACTTTTGCTGCTTGGAGGTCTAACTTTGTACATGATCTCACACTTCTATCTCATAGGCTTAAGGAGGATAGTAGCATCAAGCTTAAAGCTTGGATAAACTCTTTAGTCTAATTAGTCCAGGTAGGTTGATGTACTCTAGTTCTTTAGTTTTATAGTCTAGTTTCTTAGCTCTTGTATATATTCCTTATGTACTTTTGTACAGTTATTTCTTTTTAATAAAGGGCTGTGGGGTTTTTCCTCACAGTAAATATTCAAAAAAATGAACATAAAATATAAGCCTGGGCTAGACGGGCCATAGCCTAGTTCAAACCCTGCTCCGTCTCAACAATAACAAAAAAATACTGCTCGAGCAGCTACGTCCCAGGTGTCAGCCTATCTTGCGTTGTTCTCTTGTCTGTTGACTATATACGCTCACAATGTAGTGGGTCCCAGATGTTAGGAAAACACCAGGAGGAAGCATTTTATTTTTCCATACGCTGACATGGTGGGCCCCTACTGTCATCCTCTCCACGTACTTCTACCGATTCCTATTGTTTATTGACCATGTTGACAAAGCGAGAGGGCGGCGCCACGGCGAGCGCACCAAAGCGCATGGAGGACGACGGCGAGGCCTCGGACGTCTGCGTTAACGATTTAGGAGACGGTGGGGTGGCGATGCGTGTGCTAAGGAGAAGCCAGCTGTGGGAGGCGGAAGCAGGCGGCCCCGCCGACGCCGGTTTGGTTTTGGCGGCTGGAGGAAGACAGGACTGAAGAAACACGACAGACTGTAAAAGCATCATGAGTACTTAACAACATTAACTGAAACCAGCAGGGGCACTTAACAACCATAGCTGAAAGCAGTATGAGTACTTATACAGGTTCAACCATACAAAGCATGCCTTGAACAGTGCTACTTTGCCTACAGTTAACCCAGGGCGAGGCCGCCAAGCCCCAGGACAAGGCCTAGGCACCACCTCATGCATCCACAACCTTCTGAAAGCGGCTTCATCTTGCAATGTGGTCAATAAATAGGATATTCGCTTTAGAGCCATGGAAAAGTAGGAACACAATCATCTGTCCTATTCTCCAAGATGGACGGGCCTTCATTATTCGAGACCACACATGAATAAGTATCTTTTCACCTCCAAGGGGAATGGAGTAGGTCGACATAAACATCATGTTGTGACCAAGCGCAAGTCTGACCCGACCATGGTCAGGCATCTGTATAGGAACAATAGAGCTGGGCAGTTTCTGTTTCAAGAAGATCACAACTATAAAATTGTGTATAAGCAATAGTTTATGAACAACATATATAACAGAAAACAGCTCGTACCATAAGTTTCTCGACACAGTTGGACCTGTTCAACGAGTGCAACAGTGGCACACATATCCCACGTGGCCTTCCACCATTGAAACGCCCCAACTGAAAGTGCAACTATCCCTAAGTGGTTTCGGTAATTCCTAACAACATATAGTTCATTAATCTAATGCTATTTCAAGATAAACATTTCAGGAAAGCTCAATGATTGGCATGGCATGGATGAGAAAAGTGGATCCCTCAAAATTCTAAGGACAAAGGATTGGCTCAAGCTCTAGGCTCAGGACTCTACATCTTTTCATTTTAAGTGATCCAAGATCACATTGAGTCCATATGAAAAGCCAATACTATTAAGAGGGGACGAGGTGTTGCCTAATGGCTTGCTTGCTCAAAATTCTTAGTGATATGCTCCAAAAGCCCTCAACTACTTTCTCACATCCACATATGTCCCAAACCAAAAGTCAAACTCGGCCCCACCAAAACTTACTATCCGGCGCCACCGAGTTCTGTTGACATAGCCACTGCCAGAAACCCTAGTCTTTTCGGTCTCACCGAGATGGGATTGTAATCTCTCTGTTTCCCTTCGTAACATTTCGGTTAAACCGAGATGAGCGATCGGTCCCACTGAGATTGCAATGCAAACTCTCTATTTCCATTTCATAACATTTTGGTCCAACCGAGATGAGCGAATCGGTCCCACCGAGTTTGCCTAACCAACTCTCTGTTAGTCCATTACCAAAATCGGTCTCACCGAGTTTGTGCAATCGGTCTCACCAAGATTATGTTATGCCCTAACCCTAACAAAATCGGTCCCACCGAGTTGACATGTCGGTCCCACTGAAAATCCTAACGTTCACATTTTGAACTAAATCGGTCTGACCGAGCTTCATGATTCGGTCCCACCGAGTTTGCTGATTTGTGTGTAACGGTTAGATTTTGTGTGGAGGCTATTTATACCCTCCACCCACTCTTCATTCATGGAGAGAGCCATCAG
This sequence comes from Triticum monococcum, assembly GCA_034509565.1. Classification (NCBI taxonomy): domain Eukaryota; kingdom Viridiplantae; phylum Streptophyta; class Magnoliopsida; order Poales; family Poaceae; genus Triticum; species Triticum monococcum. The sequence continues at coordinate 295,228,524 of CM067845.1, read as the reverse complement.
AACATGCCTACACTTCCAACATGCATTTTCTGAGAGAGAACCACCTACAATTGTGTTGAGGTCAAGATATTCGACTCCAACCACACAAATCTTGATCTCTAGCCTTCCCCAAGTTGCTTTCCACTCAAATCATCTTTCCACCAAATCCAAATCCTGTGAGAGAGAGTTGAGTGTTGGGGAGACTATCATTTGAAGCACAAGAGCAAGGAGTTCTTCATCAACACACCATTTGTTACCTCTTGGAGAGTGGTGTCTCCTAGATTGGTTAGGTGTCACTTGGGAGCCTCCGTCAAGATTGTGAGTTGAACCAAGGAGTTTGTAAGGGCAAGGAGATCGCCTACTTCGTGAAGATCTACCCAAGTGAGGCAAGTCCTTCGTGGGCGACGACCATGGTGGGATAGAAAAGGTTGCTTCTTCGTGGACCCTTCGTGGGTGGAGCCCTCCGTGGACTTGCGCAACCGTTACCCTTCATGGGTTGAAGTCTCCATCAACGTGGATGTACAATAGCACCACCTATCGGAACCGCGCCAAAAATCTCCGTGTCTCCAATTGCGTTTGCACACTCCAAACTGCTCCCTTTGCCTTCATATGCAATTGTTTCACTTTCCTCTGCTATACTCTTAGAATTGCATGTGTAGGTTGATTGCTTGACTTGTGCTAAGTGGCTAAAATCTGCCTAGAACTAAAATTGGGAAAAGGCTAGATTTTTATTTGGTCAAGTAGTCTAATCACCCCCTCTAGAGATACTTTCGATCCTACAAGTGGTATCAGAGCTTTGGTCTCCATTTGCTTTGATTTCCATAGCTTTTGGTGGTCATAGCCTTGGTTTCACAACCTAGGAGAGTATGGCGTATAGCGAGGGAAATTACCACCATAGAGGTCCTTACTTTGATGGTACAAATTTTGCTAGTTGGAAGCATAAGATGAAAATGCATATTCTTGGACATAACCCTGCCGTTAGGGCTATTGTGTGTATTGGCTTGCAAGGTGAATTATTCGATGGGAGAGAACCAAACCGTGAAGGTACCGCGGAAGAATTGAAGATGCTACAATAAATGCTCAAGCTTGTGATATTCTCTTCAACGGATTATGCACCGAAGAATTCAACAAAATCAGCCGTCTTGAGAATGCAAAGGAAATTTGGGATACTTTGATTGGTATGCACGAAGGTACCGAGTCTATCAAGGAATCCAAATTGGATGTGCTTCAAAGTCAGCTTGACAAGTTCAAAATGAAGGATGGTGAAGGCGTCGCTGAAATGTACTCAAAGGAGATTGCTGGCTTAGGAAGTGAAGAGATGACCGATAGATTAATCATCAAGAAGATCCTAAGAGCCTTGGATGGAAAATATGATACCGTGTGCACATTGATCCAAATGATGCCCAGTTACAAAGATCTCAAGCCAATGGAAGTTACTGGAAGAATTATTGCTCATGAGATGTCACTCAGGGATAAGTAAGAGCTTCACAACAAGTCAAGTGGTGCTTACAAAGCCTTGTGTGATGCTCCCACATCATCAAGTGAGAAGCAAACCTTCAATGAAGAATTGAGTCTAATGGTGAAGAACTTCAACAAGTTCTACAAGAGTAGAAGCAAGGAAAGAAGTTCCAAGTCAAGGTCCTACAATGACAAAAGATCTTCTAGTCATGAGTGTAATTGCTACAATTGTGGAAGACCCGTACACTACTCCAATGAATGTACGCCCCCCTACAAAAGAACAGAAGATTCCCCCAAAAGAAGGTGTAGAAGAGAAGAATCACTATCAAGAGAGAGAAGGAGTAGAGATGATCGTTATGAATGAAGACCCTCTCGGAGAAGCAAGGACTCAGAAAGGAAGGACAAGTCAATAAGGAGCTACACAAAAAGAAGACATCAAGCTCATGTTGGTGAATGGGTATCCGGTTCTTACTCAGACAATCACTCCGAAAGAAGTTATCACTCCGACTCCGAATATACTCAAGATGAAGGTGTTGCCGGACTAGCACTTGTGACAACCAACTCCTTCGACATATTTGACTCACCAAATGAAGGAATTGGGAGATGCTTCATGGCTAAAGGTCCAAAGATAACACACCCCGAGTATGTTGATTTGAATAGTGATGAAGATGATTTGCTACGAGATGATGATTTACTTGTTGACAACTCTAGTTATGAAAAATATGATGAGCTTGCTATTAATCATGATAATCAAGATAAAATGAATGACGATGGTAAGAAGGGGATTGAGAGCCTAACTAAATAACTAAAAGTTAGCTCATGAAACTACCTTGGAAGATCATCGAGAACTTTTAAAGACTCATGATAAGCTACGCTTTGCAAAGCTCAACCTTGAGCAAGAACAAGAGTTTTTAAAGGCAATCAATGATGATATTCGCAAGAAAAGTTCTTCTTACATTGCCAAGCGTTTACTCTTGTCTACTTACATGCCACAAGTTAAATCTAGCAACAAGAACAAGAAAGATTCTTCATCTAGTAGTAACAACAATCATGCTAAATCCAATGTTGTTTCTTCTAGTAGCTCTCTTGATTCCACTAATGATTCTCTTAGCCAAGTTGCACTTGAGCAAGAAAATAGCTTATTAAAGGGAATTATAGAGAAATGTGTTTACAAGAGCCTTGCCGAAAGTAAGCAATTCGAGGAAATTGTACGCAAGCAAGGAAGACACCGGAAGAATCAAGGGTTTTGAACAAAAGTTCAATGCCAATGGAGTTGAGTGGGAAGAAGATCAATACCCCAAGACGAAGTTTGTTCCTCAACAAGATAAGTATGATCCTACTTCTTTCAAAGGAACACAATCTCAAGATGATCTTCCACCACAAGACCACAAGCAAAAAGGCATGGACAAGCTTCAAGAGGAGATTGATGCATTCGAGGAAGCTCCCAAAGCCTTGGTCAAGTGGGTTCCCAAGTCTACATCAAGTTCTACTTCATCGAGTATGACTACAACCCCAAGGATTCCCATCAAGATGGTGTGGATCCTGAAGAAGAAGAACTAGAGAGTTCTTGAGGGTGACTCCGCCAACATACTTCACTCATATCATATTGGCAAGGACAAGTGCAAACAACTTTCATATCTTGCACTAGTTCAAGGAGTCACAAACCCTCTTGTTGGTAAGACAAGGGACAAGGTAACCTAATGCTTCCATGGACATCATCTTGTGTAAACATCACTCTATGTCTATGGATATCCTTGTTTGTTCCTTGTGGGACTAACCCATGTAGGTATTGAAAGTGCAACTCATTCCAAAGGATTGCTCCGAATGATCTACATCAACATTGAGCATCCACATCTTCAACACCTACATGAAGTCATCATCGACAAAACCCAAGGTTAGTTGATCCCTCTTAGGGGGGATATCACATCTAGGGGGAGCTTTACTCTAATCAATTGAGTTAAAGCAACTCTAATGGTGTGAACACAACAATGCTTTATGAAAAAGTGGTAACCTCACTTGTGCTTAAACGATGAGTATGACCTATGATCAAAAGTTCTCATTTGACTCCTAACTCAATATACTCATATATAGATGACCTAGTCATCGCCAATTGCTTGATAGATGCTAGAGTGTTTGTGCATGCTTTGTCACATATTTCTTATGCCATTTTAATTGTGTGAGCATGTTGAATGCATATTTTTCTCATTCGAGGACATCCATTTGTTGCTTTGATTGTTTTTTCTCTTTTGCGAAATGATGGACAAGAATGCCTAATAACTCCCTCTAGCTATCTATGCTTTTTTCGTCTCAAACTCTATTCATGCTACATCACAAAGTTTGAAGAAGTCAGATTCGAACCACTTTGTGTGAGGAGCACCCGGAGTTCCCGATTCGTCATAGAATTAAACTTCCAAAACCTCTTTGTGTATTTTGGTCTGACCGATTCATCCTTTTCGGTCCTACCAAGATCACTTAGTTGATCTAGGTTTTCAATCTTGGTGCAACCGATTAGAACCTTTCGGTCACACCGAGTTGCAGTAACTGCCTGCAGTTTTGCATCTCGGTGCCACCGAGTCGTTCCACTCGGTCACACCGACAGGGTCAGGTTATATATACCGACGGGTCAAATTTTGGAAAAATTTCCGAAACCCTTCGCCCGCGCATAACCTACTCTGCCTCCTCGGGTCTCCGGATCATCCTCTCGTCACTAACGATCTCCCGCTGCTGGTCTCCGCCGCCGTAAACGGCAATCTGCCCTGCTGTTGCCGCCGTAGCAAGTTCGCCGCCGAACTAGGGTACGAACTTGATCTTTGTGCTAATCCATAATTCTGATTCTTAGCACATTGCTTTGCCATGATTCTTACCACGGATGAAATCATCCTGTCCAGCGAATACATCCTGTAGATTAGTTTTGATTTGAAAATTTAGGGTTAGGTCTCCGTCGAATTCATCTCGGACCGACCGAGTTGTAGAAATCGGTCTCACCGATTTGGCTTAGGCCATTGCACATGCGTTTTCAGTCTGACCGAAAATTGCAAATCAGTGTGACCGAGTTCAATTCTCTGTGAAACCCTAGCAGTCCCGGTGCCACTGAACTGTGACTCGGTCCGACCGAGTTCCCTAGTTTAGGTTCCAAAAGCTTCTTCGGTATCACCGAATTTACAAATCGGTAGATCCGAAATGCTTTCTGTGAAGAACTAAAACTAAGTTTTTGGGTCAATTGTTTTGCATAACTCCTGTACTTTGTGATGCTCATCTACTCTACCTCATCTATAATCTATTCACAGGGTCTGCTGACAGTTTGCTTGCAAGATGTCTGACCAAAGTGACAGCCAGAACAAGTCTGAGGAGCAGGTTTAACTAAGTGAGGGCACTAGTCCCTCTAGCACTTCTGATGAGGGCAGCAGGAGCACACCAAGCAACTTGCCCAAGGCAGCTACCAGGACAAGAAAGAAGAAGACCTCAGATTCTGAGGATGAGGATTATGTGGCTGTTGAGGAAGAAGTCAGCTCCAAGAAAAAGGTGCTGAAAAAGGAGTATGGCTCAACTGCTACAGTCAAGCCAGGGATGCATAAGAAGGCACCAGCAAAGAGAGTCCCCATGTCTAAGGCCAGAGCATCAACTGTTGAAACCTCCAAGCCAACTGAAGAGGCTGCTAGAGAAGGAAAGAAAAGGAAGGAAATGGTCGAGAAGACCACTACCAGAGTGCTTGGCAGATCATCAATTATGAGAGATCATGATGATGAAGAGGAAGAGGATGCTGCACCAGCTCCTAAGGCACAAAAGCTCATGGGAGATGCAATCAGATCAGGGGCTGCTCCATCTAAGCCCAAAGCTGCTCCCAAGGCTACTGCTCCAGCTCAGAAGCCTAAACCCAAGAGAAGCACTAGAAACATTCCTGCTGAGGAGAAAAACAAGGCCCATTGCCTGAAGCTGCTGAAGAAGATGAAACTCAAGTGCTAAGGTAGCTGAAACCCAAGATCCCTGACCACAATGATGCACATCCAGTTGCAGAAAACATGAAAATCAGGAAGGATGCAGGACTGAGACTATGGAGACAGTCTGATCCATATGCTGTCAGGAGGAGAACTGCCATGGACTACATGTTTCACACCAAGGAACAACAAGATTTTTATGAGACAATGTTGCTTGACAAGAAGCCCATTGTGTGTGACATGAAATGGGTTGACTGGGAATACATCCAAGAGAATGAAGATCACTATCCAGGTGTATATGACAGCTTCAAGGCATGTGGAGTTGATGCCTTTGTGGCCCAGAAGCTCACCAAGTGGAACGATGAGCTGATCATGCAGTTTTACTCCACTGCTCACTTCTATCCAGATGGAAGGATAGTATGGATGTCTGAGGGTACTAGGTACCAATCCACTATTAAAGAATGGGCTTAGTTGATCAATGCCCCAAAAGAAAGTGAGGATGACTTGGATATTTATGCTGAGAAGAAGAAAGACCACAACACAATGGCCAACATGTACAAAGAGATCCCAGATGCTGCATTGGATACACATAAGTTTGGATCTGTCCACTACTTGTTGTCTGGTCTGCCTACTATAAATTGGATCCTCAGACACACACTGCTACCCAAGCCAGGTGATCACAAGATGATCAGAGGACATGCTATAAACTTGCTGCACATATTTGATGTACCATAGAAGTTCAAGGTCATGAGTTTGATTGTTGAGACAATCAAGAGGATTGCTGCTGACTAGAAGAGAAGCTGTGGGTATGCCCCAGAAATTCAAGAGCTCATCAACTCAAATATGGGCACAGGCACATATCTTTTGAATAAGGAGCACCTGCCCATATATCCTGAATTTAAAGACAACACTGTTGTCATGGATGAAAATGAACCATCTTCAGCTCAAGCACATGAAAAGAGAGAGAAGGCAAGGGCAGAGAAAGATGCAAAGATGCCAACTGTAGAAGAGGCATCTCAGGTATTCTTGAAGAGCAAGCAAGACCAGCTTGGATATCTGATCCAATCCACCCTGAGGATTGAGAAGGGCTTGGCCACCCTGACTCAAAACCAGGAGAGTTTGGAGAGGATTGTTGAGCAGAAGTTCTATGATATGGATGTCAAGGTAACTGAGATCCAAACTACAGTTGAGCAGCTTCAGGAGGAATCAGAGGAGAAGAAGGGCAAGTCAACTACAGATGCTTTTGCTAGAGTGCCCGGAAGCCAGAGGTCTACTGAAGTGCCAGTCGTAGATACTAGAGCTACAACATCAGATCCAGCAGCCACAGCTCCAGTGCCACCTCCAGCACCCACTCCATCAGCTCCAACTACTTCATCGGAAGCCTTCGTCCTTGGAGTTCTCTCTACACCACCTCCCGAAGATCAAGCCTGAGAATCATTTAGCACTATGCATTTTTGAACTTTTTGGTAACTTGTTGCCAAAGGGGGAGAAAAATGTACAGATCATAGGCTTCGAGAGAGTGTGTTGTTCTTTTTATCTCTCTTGCTATTTTGGTTGAACTTCTTTATTGAGTGCTTGTGTGAGATACTTTATGTCCTTGTGAGATACTTGTTGATCATGTGTTTGATCATATGCTACCCTTAATGTTTGGTTGAATGATACTATCCTTTATATTCCTTATATGATCATTCACTTGCTTGGTGATGAGTGCATGCTTTTAATCTCTATCATTTTGAGCGCTCCACCAAGATGTATGTGAAATGGAAGAGTAATCCATGATCCTAATCGATTGTGCATTTGCATTCAAAAGCAAATTTTAAATAATGCACAAATTTAGGTGGAGCTCTTGCTTATCACATACTTCTCAAAGCGACGATGTCTTTTCAATCTTATTTATCATTTGTCAAAGCTTTGATATATATGTTGTCATCAATTACCAAAAAGGGGGGAGATTGAAAGTGCAACTATCCCTGGGTGGTTTTAGTAATTCCTAACAACATATAGTTCATTGAGATAATGCTATTTCAAGATAAACATTTCAGGAAAGCTCAATGATTGGCATGGCATGGATGAGAAAAGTGGATCCCTCAAAATTCTAAGGACAAAGGATTGGCTCAAGCTCAAGGCTCGGGACTCTACATCTTTTCATTTTAAGTGATCCAAGATCACATTGAGTCCATAGGAAAAGCCAATACTATTAAGAGGGGATGAGGTGTTGCCTAATGGCTTGCTTGCTCAAAATGCTTAGTGATATGCTCCAAAAGCCCTCAACTACTTTCTTGCATCCACATATGTCCCAAACCAAAAGTCAAACTCGGCCTCACCGAAACTTTCTATCCGACGCTTGCTACCTCTTGAGCACTACGTTGGTTTTCCCTTGAAGAGGAAAGGGTGTTGCAGCAAAGTAGCGTAAGTATTTCCCTCAGTTTTTGAGAACCAAGGTATCAATCCAGTAGAAGGCCACGCGTGAGTCCCCCACACCTACACAAACAAATAAAATCCTCGCAACCAACGCAATAAAGGGGTTGTCAATCCCTTCACGGTCACTTACGAAAGTGTGATCTGATAGATATGATAAGATAATATTTTTGGTATTTTTATGATAAAGATGCAAAGTAAAGAAAGCAAAATAAACGGAAAAGGAAATAGCTTGTTGATGGAATATTAATATGATGGAAAATAGACCCCGGGGCCATAGGTTTCACTAGTGGCTTCTCTCAAGAGCATAAGTATTACGGTGGGTAAACAAATTGCTGTTGAGCAATTGACAGAATTGAGCATAGTTATGAGAATAACTAGGTATGATCATGTATATAGGCATCACATCCGAGACAAGTAGACTGACTCCTGCCTGCATCTACTACTATTACTCCACACATCGACCACTATCCAGCATGCATCTAGTGTATTAAGTTCAAAAGAACAGAGTAACGCTTTAAACAAGATGACATGATGTGGAGGGATAAACTCATGCAATATGAAATAAACCCCATCTTGTTATCCTCGATGGCAACAATACAATACATGCCTTGCTGCCCCTACTGTCACTGGGAAAGGACACCGCAAGATTGAACCCAAAGCTAAGCACTTCTCCCATTGCAAGAAAGATCAATCTAGTAGGCCAAACCAAACTGATAATTCGAAGAGACTTGCAAAGATAACCAATCATACATAAAAGAATTCAGAGAAGATTCAAATATTGTTCATAGATAAACTTGATCATAAACCCACAATTCATCGGTCTCAACAAACACACCGCAAAAGAAGATTACATCGAATAGATCTCCACAAGAGAGGGGGAGAACTTTGTATTGAGATCCAAAAATAGAGAAGAGGCCATCTAGCTAATAACTATGGACTCGAAGGTTTGAAGTAAACTACTCACACTTCATCGGAGAGCCTATGGTGTTGACGTAGAAGCCCTCCATGATCGATGCCCCCTCCAGCGGAGCTCCGGAAAAGGCCCCAAGATGGGATCTCACGGATACAGAAAAGTTACGGCGGTGTAATTAGGGTTTTGGCTCCGTATCTGGTAGTTTGGGGGTACGTAGGTATATATAGGAGGAAGAAGTACGTCGGTGGAGCAACGTGGGCCCCACGAGGGTGGAGGGCGCGCCTGGGGGGTAGGCGCGCCCCCACCCCGTGCCCTCCTAGTTGCTTTCTTGACGTATGCTCCAAGTCCTCTGGATCACGTTCGTTTCAAAAATCACGTCCCCGAAGGTTTCATTCCGTTTGGACTCCGTTTGATATTCTTTTTCTGCGAAACTCTGAAATAGGCAAAAAACAACAATTCTGGGCTGGGCCTCTGGTTAACAGGTTAGTCCCAAAAATAATATAAAAGTGTATAATAAAGCCCAATAATGTCCAAAACAGGATATAATATAGCATGGAACAATAAAAAATTATAGATACGTTGGAGTCGTATCAGCGCCACCGAGTTCTGTTTACATAGCCACTGCCAGAAACCCTAGTCTTTTCGGTCTCACCGACATGGGATTGTAATCTCTCTGTTTCCCTTCGTAATGTTTCGGTTAAACCGAGATGAGCGATTGGTCCCACCGAGATTGCAATGCAAACTCTCTGTTTCCATTTCGTAACGTTTCGGTCCAACCGAGATGAGCGAATCGGTCCCACCGAGTTTGCCTAACCAACTCTCTGTTAGTCCATTACCAAAATCGGTCTCACCGAGTTTGTGTAATCGGTCTCACCGAGATTATGTTATGCCCTAACCCTAACAAAATCGGTCCCACCGAGTTGACATGTCGGTCCCACCGAAAATCCTAACGTTCACATTTTGAACTAAATCGGTCTGACTAAGTTTCATGATTCTGTCCCACTGAGTTTTGTAATTTGTGTCTAACGGTTAGATTTTGTGTGGAGGCTATTTATAACCCTCCACCCACTCTTCATTCATGGAGAGAGCCATCAGAACATGCCTACACTTCCAACATACATTTTCTAAGAGAGAACCACCTACACTTGTGTTTAGGTCAAGATATTCCACTCCAACCACATAAATCTTGATCTCTAGCCTTCCCCAAGTTGCTTTCCACTCAAATCATCTTTCCAACAAATCCAAATCCTGTGAGAGAGAGTTGAGTGTTGGGGAGACTATCATTTCAAGTACATGAGCAAGGAGTTCATCATCAACACCCCATTTGTTACCTCTTGGAGAGTGGTGTCTCCTAGATTGGTTAGGTGTCACTTGGGAGCCTCCGTCAAGATTGTGGAGTTGAACCAAGGAGTTTGTAAGGGCAAGGAGATCGCCTATGAGGGAGTCCTGGATTAGGGGGTCTCCGGACAGCCGGACTATATCCTTTGTCGGACTGTTGGATTATGAAGATACAAGATTGAAGACTTCGTCCCATGTCCGGATGGGACTTTCCTTGGTGTGGAGGGCAAGATTGGCAATATGGATATGTAGATCTCCTCCCTTGTAACTGACTTTGTGTAACCCTAGCCCCCTTCAGTGTCTATATAAACCGGAGGGTTTAGTCCGTAGGACAATAACAATCATATCATAGGCTAGCTTCTAGGGTTTAGCCTCTATGATCTCGTGGTAGATCAACTCTTGTAATACTCATATCATCAAGATCAATCAAGCAGGATGTAGGGTATTACCTCCATCGAGAGGGCCCAAACCTGGGTAAACATCGTGTCCCCTGCCTCTTGTTACCATCCGCCTTAGACGCACAGTTCGGGTCCCCCTATCCGAGATCCGCCGGTTTTGACACCGACATTCGTGCTTTCATTGAGAGTTCCACTATGTCGTCATCATAAGGAGGGATCGCTCGTCTCGTTGTCAAGAACAACATCACCTCTGGGGGAGCCCTGGCTATAGGCCAAACTCTTCGACTAGGCGGATTCGTCATGACCGCCCGCTCGGCCGCTGCGCCGATGATGACCTCTCGGGTCATCGAAAATAGCCTCCACATCGGCTCAAAATTCACCGAGCAGATGGATCCAATGGAGGTCTCCTCTTTGAACGAGCTCTTGGATCGCATCGCCGCTCTGGGAGTCGCTACGGACTATGATCGGATTGGGCTTAAACCCGAGCAAAGGGATATTAACTCTTCGCCGGTCACCCATCAGATAGCGGTGGTTGAGGAGCAATGCGACGAATCTTCCTCTATCCTAAGGACGAACTATGTCCGGATTCCCGAGCTCTCCGAGCCGGATACCCGTCCACGGGAGGACATCACCCTAACCCTGAACCTAGAATCAGGCAGTATGCCGAACCTACGGGGCAACATCCCGGAGCCCGAACTTCCTAGATCGGAAACTCCCCTGCCCCTGGGTCTCAGATTGGGTCAAGGTCTGGACTTAAATCCACCCACCCACCTAGATATAAACGATCTTTCCCACATTAGGCAAGAGCCCCAAGAGACAGTACATCACTATTGGGCCAGATTCCTCCTTGTAATGAACAAGGTCAAGGACTGTCGCGAGGAAGACGCAATTTCGTTCTTTTGCAACAATTGCACAGACAAGGGAATCCTCAACGCCATAAGTCGCCGTGACATAGAACACTTCGCTGACTTGGAGGCCATAGTACGGAAGTATTGTGCGATGGAAAGCGCCTGGAAAACCCAAACAAAATTTTGGGATAATCCGGCTCTGACAAAACCCCTAGTCCGAACTAAAAGGGATCACTCTCATAAGTTGCCCGACTCAATTACAAAGAAGCAAAAGCCCACTACAGGGCATGGAACCGTATTGGAAGGATGGCTTAACAGGCCCTGCAAAATTCATAATACAACGGATACCATACCAACACACAGCCTTAGAGCATGTTGGGTACTCCGGCAGGTGGCCAAGAGCGGTGAGGATCTCCTCATTCAAAACACCGCAGAGCACCATCCCATGGATAACAATACAATATTGACGGTCTTCGAGACCTTCGCCTCAAATAATAGGCGTAAGCGAGCACTCCGCAGCCTTGCCGAAGTCTGCCACGTGGCAGCAATAAATCCATGGAGCGACACGGCTATCACCTTCAATGCCAGTGACGAACCTAAATTCCGAACAGCCCGAGCACCAGCCGCCATGGTCCTCAGTCCAATTGTGGATGGCTTTCGGCTTACCAAAGTGCTCATGGACGGTGGCAGCGGACTAAACCTCATTTATGAGGAGACTCTCCAAAAAATGGAAATAGACAGAAGCCGTATCGAGCAAAGCAGCACAACCTTCTGAGGAATCATCCCCAGTCAGGAGGCATGCTATGCTGGGAAAATCACACTAGATGTGGTATTCGGCACTCCGGAGAATTACATGTCTGAGGAAATTACATTCCAAGTGGCCCCGTTCAGTAGCGGATACCACGCCCTTCTAGGGCGTGAGGCATTCACAATCTTCCAAGCCATACCCCATTACGGGTACATGAAGCTCAAAATGTCCGGGCCCAATGGAATCATCACTCTAGCTAGTGATCTGGACATAGCACTCCGCACCGAAAACAAGACAGCCGCACTAGCCCCCGCGGCATTATCCGAAGCCCTAGCAGTGGAGGAATTAACTGCGTTGCGTTCCATAGTGGACAGGGACGACGTGATACTCGACAAAAGATCCAAGTCCACCTCTTTTAAACCAGCGGATGAAATAGTCAACTTCCAAGTCCATCCAACAGACCCCACAAAAACAGCATCCATTGGGGCACAATTAAACCCCGCTGTAGACGCCGCACTACGGGAGTTCCTGCATGAGACTTGGGACATATTCGCCTAGCATCCTTCAGACATGCCAGGAATCCCACGCAGGTTGGCCGAGCATAGCCTTAACATTCTAAAAGGATTCAAGCCGGTCAAGCAGACTCTTCGGCGTTTCTCTGAAGCTAAGCGACAAGCAATGGGAGAGGAGCTAGCCAAGTTACTGGAGGCCGGATTCATTAGAGAAATAAAACATCCGGACTGTCTAGCAAACCTGGTGATGGTACCAAAGAAGGACAAATCCTGGCGCCTATGCGTCAACTTCAAGGACCTTAATAAGGCTTGCCCAAAGGATCCCTTCCCCCTCCCTCACATCAATCAAATTATCGACGCTACCGCAGGACATGACTCATTGTGCTTCCTCGATGCATACTCCGGTTACCACCAAATTAAGATGGCGGAGTCCGATCAAGCCGCAACGGCATTTATCACTCCATATGGCCCCTTCTGTTTTAACACAATGCCCTTCAGGCTCAAAAACGCCGGCGCAACGTATCAGCGCATGATTCAGACATGTCTAGAAAAGCAGATCGGCAAAACAGTGGAGGCATACGTAGACGATGTGGTCGTTAAAACCAGACACATCGACTCCTTAATAGACGACTTGAGGCTCACGTTCGACAATCTCCGAACATACGACATTAAGCTCAATCCGGAAAAATGCATTATCGGCGTACCCGCCGGAAAGCTCCTGAGCTTCATCGTCTCCAGTAGAGGAATTGAAGCAAATCCGGCTAAAATTCGAGCCCTGTCGCAGTTGGCTATCCCAACTGACCTCAAGCAAATCCAAAAGTTAACTGGATGTGTGGCGGCCTTAAGCCGCTTTCTCTCCTGATTAGGAGAAAAGGCACTCCCCTTTATCACCTTCTTCGGCGCATCGAACACTTCGAGTGGACGGACGCAGCCACGACCGGATTGGAAGAAATAAAAGCCATCCTGGCCACTAACCCAATCTTGGCCGCGCCAAATCTCGATGAACCAATGCTGTTATATATAGCGGCAACTCACCAAGTTGTAAGCGCAGTGCTCGTCGTCGAACGAGAGACGGACAGACATAAATTCCCACTTCAAAAGACGATATATTATGTATCCACTGTCCTCACTCCATGCAAATCATGGTACCCACATTATCAAAAGATACGCGGTATTCATGGCATCCTAGAAATTATGACACTACTTTCAAGAGTATTCAATTACGGTGGCCTCAGAAGTACCACTGAACGACATAATAAACAACCGCGATGCCACGGGCCGGATCATCAAATGGGCTATCGAGCTCCTCCCGTTCGACATAAGATATATACCACGACGAGCCATTAAGTCGCAAGTACTGGCCGATTTCGTCATCGAGTGGACAGAAGCCAAACTCCCTAAAGAGTACGGCGTGCACTCCAATTGGATCATGCACTTTGACGGCTCTAAAATGCTGGCTGGTCTGGGGGCTGGCGTCGTCCTGACGTCCCCCACCAGAGATACAGTCCAATACGTACTCCAAATACTATACACAGACTCCAACAACGCAGCCAAATACAAGGCTCTATTACATGGTCTCCGGATGGCAGTTTCCATGGGCATTCAACGCCTGGAGGTGCATGGGGACTCGAACCTCACAATATCTCAAATAAATGGAGACTTCAATGCCAAGGATCCGAAAATGGCGGCATATCGCAACGTCGTCCTCAAAATGTCAGCTCGGCTTGAGGGGCTTGAATTCCACCACGTGGTTCGGGAAAACAATCAGGCAGCAGATATCCTCGCCCGTATTGGCGCTAAGCGCGACCCCGCCCCACCTAACATCTTCCTGGAAAAGCTGTTTAAGCCATCCGTGGTATGGGAAGGGGACACCAGTAACAATAGTCCGGACCCGGCCACAACACCAGATACCGAACACTCTGACACAATCGGAGGCTTTGCCATCGAAATAAGACCTTCAACCCACGTGGTAATGGCCGTCATCGCCCCATGGACAACCATTCCTGGCCTACCTAACCAGGCAGGAACTACCCGAGGACCAAAATGAGGCACGCTTCATAGTGCAGTGATCTAAATCCTACAAGGTCCACGAGGGAGAGCTTTATAAGAACAGCACTACCAGAGTCCTTCAAAGGTGCATCTCCGAAGAGGAAGGGCGGAAGCTTTTGGCAGAAATCCATGCTGGACTCGGCGGCCACCATGCTGCAACCCGGACCCTTGTAAGCAACGCCTTCTGTACAGGTTTCTATTGGCCAATGGCCCGAGCAGATGCACAGTATCTGGTCCAACGTTGCATCGCTTGCCAGCTTTTTGCAAACCAAAGCCATATGCCGCCTACCTCTCTCCAAACAATCCCCATTACTTGGCCCTTTGCGGTCTGGGGGCTTGATATGGTCGGACCCCTCAAAGGGGAACCCATAAGAAAAAATACTTACTGGTCATGCTGGATAAGTTCACCAAATGGATAGAAGCCAAACCCGTTAAAACGGCTGAATCCGGACCGGTGATAGACTTCATATCTGGGGTTGTATACCATTATGGTATCCCTCACAACATCATCACTGACAACGGCATGAACTTTACAGCCGGCGAAGTAAAACTTTGGTGCAGCAACATGGGCATCAAGCTCGATTATGCTTCTATCTATCACCCGCAAACTAACGGCCAAGTCGAGCGAGCAAATGGTCATATCATGAGCGGCATCAAACCCAGACTAGTGCGGTCCTTAAAGGAATCAAACACGCACTGGGTAGAGGTGCTCGACTCAGTACTATGGGGGCTGCGGACCACGCCGAATCGCACTACTAGATACACATCGTTTTTTATGGTGTACGGCGCAGAGGCGGTTCTGCCTTGCGACATAATTCATGACTCACCTCGAGTGCGCATGTACGAAGAAAAAGAGGCCGAGCTCGATCAGCAGGACAGTTTGGACGCCCTAGAGGAGGAGCGCGACGTGGCAAAATCCCGTTCCACATTCTATCAGCAACAGGCTCGAAGGTATCGAAGCAGAGAAGTACGGGCCAAAACCTATAACCAAGGTTGTCAGAATCGCGATTTTGAATCGGATCGGAGCTTCGATGGTAAGATCGCAAATCATAGAATCTTCACTATCAGGATCGTAGAAACGTAGATTCTATGAACTAAAATCGTAGAATCATAGGGGTTAGTTTGGATCGTAAAGTCATAGAATCGTACAACAGAATCGCGATTCTGACAACCTTGCCTATAACGTTGGCGAACTAGTTCTACGCCTGCCGGAGAAGAAAAAGAACAAGCCCAAGCCCAAATGGGAAGGTCCCTTCATTATTGACCAGGTTCTGACCGGTGGAGCGTACCGTCTGCGGGATGCATCGGACAATCGACTCGAGCCAAACCAATGGAACGCAACCAAACTCCGAAAAATTCTACGCCTAGTGCCGGACTCTATGTTCGTCTCCTTACCCCCATCAATTTTTTTGCATATCCGTTATCTGTCTTTTCTCTCTTTTTCTCTTCTTTTTTCTTCTCCTCAAGGCCTTAAAAGTCTAACTTGTGTCTTGACTACACAATCTTGATGCACTAACCGCGCTCATTATACCTGGGGGCTTCTTATACAGAAGCTTAATATAACTATTTTCTAGGCTTTATGCCCCACACATGTGTTCTTCTTCTTCATGTACCTTTTTTCGCCATTATATGCATTGATATGACTTAAGTTTTGGCCAAGCTGGGTTGCCTGGCTCTTGTATTTATGCCCTACATTCCCGTTAATTCGGCTAGGACATAAGGGGAGCACCTCTGCGATTTTTACTGCCGGGTCAGTCGGATGTGTACCTCAGGCTGGGTGAAGCTGAAAGCTAGCGTTCTTAAGGGAATATTCGGTCGGTGAACAAAAGATGACTTTTATTTATTTTGATATATGCCCCCAGATGTTTATAGTGTGCGTCTCTTATCGCAATTCGGACATGCACATTAGGGCATGCGTACCCAGGGAAAGGAACCCTTAACGGAACTATTCTCCCTGGAAGATGTTTCTTACTATCCATGTAATATAACATAACTAGTTGGGTACTTATCTATTCAAGCACTTATGACCCCTACGCCTGGTTTCCATGCATACCCCGGTTTTTACATAACCGAGTGGGTATTCGTATACACTCCGGACTATCGGGTCCAGAGGTCGAAGCGAAAAGGTCTGCCATGACAAATGATTTACAATCCGGCTAGGGACATTATATATCTCACTTCAAGTACACAGTCACTAAGACTGATTAAATTCTTCTTCTATACCATCCAATAGGCTGTCTAGTCTACAATCCTGTTGGGAATACTTTGCGGCTAATTCTACTTGGTCATACACCAAACTGACGGGGGTCTCTTTCCCATTGGGCCCCACAGGTCCAACCTCAGCTATGTGGTTTGGGTCAGCTTTGGTATATCGAGTCTTCACCATGGCCCAGGCTTCCCTTGCACCTTGTCAGGAGGCTGATATCTTCCATAATCGGAAGCGCCGCCGCGCTCCCTTGAGCTTCTCTATAAGCTCCCCCATTCCTACTGGCGGGGAGGCAGATGGCCATAATGCTTGGGCAATACCCTGCATCACCTACCGAACTTGTTCGTGCAGTTGTGAGAGCTCCGGTAGAAGATCACCCGCAGACCAGGCATCTCCTCCGCAGGATGAACCGTCAACATACCTGCATACATAACTCTGTTAGCCGGCTTCTTCGCCAAACTCTTTCAAAATTTTGTTCAAGCACTTACTGAAAATGCCGCGTCGAAGCCGCTTATTCTCCTTCACGGAGTCCGCAAGTTGGGCTCGGACATCTTTCAGTTCCACACCCAGTTGGATATTGGCGTCCTGGAGATTATTTTTCTCCTGCCTGACCCGCGTAAGCACGCGCTCGCTAGCATTTAGCTATCGATTAGCACATTGCGCATTCTCCGGTGCGGCCTCCGGATTCACTTCGGAGTGATCTGCAACATCTATTGCTAGATTTGCATGCCTGCCGCATACTATCTGGTACCTGTCATTCTTTGCAATGGAAGCAAGTGTTACCAGAGGGGGCCTTCTCGGACTCCTTCAAGGCGGCTACTGTGGCTCGTAGCTGGGCTTTGCACTCTTCCAGCTCTAGAGACAATTGGGTATTCTTCTCTATAAGAACCTGCACAAATAATGATCCTTAAATCAGTTGTGTCAACTGTTTCAAGTCTCAGGGGCTACTGATATATATAATTGTCAGATTTTCTTACCTGTATATCCTTTACATACTAGTCTGTGGCTCTGGCAAGACCGTTTTGAGCAGCACGGATGTACGCATCTCCTGAGTTGAAGGCATTGAACGCCTCTTGGGAGAAACAAGCGTCACGGAATACGGCCCGACGACGCCTGTGATTCATGGCGCTCTCCACCTTAGAATTTGTAGTGGATAGTCTATCCGCATCCTCTGTAGGAGGAGCATCCGGCGTTCACCCTGTGTTAGCTTCCGCCTCTATGTCCGGCCCTAGAGCCCGACTGGTGGAGACGTGATCGACAACCTCTTTGGATATAGTCCAGCGAGTGTTTTTCCTACTAGGAAACATGGACGTCATTATATTTTAAGAAATACGACAACCACGGAGTGAGGTTCTGTATCATACCTCTGCGCCAGCGTCTTAGTCCTGACCGCCTTCCTTTTTAGCCTACCCGGCTTCGGTGTCCCTTGTTGGCGAGTCACTGCAGGTTCGGCATGGCATCCAGAGGGCCTTCCCTGTAAAACACCATATGTGTACGGTAGGTGAAGTGCATAAAAGGGGATCCTTCTCGGAAGTTGGGACTCCGGTTTTTCTTACATGTGATGCAGGGAGTAGCCCAGGATAGTCGGCTATAATGGCCACCATGGCATCATCGCAGCTCAATTGATAGAATGTCCTGTCAATCAGCTCCACAAATATGTCCGGATCCTCTTCAAGTCCAGGATCGAGGGCCCGGTCAGGGTCCTTCGGTTGTGGAGGTGGGTTGTTGACCTCCCTTACGGCTTTTCGTAGTTCCTGCCATGAAACGGCAAGGTGAGTATTTATGATGAAGAATGTGGGAAGGTTGGGAGTAAAAAGTGACAGCTCACCCAGCTTGGGGGGTTGTACATGGAGAATCCATCCCGTGGCTTAATACGGATGAACTCCTCTTCCTCTCCCCTGAACAAATCGGACAATTTTTTTGCTAGAGCAGCAACTGAGTCCGGTCCCTTGCGCCCGCAGCGGGTAGCATCATCTTCCCTGTTGAAGCACCACATGGGGTGCCCACGATATTGAAGTGGCTGCACCCCCCGCATTATACATATTGACATAACCTCAATTATTGTCAGTCCTGATTGAGCCAGCACTTTTATCCGGCCCATCAGGTAAAGGACTTCTCCGTTATCTTCCTCCTGAGGGCTCTGTGGGCGCCAGCTTCGGCGTTTCTTCAAAGGGGCATTGTCGAACTCGGGAAGGCCAATCCGAATAGGATCTGGAAGGGGGACGTCCTCCATATAAAACCACTCCGAAGGCCAGTCTTCGGACGTCTTCTTTGGGGCACCGGACATGTATTCGATCCCGGTGATGCGCCATATTTCGGCTCCGCCCACTTGATATATTGACCCCTCCTGTGTGTGGGGCACAAGGCAGAATAGCCTCTTCCATAGCTCGAAATGAGCTTCACAGCCCAAAAACAGCTCACAAAGAGCAACGTAACTAGCGATGTGTAATATGGAACCGACGGTGAAATTATACAACTGGAGGCCATAAAACTCCAAGAGCCCGCAGAGGAACGGCTGGATCGAAAATCCAAGTCCCCTTAGTAAATAAGCGACAAGGCATACCCGCTCCCCCTTGGAGGGATTGGGGAAGCTCTCCGCTTGCTCCCCGCCATTATAGGTGGCGAGCCCGGCTCGAACGGGGACCATATACACTGGAGGGAGAAATCCCTGGGTCTGTAACTCTACTAATTGGTTGTGCGGGACGGAACAGTTCTCCCAGCCACCGGGCTTAGGGCTACGGGAGAGGGAGGAGGAGCTACGATGGCCATCCATGTTGGAATGGATTTTTCCGAGCGCGCTCTGATGGATACTCGCCGTGGGAGGATGCTGTGGTCTGGATCTAAGCATTCTCGTCTCTTTAATATACAGTTCACTTACATGGCTAGGGTGGTGAATGTAAAAATGCCCTGGCTCCTCGCATTCGCTCGACACGTGGAAGATAGCCCTTATTGGGCGCGGAAGCCAAGAAGTGCAACATTTATGGGGAGCCGGACACTACTCAGTAGATATTCAGAATTTGGAGAAGAACCCGCCTTGCAATGCCGAAGACAAATCTGCGCGCCGAACTCATCGTCATTGAAGCCCGGTTCAGGGGCTACTGAGGGAGTCCTGGATTAGAGGGTCTCCGGACAGCCGGACTATATCCTTTGCCGGACTGTTGGATTATGAAGATACAAGATTGAAGACTTCGTCCCGTGTTCGGATGGGACTTTCCTTGGCGTGGAGGGAAAGCTTGGCAATACGGATATGTACATCTCCTCCCTTGTAACTGACTCTATGTAACCCTAGCCCCCTCCGGTGTCTATATAAACCGGAGGGTTTAGTCCATAGGACAATAAAAATCATACCATAGGCTTGCTTCTAGGGTTTAGCCTCTACGATCTCGTGGCAGATCAACTCTTGTAATACTCATATCATCAAGATCAATCAAGCAGGACGTAGGGTATTACCTCCATCGAGAGGGCCCGAACCTGGGTAAACATCGTGTCCCCTGCCTCCTATTACCATCCGCCTTAGACGCACAGTTCGGGACCCCCTACCTGAGATCCACCGGTTTTGACACCGACAGCCTACTTCGTGAAGATCTACCCGAGTGAGGCAAGTCCTTCGTGGGCGACGGCCATGGTGGGATAGACAAGGTTGCTTCTTCGTGGACCCTTCGTGGGTGGAGCCCTCCGTGGACTTGCGCAACCGTTACCCTTCGTGGGTTGAAGTCTCCATCAACGTGTATGTACGATAGCTCCACCTATCGAAACCACGCCAAAAATCTCCGTGTCTCCAATTGCGTTTGCACACTCCAAACTCCTCCCTTTACCTTCATATGCAATTGTTTTACTTTCCGCTGCTATACTCTTAGAATTACATGTGTAGGTTGATTGCTTGACTTGTGCTAAGTTGCTAAAATCTTCCTAGAACTAAAATTGGGAAAAGGCTAGATTTTTATTTGGTCAAGTAGTCTAATCACCCCCCCCCCTCTAGACATACTTTCGATCCTACACCCACAAGGACCTCAAGACGATCAATAAAGTGTAGGAACTTGTGGATGTTGTCCTAGTCAACTTCAGTGCCATCAGTAACAACCGAGTTGTTACAGAATAACAAACGAGTAGCCTCCTTAACTCTGAAAAAACCTACACGTGCCACCGATTATAAGAAAATATTAGTTAGAAGTAGCATCTTTGTGAGAGATTCGTTGCTACTTCTAAAGTTAAATTGTGATTAGTTAGACAGAACAGGTGGATTAAGAAGTAATTGAGGCAACAAGCAAGTACCAGATACAAAACTAACATGGATGAACAATTGGAACGACATCGGGGTGGACGATCGCAGTGAAGATGAGAACAGGTTCTGCTATTTCCATCAACATTCGTGCGCCAACTTTCATTCCATAACACTTGAGAAAGTATCCAAGTTCGGCCATAAAAAAGCAGCGATCTTCTTCATTCATGAACCCAACTCGGAACTTATATCCATGGCTTGTCTTCACTGTGACCATTAAACTGGTGTATTCAGTTATGGCAAAGCCGAGCATCTTGAGTACATGTGTTCTGGCAGAGCAAATAATGCACTGCAGGAAAAATAATATGAGAACACAATGTATTCCCTATCCAAATCTAGAAATAACTTCTTCCTTCACGTAAGTGTTGACCATCGTACTAGTAGTACCTTTTATCCAAATATAGCAATCCAAATTTCCAAATTAGTCGACAGCATGTTCAAAAAAACCCCACCCTCCCAGATAGAAAAGAGGATTCTAGGAACATACTGTGCGTGTTTTAAAATCCTGTGTTAGGATGAGAAGGAACAAGTGTGGTGTCTCGCTGAGGGCGCAGAAACCTGTAGGGTCCTCGCACTTTGGGCACTGCAAATGAAACACACTAGATTCAGTAGGAAGAAAAATGCATCAACGGCGGCGCTGCCATCCTAGGATTACCCGCGACCAAGGGACTTGGATTTATCGGGGATGGATGAAGAATTCTTACCTGGTTCTCCATGAGAAAACCCTATGCAATCGCCGAGAGGGGGTTTTCTCTGAACAAGCACACGAGGGAGAAGGGGATTCAGGCCCAATGAAATATTGCCGCTTCGTCCGTCCAGCTTACTGCTAAAGCTGGAAAGGGGGCTTGTGATTTGACGGCTCATTGGGCATTACCGCGGCGCTACGACCGGGGTGTGTCTACCTTGCAGTTGTGCACTCTAATTTTTGCATATGGAACGTGGACCCCGTTATCGGATGCCCCACATATCAGCGAAAGGAAGTAGAAAGACAGGAGTAACTAGTTACACATAAATATATTTTTGACAGAGAGATACTCCCTCTGTAAAGAAATATACAAATCTTTTATATCACAACTTTATAAAAAAGAAAAATCAAGGGGAATATATATAACATATATAATTATAAAAAATAGAGTTGTTTTTAACACAGTATAGACGAGTTGGTGATGACAGTGTGCCTGCCATCATGCAATATAGGCCGTCCGATTTATATCTGATGGATAGGAAGGAAACTATGGCAATTTTGCAAAAAGGCACCCACACACCTCTCCACATTTGCAAATAAGGCCTTCCCTCGGTCATCCTTTTCTCTCACAAGATAAAATACTCATACAAATGCATCTTGATGTTACGTGCAACGCACGGGCATTATGGGGGTTCAACTTTGAATATAATACTTAGACAGGCTCACGATTCTAGACTTTGGACCGCAGGCCCACCCTGCATGTTTGGGGGCCCATGTGTTCAACCTCAGCTCTTTTCATATTGCAAGCAATCGGTACAATGCTGGTTTTAGATGCCGTCGCAAGGCGAATACACAAAATTGAATAAAGCACGACAGTTGTTGGAATGAAATTGAACGACAGTTCCTAACCAACAATGAGAGTTGCAATTCTATCAATGATATACCATGCGATAAATAATACCGTCGTATTACTTATACACACAGGACACCTGTTTCACCATGCCAGATTATTACATCAAAATCTCTCGGGGGATATATCAGTTCGGCAGTTGTGTGCTGCTATTGAAGAATTTCAAAGTTGATTTGGACCAGCTCTCCTTGCCGAGAAAGTTCGATTTTGAGATCATCCCCTACCGCAAGATATGATTTAGATTTGAACTTTGACCATCCTTTAGCATCAATCCTCATGCGACCATCCTTTGTACTTATGGTATATTGAGCAAGTTCATTCACACCAAGTGCAGTCTGTTGCCGGTGCAACTACTCATTCAATTGCCGCTGCACGGGCCGGAGAAGATGCAAGTGCAAGTGTTGGTGCAGGTGTCGAAGCCGCTGCTGCTGCCGGAGATGGTGCTCCTTGTAGAGATGTTGCCGGTGTTGGAGCAGGTGCCAGTGTCGATGCCCGATCCTCCGGTAGATCAGCCCTGGATTGTTGAATGACTCCTTCGTTGCTCTAGGAATTCTTTGTTTGCAAACAAGAAGACATACCCAAACAGTTAGATCAACATAGTGAATCATGCGAAACAACATGGAAAGAAAAAAGAATGAAGCACTTGGGCAGCCAATGCTTACCAAGAAGGTGGACATGTCGGTTTTTGTAAGGACTTTGGTATATGAAGTGAGAACTGCAGCCCAGTCTATTGCCTGTACAACTACTCGTTTGATTGCCGCTGCATGGGCCGGAGCAGATGCAAGTGCAAGTGCTGGTGTCGGTGTCGAAGCCGCTACTGCCGCCGGAGATGGTGCTCCTTGTAGAGCTGGTGCCGGTGTCAGAGCAGGTGCCAGTGTCGATGCCCGATCCTCCGGTAGTACAGCCTGATCCGCTGACGCGGTCGGTGCCCAATCCTCAGCTGGATCAGATTGAGCTGCTGCCGCTGTCAGTGCTAGAGCAACTGCCGGTGCTAGATCCGTTGCTGAAGGTGGTACCGATGTGCGAGACAGCGGCGATCATGTCTCGTCTGCTATGATCAGCTTTCTAACTTGACTAGGCTCCATGACCGTGATCCAGTTTTTTTCTTCATTTCTTTTAAACACGAGAAGGACTAATTATGGTGTTTTTGTTAAACCAAACTGCAGTTCATCATAGGGATTCAGCTTGTACTCAGACAACAGACTGGTCCAATTTTTTCTAGTAATATAAGTGATGGACAGTGCCTTCGTTACTGACACGACATAAGAAGTGAAACCTGCAAAAATAGCCATTGTAGAGCAAACCAAACGGTTTATTCTGTGATGAATGTCACATGACAAAACCTGCATTGTAAAATTGCAGGAAAAGAAAGAAAACATGACATTAAATCAATAAGATTTAGATAGTAAATCAAGAAGATTTCCTTGATGTGACACGAGTGAATCCTTACCAGGAAATCACTATGTTGAAGTACTAAACAGAAGATTGATCGTCCAACTATGGGTGGCATGCAGGGGCCCCGCCTACTCCCACAAGCAGGACAGTCCAAAGGTCATGACAAGTCGTATGGACCAAACATCCATGGGACTGGAAATCCTAGTGGGTGCGATAAACCCTGCAATGCATACAGATATTGGAGTGTAACCATAATTGATAAACCGTGCTCACAAAAAAGATGATCTTGATACTTCAAAATATACATACTGTATTGAGTGGACAGACATTAGCGTAGACCGTTCTTAGGACTAACCACACACCAAAAGCGGCAGTACTAATAAACAATATAGGGTTCACAAACACAAATCAAGTACTGAACAATAGTACTTACTACAAACAAGCAAAGTTGCACTAATTAAACTCTACAGACTATTTCTTGCCACCAACCTACAGGATGAACCCCGCATAACTGACTAGGCCATGGACTTCATGAGATATGTCTACATCCACCATCACCATCTCGTCAACCTTGGAGAACCTAACAGAGTGGTCTTTCCATTCTGTAACGCCCTCGATGCGGCTATAGCTCCCACGTGTCGAGGCACGACTTAGAGACATAACCACATTGAAAGCAATGTCGCAAGTTAGGCAATCATTACAACATCCCATGTAATATATATAGAATAAAAGGGGAGATACATAGTTGGCTTACACTCGCCACGTCACATCAAAGTACATAAATAACATATATCATCCAAACACTCATGGCCCGACTATGGCGCCAAAATAAAAGACAACCCAACAAGCGACATAGGTCCCGATCACCCCAACTGGGCACCACTACTGATCATCAGGAAAAGACACATAGTAACACCGAGAATCCTCGTCGTACTCCCACTTGAGCTCAAGCGCGCCATCTGGAGCTGTATCATCTGTCCCTGCATCTGGTGTAATAGTAATCTGTGAGCCACAGGGACTCAGCAATCTCGCACCCTCGCGATCAAGACTATTTAAGCTTAAATAGGTAGGATGGGGTAAATGTATGAGTGGAGCTGCAGCAAGCGACTAGCATGTATGGTGGCTAACTTATTCGCAAAAGAGAGCGAGAAGAGGAGGCAAGGCGCGAGCGATAAACTAGAGAGCAACCTGCGCAAACATAACTCCAGCACCGTGTCCACTTCCCGGACTCCTGCCGAGAAGAGGCCATCACGGTAGCACACACGGTTGATTCATTTTAATTAATTAAGGTTCAGGTTATCTACAACCGGACATTAACAAATTCCCATCTGCCCATAACCGCGGGCACGGCTTTCGAAAGTTCAATCCCTGCAGGGGGTCCCAACTTAGCCCATAACAAGCTCTCACGGTCAACGAAGGAATAGACCTCCACCTGAGACATTCCGATCAGACTCGGTATCCCGGTACAACAAGACATTTCGACAGGTTAAAACAAGACCAGCAACACCGCCCGAATGTGCCGACAAATCCCGATAGGAGCTGCACATATCTCTTTCTCAGGGCACACTCAGATGAGCGCTCCATACAACTAAAACCAAACCTCGAGTTTCTCCGAGGGGGCACTGCACAGGACTCTAGTTCGGACCAACACTCAGAGGAGCACTAGCCCGTGGGGGGCTAAAATAAAGATGACCCTCGGGCTTCGGAAACCCAAGGGAAAAAGAGGCTAGGTGGCAAATGGTAAAACCAATGTTGGGCATTGCTGGAAAAGCTTTAATCAAGGCGAACTATCACGGGGTTCCCATTATCACCCAACCGCGTAAGGAACGCAACAATCCGGGAACATAACACCGATATGACGGAAACTAGGGCGGCAAGAGTGGAACAAAACACTAGACGAGAGGCCGAGCCTTCCACCCTTTACCAGGTATATAGATGCATTAAGATAACATGGCAATATAATGATATCCCAACAAGTAAATAAATGTTCCAACAAGGAACGACTCCAATCTTCACCTGCAACTAACAATGCTATAAGAGGGGCTGAGCAAAGCGGTAACATAGCCAATCAACGGTTTGCTAGGACAATGGTGGGTTAGAGGTTTGACATGGCAATTGGGAGGCTGACAAGCAAGTGGTAGGCATCATAGCATTGGCATAGCAAAAGAGCGAGCAAACTAGCATAGCAAAGATAGTAGTGATTTCGAGGGTATGATCATCTTGCCTGCAAAGTTGTCAGAGTTGACCGGATCCTCAAAAGCAAACTCAATGGGCTCCTCATTAACGAACTCGTCTCCCGGCTCTACCCAAACAACACAGACAAGCAACAAGGATACAATCAACCACGTGCAAACTCAAGCAATAATATGCAATGATGGTATGCTATGCGGGATGCGATGCGGGATGCAAAATGCAAGATGTGACAGGAAATGCATGAACCTGGCCTCAACTTGGAAAACCAAGTGTGCCACTGGAAAGATGGGATAAAATCGCTTGAAAATGATATAAAGAACGCCGGAATCGGAGTTACGGTTTGGAAATGGCAAGCGTTTTAAGATATGACACCGGTCTGCGATTTACAGCAAGTAGGCATCTAAATGCAATGCAACGAACATGCTACAGCACCCAAACATGACAACAAAATACATGGCAGGGATGCACACAAGATACTTAACAAAACACTAGCACTGAGCCACAGCCAATTCATCAATTATGAGGTTCAAACAAGCATGGCAAAAACGCAAATGCAAAACAGATTCCAGACTTAGTGAAATTAACACTTGTCTGAAATTTCAGATCATGAAGCCCTCTTCGGAGCAGCAAAACAACATGATACATGACCTGATTATGATAAGTAAGAACATGACATGGAGCTACTCAACAAGCTTAACAAAAGTCCCCAAGTGACCTGGGGCCAAAAGGGATCACAAAATATACTAACAAGCACACGAACATAGCTAAAACACAATCAGTTTCCAGACTTTGTGAAAACTGAGACATGCTGAAACATAACTCACGAAGGCATGTAAACGAGCTTGATGCACTCACTACGGTGCAAGTCACGGCAAGGCAATCATATATCCATTAAGAAGGCACAAAATTCTAGCTAGACATGGCAAGAACAATGGCATAGCATGCACGGATCAACTACAATAACATCGGCAAAATCGCAAACAAGTTGACGATCTGCCCAGATTTACCACGAAGCAAAAGTAGAGCTCGATTGACTCAAGCTAGACTACTCCATATGTGCAAACAAAGACATGGATGGATAGAGCATAACATGATTAACAAAACTCCTTTATTGATCATCCTCAAAAGAGGCATGGATCACTAGGAAACAGCAAGAACATATGGCATCATGAACTAAATAATCCCAGACTTAGTGAAATCCACTAAGTCCCTGAAAACAGATTTACCGGGTGACTCACTTTGCAAGCTTGCACAAGTCACCACACACATCCTAAAAATGCATGGGTTGCACCTCTGGAAAGAAGACAAAATGCTTAACAAATCATATGAAGGACTCACAGGTATATCATGCACACAACAATCATGGCAAAAATGACAAAAGTCTAAGATAAACTAGCAGATCTGACAATTATCTCACGAAGCCTCCTTCTAGCAGCATTTCGGGCATCAAGATGAACTCAAATGAAAATGATGCAATGGAATGAAATGATGTACTCGTCGAGACGAACATTTTGATATACTTTATGTCCAAATCGGAGCTACGGCTGCGGAGATATGGCAGGTCAAATTTAGCACAAAAATTAAGGGGAAGAGGTTAAAAGTCAACCGTTAGGGTTCAAAATATATCAGATCTCAGATCTGAGATCCGGTGCACTGTTCATGGCGCGGATGTCGAGGTCGCCGGAGTCGGACTTGAAGCTCGCCGGAGATCGAGGTGGGAGGAGGAGGCCGGGTGGCTGGAGTGGCGAGGGGCGGCGTGGTCGGTGGCGCGGATGCCGAGGGACGGCGGCGGCCGGTGGCGGAGCCGCGGAAGCCAAGGCGGGGCGGCGCGGCTGCCGGAGGCGCGGTCACCGGAGTTGGCACGGCGGCGGGGACTCGGCCGGGCTCGGGGAAGACGAAGGCGGCGCGGGTGGCGGGGACTCGGGCCCGGTCGGGGAAGAAGAGGGCCGGCCCCGGGCTCTCGCGGGCCGGCGGCGGCGGGCGATGAAGTGGGCACGGAGGCGCCACATGTCGCGTCGTGGATGGCGGAGGCGGGCGGCGGCGGCGATCCGGACGTGTCCGACCGGACAGAGAAATGTCCGGCGGGACGAGAGGTGGGTGGATCTAGGGTTTCATCCGTGATTCGAATGGGGGGAGCTATATATAGGCATAAGTGGAGCTAGGAGAGTCCAAATGAGGTGCGGTTTTCGGCCACGCGATCGTGATCGAACGCTCTAGGAGATGGAGCAGAGTTTGGTGGGTTTTGGGCCAAATTGGAGGGGTGTTGGGCTGCAACACACACGAGGCCTTTTCGGTCCCTCGGTTAACCGTTGGAGTATCAAACGAAGTCCAAATGGTACAAAACTTGACAGGCGGTCTACAGGTAGTAAACCAAGGCCGCAAGACAAGTCTCGGGCCAATCTGGAAATGTTTAATCCCCACACATGGAAGAAAGCTAGAAATGACCACCGGAGGAGAACGAAGTGCCGGAATGCAAAACGGACAATGGGGAAAATGCTCGAATGCATGAGATGAACATGTAAGCGAATGCAATGCACATGATGACATGATATGAGATGCATGAAAACGAAAACAACACACGGAGACAAAGACCCGAACCCGAGAAATAAATATAACTTAACGCTGGAAACGGCAAGAGTTGAAGTACAAATTGGGAAAGTTATATCCGGGGTGTTACACACTCATAAACATGATGATGAAGATAGGCCGTATCAGATTTGTTGGGAAGCTTTACAAGAACCACACCCTTCATAATTGAAGGCATAGCCAGGAAATTGTTGTGGTCAAGTACAGCCTCGAGAACACGCCTGACAATAATGCTACAGGAAAACACTAGTTCAGGACACGTGGCGACAAGGACATATCAGCTGGATAGTTTAGCAGTAGAACTCATCCTCAGGTCTTCCAGTTCACATGGCATGAATTTGAGAACTTCATATCCACCGCGGACCTTGTTCCAATTCAAACAGAAACCATATTTTATTACTACCTCCGTTCAGAAATATAAGATGATCTTCGATATTATACTCCATATATGACTACATATACGCACAGAAATGAGTGAACAAAGACACTAGAACATGCCTTCAAAGGCATGAGAGCAGAGGGATTACTTGCAATGTCCATAACACAAGTTACTGAGGCAAATATACCCTCTTCAAAGGTAGCATTGATGTTCATAAAGTACTCCCTCCGTCCCAAAATTCTTGTCTTAGATTTTTCTAGATACGGATGTATCAAGTCACATTTTAGTATTAGATACATCCGCATCTAGAAAAATCTAAGACAAGAAATTTGGGACAGAGGGAGTAGTTGAAAGTAATCTATAAGAAATCAGTGTCAACCTCTCGCATGTTTTGGTCAAAAGACGAATTTAGAACCGTCATTTGGCACACAAAAAACACATGCAAGATCACCCAGAAAGTTCTACTACTAGTACTAGTACTGCGTGTTAGATGAAAAAACATGATCAAGATTGAGAAAAAGATCGTCAAGAAGAGATATTACCTGGACTTGCTTAATGAGGGATCCCGGAGAGGGGGGCTTGGACAAGGCGATGGCTTTGAGCTTGTTTGCGGTAATCTCGGCGGGGTGCTTGCGCTTCTTCGTACCATGAGCCTCGACGGTTTTCGCCAGAGCCATAGAAATCACTTCGGCCGGTGCTCCAGCGTCCATCAAGAAACTTTCAAATAGAAATAAAAGAAAAGAAACCATAATCACAAACCCAAAAGAAGAACGGAGAGGGAGTTATAGGATCAGTCTCGGGGTTGCAAGACCGGGCCTTGGCCAAAATCAACACCATTGATGCGCTCACCTTTCCTTCTTTGGGAGAGAAGAACAATGGCAGAAGCAGGTCGGGGTTTTGTTGAAGAAATGAGGAACAATATGAGGGAGAAGCGAGTTGGGTAGAGAGGAAGCTGATAGAGAAGAGTGAAATGATGGTTGCTTCGTCCGTCCAACTTACTACTGGAAAGGAGGGGGTTTTGTGATTTGACAGCTCATTGGGCATTACTGCGGCGCTTCGATCGGGGTAGTCTACCATCACTCTACTACAGAGTAATTTAGTGCATGGTTGGTGGACCCCGATGCTGGCTGTCCCACACGTTGGCAAAAGTGAGTAAATTAGTGCATGGCTGGAGGAGGATCGACACGGTAGAGTGTGTCCACTATTTTTCTGAAGAAAAAAATGATTACAGCAAGCGTTTCCACTCTTATAATGGAGGAGTGTGAAACACGGCAGCCACTTGAAGATACACAGTGCTCCTACTACTAGGCATCTGGAGTGGTTCATACGTCGGTACTACATAATCTTGTTGCTAGTGTAGTAAGATATGATGACAACAAATGATGTTGTGCACATGTCAACTATATGAACAGTAATGTAGTAACATAGTACTGCTTTTTTGACTGTCCGATCAAGAATGAACGGCGAGATCAATGTTAACATAACTAGGTCTACAGCGCACGAAGAGTACGGTGCTACAGTACTCCACGAAACATGAACCATATGAAGCATGAATAGTGTTAGGCAGGGTGTATGAAGGGTGCACGGGATGGGAGCAAAACTTCCCTTCTCGACCCACTTTTGGGTGTTTGGCAGAGTGCATGAAGGGTGCATGAGTCCACACTAGTAGTTTAACACAAATACACGAAGAGGAAACAACTATATTGAGATGAGAATGCAACCAAACACACACACACACACGCTTTGTGCTACAGTGACTGATATGCACCGTCTGAGTTTGATCCAACGGTCATGTTGCGCCGAGACATGGACATGCCCATGCAGAGGGCGCCTAAACACCACCGAAGTCCCTCTTCTTCTCGAGGCGCACGACGTTGGTGATGGAGGGGGCGAAACGGCTGAAAGGCAATGCAATCTACGGGAAGGCGGAGGGGGCCAGCCGAGGAGTGGGGAATCTTTTGGTTTTCACCATGGTAAAACACCAGTCAACGACTTCTCACATCAGGGAGCAGTGGGTTTTACAGGCGGAGTCATCGTGACTAATTGTTGTCGCGCCTGCTCCTGTCAATCAAAAAAATTAAAAATCCTGCCGCACCTGCTCTCGTCAATCAAAAAATTAAAAATCCTGCCGCACCCAAACACCAGAGCAACGTCGGGGTGGATATTTAAATTTACCTGTCGGCAAGTAGATAAAAAAGGGGTGAAAAAACAAATGTGGCGGCGGCCTAGCTAATCGGTCGAACTAGCCCAACTAGCTAGCCACCGTGCTTCACTGATGTACTCGGCGAGAAAGGTGGTCTTTTGTGATTTGACGACTCATTTACTTGCTTTGGCGAAAACGCGCGGTAGGGTGTCCCACGTCAGGAAGAATATATGCGTGCACCACCCGGGAGGACCCCGAAACTGCGCGGTAGGGTGTGCCATGTCTCGGCATGGAGGAAAAATGTGCGTGTAAAAATATACTATACCAGACGTAGTACCTATGGTTCGACCTCGGGACCTAGCCAGTCGGTCGAAAACACCCCACTAGCCACACGGCTTCATCATGCTAACGTGGCACGGAGGATAGGTGTGGTTAGCTCCGTCTCGACCAGCCATAACGTCTCTTGTTCTAGGCGATTCCTCTATTTTCAAAGCTTTTTTTAGTTGTAATAACACCATGGCAAGCTAGCACCGCTCTTCGTGTGTGCCCGTGCAAAGGTTATACGATGGAGAGAAGAGAGAGATCGCAGACCTGGGACCCACCAGTAAGTGAGTCAACGATCATGCACGTGTTGACGAGGCACTCACTCTACTCTACTCAACGTAATACTATATAAAATCAAGTTATGGGACAAAGCCAACAACCTTTGTTGTTTCAGGCTATCGACTTACGCTTTGTAGTCCAGGTTGCCAGTTCGAATCTCGTCTTTCAGATTTGTTAGTTTTAGGTCCAAATTTGATTAATGACAAGTGGGACCCCCGTGTGTTGTTCCGATATTTCAGTGTAGGATGGTTTTTTTGAACAAACACTTTGCGCGATTAGACAAGTAACGACACGAGTTACACGTATTTTGCAAGTTTACGGACAAAAATGACAGCGGCATAGAATATCACATCCACCCCGCAGCTTAGATGCTATGGTGATACGAGTTTTACACCGTTGGAAGTGAGATCCAATGGCTTGGGAGTAGTCTTTGTAATTATGCGCAATTTCCAAACTCTCCAAAGGTTTTTTTGCAAATAAAACATTCAGGCCTCATGTGTGCTATTGCATCTTGGATCCAACGGCTCCCCGTTGCTCATATTAGGTGCTCCCCATAGCTTAATTACCCGCTACGGTGATATGAGCATCTAGGTCGTATGATCAGTGATCAGATGGAACATGCGTAGTACTTGTACTTTACACGCAATTTCCAAACTCTCTCAGCCGTATATTGCAAAAACATTCAAACCTCCTACTGTGGGCCGTTAGATCTCCGTGAACTCGTATCACCATAGAATCTACGGTGCGGGAGCACCTCATATTCTCCCGTGCGAGAAAACATAAGGTTCTCTCGCAGCTTGGATGATACGGTGATACGAGCTTCGAGGTCGTTTGATCTGAGATCCAATGGCATATGAGCAGTCTTCGTGCTTATAAGCAGTGGCCGAACTCTTTGGGGGCTTTTCTACAAAAAAAACATTCGAACCACCGAGGAGGTGTTGGGTCACAAATCCAACGGCTCCGAAGAGCTTGTATCACCAAAGCATCTATGGTGTGGTAGCACATGATATTATTACATCCAAGAGAATATGATGTCCTCCTTCATCTTAGATGCTACGGTGATACAAGCTTCGAGGTCGTTGGATATGGGATCCAAGGGCATCTGAGTAGTTTTTGTACAAATTGTGTGCAATTCTCAAACTCATCAAGGTTTCCTGTAAAAATATTAAGACATCATGTGAGCTGCTATATCTCACATCTACAAGCTCTAAGCAACTCGTATTGGCATATAGCATCTAAGGTACGGGGCACATGATATTCTCCCGGGGAGGAGGGGTGGAGGGTGCACAACCAATCTGTGGTTGGGAGGCTGGGGACAAATATAATCTAAACAACCCTAAAGAGAGCTTCACAATTTTATATAAGGTCGAGGGGTTGACCCCCGACAATCATAGCTCCGCCTAATTAAACACAACATTTGCATGTACTATAGTACTAGACTTAATATTCATGTTTCATGTTCATTTTAAATATTGAATTGAGGACCATGCATGTCTTATATTTTACTCCCTTCGTTCCTAAATATTAGTCTTTTTAGAGATTTCAAATGGACTGGCACATACGGATGTATATAGACATATTTTAGAGTGTAGATTCACTCATTTTGCTCCGTATGTAGTCACTTGTTGAAATCTCTAAAAGACTAATATTTAGGAACAGAAGGAGTATTTTTGAATTCGTGTCATACATGCATGGTTTGGAAAAATAGATGCACTATACTTATTGGATTGTTGTTGTGTTCGTGTGTGTGTGGTCATATGCTTGATACATACAAAGTTTTCTCACCTCCATATTGTTCATCTTTTAAATTTGAATTTGCATTGAAAAACTTACTAGGGATTACCATGAAATGTGAAATCCACGTTGAGGTCACTATATCACAAACTCACTCTAATTCAACAACTCGTCATAAATCAATTACCACGTTGAGATTAGTATTTGCAAGGAAAAGACGGGCATTGTAATACACATAGATTCGTTCGGCAATTCAAAAGGTTCCTTTCGTATTCTTGAATGGTAGGACTCAACGGCGTACCAGCCAGACCTTGACTCGTGTTGATCCTAAAAAACCGGGCTCGTGTCCTTCTGGTGGCGTGCGTGGTACGCACATTAAGCAACCCCAACCAGTCAAGCCTCCGCGTTTCGAGTCGAAATATCTGGCGGCCAGAATTCCAGCCCTAGGAAATTCCCCTCATGTCCCCGGTCCATAATGACTACTGATGAACAACGAAGGGATGCTTTAGTAACTTGACAACGTTACCTACCGTGCCGAGCACGGTTCCATTCCCTCGGTCGCCGCTTGCCAAGGTCATCCGACAACTGCATTGCCTAGTACTACTACTACACCAGGATGAGCACAGAATTGAGCCCGTTTGTTCGTGCCTAGTACTTGAGTTAATATATTAGGCAATGCACTGGTACAGAGGGATTATCCTTTTACTCTGCATATATAACTTGTCTGAAGTCTAACTAATCAAAATGTTTGACCAAATCCTTTCTTAAGAAATACAACAGGAAAGATGTATGGCTTGCAAATTTATTGCATGATGCAGGTTATGATATTGTTTCGAATCCTGGATCTTAAATTTCAGAAAATCGAAAAGTGACCATAAATTCTTGAAACTGAGCATGTTCACGTGATATGGCACAAATATTACTTCGTAATTTTTTTCTTCAATTTGAGACAAGATGCTTATGACAAGTTACACAAGTGAAGAGCCAAGGTATTTTGGAACAAAGACCTATCACATTAAGGCGAACGCTTTCACTATTGAAACCGTGGGTGTTTACGTGCCGCCACGAGTCCCGCTTCTCATCGGCAGGTGCCGTTCGAGCAAGCGTGTGAGTCGACGGGAGGCGTGTGAGCAGACCGCTGCGCCGGCTGACAGGGAGGCGTGCGAGCAGACCCGTGTGTAGGCTCACTGGGAGGCGAGCCCTTTGACCAGGCTCTGCTGCCCACCTTCATCCCAACTGCTCCCACTTTTAATGTCTCCGGTGCTGCAGTTTAAAATCAACCCCGCACTACCCGGTATCGCTACAATCTTCTCTCTTCCTCTCCGATTCTCCTGTTGTCTACCTCCAACCAGCCTAACCTAAACGTACGCCCTGCCGCATCACAATGGTTTGCCCTTAGTCTTCGAATTTCATGAGGAAGACACCCAGCTGGATTCTCAAGAACATAAGGTGCTTTGGGACGAGCTTGAACTGGCCTTGTGGGAAGACGCCGCGCATGTCCCCGCTCTCATTCCGGCTCCCGTCGCCCCGACAGCGCAAGTGCCCATCCCTGTGGCATTGATGGGCTAGGAGCCGCACATTGTCGCCGAGCTTGATGCCACGAGGTTCCACGAGGTCCCCACCGACTTTCACGCGCCCGTGCACCAATCAGCGCAAGTGCTCGCGCGTGCACTGATGCGCACGCCCAGGTTGGTGCCCGTGCACATGCCAGCGCATGCGCCTGCGCGTGCACTGACATGCGTGCCTGTGCCGGTGCCCGTGCACACGAATGTCTCCGCTGCGCCCTTGATAGCAACTGTCCCCGCGCGGGTGCCAGTGCCCCCTCAGCGGCATGGATGGCCGCCGTTGACCGCTTCCTTGCACCAACGCCAGTCGCCTCCTCCCGCCAGTTGACTCGCTCCGAAGTCCAAAACATTTTGACCTTCCTTGAAGCTAGGCCAACGCCCAAGAGTACGCCAACAATGGCGCAAGGCGCTGCCGTCGCCGTCGGTCAGTGGCCCGACGACACACAGAGCACGGCAGAGGAGCTGCTTCCCACCGCAAGACGCCCCCGCCGACGTCGCGTAACCTAAATTTGCCATGAAAAACGTTCGGATTGCCGTGCTTAAAATCCAAACATTTATCATTTCTGTTTATTTCAGATTGATCATCGTATAATTTAAAGTCAGAGTCAGACTGAATGAAATCTATGGTTTGATCGATTGAATGTTCTGCTAGAGCCGTATCAAATTTAATATAAAACGTCATCAAGCCACATGTATTCCTTGTCATCCAACGACCTAGACTGCTTCAATTTCGAGCGCTCAACACGTTTAGCATGCAGTTAATTTCATGCCAAAAATAGTGCTAATCACATAATAACACGAAAATAATATCATACTTAATATCCGCATGCACTTAATATACTTCCAAATTAACGTGCATTGCACGTACACAGTGACTAGTGCTGCTAGTACGTGAAGCTGGTGCCGTAACTTGTGAACACATCCAGATATGGTCAACGGCGACATCGCCCGCGAGTTCTTCATGTTTGCCCATGCGTCTAAACACAGAAGGGGAGGAGCGAGAGAGAGCACACAAGGAACCCACCAGTAAGTGAAGGCAAATAGTACTAAAAATAATATTACATGTTATCCATTAAATAGGCTGTGGTAATATAAAAACATTATGTGAACAAAGGGAGGTACAACAAACATTGTTGTTCTACATATGTTGCCTATTGACGTGCGGCTTGAAGGCCATGGTCGCATGTTCGATCCTCGTCCTTTATTTTTAAATTTGTATATGGGTCCAAATTTGTTTCATGACATGTGGGCCCCTCTGTGTGTAGTTTGTAGCACTTTAACTTGTGGGTCGAAATTTGTTCCATTCCAAGTGGACTATCGGTGTGTAGTTTTGTTAGCTTATTTATAATAATTAAAGAGAACAACAGAGTTTTTTTTTGCAATAATACCATGGTGCGACGTTGAAGGCGAGAAAGGACGTGCGAGAGAGCGATGATCGAGCCAGAGGGAAATCAACTAGGGGAGTTGCGGGGGTTGCAACGGTGTTTGGAGTAGTTGTGGGCCGAATGCTACGAAAATATAATCTAAACCGACCGGAATAAATGCCTACACAAATTAATCCAAGGTTGGAGTGCCCCTCGCAATGTAAATAGCTCCAGCTTTGCAAGGGATGGAGAGGTAGCTTCAATGTGTGGAAGATATAGCGTGAGAAAGCGAGGTCAATCGAGAGACATATAGATAGAGAGACAAAGTGAGTGTGATCCGACATTCATTGAACAGATATATATGCTCTGGAGAGATATTGTCCGATTGAGATTATGGCAAGGGTGAGGGATGTACGATAGAGCTTGAGAGATGATCCAGTCACAGACGTGTAGATATATTTTGTGCGTGGGAGGAAGCAAGGTCAATCGATCACATAGGGTCGTCGTGTGATCGAAAGAGTGAGACGGGTTGGAGAGAGTGACCTAGATAGACAATGTGCGTGAGAGAGTATACAATGTGAATAGGTCGAATTGGGCTCAAACATGGGGATATATCGTTTTTGTTCGAGAAAGAGCGAGGTCAATCGAGACATACAAAGAGAGAGAGAGAGAGAGAGAGAGGGAGGGAGAGAGAGAGGGAGGGAGAGAGAGAATGAGCGAGCGTGGCCCGCCATGAGGTCGAAAGAGTGGGGACGGCTTGGATGGACTGACATAGATAGACAATCCGCGTGAGAGAGTATAGAGTGTGTCGATCGAGGCCCGAACAGGGAGATATATCATTTGTGTGTGAAAGAAAACGAGGTTAAACGAGACTTAGATAAAGAGAGCGAGATTGAGCGGGTGTGACCCGCCATGCAGAAGAAAGAGCGAGACAGTCTCGAGGGAGTGACCTAGATAGACAACGTGCGTGCGTGCGCACAAGAGGTTGAGGGGCTAGATAGGCAATGCATGTATTTAGTGCGAGAGGGTGAGAGGGAGAGGGAGAGAGCTCGGCATGGGGTGCAATGGCGGGTGTGAGGTAAATACATTTGGTAACAGAGTGGAAAAGGGGGGTTGTGTAGTTGAGAGAGTTAGAGATCGAAACATGGAGAGAAAGAATGAATGTGTGCTGGAAACCGATAGCTTCCTAAGGTGGTTAGGAGAGGAAGATTGACCGATACAGGAAGTATGTAGCATGTGTGCGGGGGGGGGGGGGCTAAAAACAACATTTGAATGTAGGTAGTATGAGACTTAATATCGATGTTTCAATTCGGTGTACATTGTAAGATTTGAACTGAGGACCATGCATATGGGTAATTATTTCGAATTCGTGCCATACTAGGTTTCGAAAAGTTGACATTGACTCGATTTGTTGTGCTGTTTTGTAGGTCATATGTTTGAATCCATCCAAAAGTTTTCTCACTACCATGGTGTTCATCATATACATATGAATTTATATTAAAAATGTAGCATGGATAGAGTGAAATGCGAAATCCACGTTAGAATTGGAGATTGCTATGTGACACACACTCTAATTCAAATAACTAATTATGTGACACACACTCTAATCCACGTTAGCATGGATACCGTGGATACCATTTCGTTTTTTAATAACTCCTCATTAATTAATTTATAGTATCTCGTTTCGAATGACTAATTATTTGCAAGGAAAACACGGGCATGGTAATACATACAAATTCAATTGCAAATGAAAGAATATTCGTTTGCATTCTCAAATCTCCTCTCAAATGTAGGCGCACCAGGCATACCAGGGTCGTGTCATGGTGGTCGCGTGTGTCGTACGGTGGCTTAGCACCCAGCCACCCACCCGGACGATGCGTCGGTACCTTAAGGCACCTACCTTTGTGTCTATGACATGTGGGACCAACAGGTGGCTGGCCCACATGTTAGTGACCCAAAGGTAGGTGCCTTTAAGGCACCGAAGCTGTGTCCCACCCACCCCCTCCCTCCCCCCTCCTCCCCAAAATAGGACGATGACAAAATAAGTTCGTGCTTCCACGTTTCGGATTGAAATATCTGGCGGCCCCAATTCCAGCCCTGCAAAATCTCCCTTCTCCACCGTCCCCTTCCGCGCCCAGATTGCTCAAATCCCTAATTCGCCGCCAACCCAAGAAAGTTCGAATCAACCCTCGTCTCGTCTCTTTCCCCACCTCAGTGCCGTACGACAACGACGAAGACGACGGTCGCGCTTCACCACTGCACCGGAGCTACCTCATCTACGCCCTCGTCCACCGCATCGGGTGGTCCACCGACAACGTCGGCCGCCACAATCGACGTGCCTCATAGACACCGACTTCCACCGCATCAGGTGTGCTTCACCGACGCTGTCTCCAGCTCACCGGGGCTATTTCACCGAGCACATCGTCGCACCTCCACCCACCGAGGCCGCTAGAGCTTCACCAACGGTCTCGTCCACCGCATCATAGCGCTCCGCTGCCACTCAAGATCTGCATCCGTGCGCGGCCAGCCAACACTAGCGCATCACCCTCAACGGCTCTAAAGTGACCCGCACTCTAGCTAGGCGAGCATGCCCAAACACCGGCCCGAACTAGGTATCCACACATCACTCCCTTGTGCACTATCCCGACGATGTTTGGATATCCTTTCGCTGCTCTCTTGGCTTACAAGCCTATGTAACTCTGACGTTAACTCTTATTTCTTCTGGAGATATCATCTGAAACAAGGAAATCCATTTTTTAGTGAAGCATGACGGCGCTACGGGATCTGGTACACATCCTGCACACCCGTATAACCTTGTAAGTATCTGTCCTCCGGTACAACAGCAAGGTCGATTCCTCTTATTTGATCAACCATTCGCCATGTCAAAAATGCAAAGGGGGATGCAAGGAGCACAAGGCCTGCACATCAAGCAAGTGGTAACATGGACTTGTACATGGAACATCCCAAGCGCAAGCAGAGCTAAAGTGAGCCTGTACAATGAGCTAGCATAAGTCCATGCATTTCATTTAATTTGTACTCATTTGTGTATGATTTGTGTGCAGTGGAGGATCCACGAATTCAAGTTACCAGGGGCGAACATTTAACTTTAAAAATACGAAGGCACTTGCAGTCCGGAAATCAACATAACTTGAGAAAAGTGAAGCTACATGCACTTTGAAAACCAGCTAATGATCCAAAGTAGTTCAGATTATAAACACAAAATGATGCAAGCACCAAAAAACACAAAATGCAACATGGTGTACAAGGACTACAAACATGGTCTGTGCCTGCTTGAATTATTCGTTCTCTGGCTGAAAATATCGAAGTGTAATTGCACCTATAACCAGTGCACAAACTGCATATCAATATATCTATCCTGCACAAGTATGCCAATAGTTTCAAACAACATATTAGAAAAGTATTTATGCTGCATTGTCATGATACGGGGACTTTCTGGTAGATGGCATCGATGTTTCCTCAAGCCATGAAAATGCCCTATAATTTGCTTGTCATCAATGCCCGCAAATCTCTATGTCTCTCTCAACATAGCAGATCATCATTAGACACTAAATCCTTCAATGGGAGCTTGCAAAATGCTTGCATTAGATCCCTCATTAGACACTATATGTTCATCACCATGAGCATGTAAAATGTTTGCATCAAATCCTTCATTAGCATTCTGTTCATTAGACACTTCAGGCTCAAGAAAAACATGAGCTTGGATGTTTGCACCGGAAACTTGATTAGATACATCAGATTCAGTCAGTTCAATATTGATTGGGGGAGTTATAAAATAAGTAGAAATTGGTTTCATTTTCTCATAGATTCCCTACATACAAACAGTTCTACAACACCGTCAGGTTTAACTATTGACCAGAAATTGAAGAGTTGAATTAGATATAATCAGGGATGTGATGTACCTGCTCATTGCGCATGCTACTCTTGCAAGCTGTGACTATCTATTTGCACAAGCTCGATGCCATGCCCGTGCTGCTGCCGCTGCCTCCCGCGCAGGCTACACCCAGGGTTGTATCTTCATCTTGTTGTCCTTCGGTTCGCTTGAAGCCCGGTGACCGCCCTCCAACAAGGGAGCGAGGAAGTGTTGTGTCAGTCTGTCCAGCGGCGGCTAGGTTAGGAGCAAACCTGACTGGAGGCTGGAGCAAATGAATTGGGATTTTTCCTGCTGTCGATCGATATGGGAGGCGCTCGTTTGGGCCGCGAGCCTGCTATAGGGCCTTCCTTGCACTTATGTTATTGACCCATCCAAATTGAAACATTCTTCTTCATATTTTACATTGCCTGCTCGTGCGTTGGGATGAACAAAACTAGCCTGGGCCAGCCTGGACGACTCAAACTACGTGCACACTTTCCAGCCACCCGAGGCGGCCGCCTATACCAGACCCTATGGTGGCGTCGCCCCTTTTTGCGTGTATGATTGGGGTAGTGAAAAATATTCCAGTGGCGCTTTTGATTTACCCACATAATGGTTGAATTGCTTGTTTCTATGAACTGAGTTCGCCAAAAATGTGAAGGATGTCGGTCTTTTCATCCTATTGTAGATTGCTTAGATCTCGATATGCCAAAAGTAATCGCATGAATTATATAGTAAAATCCAGTGTGATGTGTGTGGCTACAACTAGTCTGACTACACGTCCTCATATAACATATCAAGGATGCACCATCTTACCAGATTAACCATTCAACTTACCAATGCGGTGTGGGAAGAAAGAAGTATCGGGACTGCATATCCAAGCAATTGATGCCATGGACTCCTTCGTACAACCTTGTAAGCGGAAAAGAAGTTGCAGTGTGCCTGTACAAAGAAATAGCATAAGGTCAGTTACCTGCTTCTCAGAATTTTAGTTAGCCACTTATTGCAAAATTGTTCAATTATGTTGCTTGGCTTAATTTAGTTTGCTACTGATTACATAATGCCACAGCCTATTAATCCTATTATAGACTGCGCCTATCTATGTGTTTGATACTTACTGTTAAGAATTACCTGTTTGCCTGAACTTAAATAGCTACTTGTTTGTTTAACTGCT
Organism: Triticum monococcum; assembly: GCA_034509565.1. Taxonomy (NCBI): domain Eukaryota; kingdom Viridiplantae; phylum Streptophyta; class Magnoliopsida; order Poales; family Poaceae; genus Triticum; species Triticum monococcum. The sequence goes on along the minus strand of CM067845.1, from coordinate 295,186,838 downwards.
TTGCTGCTGCAACAACGGGTTACAATGATGTTAATAACTACTTTTCAGCATCCAATTGAAACTCTTTAATTCTTTGTTTGTTTAACTGGTTTGCTGTTATAACTCCTAGTTGAGATGTTTTGCTAACTTCAAGTCTTCTGAATGCAATCGGAACTTTAATGGCAAAACAGGTTAGCCCAAGATCAAAGAGCAAGGTCCCCATGGATGTTGTATCATCCCACAGCAGTGGCACCAGCCCAATCGTGCATTATGAATTGCCAACTGCTAATGCTCTAGAGGCTAAACTAGTGTCAAAAAGAGATTTTGCTTCTGCACTTAGAGATGAAGTTGACATGTTGAGGAAGCAAACAACACAATTACAAGAAGTACTCAAGACAACTATTAAATATTTGGTGGATTTCAAAACGAAGCAAGCTGATACTAACCACATTGTTAAGGTCCTGAAGGAAAAAAGGAAATTAAATTCCCACTTGGTAAATCATAGGAGAAATGTTCTTTCCATCATTGAATAACCTTTGTGTTGTTTGTTCATGTAATCAATCAAACCATTTGTTTTAGAGATCATGTAATAATTGTTTTTTGTTTTTTGTTTTTTGGTTTGTAATTTTATTTGAGCACAAGTCTGTATTAATTGATAAGACTCGGAGACATTTCATTTTGATTGTTGTGCCAGACATACAAATATTCTAATCGGGTTGAATGTGCATTCAACAATAATAGTAGTATAGATGGACCATAAGTGGCACGCATCAGAAAGGGCCAAGATGTTGTAGTAGCTTGGCTAAAAAAGGATGTTGTTGTAGCAAACAAAAGTACAGCGGCCTTGCTTATGTATATTAGTTGATATTATTGATCCATATACTCTATAAGTGTTTATATGTATGTTAATTCTGTACATTCTTGGTTGATTGACTCGGTATTTGAATCTTGATACATCGCTTGTGTACATATCTAAATGGGAGTACACATTATGCTGCGTGTGACATTTGAGTTGGACATGAAGTGTTCTAAATATTCGAATTCACCTTAAACTGGATTCTAGCTTCTGGATTTGAGTATCGGCATTTGTAAACCATATTCATATATGACAGTGGAATACATCTTTGTCGTCCGTTTGAAGATATATAAAAACACATAGAATGATTTATAAAGATTCGTATAGGAATACAAAGTGGATTCGAATTTAGTTGCCAGGGTAAACGTGGATGCTTATTATCCCAAAATTTGAAAGAAGCGGCAAAATGTCCATTCGCACGTCGGCTGCCCAAAGCCAAGTGTTTGGGAGATGGAAATTACTGTCTACCCATTACACGGATAATCCATCGGCCCGATTTCAACTGCTCTAAATAGGGGTAGGTTAGTAGCTTCAATTAGACGTGACACCGCCACCTCTGAGCCCATTCCGACACGGTGGCTGCCAAACATGGGCGGAAACACACATTTGATTCAAGCTCGTCCGAAAGACCTCTGTTTCTCCCTCCATTTCCCCATTCATACACGGTGGGCGGCAAAACAAACTCGACTCGGCCGAAATCGATGTAGGCAAATATTTTCAATAGGGGCAGGTTTGTAACTTCACTCAGACGTGACACAACCCCCCTACTTGTCAACCCCGTCCATACACCATGGGCACCAACCATGGGCGCCAACCACCCTCTCCTCGCCCGAAATTGCTCTGGGCAAATATTGGCGAGATGCGAGATTACCGTCGTATCCCCAACCGACGACACATCCAAATTTTAAACGGGGGCTAAGTTCGTAACTTTCCCATATTTCAGACAGGCGCGTCCCAAAAACATGGTTCCTTGTACCTTTCCCTCCATTTTCCCATTCATACACCGTCCGCGCTAGAACACCATCCCCACACCAGCCTCCGTCCGCCACCCATCCATCGCCACCGTCCTCCACCCCATCCATCGCCGTCGTCCTCCTCCACATCCATCGCCACCGTCCTCCACCATGTCGGAGTGCCTACCAAGACCGCGTCGTCCACTGCTAGATATAGACGTTTCTCATCCACGACGAAGGACCAAGAGCCTTGCATCACGTCCTCTCGCTTCATCGGCGCCGTCGTCCTCTTTGCCGGGGCCGCTCACACGACCTTCTGTTCCACCGCAATGGGACTTATCCCCTGATGCACCTGTCTACCGTCGCAGATCTGCTTCAACGCCACTGACAGCCATCGCACCCCCGATGCCTACATGGCGCCGCAAGAGAGGTGGTATTTCATATCTCCTCAACCTTCTGATCTCAACCAGAAAATAGATCTTAACTTGGTTACTCTACTTTCTTTTCAGCTCTTAGAATTTAGTTCTTAGTTCAAAGCAAACAATGGCTGCTAAATATCATTTCTCTGGTTTGCAGCTTCAAATCTGCCATGGCACAGTCATAATACGATTTAATTGATCATGTTGGTTCCATGGTGGTTTCTTTAATAGAAATCGGAGGGGAAACCCTCTTTTGCTAAAAAAATATGCTTAGAGTTTTCCCCTTTTATGATCACTATAAGATCAGAATACGTGCTTCGTGTCATAATAGCACTGCTCCACCCATCAAGCTAAACAAGCTTAGTTGTTCAAATACGAATATGATATTATTAAAACAGAGTCGTTTAATTGGTCAGCTAAATGTTCCTAAATTAGTTTCGAAAATGCATGTACACCTCTCGGGTGTGTATCTCTACATGGTAGGGATGGCAATGGGTAGGGTATGGGCGGGTACAAACTCCTTCTACCCAAACCCATACCCACAGAAAATTTCTATACCCACCCATTTCAATACCCGTAGGCATAAATTGGCACCCATGCCCATACCCATCGGGTATCCTATACCCAATGGGTATCCAGTGGATATGATATATATCATTTAAAATTTTAAAATGTAGAGAAATGGGCTTAAACTTGAAGTGATCATGGACGAGTAGTACATCACTAACATAGGCTACTATGGTTGGTGGCCTCTTGGAGGCATCAAGGGAGTATGAGTGGTGGTTAGTAGAAACCCGGTACAGTGGGAGGTCGTGCTGGGAATGGGGAATCGCTGGATCGAGTGTTGGATAGGATTCTGGTAGCGAAGAGTCAAGATTTCATCTTTTCAATGAGTTACATAGGACGCATGAGGAGTGGCGAGTAGGTGATTACGGGCCTATGAGCTATGGCCAATTTAAGGAATCAAGACTTAGGGTGGGCCATAGGAGTTGGATGATGACCCCGCATGTCATAGGAGTTATTTTCATTTATTAATTATTTTTGGGTATCCATTGGGTTACCCATGGGCTCAATGTCATACCCATATCCTACCCATATATTTTGCGGGTATGGATATCCATTACCCATGGGTACAAAATCTCTTCAAATCTTGGCCATACCCGTTGTTTTCGGGTAGGGTACCCGCGGGTACCCATACCCATGGGCAAAACTGCCATCCCTACTACAGGGTGCCCATGGTGGGCCGGCGCACCCTAGGATTTTGGGTCATCCTAGGCCCCAATTCCCCTCTGTTCTGCTGCGCGCTTCCGATCTCTACTCGCCCCCAGCCGTCTGCCTCACCGGCGACTTGTCGTCCCCGGACGGCATGACTCTAGGAGGATTTTGGACGATCTCTTACTGCAGTTACAATTCTGCATACTTGTCCTAGTAAGCTCACAAGTAAATGATTGATTCACTACATCTATGCTTGCCTTGTCATATTTGTTGTCAATATTCTTTTAGGGTGGACCACCCTGTTTCTAAATACTGGAACCGTAGACATGAGTGAATAGCATTTCTCTATGTGATCTCTTCCATCATGTGTGGGCAATGAACACTCCATTGTATAGAAAGAAAGTGTCATTTCTAGCTTTTACATAGGCTTCGATCTTTTACATGGAATACAATCTGCCTACTTGCTTTGTGTTGCACTACCAAATCTCCACCCTTGAAGATAAACATTATGCCACTCATAATTCCTTAGTTTATTTGTTCAAATACGAATTTCATATGATTCCAATGTTCCTACTTCAGTTTTGAAATGTGTGTCTGCCTATTATAGAGACATAAGGGGTTTGTATTTCTGTGTGTGGTCTGGTCAGCACGGTTCGGCGTGAACTTTGCACATGCAGGGGTTTATAGGGAGACACTGTTCGAGTTGAATTCGCAATGCATTCCATAGATAATCTGACTACTTTTTATGTTTTCATGAATCTTAGATTCTGAACAGCATCATAATGATTATGAGCTTGCGCGCATGAAAAGAATAAAGCAGAACAATGCCATGGCTGGCAAACTTGGCATTAAGGGACTGAAATCAAGTATTGATGCAATGCAATGCAAACGCTCTCCACCTACAGATTCATGCTCAGAATATGATCCTAACAGTGATTTTGAGCTAGAGGGAGACCTAAGTCAATGTAGCTCCCTAGTGGTGGAGTCAGAGGAAGATGCCCTATCTTATTCACCCATCAAGGTGCTTGCTCTAACTTTCCAAGGTTATATTGATCGCACATATCTTGCAACTGATGCTTTGCATTACTTCTACTTTGTTGAACTGCCATTAGATTAGTTTACACATCGTGTATGTGAAACGCCCTGCCTATCCATTTTTAGTACATATTCCATCTGTCATCATACCATATTTATCCATTCAAATGTTGTTCTACTGTATCAGACTTTCAAAAGGAAGAGGGCGATTGCTGATCGTGCAGGAGCACAAGCAAAGTATTTAGAAAAGGTAGTGGCACCTGATAAATCGAATAGCCCATTAGGTGTAGTTGTAATATCACCTGACCCACAAAACACCCCAACTCTACCAGACTCTAGCCCTACTACACTGGTCATTTCTGATGCCCCAACTCAGTAGACCCCAACTGCAGCAAACAGTATGATTATGCCAGTTGACATAGCACCAGCTCTACGACACAAAACTCCCATTCCAGCAAAGAGTACACCAAATCCAGTTGCCAAATCCCTTTTCAAACCAGAGAGAGCCCCAATTGCAGCAAATAGGACCCCTGTTCTATTTCTTTCCAGTTTAGAAGACAAAGCTTATATTGTTGTCAGGAACTTTGTGCGCATATTTCCTTCATGGAAAGATTATACCGCAGACACAGAACAATTTCCATTATTCCTCCGCAACTTACGCGTAAGTAATGTACTAATGTTACTCATGGTCATTACTGCATATGTTTCTACTGACAGAAGACACAAGATTTCATTCTTTTAAATAGGCGAGGACTAAACTAGATTGTGAAGACGAGCAAGGGTTGGTTACGCTTTTCAAGCACTCGTTGATGAAGTATCATTCCTACCTGAGGCAAGCGCACTTCGACGGCAAGCCTCTACATGAAATTTCTATAAAGTCTCTGGTGCTACATTTATCCGACGACAACTAGAATAATCTTGTTACACATTGGTCTCGCCTGCAGCGTAAGGTACTGTCTATGACATCACATCACAATTTGAACTACATTTCTGCATTTTCCTTAACGTCTCACTTGTACGAAAACTGTTAGCAGAAGAACATTCATTCTCAAGGGACCACAGAATCTCGCAACTATACTGCACACAGCATTGCTCTTGTGAGTACCTCTTGCCCTGTATGACCATACTTACTTTCATAGTTGTTTGATTATGTAGCATCACTGCACATGTTAGCCTCGTTATTGTCCATTTGGTGGACATTATAAGATCCGTATGGACTCTTACATAAATTTAATCAACCCAATGCTTTTGAAGAGGTTTAGCTCTGCATTCCTCTTGTAAGGACTGAACATCGTCTATCATTGTACTTACATTAACAGCTACTCCCTCTGTCCCATAATATAAGAATGTTTTGTATAGTACACCAATGTTCAAAACACTCTTGTATTATGGGAAGAGGGATTGGTTCATTGTGTAGCATTCTGCATCTTATCTCCTTCTCCCACCATTTACTAAAAAAGATCAGATCTATATTTAATCTTACCAAAAAGTAGAATACACAGACAATGCCAGTGGAGAAGTGTAGCCCATTGCTCTTGTCAGTACATTTTGTCCTGTAATGCTTGTACTTCCAGGGATTGGTAGTTGATTATGTAGCATCAATCTGCATCTTAACTTCATTATTGGGGATGGAAATTTTATCCATGGATCTGGATACCCATGGATACCCGACCCGGTTGGGCAAGGGTATGGAGCACATTTCTGCCCATGGGTCTGTGGATATGGATACCCACGAACAGACGGGTTGGGCATGGTTATAGTTTGTGCTCCATGGATATCCAATGGATACCCGTATGACATGTGGGGCCAAATTCCAGGGACAGTAGAAAGAGGGAATCAATGGGAGATGGCAGGAAATATGCAACTTGTGCCATGAGCTATATGCTACAAAATCAACCTCTGGTATGTCACACTTAAGGACTCATCGTATTCCTTGTTACCTACTTATGCATATAGCTTATGTTGTCATTTGTGAGTGAATGATGATGAGTTGATTTGATCTTTGGGAAGGCTTCATGCTGACTTTTCTATGCCCATGGAGCTCCATGGGTATGTTGGTATCCAGTGGGTTTGGGCATGGGCACAAGTTGTGCCCATGGATAATTTGGTGGATGTGCATAGGGTAGGAAGATGGGTCATGGGTTGGATTTGGACCAGCTCCACCCGCCCCAAACCCGACCCATTGCCATCCCTATTCATTATCATCTATCCCTTCCAGCATTATCATATCTATAATTACTCTCTACAAAATGTAGAGTACATGCAATGCTGATGAAGAAGATTTTGTGCTGAAATTCTTGAGTTATCCTTCCCTTGACATGGAGAAGGGCATTATAAAGCCGGTGTTAACTGTTAATGTAAGTCAGTCCTTCTAAAGCCTTTATCCTCAACTATTGTTTAATTTTCTCATGCTCCCTATCGTTTACTGCTGTTTAGTTTGTTGTTTCTACCAAAATGCATGCAAGAACCGTAAGTTCTAAGTTTTACTTGTAAAACCAAATTCCTTATTCATACCATGCACATTACTCAATACTCCCTATATGTATGCTTGTTTTTGTGGATCTATAATCCAGTGTGTGCTAAAGCAGCCCACGTTTGCACCTTGTCATCTCCTATTTTATCTTACTGATGTGGCTGATGATATGAACAACATGCCATGCACATTAACCAAAATAGATACAATGATTTTCTTTGCCCTTCATCTATGCTTGTTATGTTGACATGGTAATCTAGTAGTGTGGTGAAGCTCCCCGCATTATGAACAATGCCAAATTATGCTATTGATATTTTGAACTTACTCTTTATTTTCTAATTTGAAATTGGATGGAATTGACAGCATAGTTATCATCTTTGTTTATACACGTGCAAAACCTGTCATCTCTCTGCTTTGTTTCAGGGTGATATGCCTGATGGCATGCACAAGTCTGCTGAAGGCTGTGAGACAAACCCAACATATATTGCAGCAAAGAAGGCAAAACATCTTGAAGATAGCAAGACGACCCCAAAGTCTTGTCTTGCTGCAGTGTTCAAGTTACTTGAGACTAGCAGTCAAACAAGCTCACAAAATTCGTTGTCTGAATCAGTTCGACTTCTTCAGTCCCAAGTTCTAGCAGAAAGGCATTCTGCAACTCAACTTTTACTTGAAGTCCTATCTCTAAGAAAGATTTCGGAGAACACCAATGAGAACCTCATCGCTAAACAGCTACACCTGGAAGCTATGACCGACATGCTAGGCCGGTCTCACAGCCTTGCTCAGCAGCTTGCGCAGTAGTTCCCGCGCAAGGTTGACCTTTCTTGAACTGTCTTAGAAGTGGTCTCAATTCAGTATTATTTTGTTACGCTGCAATGGTGCCCAGTTTTTGTAATCTGCTTCTTCGTTGCGCTTTATGATCACTGGTGGCGAACATTGATGCCCAGTGGATGTAATATACCATAAATCCTTTATTGTATAGTGTAGGTTTATTCTTAGTTACTATGCCATAATTTCTTTATTGTATAGAGTAGGTTTGTTCTTAATTCCTACTAGTTACTGCCATCATTCGCTATATGAAAAAAAATTAGATGTAGTCGACCGGGCCGAAACATTCGCCTCTAATGGGCATGGTTTTTAGCGGGCCACAATTGGGTCGGCCTGCAACTTTCTTGGGCCCGAATGATTGGGGCCTTCACACTTTGCGTGAGGCCCACAACTTACACCGGCCTATATTTTAGCTGGGCCTTTTGTGGACCCAACGCTTAGTTTGGCCCAGGTAGCTTTGGGCCATTAACAAGCTGAATATTGTACTGGCCTGTTACGGCCCAGATGAAACCATGGGCCTTTAGCAGGCCGAAATGCATGTTGGGCCTCAATTTTCACTAGTCGTCGACGGGCCTTCAGCAGGCTGAAATGTAGACCGGGCCTTTTTGGGCCCAGTTATATCATGGGCAGTTACCATGCCGAAACATATCTCGGGCCTTAGTTGGCCCACTGATATCATGGGCCTTTAAGAGGCCGAAAGCTTAGTACAGACATCAACGGGCTGAATTATGCAACAGACCTTTAACAGGCCCAAAGTCACGTTGGGCTTAACTGTTGCCACCTTTATCACGGGCCGTTAGTGGGCCCGATGTCCCGTCGGACCATATATGGCCCATGGGCAGCACGGGCCATTCCCAGGCCGAAAGTCACACCGGGCTGAAATGGGCCCATGTCTACATCGGGCCTCTAACAGGCCGAAAGTCACTTGGTTGTAATTGGGCCCAAATATTCGGCGAACAATTAATGGGCTACATATGGCTTCGGGCCGTAAATGGGCCCAAATATTCGGAAAACAATTAACAGGCCAGATCTGGCTTCGGGCCGTAAATGGGCCTTTATTAAGCATGTCGTTATTGGGCTGGCCCGCTAGTACCTGAGTAAGTACTACGGGCCTTTGACTGGGCCGGCCTTTTCAACCTATATGGGCCTCTGTTGCGCCCAGCCACGTGTCGACGTATCATAGGCATGTCTTCTCCAATGGACGGGCGACATCTAGCCCACTAACGAGCTGACAGGTGTTCCCTCCGGCCAATCAGAATTTTACACGTGGAAATTTCCCATTGGTCTCGGCTGTTAACGGGTTATAGGATCTAAAACTGGACCCGATAGCTTAACGGCGTTCCGTTATGGTGGATGCCACGTGTCAGTCACCCTTGACGAAAGCACCTCTGTGACGCGCGATTTATTGTCATGGAAGTGGACACTTCCATGATGATAATTTTGGTAATGTCATGGAACACTTCTACGACAGCATAGGTATGACTATCTTCATTCTGTCATAAATTTGTCATGGATGTACATGCATGACAGAAAACATGACCTACTATGACAAACACGTATCATCATGGAAGTGTATTTTTTTTGTAGTGATGGAGACCGACGGCGGGGGCCCTGACCAGTCTGGCCCCCAGCCGAACATTATTCCGAAGACCCATATGGCTCCAGAATCGAGCGAGCAACCCCCTTTCAAGGAGGGGGTAGCGTTAACTCCAACGGCGATCTCCACTAATCCGGAGGCGCCGAATGCTCTGGTGGAGGCACTACGACGTGCTTCCATCATGGAGGAGCACCGCACCCTGATGGGTGTGGTGGTTGAGAAGGTTCAGTCCGCTAAGAGCGGGCTGAACGAAGCCTTCACCAGCCTGCTAACAGGCTTCGAGGTATGCGACGTAATACTCTTAGACGCTTTTCATATGAAGGAAATATTACCTGTATATAGATAGTAGCCCCTGATACTCTCTCCGGTTTTTGAAAAACCCAAACAGAGGATCACATTGTATTCGGAGGAGGTGACATACTTTTGTTTTTTATAATAGGCTTCCCTATTGGCGGCAACAACCCAGGCCGCTGAAGTTTCCGAACTCAATCGAAAGCTGAAGCTGGCTGATGATGAAATCGACCACATTAACAAGCGGTTCGATGAGGCACAAGGTATGTGTGTATGTTTAAAAGAGTTTTGTATATATCTTTAAGTGATATGCGAATTCAGAGTTTAGCTCATGTACTGGTATGATTATGATTGTAGGTAGCACGACCGAGGTTGAGACCCTCAAGAGCGCCCTTTCCCAAGCCAAGGAAGAAGCGAAGGTGAGCAAAGCCGCCGCTAACAATGCGGCTGCGGAATTAAAGACCGAACAGGTCGCCTGCCGCCAGCACGAAGAGAGGGTGGCCAAAGTGGAGCAAGAGCTGAAGGACGCCATCGGCAAATGCGAGGCTTTGGAGGAGAAAACTATGGCCCAAGCGGCCGAACTCACCAAAGCCCTTAATGAGGCCAAGGAGGCACGGAATGAGTCTCGGGGTGCTCGTGAAGAGATCCGGCAGGCCGGACAGATAGCGGCTGGTAACCCCTTTCTTTTGCAGAGTATATTTAGGGGTCAAAGATATGCCTTGCTTACTCGACTCTAGAGTTCTCCAGACGCCTTTGCGGATCTTTCAAGGAGTGCTACCGACGCCGCACAGTTCTTCCGAGCCCAGGAGGGGAACACGATAGAGAAGCTATTCTGGTCACAGTTCCTAGTGTCGTAGCATCCAACACTGTTGAACAACCAGATGATGCAACTGTAGGAGCTACATAGGATGTCCGGTCTAGCCATGAAGGACATCATAGTCCGGCTTTGGCCAGCCGAACCCATTCCTGGCAGCTACTTCAGCCTGGTGAGGCGACTCGCTGATGCACTACCCTGAGTTGAAGCTATGAAGCGTGCATAGAGGGTGCGTAGATGGCCTTTGCCCGTGTCAAGATGCACTGGGTGAAGATGAAGGCCACCGTCGTGGCAACCGAAGGCCCGGCCGAAGGCAAGGACCGCCGCAAGCAGGAGCGGTACTTTGACGATGTCCTATCGGGTGCCCGAATAGTAGAGGGCCAATGCTCAAAGGATATCATGTTTGAGTGAATGTATAATGGTTATCCAGACTTTGTTTTATGAACCAAGGCTTGTAATATAGTTATGCCTTTATGTGAAATTAATTCCCTCCTGTGTGGCCATTTTTAATTCTGAAAGTTTGCGAGTCGTCGACTTTAGCCCCCACGTAGATGCTACGGGGGTGTTCGAGATAGCGGGCGATCACACTTGACCCAACGTCTTGGTCCGTAAAGGAGGTGTCTGCGCAGCGAACTAGGCAATCAGACTATGCGGCTTTATTACTTTCACTTAGCCATAGGAGTTTGACAGTGGGGCTAAGTACTATCCCCTGGTGTGTATGCGGCTATCCGAACTAGGATGCCTTAGGCGCATGACTGGGCAAAGGCCAGTCCTTCGTATAATACGGAGTAAATCGCAAAAGATTTGTAGCAAGTCGCCGAATCGCCGACCAGCTCTCGCCATATGATGACAGTCAGTTTTTGGCTTTCTCTACTAAGGTGTTTGACCGGATGAACCAGAAACACAATCGCAGTAGTTCTCCCTTTACTACCTTAGCCGAACAAGCGAAACATAAGGTGGTAATCACAGGAGCCGGGAAACCCAACTATTGACCAAAGACATGATTCGAAGCTGATGCATATAATGCTATATCCGGGACGCCGAAGTATACTCTAGAAGTGTTCGGACTTTTGAAAATATACGTGGCCGAATAGAGCCCTCGACATTTAAGCCATACCAAAGTATATATGGAAATCTAAAGCAAGGAGGAAATACGGATTATGAAGTAAACCAACACCGAACAGGGGTTGGCAGAAAAAAAACGGTTTCCATTATAATTTGTTTGATACGTCAAAATGTGTTATTACAGATAATGCCGTAAACATCCAGGCTATTTCACATGCCGAGCATTTGTAAACAAGGGGAAGCTGTATACAAGGCCTAAAAAGAAAAGGTATTCTTGAGGATCCCATTGACACCCTGCCGCACGTCTGCACCGCTATCGCCTTGGTGCAGGATCCTTTGAGAGGAGAAAATCGATGATCGTTTATATAAAAGGGGCCTAACAAAAGAGCGCTTGTATGACCGTAAGGTGATTAGGTTTTAATGAACCTGTAATATAAGGAAGGAAAAAAGGGGTTGAGGTCCGAATAGGGTCGAGCCGCACTATAGACCTTGTTCGTAGTGTGCCTCTGTCGTTGCCCAAGGTATTTTAAGTGCGTAGTTATGCACACGCGGTACATATGCTGCGGTTAGATGGGGTGATCGACAGAGGCGGAACTGCTAGTCCAGCTCTGGATCCACCGAGTTGTTGTTCTGCAGAGTAGGCTGGACTCGTTTAACAGTGTTCGGGGCTTGATGGCCGATGAAGTATTTGGCTTGATTAAGCCGCTCTGCACCTCGGCTAAAGGGCTCCTCAGTACGGAGGGAGCGCTCCATGTTTGCATTGACTGTGATAACGCCGCGCGGTCTGGGCATCTTGAGCTTTAAGTAAGCATAGTGCGGGACTGCATTGAAGCGGGTGAAGGCAGTGCATCCGAGCAATGCGTAATAACCACTGCGAAAGGGGACAATGTCGAAGATCAAGTCTTCGCTTTGGAAGTTATCTGGTGAAACAAAGACTACTTCCAACATTAATGAACCCGTGCAACGGGCCTCCACGCTGGGTGATGTCTACTACACAACCTTCTTCTTGTAGACGTTGTTGGGCCTCCAAGTGCAGAGGTTTGTAGGACAGTAGCAAATTTCCCTCAAGTGGATGACCTAAGGTTTAGCAATCCGTGGGAGGCGCAGGATGAAGATGGTCTCTCTTAAACAACCCTACAACCAAATAACAAAGAGTCTCTTGTGTCCCCAACACACCCAATACAATGGTAAATTGTATAGGTGCACTAGTTCGGCGAAGAGATGGTGATACAAGTGCAATATGGATAGTAGATATAGGTTTTTGTAATCTTAAAATATAAAAACAGCAAGGTAAATAATGATAAAAGTGAGCACAAACGGTATTGCAATGCGTTGAAACAAGGCCTAGGGTTCATACTTTCACTAGTGCAAGTCCTCTCAACAATAATGACATAATTGGATCATATAACTATCCCTCAACATGCAACAAAGAGTCACTCCAAAGTCACTAATAGCGGAGAACAAACAAAGAGATTATGGTAGGGTACGAAACCACCTTAAAGTTATCCTTTCTGATCAATCTATTCAAGAGTCCATAGTAAAACAACATGAAGCTATTCTTTCCGTTCGATCTATCATAGAGTTCATACTAGAATAACACCTTAAGACACAAATTAACCAAAACCATAATGTCACCTAGATACTCCAATATCACCTCAAGTATCTGTGGGTATGATTATACAATATGCATCACACAATCTCAGAATCATCTATTCAAACCAACACAAAGTACTTCAAAGAGTGCCCAAAAGTTTCTACCGGAGAGTCAAGACGAAAACGTGTGCCAACCCCTATGCATAGGTTCATGGGCGGAACCCGCAAGTTGATCACCAAAACATACATCAAGTGGATCAATAGAATACCCCATTGTCACCACGGGTATCCCACGCAAGACATACATCAAGTGTTCTCAAATCCTTAAAGACTCAATCCGATAAGATAACTTCAAAGGGAAAACTCAATCCATTACAAGAGAGTAGAGGGGGGAGAAACATCATAAGATCCAACTATAATAGCAAAGCTCGTGATGCATCAAGATCGTACCACCTCAAGAACACGAGAGAGAGAGAGAGAGAGAGAGAGAGAGAGAGAGATCAAACACATAGCTACTGGTACATACCCTCAGCCCCGAGGGTGAACTACTCCCTCCTCGTGATGGAGAGCGTCGGGATGATGAAGATGGCCACCGGAGAGGGATTCCCCCTCCGGCAGGGTGCCGGAACGGGTCTAGATTGGTTTTCGGTGGCTACAGAGGCTTCTGGCAGCGGAACTCCCAATCTATTGTGCTCGGTGATGTTTTTAGGGTATATGGGTATATATGGGAGGAAGAAGTACGTCGGTGGATCTCCGGGCTGTCCATGAGGCAGGGGGCGCGCCCAGGGGGTGGGCGCACCCCCCACCCTCGTGGGCAGCCCGGGACTCTCCTGGTCCATCTCTGATACTCCGTGGGCTTCTTCTGGTCCAAAAATAAGTTCCGTGAAGTTTCATGTCAATTGGACTCCGTTTGATTTTCCTTTTCTGCGATACTCTAAAACAAGGAAAAAACATAAACTGGCATTGGGCTCTGGCTTAATAGGTTAGTCCCAAAAATAATATAAAAGTGTATAATAATGCCCATAAACATCCAAAACAGATAATATAATAGCATGGAACAATCAAAAATTATAGATACGTTGGAGACGTATCAACATCCCCAAGCTTAATTCTTGCTCGCCCTCGAGTAGGTAAATGATAAAAACAGAATTTTTGATGTGGAATGCTACCTAACATATTTCTCTATGTAATTATTTATTGTGGCAAGAATATTCGGATCCATAAGATTCAAGACAAAAGTTTAATATTGACATAAAAATAATAATACTTCAAGCATACTAACCAAGCAATCATGTCTTCTCAAAATAACATGGCCAAAGAAAGCTATCCCTACAAAATCATATAGTTTGGTTATGCTCCATCTTCACCACACAAAGAATTTAAATCATGCACAACCCTGATGACAAGCCAAGCAATTGTTTCATACTTTTGATGTTCTCAAACTTTTTCAATCTTCACGCAATATATGAGTGTGAGCCATGGATATAGCACTATAGGTGGAATAGAATGGTGGTTGTGGAGAAGACAAAAAGGAGGAGATAGTCTCACATCAACTAGGCGTATCAACGGGCTATGGAGATGCCCATCAATAGATATCAATGGGAGTGAGTGGGGATTGACATGCAACGGACGCACTAGAGCTATAAGTGTATGAAAGCTCAAAAAAGAAACTAGTGGGTGTGCATCCAACTTGCTTGCTCACGAATACCTAGGGCACTTGAGGAGGCCCATTGTTGGAATATACAAGCCAAGTTCTATAATGAAAATTTCCCACTAGTATATGAAAGTGACAAAACAAGAGACTCTCTATCATGAAGATCATGGTGCTACTTTGAAGCACAAGTGTGGTAAAAGGATAGTAGCATTGCCCCCCCTTTTTTTGGGCCTTCCCTTTTTTTGGCCTTTCTCTTTTTTGGGGGACAATTCTCTATTATTGATGATCATCACACTTCTATTTATTTACAACCCAATGATTACAACTCGATACTAGAACAAATTATGACTCTATATGAATGCCTCCGGTGGTGTAGCGGGATGTGCAATGAATCAAGAGTGACATGTATGGAAGAATTATGAACGGTGGCTTTGCCACAAATACGATGTCAACTACATGATCATGCAAAGCAATATGAAAATGATGGAGCGTGTCATAATAAATGGAACGGTGGTAAGTTGCATGGCAATATATCTCGGAATGGCTATGGAAATGCCATAATAGGTAGGTATGGTGGCTGTTTTGAGGAAGGTATATGGTGGGTTTTGGTACCGGCGAAAGTTGCGCAGTACTAGAGAGGCTAGCAATGGTGGAAGGGTGAGAGTGCGTATAATCCATGGACTCAACATTAGTCATAAAGAACTCACATACTTATTGCAAAAATCTATTAGTTATCGAAGCAAAGTACTACGCGCATGCTCCTAGGGGGATAGATTGGTTGGAAAAGACCATCGCTCGTCCCCGACCGCCACTCATAAGGAAGACAATCAATAAATAATCCATGCTCCGACTTCGTCACATAACGGTTCACCATACGTGCATGCTACGGGAATCATAAACTTCAACACAAGTATTTATCAAATTCACAACTACCCAACTAGCATGACTCTAATATCACCCTCTTCATATCTCAAAACAATCATCAAGTATCAAACTTCTCTTAGTATCCAATGCACTTCATATGGAAGTTTTTATTATATCCCTCTTGGATGCCCATCATATTAGGACTAAATTCATAACCAAAGCAAATTACCATGCTGTTTAGGACCCTCAAAATAATATAAGTGACGCATGAGAGTTCATCTATTTCTATAAAATAAAACCACCAACATGCTCTAAAAAGATATAAGTGGAGCACTAGAGCAACAACAAACTACTCCGAAAGATATAAGTGAAGATCAATGAGTAGTCGAATAATTATGCAACTATATGAAGACTCTCTAACATTTAAGAATTTCAGATCTTGGTATTTATTCAAAAAGCAAGCAAAACAAAATAAAATAAAATGACGCTCCAAGAAAAACACATATCATGTGGTAAATAAAAATATAGCTCCAAGTAAAGTTACCGACGAACGAAGACGAAAGAGGGGATGCCTTCCGGGGCATCCCCAAGCTTAGGCTCTTGGTTGTCCTTGAATATTACCTTGGGGTGCCTTGGTCATCCCCAAGCTTAGGCTCTTGCCACTCCTTATTCCATAGTCCATCGAATCTTTACCCAAAACTTGAAAACTTCACAACACAAAACTTAACAGAAAACTCGTGAACTCCGTTAGCGAAAGAAAACAAAACACCACCTCAAGGTACTGTAATGAACTCATTCTTTATTTATATTGGTTTTAAACCTACTGTATTCCAACTTCTCTATGGTTTATAAACTATTTTACTAGCCATAGATTCATCGAAATAAGCAAACAACACACGAAAAACAGAATCTATCAAAAACAGAACAGTCTGTAGTAATCTGTAACTAACGCAAACTTATGGAACCCCAAAAATTCTAAAATAAATTTATGGACGTGAGGAATTTATCTATTAATGATATTCAAAAATAATTAACTAAATAGCACTCTCCAATAAACAATGGCAGCAATTCTCGTGAGCGCTAAAGTTTCTGTTTTTTACAACATGATCAACAAGACTTTCCCCAAGTCTTCCCAATGGTTCTACTTGGCACAAACACTAATTAAAACATAAAACTACATCTAAAAATAGGCTAGATGAATTATTTATTACTAAACAGGAACAAAAATCAAGGAACAAAAATAAAGTTGGGTTGCCTCCCAACAAGCGCTATCGTTTGACACCCCTAGCTAGGCATGATGATTTCAACGATGCTCACATAAAAGATAAGAATTGTAACATAAAGAGAGCATCATGAAGAATATTACTAGAACATTTAAGTCTAACCCTATTCCTATGCATAGGGATTTTGTGAGCAAACAAATTGTGGGAACAAGAATCAACTTGCATAGGAAGGTAAAACAAGCATAACTTCAAAACTTTAAGCACATAGAGAGGAAACTTGATATTATTGCAATTCCTGCAAGCATATATTCCTCCATCATAATAATTTTCATTAGAATAATGAATGAATGCAACAATATAACCAGCACATAAAGCATTCTTTTCATGATCTACAAGCATAGAAAATTTACTACTCTCTACATAAGCAAAATTCTTCTCAATCGGAATAGTGGGAGTATCATAAGAGACTCGAATACTGTAAATTGTTTCCACATTAAAATATTAATGTTCAGAAAAAGGGTAATAATAATCATGAAAAGTTTTATAAATATAATCATCACTACTTTTTATAGCATATGTATCATCACAATAATTATCATAAGTAGCAACTTTGTTCTCATCATAATCGATTGAAACCTCTTCCAAGATAGTGGAATCATTACTAAATAAAGTCATGACCTCTCCAAATCCACTTTCATAATTATCACAATGATATTCAGCATCTTCCAAAATAGTGGGATTACTACTTCCTAAAGTTGACACTCTTCCAAACCCACTTTCATCAATATAATCATCATAAGTAGGAGGCATGCTATCATTATAACAAATTTGCATATCAAAACTTGGGAGACTACAAATATCATCTTCATTAAACATAGCTTACCCAAGCTTGGGACTAACATTAATTGCAGCAAATATATTCTCAAAAACATCATCTTCATCAAACATAGCATCCCCAAGCTTGGGCCTTTTCATATCATAAGCATAATCACTTTCATCATCAATAGTATGGATAGCACCAATAGTATAGCAATTATCATATTATTTCAAGCAAGTGCCAAAAAGATTTTCAAGATCATAAGAAGTATCATTATCTTCCCAACCATAATCATCACAACAAGCAATAGGCATAACGAGATCATCATCAAGTGCATCATCTTCCATAATTATATTTTCATGAGGCACAACAGTAATAGGAGCAGCATTATTTGGGAGAGATATCTTTTTACCTCTCTTCCTTTTTATTTTCTTCTTCTTCACCACATCATGTGTGGGTTCAATCCTATTTTTGGTGCTCCTTATTAATGAGATTGGTTGAATCGAAGGCTCCTCCTCGTTACCTGATTCATCATAAGAAATAATAGGAGGATATTGGGAAGTCTCTTACCTTTCATTAGTATTCTCTTCATCTTCTATTTCTTTTATTTTCTTTATGTAGTTGGCAATATAAGGATTTTCAATACAATTCACCGCACAATACATATAAATTTCCTCTAGATCAAAACCAAGAAGTTTATCACGAGCAAATACTGGAAGATAGTTAGTTATACATTTCATTTCTTCATAACCCATAAGCAAACTAAGTTCATTATGATGTGCAAGAGAAATCAAGTAATCAAAATTTTTGGAAATGATTAGATCATGAAACATTTGCATCGGATGGTTAAATGACCACCTTCATTGCAAAGTTCACAAGTACGGCCAAGAAAATTTAAATTTTCAGCACAAACATCTAGCCTTTCTTGCAACCATTTAGTTTCTAAGTACTTATGCCTCTTGCAAAATCTATCTTCCCTAATTGGTGTGTACTTGCAAACCCAATACACTCCACAAAAATTGACATGTTTATAGGAGACATTTTCATCATAACTAGTGCAATCATCATTAGTACTATGGATATTCAAGGAGTTCATACTAATAACATTGCAATCATGCTCATCATTCAAAGATTTAGTGCCAAATATCTTAATGCATTCTTCTTCTAACACTTTGGCACAATTTTCCTTTCCATCATACTCACGAAATATATTAAAATGATGAAGCGTATGAGGCAAACTCAATTACATATTTTTTGTAGTTTTATTTTATAAACTAAACTAGTGCTAAAACAAGAAACAAAAAGATTCGATTGCAAGATCTAAAGATATACCTTCAAGCACTAACCTCCCCGGCAACGGCGTAGAAAAGAGCTTGAAGTCTACTACACAACCTTGTTCTTGTAGATGTTGTTGGGCCTCCAAGTGTAGAGGTTTGTAGGACAGTAGCAAATTTCCCTCAAGTGGATGATCCAAGGTTTATCAATCCGTGGGAGGCGCAGGATGAAGATGGTCTCTCTCAAACAATCCTGCAACCAAATAACAAAGAGTCTCTTGTGTCTCCAACACACCCAATACAATGGTAAATTGTATAGGTGCACAAGTTCGGCGAAGAGATGGTGATACAAGTGCAATATGGATAGTAGATATAGGTTTTTGTAATCTGAAAATATAAAAACAGCAAGGTAACTAATGATAAAAGTGAGCACAAACGGTACTGCAATGCGTTGAAACAAGGCCTAGGGTTCATACTTTCACTAGTGCAAGTCCTCTCAACAATAATAACATAATTGGATCATATAACTATCCCTCAACATGCAACAAGGAGTCACTCCAAAGTCACTAATAGCGGAGAACAAACGAAGAGATTATGGTACGGTACGAAACCACCTTAAAGTTATCCTTTCTGATCAATCTATTCAAGAGTCCGTAGTAAAACAACATGAAGCTATTCTTTACGTTCGATCTATCATAGAGTTCGTACTAGAATAACACCTTAAGACGCAAATCAACCAAAACCCTAATGTCACCTAGATACTCCAATGTCACCTCAAGTATCCGTGGGTATGATTATATGATATGCATCACACAATCTCAGATTCATCTATTCAAACCAACACAAAGCACTTCAAAGAGTGCCCCAAAGTTTCTATCGGAGAGTCAAGACGAAAACGTGTGCCAACCCCTATGCATAGGTTCATGGGCGGAACCCGCAAGTTGATCACCAAAACATACATCAAGTGGGTCAATAGAATACCCCATTGTCACCACGGGTATCCCATGCAAGACATACATCAAGTGTTCCCAAATCCTTAAAGACTCAATTCGATAATATAAATTCAAAGGGAAAACTCAATCCATTACAAGAGAGTAGAGGGGGGAGAAACATCATAAAATCCAATTATAATAGCAAGGCTCGCGATACATCAAGATTGTACCACCTCAAGAAAATGAGAGAGAGAGAGAGCGATCAAACACATAGCTACTTGTACATACCCTCAGCCCCGAGGGTGAATGTAACGCCCACAATGCAACTTGCCATATTTATATTCCAACTCTTGCCATTTTCGGCACTAAGTTATGATATTCCTCTTTGTTGGGTTTTGTCTTCGTGTTGTTTTTGTATTTGTCATGCATCTCATATCATGTCATAATGTGCATCGCATTTGCATACGTGTTCGTCTCATCCATCCGAGCATTTTCCCCGTTGTCCGTTTTGCATTCCGGCACTCTTATGTCCTCCGGCGTCCCCTTTTGCCTCTTTTCAAGTTTCGTGCCATTTGGACTTCGTTTGATACTCCAACGGTTAACCGAGGGACCGTAAAGGCCTTGTGTGTGTTGCAGCCCAACACCCCTCCAAAGTGGACCAAAACCCACCTAAACCCCCTCCATCATCTCGGTCGTTCGATCACGATCGCGTGGCTGAAAACCATGCTCAATTTGGAACCTCCTAGCTCCTTCTATGTATAAATAAGCATCTCCCCCGAAAATTCCGGATCAAACCCTAGCTCCCTCTCCCCTCCGCGCGGCCGGACATGTCCGCCGCCGCCGGACAGAAATCCCGCCGCGGTCGCCACGTGTCATCCCCGGATTCGCTGAGCCGGCGCGACCACTTTGCCGCGTCTCCCCGCCACCCGGCCCGCCGAGGCCCGTAGCGGGCCCCCACGGGCCCAGTCGCCGCCACCCGCACCCGGCGTGCCCGCGCCGCCCCGCTCCGCCTTCGTCGTCGCGCCGCTCGGCCGCCGCCTCGCCGCCAAGCCATCGTCACCGGCCGCCGCGCCACCGCGTCGTCCCGTCGTCCGTGGCCGCCTCTCCCCGCCGACCGGTCGCCGCTCCACCGACGCCGCCTCCGTGCCGACCCCGCGTCAAGTCCGGCCACCATTTCCCCTCTACTCCGGCAAGTCCCGACCACCGCAGCCACTGTTCCGGCGAGATCCCAGTGGACCTCGGGAAGCGTGCCCTGGATCCAGATCTGAGAGAAACCCTAGGGGGTTGACTTTTATCCCAGTTTTCCATATTTTTAGCATTTTTCATCATGCCATAACTTTGCATCAGTAGCTCCGTTTTGGGCGTGTAGTATGTCAATTTGTTCGTCTGGATGTGCACTTCATTTCATTCCATTGCACCATGTTCATTTGAGTTCATCTTGATGCCCTAAATTGCTGTTGCAAAAGTGCTCTGTAATGTTAGTTTCAGATTCTTAGCAGATTATGGTCATTTGTCATTTTTGCCATGTTTAATGTGTGCCTCCTATGAACTTGAGCCCTACATGTGTTTTGTTACATGCCATGCCATCTTTACACGGGTGTATGCCATGTATTTTTGTGCTCTCTGTGGTGACTAGCACAAGCATACAAAGTAGCTCTGGTGATGTTGCTGATTTCAGGGACTTAGAATTCTTCTAAGTCATTTTCCTGATGATATTTTTATGCCATGTATTCATGTTGCTACAGAGTGATCCATGCCTCTTTTGAGCATGTTTAGCAAGGATGATTTTGAGATATTGTTATGCTCTATCCATCCATGTCTTTGTTTGCAATTATGGAGTACCCTAGCATGACTCAATCTTGCTCTACTTTAGCTATAAAATGTTCCTGGTAGATTGTTTACATGTTATTCAATTTTGCCAAGGTTGTTGTAATTGATCCTTGCATGCTATGAGAGTGTTCTTGCCATGGTTAGCTTATTTATCATGTCTACTTGTTGGGTGTTTGCTTAGTTTGTCATGCAATGCCTTGTGGTGAGTGCATCGAGCTCACAAACATGCCTATGTAACTTTGTTTTGCCATGTTCCAGTTTTCTGCTAAGTCTAAATCTGTTAACGAAACTTGCTATGTTCACATGGTTGCCATTGTATTTTCTGGTCCTTTTTGGCTTATGGTCAGTAAAGGACTTTTGTTATATGCTTTATGTAGTTTCATGCCATGCCTCGCTTTGCCATGATATGTTCCTGTAGCATGTTGTTATCTTGCTCTAAACATTGCTTCCTGATGTTAAATCCTGTCATGTTGTTATTTTCACTAAGTTCGTGAACCTGATATCTTTTGCACTTTTGCCATGCTTGTTTGAACCTGCTATTGTGTGATTTAGCCGTAGCTCAGTGTTCATCTTTTGTCAAGCTTCTTGAGTGGATCACTGCCATGTGATTTGTTGCTATGTTAGGGTGCAGTAGCTTATTTCTCTTGATGCATTTAGATGGCCTCGTGTTATTAATAGCAGCTTTGCGCCATTATTGTTTTGCTTGCCATTTGCAAACCGTGCATCCGATTCCGGTGATCTCTATATCGATTTCGACCGAAATCAACTCATCTTTCCAGAGACACTCTTGGTTTTCCAAGTTGAGGCCTGGTTCAATCTTTCCTTTCCAAAGCATGCATATGCATTGCATATCGCATCCCGCATATCATGCCATGTTTTGCATCATGTTGTTTGCACATTGCACCGTGGTTGATTGTGTTTCCCTTTGCTTGTGTTCTTGCCTTGGGTAGAGCCGGGAGACGAGTACGTGATCGAGGAACCCGTTGAGTACGCTTACGAGGATCAAGCTTACGCCAACTCGGAGAACTTTGCAGGCAAGATGACCATACCCTCGAAATCACTTCTATCTTTGCTTGCTAGATGCTCGCTCTATTGCTATGCCTATGCTACGATACCTACCACTTTCTTATCATGCCTCCCATATTGCCATGTCAAACCTCTAACCCACCTTGTCCTAGCAAACCGTTGTTTGGCTATGTTACTGCTTTGTTCAGCCCCTCTTATAGCGTTGCTAGATGCAAGTGAAGATTGGAGTTTGTTCCTTGTTGGAACATGTTTATTGTTGGGATATCATTATTATATCTTATCTACTTTAATGCATCTATATACTTGGTAAAGGGTGGAAGGCTCGGCCTTATGCCTGGTGTTTTCTTCCACTCTTGCCGCCCTAGTTTTCGTCATACCGGTGTTATGTTCCTTGATTTTGCGTTCCTTACACGGTTGGGTTATAATGGGAACCCCTTCACAGTTCGCCTTGAATAAAACTCCTCTAGCAAGGCCCAACCTTGGTTTTACCATTTGCCACCCAACCTTTTCCCTTGGGTTTCACAGACTCAAGGGTCATCTTTATTTTAAACCCCCAAGCCAGTGCTCCTCTGAGTGTTGGTCCAAAACAGAGCCACTTGCAGCGCCACCTCGGGGAAACTTGAGGGTTGGTTTTAGTTGTACGTAGTGTTCATCCGGTGTGCCCTGAGAACAAGATATGTGCAGCTCCTATCGGGATTTGTCGGCACATTCGGGCGGCTTTTCTGGTTTAGTTTTACCATTGTTGAGATGTCTTGTAACCGGGATTCCGAGTCTGATTGGGTTGTCTTGGGAGAAGGAATATCCTTCGCTGAACGTGAGAGCTTGTGATGGGCTAAGTTGGGACACCCCCTGCAGGGTTTTGAACTTTTGAAAGCCGTGCCCGCGGTTATGGGCAGATGGGAATTTGTTAATGTTCGATTGTAGAAAACCTGAAACTAAACTTAATTAAAATGAATGAACAACATGTGTAGCCGTGATGGTCTCTTTTCGGCGGAGTCCGGGAAGAGAACACGGTCTCGGGTTATGCTTGAACGTAAGTTTTTCTAGGATCACTTCTTGATCATAGATTCTCGAACGTGCTTTGCCTTCTCTTCTCGCTCTCTTTTGCATATGTTAGCCACCACATATGCTAGTGCTTGCTGCAGCTCCACCTCATACCTTTTGCCTACCCATAAGCTTAAATAGTCTTGATCGCGAGGGTGTGAGATTGCTGAGTCCCCGTGACTCATAGATTCATTCCAAAACCAGATGCAGGGACCGATGATACCGCTCCAGGAGATGCGACTGAGATCAAGTGGGAGTTCGATGAGGACTCAGGACGATACTACGTCTCCTTTCTAGACAATCAGTAGTGGGCCTAGTTGGGGCGATCGGGGACACTATGCATTTGGGGTTGTCTTTATTTTGGTTCCGTAGTCGGACCTTGATTGTATCTGGATGATTGTAATGCTATCTTTATGCTATTGTGTGATGTGGCGATTGTAAGCCAACTATGTACCTCTTTCCTTATTCAGTACATGGGATGTGTAAATATTACCCCTCTTGCGACATTGTCTACAATGCGGTTATGCCTCTAAGTCGTGCTCCAACACGTGGGAGATATAGCCGCATCGTGGGCGTTACAGTGACCTACTCCCTCCTCATCATGGAGAGCGTCGGGATGATAAAGATGGCCACCGGAGAGGGATTCCCCCTCCGGCAGGGTGCCAGAACCGGTCTAGATTGGTTTTCGGTGGCTACGGAGGCTTCTGGCGGCGGAACTCCCGATCTATTGTGCTCCGCGGGGTTTTTAGGGTATATGGGTATATATGGGAGGAAGAAGTACGTCGGTGGATCTCCGAGCTGTCCACGAGGTAGGGGGCGCGCCCCCACCCTCGTGGGAAGCCCGGGACTCTCCTGGTCCATCTCTGATAATCCGTGGGCTTCTTCTGGTCCAAAAATAAGTTCCGTGAAGTTTCAGGTCAATTGGACTCCGTTTGATTTTCCTTTTCTGCGATACTCTAAAACAAGGAAAAAACATAAACTGGCACTAGGCTCTGGGTTAATAGGTTAGTCCCAAAAATAATATAAAAGTGTATAATAAAGCCCATAAACATCCAAAATAGATAATATAATAGCATGGAACAATAAAAAATTATAGATATGTTGGAGACGTATCACTGGGTATCATCCCCTTAAAGGTGGTGTTACTAGGCTTAATTCTTGGCGGGTCAATACCCATTTTATGGACAGTGTCTTGATAGATCAGGTTAAGACTGTTGCCATCGTCCATAAGGACTCGGGTGAGATGGTAGCCATTAATGATTGGATCGAGGACCAGGGCTGCCGAACCTCCATGGCGGATACTGGTCGGGTGATCCCTGCGATCGAAGGTGATCGGACAAGCCGACCATGGGTTAAATTTTGGGGCGACAGGCTCTACGGTGTAGACATCCCTTAGTGCGCGTTTGTGCTCCCTCTTGGGGATATGCGTGACATATATCATATTCACTGTTTTCACCTAAGGGGGGGGGGGATTTCTTCTGTCCCACATGTGTTCAGTGGGCGAGGCTCATCATCATCCTCACTTGGAGGCCCTTTTCCCTTGTGTTCTGTATTTAACTTACCGGCCTATTTAAAGAGGGGGAAGGAAATTAAATATCCGAACACCAATCTTGCCATCCACGCATAGGAGAGTCCTATCCGGACATGGGGGAAGGTCTTCTGCCTTGTATCTTCACGACTCATCAGTCTGGCACATATCACATAGCCCGGACACCCGAGGACCCCCTAATCCAGGACTCCCTCAACCATCACCACGATGTCGTGTTGCCGGAACTCATCCTCTACTTCGCCGTCTTGCTGGAGCAAGAAGGCGAGGACGTCACCGAGCTGAACGTGTGCTGAACGCGGATGTGTCGTACGTTCGGTACTCGATCGGTTGGAGCGCGGACAAGTTCGACTACATCAACCGCATTAAGAAACGCTTCCGCTTACGGTCTATGAGGGTACGTAGACACACTCTCCCCTCTTGTTGCTATGCATCTCCTTGATAGATCTTGCGTGGGCGTAGAATTTTTTTCCATGCAATGTTTCCCAACTGTTGGGGAACGTAGTATTTCAAAATTTTGCCTACGATCACGCAAGATCTATCTAGGAGAAGCATAACAACGAGCGGGGAGAGTGTGTCCACGTACCCTCGTAGACCGAAAGCGGCAGTGTTAAGTAACGCGGTTGATGTAGTCGAATGTCTCACGATCCAACCGATCAAGTATCGAACGCACGACACCTCCGTGATCTGCATACGTTCAGTTCGGTGACGTCCCTTGAACTCTAGATCCAGCTAAGGCTGAGGGAGAGTTTCGTTAGCACGACGGCATGTTGACGGTGATGATGAAGTTACCGATGCAGGGCTTCGCCTAAGCACTATGACAATATGACCGAGGTGGAAATCTATGGAGGGGGGCACCGCACACGGCTAAGAGATTAACTTGTGTGTATATGGGGTGCCCACTTCCCCCGTATATAAAGGAGTGGAGGAGGGGGTCGGTCGGCCTCCTATGGCGCACCCCAAGGGGGAATCCTACTCCTACTAGGAGTAGATTCCCCCCCTTTCCTAGTCCAACTAGGAGGGGGAAGGAAGGGAAGAGGGAGAAAAAGGAAAGGGGGATCGGGCCCACTCCCAATTCGGATTGGTCTTAGGGGGCGCGCCCCACCTCTTTGTCGCCTCCTTCAGATTAGTTCGGGCATTTTCCGGAGTACAGGGGGTTACCGGAACACCCCCCCCCCCCGAGGGGGGGGGGCTTAATGGGCCTACATGTTCCTTAATGCATCATCCCGCAACTAACTCATTAGTCACATTGCTTTCCAGGCTTATAGTGATGTGCATTACCGAGAGGGCCCAGAGATACCTCTTTGATACACGGAGTGACAACTCGATCTATGCCAACTCAACAAACACCATCGGAGACACCTGTAGAGCATCTTTACAATCACCCAGTTACGTTGTGACGTTTGATAGCACACAAGGTGTTCCTCCGGTATTCGCGAGTTGCATAATCTCATAGTCATAGGAACATGTATAAGTCATGAAGAAAGCAATAGCAATAAACTAAACGATCATAGTGCTAAGCTAATGGATGGGTCTTGTCCATCACATCATTCTCTAATGATGTGATCCCGTTCATCAAATGACAACACATGTCTATGGCTAGGAAACTTAACCATCTTTGATAAACGAGCTAGTCAAGTAGAGGCATACTAGGGACACTCTGTTGTCTATGTATTCACACATGTACTAAGTTTCCGGTTAATACAATTATAGCATGAATAATAAACATTTATCATGACATAAGTAAATATAAATAACAACTTTATTATTGCCTCTAGGGCATATTTCCTTCAGTCTCCCACTTGCACTAGAGCCAATAATCTAGTTCACATCGTCATGTGGTTTAACACCAATAGTTCACATCTTTATGTGATTAGTTCACATCTCTATGTGACCAATACCCAAAGGGCTTACTAGAGTCAATAATCTAGTTCACATCGCTATGTGATTAACACCCAAAGAGTGATCATGTTTTGCTTGTGAGAGAAGTTTAGTCAACGGGTCTGCCACATTCAGAGCTGTATGTATTTTGCAAATTTTCTATGTCTACAATGCTCTGCATGGAGCTACTCTAGCTAATTGCTCCCACTTTAAATATGTATCCAGATTGAGACTCAGAGTCATCCGGATCGGTGTAAAAGCTTGCATCGACGTAACTCTTTATGACGAACTCTTTATTACCTCCATAACCGAGAAATACTTCCTTATTCTGCTAAGGATAACTTTGACCGTTGTCCATTGATCCACTACTGGATCACTATTGTACCCTCTTGCCAAACTCATGGTGAGGTACACAATAGGTCTGGTACACAGCATAGCATACTTTATAGAACCTATGACTGAGCCATAGGTAATTGATGACCCACAAGTATAGGGGATCTATCATAGTCCTTTTGATAAGTAAGTGTGTCGAACCCAACGAGGAACGGAAGGAAATGACAAGCAGATTTCAGTAAGGTATTCTCTACAAGCACTGAAATTATCGGTAACAGATAGTTTTGTGATAAGGTAATTTGTAATGGGTAACAAGTAACAAAAGTAAACAAGGTGCATCAAGGTGGCCCAATCCTTTTTCTAGCAAAGGACAATCCTGGACAAACTCTTATATAAAGGAAAGTGCTCCCGAGGACACATGGGAATTATCGTCAAGCTAGTTTTCATCACGCTCATATGATTCGCGTTCGTTACTTTGATAATTTGATATGTGGGTGGACCGGTGCTTGGGTACTGCCCTTCCATGGACAAGCATCCCACTTATGATTAACCCCTCTTGCAAGCATCTGCAACTACAAAAGAAGTATTAAGGTAAACCTAACCATAGCATGAAACATATGGATCCAAATAAGCCCCTTACGAAGCAACGCATAAACTAGGGTTTAAGCTTCTGTCACTCTAGCAACCCATCATCTACTTATTACTTCCCAATGCCTTCCCCTAGGCCCAAATAATGGTGAAGTGTCATGTAGTCGACGTTCACATGACACCACTAGACGAGAGACAACATACATCTCATCAAAATATCAAACGGATACCAAATTAACATGACTACTTATAGCAAGCTTCTCCCATGTCCTCAGGAACAAATGTAACTACTCACAAATCATATTCATGTTCATAATCAGAGGGGTATTAATATGCATAAAGGATCTAAACATATGATCTTCCACCAAATAAACCAACTAGCATCAACTACAAGGAGTAATCAACACTACTAGCAACCCACAGGTACCAATCTGAGGTTTTGAGACAAAGATTGGATACAAGAGATGAACTAGGGTTTGAGATGAGATGATGTTGGTGAAGATGTTGATGGAGATTGACCCCCTCTCGATGAGAGGATCGATGGTGATAATTTCCCCCTCCCGGAGGGATGTTTCACCGGTAGAACAGCTCCGGCGGAGCCCTAGATTGGTTCTGCCAAGGTTCCGCCTCGAGACGGCGGCGCTTTGTCCCGAAAGCTTTCTTCTAATTTTTTCCAGGGAGAAAGGCGAGCTAGCTTATAGGGTTTAGCCTCTACGATCTTGTGGTAGATCAACTCTTGTAATACTCATATCATCAAGAACAATCAAGCAGGACGTAGGGTATTACCTCCATCAAGAGGGCCCGAACCTGGGTAAACATCGTGTCCCCTGCTTCCTGTTACCATCTACCTTTGACGCACAGTTCGGGACCCCCTACCCGAGATCCGCCAGTTTTGACACCGACATTGGTGCTTTCATTGAGAGTTCCATTGTGTCGTCACCATAAGGCTTGATCGCTCCTTCGATCATTGATAGCGATGTAGTCTAGGGTGAGGTTTTCCTCCCCAGACATATCTTTGTATTCGGCGGCTTTGCACTGCGGGCCAATTCGCTTGGCCATCTGGAGCAGGTCGAGAGCTATGCCCTTGGCCATCAGGTCAGATTCGGAAACTTAAACTACACTGCCGACATCCGCGGAGACTTGATCTTCGACGGATTCAAGCCCATGTCAGGTGTGCCGCGCAGTCACAACGAGCACGATGTAACTCTGCTGCCGGACAGTGTTCGGGAGATCGCATCTACAACTCCTCCGGCCTTCAATCCGGAGCAAATTGCGCCATCCAAGGAGGGAGGGATAGACGTCGCCATGGAGGATGCACTCTCAGTGGTGATGGAGCCGGATACTGACTTCACCCCTTACGAGAATCGTGTCGCTGAACCACTGGATTCGTCTCCGGCCACGGACTCTGAGCCGCCTGCATCCGTGCCCATAGAATCTGACTGGGCGCCGATCATGGAGTTCACCTCCGCGGATATCTGTCAGCACTCGCCTTTCGGTGATGTGCTAAATTCATTAAAGTCTCTCTCCTTGTCAAGAGAACCTTGGCCGAACTATGTCCGGCTAGAATGGGATACGAACGACGAAGAAATTTTCTCCCCGCCCACCACCCACTTAGTAGCCACTGTCGACGACTTAACCGACATGCTCAACTTCGACTCCGAAGACATCGACGGCATGGACGAAGATGCAGGAGACGAACATGATCCAGCGCCCACAGGGCGCCGAACAGCCACTTCATCACATGACATATACATGGTGGATACACCCAAAGAAGGCAATGGAGAAGATACAGCGGAGGATGGCCCCTCCAAGAAGCAACCCAAGCGCCGACGTCAGCGGCGCCGCTCTAAGTCCCGCCATAGCAAAAACAGCGATAACAGCGCAAGAGAAAATAACACTCTAGTCGACTCCAGAGGAAATGACGACCACATCGCCCCGGCGGCAGAGCACGATGAAGCTGCAAGCGGCGAACATAGTACGGACCCAACGTCCGAACACGGCGATGCCGAGGATAACCCTCATCAAACCCCATCTGGGGAGGAAAATAGTCCGGACGAAGATGCACACATCATCCCAAAAACGCAATTGGAGCAAGAGAACCTCTGCAGAAGGCTTATTGCCACAACGAGGAGTCTGAAGAAGCAGAAGCAAAGGCTTAAGGCCGCACAAAACACGCTCAACAGCAGGTGGAACAAAGTGCTCGATAGCGAAGCAAAGTATGGTGGAAGTTACCACACAAAGAGCTATCCAAAGCGCAAGCTGTTACCCGAATTCGACGACGAGGCCTTAGAGCCCACACAGCCAAATAATGAAACAGCCAACCGGCCGGATCCACCACCTTGTGACCACGATAGAGCGGATAACAAATACGCACATAAGTCAATGCACGATGTACGTGAGGACTTGCGCCAACAATCCGGTGCGACCAGATCCATCTATGGATCTAGGAAGCGTGCTCCGGCACAAAATCAAAACCAAATACCACAACCGTCCGAGCGCCATGGTACATCCAAGTACAGGGGTGCCGCACATCCCCTATGTTTCACCGATGAGGTGCTGGACCACAAATTCCCAGAAGGATTCAAACCAGTGAACATAGAAGCGTACGACGGGACCACAGACCCTGGGGTCTGGATTGAGGACTTTATCCTCCATATCCATATGGCTCGCGGAGACGATATCCATGCCATTAAATACTTGCCCCTCAAGCTTAAAGGACCAGCTCGGCACTGGCTAAAAAGCCTCCCCGAAAACTCAATTGGAAGTTGGGAGGAGTTCGAGGACGCTTTTCGGGCTAATTTTCAAGGGACCTATATCCGACCTCCGGATGCAGACGATTTAAATCATATAATTCAACAGTCCGGAGAGTCCGCCCGAAAGCTTTGGAATAGGTTTCTCACCAAGAAGAACCAAATCATCGACTGTCCGGACACCGAAGCCTTAGCAGCTTTGAAACACAGCATCCGAGGCTCGCCAGACACCTCGGCCAAGAAAAACCGGGAACAATGGCAGCTCTAACAAGTCTCATGACCTGCTTTTGCGCAGGTGAAGACAGCTGGTTAGCCCGCAGCAGCACCAGCGACCCAAGCACATCCGAAGTCAGGGATGGCAATGGAAAACCACGACGCAGTAAAATCAAGCGTCGAAATAAAGAGGATAGCCCAGATAATATGGCGGTAAACGCCGGATTTATGGGCTCTCGGCCAGGTCAGGGGAAAAAGCCTTTCAAGGCAGCAGAGACGGACCATCTGGCCTAAACAAGATTCTTGACAAACTATGTCAGATTCATGGCACCCCCGATAAACCTGCAAATCACACCCACAGAGATTGCTGGGTCTTCAAGCAGGCCAGTAAGCTAAACGCTGAACACAAGGGGGGAGACACCAAGCGAAGACGAGGACGAACCTCGCCAGCAAAGCACTGGAGGACAAAAAAATTCCCACCAGAAGTTAAAACAGTCAACATGATCCATGTGACGAAGAGGAAAAGCAAACATGCACTCCGAGACACACGCGCCATAGAGCCCGTCACCCCTAGGTTCAACCCCTGGTTGGCCTTCCCGATCACTTTTGATCACGGGGATCATGCGACAAGCATCCGGCACGAAGGATTGGCTGCCTTGGTGTTAGACCCAATAATAAACAGATACCATCTCACATGAGTCCTCATGGACGGCGGCAGTGGTCTAAACCTGATATATCAGGACACAGTCCGCAAAATGGGGATAGACCCATAAAAAATAAGCCACTGTACTACTACCTTCAAGGGAGTAATACCAGGCCTAGAGGCCCGCTGCACGGGCTCTCCATTACTAGAGGTTGTATTCAATTCTTCCAACAACTTCCGAAGCGAAAGGTTAAATTTCTACATCGCTCCATTCCGAAGTGGCTATCAGGCACTACTCGGAAGAGCGGATTTCGCTCGTTTTAATGCAATCCCGCATTACGCTTCTCTCAAGCTTAAGATGCCCGGTCCACATGGCACCATCACAGTTAGCGGAAATACTGAGCATGCTCTACGCGCGGAAGAATGTGCGGCGGCTACTAGACGGCCTCACCAACTAGAAAAAATGACAGGTCGTCAAGACCACGGACACGGTTAGACGAGTCCGGTGCACCACTACATATACATGAGATTGGTTTGATAATCAAGCCCTCCTAGACGATACCAAGGGCTTCCCGCGTGTAATCAGGGCTAGTCCGGCTCAACTTTACTTATCTTAAATTTTAATGGTTTATTGACAATAACCAATTTTCTGGCACGGCAACTTTCACCTAAGTTCTTCTCTTTTACAGATGACAATCGTGCTACACCCATCCAGGACACGCCACAACAGAGACACAGGCGCAGACATGCAGCAGGGACCCTCTCAAAGGTTTCTTTTTAGATTAATACCCTGCGTCAACCTTTTTTGCAGTCTCTTGTTGCCCACATCCTCCGGATACTCAATACAACCGAGAAGG
This sequence comes from Triticum monococcum, assembly GCA_034509565.1. NCBI lineage: Eukaryota > Viridiplantae > Streptophyta > Magnoliopsida > Poales > Poaceae > Triticum > Triticum monococcum. The sequence goes on along the minus strand of CM067845.1, from coordinate 295,154,248 downwards.
ATGCCGACGTATTGGCATGTGGCCACGTCAGGATATTGCACGTACCTGGACACCCGGGGTTTATTATTAAGGGCATTGTTTAGCCCGGGATATGTTATAAAGACCGAATACCTTAGGGAGTGTTCGGCGTCGCGAGTTTGGCCTTATATGCATCAGCTCCGAATCATGTCTTTGGTCAAATGTTGGGTTTGCCCGGCTCCCATGTTTTGGTACCTTACATTCCACTATATCGGCTAAGGTAGCACTGGGAGAACTACTGCGATCGTGCCCTGGTTCATCCGGATGAGCACCTCAATAGAGAAAGCCGAAAACTAACTGTCATGATATAGCGCGAGACTGGTCAACCACTCAATGACCAAGCGGAACCTTCGGGATTCCTCCGCATTAACGAAGGGCCGTTTCTTGGTCATGTACATATGCGCCCCGTATTCAGACGAGCGTAGAAGTACCAGGGGCTATATAGTAGCCCCACCATCAAACTCCTATGGCTAAGTGAAAGTGTTAAAGCAATATAGTCCGATTGCCTCGTTCGCTGTGCTACCACCTCCTTAATGGACCAAGACATTGGATCAAGTGTGAATATGCGTTTTTTTGCGAACACCCCCGCATTATATGCGTGGGGGCGGAGGCCGATGACTGCAAACTTTCAGGTTATATACATATATACATAAATGGCCGCACAGGAGGCATCATAATACTTTCAGGCAAAAGTATAAACACAGCCTTCATAACTCAATAAAACATTGTTTTTACAATGGGAGTACATGTCACTAGAACATAATACTCTTCGAGCATTGAGCCTTTATCGAACGAGCGCCTTCAAGAACTTCTTCAAAGTAGTGCTCGGCTGCCACTCGGCCCACGGCCGAACCCTGTGTTGCAACAGTGGTGGCCTCCATCTCTGCCCAGTATGTCTTGACACGGGAAAAGGCCATCTGTGCACCCTCCATGCACGCCGACCTCTTCATAGCATCAATGTGCGGCACAGCACCAAGGAATTGTTGCACCAAACTAAAGTAACTATTTGTCCTTGGCCCTCCCGGTCATAGATGATCCACAACGGTCCTCATGGCGAGTCCGGACAACCTATGGAGCTCGGCCCACTCGGCCATTTGCTCATTCAGCAGCAGCAGATGCACTGGAGCATGGAACTATGACCAAAACAGCTTTTCCACTTCGCGATCTCCTTGATCCTTGAAGTACTCGGCCGCATCAGCAGCACTTGCCGCCAAATCCACGTAGGCGTCCACAGAACTCCATAGTTAATCAAGAGAAGCATACTTCAGATCTCCGAACTTAGTCCGCAACAAGAAGGGCTTCCCAGCCACGATATCCGCAGCTTGATGCAGCTCCTCCTTCATCGCTCTGATTTTAGAGCGGGCTTCCTTGGCTGCTACCATGGCCTTCTCTAGGTCCGTCGCCCTCGCTCGGCTTTCTTCTTCAAGAAGCTGGTAACGGTCAGCGGCATCTTTCAACTCAATGGCCATCTGGGCTATCCTTTCCTTGCTCTGGCGATGCGCGGACTGTTCGTCCCGCAGCTCTTCGACCGCCCTTAGAGCAGCCGCATCGCTATTCCTTGCTTGTTCCTTGGCCCAGGCAAGCTCTGCCCGAAGGGTCTCCACGGTGGCAGCTCCATATGCAGTCACAACATATTAAAGATATTGTCATCCTGCTCCTCTTACTATGCGTTGATCACCGGAGAAATCACTTACCCTGTGCCTCGTCAAGCCGCTTGTTGACAAGCATGATGTCGGCATCTGCCGCATCAAGTTGCCGCTTTAGCTCGGCAAACCCATCAGTCCGACTAGCCACCGGAGCTTCAGCCACCTGCACATAAAGGTGGTCTAGTTACTACCTGGGACTATGATCCTCTGTTTGTCGCCGTTTTCAACGACAACCAGAGTCTCAGGGGCTACTATCTGCATAGGGCACACCTAATGTGTGTGGTACTGTCAAAAACATACACTATGTCACGTACCTCAAAGACTTTCGGCAGACTCATAAAAGCTTCATGCAATCCACTTTCAGCGGATGAAATCCTTTCAACTACCATACTCATTAGCGTACGATGCACTTCTGAGATGGTCGCTTGCTCCAGAAGATCCTTCAGCGCGTCCGACTGCACACTATACGGTTCCGGACTCTTTCTGTTGCTCTCTTTCAGAGTCGAATACTGAGGACTCCGGGTGGCCAAGGGATTACCCCCTGGCCTTGGTGGATCAGGAGAAACCCTCCGTGATGACACTTCAGGGTCGCCCGCTTCATGAGGCGGGGTGGCAGGGGGAGGTGTTTCGCTCTCCATCATCTCCGGAAGAAGATCCCCCGAAGACGAACTCTGTCGAGAAGGGCTACGATCCGAACTACAAGATATAAGCTTCGGTTATTGTCTTCGGAAGTAAGGTAGGATATTTTCACTACTAAGTACTTTTTGATTACTTACAGCTTGGTAGAGGGCTGATTCCCTTGCGGACATTGTGCGGCAAGGGTACCCCCCGGGGCAGGACCCTCTGGCGAAGACTTCTTCCCTCATTTGGAAACATCTATTTCCGGATATTCAAAGGTGGTCCTCTTCCTTCCCCAGGGAGAGGAAATGTCAGATTCTTCTCTCTGGTTGTCCTCCTTCGCGGAGGCGCTCGTTCCCCCGGTTGGGACGAGTAGTGAGCGAGGCTCGCTTCCGGCCTCTTTATTCCCCCCTTCCTCTTCCTTCGAGGGCACCTGATAAGGCACCGGCTCCAGCATTCCGTCTAGTACTAGATTGGCCAGGCCCTCGGGAAGGGGGGGCGGACACCTGATCATCTTCGCCTTTGTTATCCAGTCCTGGTCAAAGAGTGACTTCTCAGAATGATTTTATGATGAATAAGAGAAACAGTGTGTACGGCCATGGGATTACTTACTTGGGTATCCTAGCGATTATAGCTCAGACCCGCATCCTCAGTGGTGTCTGGACACTTTATTTGTGATCCGAAGAATAGCTTGTACATCTCCTCGAGCGTCATGCCGAGGAAGTGTTGAATGATTCGCGGTCCTTCCGGGTTGAACTCCCACAAATGGAGAGGTCTACGTTTGCAAGGCGGGACCTGGCGAACTAGCATGACCTGCATCACCGTGACCAGGTTGACGTATCTCTCAATGAGATCTCGGATGCGACTCTGCAATATCGGCACATCCTTTACTGGACCCCAGTTTAGCCCCTCGCTGATCCATGACGTCATTTGTGGTGGGGGGCCGAGCGAAAGGCAGGGATGGCTGCCCACTTGGCACTTTCGGGGAGCTGTGATATAAAACCACTCCCGCTGCCACAAATTGGATACCTCTGGGAAGGAACCCTCTGGCCATGGAGCACTAGGTCTTTTGCTTATTACGGCACCTCCGCGCTCTTCGACTTCACATTGAAGGTCTTGAGCCACATGCCGAAGTGAGGGGTGGTGTGGAGGAAGGCCTCACATACAACGATGAATGACGAGATGTGAAGGAGGGAATCCGGGGCCAGATCGTGGAAATCCATCCCATACTAGAACATGAGTCCCCTAACAAAGGGATCCAGAGCGAGGCCTAGTCCTCGGAGGAAGTGAGAGACAAACACAACACTCTCGTTGGGTTCGGGAGTGGGGATGACCTGCCCTCGGGCGGGCAGCCTGTGCGAGATTTCGGCGGTCAGATATCTGGCCTCTCTCAGCTTCTTGATATCCTCCTCTATGACAGAGGAAGGCATCCTTCGACCTTGGAGGTTGGATTCGAACATAGTTGAAGGTCCGAAGCGCCTGACCTGAGCCTGGGGTGTTGGAACTCGAGGTGAGGGAAGGATTCGATTGAGCGCGAGAGGAAAAAGGGACAGGTCTTGGCCTCTTTATAAAAAGGGTGAATGTCAAGCGTCCTCCTTGCGGCCATTTTGGGGCTCGCCTAAAATCGAGGAGTCATACCAACAGGCACGAGTGGGTTACCCACGTCCATATTGATGAGAATCATGTAATAAGGGGGACATGATCTCTGCTTCGACAAGACGTGTCAAGAAAACCGCCTCGCGATATGTGCGGTGTTGGTTGAGAAAAACGGTTCGAATAATGACCGGGCCATGACGTAATGTCATGCTAACAAAACACGTTAGCAGATTAGATTTGTGCAAACATTATTCTCTCTACGGTGGTATGTGGAAATTATTTTGTAGGGCCGGACACTATCCTTGGGTCCAAAATCTTCTATGGAGTATTCGGAGGAGGAACCCGCCTTGCAATGCCAAAGACAATACTGCGCGCCGGACTCATCGTCATTGAAGCCTGGTTCAGGGGCTACTGAGGGAGTCCCGGATTAGGGGGTCTCCGGACAGCCAGACTATATCCTTTGGCCGGACTATTGGACTATGAAGATACAAGATTGAAGACTTCGTCCCGTGTCCGGATGGGACTCTCCTTGGCGTGGAAGGCAAGCTAGGCAATACGGATATGAAGATCTCCTTCCTTGTAACTGACTATGTGTAACCCTAGCCCCCTCCGGTGTCTATATAAACCGGAGGGTTTTGTCCATAGGACAACATACAATCATACCATAGGCTAGCTTCTAGGGTTTAGCCTCTACGATCTCGTGGTAGATCAACTCTTGTAATACTCATATCATCAAGAACAATCAAGCAGGACATAGGGTATTACCTCCATCAAGAGGGCCCGAACCTGGGTAAACATCGTGTCCCCTGCTTCCTGTTACCATCCGCCTTAGACGCACAGATCGGGTCCCTTCCCCGAGATCCGCCGGTTTTGACACCGACAGCGGGTGATATGGAGATGCAATTCTATTATTAACATCATACTTAGCAAGCATTTTACGAAAAGCACCATGAATAAAGTGTGAACCACCATCAGTCATTAAGTATCTAGGGACTCCAAACCTCGGAAAAATAACTTCTTTAAGCATCTTAATAGAGGTGTCATGATCAACACTACTAGTTGGAATAGCTTCTACCCACTTAGTAACGTAATCAACACCAACTAAAATATGTGTATACCCATTAGAGGAAGGAAACGGTCCCATGTAATCAAAGCCCCAAACATCAAATGGTTCAATAACAAGTGAATAATTCATAGGCATTTCTTGATGTCTACTAATATTACCAATTCTTTGACATTCATCACAAGACAAGACAAACATATGTGCATCCTTGAAGAGAGTAGGACAATAAAAACCGGATTGCAATACCTTATGTGCAGTTCTATCTCCAGCATGGTGTCCTCCATAAGCCTCGGAGTGACACTTGCGTAGGATCTGTTCCTGTTCATGCTCAGGTACACAATGTCTAATAACACCATCTACTCCTTCTTTATGAAGGTGTGGGTCATCCCAGAAGTAATGTCTTAAATCGTAGAAAAACTTTTTCTTTTGCTAATAGGTGAAACTAGGTGGTATAAATTTAACAACAATGTAATTAGCATAATCAGTATACCATGGAGCAGTACGAGAAGCATTTATGACAACTAATTGTTCATTAGGAAAGCTATCATCAATAGGTAGTGGGTCATCAAGAACATTCTCTAACCTAGATAAGTTGTCTGCAACGGAGTTGTCAACTCCCTTTCTATCAATAATATGCAAATCACATTCTTGTAGTAGGAGAACCCGTCTAATAAGTCTAGGTTTAGCATCTCTCTTTTCCATAAAATATTTAATAGCAGCATGATTGGTGTGAACAGTTACTTTAGAGTCAGCAATGTAAGGTCTGAACTTATCACAAGCAAATACAACTGCTAAAAATTCTTTTTCAGTAGTAGCATAATTTCTTTGGGCACTGTCTAGAGTTTTACTAGCATATTGGATAACATTTAATTTCTTATCAACTCTTTGTCCTAGAACAGCACCTACAACATAATCACTAGCATCACACATAATTTCAAAGGTTAAATTCCAATCAGGTGGCTGAACAATGGGTGCAAAAATCAAGGCTTTCTTAAGTATTTCAAATGCTTCTACACAATCATCATCAAAGACAAAAGGAACATCTTTTTGTAAAAGATTAGTCAGAGGCCTAGAATTTTTTGAGAAGTCTTTAATCAACCTCCTATAAAAACCGGCATGACCAAGGAAACTTCTTATACCTTTAATGTCCTTAGGACACGACATCTTTTCAATAGCACCAACTTTAGCTTTATCAACTTCAATACCTATTTTAGAAATTTTATGCCCCAAGACAATACCTTCATTAACCATAAAGTGACACTTCTCCCAGTTCAAGACAAGATTGGTTTCCTCACATGTCTGCAAAACTCGATCAAGGTTTCTTAAGCAATCATCAAAAGAAGTTCCATAAACGGAAAAATCATCCATGAAAACCTCAACAATCTTTTCACATAAGTCAGAGAATATAGCAGTCATACATCTTTGAAAGGTAGCAGGTGCATTACATAAACCAAAAGGCATACGCCTATAAGCAAAGGTACCAAAAGGGCAAGTAAAGGTGGTCTTTTGTTGATCCTCTTTTGACACGGGTATTTGAGAGAAACCAGAATAACCGTCTAGAAAGCAAAAAATGTGTATGTTTGGATAATCTTTCTAGCATTTGATCAATAAAAGGTAAAGGGTAATGATCCTTTTTAGTAGTTTTATTTAGTTTGTGGAAATCAATTACCATTCTATAACCTGTAAAAATTCTTTGTGGGATCAATTCATCTTTATCATTAGGAACAACAGTAATACCTCCTTTCTTAGGGACATAATGGACATGACTTACCCACTGACTATCAGCAACATGATAAATTATACCTGCCTCCAGAAGCTTTAGTATTTCTTTTCTTACCACTTCTTTCATCTTAGGATTTAACCGTCATTGGTGATCAACAGCCGGTTTAGCGTCTTTCTCCAATTTTATTTTGTGATGGCATAGAGTGGGACTAATGCCCTTAAGATCATCAAGAGTATATCCAATAGCAGCACAGTGCTTCTTCAGAGTTTTCAACAATTTCTCTTCTTCTTGCTCCGAAAGGTTAGCACTAATAATAGCAGGATATATCTTCTTTTCATCAAGATAAGCATATTTAAGAGTATCAGGTAATGGTTTAAGCTCAAACACGGGATCACCCTTGGGTGGAGGAGGATCCCCTAGAATTTCGACAGGCAAGTTGTGTTTCAAAATAGGTCCCCGTTTAATGAATACTTCATCTATTTCCCTTCTTTCATTTATAAACATATCATTTTCATGGTCTAGCAAATATTATTCTAAAGGATCATTAGGAGACACGGCAATAGAAGCAAGACCAATAATTTCATCTTTACTAGGCAATTCTTTATCATGGGGTTGTCTACGAAATTTAGCAAAATTAAAATCATGAGACGTATCCTCTAAACCAACAGAAACAATATCCTTTTTGCAGTCTATCTTAGCATTAACAGTATTCAAGAAGGGTCTACCAAATATAATGGGGCAAAAGTTATCTTGTGGGGAAGCAAGAACAAGAAAATCAGTAGGATATTTAATTTTTCCACACAAGACTTCAACATCTCTAACAATCCCAACCGATGAGATAGTATCTCTATTGGCAAGCTTAATAGTAACATTAATATCTTCTATCTCAGCAGGTGTAATATCATGTATAATTTCTTCATATAAGGTATAAGGTATTGCACTGATACAAGCACCCATATCAAATAAGCCATGATAACAGTGATCTCCTATTTTAACAGAAACAACAGGCATGCCAACAACAGGTCTATGTTTATCTTTAGTATCGGGTTTAGCAATTCTAGCAGCTTCATCACAGAAGTAAATAACATGCCCATCAATATTATCAACCAAGAGATCTTTAACCATAGCAATACTAGGTTCAAGTTTAATTTTCTCAGAGGGTTTGGGTGTTCTAATATTACTTTTGTTGACCACAATTGAAGATTTAGCATGATCCTTTATTCTAACAGGGAAATGTGGTTTCTCAATATAAGCGGTAGGAACAATAGGATCAACATTATAAGTGATAGTATTTTCTTCAACTTTAATAGGTTCAACTACTTTTACTTCAATGGGAGGATGATATTTAAACCACTTCTCCTTAGGGAGATCAACATGAGTAGCAAAGGATTCACAGAAAGAAGCTACTATCTCAGAGTCAAGTCCATATCTAGTGCTAAATTCACGAAAAGCATCGGTATCCATAAAAGATTTAACACAATCAAACTTAGGTGTTATACCTGACTCCTTACCTTCGTAGAGTTCCCAATATTCAAAGTTGCGTTTAATTCTTTCCAATAAATCCCATCTGAATTCAATAGTCTTCATCATAAAAGAACCAGTACAAGAAGTATCGAGCATGGAGCGATTATTGAGAGAAAGCCGAGCATAAATTTTTTGAATAATAATTTCTCTTGAGAGCTCATGATTGGGGCATGAATATAACATTGACTTAAGCCTCCCCCAAGCTTGAGCGATGCTTTCTCCTTCGCGAGGCCAAAAATTATATATATAATTACGATCACGATGAACCAGATGCATAGGATAAAACTTCTGATGAAATTCCAATTTCAATCAGTTGTAGTTCCATGATCCAATATCATCGCATAGCCTAAACCATGTCAGTGCCTTTCCCTTCAAAGATAAAGGGAAGGCCTTCTTCTTGATAACATCCTTAGGCATACCTGCAAGCTTAAATAATCCACAAACTTCATCCACATAGATTAGGTGCAAATCGGGATGCAATGTTCCATCTCCTGTAAAAGGATTAGCTAGCAGTTTCTCTATCATACCCGAAGGAATTTCAAAGTAAACATTTTCAGTAAGTTCAGTAGGTTGAGGAGAAACTCTTTGCTCTATTGGTCGGGGTGAAGATACCCCAAACAAGCCCCTCAAAGGATTACTTTCCATAGTAACAAGTGACAGTAAATTTCAGCACACTATATAAATTTTTCCTTACCAAATTCCACCTACCAAAGGCGCTTTACTCCCCCGCAACGGTACCATAAAAGAGTATTAATGACCCACAAGTATAGGGGATCTATCCTAGTCCTTTCGATAAGTAAGAGTGTCGAACCCAACGAGGAGCGGAAGGAAATGACAAGTGGTTTTCAGTAAGGTATTCTCTGCAAGCACTGAAATTATCGGTAACAGATAGCTTTGTGATAAGGTAATTTGTAACGGGTAACAAGTAACAAAATTAAACAAGGTGTAGCAAGGTGGCACAATCCTTTTTGTACCAAATGACAAGCCTGGACAAACTCTTATATAAAGGAAATCGCTCCCGAGGACACATGGGAATTATTGCCAAGCTAGTTTTCATCACGCTCATATGATCTGCGTTCGTTACTTAGATAATTTCATATGTAGGTGGACCGGTGCTTGGGTACAGCCCTTCCTTGGACAAGCATCCCACTTATGATTAACCCCTCTTGCAAGCATCTGCAACTACAAAAGAAGTATTAAGGTAAACCTAACCATAGCATGAAACATATGGATCCAAATCAGCCCCTTACGAAGCAACGCATAAACTAGGGTTTAAGCTTCCGTCACTCTAGCAACCCATAATCTACTTATTACTTCCCAATGCCTTCCCCTGGGCCCAAATAATGGTGAAGTGTCATGTAGTCGACGTTCACATGACACCACTAGAGGAGAGACAACATACATCTCATCAAAATATCGAACGAATACCAAATTCACATGACTACTTATAGCAAGACTTCTCCCATGTCCTCAGGAACAAACATAACTACTCACAAATCATATTCATGTTCATAATCAGAGGGGTATTAATATGCATAAAGGATCTGAACATATGATCTTCCACCAAATAAACCAACTAGCATCAACTACAAGGAGTAATCAACACTACTAGCAACCCACGGGTACCAATCTGAGGTTTTGAGACAAAGATTGGATACAATAGATGAACTAGGGTTTGAGATGAGATGGTGCTGGTGAAGATGTTGATGGAGATTGACCCCCTCCCGATGAGAGGATCGATGGTGATGATAGAGGGATGTTTCCCCGGCAGAACAGCTCCGCCGGAGCCCTAGATTGGCTCCGCCTCGAGACGGCGGCGCTTCGTCCTGAAAACTTTCTTCTGAATTTTTCCAGGGCGAAAGACTTCATATAGAAAAAGATGGGAACTGGAGGCCTGCGAGGGGGCCCATGAGACAGGGGGCGCGCCCAGGGGGTAGGGTGCGCCCCCACCCTCGTGGATGGTGGGTGGCCCCCCTCTTGTGCTTTCTTTGTCCAATATTTTTTATATATTCCAAAACTGACTTTCGGGGACTTTTAGGACTTTTGGAGTTGTGGAGAATAGGTCTCTAATATTTTCTCCTTTTCCGGCCCAGAATTCCAACTGTCGGCATTCTCCCTCTTCGTTCAAACCTTATAAAATAAGAGAGAATAGGCATAAGTATTGTGACATAATGTGTAATAACATCCCATAATGCAATAAATATCGATATAAAAGCATGATGCAAAATGGACGTATCAGGAATAACTTTCATTCTCTTTCTATTTTCTGCCATGGTCGGGTTTTGAGTCTTACTCAACTTCACACCTTGCAACACACGCAAGAACTCCTTCTTTGACTGTTCCATTTTGAACTACTTCAAAATCTTGTCAAGGTATGTTCTCATTGAAAAATCTTATCAAGCGTCTTGATCTATCTCTATAGATCTTGATGCTCAATATGTAAGCAGCTTTACCGAGGTCTTTCTTTGAAAAACTCCTTTCAAACACTCCTTTATGCTTTCCAAAAAATTCTACATCATTTCCGATCAACAATATGTCATTCACATATACTTATCAGAAAGGCTGTAGTGCTCCCACTCACTTTCTTGTAAATACCGGTTTCTTCAAAAGTCTGTATAAAACCATATGCTTTGATCACACTATCAAAGCGTATATTCCAACTCCGAGAGGCTTGCACCAGTCCATAAATGGATCGCTGGAGGTTGCTCACTTTGTTAGCACCTTTTGGATCGACAAAACCTTCTAGTAGCATCATATACAACTCTTCTTTAAGAAATCCATTAAGGAATATAGTTTTGACATCCATTTGCCAGATTTCATAAAATGCAGCAACTGCTAACATGATTCAGACAGACTTTTAAGCACCGATACAAGTGAGTAAATCTCATCATAGTCAATACTTTGAACTTGTCAAAAACCTTTTGCGACAATTCGAGATTTGTAGATAGTAACACTACTTATCAGCGTTCGTCTTCCTCTTGAAGATCCATTTATTCTGAATGGCTCACCGATCATCGGGCAAGTCAATCAAAGTCCATACTTTGTTCTCATACATGGATCCCATCTCAGATTTCATGGCCTTAAGCCATTTCACGGAATCTAGGCACATCATCGCCTCCTCATAGTTCGTAGGTTCGTCATGGTCAAGTAACATGACCTCCAGAATAGGATTACCGTACCACTCTGGTGCAGATCTTACTCTGGTTGACCTACGAGGTTCAGTAGTAACTTGATTAGAAGTTTTCATGATCATCATCATTAGCTTCCTCACTAATTGGTGTAGGAATCACTAGAACTGATTTCTGTGATGAACTACTTTCCAATAAGGGAGCAGGTACAATTACCTCATCAAGTTCTACTTTCCTCCCACTCACTTCTTTCGAGAGAAACTCCTTCTCTAGAAAGGATCCATTTTTAGCAACAAAGATCTTGCCTTCGGATATGTGATAGAAGGTGTACCCAACAGTGTCTTTGGGTATCCTATGAAGACACACTTCTCCAATTTGGGTTTGAGCTTATCCGGTTGGAACTTTTTCACATAAGTATCGCAACCCTAAACTTTAAGAAATGACAGCTTAGGTTTCTTGCTAAACCACAATTCATACGGTGTCATCTCAACGGATTTTTAGACGGTGCCCTATTTAACGTGAATGTGGCTGTCTCTAATGCATAAACCCAAAACGATAGTGGTAAATCGGTAAGAGACATCATAGATCGCACCGTATCTAATAAAGTGCGGTTATGACGTTCAGACACAGCATTACGTTGTGGTGTTCTAGGTGGCGTGAGTTGCGAAACTATTCGACATTGTTTCAACTGAAGGCCAAACTCGTAACTCAAATATTTCATCTCCGCAATCAGATCGTAAAAACTTTATTTTCTTGTTATGATGATTCTCCACTTCACTCTGAAATTCTTTGAACTTTTCAGACTTGTGTTTCATTAACTAGATATACTCATATCTGCTCAAATCATATGTGAAGGTCAGAAAATAATGATACCCGCCGCGAGCCTCCACACTCATTGAACCGCATACATCAGCATGTATTTTTTTTCCAATAAGTCAGTGGTTCGCTCCATTGTTCGCAATCATCAAATGATTCATAACCAAGTGATTCCAAAAGTCTATCTGCATGGAGTTTCTTCATGTGCTTTACACCAATATGACCTAAACGGCAGTGCCACTAGTATGTTGCACTATCATTATCAACTTTGCATCTTTTGGCATCAATATTATGAATATGTGTATTACTACGATCGAGATTCAATAAACCATTCACCTTGGGTGTATGACCACATAAGGTTTTATTCTTTTAAACAGAATAACAATTATTCTTTGACTTAAATGAATAACCATATTGCAATAAACATGATCCAGTCATATTATGCTCAACGCGAACACCAAATAACATTTATTTTAGGGTCAACACTAATCCCGTAGGTAAAGGGAGTGTGCGATGGTGATCTTATCAACCTTGGAATTACTTCCAACACACATCGTCACCTCGCCCTCAACTAGTCTTTGTTCATTTTTGAACTCCTGTTTCAAGTTACTAATCATAGCAACTGAACCAGTATCAAATACCCAGGGGCTACTATGAACACTAGTAAAGTACACATCAATAACATATATATCATATATACTTTTGTTCACTTTGTCATCCTTCTTATCCACCAAATATTTGGGGCAGTTCCGCTTCTAGTGACCATTTCCTTTGCAGTAGAAGCACTCAGTTCCAGGCTTGGGTCTAGCTTTGGGCTTCTTCATGGGAGTGGCAACTTGCTTGCGATTCTTCTTGAAGTTCCCTTTCTTTTCCTTGCCCTTTTACTTGAAACTAGTGGTCTTGTCAACCATCAACACTTGATGCTTTTCTTAATTTCTACCTTTGCCGATTTCAGCATCGCGAAGAGCTCGGGAATCGTTTTACGTCATCCCTTGCATATTATAGTTCATCACTAAGTTCCAGCAACTTGGTGATAGTGACTAGAGAACTCTGTCAATCACTATCTTATCTAGAAGATTTACTCCCACTTGATTCAAGCAATTGTAGTACCCAGACAATTTGAGCACATGCTCACTGGTTGAGCTATTCTCCTCCATCTTGTAGGAAAAGTACTGTCAGAGGTCTCATACCTCTCGACACGGGCATGAGTCTGAAATACTAATTTCAACTATTGGAACATCTTATATGCTCCGTGGCGTTCAAAACGTTTTTGAAGTCCCGGTTCTAAGCCGTAAAGCATGGCGCACTAAACTATCAAGTAGTCATCATACCAAGCTTGCCAAACATTCATAACGTTTGCCTCTGCTCCTGCAATAGGTCCGTCACCTAGCGGTGCATCAAGGACATAATTCTTCTGTGCAGCAATGAGGATAATCCTCAGATCACGGAGCTAGTCCGCATCATTGCTACTAAAATCTTTCAACATAGTTTTCTCTAGGAACATATCATAAATAAAATGGGGAAGCCATACGTGAGCAATTGATCTACAACATAGATATGCAAAATACTATCAGGTACTAAGTTCATGATAAATTAAAGTTCCATTAATCATATTACTTAAGAACTCCCACTTAGATAAACATCCCTCTAATCATCTAAGTGATCACGTGATCCATATCAACTAAACCATGTCTGATCATCACGTGAGATGGAGTAGTTTTCAATGGTGAACATCACTATGTTGATCATATCTACTATATGATTCATGCTCGACCTTTCGGTCTCAGTGTTCCGAGGCCATATCTGCATATGCTAGGCTCGTCAAGTTTAACCCGAGTATTCTGCGTGTGCAAAACTGGCTTGCACCCATTGTATGTGAACGTAGAGCTTATCACACCCGATCATCACGTGGTGTCTCGGCATGATGAACTGTAGCAATGGTGCATACTGAGGGAGAACACTTGTACCTTGAAATTTAGTGAGAGATCATCTTATAATGCTACCGTCATACTAAGAAAAATAAGATGCATAAAGGATAAACATCACATGCGATCAATATAAGTGATATGATATGGCCATCATCATCTTGTGCCTTTGATCTCCATCTCCAAAGCACCGTCATGATCACCATCGTCATCGGCTTGACACCTTGATCTCCATCGTAGCATCATTGTCGTCTTGCCAACTACTGCTTCTACGATTATCGCTACTGTTTAGTGATAAACTAAAGCAATTACATGGCGATTGCATTTCATACAATAAAGCGACAACCATATGGCTCCTGCGAGTTGCTGATAATTGTGTTACAAAACATGATCATCTCATACAACAAATCATATATCATCACGTCTTGACCATATCACATCACAACATGCCCTGCAAAAACAAGTTAGACGTCCTCTACTTTGTTGTTGCAAGTTTTACGTGGCTGCTACGGGCTTAGCAAGAACCGTTCTTACCTACGCATCAAAAACCACAATGCGGTATAGTGATTGCTTTTTGATCTTCTGAAAGAACCCTGTTCATTGAATACGATTCAACTAAAGTTGGAGAAACTGATGTTGGGGAACGCAGTAATTTCAAAATTTTCCTACGCACACGCAAGATCATGGTGATGCAAAGCAACGAGAGGGGAGAGTGTTGTCTACGTACCAACGCAGACCGACTGCGGAAGCGATCACACAACATAGAGGAAGTAGTCGTACGTCTTCTTCCCGATCCGACCGATCCAAGCACCGTTACTCTGGCACCTCCGAGTTCTTAGCACACGTTCAGCTCGATGACGATCCTCGGGCTCCGATCCAGCAAAGCGTCGAGGAAGAGTTCCGTCAGCACGACGGCGTGGTGACGATCTTGATGTACTACCGACGCAGGGCTTCGCCTAAGCACTACAACGGTATGATCGAGGTGGAATTTGGTGGCAGGGGGCACCGCACACGGCTAAGGAACGATCTCAAGGATCAACTTGTGTGTCTTGGGGTGTCCCCTGCCCCCGTATATAAAGGATGAAGGGGGGAGGCTGGCCGGCCAAAGGAGGGAGGCACAGGAGGAGTCCTACTCCTACCGGGAGTAGGACTCCCCCCCAATCCTATTCCTAATAGGATTCCTAAAGGGGGAGAGGGAGAGAGAGGTGGCCGGCCCCTCTCCTAGTCCTAATAGGACTAGGGAGAGGGGGGAGGCGCAGCCCTATGTGGGCAGCCCTCTCACCTTTCCACTAAGGCCCATGTTGGCCCATTTGGCTCCCGGGGGGTTCCGGTAACCCTCCCGGTAATTCGGTAAAATCCCGATTTCACCCGGAACACTTCCGATGTCCAAACATAGGCTTCCAATATATCAATCTTTACGTCTCGACCATTTCGAGACTCCTCGTCATGTCCGTGATCACATCCGGGACTCCGAACAACCTTCGGTACATCAAAATGCATAAACTCATAATAACTGTCATCGTAACGTCAAGCGTGCGGACCCTACGGTTCGAGAACAATGTAGACATGACCGAGATACGTCTCCGGTCAATAACCAATAGCGGGACCTAGATGCCCATATTGGCTCCTACATATTCTACGAAGATCTTTATCGGTCAGACCGCATAACAACATACGTTGTTCCCTTTGTCATCGGTATGTTACTTGTCTGAGATTCGATCGTCGGTATCCAATACCTAGTTCAATCTCATTACCGGCAAGTCTCTTTACTCGTTCCGTAATACATCATCCCGCAACTAACTCATTAGTTGCAATGCTTGCAAGGCTTAAGTGATGTGCATTACCGAGAGGGCCCAGAGATACCTCTCCGACAATCGGAGTGACAAATCCTAATCTCGAAATACGCCAACCCAACATCTACCTTTGGAGACACCTGTAATGCTCCTTTATAATCACCCAGTTACGTTGTGACGTTTGGTAGCACCCAAAGTGTTCCTCCGGCAAACGGGAGTTGCATAATCTCATAGTCATAGGAACATGTATAAGTCATGAAGAAAGCAATAGCAACATACTAAACGATCGTGTGCTAAGCTAATGGAATGGGTCATGTCAATCAGATCATTTAACTAATGATGTGACCTCGTTAATCAAATAACAACTCTTTTGTCCATGGTTAGGAAACATAACCATCTTTGATTAACGAGCTAGTCAAGTAGAGGCATACTAGTGACACTCTGTTTGTCTATGTATTCACACATGTATTATGTTTCCGGTTAATACAATTCTAGCATGAATAATAAACATTTATCATGATATAAGGAAATAAATAATAAATTTATTATTGCCTCTAGGGCATATTTCCTTCAGTCTCCCACTTGCACTAGAGTCAATAATCTAGTTCACATCGCCATGTGATTTAGTAGCAATAGTTCATATCACCATGTGATTAACACCCATAGTTCACATCGTCATGTGACCAACACTCAAAGGGTTTACTAGAGTCAGTAATCTAGTTCACATCTCTATGTGATTAACACCCAAAGAGTACTAAGGTGTGATCATGTTTTGCTTGTGAGATAATTTTAGTCAACGGGTCTGTCACATTCAGATCCGTAAGTATTTTGCAAAATTCTATGTCTATAATGCTCTGCATGGAGCTACTCTAGCTAATTGCTCCCACTTTCAATATGTATCCAGATTGAGACTTTAGATTCATCTGGATCAGTGTCAAAAACTTGCATCGACGTAACCCTTTACGACGAACTTTTTTGTCACGTCCATAATCGAGAAACATATCCTTATTTCACTAAGGATAATTCTGACTGCTGTCCAGTGATCTACTCCTAGATCACTATTGTACTCCCTTGCCAAATCAGTGCAGGGTATACAATAGATCTGGTACACAGCATGGCATACTTTATAGAACCTATGAATGAGGCATAGGGAATGACTTTCATTCTCTTTCTATCTTCTGCAGTGGTCGGGCATTGAGTCTGACTCAACTTCACACCTTGTAACACAGGCAAGAACCCTTTCTTTGCTTGATCCATTTTGAACTTCTTCAAAATCTTGTCAAGGTATGTGCTTTGTGAAAGTCCAATTAAGCGTCTTGATCTATCTCTATAGATCTTTATGCCTAATATGTAAGCAGCTTCCCCGAGGTCTTTCATCGAAAAACTTTTATTCAAGTATCCCTTTATGCTATCCAGAAATTCTATATCATTTCCAATCAGCAATATGTCATCTACATATAATATCAGAAATGCTACAGAGCTCCCACTCACTTTCTTGTAAATACAGGCTTCTCCAAAAGTCTGTATAAAGCCAAATGCTTTGATCACACTATCAAAGCGTTTATTCCAACTCCGAGATGCTTGCACCAGTCCATAAATGGATCGCTGGAGTTTGCATACTTTGTTAGCTCCCTTTGGATCGACAAAACCTTCTGGTTGCATCATATACAACTCTTCTTCCAGAAATCCATTCAGGAATGCAGTTTTGACATCCATCTGTCATATTTCATAATCATAAAATGCGGCATTTGCTAACATGATTCTGACGGATTTAAGCATCGCTACGGGTGAGAAGGTCTCATCGTAGTCAACCCCTTGAACTTGTCGAAAACCTTTTGCGACAAGTCGAGCTTTATAGACAGTAACATTACCGTCAGCGTCAGTCTTTTTCTTGAAGATCCATTTATTCTCAATTGCTTGCCGATCATCGGGCAAGTCAACCAAAGTCCATACTTTGTTCTCATACATGGATCCCATCTCAGATTTCATGGCCTCAAGCCACTTTGCGGAATCTGGGCTCACCATCGCTTCTTCATAGTTCGTAGGTTCATCATGATCTAGTAGCATGACTTCCAGAATTGGATTACCGTACCACTCTGGTGCGGATCTTACTCTGGTTGATCTACGTGGTTCAGTAGTATCTTGTCCTGAAGTTTCATGATCATCATCATTAGCTTCCTCACTAATTGGTATAGGTGTCGCAGAAACAGTTTTCTGTGATGTACTATTTTCCAATAAGGGAGCAGGTACAGTTACCTCGTCAAGTTCTACTTTCCTCCCACTCACTTCTTTCGAGAGAAACTCCTTCTCTAAAAAGTTTCCGAACTTAGCAACAAAAGTCTTGCCTTCGGATCTGTGATAGAAGGTGTATCCAATAGTTTCCTTTGGATATCCTATGAAGACACATTTCTCCGATTTGGGTTCGAGCTTATCAGGTTGAAGCTTTTTCACATAAGCATCGCAGCCCCAAACTTTAAGAAACGACAACTTTGGTTTCTTGCCAAACCATAGTTCATAAGGCGTCGTCTCAACGGATTTTAGATGGTGCCCCTTTTTTAACGTGAATGCAGCTGTCTCTAATGCATGACCCCAAAAACAATAGTGGTAAATCGGTAAGAGACATCATAGATTGCACTATATCCAATAAAGTACGATTATGACATTCGGACACACCATTATGATGTGGTGTTCCAGGTGGCGTGAGTAGTGAAACTATTTCACATTGTTTTAACTGAAGACCAAACTCGTAACTCAAATATTTGTCTCCGTGATCAGATCGTAGAAACTTTATTTTCTTGTCACGATGTTTTTCACTTCACTCTGAAATTCTTTGAACTTTTCAAATGTTTCAGACTTATGTTTCATCAAGTAGATATACTCATATCTGCTCAAATCATTTGTGAAGATCAGAAAATAATGATACCTGTCGCGAGCCTCAATATTCATTGGACCACATACATCAGTATGTATGATTTCCAACAAATCTTTTCTCGCTCCATTGTTCCGGAGAACGGCGTTTTAGTCATCTTGCCCAAAAGGCATGGTTCGCAAGCATCAAGTGATTCATAATCAAGTGATTCTGAAAGCCCATCAGCATGGAGTTTCTTCATGCGCTTTATACCAATATGACCTAAACAGCAGTGCCACAAATAAGTTGCACTATCATTATTAACTTTGCATCTTTTGGTTTCAATATTATGAATATGTGTATTATTAAGATCGAGATCCAATGAACTATTTTCATTGGGTGTGTAACCATATAAGGTTTTATTCATGTAAACAGAACAACAATTTATTCTTTTACTTAAATGAATAACCGTATTACAATAAACATGATCAAATCATATTCATGCTCAACACAAACACCAAATAACACTTATTTAGGTTCAACACTAATCCCGAAAGTATAGGGGAGTGTGCGATGATGATCATATCAATCTTGGAACTACTTCCAACACACATCGTCACTTCACCCTTAACTAGTCTCTGTTTATTCTGCAACTCCCGTTTCGAGTTACTACTCTTAGCAACTGAACTAGCATCAAATACTAAGGGGTTGCTATAAAAACTAGTAAAGTACACATCAATAACATGTATATCAAATATACTTATGTTTACTTTGCCATCCTTCTTATCCGCCAATCATTTGGGGTAATTCCGCTTCCAGTGATCAGTCCCTTTGCAGTATAAGCACTTAGTCTCAGGCTTAGGATCATACTTGGGCTTCTTCACTTGAGCAGCAACTTGCTTGCCGTTCTTCTTGAAGTTCCCCTTCTTCCCTTTGCCCTTTTCTTGAAACTAGTGGTCTTGTCAACCATCAACACTTGATGTTTTTCTTGATTTCTACCTTCGTTGATTTCAGCATCACGAAGAGCTTAGGAATTACTTTTGTCATCCCTTGCATATTATAGTACATCACAAAGTTCTACTAACTTGGTGATGGTGACTAGAGAATTCTGTCAATCACTATCTTATCTGGAAGATTAACTCCCACTTGATTCAAGCGATCGTAGTACTCAGACAATCTGGGCACATGCTCACTAGTTGAGCGATTCTCCTCCATCTTTTTGAAGGAAATATGCCCTAGAGGCAATAATAAAGTTATTATTTATTTCCTTATATCATGATAAATGTTTATTATTCATGCTAGAATTGTATTAACCGGAAACATAATACATGTGTGAATACATAGACAAACAGAGTGTCACTAGTATGCCTCTACTTGACTAGCTCATTAATCAAAGATGGTTATGTTTCCTAACCATGAACAAAGAGTTGTTATTTGATTAACGAGGTCACATCATTAGTTGAATGATCTGATTGACATGACCCATTCCATTAGCTTAGCACACGATCCTTTAGTATGTTGCTATTGCTTTCTTCATGACTTATACATGTTCCTATGACTATGAGATTATGCAACTCCCGTTTGCCGGAGGAACACTTTGGGTGCTACCAAACGTCACAACGTAACTGGGTGATTATAAAGGAGCATTACAGGTGTCTCCGAAGGTAGATGTTGGGTTGGCGTATTTCGAGATTAGGATTTGTCACTCCGATTGTCGGAGAGGTATCTCTGGGCCCTCTCGGTAATGCACATCACTTAAGCCTTGCAAGCATTGCAACTAATGAGTTAGTTGCGGGATGATGTATTACGGAACGAGTAAAGAGACTTGCCGGTAACGAGATTGAACTAGGTATTGGATACCGACGATCGAATCTCGGGCAAGTAACATACCGATGACAAAGGGAACAACGTATGTTGTTATGCGGTCTGACCGATAAAGATCTTCGTAGAATATGTAGGAGCCAATATGGGCATCCAGGTCCCGCTATTGGTTATTGACCGGAAACGTGTCTCGGTCATGTCTACATTGTTCTCGAACCGTAGGGTCCGCACGCTTAACGTTACGATGACAGTTATTATGAGTTTATGCATTTTGATGTACCGAAGGTTGTTCGGAGTCCCGGATGTGATCACGGACATGACGAGGAGTCTCAAAATGGTCGAGACGTAAAGATTGATATATTGGAAGCCTATGTTTGGACATCGGAAGTGTTCCGGGTGAAATCGGGATTTTACCGGATTACCGGGAGGGTTACCGGAACCCCCCGGGAGCCAAATGGGCCAACATGGGCCTTAGTGAAAAGGTGAGAGGGCAGCCCACATAGGGCTGCGCCTCCCCCCCTCTCCCTAGTCCTATTAGGACTAGGAGAGGGGCCGGCCACCTATCTCTCTCTCTCCCGTTTAAGGATTCCTAGTTGGACTAGGATTGGAGGGGGGAGTCCTACTCCCGGTAGGAGTAGGACTCCTCCTGCGCCTCCCTCTCTTTGGCCGGCCAGCCTCCCTCCCTCCATCCTTTATATACGGGGGCAGGGGACACCCCAAGACACACAAGTTGATCCTTGAGATCGTTCCTTAGCCGTGTGCGGTGCCCCCTGCCACCAAATTCCACCTCGATCATACCGTTGTAGTGCTTAGGCGAAGCCCTACGTCGGTAGTACATCAAGATCATCACCACGCTGTCGTGCTGACGGAACTCTTCCTCAACGCTTTGCTGGATCGGAGCCCGAGGATCGTCATCGAGCTGAACGTGTGCTAAGAACTCGGAGGTGCCGGAGTAACGGTGCTTGGATCGGTCGGATCGGGAAGAAGACGTGCGACTACATCCTCTATGTTGTGTGATCGCTTCCGCAGTTGGTCTGCGTTGGTACGTAGACAACACTCTCCCCTCGTTGCTGTGCATCACCATGATCTTGCGTGTGCGTAGGAAAATTTTGAAATTACTACGTTCCCCAACAGTGGCATCCGAGCCTAGGTTTTTATGGTTTGATGTTATTTGCACGAGTAGAACACAAGTGAGTTGTGGGCGATACAAGTCATACTGCCTACCAGCATGTCATACTTTGGTTCGGCGGTATTGTTGGACGAGACGATCCGGACCAACCTTACGCGTACTCTTACGCGAGACCGGTTCCCTCGACGTGCTTTGCACATAGATGGCTTGCGGAAGACTGTCTCTCCAACTTTAGTTGAACCAAGTGTGGCTACGCCCGGTCCTTGTGAAGGTTAAAACGGAGTCTATTTGACGAACTATCGTTGTGGTTTTGATGCGTAGGTGAGATGAGTTCTTACTTAAGCCCGTAGCAGCCACGTAAAACTTGCAACAACAAAGTAGAGGACGTCTAACTTGTTTTTGCAGGGCATGTTGTGATGTGATATGGTCAAGGCATGATGCTGATTTTATTGTATGAGATGATCATGTTTTGTAACCGAGTTATCGGCAACTGGCAGGAGCCATATGGTTGTCGCTTTATTGTATGCAATGCAATCGCGATGTAATGCTTTACTTTATTACTAAGCAATAGTGATAGTCGTGGAAGCATAAGATTGGCGAGACGACAACGATGCTACGATGGAGATCAAGGTGTCGAGCCGGTGACGATGGTGATCATGACGGTGCTTCGGAGATGGAGATCACAAGCACAAGATGATGATGGCCATATCATATCACTTATATTGATTGCATGTGATGTTTATCCTTTTATGCATCTTATCTTGCTTTGATTAACGGTAGCATTATAAGATGATCTCTCACTAAATTATCAAGAAGTGTTCTCCCTGAGTATGCACCGTTGCGAAAGTTCTTCGTGCTGAGACACCACGTGATGATCGGGTGTGATAGGCTCTACGTTCAAATACAACGGGTGCAAAACAGTTGCACACGTGGAATACTCAGGTTATACTTGACGAGCCAAGCATATACAGATATGGCCTCGGAACATAGAGACCGAAAGGTCGAGCGTGAATCATATAGTAGATATGATCAACATATTGATGTTCACCATTGAAAACTACTCCATCTCACGTGATGATCGGTTATGGTTTAGTTGATTTGGATCACGTGATCACTTAGAGGATTAGAGGGATGTCTATCTAAGTGGGAGTTCCTAATTAATTTGATTAACTGAACTTAAACTTATCATGAACTTAGTCCTGGTAGTATTTTGCAAATCATGTTGTAGATCAATAGCTCGCGTTGTTGCTTCCCTGTGTTTATTTTGATATGTTCCTAGAGAAAATTGTGTTGAAAGATGTTAGTAGCAATGATGCGGATTGGATCCGTGATCTGAGGTTTATCCTCATTGCTGCACAGAAAAATTATGTCCTTGATGCACCGTTAGGTGACAGACCTATTGCAGGAGCAGATGCAGACGTTATGAACGTTTGGCTAGCTCAATATGATGACTACTTGATAGTTTAGTGCACCATGCTTAATGGCTTAGAATCGGGACTTCAAAGACGTTTTGAACGTCATGGACCATATGAGATGTTCCAGGAGTTGAAGATAATATTTCAAGCAAATACCCGAGTTGAGAGATATGAAATCTCCAATAAGTTCTATAGCTAAAAGATGGAGGAGAATCGCTCAACTAGTGAGCATGTGCTCAGATTGTCTGGGTACTACAATCGCTTGAATCAAGTGGGAGTTAATCTTCCAGATAAGATAGTGATTGACAGAATTCTCTAGTCACCATGACCAAGTTAGTAGAACTTCGTGATGAACTATAATATGCAAGGGATGACAAAAGTAATTCCTAAGCTCTTCGTGATGCTGAAATCAACGAAGGTAGAAATCAAGAAAAACATCAAGTGTTGATGGTTGACAAGACCACTAGTTTCAAGAAAAGGGCAAAGGGAAGAAGGGGAACTTCAAGAAGAACGGCAAGCAAGTTGCTGCTCAAGCGAAGAAGCCCAAGTCTGATCCTAAGCCTGAGACTAAGTGATTCTACTGCAAAGGGACTGGTCACTGGAAGCGGAACTACCCCAAGTGATTGGCGGATAAGTAGGATGGCAAAGTGAACATAAGTATATTTGATATACATGTTATTGATGTGTACTATACTAGTGTTTATAGCAACCCCTCAGTATTTGATGCTAGTTCAGTTGCTAAGAGTAGTAACTCGAAACGGGAGTTGCAGAATAAACAGAGACTAGTTAAGGGTGAAGTGACGATGTGTGTTGGAAGTGGTTCCAAGATTGATATGATCATCATCGCACACTCCCCATAATTTCGGGATTAGTGTTGAACCTAAATAAGTGTTATTTGGTGTTTGCGTTGAGCATGAATATGATTTGATCATGTTTATTCTAATACGGTTATTCATTTAAGTAAAAGAATAAATTGTTGTTCTGTTTACATGAATAAAACCTTATATGGTTACACACCCAATGAAAATAGTTCATTGGATCTCGATCTTAATAATACGCATATTCATAATATTGAAACCAAAAGATGCGAAGTTAATAATGATAGTGCAACTTATTTGTGGCACTGCCGTTTAGGTCATATTGGTGTAAAGCGCATGAAGAAACTCCATGCTGATGGGATTTTGGAATCACTTGATTATGAATCAGTTGAAGCTTGCAAACCATGCCTTATGGGCAAGATGACTAAACGCCGTTCTCCAGAACAATGAAGCAAGCAACAGATTTGTTGAAAATCATACATACTGATGTATGTGGTCCGATGAATATTAAGGCTTGCAGCAGGTATCATTATTTTCTGACCTTCACAGATGATTTGAGCAGATATGGGGATATCTACTTAATGAAACATAAGTCTGAAACATTTGAACAGTTCAAAGAATTTCAGAGTGAAGTGGAAAATCATCGTAACAAGAAAATAAAGTTTCTACGAGATCGTAGAAAAGAGTATTTGAGTTACGAGTTTGGTCTTCAGTTAAAACAATGTGAAATAGTTTCACTGCTCACGCCACCTGAAACACCACAGCATAATGGTGTGTCCGAACGTCATAACCGTACTTTATTGAATATAGTGCAATCTATGATGTATCTTACCGATCTACCACTATCGTTTTGGATTATGCATTAGAAACAGCTGCATTCACGTTAAAAAGGGGCACCATCTAAGTCCGTTGAGACGACACAATCTGAACTGTGGTTTAGCAAGAAACCAAAGTAGTCGTTTCTTAAAGTTTGGGGTTGCGATGCTTATATGAAAAAGTTTCATCCTGATAAGCTCAAACTCAAATCGGAGAAGTGCGTCTTCATAGGATATCCAAAGGAAACTATTGGATACACCTTCTATCACAGATCCGAAGGCAAGACTTTTTGTTGCTAAAATTCGGAAACTTTCTGGAGAAGGAGTTTCTCTCGAAAGAAGTGAGTGGGAGGAAAGTAGAACTTGACGAGGTAACTGTGCCTGCTCCCTTATTGGAAAGTAGTACATCACAGAAAACTGTTTTTGTGACAACTACACCAGTTAGTGAGGAAGCTAATGATGATGATCATGAAACTTCAGAACAAGATACTACTGAACCTCGTAGATCAACCAGAGTAAGATCCACGCCAGAGTGGTACGGTAATCCTTTTCTGGAAGTCATGCTACTAGATCATGATGAACCTACGAACTATGAAGAAGCGATGGTAAGCCCAGATTCCGCAAAGTGGCTTGAGGCCATGAAATCTGAGATGGGATCCATGTATGAGAACAAAGTATGGACTTTGATGGATTTGCCCGATGATTGGCAAACCATAGAAAATAAATGGATCTTCAAGAGGAAGACGGACGCTGATAGTAGTGTTACTATCTACAAAGCTAGAATTGTCGAAAAAGGTTTTCAACAAGTTCAAGGTGTTGACTACGATGAGTTTTTCTCACTCGTATCTATGCTTAAGTCTGTCCGAATCATGTTAGCAATTGCCGCATTTTATGAAATCTGGCAAAAGGGATAAACAAAACTGCATTCCTTAATGGATTTGTTAAAGAAGAGTTGTATGTGATGCAACTAGAAGGTTTTGTCAATCCGAAAGGTGCTAACAAAATGTGCAAGCTCCAGCGATCCATCTGTGGACTGGTGCAAGCATCTCGGAGTTGGAATATACGCTTTGATAAGTTGATCAAAGCATATAGTTTTAGACAGACTTGCGGTGAAGCCTGTATTTACGAGAAAGTGAGTGGGAGCACTACAGCATTTATGATAAGTATATGTGAATGACATATTGTTGATCGGAAATAATGTAGAATTATTCTGTAAAGCATAAAAGGAGTGTTTGAAAGGAGTTTTTCAAAGAAAGACTTTGGTAAAGCTGCTTACATATTGAGCTTCAAGATCTATAGAGATAGATCAAGACGCTTGATAAGTTTTTCAATAAGTACATACCTTGACAAGATTTTGAAGTAGTTCAAAACGGAACAGTCAAAGAAAAAGTTTCTTGCCTGTGTTACAAGGTGTGAATTTGAGTAAAGACTCAAAACCCGACCACGGCAGAAGATAGAAAGAGAATGAAAGTCATTCCCTATGCCTCATTCATAGGTTCTATAAAGTATGCCATGCTATGTACCAGATCTATTGTATACCCTGCACTGATTTGGCAAGGGAGTACAATAGTGATCTAGGAGTAGATCACTGGACAGCGGTCAGAATTATCCTTAGTGAAATAAGGATGTGTTTCTCGATTATGGACGTGACAAAAAGGTTCGTCGTAAAGGGTTACGTCGATGCAAGTTTTTGACACTGATCCAGATGAATCTAAAGTCACAATCTGGATACATATTGAAAGTGGGAGCAATTAGCTAGAGTAGCTCCGTGCAGAGCATTATAGACAAAGAATTTTGCAAAATACTTACGGATCTGAATGTGACACACCCGTTGACTAAAATTATCTCACAAGCAAAAACATGATCACACCTTAGTACTCTTTGGGTGTTAATCACATAGAGATGTGAACTAGATTACTGACTCTAGTAAACCCTTTGAGTGTTGGTCACATGACGATGTGAACTATGGGTGTTAATCACATGGTGATGTGAACTATTGCTGCTAAATCACATGGCGATGTGAACTATTGCTGCTAAATCACATGGCGATGTGAACTAGATTATTGACTCTAGTGCATGTGGGAGACTGAAGGAAATATGCCCTAGAGGCAATAATAAAGTTATTATTTATTTCCTTATATCATGATAAATGTTTATTATTCATGCTAGAATTGTATTAACCGGAAACATAATACATGTGTGAATACATAGACAAACAGAGTGTCACTAGTATGCCTCTACTTGACTAGCTCGTTAATCAAAGATGGTTATGTTTCCTAACCATGAACAAAGAGTTGTTATTTGATTAACGAGGTCACATCATTAGTTGAATGATCTGATTGACATGGCCCATTCCATTAGCTTAGCACCCGATCGTTTAGTATGTTGCTATTGCTTTCTTCATGACTTATACATGTTCCTATGACTATGAGATTATGCAACTCCCGTTTACCAGAGGAACACTTTGGGTACTACCAAACGTCACAACGTAACTGGGTGATTATAAAGGAGTACTACAGGTGTCTCCAAAGGTAGATGTTGGGTTGGCGTATTTCGAGATTAGGATTTGTCACTCCGATTGTCGGAGAGGTATCTCTGGGCCCTCTCGGTAATGCACATCACTTAAGCCTTGCAAGCATTGCAACTAATGAGTTAGTTGCGGGATGATGTATTACGGAACGAGTAAAGAGACTTGCCGGTAACGAGATTGAACTAGGTATTGGATACCGACGATCGAATCTCGGGCAAGTAACATACCGATGACAAAGGGAACAACGTATGTTGTTATGCGGTCTGACCGATAAAGATCTTCGTAGAATATGTAGGAGCCAATATGGGCATCCAGGTCCCGCTATTGTTTATTGACCGGAAACGTGTCTCGGTCATCTCTACATTGTTCTCGAACCGTAGGGTCCGCACGCTTAACGTTACGATGACAGTTATTATGAGTTTATGCATTTTGATGTACCGAAGGTTGTTCGGAGTCCCGGATGTGATCACGGACATGACGGGGAGTCTCGAAATGGTCGAGACGTAAAGATTGATATATTGGAAGCCTATGTTTGGACATCGGAAGTGTTCCGGGTGAAATCGGGATTTTACCGGATTACCGGGAGGGTTACCGGAACCCCCCGGGAGCCAAATGGGCCAACATGGGCCTTAGTGAAAAGGTGAGAGGGCAGCCCACATAGGGCTGCGCCTCCCCCCCTCTCCCTAGTCCTATTAGGACTAGGAGAGGGGCCGGCCACCTATCTCTCTCTCTCCCGTTTAAGGATTCCTAGTTGGACTAGGATTGGAGGGGGGAGTCCTACTCCCGGTAGGAGTAGGACTCCTCCTGCGCCTCCCTCTCTTTGGCCGGCCAGCCTCCCTCCCTCCATCCTTTATATACGGGGGCAGGGGACACCCCAAGACACACAAGTTGATCCTTGAGATCGTTCCTTAGCCGTGTGCGGTGCCCCCTGCCACCAAATTCCACCTCGATCATACCGTTGTAGTGCTTAGGCGAAGCCCTGCGTCGGTAGTACATCAAGATCGTCACCACGCCGTCGTGCTGACGGAACTCTTCCTCAACGCTTTGCTGGATCGGAGCCTGAGGATCGTCATCGAGTTGAACGTGTGCTAAGAACTCGGAGGTGCCGTTGTAACGGTGCTTGGATCGGTCGGATCGGGAAGAAGACGTGCGACTACTTCCTCTATGTTGTGTGATCGCTTCCGCAGTCGGTCTGCGTTGGTACGTAGACAACACTCTCCCCTCGTTGCTGTGCATCACCATGATCTTGCGTGTGCGTAGGAAAATTTTGAAATTACTACGTTCCCCAACACTTTTAGCTATAGAACTTGTTGGAGACTTCATATCTCTCAACTCGGGTATTTGCTTGAAATATTAACTTCAACTCCTGGAACATCTCATATGTTCCATGACGTTCAAAACATCTTTGAAGTCCCGATTCTAAGCTATTAAGCATGGTGCACTAAACTATCAAGTAGTCATCATATTGAGCTAGCCAATCGTTCATAACGTCTGCATCTGCTCCTGCAATAGGTCTGTCACCTAGCGGTGCATCAAGGACATAATTCTTCTGTGCAGCAATGAGGATAAACCTCAGATCACGGATCCAATCCGCATCATTGCTACTAACATCTTTCAACACAATTTTCTCTAGGAACATATCAAAATAAACACAGGGAAGCAACAACGCGAGCTATTGATCTACAACATAATTTGCAAAATACTACCAGGACTAAGTTCATGATAAATTTAAGTTCAATTAATCATATTACTTAAGAACTCCCACTTAGATAGATATCCCTCTAATCCTCTAAGTGATCACGTGATCCAAATCAATTAAAACCATAACCGATCATCACGTGAGATGGAGTAGTTTTCAATGGTGAACATCGTTATGTTGATCATATCTACTATATGATTCACGCTTGACCTTTCGGTCTCCGTGTTCCGAGGCCATATCTGTATATGCTTGGCTCGTCAAGTATAACCTGAGTATTCTGTGTGTGCAACTGTTTTGCACCCGTTGTATTTGGACGTAGAGCTTATCACACCCGATCATCACGTGGTGTCTGGGCACGACGAACTTTGGCAACGGTGCATACTCAGGGAGAACACTTCTTGATAATTTAGTGAGAGATCATCTTATAATGCTACCGTCAATCAAAGCACGATAAGATGCATAAAAGATAAACATCACATGCAATCAATATAAGTGATATGATATGGCCATCATCATCTTGTGCCTGTGATCTCCATCTCCGAAGCACCGTCATGATCACCATCGTCACCGGCGCGACACCTTGATCTCCATCGTAGCATCGTTGTCGTCTCGCCAATCTTATGCTTCCACGACTATCACTATCGCTTAGTACTAAAGTTAAGCATTACATCGCGATTGCATTGCATACAATAAAGCGACAACCATATGGCTCCTGCCAGTTGCCGATAACTTGGTTACAAAACATGATCATCTCATACAATAAAATCAGCATCATGCCTTGACCATATCACATCACAACATGCCCTGCAAAAACAAGTTAGACGTCCTCTACTTTGTTGTTGCAAGTTTTACGTGGCTGCTACGGGCTTAAGTAAGAACTCATCTCACCTACGCATCAAAACCACAACGATAGTTCGTCAAATAGACTCCGTTTTAACCTTCTCAAGGACCGGGCGTAGCCACACTTGGTTCAACTAAAGTTGGAGAGACAGTCTTCCGCAAGCCATCTATGTGCAAAGCACGTCGAGGGAACCGGTCTCGCGTAAGAGTACGCGTAAGGTTGGTCCGGATCGTCTCGTCCAACAATACCGACGAACCAAAGTATGACATGCTGGTAGGCAGTATGACTTGTATCGCCCACAACTCACTTGTGTTCTACTCGTGCAAATAACATCAAACCATAAAACCTAGGCTCGGATGCCACTGTTGGGGAACGTAGTAATTTCAAAATTTTCCTACGCACACGCAAGATCATGGTGATGCATAGCAACAAGAGGGGAGAGTGTTGTCTACGTACCAACGCAGACCGACTACGGAAGCGATCACACAACATAGAGGAAGTAGTCGTACGTCTTCTTCCCGATCCGACCGATCCAAGCACCGTTACTCCGGCACCTCCGAGTTCTTAGCACACGTTCAGCTCGATGACGATCCTCGGGCTCCGATCTAGCAAAGCGTCGAGGAAGAGTTCCGTCAGCACGACGGCGTGGTGACGATCTTGATGTACTACCGACGCAGGGCTTCGCCTAAGCACTACAACGGTATGATCGAGGTGGAATTTGGTGGCAGGGGGCACCGCACACGGCTAAGGAACGATCTCAAGGATCAACTTGTGTGTCTTGGGGTGTCCCCTGCCCCCGTATATAAAGGATGAAGGGGGGAGGCTGGCTGGCCAAAGGAGGGAGGCGCAGGAGGAGTCCTACTCCTACCGGGAGTAGGACTCCCCCCCCCCCCAATCCTATTCCTAATAGGATTCCTAAAGGGGGAGAGGGAGAGAGAGGTGGCCGGCCCCTCTCCTAGTCCTAATAGGACTAGGGAGAGGGGGGAGGCGCAGCCCTATGTGGGCAGCCCTCTCACCTTTCCACTAAGGCCCATGTTGGCCCATTTGGCTCCCGGGGGGTTCCGGTAACCCTCCCGGTAATCCGGTAAAATCCCGATTTCACCCGGAACACTTCCGATGTCCAAACATAGGCTTCCAATATATCAATCTTTACGTCTCGACCATTTCGAGACTCCTTGTCATGTCCGTGATCACATTCGGGACTCCGAACAACCTTCGGTACATCAAAATGCATAAACTCATAATAACTGTCATCGTAACGTTAAGCGTGCGGACCCTACGGTTCGAGAACAATGTAGACATGACCGAGATACGTCTCCGGTCAATAACCAATAGCGGGACCTGGATGCCCATATTGGCTCCTACATATTCTACGAAGATCTTTATCGGTCAGACCGCATAACAACATACGTTGTTCCCTTTGTCATCGGTATGTTACTTGTCCGAGATTCGATCGTCGGTATCCAATACCTAGTTCAATCTCGTTACCGGCAAGTCTCTTTACTCGTTCCGTAATACATCATCCCGCAACTAACTCATTAGTTGCAATGCTTGCAAGGCTTAAGTGATGTGCATTACCGAGAGGGCCCAGAGATACCTCTCCGACAATCGGAGTGACAAATCCTAATCTCGAAATACGCCAACCCAACATCTACCTTTGGAGACACCTGTAATGCTCCTTTATAATCACCCAGTTACGTTGTGACGTTTGGTAGCACCCAAAGTGTTCCTCCGGCAAACGGGAGTTGCATAATCTCATAGTCATAGGAACATGTATAAGTCATGAAGAAAGCAATAGCAACATACTAAAGGATCGTGTGCTAAGCTAATGGAATGGGTCATGTCAATCAGATCATTCAACTAATGATGTGACCTCGTTAATCAAATAACAAATCTTTTGTCCATGGTTAGGAAACATAACCATCTTTGATTAACGAGCTAGTCAAGTAGAGGCATACTAGTGACACTCTGTTTGTCTATGTATTCACACATGTATTATGTTTCCGGTTAATACAATTCTAGCATGAATAATAAACATTTATCATGATATAAGGAAATAAATAATAACTTTATTATTGCCTCTAGGGCATATTTCCTTCAACTGACACCTGCCAGCCACCTGTGTGCAAAGCACGTCGATAGAACCAGTCTCATGAACGCGGTCATGTAATGTCGTCCTGGGCCACTTCATCCAACAATACTGCCGAATCAAGAAACAACTAGTGAAGCCAAGCAATATGTATATACCCACGCCCACAACTCCTTTGTGTTCTACTCGTGCATATAACATCTACGCATAGACCTGGCTCGGATGCCACTGTTGGGGAATGTAGTAATTCAAAATTTTGCCTACGATCACGCAAGAGCTATCTAGGAGAAGCATAGCAACGAGAAAGGAGAGTGTGTCCACGTACCCTCTTAGACCGAAAGCGAAAGCGTTAAGTAACGCGATTGATGTAGTCGAACGTCTTCGTGATCCAACCGATCAAGTACCGAATGCACGGCACCTCCGCGATCTACACACGTTCATCTCGCTGACGTCCCTCGAACTCTAGATCCAGCTGAGGCCGAGGGAGAGTTTCGTCAGCACGATGGCGTGTTGACGGTGATGATGAAGTTACTAACGCAGGGCTTTGCCTAAGCACTACGACAATATGACCGAGGTGGAAATCTGTGGAGGGGGCACCGCACACGGCAAAGAAGGTGCCCCCTCCCCCGTATATAAAGGAGTGGAGGAGGGGGTCGGCCGGCCTCCTATGGCGCGCCCCAAGGGGGGAAATCCTACTCCTACTAGGAGTAGGTTCCCCCCTTTCCTAGTCCAACTAGGAGGACGGAAGGGAAGCGGGAGAGAAAGGAAAGGGAGGCCGACCCCCCTCCCAATTCATATTGGGCTTGGGGGGGCGCGCCCCACCTCTTGGCGGCCTCATTCTCTCTTCCACTAAAGCCCATGTAGGCCCATTAAGCCCCCGGGGGTTCCGGTAACCCCCCGATACTCCGGAAAATGCCCGAACTAATCCGAAACTTTTCCGGTGTCCAAACATAACCTTCCAATATATCAATCTTCATGTCTCGACCATTTCGAGATTCCTCGTCATGTCTGTGATCACATCCGGGACTCCAAACAACCTTCGGTACATCAAATCACATAACTCACAATACGTATCGTCATCGAACGTTAAGCGTGCGGACCCTACGGGTTCGAGAACTATGTAGACATGACCGAGACACATCTCCGGTCAATAACCAATAGCGGAACCTGGATGCTCATATTGGCTCCTACATATTCTATGAAGATCTTTATCGATCAAACCGCATAACAACATACGTTGTTCCCTTTGTCATCGGTATGCTACTTGCCCGAGATTTGATCATCACTATCATCATACCTAGTTCAATCTCGTCACTGGCAAGTCTCTTTACTCGTTCTGTAATGCATCATCCAGCAACTAACTCATTTGTCACAATGCTTTCAAGGCTTATAGTGATGTGCATTACCGAGAGGGCCCAGAGATACCTCTCCAATACACGGAGTGACAAATCCTAATCTCGATCTATGCCAACTCAACAAACACCATCGGAGACACCTGTAGAGCATCTTTATAATCACCCAGTTACGTTGTGACGTTTGATAGCACACAAGGTGTTCCTCCGGTATTCGGAAGTTGCATAATCTCATAGTCATAGGAACATGTATAAGTCATGAAGAAAGCAATAGCAATAAACTAAACGATCATAGTGCTAAGCTAACAGATGGGTCTTGTCCATCACATCATTCTCTAATGATGTGATCCCGTTCATCAAATGGCAACACATGTCTATGGCTAGGAAACTTAACCATCTTTGATAAATGAGCTAGTCAAGTAGAGGCATACTAGGGACACTCTGTTTGTCTATGTATTCACACATGTACTAAGTTTCCGGTTAATACAATTCTAGCATGAATAATAAACATTTATTATGATATAAGGAAATATAAATAACAACTTTATTATTGCCTACAGGGCATATTTCCTTCACCAACATGAAGGTAGTCAAAATCGAGAGTGAATTAGTGAACTGGTGCCGAGCACAGAAGGTTGCAATAAAAGGTGTTGATCGCATCAGGAAATTGCTCCTTATTGGAGACCATCGCGCCATCAACTCGCAAGGTGGATATGCGATTCCTATGACATCGATAATTTGTGTACTTGTGGAAAAACTTTGTGTCCATGTCCCCCTCCTTCAGCCACAAAAGCCAGGACTTTGGCGGGTGATCGTATGCTCAAGAGTCTAGATGCCGAGAAGCTTTGTTTTCAAAAGAGAACGCAATACTTGTCCTGAGCCGATAGACATGTAATGTCCATAGCGGCGTCACAACGAGCAATTATCTCCAACTATAGGAGGATTGAAGTTCAATATTTCCAATCAAGTGATCACTCTAGGATTGAAGTGCCTTGTTGTACTCCTTTGAAGTTCAATATTTCCAATCAAGTGATCACTCCAAGGTTGAAGTGTCTTGTTGTAGTCCTCAACTTGGTATCTATCACCAAGAAAGGGTTCCCCTTGGAGAAAAGAAATTCCATGACACGACTACTACTTCCTAGAATTCCTCCACAACCGACAAATATTCTCGAATCGGAAGTGTGTATATAATGAGATGCTAGTGGACAAGTCCAAGAGGAGGGGACAATGATCAGAAGCCGATGTACTCAACATTGAAAGAAAGCAAGAAGAGGGCTTTTCTCTTCGGTCCTTGGAGATGAAGACATGGTAAATCCTCTCGCCCTTATTCGACCAAGTGTAGCGACGTCCAACAAGGTAATTCTCCTTCAAAAGAAGGCTCTTTATGACGAGTCAAAATCTTCCCATTATCCGATGATTGAATAGCACGTTGCTTTTGTCCTCCAAAGTAATAATGAGGTTGAAGTCGCCGGCCAACGCCCACAGACCAGAGTATAAGTGTTTCACACCATCCCCATGTTGACCTCGTCACAAAATGCCCAACACACGCATCTAATTCACTACTATTACCGATGTTATGTTTGTATATAGGGAAAATACCCTTTGGAACATGGTGGTAATTACACCTGGTAACCGATTTTATGTTTAAAAAATAAAAAAATTCAAAACGTGACAAAACCTTTTCCCAACAAACCTGTGCCATCGTTTATGTCGTACAAAAATATTCTGTAACGAAATAACTGACAAAAATGACGAATTGCCTAGGACATATAGCGTGAACAGTACCTCGTATATAGTGACAAATTTGTCTTTTTACATCCACAACAACATGAAAGTCATTTCTCCGCGGAAGATTTTATAGTGCAACAATAAATCTACTTTGTTTGCAAAAAGTTTCAGATTTTTTGACTTTCTTATAATTTCTTTTTAGAAATTCGGGTTCAATTACACCCGAGAGCCAAACGTTCCCATCCTGTATATACTCACTTTTCCGCATGTCTCACAATGATCCTTTAAAAAAAATCTTGTACTCTCTTTTATCACAAATATAATATGTTTTTATTTTAACTAGCAAAGATGCTCGTGCGTTGCAAGGGAAGAAAAACAATATATGTAAGCGGGTCAATATGCCACCATGTACTTCGACGTCTGCCTATTACAACACCATTGCACGCACCATCCTCTCCGAGTCCAGTAAATGTTTGGCCCATTTCCTATTATTTGTAGTCAAAATAGTTCATAACAAATATCAACCACTTTCGATAATAATTGTGGCTATGGTGGTTTCTCTATTCCACCTTAGGGTATCTTTGATCCAAAATCTTTTCATTGAAAATTCAGAGGGTTGATTCCATATGATATTTTTTCTAGGTGCTTTTATTTTATGAGTGAATTAATCCTGTAGATTCTTTTGACAAATTCTTTTGCCCTACATTCGTTAGGTAATTTAATTCCACACTAATTAACCTCTTGGAACGATACTTCATTTTATTAAAGTGCATTCTAAATAAAATAGCTCACTCGTAAATTTAATCCAAAATCAAATGAGCAAATGCCACATCTGAACCCAAGGAATAAAATTCTAATTTGTTGTTCACATATTGTAAGAAGATCATGTGTTGGCATTAAATGGAAGTAAATTTTGCAGTAAAGGCATTTCTTTGTTTGTGCATTTGGGAAAGCGAGTCACATCACGGGGCAATGATGGGTGATGGATGCCAACGAGAAAATAAATCAATAGGAAGAAAAATTAATGGCAAACAATTCTTAATAGAAAAGTGTTTGTGAAATAATTCAAACTTATGTGTTGGTCTACATCTGTTAAATAAAATTGAACAACAACAAAACTAAACTATGTATATATGTTGTGTCTTCCTAAGAATACATGCACCTGAAAATGTAGTGAAAATATTTAAAAAAAAAAAGAAGACAAAAGGTATACACACTTCCTACATTCCAAGCAAATCAGGCACAAAGTTCCTTAGGATAGCTTATCTTGTCTCACAATTGACGGTGACAAGCATTCAGTCATCTCATGCGCATCCAAACTAATATTCTTTTGGTATGTGCATGATGATTGTCTCATGTGAAATTACATTAAGCTTACCTAGAGATCATAATAACTTGTGAACAGTAAATGCCCCATAAACAAATACATGCATGCAGTGTTTAGAATTGTATGATAGACACACTGACACACACATCTTTGTATAATTGTTCTCTGCATGCATACATATTGTTCTGAGTGTTGATGCTCCAGTACAAATTCGTACCTAAACATTCATGCTGATGGTCATGAACAAATCCCATGTAGCTACAGAAATTGTCATGTAAAATTCACAAAGGGGGAGCTCCTTCCTCACCAACACACGAACATTCAAAAAGGGACTACTCTTCGACAACGGCCGTCCGTCAAGACGTCCCCGCGGCCGGCGGAACCAGCTCCTCGTCGATGGCGGTCGTACAGTGCATGAGTGTGTACTTGTTGTGCATACGTGAGTTTGTTAGCTGCGTATGAAATCCATGTACGCATACACATACTATGCATACTCTTCCTTGTTCCTCTCCTCTTCTCTCTCTCTATCACTCTCTCTACAGAGAGCTTGAACCTACAGGCGCCGCTGGCCCTCGCAAGCTCCTCTTCGTCCTCCTATATCGACTTAAGCCGCCATGGACGGCTGCTGCGTCTGTGTTGACGGCGGGCGGCCCCGCCGCTGGCGATGACCGCCTCCTCCATGCCTCCCTACTGCCCCTCGATCCTCTTGCCCGGGTAGCGTGCCCTGCCCACACCCATCATGTTGCTCGATGCCTCGCCGAACCACCCTGCCCGTGCGCAGCATGCACGCCCCTGTAGCAGGCCGCCTCACACACAATCGCACGAATCCTCCAGCGGATGTCCCGTCTTGCCTGCAGCGGACCATGGTGCCTCTGCCGCTCGCTGGCTCTCTGCCCCGCCTCCAACTCCGACGCCTCTGTTGCCCCCTTTCCTCCACTTCCCCGTCTCCTTTCTGTCGACCCCCTCCTCCTTCCCTCGTGCGCCGCAACAAGAGGGGAGCGTTGCGCCCCATCTCCTCTTCATTGAGCCGCCTCCTGCCCCGAGCAGAGAGCTCGCACTGCGCCCCACCGAAGGCCGGCCTTGACCCGGTGCACCCAAACCAATCCACGCAGCAGGCAGCCACCGAGGAACCCGAGCTCCTCCCATGGACCCCAGCTGCAGCTCGCTATGAGCGCCACCCCTCCCCTCCTCTGTTTTTCCTCTAACGGAGCTGCTATTTTTTTGGATCGTAATCCAATAAAGCCTGAGAGGAAGCCTATCACCATATCGGCAGTATGGCTGGCGTAGGAAGTACACCTCGCGTATATATTTTAAATTTAAATTGAAAGCGTAAATTTATGAAAAAAAATATATTTGTGACGATGGACCCACAGAGTCAATCCGTGCTTTATTATTAAGGAAAGATATAGACTATATACAAACTGAAATCAGTAAATAAACACACTAAAACATGTCTATATATCCTTTCTGTTTCTAAATATAAGTCTTTTTGAGATTTCAATATAGACTATATTTAAAGCAAAATGAGTGAATCTGCACTCTAAACTATATCTATATACATCTGTATGTAGTCAATATTGAAATCTAAAAAAAAAGACTTATAATTAGAAACAGAGGGAGACATCCCATTTAGATCAAAACATCTTATATTTATGAACAATAGGGAGTACCACTGTTATGTGTCCTATGAATAAAGATACGAAATATGTATGTGGCAACCGTGTGGCAGATTGTAAAACTATCACACGATTTCCAAGCCCTTCGATCAGCATCCCAGGCACGATCCTCTTTTCCCGTTTTTTGATTTTGCATATCCCGTTCATGTTCCTCCCGCCTTCCTCCCCCACGCCTAGCCGACGACGCCTTCCTCCGCTTCCTTCTCCCGGGCTTCAAGCCTGAGCCCGCGGCCGCGTCTAGACCCAATGCCTCATCGTGCCCCAGCCAGATCCGCTCCCTGGCGCCCGCCCCGGCGAGCGCCTCTTCATCCTGCCTCCTGTGTGACTCCTACCGCTGCACGCCCGCATCTTTTCTCAATCCCTTCGACGCGGCCCGCTCCACCGGCTGGCGCCCAGCCATGGCGGCGCCCAATGCGGGTGGCTTCACCGGCCGGAGTCCCCCGGTGAGGTGAAGGGTCGGGGATTTTGTCGGGAGCATGGCTCATGCATGTAGGCGAGAGACAGGTATGGACCTTGCCCTGAAACCGAATAGAGGCGAGGACAATGCCGGGGCCAGGTGAGCTGCTGCGACGGTGCGGAGCGAGATGACGGTGTGGGTTGTCATGGAGAGGAAGGGCGGGAGTGGTAGCAGCGACACCAATGACCAGGCGGCCATGACCAGGGGATGTTCCAATCTTTGGTGACTTGGTCTTTTTGACCTCTCCTACTTCGCCGTTCCACAAGTTGACTCCATTCTTCTGCAAATGCATATACTGCTCTCGCCCGAGGTTGCTCTGCTCTACTCAGGTCATGTGATGGATTTCTCTGAAGTTCAGGTTTCTCCGTCTTTCAAACAGGTGTTTGTTTTTAGAGCATTACTATCTGTTCAACCGAGAGTCTTGTCTCCCTGGTTGATGGTACCATCAAGATTAATAAAAGAAGTTGGCTATGGATTTGGACCTCTCATTCTGCATGATTTTGTTTCCTCCAAGGCGACTCAAGATCATGCGATCTCTGAATCTACTGAAGTCTGATCTATTTGTCTGTTGTGCCTAATGGTGAGATGTCATATGCTAATATGCAGATGATGAGTGTCCCTTACATTTACCAGATCTTGTCAATGCTAAAGAAGATCAGTAGGGAGCAGATCAACAATGTAAATGTCAGCACTTTGCAATGTGCTCCTCTGGTTATTATAGTAGTAGTAAAGACAAAATCATAATGCTCATTTGGATGTGTAACATGCATCTTTTTTTGGATCCATGATGATGAATCGCTGTTGTTTTTGGTTCATGCATGACATGGCTTGCAGCTCCAGTACCGTACCTAGTTCATGAAAAATATACCACTCTGTAACTTCTATGTAAATATGATGGTAATGTACAGGCCACAAAGGTCATAAATAAAGTACAAACATCCTGGCTAGGAAAAAAATATTTAAAAATTTACCCCGGTAACTTCTATGTAAATACCTTGATAATATGCACAGTACCGATATAATAATTTGCACACAAACACCTTGGTAACATTTTCGTCCCGAAGGAAAAAAATATCGAAAATATACTCCCAATAACTTCTGTGTAAATAGGATGATTATATACACATTGTATGCCTAGTAACTTACTTAGCCTACGTATAACTTTTGGCTCTGGAAAAAAATTGTTCAAGAACCCACACCTTAGTAAATT
This sequence comes from Triticum monococcum, assembly GCA_034509565.1. NCBI lineage: Eukaryota > Viridiplantae > Streptophyta > Magnoliopsida > Poales > Poaceae > Triticum > Triticum monococcum. The sequence goes on along the minus strand of CM067845.1, from coordinate 295,114,643 downwards.
TCGTGTTAATACCTTGATAATATACACACCACAGATATGATAACTTGCACACGAACACCTTGGTAACCTTTTAACCCGAGATTTTTTTGGACAATATAACCCCGCTAACTTGTGTTTAAATAACATGATAATATATGCACGGTAGGCGTGGTAACTTACTTGGCATAGGCATGTAAACTTTTGGCCAGGGAAAAAAGTTGTTTAAAAACATATCATGGTAACTTATGTGTAAATACATTGATAATATGCACACCACATATACGATAACTTGCACATGAACACCCTGATAACTTTTTAACCCTAGAGGGAAAAATGTTTGAAAACATACCTCCATAATTTTTGTGTAAATTGCATTCTAATATACGCATCGCAGACTCGATAACTCACGGATAAACACAATGGTAATGTTTTTGACCGAGAAAAAGTAGTTGAAAACATATCTCATAACTTATGTGAAAATAGCACGATGATATACGAAACACATACTCGATAACTTACATACAAACATCACAGTAACTTTTTTTGATAAGGAGAAAAACTTGTTGAATAATATAACCTCAGTAACTTATGTGGAAATAGCACGATAATATACAAATCATGTACATGATAACTTAGTACAAACACTGCGATAACTTTTTAGACCGGGAGAAATAAAAGTTGTTGAAAACGTTTACCCCAGATAACTTATGTAAAAATAACACAATAATATACGAACTGCATGCTCGATAACTTATGTATAACAACGCGGTAATTTTGACCAAAGGGAAAAAAGTTGTTGAAAAACATACCCTATTCCTTATGGTAACTTATGTGAAAATAGCTAGGTAATATGTGAACCGTATACCCGACAACTTACGAGAAACACCACGGTAATTTTTTGCTCGGGAGAAAGGTTGTTCAAAACATACCCCGGTAACTTATGTGAAAAATAGCATGGTAATATATGAACCACGTACCTACTAAATTATGTATCAAACACCTGCGGTAACTTTTGACCCATTGGGGGGGGGGGGGGGGGGTTGCTGAAAAATACAACCCCGGTAACTTATGTGGAAATAGCATTGTAAGTTGCATACCACAGGCTTGGTAACTTATGTAACCGAGGCGTGGTAACTTTTGACCCGAAAAAAAGATTCATCAAAACATACCAACATGGGATCTAGTGTCGAAGATCTCATCGCGACGAATATTTTATGTGAAAACGATTTTTGCATCGGACCAACAGTTTAAGCTACAAAACATTTTGAATTTTTGAAATAGGAGAGAATATAAGATGACATCAGCTTTTCTGTCCTCTAGTGCATGTATGTAATTAGAGAGAGGGATGGACGTGGAAGAGAGTTAGTCACACCCTAATCTACTCCCTCCGTTTCTAAATATTTGTCTTTCTAGACATTTCAAATGACTACTACATACGAATGTATCTAGACATATTTTAGAGTGTAGATTCACTCATTTTGCTCCGTATGTAGTCACTTATTAAAATGCCTAGAAAGACAAGTATTTAGGAACGAAGGGAGTATATCCTAATGCATGCATGTATGTATTTATATGGGAGGAAGGAGGAGTGTGGTAGTTTTGCTATTCACCACACATGTGCCAAATATCACGGTCCATAAAGATATTGTATATCTAGTTATAAATTCATGGAGAGAGGGTTAACGATGTATTGAGAAGAAAAGTAAGGGCTCAAGTGCAAACGAGGAAACCAACCTCCTCCCTATAATAACAACTCCGCCGCGCGCCCACCTCCCCTCGCCGGTATCGTGTCCTCGTTCACGCCCAACCCACCCCACCCCATTTCCCCGACCTCCGATGCCGGAGCGCCGCAACGTAGCCGGAGATCCGCCGTACTGGTGATCCCCGGATAACAACGATGGACCGCCTCTTGCTGTCCCGCCCCCCGATGCCCACCCCCGTCCACGGCGCTGCCACGGCCGCAGATGGCGACCTCCTCGAGCTCGACGTCCTCTGGCCCGCCTCTTCAGCTCCGGGACTCCTCGCCGCGCTTCCCGATGATGAGGCTAAGAAGAAGCAGAAGCGCGCGGGCGGCCCTGCCGTCCGATCCGCCGCGCGCGCCGTCCCGGAGAAGGCCGCGTTGACCCCGTCTTCGGCGGCGAGGTCGGCTCCGGTGCGCATACCTTCGGATGCTGCGGCGCGGAGAGGGAGGTGGTCCCACGTCGTCGGCGGCGGCGACGACGGGGACGCCATGGTCCCGCCGCACGAGATCGTCGCGCGGCGCGCGGCAGCGCACAGCTCCGTGCTGGAGGGAGCCGGGAGGACGCTCAAGGGCCGCGACCTCCGCCGCGTACGCAACACCGTCCTGCGCCGCACCGGCTTCCTCGACTGAGAGGCGGAGGCGAGTCGCCTCGTCGCTTTCGCGATAAAGTTTTGACTTCTGTTAATTCCCCCCGTTAGTTCCATCCATTGCGTTTCCGGCAGTTTTGATTTCATTCCCCGATGGGAAGGGGATGAAAAGTAAAGAGGTGAGGTGAGATGAGTGAGCGAGAATTACAACACGACAATAACAGTGCTGTTCCATTCCATCACATTATATATATGGAAATTTTGGCCATTATGTTTGTTCAATCAGTTTGTCTGCTGTGTTTAACGATGAAATGAAAATCTAGACTTGATTCCATGGACCGAAGAAATTAGTGCCTGCCTTCTATGCGAAATGCTGTTCCTGACGAATTATCTTGGGCTCCTATCTTCTACAGTGCTTGATGCAGAAAGATGCAAAATGAAATTCTTTGGTGGTTGCCTTTTGGACGCCAGAGGATTGTTGAATTGGCTCTCTGCTCGCAGGCTTGTGCTTAGTCTATTCTAGTTATGTTTGGATCATAACATGTTCCCATTTCTAGCTAATGGTGGAGAAAATTCAGCGCTACAATGTTATCGTACTGGTTACGTTGTAGTTCTATGTCGTGGAACTTATATTGCTTTGTGCTGGTTATGGGTTATCACATGTGGTAATAATTAGTTGGTACTTCCTCCGTCTGGAATTAGTTGTCGCTCAAAGTGCTAGATACACCCGTTTGAGCAACAACTAATTCCAGATGGAGGGAGTATTTTGTTTCTGTTTCTATTTTTTCATGTAAATTCATTCTCACGGAGAAACATAGCACTGGAATCAAGTGTTGTTTTTCAAACAATGGTTGTGTTCTTGTGGAGATTAGAGATAAATAAGGCTTAGGTCAAAATGTTTTGTTGATATCTGAACAATTTGATGTTCACTAAGAAATGATTAACATGGGAACATAAATTCCGATTTCATGGAAATCCTTTACACTTGTATTTGCTTGGCTTTCCTCTTAGTTTACTTCCTGTTGCAATAGTGCTTTTTTACTGTGATTCTGGAAACTACTACAAAACACCTTAGTGTTGTCATGGAATTATTTGCATTCCTCAGGTACAAGGACCACCACTGCACTGCCAATGTTACTAGTGAAATGTTCCTCATTCAAATTCAGCAATAACTCACAACACAAGGACACAAGGTGCTTGGATTATATCCATCAAGATACAGCTATTCAAATAGTCTAGCTCATTGCTATCTTATCCTGTGGAATAAAGATGTTTTTGCCTGGTCACTTCAAAAAATTGCTATTTAATGAAGCTTTTGAGAGAACTGACGAGGTTACCCTGAGCTCAGAGCAATCACTAGTCTAGTGCAATATGCTTTGTTGATTTTTGTTGTTAGTAAAAAGTGGTACCATCAACAAATAATTGATTAATTTGTAGTGAATTGTCACTAGAAGGAATTTAATCCAAGGACATGACTACCCATTGCTAGTTTGCTACTGAGATTGGATTTCCGCTTCCTGCTCAATTATCAGTTTTTGCAGATTAAAACAAATAACTTATCTGGTTTGCAAGGTCATTCTATACTACTGTACTTACCAGCTCCGCAGATGCCGCACCAAAAATGCAAATCTTGTCGAAACAGGTTATGTTGTTTGCCGAATGATCTCGATTTTGCATCTCTTCTGAAACTTGGAGACCAGAGGACTAGTTTATCGGCAGGCAACCCACATGCCACATCCATATACGTTATTTCTCCAAATGTTAGGTCATACAGTACTCCCTCCGTTCTATAATATAAGAGCGTTTCTGACACTAGTATAGTGTCAAAATATATTGTGGGACGGAGGGAGTACATTTTAGTAATAGAACTGACGGTGACCTTATACATATTTTGCCTTCACAGTGCGTGGTCAAAGAAACAATCATTATGTCTTAATCATTCATTAGTCGCTATCGTTTTCAAGACTTGGTCCACCGATGTCCCTTTATTTGATTCCATCATATAATCGGGCCATTGTGTTCTTTTTGCTCCTGTGGTCTCCACATAGTGAAACTCAACTGCTCCGAATATGCATTGTATCCTCCTTTATGTACTACTGTCTGCTGATGACCATAGGTCCATAACTTATTTAATGAGCATATGTTTTGTCCAGCTCATGTATTTTTTGAATCTGTGCAACTCATATTTCTGTTACGGAGTAAACAATATATGATGCTTACTGCCAAGTCCATGATTACCTCCATTATCTTATTGATTAGGTCGTATTCGAAAAATCTTATTGATTCAGTGATCAGCTGTTGATTTAGCTATAGTCAGACTATTTCATAGATCACCAACTGCTTACTTTATCTTGTCAATCTGGAACAGTGGGATTTCCGTGTATGAGAAAAATCTCAAGGGGGACACTAGGCGTCGGCCGGCGGATCTTTTAAAAAGATCTGCCGCCTTCGGATCCATTTGGTCAGGGCAATCCAGTGGCGCGGTTCCTTCCTCAGCGTTGCAACAGACCTCTTGTTGCAGAAACATTTGCAACAAAGGTGTTGTTGTAGAGTTTTTTTTGTCTGAACTTTTTTGAAATATGAGTGCCATTGCGGAAGAAATTTGCAACACAGATGATGTTGTAGAACTTTCTTTTTCTTAAATTTTTGCCAACATGGGTATTGTTGTGGAAAGACTTCTACAACACAAATGATGTTGCAGAATTTTTTTCGTTTTAAACTTTTTGCAACATGAGTGTTGTTTCGGAAGGACTTCTGCAACATGGGTGTTGTTGCGGAAGGACTTTTGCGTCTAGTGGTGAAGGTCCTGGCCGGTTGTGTGTCGGCTGCTCAAGCTCGTATCTGACGGCTGCGCATGCGACGGAAGCTCGTATCTGACGGTTGCGCATGCGAGACGTGGATCTGACGAATTGAGTGGCCGAGCATTATCCTCTACCATTTCAACAAATGTCGTGTTGCGGTAATTTTCTGCAACACGGGTCATGTTGCGGAAAATTTTGCAAAATATAGGTAAAGTTGTAGATTTTTTTTGTAACAGAGGCATTGTTAAAAAAATTGCAACGGAGTTCATGTTGCAATTTTTGTTTTTGCAATGGAGGTCATGTTACAGTCTTTTGTACAACAGAGGCCTTTGCTGCAGTTAATTATTTTCGTAACAGAGGTCTCGATGCTTTTTTTTGCAACAGAGATCTTGTTGCAGAAAAGAGAGATTGTGAAAAGTCAGGTCATCCCATGAAAAGCGTGACATCCTAGCAAGATGGCAAATGTGAAAGGCTCTAAGTCAGAGTCACACCGCACGGTATATGGAAAAAAAATCAAACAATGGACCCATAGGGGCCCACGCACCTGCACGCTCCGTGTGAACACTTCCAGCGTGGCGTGAAATCACGATGAAGCGATCGAACGGTGCAGCACCCGGCGGATGCGCAAGCTATAATCAGCCGGTTGATTAACAACGTTTCCCAAATCTCAAAGGGTTGTTTGCATGCAGTTTTGGTCAGAATGTTCCTTCACGGTTGTTATTTGGTTCCTTGCAGTTCTGGTCTATGTATTAATGTGTAGAGGAAATTATTGCATAGACTACTGGTTTCCTCTTTTGTATCCATTCTCTCTTCACAGAGTTTCATCTGATTGTGGTTATGTGACATCGACTGTAGGCATACAAATTTGGAACCTTTAGGGTACCTTCAGACCCTCCTTAGTTCAATCAAACTAGATGACTCGTTGCGCCCATGGCGCAAAAAGCGACAGCAAGCCACTAATTTAAAATTAACTTAATAGATACTTATATCTTATTATTATATGATACAGGATAAAAGGAAGTCAAAATAAATAGGAATAGACTGCATGAAACAGTACAGATCATACCAGTACATGCAGTACAAATTAGCAAGAAAAACAAAATTACAACTGTGCCATTGGGACAAGAGAATCACACACTCTGGACACCTATACACACGCGTCACACATGTAACGTCCGAGGTCACTTATTGATTCGGTGATCAGCTGTTGATTTAGCTATAGTCAGACTATTTCATAGATCACCAACTGCTTACTTTATTTTGTCAATCTGGAACAGTGGGATTTCCGTGTATGAGAAAAATCTCAAAGGGTTGTTTGCATGCAGTTTTGGTCAGAATGTTGCTTCACGGTTATTATTTGGTTCCTTGCAGTTCTGGTCTATGTATTAATGTGTAGAGGAAATTATTGCATATACTACTGGTTTCCCCTTTTGTATCCATTCTCCCTTCACAGAGTTTCATCTGATTGTGGTTATGTGGCATCAACCGTGGGCATACAAATTTGGAACCTTTAGGGTACCCTCAGACCCTCCTTAGTTCAATCAAACTAGATGACTCGTTGCGCCCATGGCGCAAAAAGCGACAGCGAGCCACTAATTTAAAATTAATTTAATCGAGAGAGCCTTGGCACAGATGTAAAAGTGAATGGTTGTTCTCATTGATGATGGCATTTACACACACATATATAGCCCCTGAAGGGATGCGACCGAAGGGATGTGAGGCAACCGCCTCGGTTAGGAAAAGCAGGGATTAATAGGATTAATTAAATCCTAACACCCCCCCCCCCCCAATCCATGCTTGTTAGTGTAAGTATCATCATCTTGAAAAAGCTCCTCCAAAAACCCTGTGGGAAAAATATGAGGAGATAGGGGTTTGATATGTTGCTAAAACTCCTTCAAACCCAGTTGGAAAATAAGGAGAAAATGATGCAACATATAATGGTTATTGTCTCTTTTAACTCAATACGAGAAAACTCATAGAGTTTAGAAGACAATAAATATGTCACATATACTTTCTTAAAAACCCCGGTGGGGAAAACAGAAAATATGACATATGGTCTTGTGTTGATATTACCTCATTAAAAACCTTTATGAGAACATATAAAGTAAACTCATGAAGGGAAAAAGAGTATAATATGATGCTTTTAACATGAGCAATTCAGGAAGATACTCCCCCTGATTCTTGCATATTCTGAACTCGTCATATACCAATTCCATGAACACATTTCTGGAACATAGAAGTTGGTAGAGACCTGGTGAACAAATCAGTCACATGATTTGATTTGCAAGATATGCAATATAGAGATATTGCTTATTATTTAACCTGTTTGCATCCGGGCAACACAAGAAACATTATCGTTAAGATAATGGTTGGTGGATGTAGCCATGAGGTCTATTTCGAAGGCTCTTCATGAGAGGGCTATCACGCCTAGTAGGAATACTAAGCTTGTCTATGATCTGACATAGTGGGGATTTGATCGATGTATCCAGTGATATCGGTGTTCACATTTCTATGAAACTGGAAAACCAAGACAAGATGTTTTATGCCTTGGAGATATCAAAGATATTCTTGAGTACCAACCAATTGTGTTTGGTGGACCCAATGGCATTTTGGAACGTTGAGTCCCAATATCTCATTTCCATCATCTCTTGGTCTAAATAGATCTTTCTCTACGTCTAGAGAATGAACTACCATGAGAGTTATGGATGGATAAGATTTGTCCACAATGATTTCTCCAATATATTATGGATATAGACAACATAGTATACCATAATGTATGAATGAAGGTGCTCAATTTGTAGTAACGAGCGGTATTTTGGTTTACCCAAAACCTTTATTTTTAAACTCCGTCATTTAGATGATTACATGTGTCATCATTGCAGATACACAAACATGGATAATCATCATTGTAGGAGTAATCCTTGTGTATAAGGATCTCACTACGTCAGTTGTACCATATGTACTGACAATAATAAGTCATAAGGTGACTTACTGAATTTACACAATGTATATTGCATTTTGTATTTGGATTCAGAATTGAGATTCCATCGGGAATCAATCATATATGTATGAATCTAGTGATTCACATGGATATGTAATCACTACATCTATCAACTGTAGAGATAGATGATTTTGTACTGCCAATGATATAAGTTATCGGAATGAGATTCCACCTCTGGAGAATAGTTGGGTATATGCGTGAACCCTTGTGCTACAATACTTGCTCTATGTTTCATCACCTCGTTGTTCTCAATTCTGTTTCAGAAGAAAACTGGTGTAGGTATTGCTTGTGAATACCTTCCCATTATTGAGCAAGATCATTTCTACCTAGATTATACCCTTTGCTTGAGTTCAGTCCGAGTGTTGATCACACTTTGCCATGGCCATGGTCTTTGGATCTGAATCACTTGTAAGGTTTTGCAATCTAGTTGAGAAATGTATGTCGACAATTGTAGACTTTCGGTTATATGATTCTCCAGAATCTATATATCAATATATAGTTGATGAAAATATCGTTACCCGTAGTGACTTCTCGTGATTTCCCAATGCGATGGAGTCGGGTATTCCGATGACCCGGTCATTGTGTGCACTATGACCTGGGTTGGTGGAGGTTTCCCGTCCATTGGGTGTATACTACCCAGTAGGTGTCTGTCAACGTGAAGTTGACTTGCATTTACTGATTCACAGGCCTTGATATCCTTACTTGCGAGAAGCTGAATCCTGATGTATTTCTGCCATACATCTCCCCCTGTTGCGTTGAACGGGGAGTGGAGTGGATTTTGCTGGTACCTCCACTCTTTCAGGCGTACTTTTTTAGGATTGCAGGATTGTGTGACACCTTTATAGTCAGTAAATGAATCTGGCAGGTTATTTGCAATGTGTTGCAAATCTTCTGAATGCATGGTTCAGATCTTTGAGTACGTGGATTTGAGGCAGAAATTTGTTGAACATTCCACTAATTTCCTGGCATTCTTTATGGTACTTGAAATCTCCCCCTAATGCCTGGAAATGATCCTCATTGAATCAGCATACTGGCCTTGAATAACTCCCCATGCGAGGGGCTTGAGGTATTGACGGAAATATAGTTATTCCTCACATAGATCCCAACTATATGATGAGGGGTCAATGATGTATGCCAGGTGGTGATATCGGTATGCAACCGAATTATCGCAGATAGGAAATACTTGGTAGATATCCACATATCAAAGATAGAGGGGAATAATATTATGCAGTTCTGTCATGAGTGTGTAAAACTGCATGACTCCAACGTAAAGTTGGTAAGTTGCAATTCCAAAGTAAAGATAATGCAATGAGCTTAACTCTTTGGATAGGATTCTACCAAACCATTTTGTGTCTAGACATTAGGACAAATTGCTAAACTTCAATCCAAAGGCCATAGAGAAGGCCCTCAAGGAGAATTCTGCAATGTTATCCATTCGATTTTCTTGAAATCGATGTCAGGATAATGGCCAATGGTTCATGTGAATAAAGTACACACTTAAGACCATCATGTAGATATGTCTTTTAGAACCATGGAATACCTGAATAGTCTTGTCAATGGATGGAAAGAACCACTTACCTCAACTTGATGCATTCAAGGAGTCTAAGTGGTTCAGCGTAGACTTTAAGGTGTGCGAGCCTTAAAATTAGCTTCCCCGTGTCACTTCTAGTGCACATAAAATCCAAATGTTATTAGAATTTAGCATCATAATAATCATAAACTATTGGAATTGCTGATAGTTTCGGTTTCAACCTAATGTCTCGATGACCAAGGCGAGTATGCCAAGTTTGTCATGTACAAGACACTCAGGAAAACTATCTCATACACAACATGGGCTACGGGTTGTGTCGTATGTGTAGTACAATCTAGATGATACACAGAGAATGTGCTTGCCATATCCGTTTCATATGGTAAAGAGAAGTTATTTCTCTTTGTTGTCATCATAAGTTCCGCTATGGAAACTATTTTGACGGATTCTTCCATAGTTTAGTAGGGTATGAATTAAACCCGAGAAGCAATTAAGCATCCCGACGTTACTCAAGTACCCACAGGGATAGTAAATATGACTTGAGTTGAGCCAACAAATACCTCATCGCATCTAGCGATTTTAAAGTATCTCCTTTCTCCCAATGAGAGTGGAAACATTAGAGTTCCCTGAGTATAGAGTTTATGGTGCATATGCCCACAAAGCACATATCATTTTTCATCGGATTGACTCCTATAGAAATCTATATATAGACATGAAGATTCTCAATATAAAAATCACTGTCAGATATATAGACATACAAATGTATTTGTACCAAAGTGCTGATACAATATATTGTATCCCAGGAATTGCTGATACAGAATAACCAGATGCTGAGATCTGAATCTAATGCCTTATGATTTATAAGACACCATTTTTGTTGGGGAACGTAGCAGGATTTTAAAATTTTCTACGCATCACCAAGATCAATCTATGGAGTCATCTAGCAACGAGGGAAAGAGGAGTGCATCTACATACCCTTATAGATCACGAGCGAAGCGTTCAAGAGAACGGGGTTGATGGAGTCATACTCGACGTGATTCAAATCACCGATGACCAAGTGCCGAACGGACAGCACCTCCGCGTCCAACACACGTACGGTTGGGAAGACGTCTCCTCTAACTTGATCCAGCAAGGGGAAAGAAGAGGTTGATGAAGATCCAGCAGCACGACGGTGTGGTGGTGGAAGCAACGGTAATCTCCGCAGGGCTTTGCCAAGCGCCGGGAGACGGAGGAGTGTCACGGGAGGGAAAGGGAGAGGCCAGGGGCTTGGGTGCGCAACCCTCCCTCCCCCCCCCCACTATATATAGGGTGCCTAGGGGGGGCCTAGGAGATCCAATATCATAGGGGGGCGGCGGCCAAGGGGGTGCCTTGCCCCCCAAGGCAAGGGTGGCGCCCCCCACCCCTAGGGTTTCTAACCCTAGGCGCAGGGGGAGGCCCAAGGGGGGCGCACCAGCCCACTAGGGGCTGGTTCCCCTCCCACTTCAGCCCATGGGGCCCTCCGGGATAGGTGGCCCCACCCGGTGGACCCCCGGGACCCTTCCGGTGGTCCCGGTACAATACCGGTGACCCACGAAACCTTCCCGATGGCCGAAACTGGACTTCCTATATATAAATCTTTACCTCCTGACCATTCCGGAACTCCTCGTGACGTCCGGGATCTCATCCAGGACTCCGAAAAACTTTCGGGTTACCGTGTGCTAATATCTCTACAACCCTAGCGTCACCGAACCTTAAGTGTGTAGACCCTACGGGTTCGGGAGACATGCAGACATGACTGAGAAGCCTCTCCGGTCAATAACCAATAGCGGGATCTGGATACCCATGTTGGCTCCCACATGCTCCACGATGATCTCATCGGATGAACCACGATGTCGAGGATTCAATCAATCCGTATACAATTCCCTTTGTCAATCGGTATGTTACTTGCCCGAGACTCGATCGTCGGTGTCCCAATACCTTGTTCAGTCTCGTTACCGGCAAGTCACTTTACTCGTACCGTAATGCATGATCCCGTGATCAACCACTTGATCACATTAAGCTCATTATGATGATGCATTACCGAGTGGGCCCAGAGATACCTCTCCGTCATACGGAGTGACAAATCTCAGTCTCGATTCGTGCCAACCCAACAGACACTTTCGGAGATAGCTGTAATGTACCTTTATAGTCACCCAGTTACGTTGTGATGTTTGGCACACCCAAAGCACTCCTACGGTATCTGGGAGTTGCACAATCTCATGGTCTAAGGAAATGATACTTGACATTCAGAAAAGCTATAGCAAACGAACTACACGATCTTTGAGCTATGCTTAGGATTGGGTCTTGTCCATCACATCATTCTCCTAATGATGTGATCCCGTTATCAATGACATCCAATGTCCATAGTCAGGAAACCATGACTATCTTTTGATCAACGAGCTAGTTAACTAGAGGCACACTAGGGACGTGTTGTGGTCTATGTATTCACACATGTATTATGATTTCCGGATAACACAATTATAGCATGAACAATAGACAATTATGATGAACAAAGAAATATAATAATAACCATTTTATTATTGCCTCTAGGGCATATTTCCAACAGTCTCCCACTTGCACTAGAGTCAATATTCTAGTTACATTGTGATGAATCGAAGACCCATGCAGTTCTGGTGTTGATCAGGTTGTGCTCTAGGGAGAGGTTTAGTCAACGGATCTGCTACATTCAGGTCCGTATGTACTTTACAAATCTCTATGTCTCCATTTTTAACACTTTCACGAATGGAGTTGAAACGACGCTTGATATGCCTGGTCTTCCTGTGAAACCTGGGCTCCTTGGCAAGGGCAATAGCTCCAGTGTTGTCACAGAAGAGAGTCATCGGGCCCGACGCATTGGGTATGACTCCTAGGTCGGTAATGAACTCCTTCACCCAGACTGCTTCTTGTGCTACCTCTGAGGCTGCCATGTACTCCGCTTCACATGTAGATCCCGCCACAACGCTTTGCTTGCAACTGCACCAGCTTACTGCCCCACCATTCAAAATATACATGTATCCGGTTTGTGACTTAGAGTCATCCAGATCTGTGTCAAAGCTAGCATTGACGTAACCCTTTACGACGAGCTCTTCGTCACCTCCATAAACGAGAAACATTTCCTTGGTCCTTTTTAGGTACTTCAGGATATTCTTGACCGCTGTCCAGTGTTGCATGCCGGGATTACTTTGGTACCTTCCTACCAAACTTACGGCAAGGTTTACATCAGGTCTGGTACACAGCATAGCATACATGATAGACCCTATGGCCGAGGCATAGGGGACGACACTCATCTTTTCTCTATCTTCTGCCGTGGTCAGGCATTGAGCCGTGCTCAATCTCGTACCTTGCAATACAGGCAAGAACCCCTTCTTTGACTGATCCATTTTAAACTTCTTCAATATCTTGTCAAGGTACGTACTCTGTGAAAGACCAATGAGGCGTCTCGATCTATCTCTATAGATCTTGATGCCTAATATATAAGCAGCTTCTCCAAGATCCTTCATTGAAAAACACTTGTTCAAGTAGGCCTTTATGCTTTCCAAGAATTCTATATCATTTCCCATCAACAGTATGTCATCCACATACAATATGAGAAATGCTATAGAGCTCCCACTCACTTTCTTGTAAATGCAGGCTTCTCCATAAGTCTGCATAAACACAAACGCTTTGATCATCTCATCAAAACGAATGTTCCAACTCCGAGATGCTTGCACCAGCCCATAAATCGAGCGTTGGAGCTTGCACACCCTGTCAACATTCTTAGGATCGACAAAACCTTCTGGCTGCATCATATACAATTCTTCCTTAAGGAAATCATTAAGGAATGCCGTTTTGACATCCATTTTCCATATTTCATAATCATAGAATGCGGCAATTACTCACATGATTCAGACGGACTTCAGCTTCGCTACGGGTGAGAAAGTCTCATCGTAGTCAACCCCTTGAACTTGTCGATAACCCTTAGCGACAAGCCGAGCTTTATAGATGGTTACGTTACCATCCGCGTCTGTCTTCTTCTTAAAGATCCATTTATTTTCTATGGCTCGCCGATCATCGGGCAAGTCAGTCAAAGTCCATACTTCGTTTTCATACATGGATCCTATCTCGGATTTCATGGCTTCCAGCCATTTGTCGGAATCTGGGCCCGCCATCGCTTCTTCATAGTTCGAAGGTTCACCGTTGTCTAACAACATGATTTCCAGGACAGGGTTGCCGTACCACTCTGGTGCGGAACGTGTCCTCGTGGACCTACGAAGTTCTGTAGCAACTTGATCTGAAGTTTCATGATCATCATCAACTTCCTCTCTAGTCGGTGTAGGCACCTCACGAACATTTTCTTGAGCTGCGCCACTTACCGGTTCAAGAGGTAATACTTCATCAAGTTCTACTTTCCTCCCACTTATTTCTTTCGAGAGAAACTCTTTCTCTAGAAAGGACCCATTCTTGGCAACAAAGATTTTGCCTTTGGATCTGAGGTAGAAGGTATACCCAACAGTTTCTTTAGGGTATCCTACGAAGACGCATTTTTCCGATTTGGGTTCGAGCTTTTCAGGTTAAAGTTTCTTGACATAAGCATCGCATCCCCAAACTTTTAGAAACGACAGCTTAGGTTTCTTCCCAAACCATAATTCATACGGTGTCGTCTCAACGGATTTCGACGGAGCCCTATTTAAAGTGAATGCAGCAGTCTCTAAAGCATAGCCCCAAAATGATAGCGGTAGATCGATAAGAGACATCATAGATCACACCATATCCAATAGAGTGCGATTACGACGTTTGGACACACCATTTCGCTGAGGTGTTCCAGGCGGCGTGAGTTGTGAAACTATTCCATATTTTCTTAAGTGTGTGCCAAATTCGTGACTCAAGTATTCTCCCCCACGATCTGATCGCAAGAACTTGATTTTCTTGTCACGTTGGTTCTCAACCCCACTCTGAAATTCCTTGAACTTTTCAAAGGTCTCAGACTTGTGTTTCATTAAGTAGACATACCCATATCTACTCAAGTCACCAGTGAGGGTGAGAACATAACGATAACCATCGCGAGACTCAACACTCATTGGACCGCACACATCAGTATGTATGATTTCCAATAAGTTGGTTGCTCGCTCCATTGTTCCTGAGAACGGAGTCTTGGTCATTTTACCCATGAGGCATGGTTCGCACATGTCAAATGATTCGTAATCAAGAGACTCTAAAAGTTCATCTGCATGGAGCTTCTTCATGCGTTTGACACCTATGTGACCAAGGCGGCAGTGCCACAAGTATGTGGGACTATCATTATCAACCTTACATCTTTTGGTATTCACACTATGAATATGTGTAGCATTACACTCGAGATTCATTAAGAATAAACCATTCACCATTGGAACATGACCATAAAACATATCTCTCATATAAATAGAACAACCATTATTCTCGGATTTAAATGAGTAGCCATCTCGAATTAAACAAGATCCTGATACAATGTTCATGCTCAAAGCTGGCACTAAATAACAATTATTGAGGTTTAAAACTAATCCCGTAGGTAAATGTAGAGGCAGCGTGCCGACGGCAATCACATCGACCTTGGAACCATTCCCGACGCGCATTGTCACCTCGTCCTTCGCCAGTCTCCGCTTATTCCGCAGCTCCTGCTTTGAGTTACAAATGTGAGCAACCGCGCCGGTATCAAATACCCAGGAGCTACTACGAGTACTGGTAAGGTACACATCAATTACATGTATATCACATATACCTTTGGTGTTGCCGGCCTTCTTATCCGCTAAGTATTTGGGGCAGTTCCGCTTCCAGTGACCACTTCCCTTGCAATAAAAGCACTCAGTCTCGGGCTTAGTCCATTCTTTGGCTTCTTCCCGACAGCTTGCTTACCAGGCGCGGCAACTCCCTTGCCGTCCTTCTTGAAGTTCTTCTTACCCTTATCTTTCTTGAACTTAGTGGTTTTATTCACCATCAACACTTGTTGTTCCTTTTTGACTTCTACCTCTGCTGATTTCAGCATTGAATATACCTCAGGAATGGTCTTTTCCACCCCCTGCATATTGAAGTTCATCACAAAGCTCTTGTAGCTTGGTGGAAGCGACTGAAGGATTCTGTCAATGACCGCGTCATCCGGGAGATTAACTCCCAGCTGAGTCAAGCGGTTATGCAACCCAGACATTTTGAGTATGTGCTCACTGACAGGACTATTTTCCTCCATCTTACAGCTGAAGAACTTGTCGGAGACTTCATATCTCTCGACCTGGGCATGATCTTGGAAAACCATTTTCAGCTCTTCGAACATCTCATATGCTCCGTGTCTCTCAAAACGCTTTTGGAGCCCCGGTTCTAAGCTGTAAAGCATGCCACACTGAATGAGGGAGTAATCATCGGCACGTGATTGCCAAGCGTTCATAACGTCTTGATTCTCTGGGACAGGTGCGTTACCTAGCGGTGCTTCTAGGACATAATCTTTCTTGGCAGCTATGAGGATGATCCTAAGGTTCCGGACCCAGTCCGTATAGTTGTTGCCATCGTCTTTCAGCTTGGTTTTCTCTAGGAACGCGTTGAAGTTGAGGACAACGTGGGCCATTTGATCTACAAGACATATTGTAAAGTTTTAGACTAAGTTCATGATAATTAAGTTCATCTAATCAAATTACTCAATGAACTCCCACTCATATAGACATCCCTCTAGTCATCTAAGTATAACATGATCCGAGTTAACTAGGCCATGTTCGATCATCACGTGAGACGGACTAGTCAACATCGGTGAATATCTTCATGTTGATCGTATCTTCTATACGACTCATGCTCGACCTTTCAGTCTTATGTGTTCCGAGGCCATGTCTGTACATGCTAGGCTCGTCAAGTCAACCTAAGTGTATTGCGTGTGTAAATCTGGCTTACACCCGTTGTATTCGAATGTTAGAATCTATCACACCCGATCATCACGTGGTGCTTCGAAACAACGAACCTTCGCAACAGTGCACAATTAGGGGGAACACTTTCTTGAAATTATTACGAGGGATCATCTAATTTAAGCTACCGTCGTTCTAAGCAAATAAGATGTAAAACATGATAAACTTCACATGCAATCAAATAGTGACATGATATGGCCAATATCATTTGCTCCTTTTGATCTCCATCTTCGGGGCTCCATGATCATCGTTATCACCAGCATGACACCATGATCTCCATCATCGTGTCTTCTTGAAGTTGTCTCGTCATCTATTACTTCTACTACAATGGCTAACGCTTTAGCAATAAAGTAAAGTAATTACATGACGTTTATGTTGACACGCAGGTCATAAATAAATAAAGAGAACTCCTATGGCTCTTGCCGGTTGTCATACTCATCGACATGCAAGTCGTGATTCCTATTACAAGAACATGATCATCTCATACATCACATATATCATTCATCACATCCTTTGGCCATATCACATCACAAAACACTTGCTGCAAAAACAAGTTAGACGTCCTCTAATTGTTGTTGCAAGTTTTTACGTGGCTGCTATAGGTTTCTAGCAAAAACGTTTCTTACCTACGCCAAAACCACAACGTGAATTGCCAATTTCTATTTACCCTTCATAAGGACCCTGTTCATCGAATCCGATCTGACTAAAGTGGGAGAGGCAGACACCCGCCAGCCACCTTATGCAACTAGTGCATGTCAGTCGGTGGAACCGGTCTCACGTAAGCGTACGTGTAAGGTTGGTCCGGGCCGCTTCATCCCACAATGCCGCCGAATCAAGATAAGACTAGTAACGGCAAGATAATTGACAATTTCGACGCCCACAACTGCTTTGTGTTCTACTCGTGCATAGTAGCTACGCATAGACCTAGCTCATGATGCCACTGTTGGGGAAGGTAGCAAAATTTTAAAATTTTCTACGCATCACCAAGATCAATCTATGGAGTCATCTAGCAACGAGGGAAAGAGGAGTGCATCTACATACCCTTGTAGATCACGAGCGGAAGCGTTCAAGAGAACGGGGTTGATGGAGTCGTACTCGACGTGATTTAAATCACCGATGACCAAGTGCCGAAAGGACAGCACCTCCGCGTTCAACACACGTACGGTTGGGAAGGCGTCTCCTCCAACTTGATCCAGCAAGGGGAAAGGAGAGGTTGATGAAGATCCAGCAGCACGACGGCGTGGTGGTGGAAGCAACGGTAAGCTCCGCAGGGCTTCGCCAAGCGCTGGGAGACGGAGGAGTGTCACGGGAGGGAGAGGGAGAGGCCAGGGGCTTGGGTGCGCAGCCCTTCCTTCCCCCCACTATATATAGGGTGCCTAGGGGGGGCGCCGGCCCTAGGAGATCCAATCTCCTAGGGGGGCGGCGGCCAAGGGGGTGCCTTGCCCCCCAAGGCAAGGGTGGCGCCCCCCATCCCTAGGGTTTCTAACCCTAGGCGCAGGGGGAGGCCCAAGGGGGGCGCACCAGCCCACTAGGGGCTGGTTCCCCTCCCACTTCAGCCCATGGGGCCCTTCGGGATAGGTGGCCCCACCCGGTGGACCCCCGGGACCCTTTCGGTGGTCCTGGTACAATACCGGTGACCTCCGAAACCTTCCCGATGGCCGAAATTGGACTTCCTATATATAAATCTTTACCTCCGGACCATTCCGGAACTCCTCGTGATGTCTGGGATCTCATCCGGGACTCCTAACAACTTTCGGGTTACCGTGTGCTAATATCTCTACAACCCTAGTGTCACCGAACCTTAAGTGTGTAGACCCTACGGGTTCGAGAGACCTGCAGACATGACTGAGAAGCCTCTCCGGTCAATAACCAACAGCGGGATATGAATACCCATGTTGGCTCCCACATTCTCCATGATGATCTCATCAAATGAACCACGATGTAGAGGATTCAATCAATCCGTATACAATTCCCTTTGTCAATCGGTACGTTACTTGCCCGAGACTCGATCGTCGGTGTCCCAATACCTTGTTCAGTCTCGTTACTGGCAAGTCACTTTACTCGTACCGTAATGCATGATCCCGTGATCAACCACTTGATCACATTGAGCTCATTATGATGATGCATTACCGAGTGGGCCCAGAGATACATCTCTGTCATACGGAGTGACAAATCCCAGTCTCAATTCGTGCCAATCCAACAGACACTTTCGGAGATACCTGTAATGTACCTTTATAGTCACCCAGTTACGTTGTGACGTTTGGCACACCCAAAGCACTCCTACGGTATCTGGGAGTTGCACAATCTCATGGTCTAAGGAAATGATACTTGACATTTGAAAAAGCTACAACAAACGAACTACACGATCTTTGAGCTATGCTTAGGATTGGGTCTTGTCCATCACATCATTCTTCTAATGATGTGATCCCGTTATCAATGGCATCCAATATTCATAGTCAGAAAACCATGACTATCTTTTAATCAACGAGGTAGTTAACTAGAGGCTCACTATGGACGTGTTGTGGTCTATGTATTCACATATGTATTACGATTTCCCGATAACACAATTATAGCATGAACAATAGACAATTATCATGAACAGAGAAATATAATAATAACCATTTTATTATTGCCTCTAGGGCATATTTCCAACAATTTTATGTTAGTGGTGTGATCCTGACCAAAGGTGCGTCCAGAATTGCACACATTATCCCATGAGACACAAGAGCGATCATGATGTCCATGGCCCAGATAGGGCAGTGGTGGCCATTGAGGGTGAATGCCTCAAACTCTATTGCCATATGTTACCTCTATGGGTAAACCAGAGATAATTAATTTACAACCAGTAAATTAAAGACCATCATGGTAATGTTGCAAATTAATGGATATTTCAAGAAGTTATCTTGAAACCATTAATGTGAATCTCAAATTGCTAAGCATGACACCTTGAAGATTATCTCCAAAATGAAGTAGATCTCGCAGCACTAGGGAGTATAATCTGGTAAAATCAGTAGATACTCACTCCTAATGCCTTGTGTCATGACTTAGTAAAATGCATGGAAGTTGATAAATCTGAAAGTTGCAATCATAGTCAAATTAAAAACAACGGAAGTTAATGTCGCCCTATAATCTCTCTTCTTCTCCATGCCAGTGAAAAATCAACATGTCAAGAATAAGAGTGAGAGGCAAATGAAAGGCAATGTGCAATACATCATGATTGGCTAAAACATCAACTACTGCCCTCCGATGTGCCTCCCTGTACAAAACTCAAATCTCCAGCGGCTGCCGCACACTGAAGCGTTTAGGCCGAGTTGTGTAAGGAGTGGACTACTACATCGTCACCATCCCCAACAAAGGAAAGCAAAGCGACGTACCAAGTATCCATGGTCCACGAAAGAAGAGGCAACATGTCCGCGCCGCCGGCCCGGCCTCGCTGCTCCTTCCCCCATTGCCAGCCCCCCTGCTCCTTCACTCCAACCATGAAGGATCCGGCTAACAACGGAAAAACAATTAGTTGGAGTGCAGAATCTGCATAGAATAACAGAACACATCAATCTAGGCCTCTAGCTAGCTTCTGCCATCAGGGTTGCTTGCTAACTGCAACGATATTCATAATTGAAGATTCAATGAGAACTACCAAGGGATAAAAAAAGAAAGCTGAATCTGTTCACTCAATGTGTGCATGGCCTATAGTGTCCTCACATATGAGTAATTCATCAAAGAAGCCCTAAAAAAACCTTCAAACAAAAAACACAAATGAAAGGCAAGCTTACCTGAATGGGGATGGCCCATGACCTGGATCTCCTAGTCCGCGCGCTGGTGATCTGCTGCTACTTGAACAGCAACTCTGCCTGCTGACGTTGCCCAAACTGTGCAAGTTTCTCCATAGTTTCCTTGCAATTGTTAAGATCAAAATCAGCAGCTTTTGCAACTAATGCAGAGTGTGAGTTTCTCTGCAGACAAAAAAGGCTTTGCAGATTCAGTATAGTTGACACAAACAAAATGCATTACCTGCTTTCCTCAAGAACCCATGACTGAAAGATGTGGAGAGAAAATTGCAAAGTATGAGCATTAGTACTTAGGTATCACAGAGATTCAATGGAACTTCAACAAAACCAGGGCTTGCTTTTCACACTATTGAATGTTCACGTATTTCATATTTGATCCACCTTTCAGCTGGGTAAAATAACAAACAGATGGGGGCACAATATCTATTTATTCTTAGAAAATAAATTACCAAATATCTGGCCACGAGGGCGTGCGTAAGAGGACGGAGGAGAGAGCGCACGTGACAGCAAGAAAGGATGTAGGCAAGGACGCGGGGACTGATCTCTTGGGTGGATGGATTGGACGGCAGCGCGAAAGCCGGATGGAGTCGGCCGTCTCTGCGACCCACGCTCCTCCTGCCAACGGCGGTGACGTGGACCACCGCTGTGCCTCGAGCTCCTCCCGAGGTCGCCGCCGCACTTGTAGAGATGGAGGCGGGGTGCAGCCTCCCATGCATCATGCCCGAGCCCCGGCCTCCTCACAGCTCCCGATTCAGGAACGGATCGAGCCGCCGCCAACCGCAAGGTCGCGCCCGACCTCGCCAGCGCAGGCCGACGCCGGCCGGTGACCATCTCCCGTAAGCCGCCACACCTCCCTCTCCTCTTTCCTCTCCCTTTCTCCTGCCTCTCCTCTCCTTCCTTCTCTGCTAGGGTTCATGCGGAAGGAGGGGGAGGGGGTTGGGAGGCTAGGGCGGGGGCTAGGGATGACGAGACGCCGCCGCGCATGAAGACGAGAGGAGGCGGCACGGAGGGAGAGAGGAAGGAGAGGAGGAGGCGAAGAGGGAGAGAGAGGAAGGAGAGGAGGCGGCGCAGATATTTTCTCGGGCTTGACTCGGTCCACCCACGATGGATGCTCTGGCAACCCACGATCACCGCTGCCTTTTTCCACCGAGACACAAATACGAACACACGACATGACTGCAAGACGAACCCGCGCTAGAGGCTGGCCCAGCCGTCAGCCGCTCTAGCCCGAGTAGACAGCGTACAGAAAAATGAATGCACGGATGTTTACCACGGGGATGGAAAGTACGCTGGCGTCGGCCAGCGAGGCACATCGAGCGAGCCGGATGAATTTGAACCAGCGATGGCGCTAGAACGGCGGGTTGCGTAGCTTGATTTATATGTTCAATGAACTAAAATTTTGAAAGTAATGTAAATTCCAAAAAATTAGTTTATTTAGTTGAATTAAGAAGGACGGGAGGGTACATTTAAGGTTTCAAATTTGCATCCCTAATCGACTGAATTACATCTGATACTAAATGCACACCGAACCGAAAATTGGACCCATTCTGGATTACTACTAAATGCTGTGGTCTTGCATTGTTGCTTGCCCAGATCTACTTTATGTGATCATGTGGTTTACATGCATGTCCTGGATTCTTTTCTGGTTTTTTGGGACACTTGTAGTGATGTGGGCTCTGACGCTCTCTTGTGGTCCAGCGCTATGATGGTCATGGTATCGTTGGAAAGATTTTCTCAACTTTGCGCGGTATCGTTGCCTGTAAAGATGGTTCATAGGAACATCGTGCTGCTTCCTTCAGTTGCCAAGGAATATGCTCCCTGTGCATCCGTTTTTCAACATCTTTCGGTTGGCAATTCCTGTGGGAACTTTGCTCCTCGGTTCCAGACCTCAATGATGAGGTGCAAGGGGAAGCTCTTCGATTCAAAGGACTTCCCTAGGAATATCGGAGGATTATAATCCTTATGTTTTCCATATGAATATTTCCTATTGGATCCTTTGCACTCTATTTGATACTGAAATTTCCATCGGCTGTAGCTTTAAAAAAAAGAGAAGATGATTTCACACGGTGTCCTGTGAAGCTGATAAGTTTGCAGATGTCCTACAGTCAAACAGGAAATTTCCATTGGATGTATGAATGGAAGCCCGCCAGTCAAAAATTAAAGTTTTGGGTCGGAGTTGAGCTACAAATTGGCATTTCTAGTCTTTAGCCTCACTAGATATGCATCTCGATCTGTTTACGTGTTGTTTGTGCTAGAAATTTGTGATGATGTGAAACGTTCTCTCTTTGATGTGGTTGGAGACTGAATTTGGAGTTTCGAATTTGCAACCTGAATTCGAGTACAGTATGGGCAACTGAACTGTTGCATGCTTTTGCCTACCTCCGCTAGCTAGGATGTGAATTTGCAACAAATTTGGAGTTCCGAAATAAAGCGCAATTGGAAACTAGTTCCGCAAACATGTGTTCTGAACCTGGCCCCAATATGTAGTGATTTGCATGGCCCCAAGCTCGTCATATTCTGAACCGTGGTGTTGGAATACTTGCGTGTCGTCTGTTTGTGTGATCAGATTCAAAGGCAACATTTACAGGTTGTGTTGTTTAATCAATTCCGACAGTTCGGTTTCTGCAGGTCTTGTTCAGTTTAGTTTACCTGGCTTGTACAATTAAGAATGCCAGATTGATTATTTTAGAATAATTTGACATGGGTTTGGAGAATAAAATTGTGGTGCGGCTGCCCTATTGTAGGGTAACGTTGGAGATGCACATTTTCAGATGCCCTAAAAGTCGCCTTTTGATGTTGCAAATTTTACTTTAAGTAGCTTTTGGTGCACTATTTTCGCGCACCTATTGGAGATGCTTTTATTATCGGGACAACTTAAACTTAAAACAGTCAGAGCGGACTCCATAAAAATCAACCGCAGGAGAAGTACAATACACTAGAATTTCTCAAAAAGAAAAAAGTACACTGCACTAGAATTCCCAATGCTCACCAGCTGCAGAGCCTGAAGTCCCTCTGCATGGGTCCATGGGAGAAGTTGAAGTCAAGACGCATGGAATCTTTGCCGTGTGCATCCATCCATATGAATACTTCAGACCTTTTCAGTTGTGAAACCGCGTCCTTCCGGCGAGAGCGACGACCTTCCTGTCATTATTACTGTCGCTAGCATTTCAGTAAGAGACGCCCAATCTAAATCACCCTGTAGTCTGAGGAGACATGGTCTCATGCTTGACCGAACGCGAACGATTCAGCTACTGAATTCTGGGTCTGCGAGACACTGAACCTTTTCCTTTTGTTGTTTCGGTGAAGTTCTTTTGGGGAGAAAAGCTTCCGATCGGACATCTGGAGGGATTAACCTAGTTTAGTCGGATAGGCTCTGGGTTATACCATCCTATAACAATATCTAGTCATAAGCTAAAAGACAAAGCCAAGATCGCATAAATATGTTCTTATTTAGCTTACAAGGTAAGCACAAAAGCTAAAATTACGATAAAGTTATTTGTGTTGAGTTCGCTGGCGCAAAATGACAAATGAAATGTTTTTATGACAATTTATATCGTCATGAGGATGGTAATTTCTTTTAGCAAACACAACAAATTATGGTAGGTAACTAAATCAAGACGAATTTGCCATGCTTGCTAACTAGATTTACCATCTTCAATCAACACAAATTGCTATCAAATAGTTTGCCTTTTGTCATTCTCCCTAGTGAGTGTTCGCTGATTGAGCCGGTCCAAATTAAGACTAATCAAACACCCTGTAAAAAATCAGCTACAGAATCATCACAAAACCAGCTAGTAGCATCAGTCTTCTACACACGTGGACTTATGTTCGGCTGCTTAAATTTTTGCAATGATTATTTTAAAATTAAATTAGAGTTTTCAATATTGCAAGTTGCTCACAAGACTATATACCATAGCCATATGTAATGTAAGAGCAACTCTAGCAGACCCCGCATCTCGTCGGCCCGCAAAACGCGTTTGCAGTTCGCGCAAAACCCCTTTTGCGGGCCGATTTGGACGGCCAGAGATGCAGACCCCTCAAACAGACCCGTAAAAAAACATATTCGCGGAATATGTTTTTTTACGGGTCGGCTATGCGGGGTCTGCTCTTTGCGCCGTTGCATCCCGCATCTCATCGGCCCGCAAATATTAAATCCAACATAATACAACAATGGAAAGTAAAACTAAATTATTCAAATCAAACATAATACAATAATCATCCACATTACAAATAATTATTCAAATCACCATAGCAAACTTAAATAATGCAATACAAAACTTGTCATGAATACAAATACAAATGAATACAAAAATGAGTCACTGTCCAGCCCTTTGCCAATGGTGCTCAATGAGATCCTCCTAAAGTTGAAAGTGGGTGTTTGCATTTTCAATCTCCTTGTATGTTTGAAGAAAAGCTCTAATGCAGTTAGGGTCTCTAGCTGGTTTGACACGACTACCCACATTGTTATAGAAGAATTCCAAGTTCATTCCTCTCTCATCTTCAAGAATCATATTGTGCAGGATAACACAACATGTCATAATATTTTCAAGGTTTTTTTATCCCAAAAACGAGCAGGACCATGGACAATGGCAAACCTAGATTGCAAAACACCGAATGCTCTTTCAATGTCTTTTCGGGCTGCCTCTTGCACCCTTGCAAATTCACATTGATTTTTAGTTTTTGGTTCTTGGATGCTTTTGACAAATATGCACCAAGAAGGTCAAAGGGAACTCAAAAACTATATCACCAACTACTACAAATCTCTATTCGGAGCGTCGGATGAAGGGAATGTTACCCTTGACGAGACCCGAATAGATGATATTCCACAAGTCACGGTAGAAGAGAATGATATCCTCATAGCACCTTTCTCAGAAGAGGAGGTGAGAGCGGCGGTGTTCCAAATGGAACACAACAAAGCTCCAGGCCCTGATGGTTTCCCCGCAGAATTCTATCAGAATTTTTGGGATATCATCAAGGCTGACCTTTTGGAGTTGTTCAATTGTCTTCATGCCGATCAACTTGATCTATTCAGAATAAATTTTGGCGAGATTGTTTTGTTGCCGAAGATTAAGGAGGCTGAACGGATTTAGCAGTTCAGACCCATATGTCTCCTTAATGTTAGCTTCAAGATTTTCACCAAAGTGGCTACGAATAGGTTAAACTTGATAGCTGACCGTGTTGTCCGTCCATCTCAAACGGCCTTTATGCAAGGACGAAATATACTAGATGGTGTAGTAATCCTGCATGAGACCGTCCACGAGATGCACCGAAAAAACATGAGTGGAGTGATATTCAAAATTGACTTTGAGAAGGCATATGACAAGGTCAAGTGGTCTTTCCTTCAACAGGCCCTAAGGATGAAAGGTTTCTCTGATAAATGGCGCCAGTGGATCCACAATTTTGTAGCTGGAGGTAGTGTGGCCATCAAAGTCAATGATGATGTAGGCCATTACTTTCAGACAAAAAAGGACTACGGCAGGGTGACTCCATGTCCCCAATGTTATTTAACATTGTCGCTGACATGTTGACGATTCTGATTGAGCGCGCCAAGCAAGACGGCCAGATTGTAGGAGTAGTGCCACACCTTGTGGATGGTGGCCTCTCTATTTTACAATACGCCGATGACACAATTCTTTTTATGGAACATGATCTGGACAAGGCTCGAAACCTGAAACTCTTGCTTTCGGCGTTTGAGCAAATGTCGGGTCTCAAAATAAACTTCCATAAAAGCGAATTGTTCTGCTTTGGAGAAGCCGTTGAGGCGGCGGCCGATTATGCTGACCTATTTGGTTGCGCACAGGGCCAATTCCCGATTAAATATCTGGGAATACCGATTCATTATCGACGCCTCACCATTGCGGAGTGGAAGCATGTAGAGGAGCATCTAGAGAAACGGTTGAGTAGTTGGAAAGGCAAACTACTCTCAGTTGGAGGACGGTTGGTTTCGATTAACTCTGTCCTCACAAATATGGTTCTCTATATGCTTTCTTTCTTTCAACTCCCAAAAGGGGTCCTAAAAAGACTGGATTATTTTAGATCCAGATTCTTTTGGCAAGGAGAAGGTGAAAAGAAAAAATACAGGCTGGCCAAATGGAGCGTGGTTTGTAGGCCGAAAGACCAAGGAGGGCTCGGAATTCATGACTTGCAGGTCAAAAACGAGGCCCTACTCAGTAAATGGTTGTTCAAACTTCTTACTGAGGATGGTGTTTGGCAAACCATGCTGCGCAACAAGTATCTAGGTCAAAAGGCGGTGTCCCAGGCATTTTGGAAACCTGGCGATTCGCACTTTTGGGCTGGCCTAATGGCGGCAAAGAAACATCCCTTTCGCTTTGGGTCTTTCGCGATAAAGGATGGGTCGGAGATTCGTTTTTGGAAAGACATCTGGCTAGGCAATGCCAGTCTCCGAGAACAATATCCAGGCTTATACAACATTGTTCGTGATAAGAATAATACTATTGCACAAGTGATCAGTTCATTCCCGCCGAATATTTCGTTCAGGCGGGATTTGATTGGCCCCCGACTTGTGTCATGGCATAATCTTTTATCCCGACTGGATTCGATTAACCTGACACAAGGGCGGGATGTGTTTCGCTGGAACCTTACTACATCAGGGTCTTTCACTGTAGACTCTATGTATCGTGCGCTCACACATTCTGAGGTACCAATGAGTAATAACAAGAAAATTTGGAAGTCCAAGATTCCACTAAAAATGAAAATTTTCATGTGGTATCTTCGTAGGGGGGTTGTGTTAACCAAAGACAATCTCGCACGATGCAACTAGCAAGGGAGTAAGAAGTGCTGTTTTTGTACTCATGACGAGACAATCAAACACCTCCTTTTCCAATGCAAGTTTGCATGTTCTACGTGGTCAGTCATCCAAATAGCGTCAAATTTGTATCCGCCCACAATTGTTGCCAATATTTTTGGTCATTGGTTGGACAGTATTTCAAATAGGTTCAAAACACTAATAAGGGTGGGAGCGTATGCCTTAATTTGGTCGCTTTGGCTATGTAGAAATGATTTTGTTTTTAATGGAAGAAATGCTTCTCCTCTACATGTTATTTTCCGGTGTACGCAATTGCTACGTATGTGGTCTATGTTACAACGACCGGAGGACCAACCGCTGTTCAAGGCGGTGTGTATGCGATTGGAGCAGGTGGCTATGGAGGTTTTTTCCCAACATGGGTGGCAACATAACCTTCGGATCGATCCACCACCTCCATCGACATAGGCATAGTGTCGGTCTATAGGGCTCTACTATTGCCGATTTGTCGGTTTTTTTCATCAATTTTTGTCAGACCTTCATATTGGGCCGTGTGCATCCTAGTTATGCAGAGGCCGGGTGTTCTCATAATGCTTTGTATCCGCTTGATGCTACATTTGAGATAATAAAATCGCCCTTTATCGAAAAAATATACCATCTGCAAGGTAGTACTCCTTTGTGTATTCATGCCCATTGATAGTGTAGTTGCAAGCAGGAGCATCAGCACTAGCAAGCCTAGCAAACAAATGAGACCGTTGCAACACATTGATATCATTGAGAGTGTCCGGCATACCAAAAAAGCAATGCCAAATCCATAAATTCTCGGATGCTACGGCCTCTAGCACAATTGTTGCATCACGAGACTTGCCACAATACATTCCTTGCCATGCCTTGGGGCAATTTTTCCAAGTCCAATGCATACATCAATGCTACCTAGCATGCTAGGCCAACCTCTCCTCGCATTAGTTGCCATCAATTTCTTTGTGTCATCTTTGTTGAGTGCCCGAAGATACTCAGGACTAAAGACACGGATGATCACTTTTGCAAATCTACGCACATACTCAATTGTAGTATCTTCACCAATGCGAAGGTACTCATTGGCATAGTCAGCAGGAACACCATATGCAATCACCCGCATTGCCGCGGAGATTTTTTGATATCCACTAAATCCCTTTAAGCCCACAACATTTCTTCTTTGAGTAAAATACCGGCAATTTGCCTCGCAAGCTTGATCAATTTTGACAAAGAGGGATCGGTGCATCCGGTACCTTCTCTGGAAGAGGTCCGGTGGATATGTAGGATTCTCCGTGAAGTAGTCTTGCATCAACATCTTGTTCCCAAGATGACAATTCCGGGGAATGCAAAGCCGCCCGACGGTCGATCCTTGCCTCCTCTTCCGGTTCTCGTTTTCGTGCTCCTTCACGACAAGTGCCATGACCAATGTTTGCTGCCGGAAGTTCGCAAGCATGGTCTCAACATCCGAGTCGTCCGAATCGGATGAATCGGAGAGCAAGAACTTCTCGCACAGACTCAACTCCATCTACATGCGCACCGGCGCGTCAAATTAACTATACCGCTCGCAAAAATCACAAGAAAAACGCACTAACCGGTGGCGGACGCGGCCGGGTGATCCCGGGCGGCGGTAGCGATGAGGGCGGCTCTTCTCACCGGATCCGGGGGGAGGGGGGTCGGTGCAGCGTCTCGACGCGGGAGGGTGTGGGGCGGCCCCGCAGACCGATTCCGCCCGCAAATTTGGCCGGAATCACCGGCGGCGGGCGGGCGGAAGCAAGGGCGGTCGGCGGCAGAAGGAGGGGGGAAGCGGGCGGGCTGAAATGTCCCTCCCGCCAACTGCTTCTGTGTGATGCAGGGTATCGCAACCGCGAGGGGGAAACCGGCGTATTCCCGGGTTGGGGTCGGGATTTTTCCATGCCCCTCAAAAATTTTTGCGGGCTGGGGCAGGATGCGGGGTCCGAACGGGCAGGTTTTTCCGCCCCTACCCGTATTTTGGCAGTTATTTTGCGGGTCGAGGGCGGATGCGGGGTCTGCTAGAGTTGCTCTAAGGCTGGATAGCGTATGGCTTCTCCGAAAAAAGCAATAGTCTATGAACTCTGAGTGCAACCACTGGACAGAGCGAATTACAAAAACCATCAAGTTCTAAGTTCAATTTTAAGTTCACCGCCACATTCCTTGGCCACTATATAAATCTATTGGTTTTCTTCCTAATTTTCTCAATAAACACTTATGAGAGTAGGACGTTTCGGTGCCTAGATTCACCTGCACCCGGTTAGAAAAAATCATAAAAATTTCAAAACAAATTCAAAAAATTATATTTTTTGCGGTAGACAATTTTATGCGTGAGGTCCGCTCCAAATGTCACGTCATTTGGACATCTGAGGAGCTCTCAACAAAAAATACAAATCGGACAAAAATAGTAAACATTTTTACAGACCCCCAATTTGTCTTTTTTGCTGAGAGTTCTTCAGATGTCTAAATGATGTGAAAATTGGAGTGGACCTCACACATCAAATTGTCTACCGCACAATTTTTTTAGAATTTTTTGAATGTTTTTAGTATTTGTTTTGATTTTTTCATCAAAGCGGGTGTAGATGAGCTCGGGTGCAGAGATGGATTTCCACACTTCTAAATCCAATTTATGACAGGAAGGGTCCGCTTGTAAGTGCTGTAAATCTGAGAATGGGTGGGTAACCAAACCAAACTTGAACTAAACCCATGTGATGACGTTTTGGAAACTGAACCAAACTAACACCACGTAATTGGCATTGGCACCCAGCCCAAACCAAACCACATGACAAATTCCCCAAAACCAAACTAACCCGTTCTAGGAACTATGGTTTTAGCCTATGGTTCTATATCAGTTCCCCACCCATACATGTACAACTCAATATATGTACGATCCTGCACTTGACTGCTAAAACATAGCACCAGCTTAATAACATGTACAGACATTGCACTTGACAGCTTACATATTCTGCACTACCAACACTTAAATTGATGAACACTTGACAGTTTCATAACATGAACACTTGACAGCTTCATAACATGTACAAAACACAGATTCTGAAGCACAAATATTACACTTGACAGCTTACACATTCTGCACTACCAGCACTTGAAGTACATAGGTAATACCAAACGAAGCTGAATTAAGGCCGATAATGGATTCCAAGCCGGGATTGCGTTACGTCGTCTGCCGATGATGGATGTCACCGAGTTCTCATGGCGGTAGTAGTCAGCCTGTACCTTGATCTGAAAAGACAAAATTTTTAGAACTATGAGTCTGGATCACTAGTTGCTCATGCCATGCTCCAGCTTCTCCCAGGTTTATGTAATTTTTGGCAACATATTACATATGGCTGCTTTACACTATGTGAAGTAGGTGCGTATGACAAAGTGAATAACCTGGAATATACAAGAGCATGGATGTGATTCATTAGCCTTTTCTAGTAAAATAAAGAAAGGACACCAAAGAGGTGCCACTAACTTGTGCAACATCAGAAAAAGGTAGACTTATAAATATAACAATTTGCTTGTCCCGTTACAAAATGTCAACTTGTGCATTCTAGTATTTTATCGATGATCAGGATATTCTAAAGAGCCAACTTGGCCACCAACTTCAAAACTTCACTAGCCATTGCATATATATACAGGACTATATTTTTACCTTTCATTGGTTCCAAACTTTTAGCTGCGTCCTTACTGTCCATCTCCTGCAAATGAAACAAAATATTAATTTAAAAGCATATCAACACTTCTATACTACTTCTATACTGCAGGCTTTATATATCCCATTCTACACAAGTAGTAGAACCAAAATGTAAGCGGTTAACTCACCCTCCTTTGGTTTGAACAACCAATCTTTAGCACAAACAAGCACTTCTAGCATATCAGGGTTCAAAGAGCTTCTCTTGTCGCCTAGTATCCTCTTACCACAACTGAAGGCTGATTCAGATGCCACTGTGCTCAAAGGAATTGCAAGAAAGTCACGGGCCATAGATGCCAATATAGGAAACTTTTCGCCATGCCTCTTCCACCAACCCAAGACATCAAAGTCATCACCGACCTTCTCGGATGCTTCTTCCAAGTATGCATCAAGCTCGGATTTGTGTACATGTGACCTCCGACGAGACTTGTGCTGGGCAAACTCTTCTTCCAACTTCCTTTTCCCTGCAACAGGTGATCCAATAATGGTATTGCCTTGACTAGAAGGTGTCGAGTGTGCAGTGCTTGTCGCTGCAAGTAGCTCATATTCCTTGACATACTTTCTCACCCATTCTAAAGCAATCTCCACTTGTTTTGTAATTTGCTCCCCGTCGGTGGACAACTTGCAATAGAAGAAATCCAAGTAATCTTCTTTCCTCCTTGGATCCAGGAATGTAGCAATGACAAGTGCATGGTTAAACTCAATGCCCTTGCTTTTTCTACGACGGTTAGGATCTGCATTCTCCTTCTCCTCGGGATCCCAATATTTATCAAGCTTCGTTTGCATCACTGCCGCCAATTCCTTCAACACATCAGAGGTCTGCCAACCCGGATCTTTCAATGCATGGCGAATAGAAAGCACAACTGGCAGAAACTTATGTGAAGTTGGCTTCCTATGAGCTGAAACGATCAAAGTAAGCTCTTCAAAAGCTTTTAGAAACTCACAAATAGCTTTTGCCTTCTCCCATTCCTCCTCACTTGGAGAATCTATCATCTTTCTGTTGGCATAACTAGTGAGAACAGATTTGTACGTCAATGCTTCTACAAGCATTTTCCAGGTTGAGTTCCATCTGGTTGGTGTATCAACAAAGATGCCTTTCTTTGCACGTAGACCCATCCCACTTGCAATTGTATTGAAATCTTGAAGTCTTGAAGGAGAAGAGTCAATATACTTCATCAGCTCATGTATCATGTCAATAGCTTCATGGATTATTTTCATTCCATCCTGAACCAAGATATTAAGAATGTGTGCACAACACCTGACATGCAAATGTTGACCTTCAAGGAGCAGCTCATGTTTGTGATATTTTATTAACTCCTCACATGCATTAGTATTATTGCTGGCATTATCTAGTGTCAAAGTGAATAATTTGCCTCTTATGCCGCATTCTGTTAAGCAACGAACTATTTCTTCCTCTATGGCATAGCTTGTGTGAGGATACTTCACTTCTGCGAAACTTATGGTCTTCTTCTTGTAGTTGAATTCTGCATCGATATAATGGGTGGTGATGCACATGTAGCCCAAGTCCTGTGATGATGTCCACATGTCAGATGTTAAGCAAATGCGAGAATCCAAATTTTGTAGCTCTCCTTCTATATCTTTCTTCATTCCCTTATACATCTTCACTGCATCATCACGAATTGTGTGACGACCCTTGATTTGAAACGCTGGCTGCATTGAGTCAATCCATGGCTGAAGGTGGGGATCTTCAAACTTAAGAAAGGGGATCTCAGCATGGAGGCAATACCTGACCATGCGTTCACGACAAACTTTTTCATCAAACACAAACAAACCTTCGGATGTTTTTTTTCATGGTCAACAAAAACCTCTTCCTGCAAGCATCCTGAATTGATCGGCAAGCCTCTGCAATATGGGTCCTCAAACTGCTTGTCCCAAACTTGGTGTGAAGTTGCACTCCACAATATTTGCACATAGCCTTGAGATCACCATCTACGTGAACCAGATCTACTTCATAATGCTCCCATACCTTGGACCTTCTAGCATGTGGTACTTGACTTGTATCCTCATCCATGGAATCAGCACTCTCCGAACCCTCTGATGTAGACATGCCTCAAATTTTATAGCACATTGCATTGGGAAAAATATGTGGAAAGTTACTGTTAGAAAATGGTAGAATATAGAGCAAGAAGGTTCCTAAAATGTGGAATCAGCACTCTCATCGTTCCAACTCACTAGCCAACTCCAGGTATTATGGAATAGTAAGTGGTTTTAGAATAATAATTATCATTGTTCTTTATACAAGTCAGAGTGTCTAGCATGCATGCCTACACTATATATAGAGGCATGATTTTGACAAGAATTAAAATTAATAATTCTAGGCTAGAAGAAAAATATATAACCACAGAGATTCGGCAAAGGTGTCCCATCACTGAAGATAGAGACCTGAAGTGAGGATGTTATGGATGCATATAACCCATGAAGCAAAATATTGAAACAACCCCCGGAAGCACAGTTGGTCATGATAACATCAAGTGAGGTCTCTATCAATATATAACCACTGAAGATGGCCCATCACTGAACACTGATAATTCCCAAATCACTCTTAAAATGGCAGAATTTCACTAAAGTGCAGAATTGGCATACTTCCCAAATAACCATAGGAAGTGCAGAAGCTTGCTATTCATGTGTCCTACTATCTGAAGTGCAAAGCACAACTGATATCTGAAGCAAATGCTGAACACTGATACTTCCCAAATCACTCTTAAAATCATACTGAAGTGCAGAATTTCACTAATGAACACTGATACTAAAGTGCATCATGCAACATGCCAAGTTCCATGGATGAACTGGCTATTTAAAATTCGTGACAACAATGTAACATCCTTCCAAAATAAATAATGATAATAATAGTAGTGCTTGTTTGGAGATTGGCTGTTGCGTAGAATTCTGATTTCTGAATCTTCGTCTCTTAACTGAATTCCGAACCGAACTTTCAAATAACAGGGCAGAGAATATGAATGTCGAATGGATCGAGTTGAAAGAAAGCAAGAAAGGGAGGGAGATTGCAGTAGCTGGTCAGAGGGAGAGAGAGAGAGATACCTGCCGGTTGCCGGCGGAGACGGCCCGGCGACCTCAACCCTAACGGACGGGGAGGAGCGGCGGCAACGATGGGAGGGCCAGCTCGGGGTAGCTCATGTTGGATCTTCTGTCCCAAGGAGGGGGCGGCGCCGGAGGGGGACGGCGAGGCGGTGGCGCAAGGAAGGGACGGCGAGGGGGAAGAGACAGGGGGCGTGCGGGCGGCGGCGAGGGCGAAGACGGAATAGACAGGGGGCGACGCGTGGGTTGGGTACTTGGGTTGGGGAGCAGTCGAAGGCAATGAACCCATACCAGAGAACCGGGTTGTACCCACAGTTTGTAGCCCATAATACATCAAACGGTTTCAGCCCATAACCAACTAACCCAAACTGGTTTCTCTCCAAACCCAAACCAAACCGAACTAAAGAAAGCCTCAGCCCAATAAAACCTAAACCAGTCAAGCCCATAATAAAAAACCAAACCATTTCAACCAGTTTTTCTAAAACCACTCCCAGATTTAGTGCTGACACGGCAAAATAGTCAAAACCGTTTGTTGATTGTCACCACCGTCTCTCCCACGCCCGCTCCTCTTCCCCTCTTTCTCCAGTAATTGCCACAACTACTGGGAGACGATGCCACGCCGCGCCGAAGGCTAAGGACAACCACCACGTCGGAGCAGCATTGTGATGCCACTAAAAGCCACACCGGAGATCGCCATTCGGCTACTCGCCTGGAGGTTGAATTGTACCAAAGGACTTTGATGGGCCACATGGCGGACCTGGCCACCGTTTGGGTTTGCTGCTAGCCACTGCAGATTGTGAATTAGTGGTCGCGCTTGAGCAACACCTTCCTAGCCGAGCTGCCGCTGGCCGCCATGGAGTTCCGCATCGTCTTCGTGGGCGACAACTAGCTGCTCGATCTGGAGGACCTACGCAACTATGGCAACGGCTGAGAGGGACCCGCACACGACCACATCGCAGCTTAGGGCGTGTTTGGTTACCGTAGCAACTTTTGCCTGCATTGCATGCTTAACCTAGTTAAACCTAGCTGAGGAAAAACAGGCACAAAAAACCAACATCTGCATGTTTTTTTTGAGCATCAATACAGACACAAGCGCTCATATACACGTGCATACACTCATCCCTATGAACGCACACACGCACACCCTACCCCTATGAGCACCGCCGAGAGACTGAGCCGGCATATCATCTTGAGATTTACGAAGTCATCGTAGGCGTCTCGTCATCAACGGGAACGTCTCCTCCCACTGAAAGCGCATCGCCGGAAATCCTGAAATAAATCCAGGAATAATGCGATCACCAGGATTTGAACCCTGGTGGGCTGGGGATACCACTGTCCACCTAACCATCTCGACCATAGGTTGGTTCGCAACATGTTGTTTCGTTGCATGCATACCCTCTAGCCTGCCTGGGGCAAAACAGAAGGTAGGTTGTTTGGTTGCCCGCTTGTTTAGGCGGACACACAAGCCATGGCATTTGGTTACATGCAACGCATATTGTCCGGTAACCTCCTCGTCGAGGTGGTGAGATTACCAACACACTAGGCAGGCAGGAAAAACCAAAGACACACAAATAGACAGTGTATTAACATAGTTTTAAACCAAACCTAGGAGTTTTGACAGTAGTATGACACTTAAACCAAATAGTTTTGAACCAAAGTAGTACGGCATTTAACTAATAACCAAAGTAGAGCTCTCCTAGACGTTCACGGCGAAGCAGGCGTCGTCGTGCCTCCCGCACTTTGTCACCACTTCAATGCCTTTGTCATAGAAGATGATGACCTCGAGCGTGTTGGGAGTCAGCAACTTGAAGGTCACCATGTACCCGATCTTGATCTGATGGACAGCGGCGAATGTGGCCCAACCTTGATTGAGGGTGACCCTGCTGTTCATTAGCTTCATAGTGACCCTCCATGAGCAGCCGATGTTCATCTTCAGCTTGAACCCCCTCGGCATGGCCGGGAAATGCTCCATGAAGTACAAGGGCATCTGTATGCTCTCAAGCAAGGATGGCGTTGCATAAGTGAGTTGGCCCAACCTCGTTATGGTAGTGCCCGTAGTTCCGGCGCTTGCCGCTGGGGGGGGGGGGGGTCCTCCGGTACCACGTCCTCGTCCATGGGTGGCACCTCCTTGGCCATGTGCGGCACCACCTCCAGGGGCGACACCACCTCCTTGCTCTTGTCCATGGGTGGCACCACCTCCTTGTCCTTGTTCTCGGCCGACACCACCTCCCTGGCCTTGTTCTCTGTCTCAATTTGCATGATGAACATCACAAAATTTTGTGTTATGAACAACACAAAGTTCAAAGGCCACTTTCTACCCTCGCGGGCCAAACAGTGAACACAAGTAACCAAACAGGCCATTTTCTTCCCGCGCGGGGCTGGTTGGGCCTAATGTAGGCCAAACAGTGAACACAGGTAACCAAACAGGCCAATTTCTTCCCACACGGGCCTGGTTGGGCCTAATGCAGGCAACCAAACACGCCCTTAGAGGATGGTGCGGCGATATGCAAGACATTCAACATTTACCCCCCCTCCCGTGACGCGCCCCGTGCACGTCACTAGAGCCCTAGGTCAGCTGCTGGCGCTCCTCTCCTCCCCCGGCCTCCCCCCTAGCCACCGTCGGAGGGCATCCGCCGAGCGAATCCCGTGCGACATGGGTGGTGACGGGGCCTCTTCTTCCCTTCATTGTTCATGGCGGCGGCGCCGCCGGTTAGTAGCTTGGTGGCGTGGGGTGCGGTGTCCAGCGGGGATGTCTAGATCTGGCGGCTGCTAGGCTGGGAGGTGGTGGTTGGTCGCCTTGGTGCTGGCAGCGACGGTCCGGTCGGGGTCAGCCAAATCTAGATCTCGATTGGCGGCACGCGGCATGGCTGGTGGTTCTTGAAGGAAATATGCCCTAGAGGCAATGATAAAGTTATTATTTTATATTTCCTTATTCATGGTAAATGTTAATTATTCATGCTAGAATTGTATTAACTGGAAACTTGATACATGTGTGGATACACAGACAAAACACCGTGTCCCTAGTAAGCCTCTACTAGACTAGCTCGTTAATCAAAGATGGTTAAGTTTCCTAACCATAGACATGTGTTTTCATTTGATAAACGGGATCACATCATTAGGAGAATGATGTGATGGACAAGACCCATCCTTTAGCTTAGCATATTGATCATTCAATTTTATTGCTATTGCTTTCTTCATGTCAAATACATATTCCTTTGACTATGAGATTATGCAACTCCTGGATACCGGAGGAATACCTTGTGTGCTATCAAACGTCACAATGTAACTAGGTGATTATAAAGATGCTCTACAGGTGTCTCTGAAGGTGTTTGTTGGGTTGACATAGATCGAGATTAGGATTTGTCACTCCGAGTATCGGAGAGGTATCTCTGGGCCCTCTCGGTAATACACATCATAATAAGCCTTGCAAGCAAAGTGACTAATGAGTTGGTTGCGGGATGATGTATTATGGAACGAGTAAAGAGACTTGCCAGTAACGAGATTGAACTAGGTATGAAGATACCGACGATCGAATCTTGGCAAGTAACATACTGATGACAAAGGGAATAACGTATGTTGTCATTACGTTTCAACCGATAAA
Organism: Triticum monococcum; assembly: GCA_034509565.1. Classification (NCBI taxonomy): domain Eukaryota; kingdom Viridiplantae; phylum Streptophyta; class Magnoliopsida; order Poales; family Poaceae; genus Triticum; species Triticum monococcum. The sequence continues at coordinate 295,077,162 of CM067845.1, read as the reverse complement.
GATCTTCGTAGAATATGTAGGAACCAATATGAGCATCCAGGTTCCGCTGTTGGTTATTGACCGGGGAGGTGTCTCGGTCATGTCTACATAGTTCTCGAACCCGTAGGGTCCGCACGCTTAACGTTCGATTACGATTTAGTATTATATGAGTTATGTGATTTGGTAACTGAATGTTGTTCGGAGTCCCGGATGATATCACAAACATGACGAGGAGTCTCGAAATGGTCGAGAGGTAAAGATTTATATATAGGATGATAGTACTCGGACACCGGAAGTGTTCCGGGTAGTATCGGGTATTTATCGGAGTACCGGGGGGGGGGGGGGGGGTTACCGGAACCCCCCGGGGGAAGATATGAGGCATATGGGCCATAAGAGGGGAGCACACCTACCCACAAGGGGTGGCGCACCCCCCTTAGGCATGTGGCCGAGTTGGAGAAGGAGGAGAAGGGGTTCGGCCCCCCTTTCCTTCTCTCCTCCCCCTTCCCTTTTCTCTTCGGCAAAAAGAAGGAAAGGGGGGAGGCCGAATTGGGAGAGGTCCTCAAGTAGGATTCCTCCTACTTGGGGCGCCCCAAGGCTGCTCCCCTCCCCCTCTCACCTATATATATGTGGGGAGAGGGCGCCTAGAACACACATCAACAATTGTTAGCCGTGTGCGGTGCCCCCCTCCATAGTTTACGCCTCTGGTCATATCTTCGTAGTGCTTAGGCGAAGCCCTGCACGGATCACTTCACCATCACCGTCACCACGCTGTTGTGCTGACGGAACTCATCTTCTTCCTCGACACCTTTGCTGGATCAAGAGGACGAGGGACGTCATCGAGCTGAACGTGTGCAGAACTCGGAGGTGCCATACGTTCGGTGCTTGATTGGTCGGATCTAGAAGAAGTTCAACTACATCAACCGCGTTGTCAAACTCTTCCACTTCCGGTCTACGAGGGTACGTGGACACACTCTCCCCCTCTCGTTCTATGCGTCTCCTATATAGATCTTGCATGAGCGTAGAATTTTTTTGAAATTGCATGCTACGTTTCCCAAGAGTGGCATCCGAGCCAGGTCTATGCGTAGATGATATGCACGAGTAGAACACAAAGAGTTGTGGGCGGTGATTGTCATACTTCTTACCACCAATGTCTTATTTTGATTCGGCGGTATTGTTGGATAAAGTGGCCCGGACCAACCTTACATGACCACGTTCATGAGACCGGTTCCATCGACAGACATGCAACTAGTTTTGCATAAAGGTGGCTGGCGGGTGTCTGTTTTCTCCTAATTTAGTTGAATAAAATTTGACCGCGGCCGATCCTCGTTGAAGATTAAAACAACAAACTTGATAAATCATCGTTGTGGTTTTGATGCGTAGGTAAGAACGGTTCTTGCTAGAAGCCCGTAGCAGCCACATAAACTTGCAACAACAAAGTAGAGGATGTCTAACTTTTTTTGAAGGGCATGTTGTGATGTGATATGGTCAAGACATGATGTGATAACGTTCTTGTATGAGATGATCATGTTTTGTAAGATATTTGACAATCGGCAGGATGTTTTGTAAGATATCTGACATTCGACAGGAGCCTTATGGTTGTCTCTTTATTGTATGAAATGCAAACGCCATGTAATTGCTTTACTTTATCACTATGCGTTAGTGATAGTTGTAGAAGCAATAATTGGCGAGACGACCATGACGCTACGATGGAGATTAAGGTGTCGAGCCGGTGACAATGGAGATCATGACGATGCTTTGGAGATGGAGATCAAAAGCACAAGATGATGATGGCCATATCATGTCACATATTTTGATTGCATGTGATGTTTATCTTTTATGCATCTTATTTTGCTTAGTATGGCTGTAGCATTATAAGATGATCCCTTACTAAAATTTCAAGGTATAAGAGTTCTCCCCGAGTATGCACCATTGCGAAAGTTCGTCGTGTTGAGACACCATGTGATGATCAGCTGTGATAGACTCTATGTTCACATACAACGGTTGCAAGACAGTTTTGCACATGTGGAATACTCGGGTTAAACTTGACGAGCCTGGCATGTACAAACATGGCCTCGAAACACTGGAGACCGAAAGGTCGAATGTGAATCATATAGTAGATATGATGAACATAGAGATGTTCACCATTGATGACTACTCCATCTCACGTGATGATCGGACATGGTTTAGTTGACTTGGATCACGTATCACTTAGACGACTTGAGGGATGTCTATTTAAGTGTGAGTTCTTTAGTAATATGATTAACTGAACTTAATTTACCATGAACTTAGTCTTATAGTTTTGCATATCTATGTTGTAGATCAATAGCTCGCGATATAGCTCCCTTATTTTTTGATATTTTACTAGAGAAAAATAAGTTGAAAGATGATAGTAGCAATGATGCGGACTAGGTCCGTGACCTGAGGATTATCCTCATTTCTGCATAGAAGAAGTATGTCCTTGATGCACCACTAGGTGATAGACATATTGCAGGAGTAGATGCAGATGTTATGAACGTTTGGCAAGCTCGATATGATGAATACTTAATAGTTTAGTGTGCCATGCTTTACGGCTTAGAATCGGGACTTCAAAAACGTTTTGAATGCTATGGAGCATATGAGATGTTCTAAGAGCAGAAATTGGTATTTCAGACTCATGCTCGTGTCGAGAGGTATGAGACCTCTGACAAGTAATTTGCCTACAAGATGGAGGAGAATAGCTCAGCCAGTGAGCATGTGCTCAGAATGTCTGGGTACTACAATCGCTTGAATCAAGTGGGAGTTAATCTTCCAGATAAGATATTTATTGACAGAGTTCTCTAGTCACAATCACCAAGCTACTAGAACTTCATGATGAACTATAATATGCAAAGGATGACAAAAATGATTCCCAAGCTCTTCGCGATGCTAAAATCAGCGAAGGTAGAAATTAAGAAAGAGCATCAAGTGTTGATGGTCAACAAGACCACTAGTTTTAAGAAAAAAGGCGAGGGAAAGAAAGGGAACTTTAAGAAGAAAGGCAAGCAAGTTGCCACTCCTGTGAAGAAGCCCAAAGCTGGACCCAAACCTGAAACTAAGTGCTTCTATTGCAAAGGAAATGGTCACTAGAAGTGGAACTACCCCAAATACTTGGCGGATAAGAAGGATGGCAAAGTGAATAAAGGTATATTGGATATACATGTTATTGACGTATATTTTACTAGTGTTCATATTAACCCCTACGTATTTGATACCGGTTTAGTTACTAAGATTAGTAACTCGAAACATGAGTTGCAGAGACTAGTTAAAAGCGAGGTGATGATGGCTGTTGGAAATGATTCCAAGGTTGATATGATCACCATCGCACAATCCCTCTTCCTTCGGGATTAGTGTTGAACCTAAATAAATGTTATTTGGTGTTTGCGTTGAGCATGAATATGATTAGATCATGTTTATTGCAATACAGTTATTCATTTAAGTTAGAGAATAATTGTTATTATGTTTACAAGAATAAAACCTTCTATGATCATACACCCAATGTGAATGGTTTATTGAATCTCGATTGTAGTGATACACATATTCATAATATTGATGCCAAAAGATGCAAAGTTGATAATGATAGTGCAACATACTTGTGGCACTGCCGTTTAGGTCATATTGGTGTAAAGCGCATGAAGAAAGTCCTTGTAGATGGGCTTTTGGAATCACTTGATTATGAATCATTTGATACTTGCGAACCATGCCTCATGGGCAAGATGACTAAAGCTCTGTTATCCGGAACAATGGAGTGAGCTAATAACTTATTGGAAATAATACATACCGATGTATGCGGTCCGATGAGTGTTGAGGCTCGTGGCGTGTATCATTATTTTCTGACCTTCACAGATGATTTGAGCAGATATGGGTATATCTACTTAATGAAACACAAGCCTGAAACATTTGAAAAGTTTAAATAACTTCAGAGTGAAGTGGAGAATCATCGTACTAAGAAAATAAAGTTTCTACAATATGATCGCGGAGGCGAATATTTGAGTTATGAGTCTGGCCTTCATTTAAAACAAGGGATTTTTATTTCGGTGCCCCTGGTTCGTTAGTTGTACTCATTCATCCCCACTCCATTAATTTTTGCTCACTTTTCCCCACTCCCTTGCTCGAAACCCTCAAAACAAGTTACAACGGACGTTTTCGTCGGGTCAACGCCTTTGACTGTTAACTCTGACGAGTGGGGCTGCATAGGGCCGAGTCCACCTTTGACCGTAGTCGTGGGCACATGCAACTGACCGTGGTCGTGGGGTAGCACGTGTGCTAGCGCAGCCCTAGCAAGTTCTAGACTATAGTGGAGAAAGAACAGAGGTAGAAGAAGCAGTACAGGGACAGACTTTTTTCCCTTGGCGACGAATGCCACCGGCTGCTCGTACAGCCCTTGGTTTTTACTCAGCTCCAACTGCCTCACTACGAACATGATTACAGCCGGCTTAATAGCCCTCGGCGGCGACGCAGCGCCCATGCTTCTAACGCCCATGCACGCACCCTCGCTAACGGCCTCCATGTTCGGCCATGCAAACTAACTCCACCATGCACTAACAACCACACATGGCTAGCCGAAAGCACTGGCTCTTACGCCTGCCCAGCGACACACACGTACGCCACATCCTAGCTATTGCCATGAGCCCACACACCCACGCCACACACGCCACGCTTCTGTTGCGCCCCGCACGTCCCGGGCGCATCCGTCGCGCCCGACGAGGCCGACTGCACTAGTGCGTCCCGCACGTCCTGCGCGAATCCGTCGCGCCCGACGAGCCTGACCACACACGTCGTGGCTTATTCCAACACACCCCCTAAGTCATGGCCTAGAGGAGTCCTTCGTCATTGACGTTGGCGCCGGCCAAGAGTGCCTGCTCAGCCACCGGTCCTTTCCGCAGCTGCGGGCACTCGCGTCTGAAGTGCCCGTTCTCCCCGCATTTGTAGCAATGCCTACGCCTGTTGCCGCCGCTCCCCGACGCCATGCTGCGCCCGTCGTCGTCGTCCCATGCTCCGCCTTGCTGCCGCTCCCGCGCTCGCCACCGCGCCGCCATGAACAGGAGACGTCCGTCCGCCCTCTCGTCGTTGTCCTGCCGTCGATGCCGAACTCGCTCGTCGAACGCGCGCAGCCGCCCGAGCTCTTCGTCGAACGCCATCGTCGTCACGTCGTGGAACTGCTCGATGCCGGCGACGACGGGGAAGAGCCGATCTGTCACTGTATCTAGCATCTTCTTGATGAGCGCCGCGTCGCCCAACGTCTCCCCGAGGTTGGCATACCTCGCTGCCATCGCCGCGAGCCTCCCGTCATACACGTCGAGCTCCTCGCTGTCCGCCATCTTCAGGCGGTCAAATTCTCCGCGCAGCGTCACCAGCCTCGCGCGCACCCGATCAGCGCTGACGAACCTCAGCTTCAGGGAGTCCCTTACCTCCCTGGCGGCGAGCTTCATTGACACATGCAGCAGCACATCCTCCGACAACGCCCCGAGGAGCAACGCGCATGCCATCTTGTCCTTCTTGGTGTTCACCGTCACGTCGCCCGGCGCCACCGCCTCCCATACGGTGTGGACGTCGAGGATCGCCTGCGCCTTGATGGCCCAGACCGTGTAGTTGTCCGCGGTCAGCATCGGCATCGCCATCATCACCGATCCGCCCGCGCCGCCGCCGTGTGGGACGAGCACCATGGTCGCCGGTGATCGCGTGAACCGAAGCTTTCTATACCAATTGTTGGCGCAACCCTAGCAAGTTTTAGTCTATAGTGGAGAAAGAACGGAGGTAGAAGAAGCAGTACAGGGACATACTTTTTTCCCTTGGCAAAGAACACCACCGGCTGCTCGTACAGCCCCTGGTTTTGACTCAGCTCCAACTGCCTCACTATGAACATGATTACAGCCGGCTTAATAGCCCTCGGCGGCAACGCAGCGCCCACGCTTCTAACGCCCACGCACGCACCCTCGCTAACGGCCGCCACGCCCGGCCATGCAAACTAACTCCACCATGCACTAACAACCACACATGGCCAGCCGAAAGCACTGGCTCTTATGCCTGCCCAACAACACACACGTACGCCACATCCTAGATATTGCCACGAGCCCACACACCCACGCCACACACGCCACGCTTCCGTTGCGCCCCGTACGTCCCGCGCGTATCCGTCGTGCCCGACAAGCCCGACTGCACCAGTGCGTCCCGCACGTCCCGCGCGAATCTGTCGCGCCCGACGAGCCCAACCTCACACGCCGTGGCTTATTCCAACAACGTGTCCATAGGACATTCCTAAAACGTCCCATCGTATAAAGAGGGGGAACCACCTCACGGCGCATCGGCCCTACCATTTCCCCTAGGGTTTTCTCCCAAATCCACTCCTTGCCGCATCGTCTTTCTCTCCCCCACCGGCGTCGTCTCGCTCTCCTCCACTGCCTCCACTGCACGGTCTCGCTCTCCCCCACCGCATCCTCTTGCTCACCTTCATCGCCTCCATCTATCCAATGGCGGAAGCTCGTGGCGACATCGGCGCAGTGGCCGGAGATGTAGTGGAGCTGCATGGCGCGGTGACAGCAGATGTTGGCAGCGTCCATGGTGGTGCGGGGAAACAACCCATTTGTAAACAGCCCATTTGTAATCAAGTTTTTTTGGACCTACTCTATATGAGCCAAATGTTTTTATTAACACCCATTCAATCTATATAGTGTAGATTCAAAGTCTCACTATTTTTTGAATTAATCTTCAGCTTTTTACATTTCCTTTTGAAAAAATGCTTTTATATAAAAACTATTAAAAACACGTTTAAAATATAAAAATGGAAAACTAAGTTCAGATCCTTCTTATTCACTTTGAAATAAAGCTTTGGTGATTTTTTTTGAATTTTTTAAATCTTTCAAAAACAGAAGGTAACCATGCCCCCTCTCCTTGAACTCTATGAAATCTTGTACATGATAGCTCATATGTATGAAGGTTTTTTCATGAAAATGACCATAGACCAGGTTTATAATTTTTGGTTGGTAACATGTCACATAAGACAACATTGTGCTTAGGTTGTATATTTTTTGTTTTTTAATTAATGGTGCTTATTTGACCTCGATCGTGCCAGCTAGGATTTTTTCATGAAAATGACCATATACCAAGTTTAGTATTTTTCCTCGTTAGCTTGTCTTATAAAACGACGAACAGCGAAGGTTTCATATGTTTTCAATTTTTTAAAATTAGTTATGCTCAGTCAAAGCCTTGGAAACCCCGTTGACCAGCTGGAAACCCCTCTAAACCCCGCGGGGTTTCGCCTAACCCTAGCTCCGAACATCAGCTGTCTGATCATGCTCTGGCGCCAAGCGACAACCCTCAGATGTGATCATTTAGAAGGAATTCGGTGGGCAGGCTGCGTGCAGGCTCTGTGCCGTTGGATCACAAGGACGGCTCCGCATCGTTGGATCGAGGGGCGATCCGCGAGAGGCGATCCAGTTTGTTGTGCTCGGCTGCTCGCCCACCACCGACTCCAAGAAAAAAAGTTGTTATTGGGCCCAAAAGGAAACCACGCTCTGGTTGGGCCGTCGAATTGTGTTGTTTTTTTGCATCATTTGCTCTATTTTTTATGAACGTGATGGCTCTATTTTTTTGCATCGTTTGAAACTACACAACAGTTGACATTGCATAGAAAATTTAGTTCTTTTTGTTCTATACAAATGCAAAATGACCAAATTTATAAGGGCCAAATTTATTTTTATCATGCAAAATGGCCTCAAACTATTCAAAAATTGTCTCTTTTTGTTCATATAATATATATGACCACGGATTCCCATGCGTGCAATTAGCTTATTTTTCTTCTTCTTTTCAAACCACGGTTTCCCATGCATGTACACTCGCGATGATGCGGTGGGTTTGAAAATGGGCTACTTCACATTTGACCCCGTTATTGCCATGGCCAAATAACATGTAGCACTACGGCTATTTAAGCCACCCTCTGCCTCTGCCATCCCTCATCCATATCCCATCCTCTGCCATCTGCCCTTCTTGCTCTTCGACCCCTTCTCCTTCTTCTGCACATCCCTCAGCCATGCAGTACACCAGACCAACCTACCGCTTCGCACCCACTGTGCCGAAGAGGCTCTACCCTACCGGCATGCACGTTGATCGCACACTACGTGTGTGGGCGATATCAAGGTTGAGGACCGCAAGGAACTTCACCGAGTTCTTCCTCGCGTCCGGCTACCACCACCTCCTGCGGGGATCTCCAACGATGTTCTGCGTCGAGGAGGTCATCCAAAACGGGGTGGTGGTTGCTATCCTTGCCCACTTCACCAACACATTTGACGCCTTCTACCTCCTCGGCCGGGTGTTTTGGTGTGGCTGCGAGTTCATCACTTTCATCACCCACAACAGGTTCACGGAGTACACCAACATCTTCCCCACCGCGACGCGCATGCACACTCTTCCGTACCCCATAGACAACGCCCCAGAGGAGCAGTGAAAAGGGCCCCCGAAGGAGGAGCGAGGTGGAGAAGGCAGCGGCTAGCGTCCTAAACCCTTTTATCTTTTTTTAGTCTATGTTATGTTAAGTTGTAATTGAACTATGTTGGAGTTGCTATGGGCTTGTTGGCCCTTTTATTAAGTTCTATTATTAAGTTTTCTATCTATTCTATTATTAAGTTCTTCCTAGTTTGAACTATGTGAACGTGCTATGGGCTTGTTGGCCCTATCTACATATTGGAACTACATATTTGTTGATTGTTTTCTTAGAGAGCTCGCTTTGTTAGTAGGGTTCCCTTGTTAGTAACCACCTAGTGCATGGAACCACAACGAACACTTCTCTTTTTTTACACAAGCCACAAATATGTAGCCACCTAGCTAGAAGAGAGGAACCAGCGGCAGTGGCCGTCGCTGCATCCATGACAGATGCCGTGCAAGAAAGCTGCTTAGTCAGTGCATCATGGAGGACGCATCGACACATGCAGGCTGGGTCGGCGCATCGTGGCGGCGCGCATCGACGCATGCAGACAGGCTTTGTTGGGTGCATGCATAGCAGGCTTCTGTCTCGGCGATGCGCGCAGGCGTGTAATGCAAGGGACGGCCCAACGAAACCATGACCCAACGGTCGAACAACGAGACTGCCCAATGTGGCCCCACTTGTCAGGTCCAATGGATGACACAGTCCAGCGCGGCCCCACTCGTCAGAGTTAACGACCATGATATGGGGCAAAATTTAGGAATCCGCTTATGTAATAGAGCCGATCCACTAAGGGATTAAGCAGCGGTGTAGTATCAGATCCCAAAGATAGCAAGTTCTTTTTTCTTTCTTATGGAAAAAAGTCTTTTTCAAGGATTCTATAGAGATTTCATATATGAAACCGGGATAGTTACCTTTCAAAAAATTTGAACAAAGGCTCTATATCTATCTATGCTTCATTCTTCTGAAGGTGGGAAAAAATATCAACCTGATTATGGTCAAGCCATTGACCCGACGGCAACGTCCGTTGTGACCAGTTCTAAGGGTTTCTGGCAAGGGAGTGGGGAAAATTGAGCAAAAGTTAAGAGCGCGGGGATGAATGAGTAGAGCTAAGGTACCAGGGGCACAGATGTAAAAACCCTTAAAACGGGATTTTTATTTCTGTGCCCCTGGTTCGTTAGTTGTACTCATTCATCCCCACTCTGTTAACTTTTGCTCACTTTTCCCCACTCCATTGCCCGAAACCCTTAGAACAGGTTACAACGGATGTTGCCATCGGCTCAATGCCTTTGACTGTTAACTCTGATGAGTGGGGCTGCGTAGGGATGACTCCACCTTTGACCATAGTCGTGGGCTCATGCAACTGACCATGGTCGTGGGGTAGCACGTGTCCATGGGACATGCCCAAAACATCCCATCATATAAAGAGAGGGAACCACCTCGCGATGTATCGGCCCTACCATTCCCCCAGGGTTTTCCCCCAAATCCATTCCCTGCCCCATCGTCTTTCTCCCCCCCACCGACGTCGTCTCGCTCTCCTCCACTGCCTCCACCGCACCGTCTCGCTCTCCCCCACCGCATCCTCTTGCTCACCTTCATCACCTTCATCTGTCCAATGGCGGAAGCTCATGGCGACGCCGGCACAACGGCCGAAGATGTAGTGGAGCTGCAAGGCACGGTGACCGCGGATGTTGGCGGCGTCCACGGTGGTGCGGGGAAACTCGCAACCGCTGCAGATGTGGGGAAGGAGGTGGCGGGCTCTGCCTCAGCGCTGCCGGAGTAGAAGGTGACGGCATCAAGCAGTGCAGTCCATCCTGATACCCCCAATGCGCAGCCTGGCGAGGAGCAGGAGGTATTTTCACTTTCTTGTAGTTGCAATATTTAGGATATTAGCTTGTAGAGTTAGTTGCATTGGTTAGATTGTGATTCATATGGTAGTACAGATGGTTAGAGTAGTTGGTTTGACGGATGGGGCAGGGTTTTCTATATTGGGGGGATGGGGGTTTTTGTACTAGGGTTTGTTGGATTACATTATTTGCAAAAATGCTACATAGATCTGTATGAGAGATAGAGATCTCTATGCTTCAATGCTACATAGATGTATGCTTATTAGATTTGTTTTTAATGCTCACAGATTGGGGTTTTTAATGCTACAGAGATGTATGCTTATTAGATTGGGTCCCTATTAGATTTGTTTTTGAATGCTACTCTGATTGGGGTTTTGAATTTCATATGCCCAAATGGAATCCACTGATTAAGAAGTTATTTGGTTCATTAGTATATAAATTTCTCCACAATATGTAGTTATATTAGCTCTGTTCTTCAATGTGTGTGCATGACAATGCAAAATGCAAATAGGATCATAGTATATTAGCCCTATGATCAATGTGTCATGTGTGCATATCTAAATTTTCAATTGGCTTATGTATTTACTAGTGATGGATGTAATTGTATATTCAGGAGGATGATGGTTGGGGGGAGAGGAAGCTGGCCTAGTACGACCCGTGCGATCCAGAGTATAGTGACGACGAAAAATATGAGGTAAGCCTACCTGAAATTTAGATTGTTCATTTCGTTCCTTTGACATGGTGTATATGAATCTATAATGTTTTAATGTAATTCATTCATGTGCGCAGTATGATTCTGGAGAAGATGTGTACAAGGGCAATGTCGCGTCCTTCATAGCGAAGGAGGTGGAGATGATTAAGGCCAAGGGAGTTGCTTCCTTCTACAACCGCAAGATCAAGAAGTGGCACTGCCCCTACTGCACCACCAAGCCAAAGCCAAAGGATGGCCACTTCGCTCACCTTGTGTCTTATGCAGAGGATGTAGCGATTCGCGGGGAGGACTACATGATCAGGGGCAGCATGCTGCCCTCGCGAAGGCCCTGACTCCGGTGTGATGTGATGAACTGAATGTGACAGCATGTTTTATCTTTATCTTTTGGGTTACTTTTGGTAAACTGAATATGGTTGTTTATGGTGTGATGAACTAAATCTATGGTGATGGTAGTAATGTATTATGCTATCTATATTTGTCTGTCCTTAAATTTTCCTGTGGTGTATGGTTAGTTCTGTTTAGATGTTGTGAACTATGAGTTTAGGTGTTGCAATGATCACACATGTTGTTTCAGTGTTGCTTCACTGATCGGACATGCTACTTTTTCTCATCAGTTTAGGTGCTGCAATGATCACACATGTTGTTTCAGTGTTGCTTCACTGATTAGACATGCTGCTTTTTCACAGTTTATTAATCAAATGAAATGCATGCTTTTCCCACCAGCATGTTTCATTATCCGATGTTTTGAACTGACATTCGACAGGACAATATAAATTAAAAAAATGCAAAAAAAACCTTGGCAAACTATCTATGTTTGTGTAGGAGATCATGTGTGCAAAATTTAAGGTGATTTAAAGGAGGTCAAAGATATTTGAATTTGGGAAATGTGCTCCAAATGAGCTCCCAGGCTAGGGTAAACAGCCTATTTGTAATCAAGTTTTTCTGGACCTACTCTAAATGAGCCAAATGTTTTTATTAACACCTATTCAATCTATATAGTGTAGATTCGAAGTCTCGCTATTTTTTGAATTAATATTCATCTTTTTACATTTTCTTTTGAAAAAAATATGCTTTAATATAAAAACTATTAAAAACACGTTTAAAATATGAAAATGGAAAACTAAGTTCAGATCCTTCTTATTCACTTTGAAATAAAGCTTTGGTGATTTTTTTGATGTTTTTTAATCTTTCAAAAACAGAAGGTAACCCTACCTCCTCTCCTTGAACTGTATGAAATCTTGTACGTGATAGCTCATATGTGTGAAGGTTTTTTCATGAAAATGACCATAGACCAAGTTTAAGATTTTTGGTTGGTAACATGTCACATAAGACAACATTGTGCGCAAGTTTTTTTAAAAAAAATTAATGGTGCTCATTTGACCTCGATCGTGCCAGCTAGGGTTTTTTCATGAAAATGACCATAGACCAAGTTTAGCATTTTTCCTCGGTACCGTGTCTTATAAAACGACGAACAACGAAGGTTTCATATTTTTTGATTTTTTAATTAGTTATGCCCAGTCAAAGCCTTGGAAACCCCGTTGACTAGCTCAAAAGCCCTCTAAACCCCGCGGGGTTTCGCCTAACCCTAGATCCGAACTTGAGCCATCCGATCATACCTTGGCGCCAAGTGAAAACCCTCAGATGTGGTCTTCTAGAAGGAATTCAGTGGGCAGACTGCATGCAGGCTCCATGCCGTTGGATCACAAGGATGGCTCTGCGTCATTGGATCGTGGGGCGATCTGCGAGAAGCGATCCTGTTGGTTGTGCTCGGCTGCTCGCTCACCACTGACTATGAGAAATAAATGTTGTTATTGGGCCCAAAAGGAAACCAAGCTCTGGTTGGGCCATCGAATTGCGTCATTTTTTTGCATCGTTTGACCTGTTTGTTGTAAACGTGCTGGCTCTGTTTTTTTGCATCGTTTGAAATTACACAACAATTGACATTGCATAGAAAATTTAGTTCTTTTTGTTCTATACAAATGCAAAATGACCAAGTTTGTAAGGGCCAAATTTATTTTTATCATGCAAAATAGCCACAAACTATTCAAAAATTGTCTCTTTTTGTTCATATAATATATATAGACCACGGATTCCCACACGTGCAATTAGCTTATTTTGATTCTTCTTTTCAAACCACGGTTTCCCACGCGTGTACACTCGCGATGATGCGGTGGGTTTGAAAATGGGCTACTTCACATTTGACCCCATTATTGCCACAGCCAAATAACACGTGGCACTACGGCTATTTAAGCCACCCTCTGCCTCTGCCATCCCTCATCCATCTCCCGTCATCTGCCATCTGTCCTTATTGCTCTTCGACCCCTTCTCCTTCCTCTACACATCCCTCAGCCATGTCGTACACCTAACCAACCTACCGCTTCCCACCCACCGTGCCGAAGAGGCTCTACCCTATTGGCATGTACGTCAATCGCACACTACGTGTGTGGGCGATAACAAGGTTGATGACCGCAAGGAACTTCACCGAGTTCTTCCTCGCGTCCGGCTACTACCACCTCCCGCGGGGATCTCCAATGATGTTCTGTGTCGAGGAGGTCATCCAAAATGGGGTGGTGGTTGCTCTCCTTGCCCACTTCACCAACACATTTAACGCCTTCTACCTCCTCGGGCGGGTGTTTTGGTGTGGCTGCGAGTTCATCACTTTCACCACCCACAACAGGTTCATGGAGTACACCAACATCTTCCCCACCGTGACACGCATGCACACTCTTTCCTACCCCATCGACAACGCCCCGGAGGAGGAGTGAAAAGGGCGCCTAGAGGAGGAGCGAGGTGGAGAAGGCGGCGGCTAGGGTTCTAAACCCTCTATCTTTTTTAGTCTATGTTATGTTAAGTTGTAATTGAACTATGTTGGAGTTGCTATGGGCTTGTTGGCCCTTTTATTAAGTTCTATTATTAAGTTTTCTATCTATTCTATTATTCAGTTCTCCCTAGTTTGAACTATGTGATCATGCTATGGGCTTGTTGGCCCTATCTACATATTGGGACTACATATTTGTTGATTGTTTTCTCAGAGAGCTCGCTTTGTTGGTAGGTGATAACCCACAAGTATAGGGGATCGCAACAGCTTTCGAGGGTAGAGTATTCAACCCAAATTTATTGATTCGACACAAGGGGAGCCAAAGAATATTCTCAAGTATTAGCAGCCGAGTTGTCAATTCAACCACACCTGGAAACTTAGTATCCGCAGCAAAGTGTTTAGTAGCAAAGTAATATGATAGTGGTGGTAGCGGCAACAAAAGTAAAGACAACAAAAGTAATGTTTTTGGTATTTTGTAGTGATTGTAACAGTAGCAGCAAGAAAGTAAATAAGTGAGAACCAGTATATGGAAAACTCATAGGCACCGGATCAGTGATGGATAATTATGTCGGATGCGGTTCATCATGTATCAGTCATAACATAGGGTGACACAGAACTAGCTCCAATCTGTCAATGTAATGTAGGCATGTATTCCGTATATAGTCATACGTGCTTATGGAAAAGAACTTGCATGGCATCTTTTGTCCTACCCTCCCGTGGCAGCGGGGTCCTATTGAAAACTTAGGGATATTAAGGCCTCCTTTTAATAGAGAACAAGACAAAGCATTAGCACATAGTAAATACATGAACTCCTCAAACTATGGTCATCACCGGGAGTGGTCCCGATTATTGTCACTTCGGGGTTGCCGGATCATAACACATAGTAGGTGACTGTAGACTTGCAAGATAGGATCAAGAACTCACATATATTCATGAAAACATAATAGGTTCAGATCTGAAATCATGGCACTCGGGCCCTAGTGACAAGCATTAAGCATAGCAAAGTCATAGCAACATCAATCTCAGAACATAATGGATACTAGGGATCAAACCCTAACAAAACTAACTCGATTAAATGATAAATCTCATCCAACCCATCACCGTCCAGCAAGCCTACGATGGAATTACTCACGCACAGCGGTGAGCATCATGAAATTGGTGATGGAGGATGGTTGATGATGACGACGGCGACGAATCCCCCTCTCCGGAGCCCCGAACGGGCTCCAGACCAGCCCTCCCGAGAGGTTTTAGGGCTTGGCGGCGGCTCCGTATCGTAAAACACGGTGATTTCTTCTCTCTGATTTTTCTCTCCGAAAGCGAATATATAGAGTTGGAGTTGGCGTCGGAGGGTTTCCAGGGGGCCCACGAGGTAGGGGGGCGCGCCCTGGGGGGGCGCCCCCCACCCTCGTGAGAAGGGTGTGGGCCCCCTGGTCTTCATCTTTGGCGAGGATTTTTTATTTTTTTTCTAAGACGTTCCGTGGAGTTTCAGGTCATTCCGAGAATATTTGTTTTCTGCACATAAAACAACACCATGGCAATTCTGCTGAATACAGCGTCAGTCCGGGTTAGTTCCATTCAAATCATACAAGTTAGAGTCCAAAACATGGGCAAAAGTGTTTGGAAAAGTAGATACGACGGAAATGTATCAATTCCCCCAAGCTTAAACCCTTGCTTGTCCTCAAGCAATTCAGTTGACAAACTGAAAGAAAGAAAGAAAAACTTCTACAAACTCTGTTTGCTCTTGTTGTTGTAACTATGTCAAGCCAGCATTCAAGTTTTCAGCATAGATCATAACTAACCACATTTGCAATAATACTCAGGTCTCATAATTACTCATATCAATTGCATAATCAACTAGCAAGTCATAATAATAAATCTCGGATGACAACACTTTCTCAAAACAATCATAATATGATATAACAAGATGGTATCTCGCTAGACCTTTCTGAGACCGCAAAACATAAATGCAGAGCACCTTTAAAGATCAAGGACTAACTAGACATTGT
This sequence comes from Triticum monococcum, assembly GCA_034509565.1. Classification (NCBI taxonomy): domain Eukaryota; kingdom Viridiplantae; phylum Streptophyta; class Magnoliopsida; order Poales; family Poaceae; genus Triticum; species Triticum monococcum. Next base: position 295,061,366 of record CM067845.1, on the reverse strand, counting down.
AATTCATGGTAAAAGAGATCCAATCATAGTCACACCCAACATAAATTAATAGTGATGAATGCAAATGACAGTTGTGCTCTCCAGCTAGTGCTTTTTAATAAGAGGGTGATGACTCAACATAAAAGTAAATGGATAGGCCCTTCGCAGAGGGAAGCAGGGATTTGTAGAGGTGCCAAAGCTCGGTTTTGCAATAGAGATAAATTGTATTTTGAGCGGTATACTTTCATTGTCAACGTAACAACTAAGAGATGGCGATATCTTCCATGCTACACACATTATAGGCGGTTGCCAAATAGAATGGTAAAGTTTATACTCCCCTCCACCAACAAGCATCAATCCATGGCTTGCTCGAAACAACGAGTGCCTCCAACATACATCCGGTCCCAGTGGAGTTTTGTTTGCAATTAGTTTTGATTTAGTTTGCATAAAGCATGGGACTGGGCATCCCGGTGACCAGCCATTTTCTCGTGAGTGAGGAGCGGAGTCCACTCCTCTTGAGAATAACCCGCCTAACACGGAAGATAAGGACAGCCTTGGTTGATACATGAGCTATTCGAGCATACAAAACAGAATGTTTATTTGAAGGTTTAGAGTTTGGCACATACAAATTTACTTGGAACGGTAGGTAGATACCGCATATAGGAAGGTATAGTGGACTCATCTGGAATAACTAGAGAGCGACAACAACCATGTACATGCATTAAAATTAATAAACATTGGATGCAAGTATGAGTAGGATATAATCCACCATGAACATAAATATCGTGAAGGCTATGTTGATTTGTTTCAACTACATGCGTGAACATGTGCCAAGTCAAGTCACTTAAATCATTCAAAGGAGGATACCACCCCATCATACCACATCATAACCATCTCAATAGCATGTTGGCACACAAGGTAAACCATTATAACTCATAGCTAATCAAGCATGGCACAAGCAACTATGATCTCTAATTGTCATTGCAAACATGTTTATTCATAATAAGCTGAATCAAGAACGAGGGACTCATCATATTTACAAAAACAAAAGAGGTCAAGTTCATACCAGCTTTTCTCATCTCAGTCAGTCCATCATATATCATCATAATTTCCTTTCACTTGCACGACCGAACGGCGTGAATAATAATAAGAGTGTGCGTGCATTGGACTAAGCTGGAATCTGCGAGTATTAAATAAACAGGAGAAGACAAGGCAATATGGGCTCTTGGTTAAATCAACAATAATGCATATAAGAGCCTCTTCAACAATTTAATTATGGTCTTCTCCTACTGACCCCAAAGAAAAAGAAAAGAAATAAAACTATTTACACGGGAAAGCTCCCAACAAGCAAAAGAAGAACGGGAAATATTTTTGGGTTTTCTTTTTAAGTATTACTACTACAGCAGAAAAATAAACTACTACTAATTTTTTTGGTTTTTCTTAAGGTTTACAAACACACAAGAGGAAAGCATAAAAGGAAAATACTAGCATGGATGATACAATGAAAAAGTATGAGCACTGACATCTAGCAATGAGTGTGTGTGAACATAAATGTAATGTCGGCGAGAAATACGTACTCCCCCAAGCTTAGGCTTTTGGCCTAAGTTGGTCTATGGCCACGGCTAGCCTGGCGGATATCCATAATAATAGTTGGGGTCGTACTGCGATGAGGAAGAAGAAGGTTCCGATTGCCACTGGCTGGCAATCATCTCCGGATCCCACTGATAGTTAGACTGTCGTGAAGGATCAAATTGTGGTTCCGGTTCTGGCTCCTCGGCTGGTGCGGGGTTCCGGTAGGCGTGAATAGTCATCAACGGAACAAGGTACGTGCCTACAGTCAAATCAAACAAAGAAGGAGCAGGCAAGGTAATAGTCTCAGGATGGTGTTTATTAAAGAACAATTGATATTTAAGCTCCCCTGCCCTATTCTTAATAATAAAATCATGTGCCACCATACTTTTATGATCTAGATAAACATGGGGCAGCACCTTTTCTTCCTTCTCAGCATGCCTAATAGGTATGTTAAAATGTGCGGCTAGGCGTGTAGCATAGATGCCTCCAAAGATGGGGCCCTTAGTATGGTTCATATTTAACCGTCTAGCAATAATACCGCCCATACTAAAAGTGTTATCACTGTATAAACCTTGGAGTAGAATAATTATATCAGGGATACTAAGGTTTCCACAGTTTCCGTGTCCAATTAAACAACGGCTAGCAAATAATGCAAAGTAACGTAAAACGGGAAAATGTATGCTAGTGATCCGTGCATCGGAAACCTTCCTGGTTTCTCCTATAGTGATATTATTAATAAATCCCTCCACATCATCATGATGTGATTCTTCTGTCTTGCCCTCAAAAGGGACTAAACAAATCCGACAGAAATCATAAAGTGACATCTCCTTATACTCATCATATAAATGAAACTCCACCATGGGTGGTGAGTTCCTAGAATGAAAATGAAAGTTTTGCACAAAGGTATTTGTGAGTAAGAGATACTGATCGCATTGGTCGTGGAGGAAAGCGGTGAGGCCTGCATTGTGAGCCAATTCATGAAAATCTTCATAGATACCGGCTGCTCTCAAGAAATCATCAGAGGGCCATTCACACGCCCGAATCTCCGCGGTGCGCGGCAAATTATACTTAGGCTTCGGTGCCTTTTCCTTCGAGCTTTGGCTCGATGAGCCCCTCAAGAATCTCCTCATTATATTCTGAAAAATTCTGAAATTTTTAGTAACTTCAAACAAAAGTGAACCAACATATTGATAGAAACAACTCCTACAAGTGTCTAGAGCCTATATCAAGCATTAGAACTACTTATAACCATATAAATTTGACATGCAAGCTCAAGAACATGGTCACCTATGCAGCACAAATTTGCAAAGAATAAAGCACTAGAACAATAACTAATTGGACCAATGGAGGAGTCACATACCAAGGAACAATCTCCCCAAGCAGTTTTGTGAGAGGTGCTTTGAGCAAGGAGATCGAAAATCACAGCAAAAGTGGCTCGAACTCGTGCTTGAGTTGGTTTTTCGGGTTTGTGTGAGACCGAGGAAGAATATGGGTGCTGGGATAAGTGGAGGAGGGCCACCGTGGGCCCACGAGGCAGGGGGCGCGCCCTAGAGGGGGGGGGGCGCACACCACCCTCGTGGCCAGGTGGCAGCTCCTCCTGCAGTAATTTTTGCACAGTAAATCCTCAAATATTCCCGAAAAAATCATATTAAATTGGCATGTCATTCTGAGGATTTTTATTTTCGGGATATTTTTATATTGCACAGATAAGCCAGGAAACAGACAGATAAATACTATTTTTACTTTATTTCTACTAATTAACAGAAAATATAGAGAGGGTACAGAAGTTTGTGCTTCTAGTTTCATCCATCTCATGCTCATCAAAAGGAATCCACTAACAAGGTTGATCAAGTCTCGTTAACAAACCCATTCCGATAATCATGAAACCGGAGAAATTTAGAATAACACTAAGTTACCTCAACGGGGATATGCACATCCCCTATAATAAGTATATCATATTTCTTTTTGACAGTAGGAAGAGGAAATTCAAAACCTCCAATTATAATCGATGGAATTTTTCCAATGGAGTTGATACTATGAACTTGAGGTTGTTTCCCCGGGAAGTGTACCGTATGCTCATTACCATTAACATGAAAAGTGACACTGCCTTTGTTGCAATCAATAACAGCCCCTGCAGTATTAAGAAAAGGTCTTCCAAGAATAATAGACATACTATCATCCTCGGGAATATCAAGAATAACAAAGTCCGTTAAAATAGTAACGTTTGCAACCACAACATGCACATCCTCACAAATACCGACAGGTATAGCAGTTGATTTATCAGCCATTTGCAAAGATATTTCGGTAGGTGTCAGCTTATTCAAGTCAAGTCTACGATATAAAGAGAGAGGCATAACACTAACACCGGCTCCAAGATCACATAAAGCAGTTTTAATATAATTTCTTTTAATGGAGCAAGGTATAGTAGGTACTCCGGGATCTCCAAGTTTCTTTGGTATTCCACCCTTAAAAGTATAATTAGCAAGCATGGTGGAAATCTCAGCTTTCGGTATCTTTCTTTTATTAGTAATGATATCCTTCATATATTTAGCATAAGTATTTGTTTTGAGCACATCAGTTAATCGCATACGCAAAAAGATAGGCCTAATCATTTCAGCAAAGCGCTCAAAATCCTCATCATCCTTTTTCTTGGATGGTTTTGGAGGAAAAGGCGTGGGTTTCTGAACCCAAGGTTCCCTTTCTTTACCATGTTTCCTAGCAACAAAGTCTCTTTTATCATACGTTGATTCTTTGATTGTGGGTTATCAAGATCAACAGCAGGTTCAATTTCTACATCATTATCATCATGAACATCATTATTAACATTTTCACTAGGTTCATGTTCATTACCAGATTGTGTTTCAGCATCAGACATAGATATATCATTTGGATTATTAGGTCGTTCAGCAATAGGTTCACTAGAAGTTTGCACAGTTCTATCATTTTTCTTTTTCTTCTTTTTAGAAGAACTAGGAACATCAATATTATTTCTGTGAGAATCTTGCTCGATTCTCTTAGGGTGGCCTTCAGGATACAAAGGTTCCTGAGTCATTCTACCAGTTCTAGTAGCCACTCTAACAGCATAATCATTTTTCTTACTATTCATTTCATCAAGCACTTCTTTCTGAGCTTTAAGCACTTGTTCTACTTGTGTGGTAACCATAGAAGCATGTTTGCTAACAAGTTTAAGTTCACCTTTAATATTAGCCATATAATCAGCCAAGCGCCTAATCATATAAGAATTTTCTTTTAATTGTCTACCAAAAAAAGCATTGAAGTCGTCTTGTTTATACATAAAGTTATCAAACTCATCCAAGCACTGACTAGCAATTTTAGTAGGAGGAACTTCAGCTTTATCATATCTATAGAGAGAATTTACCTTTACTACCTGTGTCGAGATATCGGGGTCAGGAGGTTCTTCAATAAATAAAGAATTGAGATCATAAGTTTCTTCAATAGGCGGTGAATTAAGACCATGTATTTCTTCAATAGGAGGTAAATTCTTAACGTCTTCAGCTTTAATACCTTTCTCTTTCATAGATTTCTTTGCCTCTTGCATATCTTCGGGACTGAGAAATAGAACACCTCTCTTCTTTGGAGTTGGTTTAGGAATAGACTCAGCAATTGGAGCAGGAGCTGGCTCAGGAGGTGCCCAGTTATTTTCATTTGTCAACATATTATTCAATAGAATTTCAGCTTCATCCGGTGTTCTTTCCGTGAAAAGAGAACCAGCACAACTATCCAGGTAATCTTTGGAAGTATCGGTTAGTCCATTATAAAAGATATCAAGTATTTCGGGTTTCTTAAGAGGATGATCAGGCAAAGCTTTAAGTAACTTGAGAAGCCTCCCCCAAGCTTGTGGGAGACTCTCTTCTTTAATTTGCACAAAGTTGTATATTTCCCTCAAAGCAGCTTGTTTCTTATGAGCAGGGAAATATTTAGCAGAGAAGTAATAAATCATATCCTGGGGACTACGCACACAACCAATATCAAGAGAATTAAACCATATCTTAGCATCACCCTTTAATGAGAACGGAAATATTTTGAGTACATAAAAGTAACGCGATCTCTCATCATTAGTGAACAGGGCAGCTATATCATTTAACTTAGTAAGATGTGCCACAACAGTTTCAGATTCATAGCCATAAAATGGATCAGACTCAACCAAAGTAATTATATCAGGATCAACAGAGAATTCATAATCCTTATCAGGAACACAAATAGGTGAAGTAGCAAAAGCAGGGTCGGGTTTCATTTTATCTCTAAGTGATTCTTTGTTCCATTTAATTAATAACCTCTTAAGCTCATATCTATCTTTGCAAGCTAAAATAGCGGCATAAGATTCCATATCAAAAAGATAGCCCTCGGGAATAACACGCATATTTTCATCATCACTATCATCATCGTATTCAGATTCAATAATTTCTTTTTCTCTAGCCCTAGCAATTTGTTCATCAAGAAATTCACCAAGGGGCACATTAGTATCAGGCATAGAAGCAGTTTCATCATAAGTATCATGCATAGCAGAAGTGGCATCATCAATTACATGCGACATATCGGAACTAAAAGCAGAGGCAGGTGTAGCTATCGCTAGCTTACTCATAACAGAAGGTGAACTAAGTGCAGAGCTAGATGACAGTTCCTTACCTCCCCTCGTAGTTGAGGGATAGATCTTGGTTTTTGGATCTCTCAAGTTCTTCATAATGATAAGCAGATATAAATCCCAAGTGACTCAAAGAATAGAGCTATGCTCCCTGACAACGGCGCCAGAAATTAGTCTTGATAACCCACAAGTATAGGGGATCGCAACAGCTTTCGAGGGTAGAGTATTCGACCCAAATTTATTGATTCGACACAAGGGGAGCCAAAGAATATTCTCAAGTATTAGCAGCTGAGTTGTCAATTCAACCACACCTGGAAACTTACTATCTGCAGCAAAGTGTTTAGTAGCAAAGTAATATGATAGTGGTGGTAGCGGCAACAAAAGTAAAGACAGCAAAAGTAATGTTTTTCGTATTTTGTAGTGATTGTAACAGTAGCAGCAGGAAAGTAAATAAGCGAGAACCAGTATATGGAAAACTCATAGGCACCAGATCAGTGATGGATAATTATGCCGGATGCGGTTCATCATGTATCAGTCATAACATAGGGTGACACAGAAGTAGCTCCAATTCGTCAATGTAATGTAGGCATGTATTCCGTATATAGTCATACGTGCTTATGGAAAAGAACTTGCATGACATCTTTTGTCCTACCCTCCCGTGGCAGCGGGGTCCTATTGGAAACTTAGGGATATTAAGGCCTCCTGTTAATAGAGAACCGGAACAAAGCATTAGCACATAGTGAATACATGAACTCCTCAAACTATGGTCATCACCGGGAGTGGTCCCGATTATTGTCACTTTGGGGTTGCCGGATCATAACACATAGTAGGTGACTGTAGACTTGCAAGATAGGATCAAGAACTCACATATATTCATGAAAACATAATAGGTTCAGGTCTGTAATCATGGCACTCGGGCCCTAGTGACAAGCATTAAGCATAGCATAGTCATAGCAACATCAATCTCAGAACATAATGGATACTAGGGATCAAACCCTAACAAAACTAACTCGATTACATGATAAATCTCATCCAACCCATCACCGTCCAGCAAGCCTATGATGGAATTACTCACGCACGGCGGTGAGCATCATGAAATTGGTGATGGAGAATGGTTGATGATGACGACGGCGACGAATCCCCCTCTCCGGAGCCCCGAACGGACTCCAGATCAGCCCTCCCGAGAGGTTTTAGGGCTTGGCGGCGGCTCCGTATCGTAAAACGCGATGATTTCTTTTCTCTGTTTTTTTCTCTCTGAAAGCGAATATATAGAGTTGGAGTTGGTGTCGGAGGGTTTCTAGGGGGCCCACGAGGTAGGGGGCGTGCCCTAGGGGGGCGCCCCCCACCCTCGTGAGAAGGGTGTAGGCCCCCTGGTCTTCATCTTTGGCGAGGATTTTTTATTATTTTTTCTAAGACGTTCCGTGGAGTTTCAGGTCATTCTGAGAATATTTGTTTTCTGCACATAAAACAACACCATGGCAATTCTGCTGAAAACAGTGTCAGTCCGAAACAAGGGCAAAATTGTTTGGAAAAGTAGATACGACGGAGACGTATCAGTAGGGTTCCCTTGTTAGTAACCACCTAGTGCATGCAGCCACAACGAACACTTCTCTTTTTTTACACAAGCCACAAATATGTAGCCACCTAGCTTGAAGAGAGGAACCAACGGCAGTGACCGTCGCTGCATCCATGGCGGCTGGTGTGCAAGAAAGCTGCTCTGTCAGTGCATCATGGCGGACGCATCGGCGCATGCATGCAGGCTCAGTCGGCGCATCGTGGGGGCATGCATCGACGCATGTAGACAGGCTTTCCTTGGTGCATGCATAGCAGGCTTCTGTCCTGGCAGCGCGCGCATGTGTTTAATGCAAGGGATGGCCCAACAAAACCACGACCCAATGGTCGAATAGCGTCACCGCCCAACGCGGTTGCACTTGTCAGGTCCAATGGATGACACAGTCCAGCGCGGCCCCACTTGTCAGAGTTAACGGTCAAGCCATTGACCCGACGACAACGTCCGTTGTGACCAGTTCTTAGGATTTCTGGCAAGGGAGTAGGGAAAACTAAGCAAAAGTTAAGAGCGCGGGGATGAATGAGTAGAGCTAAGGAACCAGGGGCATAGATGTAGAAAAACCTTAAAACAATGTGGAATAGTTTCATAACTCACGTCACCTGGAACACCACAGCGTAATGGTGTGTCCGAACATCATAACCGTACTTTATTACATATGGTGCGATCTATGATGTCTCTTACCGATTTACCACTATCGTTTTGGGGTTATGTATTAGAGACAGTTGTATTCACATTAAATAGGGCACCGTCTAAATCCGTTGAGACGACACCGTATGAACTACAGTTTGGCAAGAAACCTAAGCTGTCATTTCTTAAAAGTTTGGGGTTGCGACATTATGTCAAAAGGTTTCAGCCTAATAAGCTTGAACCCAAATCAGAGAAGTGCATCTTCATAGGATACCCTAAGGAAACAAATGGGTACACCTTTTACCACAGATCTGAAAGGCAAGATCTTTGTTGCCAAAAAATGGATCCTTTCTAGAGAAGGAGTTTCTCTCAAAAGAAGTGAGTGGGAGAAAAGTAGAACTTCATGAGGTAACTGTACCTTCTCTCAATTTGGAATGTAGCACGTCAAGGAAATCCGTTCTCATGATGTCTACACCAACTAGAGAGGAAGCTAATGATGATGATCATAAAACTTCAGATCAAGTTGCTACTGGACCTCGTAGGTCGAACAGAGCACGTCCCGCACCAGAGTGGTACGGTAATCCTGTTCTGGAAGTCATGTTACTAGACCATGTCGAACCTACAAACTATGAAGAAGCTATGATGAAGCCCAAATTCCGATAGATGGCTTGAGGCCATGAAATCTGAGATAGGATCCATGTATGAGAAAAAAGAGTGGACTTTGGTGGACTTGCCCGATGATCGGCAAGCCATTGAGAATGAATGGATCTTCAAGAAGAAGACAAACGCTGATGGTAATGTCACCATCTACAAAGCTCGACTTGTCGCGAAAGGTTTTCGACAAGTTCAAGGGGTTGACTATGATGAGACTTTCTCACCCGTAGCAATGCTTAAGTCTGTCCGAATCATGTTAGCAATTGCCGCATTTTTATGAAATTTGGCAAATGAATGTCAAAAACTGTATTCCTTAATGGATTTTTTTAAAGAAGAGTTATATATAATGCAACCAGAAGTTTTTTCGATCCTAAAGGTGCGAACAAAGTGTGTAAGCTCCAGCGATCCATCTATGGACTGGTGCAAGCATCTCAGAGTTGTAATATACGCTTTGATAAGGTGATCAAAGCATATGGTTTTATACGGACTTACCCTGAAGCATGTATTTACAAGAAAGTGAGTGGGAGCTCTGTAGCATTTCTGATAGTATATGTGGATAACATATTATTGATTGGAAATGATGTAGAATTTTGATACGTCTCCAATGTATCTATAAATTTTTATTGTTCCGTGCTGTTATATTATCATTCTTAGATGTTTTACAGTCATTTTTATCATTTTTTGGGACTAACCTATTGACATAGTGCCCAGTGCTAATTGTTGTTTTTTTGCTTGTTTTTTACATCGCAGAAATTCAATATCAAACGGAGTCCAAATGCAGCGAAACTTTTTGTGGATTTTTTATGGACCAGAAGACACCCAATGGGTCAGAGAAGCACCTGGGGGTGCCCTGAGGGGGGCACAACCCACCAGGGCGTGCCTGGGCCCCCAGGCGTGCCCAGGTGGGTTGTGCCCACCTCGGTAGCCTCCCGTGCCACCTCTTTGCTCTATAAATACCCCAATGTTCCAGAAACCCTAGGGGAGTCGATGAAAATCAATTCCAGCGGCCCCAAGTTCTAGAAACACCAGATCCAATCTAGACACCATCATGGAGGGGTTCATAATCCTCATTGGTGCCTCTCGGATGATGCGTGAGTAGTCTTTTGTAGACCTTCGGGTCCGTAGTTAGTAGCTAGATGGATTCCTCTCTCTCTCTTTCTTGGTCCTCACTACAATGGTCTCTTGGAGAACTATTTGATGTAACTCTTTTTTGCGGTGTGTTTGTTGGGATCCGATGAACTTTGAGTTTATGATCAGATCTATGTTTTTGTCCATGAAAGTTATTTGAGTCTTTTGATCTCTTATATGCATGATTAATTATAGCCTCGTATTTCTTCTCCGATATTTGGGTTTTGTTTGGCCTACTTGATCTATTTATCTTGCAATGGGAAGAGGTGCTTTGTGATGGGTTCGATCTTACGGTGCTTGATCCTAGGGATAGAAGGGGAACTGGCACGTATGTATCGTTGCTATTATGGATAATAAGATGGGGTCTACTTCTACACAAATAGATCTTGTCTACATCATGTCATCGTTCTTATTGCATTACTCTGTTTCTCCATGAACTTAATACACTAGATGCATGCTGGATAACGATCGATGTGTGGAGTAACAATAGTAGGTGCAGGTAGGAGTCGGTCTACTAAGCTTGGACGTGATGCCTATATAATGATCATTGCCTAGATATCGTCATGATTATTTGAAGTTCTATCAATTGCCCAACAATAATTTGTTTACCCACCGTTGCTATTTTTCTCTAGAGAAGCCACTAGTGAAACCTACGGCCCCCGGATCTCTTCTTTATTATATTTGCCTTCGCGATCTATTTTTATTTGCTTTTATTTTCAGATCTATTAATCTAGAAACCCAAAAATACCTTGCTGCAAATTTTATTTATTTTATCTCGCGTTCCTGCAAGATCTATTTATCCAATCTACTACAATTTTACCTATCTTTTTACCCGTGAGGGATTGACAACCCCTCTCTTACGTAGGGTTGAAAGTATTTGTTCTTTGTATGCAGGAGCTGTTTACGTGGTGTTGTGTGGTTCTCCTACTGGTTCGATAACCTTGGTCTCATCACTAAGGGAAATACCTACCGTAGCTATGTTGCATCATCCCCTCCTCTTTGGGGAAACACCGACGTAGTTCAAGCCGCATCAAAAGGAATTTTTGGCGCCGTTGCCGGGGAGACATCATCAACATCTATCAGGTTTCTAGTCACAAACCTCATGTCCTTGTAATTTACATTGTTTGCCATTTGCCTCTCCCCCACTTCACAAAAATTTGCCGTTTTATTCGCCCTCTTTTTTGTTCGTCGTTTTCTCGTCAGATCTGTTTTTGAGTGCAGTCTTGTTGCGCAGTCATAATGACTCAACAGAACACCAAGTTGTGTGATTTCTCCAATACCAACAACAATGATTTTATTAGCACTCCGATTTCTCCTCCCGCCACTAGTGTGAAGTCTTGTGATATTAATGCCGCTCTGTTGAATCTTATTATGAAAGATCAATTTTCCGGTACTCCTAATGAGGATGTCGCATCCCATCTTAACACATTCGTGGAATTATGCGATATGCAAAAGAAAAAAGATGTGGACAATGATGTTGTGAAGTTGAAATCCCGTTTTCTTTGCGAGATCATGCAAAATTTTGGTTTTTTTTTCTTTGCCTCGCAATAGTATTGATTCTTGGGATAAGTGCAAAGATGCTTTTATTACTAAATATTTTCCACCCGCAAAAATTATTTCTCTAAGAACCCAGATCATGAATTTCAAGCAACTTGAACATGAGCATGTTGCGCAATCTTGGAAAAGGATGAAATTAATGCTAATAAATTGCCCAACTCATGGGTTAAATCTTTGGATGATCATACAATTTTTTTACGCGGGGTTGAATTTTGTTTCTCGTAATCTTTTGGACTCTGCCGCGGGTGGTACTTTTATGGAAATTACTTTGGGTGAAGCCACCAAATTTCTTGATAATATTATGGCAAATTATTTACAATGGCATAGCGAAAGAGCTCCTACTAGTAAAAAAGTTAATTCGGTTGAAGAAATTTCTTCTTTGAGTGAAAAAGTTGATGCTCTATGAAATTGGTTGCTAATAAAAGTGCTCCTATTGATTTTAATGATGTGCATTTGTCTACTTTGATTGAGAAAAATAGTGATGCCATTGATATGAATTTTATCTCTTGAAACAATTTCAATAACAATGCTTATAGAGGTAATTTTAATCCTAGGACTTTTCCTAGTAATTCCTCTAATAATTATGGTAATTCCTACGGTAATCCTTCTTATAATAATAGGAACACCTCTGGTCTTGAGAATAATATTAAATAATTTATCAATACTCAAAAAGTTTTTAATGCTACAATAGAATAAAAGTTGAATAAGATTGATGATATGTCTAGAAGTATTGATAGAATTTCTCATGTTGTAGAAAATCTCAAGATGAAATTTTTTGTGCCTAAGGTTGAGGAATCAATCAAATATTTTTATGTTTCTATGGATGAAAGTAAGAAAATGACCGCTATGCTTAGAGCTAGAAGAGAATTTTTAGAAAAGGCATTTTCTAGTGATTGCTTTCATAAAAGTGATGAAGATCTTAAAATGATTGGTGTTTCCTCTATTGATTCTTTGTTTAGTAAAATTAAGATTGATAATAAAGGGACTTAAGAAGAGTCAACTTTAGCTAGAAGGCGTCCCGATAATTCGGAGGGTGAAAATCTTGTTGAGAAAATTGATAAAAGTGGGTTTGAAGATGTCAAAAGTTTAACTAGTGTTGTGCCCACTCTTTTGGATTACAAAGACTTTAATAATGATAGTTGCTCTTTGATTCATTGTATTTCTTTGTTGCAATCCATGTTAAATTCACCCCATGCTTATGAACAAAATAAAGCTTTTACTAAACATATTGTTGATGCTATGATGAAAGCTTTGGAAGAAAAGTTGGAATTAGAGATTTCAATTCCTAGAAAATTGCATGATGAATGGGAACGTACTATCAAAGTCAAGATTAAAAATTATGAGTGTTTTGCTTTATGTGACTTGGGTGCTAATGTTTCTACAATTCCAAAATCTTTATGTGATGTGCTTGGTCTTACCAATATTGAAGAGTGTTCTCTAAATTTGCACATGGCGGATTCTACTATTAGAAACCTATGGGAAGAATTAATTATGTTCTTATTCTTGCAAATAGGAGTTATGTGCCCATAAATTTTATTTTTCTTGATATTGATTGTAATCTATCTTGTCCAATTATTCTTGGTAGACCGTTTTTACGTATTATTGGTGCCGTGATTGATATGAAAGAAGGCAATATTAAATTTAAATTTCCACTAAGGAAGGGTATGGAACACTTCCCTAGAACTAGAATTAAGCCACCATATGAATCAATCATGAGGGCATCATATGGATCTAGAAACAAATATGACAATACTTAGATCCTTTGCATTATGCCTAGCTAGGGGTATAAAACAATAGCGCTTGTTGGGAGGCAACTCGATGAATAAAATTTATTTTTGTCTTTTTCTTTCTGTTCTTGAGTGTTTGCACAATTATGTCACTGTTATGATTGGGTTTTTTGTGTTTTAATTAGTGTTTGTGCCAAGTAAAGCCCTTGGGATCATGTTGAGTGATAGTTGATTTGATCTTGCTGAAAAACAGAAACTTTTGCGCCCAGAAAAATAATTTTCATTTTTAACAGAAGCGCGATAAAATACTGATTATTTCTATAGAAGATTAATATCCAAATTTATCACATTTTCCTAATTCTTCTGAATTTTTGGAACCACAGAAGTATTTGAAATCTCCAGATTGCTACAGACTGTTTTGTTTTTGATAGATTCTATTTTCTTTGCGTTGTGTGATTGTTTTGATTATTCTATGGTTTTCTTTGAAGAGTTTTTGCCATAGAAAAGTTGGAATACATTAGGTATAATGCAAAAATAAAATATGAATGGGTTTGCAACAATAGTTATAGTAGTGATTTGCTTTCTTATACTAATGGATCTCACGAAGGTTTTGTTGAGTTTTGTGTGATTGAAGTTTTCAAGTTTTGGATGACTTTACGATGGATGAAGGAATAAGGATTAGCAAAAGGCTAAGCTTGGGGATGCCCATGGCACCCCACGGTAATATTCAAGAAGTATTAAGAAATTAAGCTTGGGGACGCCCCCGAGTAGCATCCCCTCTTTCTTCTAACAACCATCGGTATATTACTTGATACTATATTTTTATTCGTCGCATATTATGAGTTTTGCTTGGAGCGTCTTGTATGATATGAGTCTTTGCTTGTTTTGCTTTGTGTTTTTAGTCATGAATCCTTTCTGGACACACCTATTTGAGAGAGCCAAAATTATGCCATGACTTGTTAGAATTTCTCTCTATGCTTCACTTAAATCTTTATGAGCTATGGAATTGCTCTAGTGCTTCACTTATATCTTCTTGAGCACGGTGTGCTTTAATATCTTTGAATAAATGCTCTCATGCTTCACTTATATTTATTTGAGAGTTAGTAATTTTTTAAGACATTCTCTCTTGCTTCACTTAAATTATTTTGAGAGAAGAAAATTTTTATGCTCCTGTTCCTCACTTATATTTGTTTGAGCTATCAAAAGCAACATATGAAACTAGTCCCAAAGTGACAGATATCCAATGAAGATATAATAAAAACTTTCATGAAGATCATTGGACAAAATAAACTTGATTCCTTGTAATAGTTTTGAGATATGTTGATATAATATGTGAGTCATGTTGATGAGTAATTATTCTTTAGTAAGAATATTGGTGTTAATGTTTGTGATTCCCTATGCAAGCACGAAAGTCAATAGTTATGCAATGAAATTACATCCTACTTGTGGTGCATTATTCGGTGTTAGTTGTGCCTAGTGCTCGCTTATGAGATTTTTCATTTCTTGGTTGGTCGCTTCTCAATCTTTTTCTAGCCTTCATTTTGCACTAAGTATGATCACTACTTGTGCATCCTAAATCCTTTAAACCAGTTTTGCCACATGAGTCCACCATACCTACCTATATGCGGTATTATTTTGCCGTTCTAAGCAAATTTGTAGATGCCATCTCTAAATTTCAAAATAAACTTCTCTTTTGTGTGCTCATACCACTGATGAAATGGTAGGGGGTGGCTGATATATTTCCATGCTAGATGCGTTATTCTCAAGATGAGTGTTTATTCACTTGTCATTGCACGAGAGTACGGCAAAGGTATTAGGGATGCCCAGTCCCGAAATGAAAAATTAATTTACTTTATGTTGTCAAATAATAAATTCCTTGGAAAGTGTTGGTATGGAAGGCACCCGTGGATACGGTTAGCCATGGAAAGTGAAAGTATGGTGGAAAAAGGAATACACTTTATTTTCTGTTTGGGAACCGCCTATGATATATCTAGCATAGAAAGTATTGGGAACTACTCGATCGTTTTCGTTGACAGGAAAAGCATACCACCTAGTTTTATCTCTATCTTTTCTGCTTTGAGCTCTGGCACCTCTACAATTCCCTACTTCCCTCTGCGAAGGGCCCTTCTATTTACTTTATGCAATTTTTATTTTTACTTGAGTCTCCATATTCTCTTATAAAGCACCAACTAAGGGGCACTATGATCGTACTTGAGCATTGGGTGTAGCTAATATGCGAGTGTGTTTCATGAATGGATTAATGATTGAGCATAATGGGCTAGGGACAACTTGTTGTAGCATTGATATTTTGAAAGACATGGTTGCTTGTTGATATGCTTGAGTATTAAAGTCCTCATGTCAAAACTAGATTATTGCTTTGAACCATATAAAAGTCCAATTGTCCATGCTATAAAATAAAGAATATGTGATGAACATGTTAGGCAGCATTCCACATCAAAAAATTTATTTTTATCATTTACCCACTAGACGACGAGCAGGAATTAAGCTTGGGGATGCTAATACATCTCCAACATATCTATAATTTTTTATTGTTCCATGCTGTTATATTATCATTCTTGGATGTTTTACAATCATTTTATATCATTTTTTGGGACTAACCTATTGACATAGTGCCCAGTGCCAGATGCTGATTTTTGCTTGTTTTCATCGCAGAAAATCAATATCAAACGGAGTCCAAATGCAGCGAAACTTTTGTCGATTTTTTATGGACAAGAAGACACCCAATGGGTCGGAGAAGCACCTGGGGGTGCCCCGAGGGGGGCACAACCCACCAGGGCGTGCTTGGGCCCCCAGGCGCACCCAGGTGGGTTGTGCCCACCTCGGTGGCCTCCCACACCGCCTCTTTGCTCTATAAATACCCTAATATTCTAGAAACCCTAGGGGAGTCGACGAAAATCAATTCGAGCTGTCGCAAGTTCCAGAAACACCAGATCCAATCTAGACACCATCATGGAGGGGTTCATCATCCACATTGGTGCCTCTCCGATGATGCGTGAGTAGCCTTTTGTAGACCTTCGGGTCCCTGGTTAGTAGCTAGATGGCTTCCTCTCTCTCTCTCTCTCTCTCTTGATTCTCAATACAATGGTCTCTTAGAGATCTATTTGATGTAACTCTTTTTTGCGGTGTGTTTGTTGGAATCCCATGAACTTTGAGTTTATGAACCGACACGTATGTATCGTTGCTATTAAGGATAACAAGATGGGGTCTATTTCTACATAAATAGATCTTGTCTACATCATGTCATCGTTCTTATTGCATTACTTCGTTTCTCCATGAACTTAATACACTAGATGCATGCTGGATAGCGGTCGATGTGTGGAGTAATAGTAGTAGATGCAGGCAGGAGTCGGTCTACTAATCTTGGAAGTGATGCCTATATAATGATCATTGTCTGGATATCATCATGATTATTTGAAGTTTTATCAATTTCCCAACAGTAATTTGTTTACCCACTGTTGCTATTTTTCTCGAGAGAAGCCACTAGTGAAACCAATGGCCCCGGGTCTCTTTCTCATATTATATTTGCCTTTGTGATCTATTTTTATTTGCTTTTATTTTCAGATCTATTAATCCAAAAACCCAAAAATACCTTGCTGCAATTTTTATTTATTTATTTTATCTCGCGTTCCCGCAAGATCTATTTATCCAATCTACTACAATTTTACTTGTCTTTTTACCCATGAGGGATTGATAACCCCTCTCTTGTGTCAGGTTGCAAGTATTTGTTCTTTGTGTGCAGGAGCTGTTTACGTGGTGTTGCGTGGTTCTCCTACTTGTTCGATAACCTTGGTCTCATCACTGAGGGAAATACCTACCATAGTTGTGATGCATCATCCCTTCCTCTTTGGGGAAATACCGACGTACTTCAAGCCGCATCAAAATGATACATGAATAAGAATTTTTCAATGAAAGACCTCGGTGAAGCTACTTACATATTGGGCATCAAGATCTATAGGGATAGATCGATACTCTTAATAGGACTTTCACAAAGTATATACCTTGGCAAAATTTTGAAGAAGTTCAAAATAGATCAGTCAAAGAAAGGGTTATTGTCTGTCTTGCAAGGTGTGAAGTTGAGTAAGACTCAAAAACCTGACCACGGCAGAACATAAAGAGAGAATGAAAGTCATTCCCTATGCCTCAGCCATAGGTTCTATAAAGTAAGCCATGTTGTGTACCAGACCTATTGTGTACCTTGCCATGAGTTTGGCAAAGGGTACAATGGTGATCCAGCAGTAGATCACTAGACAGCGGTCAAAATTATCCTTAGTTACCTAAGAGGACTAAGGCAATGTTTCTCGGTCATGGAGGTGATAAAGAGTTCGTCGTAAAGGGTTACATTGATGCAAGCTTTAACACCGATTCAGATGACTCTGAGTCTCGATCTGGATACATATTGAAAGTGGGAGAAATTAGCTAGAGTAGCTCCATGCAGAGCATTGTAGGCATAGAAATTTGCAAAATACATACGGATCTGAATGTGACAGACCTGTTGACTAAACCTCTCTCACAAGCAAAACATGATCACACGTTAGTACTCTTTGGGTGTTAATCACATATCGATGTGAACTAGATTATTCACTCTAGTAAACTTTTTGGGTGTTGGTCACATGGCGATGTGAACTATGGGTGTTAAATCACATGGTGATGTGAACTAGATTATTGACTCTAGTGCAAGTGGGAGACTGGAGGAAGTATGCCCAAGAGGCAATAATAAAGTTGTTATTTTATATTTCCTTATTCATGATAAATGTTTATTATTCATTCTAGAATTGTATTAACCGGAAACTTGATACATGTGTGGATACATAGACAAAACACCGTGTCCCTAGTAAGCCTCTACTAGACTAGCTCGTTAATCAAAGATGATTAAGTTTCCTAACCATAGACATGTGTTGTCATTCGATGAACGGGATCACATCATTAGGAGAATGATGTGATGGACAAGATCCATCTGTTAGCTTAGCATATTGATCATTCAGTTTTATTGATATTGATTTCTTCATGTGAAATACATATTCCTTCGACTATGAGATTATGCAACTCCCGGATACCGGAGGAATACCTTATGTGCTATCAAATGTCACAACGTAACTGGGTGATTATAAAGATGCTCTACAGGTATCTCCGAAGGTGTTTGTTGGGTTGGCATAGATCAAGATTACGATTTGTCACTCTGAGTATCAGAGAGGTATCTCTGGGCCCTCTCGGTAATACACATCATAAGAAGCCATGCAAGCAAAGTGACTAATGAGTTGGTTGCGGGATGATGTATTACGGAACGAGTAAAGAGACTTGCCGGTAACGAGATTGAACTAGGTATGAAGATACCGATGATCGAATCTCGAGCAAGTAACATACCGATGACAAAGGGAATAACGTATGTTGTCATTACAATTTGACCGATGAAGATCTTCATATAATATGTAGGAACCAATATGAGCATCCAGGTTCCGTTGTTGGTTATTGACTGGAGAGGTGTCTCAATCATGTCTACATAGTTCTCGAACCCGTAGGGTCCGCACTCTTAACGTTCGATGACGATTTAGTATTATATGAGTTATGTGATTTGGTGACCGGATGTTGTTCGGAGTCTCGGATGAGATCACGTACATGATGAGGAGTCTCAAAATGGTCGAGAGGTAAAGATTGATACATAGGATGATAGTATTCGGACATCAGAAGTGTTTCGGGTAGAACCCCCGGGGGAAGATATGAGCCACATGGGCCATAAGAGGGGAGCACACCAGCCCACAAGGGGTGGCGCCCCCCCCCCCTTAAGCTTGTGGCCGAATTGGAGAAGGAGGAGAAGGGGTTCGGGCCCCCTTTCCTTCTCTCCTTCCCCCTTCCCTTTTCTCTCCGGCAAAAAGAAGGAAAGGGGGGAGGTCGAATTGGGAGAGGTCCCCAAGTAGGATTCCTCCTACTTGGGGCGCCCCAAGGCCGCTCCCCTCCCCTCCCACCTATATATACATGGGGAGGGGGCGCCTAGAACACACACCAACAATTGTTAGCCGTGTGCGGCGCCCCCCTCCATAATTTACGCCTCCGGTCATATCTTCGTAGTGCTTAGGCAAAGCCCTATGCGGATCACTTCACCATCACCGTCACCACACCGTCGTACTGATGGAACTCATCTTCTTCCTCGACACCTTTGTTGGATCAAGAGGACTAGGGACGTCATCGAGCTGAACGTGTGCAGAACTCGGAAGTGTCGTACGTTCGGTGCTTGATCGGTCGGATCTAGAAGAAGTTCGACTACATCAACCACGTTGTCAAACGCTTCCGCTTTCGGTCTACGAGGGTACATGGACACACTCTCCCCCTCTCGTTGCTATGCATCTCCTAGATAGATCTTGCGTGAGCGTAGAATTTTTTTGAAATTGCATGCTATGTTTCCCAACTGTTCTAGTGGGGGTCCTGCTCGGCGAGGATGGCCTGGTGGGAGCACACGCAGCTGGGAGGGCTGGTGCTCTGCCCCTCCTCAACTGTGGGACTCGTTGTGGTGAGCCTGCTTCGGCCCAGCTTGGGGTCCAGCAGGGCGCGCCAACCAGGTGGGGGCGCAGCGAGGCTGTGGCCGCCACCTACCTCCTAAGGTGGGCACTGATACGTCTCCGTTGTATCTATAATTTTTGATTGTTCCATGCCAATATTATACAACTTTCATATACTTTTGGCAACTTTTTATACTATTTTTTGGGACTAACATATTGATCCAGTGCCCAGTGCCAGTTCCTGTTTGTTGCATATTTTTTGTTTCGCAGTAAATCCATATCAAACGGAGTCCAAACGGGACAAAAACTGACGGAGATTTTTTTGGAATATATGTGATTTTTCGAAGAAGAATCAACGCGAGACGATGCCCGAGGGGGCCACGAGGCAGGGGGGCACGCCCTGGGCCCTCATGGCCACCCCGTAAGGCGGTTGATGCCCTTCTTTCGCCGTAAGAAAGCTAATATCCGGATAGAGACCGTGTTAAAATTTCAGCCCAACCGGAGTTACGGATCTCCGGGAATATAAGAAACGGTGAAAGGGCAGAATCAGAGAACGCAGAAACAGAGAGAGGCAGAGAGACAGATCCAATCTCGGAGGGGCTCTCGCCCCTCCGCCTCCATGGAGGCCATGGACCAGAGGGGAAACCCTTCTCCCATCTAGGGAGAAGGTCAAGGAAGAACAAGAATAAGAAGAAGACGAATAAGAAGAAGGGGGTCTCCCCCCTTCGCTTCCGGTGGCGCCAGAACGCCGCCGGGGGCCATCATCATCACCGCAACCTACACCAACACCTCCGCCATCTTCACCAACATCTCCATCACCTTCCCCCTCTATCTACAGTGGTCCACTCTCCCGCAAACCGATGTACCCTCTACTGAACGTGGTGCTTTGTGCTTCATATTATTATCCAATGATGTGTTGCCATCCTATGATGTTTGAGTAGGTTTTCGTTGTCCTATCGGTGGTTGATGAATTGCTATGACTGGTTTAATTTTCTTGTGGTTATGTTGTTGTCCTTTGGTGCCAATCATATGAGCGCGCGTGTGGATCACACCATAGGGTTAGTTGTATGTTTATAGGACTATGTATTGGAGGGCAAGAGTGACAGAAGCTTCAACCTAGCATAGAAATTGATGCATACGGGATTGAAGGGGGACCAATATATCTTAATGCTATGGTTGGGTTTTACCTTAATGAACGTTAGTAGTTGCGGATGCTTGCTAATAGTTCCAATCATAAGTGCATAGAATTCCAAGTCAGGGATGACATGTTAGCAGTGGCCTCTCCCACATAAAACTTGCTATCGGCCTAGTAAAGTAGTCAATTGCTTAGGGACAATTTCACAACTCCTACCACCACTTTTCCACACTCGCTATACTAACTTTATTGTGTCTTTATCTAAACAGCCCCTACTTTTTATTTACGTGCACTTTATATTCTTGCAAACCTATCCAAAAACACCTAGAAAGTACTTCTAGTTTCATACTTGTTCAAGGTAAAGCGAACGTTAAGCGTGCGTAGAGTTGTATCGGTGGTCGATATAACTTGAGGGTATATTTGTTCTACCTTTAGCTCCTTGTTGGGTTCGACACTCTTACTTGTCTAAAGAGGCTACAATTGATCCCCTATACTTGTGGGTTATCAAGACCTTTTTCTGGCGCCGTTGCCGGGGAGTTATAGCGTGGGGTGAATATTCTCGTGTGTGCTTGTTTGCTTTATCACTAAGTAATTTTTATTTTCTATTCTTAGTTGTTATCTATCTTTAGTTATGGATATGGAACACGAAATACCGAAAAAATAGGTGTACCTGCTACTCATGGAGATGGAGAACCTCCTAAAACCCTCGATGCTGGTTATGTTAAAAATATTGTGTACTACTTTGATAATCCCGAGAAAACCCCATTCAATTATGTAATGGGAACACGTTGGATCAACGTGAATACTTTAGGGATTATCGCTTGACTCAAAAAGGGAAACTATTATGGGATCAAATTCATATGTTGCATTGGTATGCTCGGGAACTATGCTTGAGATATGATTATACTTGTTGCTCTAGGATGAAGGCTCCACACCTTCCCTTTTCATGCAAATTTAATGATGATAAAACCTTGGCTTCTTATGCTAATGGTATATATGATTACTATGATGTGGAAAAAATAGAAGAATTTGTTGCTTTTATGGGTGCTTATGAAATTGAATCTTTGTTTAAAGAGTGTGAACATTTTGATGATTCAGTTTATAGACCTAAAAATTTAGCTATCCTTAAATATTGCTATAAGAATTATGAATTCAATTCTGATATTGATGATTTTATTGAGAGAGTCTCCATTGTCCAAGAAGAGACTAATATTTTGCAAGAATCTGTGGAAGAAGAAATTGATGAAATTGTGAGCTCATTGGATGAAAAAGATGAGGATGAGAGCGAAGAACAAAAGGAGGAAGAGCGGATTGATCACCCGTGCCCACCTTCTAATGAGAGTAACTCTTCAACTCATACATTGTTTAATTTCCCTTCGTGCTTACCGAATGATGAATGCTATGATGATTGTTATGATCCCGTTGATTCTTTTGAAATATCCCTTTTTGATGATGCTTGCTATGCTTGTGGCCAAGATGCCAATATGAATTATGCTTATGGAGATGAACTTGCTATAGTTCCTTATGTTAAACATTAAATTGTTGCTATTTCACCCACGCATGATAGTCATATTATCTTTTTGAATTCTCCCAACTACACTATATCGGAGAAGTTTACCCTTATTAAGGATTATATTGATGGGTTGCGTTTTACTATTACACATGATGATTTTGATAGATATAATATGCATGTGCTTGCTGCCCCTACTTGTAATTATTATGAGAAAGGAACTACATCTCCGCCTCTTTATGTTTCTGAAAGCACAAGTGCTCCCTGGGTGATTTTGGTAATTAATGTCAACATATCTCTTGTTGGACTAATGCTTCTACCTAGTATGTTTAAGATAAGTTCAACAATGAAGTGGCATGGACTAGAGGATGTGGAACCCCTTCAAGATGCTGAGGACAAAGGATTGGCTCAAGCTCAAAGCTCAGGACTCTATATTTTCTATTTTAGTGATCCAAGATCACGTTGAGTCCATAGGAAAACCAATACTATTAAGAGGGGATGAGGTGTTGCTTAATGACTTTCTTGCTCAAAGTGCTTAGTGATATGTTCCAAAGCCCTCAACCACTTTCTCATATACACATATGTCGCAAACCAAAAGTCAAACTCGACCCCACCGAAACTTTCTATCCGGCGCCACCGAGCTAGGGCCTAGGGATGACGGTTCAGCAAAAGTTGCATAAGGCCTTGTCCATTGCTAGCGACGACGATGTCTACGAACGTTGTTTTCCTCCTTCGAGGCGCTACTCACGGGCCATCCTCCCTAGGCAATCCGACATCCTCCTTGTTGCAACGTCCTCATGTCCATGACGTCTTCATCGGTGGTGTTCATCTGATGTCTCGATACCTAGGTTCCTCTAGGGCCTTCTTATCACCGGCAATGTAACTCGTTGTGACCTCGGCCTCTTTTAGACGGCACTCTACTCGGTGTGCGAGGGCATCCCAGGACCGGGGGGGTGGGGGGGTTGCTGGGATCGGTCTCATGCGGGTAGGGCGCCGAAGGTATTCTTTAGTCAAGTTGCGAGTTGCGTCGGTGTAGTCGTCGGTTGCGAGTGATGCTCTCTCGGGTTGGTTGGTGGGGCACTGGCAAATGTCGTGCTTGACCTTGTCAAGTTGACAACTACGTCCATGGACGCCGCTTCCCTCCTTGGAGGCGTCGTTTATTGGTCCTTCCTCCACGAAACTGATGGTTTCTTACTTGTCCTGGCCCGTCGCTTGAAGCGTGCCTAGGAGTCGTGGCCTTTTTGGGTATATGCAAGACATTGACGCATCAGAGGAGGATCTGGAGTAGCTTGGGGGACTCCAGCCTAGTGAAGCATAGTTGGCACGTGTGTCTGTGGTGCATGTGTGTGTGTGGTGTGTGTTTTTTGTGGTGTGCGTGCGTGGTGCAGTGCATCTTTGGCGTGCTGCTGCTACCCGTGCTCGCGCCACCCGCCTAGGGCCAGGGGCAGCCATCACTCACGCATGGGACCTCCAGGCATTCTTCGCGTTGTGCGCGTCCTTGGGCACTAGGGTGGCCGCCGTGGCGCGACTACGGCGGCGGGTACGACAATGAAAGAGCTCCAGAGCAGCGAGAATGGAGAGGTGGTGGCGTCGACCGCGGTCTAGCTCGTTTGTGGCCAAGGTGGCTAGCTCCTGGCGCCATGGCTTGCTGTTCCAGCCAATGTACTGCATCTGCACATAAGGTGCTCGAGGAAATGCCACAAAGAAAAAGGTTATCATAAAGAAATATTAACACTGTCAAGCGGATCCCACATCCAAGTTAATGGTCAACACCATTTGTCTTGACTTTTAGTGCCACGTGGACTTGACCAGCGGGCTTTTCCTGTCAAAAATTGGAATAATTGGCTCCAAATCAGTCATAAGTATTTATTGAGAAAGTTAGTAAGAAAACCAGTAGATTTTTGTAGGGTCCAAAGAATGTGGTAGCAAACCTGAAATTAAACTTCAAATGTGGTAGTTTTTGGTTTAAAAAAAATTTGTGGGCTGGTTTTATGTAATTCACTCCACTAGAAATGGTAGTTCAAACTTCAGACTTCCGCGAGTAATACAATATGTTGATAGTTGGTTTTGCAGATAGCTAAAATATAATTAGTCACACATAAATGTGTCATGTCATTTGCATTTGTTCTAACACTTCAGTACTCTATATTTATCTTTTTGTATAGGTCGAAAAAACCTTCACGATACAAATGATTGCGTGCGTCGATCGATGTAGAGATCCGGACTAGTACGTTAGAAAAGAACGTGATGAACCAGTCGACCGAATTAATAAATATTTCAAACATCACTCGCAGGAGTCAAAGACTTGCCCTGTAAGTGTGTACGCACGCACGTAAGACAAACCAAATCACACGTATGGACACAAGACCACGACCACCGTACGTACCACGTACATATGCGCAGGTGCAGTGAGAGTTAGAGAGCCAGCCACGTGTCACTGTTGCCTACGTGATGGGTTTAGTGGACTAACTCTGAGCTGGTCCGCGTCAACCCGGCCGTGGATTTCCCGCACCGTTTACAAATGCACGCAAACTTCTGAACCGGCCTCTGCTGTATATACTTACGTCGCTAGGTTGCAGCTGATCAAACTCGCGATGATGACGACTACTAGCAGCGGTGGCGCCGGTGGCGATCTGTTAGTCTCCACGCCGGGGTTTCGGTTCTACCCGACGGAGGATGAGCTGCTGGGCTTCTACCTCCGCCATCGCCTCGCCGGCACCACCAGGCCGCACGTCGATCGCGTCATTCCCGTCGTCGACGTCTACAGCCACCACCCTTCCCACCTCCGCTGTAAGTTCATCGTGTCAGTGTCAGTCCAGTGAATAATGATGGCATGCGGCACGCTCTTGTGGCCTGAACTCGCCTGACCATACAACATCTGGTGCACGCGCAGCAATGGCGGGGGAGGCGAGCGTGCAAGACGCGGAGCAGTGGTTCTTCTTCTGCCCCCGGGCTGAGAGGGAGCTGCGCGGCGGCCGGCCAGCGCGCACCACTCCGTCCGGGTACTGGAAGGCCACGGGCTCGCCGTCCTGCGTCTTCTCCTCCTCCTCCTCCTCCTCAGCCGCCGCCGGTAACAGCAAGGTCATCGGGGTGAAAAGGACCATGGTCTTCTACCAGGGCCGTGCGCCCACGGGGGCCAAGACCACGTGGAAGATGAACGAGTATAAGGCTGTCGCCGCCGACGACGACACGACGACCGGACACCAGACGACGGCACCTCTCAGGGTACGTGCATATACCAGCTAGCTCTGGCCACTTAATCGCTGATTTGATGCTCTACATGCCATAATAATTTGCTCTTTATTGTTCAGCTCAGGAACGAATTCAGCGTGTGCCGGCTCTACATCAGCACGGGGACGCTAAGGTCCTTCGATCGCCGGCCCCTCAATACTTCCGGCAACGGTCAAGCGGCGGCCCTCCGGCATGCACCGTCGGCAGCCAACACCGCAAGTATCGGACAAGCCGACAACTATCAAGGCTGGAGCACGCTGGTGACCACCAGTACAGCTGATGTTGACAATTTCTGCTTCGACATGGATTTCAATCAACTGTAGTATTCTTGGAGCACGACCTACTTTTTTTTAAAAACAAGGCAAAAGACTTGCCATTTCATTGATTAAGAAGAAGGTTTAGAGACATAAGCCGTAAAACGGCAAAAACAAAGCAGAGACTACTCTCACGACATAAGACTACTCAGGTGCAGTAGCTTAGATTAGCAGTTCTACTTAACAATGTAGACACTGTTTCTTGCAGTAATCTAGAACAGTTTTGCTATATGTAAGTCACCTAAAATTTACTTTTAGGCCAGTCACTTTTTCTTCTACTAGTACTTGGTTTCTTTTTCCTTTTCTTATGTGTCAGATTTTGTGTGTGTATCGCGTGATTGTAAGGGTCCTACGTGCATGTGCCGGTGCTGTGTGTCATTTTTTGCCCCTTTGAATACTTTCAGTTGGGCATATGTAGGAAAAAAAAATCAATATCTGCATGTTGATTGGTCGCCTACATCACCTTTAGTAGTCTGCATCTACCGAAACGGAAGTCATGATGTTTGGTTGTGGACGTGTTTCAGGGAAAACACAAGTCTGGTTGTCTGGTTACATTCAAGACAGTTGTGTGGTAACCTCCTCCTCGATATGATGAGGTTATCAGAGGTACACATTGAAAGGTCAGAACAAGAGCAAGGCACACATCATAGTCTTAACCATGCATAGAAGTTTAACAAAATACTTAAACCAAACTGCAGCACACATTAAAGTCTAAACCACACATATAACTCAAACATGACAGGAGCTCATCTAGTCGGTCGCGGCGAAGGCGTCGCTGTGCTTCTTGCACTTGGTGACCACCTCCATGCCCTCGTTGTTGAAGACGATCACCTTCATGGTGTCGGGGGTTAGCAACTTGAACGTTACTGAGGGAGTCCTGGATTAGGGGGTCTCCGGACAGCCGGACTATATCCTTTGGCTGGACTGTTGGACTATGAAGATACAAGATTGAATACTTCGTCTCGTGTCCGGATGGGACTCTACTTGGCGTGCAAGGCAAGCTAGGCAGTACGGATATGGATATCTCCTCCTTTGTAACTGACCTTGTATAACCCTAACCCTCTCCGGTGTCTATATAAACCAGAGGGTTTTAGTCCGTAGGACAACATACAATCATACCATAGGCTAGCTTTTAGGGTTTAGCCTCTCCGATCTCGTGATAGATCAACTCTTGTAATACTCATATCATCAAGAATAAATCAAGCAGGACGTAGGGTTTTACCTCCATCAAGAGGGCCCGAACCTGGGTAAAACATCATGTCCCCTGCCTCCTGTTACCATCCGCATTAAACGCACAGTTCGGGACCCCCTACCCGAGATCCGCCGGTTTTGACACCGACATTGGTGCTTTCATTGAGAGTTCCTCTGTGTCGTCGCCGTTAGGCTCGATGGCTTCTACGATCATCGATAGCGATGCAGTCCAGGGTGAGACTTTTCTCCCCGGACAGATCTTTGTGTTCGGCGGCTTCACACTGCGGGCCAACTCGCTTGGCCATCTGGAGCAGATCGAAAGTTACGCCCTTGGCCACCAAGTCAGATTTGGAAGCTTAAACTACACGGCCGATATCCGCGGAGACTTGATCTTCGACGGATTCGAGCCCCTGCCTTGTGCGTCACACGGTCACGATGAGTACGATTTAGCTCTACCATCGGACAGTGTCCAGGAGATCGCACCGGCAGCCGCTCCGACTCTCAATTCAGAGCCAGTTGCGTCGTCCATGGACGGGTGGATGGACCCCACCACAAAGGCCTTATTCTCAGCGGCGATCGAGCCGAACATCGACCTTACCCTGCACGAGAGCCGTGTTGTCAAACTGCCGGATCCTTCTCCGGCCACGGACTCCGAACCGCCTGCGCCCGTTCCTAGCGAATCCGATTGGGCGCCGATCATGGAGTTTACCTCCGCGGATATTTTTCAGCACTCGCCCTTTGGCGACATACTGAACTCATTAAGGTCTCTCTCCTTGTCAGGAGGATCCTGGCCGAACTATGTCCGGCAGGATTGGGATGCGGATGACGAAGAAATTCGCTGCCCACCCACCACCCACTTAGTAGCCACTGTCGATGACTTAACCGACATGCTCGACTTCGACTCCGAAGACATCGACGGTATGGACGACGATGCAGGAGACGAACAGGAACCACTGCCCACAGGGCACGGGACACCCACTTCATCACATGACGTATACATGGTGGACACACCAAAAGAAAACGACGACGAGGAACGGAAGGACGCAACGAAGGGTTGTCCCCTCGAGAAGCAGTCAAAGCGGCGGCGTAAACGCCGCTCCAAATCCCGCCTCGGCAGAAACAACGATCATATAGACCCAGTGATAGAGTAGGGTGAACCATTGCCCGGCCAGGGCAACACGGAGAATCAAATCAAACAAGCTGACTCTGTCAAAGATAATAGTCCGGACGACATCACACTGGATAGACACCCAGAGCAACAGAATGCCCATCGAAGGCTTGTTGCCACCGCGAGGAGTCTAAAAAAGTAGAAGCAAAGGCTCAAGGCTGCGCAAGACACACTCAGAATCAGATGGAGTAAAGTACTCAACACAGCGGCGAAGTACGGCGGTAATCGCCATACCAAGAGCTACCTGAAGCGGAAGTTGCTACCTGAATTCGATGAGGAGGCCATAGATCCCCCGCAACCAAAAATTAAAACGACCATCTGGCCGGATAGACGACCTCACGACCAACATAGAGCGGCAAACAACGCCGCACATAAGCCAATATGCGATCCACGCGAGGGCTCGCATCAAAAGGACGGCGCAACCAGATCCATCTATGGACCACGCAAGCGCGCTCCAGCATACGATGCAACACAACAAACATCCGAACACGACGGTACTCCCAAATACAAGGGTGCCACACACCCTCTATGTTTCACCGAGGAGGTGCTGGATCATGAATTTCCAGAGGGATTCAAACCCGTAAATATAGAGGCATACGACGGAACAACAGACCCTGGGGTCTGGATTGAGGACTATATCCTCCATATCAATATGGCTCGAGGAGATGATCTCCACGCCATCAAGTACTTATCCCTCAGGCTCAAAGGGCCAGCTCGGCACTAGCTCAAAAGCCTCCCCGAAAGCTCCATTAGAAGCTGGGAAGAGCTCGAAGACGCTTTTCGGGTGAATTTTCAAGGGACTTATGTCCGACCTTCGGATGCGGACGATTTGAGTCATATAACTCAACAGCCCAGAGAGTCAGCCCGAAAACTTTGGAACAGGTTTCTTACTAAAAAGAACCAAATAGTCGACTGTCCGGACGCCGAAGCCTTGACAGCTTTTAAGCACAGCATCCGAGATGAATGGCTTGCCAGACACCTCGGCCAAGAAAAGCCGAGAACAATGGCAGCATTAACAAGCCTCATCACCCGCTTTTGCGCGGGCGAGGATAGCTGGCTAGCCCGATGCAGCACCAGCGACCCAAGTACATCCGAAGTTAGAGATGGAAACGGGAAATCACGACGCAGCAAAAATAATAAGCGCCGGAATAAAGAAGACAACCCGAAGAGCACGACGGTAAATGCCGGATTTAGAAGCTCTCGGCCAGGTCAGCAAAAGCCGCCCTCTAAAGGCGCCAGAGATGAACTGTCCAGCTTAAACAAAATTCTGGACCAAATATGTCAGATCCATAGCATCCCCGATAAACCTGCAAATCATACCCACTGAGAATGTTGGGTCTTCAAGCAGTCCGGCAAGCTCAACGCCGAACATAAGGGGCAGGATACACCAAGCGAAGACGAGGATGAGCCTCGCATGCAAAACACTGGAGAACAGAAGAAATTTCCACCAGAAGTCAAAACAGTAAACGTGTTACACGTGATAAAGGGGAGAAGCAAAGCGGCACTCCCAGATAAACATGCCCAAGGGCCTATCACCGCGGAGTTCTGCCACTGGTCGTCTCAACCAATCACCTTCGACCATCAGGATTACTCAGCAAGTATCTGGAGCGCAGGATGGGCTGCCTTGGTATTAGATCCAATAATTGACGGATACCACTTCACACGAGTCCTGATGCACGGCGGCAGCAGCTTAAACCTGATATATCAGGACACAATCCACAAAATGGGGATAGACCCAACGAAAATTTGCCACAACAATACTACCTTTAAAGGAGTAATGCCAGGCCCAGGGGCTCATTGCACGGGCTCCCTGCTACTAGAGGTTATATTCGGCTTCCTCGATAACTTCCGTAACGAAAATTTAACCTTCGACATTGCTCCGTTCCAAAGTGGCCATCAAGCACTACTTGGACGCGAAGCTTTCGCTCGCTTTAATGCAATACCGCATTACGCTTCACTCACGCTTAAGATGCTCGGTCCACGTGGCATCATTACAGTAAATGGAAATATTGAGCGATCCCTGCGCGCCGAAGAGAATGCGGCTGCCTTGGCAGCCGCACACTAAAACGGCCTCACCAACTAAAGCATTCGATAGGTCGTCAAGACTACGGACACGGTTAGACAAGTCCGACGCAGCTATATGTAATTCATACAGGTTTGATGGCCACGCCCCTATTACAAATACAAGGGGCTCAACGCGCGCAGACAAGTGGCAATTTTTACTCATCTTGAATTGTACATGGTTTCTTTAAACCTTCTTTTTTGCACGACAACTTTTCACCTAAGTTCCTCTCTTTTACAGATGACCATCGTGCTACACCCGTCCAGAATACGGCACAACAGAGACACAGGCGCAGACGTGCAGCAGGGACCCGTTCAAAGGATTCTTTTTAGATTAAGACCCTGCGTCAACCTTTTTTACTGTCTCTTGTTGATACACATCCCTTGGATTCTCAGTACAATTGAGAAGGATGCTGACGTCTTGGCATGTGGCCACGCCAGAACAATGCACGTACCTGAACACTAGGGGCTTCTTACAAAGGGTACTGTTTAGGCCCGGTTCACACCATAAAGACCGAATACCTTAGGGAGTGTTCGGCGTCGCGAGTTCGGCCTTATATGCATCAGCTCCGAATCATGTCTTTGGTCAAATGTTGGGTTTTCCCGGCTCCTGTGTTTTTCTGCCTTACGTTCCGCTCTATCGGCTAAGGCGGCACCAGGAGAACTACTGCGATTGTGCCCTGGTTCATCCGGACGAGCACCTCAGTAGAGAAAGCCGAAAACTGACTGTCATGATATAGCGCGAGACTGGTCAACCACTCGATGACCTATCAGAATCTTAGAATTCCTCCGCCTTAACGAAGGGCCGTTTCCCGGCCAGGCATGTACGCACCCCGAACTCGGGTGAGTGCGGAGCCACCAGGGGCTATATAGTAGCCCCACTGTAAAACTCCTATGGCTAAGTGAAAGTGTTAAAGCATTATAGTCCGGTTGCCTAGTTCGCTGCGCTATCACCTCCTTATTAGGACCAAGACGTTGGATTAAGTGTGAACACGCGTCTTCTGCGAACAGCCCCGCATTCTATGCGTGGGGGCTGAAGCCGACGACTGCAATCTTTCAGGTTATATACATGTATACATAAACGGCCGGACAGGAGGCATCACAATACTTTTGGGCATAAGTATAAATACAGCCTTGATAAATTCAATAAAATATTGTTTTTGCAATGGGAATACATGTCACTCAAACATATTATTCTTCGAGCACTGGGCCTCTATCAAACGTGCACCCACAAAAATTTCTTCAAAATAGTACTCGGCAGCCACTCGGCCTATGGCCGAACCCTGCGCCGCGACAGTGGTAGCATCCATCTCTGTCCAGTATGCTTTGACACGGGAAAGGGCCATCTGCGAGCCTTCTATGCACGCGGACCTCTTCATCGCATTGATGCGCGGCACCGCACCAAGGAACTGCTGCACTAAGCTGAAATAGCTGTTCGGCTTCGGCTTTTCCGGCCACAGATGATCTACGACGAACCTCATGGCGAGTCCGGACAACCTATTGAGTTCGGTCCATTCGGCTAGCTGATCAGTCAATGGAAGCGGACACTCTGGAACGTTAAACTGCGACCAGAACAACTTGTCCACTTCACGATCTGTTTGATCTCGGAAGTATTCAGCCGCATCGACCGCGCTCGCCGCCAAGTCCACATATGCGTCTGCCGAACTCCACACCCGATCCAGAGGGGCATACCGCGGATCTCCGAACTTCCTCCGCAGCATAAAGGGCTTCCTAGCCACAATATCCCCGGCTTCACGCAGCTCTTCCTTCTTTGCTCTCATAGCAGATCGGGTGTCTTTGGTCGCCATCGTGGCCTTTTCAAGGTCCGTCGCCTTCGCTTGGTTTTCTTCTTCAAGGAACTGGCAACGGTCGGCAGTGTGTTTTAACTTCACAGCCATCTTGGCCATTTTCTCTTTGCTCTCGCAATGTGCGGCCTTCTCGGCTTTCAACTCTTCGGCCGCCTTCAAAGTAGCCGCATTACTACTCCTTGCTTGTTCTTTGGCTCGGGCAAGTTCCGCCTGAAGGGTTTCCATGGTGACAACTCCATCTGCAGTTACAAAATATTAAAGATACTGGCATCACGCTGCTCTTACTATGTGACATTCACCAGAAAATATCACTTACCCTGTGCCTCGTCAAGCCTCTTGTTAACAAGCTCGATGTCGGCATCCGCCGCATCCAGTTGCCGCTTTAGTTCGGCAAACTCATGAATCCGGCTAGCCACCGGAGCTTCCATTACCTGCACATTAAAGCGGTATGGTTATTACCTGGGACTATGATCCTCTGCTTGCCGCCGTTTTCGGTGACAACCAGAGTCTCAGGGGCTACTATCTACACAGGGCACACCTAAAAATGTGCGGTACTATTACAAAGGTATATCATTTTACGTACCTCAAAGCCCGTTAGTAGACACATAAAGGCGTCATGCAACCCGCTTTTGGCGGACGAAATCCTTTCCATCACCGCACTCATTAACGTGCGGTGTTCTTCCGAGATGGTTGCTCGCTTCAACAGATCCCTCAGTGCGTCCGACCGCATACCAGACGGCGCCGGACTCCTTTGTGTGCTCTCTTCAAGAGCCGGATGCTGGGGACTTTGGGTGACTATAGGATTATCTTCTGGCCTCACCGGGTTCAGAGAGGACCTCCGTGACGACACTTCAAGGTCACCCGCTTCCTGAGCGGGGGAGTCCGGGGGAGGCGTTTTGCTCTCCATCATCTCCGGAAGAAGGTCCCCTGAAGACGAGCTCTGTTGAGAAGGGCTAAGATCCGAACTGCAAGATAAAACGCTTCGGTCATTTTTCCTCGGAAGTAAGGTAGAATATCTTTACTATTAAGTATTTTTTTGATCACTTACGGCTCGTTAGAGGGCTGATCCCCGCGAGGACTTTGTGCGGCAAAAGCACCCTCCGAGGCAGGACCCTCTGGTGGAGACTTCTTCTCCCGTTTGGAAGCCTTGGTTTCCGGATCTTCAGAGGCAGTCCTCTTCCTTCCCCGAAGCGAGAGAAGGTTAGATTCTTCCCTTTGGTTATCCTCCTTCACGGAGGCGCTCATTCCCTCGGTTGGAATCGGCAGCGATGGGGGCCCCCTTTCGCCCTCATTATTCCCCCCTTTATCTTCCTTTGAGGGCTCCGGGCAAGGTGCTAAATCGAGCATCTTTTTCAGTGCCGGATTGTCTAAACCCTCAGGAAGGGGGGCTGAACACCAAATCATCTTTGCCTTTGTTAGCCAGTCCTAGTCAAAGAGAGATTTCTCAGAATGACGTCATGATAAATGAAAGACGGTGTGTTCGGCTAGAGGGTTACTTACTTGGTCGGCGGTGCGGTTGCTGCTCAGGCCCACGTCCTCGGTAGTATCCGGACACTCTATTTGGGGTCCAAAAAATGATTTATACATTTCCTCGTGCGTCAGGCCGAGGAAATTCTGAATAGTGCACGGTCCTTCTGGGTTGAACTCCCACATGCGGAGGGGCCGACGTTTGCAAGGCTGGACTCGACGAACCAGCATGACTTGCATTACCACAACCAAACTAAAATCTCCCTCGAAGAGATCCCGCATGCGGCTCTGCAATATGGGCACATCCTTGGCTGGACCCCAGCTCACCCCCTGCTGATCCATGACATCAGTTGTGGTGGAGGGCCCGAGCGAAAGGCGGGGGAAGCTACCCACTTGGCACTTCTGGGAGCGGTGATGTAGAACCATTCCCGTTGCCATAATCCGGACACCTCTGGAAAGGAACCTTTTGGCCACGGGGCTCCTGCAATCTTGCTTATTAATGCGCCTCCGCACGCTGCGTACTGTCCCTCGACCGTCTTCGGCTTCACATCAAAGGTCTTGAGCCACAGGCCGAAGTGAGGGGTAATGCGGAGGAAGGCCTCACATATGACAATAAATGCCGAGATGTGGAGAAAGGAATCCGGGGCTAGATCGTGGAAATCAAGCCCGTAATAGAACATCAAACCCCTTACGAAGGGATCCAGAGCGAGGCCTAGTACTCGGAGGAAGTGGGACATGAACACGTCGTCTTCGTTGGGTTCAGGAGTAGGGACGATCTGCCCTCGGGCGGGCAGCCGATGTGAGACTTCGGCGGTCAGATATTTTGCCTCCCTCAACTTCTTGACGTCCTCTTCCGTGACAGAGGAGGGCATCCACCGGCCCTGGAGGCTGGATCCGAACATGATTGAAGATCCGAAGCACCTAACCTAGGCTTTGGGTGTTAGAACTCGAGGCGGGGGAAGGATTCGATTGAGCATGGGAGGAAAAAAGTAAAAGCCTTGTCCCTTTATAAAGAGGGTGAATATCAAGCATCCTCCCCGTGGCCGTTTGGGACTTGCCTAAAATCTAGGAGTCCTAGGCACGGTTGGGTTACCCACATCCGTATTGATGAGAATCCCGTAATAAGGGGAACACGATCTCTGCTTTGACAAGACGTGTCAAGAAACTGCCTCGCGTTATGTGCGGGGCTAGTTAAAGGAAACGGTTCGAATAATCACCGGGCCATGGCATAACGTCATGTTGCCAAAACAAGTCAGCAGATTAGATTTGTGGAAATATTATTCTCTCTACGGTGGTATGTGGAACTTATTTTCCAGGGTCGGACACTATCCTTGTATTCAAATTCTTCCGTGATGTATTCAGAGGAGGAACCCGCCTTGCAATGACGAAGACAATACTGCGCGCCGGACTCATCGTCATTGAAGCCTGGTTCTGGGGCTACTGAGGGAGTCCTGGATTAGGGGGTCTCCGGACAGCCGGACTATATCCTTTGGCCGGACTGTTGGACTATGAAGATACAAGATTGAAGACTTCGTCTTGTGTCCAGATGGGACTCTACTTGGCGTGGAAGGCAAGCTAGGCAGTACGGATATGGATATCTCCTCCTTTGTAACCGACCTTGTGTAACCCTAACCCTCTCCGGTGTCTATATAAACCGGAGGGTTTTAGTCCATAGGACAACATACAATCATACCATAGGCTAGCTTTTAGGGTTTAGCCTCTCCGATCTCATGGTAGATCAACTCTTGTAATACTCATATCATCAAGAATAAATCAAGCAGGACGTAGGGTTTTACCTCCATCAAGAGAGCCCGAACCTGGGTAAAACATCGTGTCCCCTGCCTCCTGTTACCATCCGCCTTAGACGCACAGTTCGGGACCCCCTACCCGAGATCCGTCGGTTTTCACACCGACAGTTACCATGTACCCGATCATGATCTGGTGAATGACGGCTAATGTGGCCCAACCCTGATCAAGGCTGACCGCCCCGTCGACCACCCTCACTGTGACCCTCCATGCACAGCCGGTGTTTGTCTTGAGATTCAACTATGGAGGGACGGCGGGGAAGTGCTTTGTGAACTCCAGAGGCATCGGTGACTCTCCAGCTTTGGGGCAAGGATGACCTTGCACAAGTGGGTTGGTCCTGACTCATGATAATGCCTGTAGTTCCTCCGCTTGGCGCTTGGCTGATCCTGCATTGGCACGTCGACCAATGGTGGCACGACCTCCTTGCCCTTCTCCAATGGTGGCACTATCTCCTTGCCCTTATCAATCTGCATTAAGAACATCACACAACTCAAAGGTCATCATTCATTCATATCGACCTAACACTCCTATATTTACCCACAATACTTACCCAGCATCACACTCAAACCCTCTTTTTTTTCACCACCTCTCTGTTTCACCACCTCTCCATCGCCATGAACTCCAACCCCAACCCTTTTCCCTAGGGCATTGGATGGAGGGCCTTCTTCCTTGGTTGCTCGCTCGATGACCGCAAGAAGTTCAAGAACACCATGGAAGTGTGCTTGAACTTCAACAACATCGAAGACATGCACAAGGAGGCTGACGCTATGATTAAGAAGGCTACGTCTGATGAGTTGAAGACACTGATTCCTGACCCAGCTAAGGGAGCAATGTCAGTGGACATCCTGTGCCGGTCCATGAAGCAGGCAGACTCCAGCGACGCTGGATAGAGGGAAAGATGGACCAAGTACAAGGAGTACAAGGCACCTCAAGACCAGCGCGCCGCGGCATATTGGACAAGAACAAGTAAGGGGAGATTGGATCTCCTTGTCGGATATCTCTGCTAGGCCTAAACTCCTCCAAATTCTTCCCATTAAACAACACAGAATATGAAATTGAGCTAACAAGATTCATAACAATGTTCACCCACCTCTGTGAAAAGCCCAGTTTCAACATCATAGCTCTCAAGTAGTCCCATTCTACCCTGTCGTAGGCCTTCATCATGCCCAATTTAAGAGCACAATGTCGATGTTTCACTGCTCTATTTTGCTTCATAAAATGCAAATATTCATATGTCGCGATGATATTATCAGTGATCAAACGCACTGGCACAAACACAGATTGTTCTGCCGAAATGATCTCGGGAAGAACTAATTTCAAACTATTTGTAATAACCTTTGAAGCTATTTTGTACACCACATTAGACAGGCTGATAGGACGAAAATGTGATAGTAGAGACGGGTTTTTAACTTCAGGGTTTAGTAGCAAAAAAGTTTAGTTTATACCTTCTGCACATTCCTGTGAACAATTCTTAGCAAATCCAAGGTAACCTCGGGTCTGCAAACCCCCCAATGCTTTTGAAAAAATTGCGCAGGGAATCCATTCGACCCGGCGCTTTCGACGGGAACATTTGATAGAGGGTTGTTTTTATCTCCTCCTCCATGTATGGTTTGTCCAATGATGTGCGCATTGCATTAGTACCTTTTGATGGGACCGCATCCAACACATCTTGCATATTCGTACAACCTTCCAAGGTATAGAGATTCCTATAGAACTGGGTTGTCAAGGCCTCCAATTCATCAACATCATCTGTTACATGACCATCAAGGTTCTTCCTCCTCCTCATTGATGACCACTGTTGTAAATATTTGGTGTTCTTGTCCCCATAGATGAGCCAGTCAACTCTAGACCACTGATATTGCATAATTTCTCCCCTCTCGTACAACTCAACGAGCCGGTCCGCCACCTTTTATCTCCAGGTGACCAGGTCCATGCCATCCTAGTACATTCTTGAACACATCGAGTTGTTGTGTGAGCTGTTTGATTTCCTTCTTAACACTACCCAAAGTGCATCGATCCTAGCTGTTTAGATGTTCACCTAAGTCCATCAGTTTCTCCTGAACTTCTACTGCCGTCATCCCCTTCGGTCTGCTGTTCCACTTGTCTTCCACGAAGGGATTCAATTTTGGATGCCTCCCCCACATTACTCCATACTTAAAGTTCTTCGGCCATCACCGGTCATCAATCTCTTCCGTTAGTTTCCGAACAATAGGTCCATGGTCTAGACAAGCGGCTATCAAGTTCTCCACTTCCGCAAGAGGGAACAAAGAGCTTGAGTCCGTGTCTGCCATTGCCAGTTTTCCAGCCGAAACCATGTATAAGTTCCCTCTGCTACCTTTTTCTCCCACGTCCACATCCTTCCTTTATAGCCCAGATCAATGAGACCACAGATATCCAAAGCATTTTTGAATCCGTCCGTTTGTCCTTCGCCTCGCAGGTTCACACCCTCATGTTCAAACTATAACATCACTTCATTAAAATCTCCTAGTGCCACCCAAGGAAGATCGGATGCACCAGCAATAGAACATAAGGTATCCCGATTCTTATATCTTTCGGTTACTTGTGCTTCTCCATAAACACAAGGGGAAACACTGCCGATGAGCACTCCAATCCATCGATTCTGCATCGACGGCTTCTAGGGTTTATAGGGTCATTTTTCGATTACATCGGGGGTGGGGATTGGGGTACAAACTTTCAAACTTTCTTGTCTAGCCACGACGACCCTAGAGTGTGTTGAGCGGCGGCGGGGAAGGGGGAAGGTAGCCATCTTCTTTTCTTTGTCATCGTCTTCATCAAGAACGATGGGTCTTGCACGGTCACCTGCCGCCGATGCCCTAGCCACCATCTGCATTCCATCGTTGTTGTCCTCCGGAAACACAAACTTCTTAGTCCAATATGCCGCGGCGCGCTGGTCTTGAGGTGCCTTGTACTCCTTGTACTTGGTCCATCTTTCCCTCTATCCAGCGTCGCCGGAGTCTGCCTGCTTCATGGACCCGCACAGGATGTCCACTGGCATTGCTCCCTTAGCTGGGTCAGGAATCAGTGTCTTCAACTCATCTGACGTAGCCTTCTTAATCATAGCGTCAGCCTCCTTGTGCATGTCTTCGATGTTGTTGAAGTTCAAGCACACTTCCATGGTGTTCTTGAACTTCTTGCGGTCATCGAGCGAGCAACCGAGGAAGAAGGCCCTCCATCCAATGCCCTAGGGAAAAGGGTTGGGGTTGGAGTTCATGGCGATGGAGAGGTGGAAGAGGAGAGGTGGTGAAAAAAAAGAGGGTTTGAGTGTGATGCTGGGTAAGTATTGTGGGTAAATATAGGAGTGTTAGGTCGACAAGAACACGAACTTCTTGTTGGCAGCGGAGGGTCTTTTAGGCCTCTTAAAAAACTATGAGTGAGTCATCTCAACTTGGGGGGATTCAAGTGGCGCCGACGGCGCCGCCTGTTAATCACCTTTTATTCACATATGATAGTCTATTGTTCTTCAAAGCAACTGGTGGAGGGACGACCGAAGTATCAAACCTATTGGATAGTTATTGCGAAGCTTTAGGTCAAAGAATAAATTCGGCAGACATCTATTTTCTGTAGTAAGGGCTGCCCGACAAATATTAAAGAGGACATCAAAAGAACTCTTAACGTGCCCAATGAGACTTTGAATGAGAAGTACCTAGGTATGCCCTCTGACATAGGTACTTCAAATTTGGGGCTTTCAAATACTTGAAGGATAGGTTGTGGAGTAAGGTGAAGGTGTGGATGGAAAAATATTATCTACAGCTGGAAAGGAGGTGCTAGTGAAATCCATTGCACAAGTCATACCGGTGTTTTATGTCATGCTTCAAATTACCAAGAGGCTTATGTGAACACCTAAACAAGCTTATTAGGCAATTTTGGCGGGGAAGCAAGGAAGGGAAAATAAAACCAACATGGGTATCATGGAAGGCTATGACTCAACCCAAGTTCATGGGTGGCCTTGGGTTCCGTGATTCTGAACTCTTCAGTTTAGCCTTGCTAGCCAGACAATCATGGAGCATTTTACAAAAAACAGATTCACTATATGTTCGATTGTTAAAGTCAATTTATTTTCCACAAGGCAACATTCTGGAAGCAGAGTTAGGCAGCCGGCCTTCCCAGGTTTGGCGTGCCATAATAGAGGGTTGAGATGTCTTGCGCCAGGGCCTTATTAAGCGCATTGGGGATGGCTCGACAACATGGATCTGGAATGAGAATTGAATCCCAAGGAATGCAACAATGCGATCGATAGCATGTATCTCGGTCTCAGCTAACCCGCCTGCAATGGTGAGTGCACTCATAGATAACACTAGTGCTACATGCAAACGGGTGGTTCTGGACCAACTTTTTGTGGAAGGACACCAATGCAATCCTAAGTATTCCATTATGCACGCGTCGGGTGGATGATTTCTAGGTGTGGAGCTTTGAGCGGAATCATATTTTCACTATCCCATCTGCGCACCGCATGTTGGTGGACATAAAGAGACGAAGAGAAGATTGG
This sequence comes from Triticum monococcum, assembly GCA_034509565.1. Lineage (NCBI taxonomy): Eukaryota > Viridiplantae > Streptophyta > Magnoliopsida > Poales > Poaceae > Triticum > Triticum monococcum. Next base: position 295,021,239 of record CM067845.1, on the reverse strand, counting down.
TTAGAAGGAAACACAGGGAGTTCGGATTATGAAGCTGAAGCGAAGCTTGGACCTCTCCTTGGTTAGTCCAGGTACCAGGAAAGATCCGAAACTTCTTACGAAGATTTCGAAGCATTCAATACCAATAGAGGATGTTCGACACACTAGAAACAAGGCGGATGTTGACAACTGCTAAATGTGATGCAAGACTCATGGCGCCACTCGCTAATAGAGTGTTCTGTCGCGTGACGCGTATGGGCATTAGTTGATGATGATGCAGCAGACTATATAGAAGCAACAAATAATCCAGATGTGAGACAGTGGCTCTTTGCGTTGATGGAAGAACTACCACATGCAGCTATGATCGAGGTTGTAGTGACCCTGTGGGTGATTTGGGCGGCTCGCCGTAAAGCAATACACGAGGGAATCCTTTAGATCCCTCACGCTACTCACGCCCGTGTAACCATTTTTATTTCAGAGCTTAACATCGTACAAGATTCAGCAAGAAAAGGGGTGCAAGCTGGAGCACATGAAATAACAAGGTCGAGAGTCACACAGACTTGGAATTCTCCTAGGCCGAGAATTGCAAAGTTGCAAGTTGATGGAGGTCTTCCGAGAGATGGAGGAAGAGGAGCTGCTACATTGTTGTGTTAGGATCATGCAGGGCATTACCTAGGCTCCTCAGGAGTGGTTTTTGGTCATATTACGGATCCAGCGACACTAGAGTTGCTTGCATGACGTGAAGAAACGGCACAGTTATCAGGGAGATTAATGAAAGATCAAATGAGTTCACAACCTATGATTTTATTCTTGAGGGCCGAAGTTTGAATTTTGATGCTCATAACTTGGCAAAATTTTCTTCTTCTTTAGTAGTTGGTCGCCATTTGTGGTTGGGGGCTCCCCGTAACCGATTTGTAATGGCTTTGAACTGTACTCCTAGTTAATAAAGTGGGATTTTCTGCTACAAAATGTGTATTTGCTCTGTTTTTCTTTTTCTATATAGGTATTCTTGAGATATTGTGTGAGTGTTAATATATACACGCAAGTATTATAGAATATGTCTACAAATTACAATAGTGTGAAAATTGCTTGGTACAAGTGCCTCAAGGTGCTCATAGAGGTAGGTAGGATGTGCGGATGCGCTCACGGATATGAGTATATATGTATTTGTAAGCATCTGCGATTATACCGTGCGACCTCTACACAATTACTTCAGCGACCTCTATACAATTACTTCAGTACATGTGCATACATAATGCATTGAGAGTGGGGAGAGGTGGAATGCTAATTAATAAATACTCCCTCCGTTCCAAATTACTCGTCGTGGTTTTAATACAGTGTAGTTAATTCAGCAGCACTTCTACGGTACCATAGATACGGTAGTGTACGCGATGACAGTATCTACATGCGAGACCTGCCGGCTGGGAGCATATGCACGCACCATCACTCCTTCCCGATGCCTAGTTGTACTAAACGTGATGTCAAGTGCAAGTACTCCTCACCCCGCACATGATTGGTGTCGCCGCGTGCACGAATTCTTTCATTCTGTAGCTGGTTATTGAAAAAAACGACTCACCCAAATTATACAATCATTCACCTGACCCTAAAGTCACTCCTAATCTAGAATTCCAGATAACCAAAGGGGAAAGTTTGTTCTTTTTTTCTTTTTCTTTTTTTCGTTTCCTTATGTTTTCTCTTCGGCTTTCTTATTTCTTCATCAGTTTTCTTTGTTTTATCCTGGTTTTGACTTCTTCTTTTTCTTTTTTCTGCGGTTTTCTTTTGTTCATCTCTTCGTTTTTATTGGGTTTTTTCTTTTCTTTATTATTTTCCTTATTTTCTTTGGTTTTTATTTTTTTTATTTTTCATCAGTTTTCTATGTTTTTCTTTGATTATGTTTTTTTGGTTTTTCTTGTTTCCTCATGGGTTTTCACGGTTTTCTTTGGATTTTCCGTTTTTCTTTGTTTTACGTGCTTTCTTTGCTTCTTTCTTCTGTTTCACCACTTTTTTGTATTTTACCCTTTTCTTTAACACATATCTATATTTTATGCACATTTTTACATTTTACTCTGCATCAGGAACATTTTTTATATATGTTTAACATTTCGTATTACATGACTAACAAAGTAAAAAAATGTTTGATGACTACTTTTTCTCATACAAATTGTACATTTTTGGTATATATCAGGAACATTTTTAATACATGTTTAACAATTTTCAAATATATGATTAACATTCTTTTATACACGATCAACATTATTTCATATTTATTAGTACACACCGTACATTATTCATATACACTATGAACATTTTTTTGCACATTTATTATTTTTGAAATAGACAATTTTTTTAATTTTTTTTTGTTTTTGATGACTAGATTTAGCATATATGATGTACATTTTTTATAGTTATCAGAAACATGTTTTTATACAAACCTAACATTTTTAAAGGATGATTACCATTTTGTTTTCAAATTTCTGTGTTTGATGACTACTTTAAGCGTATAAGATGTACATTTGTGATATATATCAGAAACATGTTTTTATACATGCTTAAAATTAGAAAATATATGATTGACATTTTTTTGATACATGATGAACATTTTTTGAAATGATTGATTACCATTTTTTAAATACATTGTCAGCTTTTTTCATACACACTGTATAGATTTTGTATAGATCTTCCGTATACATGAGAAATATATTTTTCCTACAAACATTCAACATTTTTCAAATGCTAGATTAATATTTTTTTAATGTTTTATGTAGAGTGTTTGGAAATATAAACAAAAGTAAAAAAACATGAAAAAATTAGCAAACAAAAATGAGGCTGTGGCATCCCGCGAGCTGGGCCGACCAAGTCTCACGGTTTGTCAGGCGACGCTGCCCTACATCTCGCGTCAAGCGAGACATAGGTGTTTCGACGAACTGGTGCTACTAGTAAGCGGCACGTGCCATGCACGTATATGAGATAGTTATAAACACATATAGTAAATGGTGTAGTTTTAAGTATCATCATTTTAACTATCATGGATAGTCACGCAACTCGTCAATTAGTTAAGGACTGGCTTAACCAGCAAAGTTCGTGACAATTGCGAACGATTTGCTTAGCAGTTATGTTGGCCGATAATTGCAAGTTTAGTTAGCAAATATGGCAAATCCGACTCAATTTAGTTTTTTTTACCAGGATTTGTTGTCCTCACAAACAAAATTTACCATCCCCGAGACAATGCGAATTGCCATAAAGACGTTCGATTTAACATCCGCTTCCAACAAACTTCGATTGAATAGCATCATGATTATTTAACCATTGATTATAAAGGTGGTAGAAGTCATGCAATCTTTTTCGGACTGGTGGTGGTCTTTCCATATGTTAGTACTTTGAACTACACAAATAACTTCTAATAAAAATGGTTGTGTGCATTATGATGATGCACACCATGTGTCTTCCCCTTTCAGAAAATAGTTATAAACGTATAATCAATTCGATAGTGTATGCGTATAATATTGATTTTACACAATTTAGAATACCATGAAGAGAAAACGCTTCATCCTCAATCGTTTACCTTAATAAATTTTAATGCGTTATGAATTGAGCAATTGAAAAGGCATCATGTTGCAACTTATTCATCATTACAAATAAAATAATTATTAAAACACTAATTATATCTCTTTGGTTGATCAAAATTTCCAGACTTTACTGATAGAGACAAACAAACAAAAACAAGAGTGATAATATTTGTAAAACAAATGTATAAGAGAAAGTAAAAGATAGTATTTAGCTGTAACACATGTTGCAATTTTATTTTGTTTGCCATTTTTTTAATTGGTTAAATTGCTTCCACAAGTAGAAAGTCATTTCCAGCATCTGTGCCTATGGCGTATGCCCAGGCTGCTCCACTGTATGCCTTTTCTCATGTTCATCATAATACCTACTTGGTAGCCTGCTAGTTGCTATAGTACTTTACGTAGTCTGCTAGAAATTTCTAGATAGTGATGGGAGCATCACGTGTGCATCCTGCAATTTTTATGTGAGTGTGGCGTGCTGACAACACAGGAAAGGAGCGCGCGCGAATCCCTTCAATGTGAACCGTCAGATTGACATATCTTTACCGTAGGCGCCTCGTCGTTGACGGGAACGTCTCCTCCCACTGAAAGCGCATCGCCGAAAATCCTAAAATAAATTCAGAATTAATGCGAGCACCAGGATTTGAACCCTGATAGATTGGGGATAGCACTGTCCACCTAACCAACTCAACCACCGGTTGATTCGCGTCAGATTGACATATCTAATGGTTCATATGCAGCCACGTAGTCATGTAGAGCAGCCATTAAATCTAAGCCGTCCGATTGTGAAGATCCAACGGTTCATATGACGTGCTACTGGTACACTATTAAGGACAGTAGAACCGCACCTAAAGCGAGCTCTCTCACGCCCTCTGTGATTTTGGCCGTCGGATTTCGTGTTGAACGGTATCTGGCCGTCAGATCTAGGTTTGAGCACCGATTTTACCGCACTGGGCTGGCTGTCCTAATAGGCTGTTGTTCTGGGGACTTTTTTGGAGGCCTGTCGTTGAGTGGGCTTATTGGCCTATTTATCTCTACTACACAGCGATCTGTGGATCCATCCGACGCGCGGGTGGGGAGCCAGGCGACGCTAGATCCGCAGCGGGAGGGGATGAAGCCGACGCGACGCTCGCGTGACCGCGGTCGACGGGATCCAGCGGACGCGAGCCAGGCGACGCGCGCGAGGGAACTGACAGAGGATCCGGTCGACGCAAGCCGAGCGAGGGATCCAGCGCTCGAGGGATCCAACAACGCTTGCCTGCCTGAGTGCCTGACCACTTGCAGGCGCACCAGGACAATCCCCTCGAGGAGATAGGAGTACCCGGTCTTGCCTTGATCTGATTTCGTTGGCCTGTAGTCAACTTTCTAGCCCAACGATAGATTTTTGCTATTACATGGTTGGTGTTCATATTGTTAGCTTCTGCCTCGGTTCGTTGTTGAGTTTAGAAATATGGCTTTCGTTCGAATGTTCTTCTGATTGTATGTCTTTCATGCAGGTAGCAGAGGCCCAGCCACTATTTCCTTCGATTGCAGCATCTCTGTACGTACGAGGTTCATCCATGGCTCCTAGATAGATTAGCATCTTTCATGGTGATTCATTGTGCCCCTTCCTTTCATGTATGCATGGAGTACATCTATGCCCTTCTCCCATATTTTGTTGTTTCTGGCCCAATATATTACAGCTTAATACTAAACGAGAAACTGTGTTGGTTCGCTACACAGAGACTATTCCAGGAACAAAACCATTTATCTCTACTACACAGCGATCTGTGGATCCATCCGACGCGCGGGTGGGGAGCCAGGCGACGCTAGATCCGCAGCGGGAGGGGATGAAGCCGACGCGACGCTCGCGTGACGGGCGGTCGACGGGATCCAGCGGGCGCGAGCCAGGCGACGCGCGCGAGGGAACCGACAGAGGATCCAGTCGACGCAAGCCGAGCGAGGGATCCAGCGCTCGAGGGATCCAACAACACTTGCCTGCCTGAGTGCCTGACCACTTGCAGGCGCACCAGGACAATACCCTCGAGGAGATAGGAGTACCCGGTCTTGCCTTGATCTGATTTCGTTGGCCTGTAGTCAACTTTCTAGCCCAATGATAGATTTTTTCTATTACATGATTGGTGTTCATATTGTTAGCTTCTGCCTCGGTTCGTTGTTGAGTTCAGAAATATGGCTTTCGTTCGAATGTTCTTCTGATTGTATGTCTTTCATGCAGGTAGCAGAGGTCCAGCCACTATTTCCTTCGATTGCAGCATCTCTGTACGTACGAGGTTCATCCATGGCTCCTAGATAGATTAGCATCTTTCATGATGATTCATTGTGCCCCTTCCTTTCATGTATGCATCGAGTACATCTATGCCCTTCTCCCATATTTTGTTGTTTCTGGCCCAATATATTACAGCTTAATACTAAACGAGAAACTGTGTTGGTTCGCTACACAGAGACTATTCCAGCAACAAAACCAGGGGAAAAATATAGGAGTATAGATAAGCGCTAAAGAGGAACTGGTGTGGGGCAAGGGAAGATCTTATTTGACGCTTCAGGCACCTGTTATTGTGGAGCCACTAGTTAGCGAGCGCTTCTTCGGGACCCTCGCAACGATCCGCACCACTTTGACGCATTCTCAGCCATTCGTCACGTGTCGCGCTCTGGGCGCTTCCTTCGAATTTTATTTTTATATTTTTTCACACACGTTTTTGGCTATTTAAATGGTTTTCTTTTCGGTTTTTTCGATGTTTTGGTTTTCCACCGGTCTTCCTTAGCTTTTCGACAAAAAAAATTCGCAAAATTTTTTACGTGAAAAAACGCATTTTTTCCCTTTCTCGAGAGTCATGGTTTTTTCTTTCGTGAGAGGCACGGTTTTGCTTTCGCGAGAGTCACGGCCGTGCCTCTCGAAAACGAAAAAAAACGCGTTTTCTATTTTTTTTTCCTTTCGCGAGAGTCATGGTTTTGCTTCCGCAAGAGGCACGGTTGTGCTTTCGCGAGAGTCACGGTCTTGTCTTTCGAAATCGAAAAAAACATGTTTTCTATTTTTTCGTGAGAGTCACGGTTTTGCTTCTGCGAGAGGCACGATTGTGCTTTAACGAGAGTCATGACCGTGCCTTTCGGAAACGGAAAAAAACATGTTTTCTGTCTTTTTTCTTTCGTGAGAGTCACGGTTTTGCTCCCGGTAGAGGCACAGATGTGCTTTCGCGGGAGTCACAGCCGTGCCTCCTCGGAAACGAAAAAAAATGTATTTTTTTTCTTTTTTTCATTTCACAAGAGTTACGGTTTTGCTTCCTCGAGAGGCACGATGATGATTTCGTGAGAGGCACGGGCGTGCCTCTTTCGGAGAGGGAAAAACCCGTGCTTCCGGTTTGGTTTTTTCGTTCAGAATTTTTCGGCCGGTTTTTCGTGAAAAAAGTTCGTCCAAACCTATCAACATGGGATTTAGTATTGAAGATCTCGACGCGAGGAATCCGAGGTTGCACAGTTTGAGAGATAAAATGTTTATTGATAAAATGTTTTGAATAAACGGATCTATGAAAAAAGGGAAAACTCTCAGGTTGCGAAAAGTGGCTCGCTGCATGTGCGTCACTTGTCGCAACCTGGGGAATTGGAGTGATATTTACAATGAGTACTCCTCAATTAGTGATTTCGCTGTTATTGTGCATTTTGCAAACTGGCGCTTGAAGCGTTGTAAGCTAGGCTGGCCCGTTATGTATTTTCTTTATGTTTTATGTTTTTGTCTTTACTTAAATGGTGGAGTATTTTTTTGAAATAATGGACTTCTTCAACTTTGTGAACTTTTCACAGAATCAATGAACCATGTTTAAAATCAATGATTTTTACAGAAAGTTATAAGAAATAGAAGACTTTTAAAAAAATCTATGAATGTTTTTTCAAAATTGATGATTTCTTTTTCAATTTTAGCATTCTTTTTTGCCGAAATTGGTAAAAAATCAACATTTTTTAACCTTTTCTAAAATTGAAGAACTTTTTGTCAAATTAAATGATTTTAAAAAAATTGATGAACCTTTTCAAATTGGATGATTTTTTTTTGAAATTTGATGAGCTTGTTTTCATATTGATGATTTTTTTCAAGTTAACAATTTTTTTCAAAATCCGTGAACTTGCAATCATGAACTATTTTTGTTTTTTTAATGATATTCATGAGTTTTCTCTCAAATGTGAACGTGTACGTGGACCGGCCCGCCAACGCCGGCGTTTTGACACGAGGGAGCTTCCCTGGTGCCTGAAGCGCCGAATAGGAGCTCCCTACATCAAGCAGGGATGGCAAATGTATAGAATCTCTACTTCTAACTAGTATAACGCCCGTGCGTTGCCACGGGCTCTTCAAAATTTATAATCAGTATCTTTCATTTATCATCCCCTCATATTGGGTGATTATGGGATGCTCTAATTAGAAACACAACAATCAAATATTAGGAAATTTCACCGAACGAACAACAACGAATAATACGATATCTATCAAACGATCTAAGCTAGCCGCTCTTTGTAGAAACCAATAAAAGTAGGCATGTGACTCAGATTTGTTCTTTGGTGTGCATGCGTTTCTTGCTGCCCACCAGCTCTTGTCTACAACTCGCCTATCTCTGTACCAACTCTTGGTTTACAACTCGCCTATCTCCATGCTCGAGACGACCAAGCTCGATGCGCAAGCCGCATACGTCTGCTAGAGCTATATCCAGGCCCTATGATTTTTGGATCACTGGCACTATGGGTGCCAGGACCGGAGTCGCCCTCATCCACCAAGTGGATCAAGGAGGCCCACCACCTAGACTCTACATCGCAACATTTTGTGTTTTCCTATAAAAAGTAAAGAACCTTCTCTAATAAACGTAAATATAACCTTTTGGTTTTATAGTCTCAACTTTCCTACACTCCAATACCAGAAGAATTTCTTGGTTTTATTTAATGACCTTCTTGAATGCCATTCACTTAGAAAGGTAGTAATACAATTTGTGATATTAGGGTAAATTATTAGTCATATTAAAGTGCAAAAGGCCCTATAGGAGTCAAAGCATGACTTTTATGGTTATACTGTAATTTGCAAGATCTGAGATTTATGCAAGTGTACAGTTAGAGAAGAGCCAATTAAATAGATTTTCACATTCAGAATAGTACGATTAGCAGTAGCACTTCAATTTTTTCATGTTTGATCAGCTTGCTAGGTGGTTATCACTAAGCATGTTGGAACGATGAGCATAACCTAACTTAGTTCAGTACGTGTTGCTGCAAATTAGTTCAGTACGTACGAAGCTGTTGCTAATTTCAATGCCTGGCTGTTGCAAGTTTCTAATGAAAAAGTATTTCAGATCAAAGGTCAGGGAATATACACTTTTGTTATCATGGTTGTTTCCTTATAGTGAACAACTTTGATCACCACTTCAGCAGCTACTATCTATAAGAAGACATTAGCTAAGTAGATACAGGCAAAGAAAGCATGTAGGCAAAACCAGAATTAAAAACATCCTTCTCAATGGAGCTCATGCAGTTCGGAAGACCCTAATGATCGATGAGGGACCCCTCCGATGGTAGCATGGCGTGACAATTGCCGTCAATGACGACACCCAACGTACCTTGCACAATCCATCGATCCAGTTTGGAACAATCAAGCACATACCTTGCATAGTGATGTCGATCTGAAGCAGAGGTGGGAAGGTAAAGGCTCACGTGAGGTGGAATGAGACGTTGATATAGACGTGCACGCATGAGAATAAGGCGGTGCCCGGGATGGATCTTCATCGGAGGCGGCCGGATCCGCTGGGGAGGAGGTCGCTGTAGTACCTGCCATCTGTGCGATGGATCACGGGGCTGGCAGGCGGGGGGGGGGGGGGGGATAGGAGGGAGCGGGTGGGCTAGAGCGCAGATGGCGGGTGCCCCCGACGACGGCTGGGAAGGATGGTGGAGGAGGTGGATGAGGATGGCGGCGGCGGCGTCTGCGGTTGCGCCTCGTCCGCAGCCGTGCTGGTGGTGGTCGATGCGAGAGCCGGATGGCGTCGGCCAGAATCAGGCAAGGGCGACAAAGATTTAGAGGAGAGAGAGAATGGAGGCGATGAGCGATGAGAGAAAGGCCACCGGCGATTGGGGTGGCCTCAGATCCGCCCTCCGTGGCCGCCTATTTCATGGGACGAACACCCGTGCTCACCGTCGGGCTCGCCTTCGGCCGCTGCCTCGCCGACATTCACGACGTAGAGCCCCTTCCTCCGATCCCATTTGCCAGGGAGGCAGCGTCATCCTTCATCGCAGAGAACGAGTCCACATTGAGATCCCAACCAGATCGTGATTGCGCCTCCCCAAACCGCAGCGGCACATCCCACTCCATCAACGACCAACCTATATGAGGCGGAGGGTCAGTGTAGGACGCGAGCGCTGTCACCATGGACGTGTGGGACGCCGTAGGTGGGAAGGAGGCGGCGACGACGTCTGTGTCAGGAAGATCGCACGACGGTGGCGGCGTTTACTCGAGGGGATCGAGAGGAGTTGCGTTTGGTGCCGGGTGGGTTCTTTGTTGCGTGCGTGGGGCTGGAGATTGTGATAGGTGATCAGGTGAGGGCGTGCCATACCTGGATCGATAGCCTTACCATACCTGGTGGTAATTTAAATTTATTACCATATTCGATATTTCCCGAGTTATGGCCTTACCATACCTGGATTGATAGCCTTTGGGGTAATTTAAATTTATTACCATATAATTACCATATTCAAAATTTCCTGAGTTATGACCTTACCATACCTGAATTGATTTATTACTATACGTGGATTAATTATGATTGATTACCATAAATACGTTGGTGCGTGCGTGGGGCTGGAGATTGTGATAGGTGATCAGGTGAGGGCGTGCCATACCTAGATCGATAGCCTTACCATACCTGGTGGTAATTTAAATTTATCACCATATTCGATATTTCCCAAGTTATGGCCTTACCATACCTGGATTGATAGACTTTGGGGTAATTTAAATTTATTACAATATAATTACCATATTTAAAATTTCCCGAGTTATGACCTTACCATACCTGGATTGATTTATTACTATACGTGCATTAATTATGATTGATTACCATAAATACGTTGGTGCGTGCGTGGGGCTGGAGATTGTGATAGGTGATCAGGTGAGGGCGTGCCATACCTGGATCGATAGCCTTACCATACCTGGTGGTAATTTAAATTTATTATCATATTCGATATTTCCCGAGTTATGGCCTTACCATACCTGGATTGATAGCCTTTGGGGTAATTTAAATTTATTACCATATAATTACCATATTCAAAATTTCCTGAGTTATGACCTTACCATACCTGGATTGATTTATTACTATACGTGGATTAATTATCATTGATTACCATAAATACGTTGGGTATTGCCAGTCAGACGAGAAAAGAGAAAAACCGGTGGGAGGTGGGACGAAGAAAAACCGGTTGAAAATAAACCGGTGGGAGGTGGGACGAAGAAAAACCGGTTAAAAGTAGGGGGGGACTATTCAGCCAATTCGTCCATTAGGAATAGAGATGAAGCAGTTGGTAGCCTCGTACGGTTTATTTTCGTCTTCCTCCCATTTTTTCTGGGTTTTTTTCGTCCTCCCTCCCACCTCCCAATTTCGTTTGTTTATTTCGTCGGTTTTTACTCGCCCCCCTCCCACCTCCTAATTTCGTTCGGTTTTATTCGTCCCACCTCCCACCACCCCCTCGTACTGGTTCTTTTTCTCTCCACTCTTTCCTTGCAAACCAATAATTTCCTAACATACAAAAGATCACGAATATATCTTTCCTTACCGGAATCAATCGCTTCCTACATCAGTGCATTTCTTTATTAAGAAAACTAACACGTAAATCTTAACGCATTGTAAACAAATCCCGTTATGGACATAATTAATTTATTATGAAATCTATATGTGGCCGCATTGGTTCTTTTTCTCTCCACTCTTTCCTTGCAAACCACTAATTTCCTAACATACAAAAGATCACGAATCTATCTTTCCTTACCCGAATCAATCGAACCCTACATCAGTGCATTTCTTTATTAAGAAAACTAACACGTAAATCTTAACGTATTGTAAACAAATCCCGTTATGAACCTAATTAATTTATTATGGAATCTGTATGTGGTCGCATCTCTCCCCTCGTGAAAAAATCGCATCCATCTCCTGTTAAAAAGGAAAAGAGAACATAAACGATCAATCCCACACCCTGCATCTCAGTAGCAAAAAATCGCCCCCGCCTTTGCTACTGCGCCTCGCCGTGTGCCCGTCTCTACCCATGCCTCGCCTGCATGGTTGGCCGCCGCCGTCTCCACCGCCACGTACAAGAAAACGGTGGGCAGAACCATCCATTCAAATCGCACACCCCCACCCTCCTCCGCAATCCCTAGCCCCGCATCACCCTATCGCTTTCTCGCCTCTCTTTCCCCTCGATGTAGATGGTGCCGAGCGGCGGCCTCGAGCACCGGCAACGCCGCCCTCTCTATCTTCGCTGTGTCGAGAGATGGGCCGAGGCTATCGTCGGTTCGCCGCCCACGATTAGGCCGCATCCGGTTGTCGCACACCACCGGCTCCACCTAACGTGCCCGACCCTCTCCGCTTTCGACCTTCCGGCGACTACATCCCTCTACGCCTCCATCCATCATCCACAAGGCCACTCCCTGCACCCACCTTCCTAAATCTCCATACCGGGGGACAATCACCGAAGATTCAAGTTGGCCTAATATCAATTTTCTTACGTGCTTTCTTTATCAGTTGGTGATGGGAATGGGTTCCAATTTCTCTATCTGACTGTGGATTCGCAGGCAAGAAGCGCTTCTACATGCATCCTCCTGTCGGTTTCTAAAGTACCAAGGTAAATGGTTGATACTGCGTTTGTCTAGGGTGATATATGTTGGCTCTGTTCCGGTTCATCCGAGCAGTTCAGTGACTAATTTACTCATAATTTAATTATATTAATTAAATGAGTCGGGTGTATCGTCGTGCATTTATCTTGCCAGTAATGTTCTGTGATGCTCTGATGCACTTTGGGAATTGTTTATCTTGTCTTCAGTGCAGAACATTTGTTTATTAATGCATTAGAAAAATCCTTGTTACTACCTTGACACCTGTTTTATAATCCATATTGTTATGCACTAGCGCGTGTGCGTGTGAAATAGATGAATTATGGTCCCGTACCCAATAAGATGAATATGTGTGTGTGTTAGAGAGAGAGAGGGAGGGAGAGGGGAGAGAGAGTGAGGAGGAGGGAGGAAGAGTGTGTGTGTGAGAATTTGATGGTAAAAAAGATCGTCAATATCACTTGATATGTATGAGAATATTAAATATAATATTAACATAATTGATATTGAGCTTTTAAAGTTAATGTAGCCCCGTTGCAACGCACAGATGTTCTTCTAGTAAAAGCTAAAATTTGGATTGAGAAGAAAAACAAGTCAGCCGCTACGTGGGTTGGCACAACTCGAAGAGTCTTCTATGAATTCTCGGTTATATGATGCACGGGGCGTCATATAGAATTGGCCGTCCACACATCCTGTGAAGATATTCTAAAAAACAAACAATGCGTGAAGCGATAAATAGTGAAATCACTAGTTAAAGGATACCCTTTGCAAACATCTCTCCTAGCTCCTTACGGCCTGACAAGTGGCAATTTAGGAGTTTTTCCTTTCTTTGTAGATTCGTTTATCAAAGTGTTTTTATTTTCTAAACCGTGCGTCTAAATTCCAAACCGTTTTTACTATCGATTTCGTCACGTCGAGATCTTCAAAACTAGATCTCATGTTAATTGATTTCAACGAACTTTTTATTGCAAAACATCCCGAAAAAACTGTAACCGAAAACACAATTTTCTATTTCTTTTTTTTTCTTCCGAGAAGTACAACTATGCTTCTTCCGGAAATAAATTTGTGCCTTCACAAGAAGCAAATATGTGTTCTCGTGAAAGGAAAAAAATGTGTGATTTCCTTTTTTGAGAGACACAAGCGAAAGCAAACCTGTGCCTCTCATGGAAGGAGAAAGAATACGTTTTTCTTTTCTTTTTTGATTGGCACTGATGTGTTTCTCATAGTAGCAAATCTATGCCTTTACGAGAAGCAAACATGTGCCTTCCGTGAAAAAAAAATGTTTTCCCCCTTCTTGAGAGGCACAAGCTAAAGCAAACTTGTGGCTCTTATGAAAAGAGAAAGAATATGTTTTTCCCTTTTTAATTGGCATAGATGTGCTTTCCGTGAAAGCAAATCTATGCCTCACGAGAAGCAATGTACCTCTCATGAAAATACGTGTTTTTTTTTTACTTTTCCCGAGGGGTAAGCGAATCTGTGCCTATGTGGGAGCATAAAAAATACAATTTTTTTTTCCTTATCGAGAGGCCCAACTACGCTTCTTGTGGAAGCAAATCTATGCTTTTATGGGAAGCAAATCTATGCTTCTGTGGAAGAAAAAAACATGTTATTTTTCTTTTTCCAACAGACATAGTTCTGCCTCTCACAGAAGCAAGCATGTGCCTCTCATGAAAGAAAAAAAACTGAATCTTTTTACTTTCTGAAAGACACGGCTATGCTTCTTGCGGAAGCAAATCTATGCTTTTTGTGGAAGAAAAAAAATAGAAAACATGGCATCTTTATTTTTCCAATAGACATAGTTGTGCCTCTCGCACAAGCAAACTTGTCCCTCTCGTGGAAGCAAAAAAAACCAATTTTTTTTTCACTTTCTGAGAAATGCAGTTGTGCTTCTCGCGAAAACAAATATGTTTCTTTAAGAGAAGCAAATCCGCGTCTCTCGTAGAAGCAAAAGACGTGTTTTTCAGGAAAAAAAATCAAAATTCTTTAAACTCTCAGGAAAACCTGGCGAAAATCAAAAGGCGAAAAAAAACCAGAATTTTTTTATCTAAATCCTGAAATGCGTAAATTTGTTCTAAGCCCATCAAAAGTGACCCTTGAGGGCTCCGCAAAGGGTATTTGCTATCTTTTTTTAGGGTGAAGGATAGTTGCTCTCGATAAACTGGGAATGCCCCACGAAACGGGGTCGGGTTCTATCGCAGCAGGCGGGCCTGACAAGCCGATCTGCATCGACATAGGCCCACTCGTGAGAAATGGTGACGTCACCCCGCCGTGTCCGGGTTTGCCAAGCAGGTCGGCACGCAGTTGGAGCACGAGGATCAGGTGTAAATAGAGGAGTGTTTAGAAAAAAAAAGAAGGTGCCAATAGAGGAGGCCCTCTCTCCTGCTGCGATAATTATTACCGCCACTACTTTGGCTTACCATCTACATCACTTGCTTGCTACTCTCTCCGTCTCATAATGCAAGACGTTTTTTAATGCTACATTAGTATTAAAAAACGTCTTATATTACGTGACGAAGGTGTAGTAATCTACTTCTACCTGTTTTAGTTGTGCATGATATCATATCACGCACTCCATCATGCGGCACGCATGCCGGCCAGTGAAAGGGAGGAAAAAAGGGCTGGCTTGGTTCGTGTCGTGTCTACAGTTACTGGTTGGCATGCATGAACAGAGGTAGTACAATAGGTACAGTATATACGCATAGTCGCGTACCGCCAGAAAACCCACAGCAAATGGTGGATGAACAGTATCGCATCGAAGCTCTCGTCCCTATGCACGATGCGTGATGTGAGTTCAGGACAACCCCACCGCGCGATTTCATGGTGCGTCTGTTTGGAGTAAAACAAACGAATAACGTGGCTCAACGTGTGGTCCCCAAATGGACAAATGTTTGGATTCCGTTCGTTTTCAACTCATCCCGACTCAGATATACGCTGAGTTTGGGGTGAAACGGACATCGCGTGGACGGGCTCGCCGCACGCCCTTGTCCTTCCGTGACACGCCTGTCGGGGACACTAGCAGTCCCTTCGCTTCCAACGTCTACACCCCTCTTCCCATCCCGCCCTGCCGCCGGCGCCGCCGCTATTCTCCGGCCGCCTCCTCGCCGCGCAGCCGCCGACCGTCCATACCAAACCATGTCCCAACACGTCCGCCACCACGCCCGCGCTTTCGCCGTAGTTTTGGCCGTCAATCGGAGGAGGTTTGGCCGTCGCCGTCATTGCCGGACGGCAGAGGGGATACGACCGCCGACGACATAGCAGCTTCCGACGAGAGCTCCAGAGTGGCTAGTAGCCGGCCGGCAACCACCCCTGTTGCGTCAAGGTGATCGTCGCGGCCTCTTCGCCACCACGACCGCAAGGTGTTCGACACTTTGCCCACAAAGGTATGTACAATGGAGATGAGTTTTTCTTCCACCATTTCATTTGTTCATCGGACGATTCGTCGTCGGATGATGAAGATCTTGTGGTGGCTGCACTGGTCGTTCACGACCACATTCAACGGCAGCTACCTTGGTACAGGGGGTCGGTCCCTGGCCGTGCTCCCAACCTAAACCGCAACAGGGAGAGAGGCCACGCCATGCTCTATGCCGATTACTTTTCCAACACCTCGCTCTTCAAGCCGGATAAATTCCGTCGCCGTTTTCGAATGGTAAGGCATATGTTCAACTGTATCCGAGAGGGAGTGGTTGCTCATGACCCATACTTCGAGTGCAAGACAGATGCCCTAGGCAACCTTGGATTCTCCTCTTACCAGAAATGCACCGCGGCCATCCGCATGCTTGCATATAGAATTCCAGGCGATCTAGTGGATGAGTATGTGCGTATGAGTGAGACAACATGTCTGATGTCAATGTACAAGTTCTGTCAGGCTGTGATCGAGGTGTTTGGCCCTTAGTATTTGAGGCAGCCAACTGCCGCTGATACAGAGAAATTGTTGGCAACCAACGCGGCTAGAGGCTTTCCAGGCATGCTTGGCAGCATAGATTGTATGCACCGGGAGTGAAAGAACTGTCCATTTGCTCGGCAGGGCCAGTAGGGGCATGTGAAGGCGTGCACTGTCATATTAGAAGCGGTGGCTTCGTAGGATCTTTGGATATGACATTCTTTCTTCGGCATGGCAGATTCTCACAATGATATCAACGTGCTGCAGCGTTCTCCAGTCTTCGCAAGGCTTGCAGAAGGCCACTCCCCACCTGTCAACTTAGAGATCAACGGCCACCAGTACAACAAGGGATACTATCTAGCTGATGGTATCCTCAATGGTCAACTTTTGTGAAGACAATCTCGAAACCCCAAGCCGAGAAGAGAAAGAGATTTGCCCAAATGCAAGAGAGTGCTAGGAAGGATGTGGAACGTGTGCTTTTGGTGTGCTTCAGTACCGGTGGGGTATCGTTCGAAACCTTGCACTGTCATGGGATGAAAGGAAGCTTAGAGAGGTGATGACTGCTTGTGTGATCATGCACAACATGATCGTCGAGGATGAGCGTGATGAGAGTATCTTCGACCAAGGATTTGATTATCAAGGTGAAAATATTGAGCCCCTGCACCAAGACCCGACCACATTTGAACATTTTGTCCAATTCCACCATGAGACACGTGATTGGCACACTCATTTGAATCTTCAAAATGACTTGGTTGAGCACGTGTGGGATCACATTGGCAACCAATAGATGTATTGGTTCATTTTATGTTCAGTCAAGACAATTTCGATTTGGTTGTAAAACTATTTTATTAGAGACAATTTCAATTGGGTTGTAAAACTATTTTAATTTTCAGACAAATATTTGGACGTGCAAACTAGTTTTGATGAAAATAAGGGCATTTTTGGCCATGACAGACAGGATGGGGTAAACGGATGCGGCCGCACGCTGGGCACACGGCCATCGCATCCTAGGACACGCCCGGACACGACCCCATTGCCCTACCCAAACGGACAAAATTTGGACAAAACGAACGTCCGTTTGGGGTCGCGCGGTGGAGTTGGCCTCAGTAGCTACTGTTTGATTGACCGGGCAGCCAGCCGAGAAACTTCGGGGCTGTTTGGTTTTAGGACTAGCATTGCCACACTTTGCCACACATTTTTGCCAAACTTGACTAAGGTTAGTTCATCAAAATGAGAGCCACAAGTTGGCAAGCCTAAGGGAATCTTGCCACACTTTTTGTGTGTATGCCATGTGGGGTTCAAGTGTGGCCTGCCTAAGGTGTGGCTTGAACCAAACACTCACCTAAGTTGGTCAAACTTTCCTAACCTCAGGTGTGGCAATCTTTGGCAAAGTTAGTCATAAACCAATTCATGTCTTCCTCGCTCCTGCCGCATAGGCTCAGGACCTCAAAGCAGCAGAAGGGGACCCTGCGCTCCACGCGTGACGCGTGGGCACCGGCGGGACCAGGCATGGCTCAGGGGGTGCATTGGGCGGGCCTGCCACTGCCAGCGACCAAAGAAAGCTTGTGCCGAACTGTTGGGGTTGGGAAGGAAGACGCCATGATAGAGAAGGGCAATCGATGACCATTTCTCATCGTGCCGCTGCTGTTGCGGCTGCCGCTGCGTGCAGCGTGCACTGTGCGCGCCCGCTCTACGCTACGCTTGGCCTCTCTCGATAGCTTGCATTGTGCTCTGGCTTCGTTAGGCCATCTCCAACGCGTGAACATGAACGCATTTGGTGTGTCCATGTCAGTTTGGGTCGAGACGGAAAATATGACAGCATGGCCTCAGGCGCAAAATCTTCCGTTTCGTGTTTGTTTGGACCCATTTCTGACTTAAATTTAGACCGGATTTGTGACACGGAATGGATGCGTGTGTCTTCTCGGTGTTCGTTCTCTGGTCCGCATGCCACCGCCCACCGGCCCCATTTAATCCAAACACATGGAAGGGGCCCCATGTCAGCCACCATGCCAAATGCCATCCTCTCCTGGGTCCTTTTTAATGCCTAGCCCGTGCGCGTGGACCGCCAGTCCACTTCCACACACTTCTTTGCCGTTCACGCGTCCGACAAGCCCTAGGCCGTGCCGCCCATGCCACCTGCCGCCACCCGCCGGCCACAATGGCGATGTGCAAGTGGATCCCGAGGAAGTCCAAGAAGCACGATCATCAAGCGGGGTTGTCGTCTCGCTCGTCGGGGCCGAGGAGCACCGCCGACTTCTCAATCTCACCGCCTGCCACTACGCCATGGCAGAGGCCTTACATAGAAGTGGAGGTGTGCCCGCGCAACTTGGACACGACCACGCTGCTGCAATGGCCCGACGCCCACCTACCAAATGGGTGGGATCTCAGCCCAGATCGGGTGCCCGTGTCGCCCATCCCGGCGAGCGGCCCCGCCCATCTTTTGAAGATCAATCGTCGGCGAGCCTACCGCCCCCGGACCTCCCCCACGACACTAGGTACGTCGTCCACTCAACTCTATGGAACACGTGGATCCGGGGCGAGCACGATGTGCGGCGGCAAACTTACTTTGCTGCTCGTGCGGTCAGCCCGCCCAGTGCGCATGCTCCCAACTCACCCCGTACGCACACATTTGCCCGCACCGTCCCCGCCACCACCGCCACTAGCACTCGACACCAAAGAGGAGTACGTGCTCATCAAGAAGGTTCTCAAGGACTCCAATCTCGAGTACGAACGCAACCAGTGGGACGGCCTAGAGGTGCAGCTCACCTTGTCGGCCGTAGGCGATGTAGCTGCCCTGGATCCAGAGGACGGGGTCATTTTGGAGCCGCCATTCGTGCCCTCGAACCCAGCATTGGAGGGGTCCTCCTGGTGGTGGAAGTCGATGATGCCCTGTACGCCGGAATTCGTGTCTGCCCCGCCCTCTTTGGTGGTCGCCGAACCACGGTCATTGTCCCAGCTGCATGACCAGCCGCATGAGCAACCACAGATGCCGCCCGCACACCTGTGGAAGCCACCGCCCTTTGTTGACCTAACCGAGATCGACGAAGACAACCAGGATAGTGGCGACGGCTCGGACTGAAGACGACAGGATGATGGCGACGATCGATTTAGGGTCTACGTAAGTTTTAGTTTTTTTTCTGAGTTTAAGTTTGAGTTTAATGTACTGCGGCGAGTACAAACGAGGCTTTTGGACTTAATTTAATATATAAGTTTAAGTTTAAATTGTTTTATGTCCTTTTTGTAGTTTTTAATACGGGCATTTTTGAAATGCATCTCGCCCATTGGGCGCACCTACGGGCGCCCGGACACAAACGGGAAAAGGTGTCTGACTGGCCGACCCAAACGGTTAAAAACTGACCAAAACCACGTCTATTTGCATCGGCTAGTTGGAGTTTGTGACGCCCGGGTAATTAAGCTACAGTAAACCTCTGCTAGTGTTGACACGTCACCACGATTACTGTTGATAATCTCGCAATGATTCAAAACTCGTTCAAATTCAAATTTTAAATAAAGTCAAACTAGAAAAAATTTCAAACGTCAAAACTAAAATGTTCGGGTTGTGACAAATAAATCGTAAGTAATTATGGTGGAGAAACCAAACTTTGATAAAATGTTTAAAGGCTCTATAACAATTTAAAACAGTAGCGAAAACGATTAAACAAATGCCTATTGAATTTATAAAATGCTAAAACTATTTTATTATGGGTTAAAAATTAATCTCATAGTAGTTTGTTGATAAATACAAATTTAGGCATTAGTGGTGATTTTTATAAAACTAAAAATAAAAGAAACTACAAATAAAAAGAGAAAAGAAAATATAAAAACAAAAAAACAAAACTAACAAAGAACAAAAGAGAAATAAAAACAAAACCCCTCCCCCCTGGCCAGCTGGGCCACGACCCAGCCGGCCGGCCCATCGGCCCAACCGCGCCCCTGGCCTATATGGCCAGCCGACTCCTGAACCCTAGCCTCTCCCAATCCCCTCCCTCACAACCCCTCCCCCCCGATCCAGTCCCCTCCCCCTCTCCCCGATCCGGGCGCCCCTCGCCCCGAGCACCATCGCCGGTCGTCGCCCGGTGGCTTCACCGGCCGAGGCCGCCTCGCCGCCGCCCGTCATCGCCCCCCCCCCGATCCCATCGCCCCAGCGCCACCACCCATCCCCCCCCACCACGACGCGCCCCCCGATCCAAATCGGATCGGGCCCGATCCCGTCCCCGACGCCGGCGCCCGGAGCTCGCCGCCCCCTCCCACGTCAGGACACCGCCGCCCCGCCTGGACCTCGCTGGTGCCGCATCGCCGGACCTCCTCGACCCCTCTCTGAACACGCTGCCCCCGAACCCCTACAACCCCACCGTGAGCGCTGCTCCTCCTCCTCTCCCCTGCTCGACGCGCCACCGCGCGCGCCCGGCGCTCGTCGCCGCGGCCACCGTGCGCGTGCGCCCCGTGCACGCCTCGCCATCCCGCTCGTCGCGCCCGAACGCCCGCAACCCCTCGCTCTCCGTGCACTCACCGCAACCGCCGCCCTCACTCCCCTGCTTGGCTACGCGCCCTCGCGCGCGCGCCCTCGCCGCGGCCCCCTGTACCGCCCCAGTCATCGCCCCCCCGGTCACCGCGGCTAACGCCCGCCTCCCCTCTTCCTTGCCCGTGGTGACTGACCAAGGCCGGTCGCTGTCCGGTCCGGCCGCACCTCTCCACGGCCCCGGCGCCCTCCTCCGGTGGCCGCCGCTTCACTACGGCATCGTTCCGCCCGTGGCCTCGCCGTGGCCACGGCCACCCGCGCCTGCGCCTCCACTGGCCTGTGCAGGCGCCCAATCGGGCTACGGGTTGCGCCCGCACCCCCTGCACACGGCGCCCGTTAGACCGAACCGATAAGGCCTTTGGCCCACTGACAAAGGGGCCCACGCCCCAGAACTTTATTAAAAAAAGGAAGAATTAAAAATAAATAAATAAATAAATAAATAATAAAAATAAAAATAAAACTAAATTTAATTAATTAATTAACTAAATTAGTTAAGTTAATTAAACCGGATTAATTAATCTAATTAATCTGTTAGTTTAATTAGACAGTGGTTAGTTTAACCTAACCCTAATCAACCTAATAGAGTATGACAAGTGGGTCCCACTGGACCCACGTGTCAGGTTGACCAGTCAACCCCTGTTGACTGCTGATGTCAGCATGACATCATGCTGATGTCATAAATCCAATTTCGAATTAAATTAAGTAATTAATTAAATTCCAGAAAATTATAAAATCTTTAAAAATTAATATAAAATAATCCGTAGGTCGGGTGAAAATACTTTGTACATGAAAGTTGCTCAGAACGACGAGACGATTCCGGATACGCAACCCGTTCGTCCGCCACACCTCCCTAACCTATCGAACTCGCAACTTTCCCCCTCCGGTCCTCTGCCCGAAAACGCAAAACACCGGGGATACTTTTCCGGATGTCATCCCCCTTCACCGGTATCACCTACTACCGCGTTAGGGCACCTCTAACGCCGTTACTTGTCATGTCATGCATCACTATGCATATGCTTGCTTAAATATTTATTGTTTCTCCCCCCTCTTCTCTCGATAGACACCGAGACCGACGCCGCTGCTACCCAGTACGACTACGGAGTTGACGACCCCTCTCTCTTGCCAGAGCAACCAGGCAAGCCCCCCCCCCCCCTTGATCACCAGATATCGCCTACTCTCTTCTATACTACTTGCATTAGAGTAGTGTAGCATGATACTGCTTTCCGTTATTCCTATCCTGATGCATAGCCTGTCCTTGTTATTACTTTTGTTACCTTTACCTGCAATCCTACATGCCTAGTATAGGATGCTAGTGTTCCATCAGTGGCCCTACACTCTTGTCCGTCTGCCATGCTATACTACTGGGCCGTGATCACTTCGGGAGGTGATCACGGGCATATACTATATACTTTACACTGTTACATTACTTATGATACTGTTTGGAGATGGGGGCTGAAGGGGCAGGTGGTTCCACCCAGGTAGTGGTGGGCCTGGGTTCCCGACGGCCCCCGACTGTTACTTTGTGGCGGAGCGACAGGGCAGGTTCCGACCACCTAGGAGAGAGGTGGGCCTGGCCCTGGTCGGCGTTCGCGGATACTTAACACGCTTAACGAGATCTGGGTATTTGATCTGAGTCTGGCCATTTGGTCTATACGCACTAACCATCTACGCGGGAGTAGTTATGGGTATCCCGACGTCGTGGTATCAGCCGAAGCCTTCGTGACGTCAGCGACTGAGTGGCGCGCGCCGGATTGGACCGTAAGCCTGCTCTTGTATTAAGGGGGCTAGTTCTGCTTCCGGCCGCGTTCGCAACGTGCAGGTGTGCAAAGGGCGATGGGCCCAGACCCCTGCGCCATAGGGTTTAGACCGGCGTGCTGACCTCTCTGTTGTGCCTAGGTAGGGCTGCGACGTGTTGATCTTCCGAGGCCGGGCATGACCCAGAAAAGTGTGTCCGGCCAAATGGGATCGAGCGTGTTGGGGTATGTGGTGCACCCCTGCAGGGAAGTTTATCTATTCGAATAGCCGTGTCCCTCGGTAAAAGGACGACCCAGAGTTGTACTTTGACCTTATGACAACTAGAACCGGATACTTAATAAAACACACCCTTCCAAGTGCCAGATACAACCGGTGATCGCTCTCTCATAGGGCGACGAGGGGAGGATCATCGGTTAGGATTATGCTATGCAATGCTACTTGGAGGACTTCAGTCTACTCTCTTCTACATGCTGCAAGACGGAGGCTGCCAGAAGCATAGTCTTCGACAGGATTAGTTATCCCCCTCTTATTCTGGCTTTCTGCAGTTCAGTCCACCGATATGGCCTTTACACATTTACCCATGCATATGTAGTGTAGCTCCTTGCTTGCGAGTACTTTGGATGAGTACTCACGGTTGCTTTCTCCCCCTTTTCCCCCTTCCCTTCTTTCTGGTTGTCGCAACCAGATGTTGGAGCTCAGGAGCCAGACGCCACCGTCAACGACGACTCCTACTACACCGGAGGTGCCTACTACTACGTGCTGCCCGCTGATGACGACCAGGAGTAGTTAGGAGGATCCCAGGCAGGAGGCCTGCGCCTCTTTCGATCTGTATCCCAGTTTGTGTTAGCCTTCTTAAGGCAAACTTGTTTAACTTATGTCTGTACTCAGATATTGTTGCTTCCGTTGACTCGTCTATGATCGAGCTCTTGTATTCGAGTCCTCGAGGCCCCTGGCTTGTAATATGATGCTTGTATGACTTATTTTATTTGTAGAGTTGTGTTGTGATATCTTCCCGTGAGTCCCTGATCTTGATCGTACACGTTTGCGTGTATGATTAGTGTACGATTAAATCGGGGGCGTCACAAGTTGGTATCAGAGCCGACTGCCTGTAGGAATCCCCCTTCCACACTCCTTGGCCGAAGTCGAGTTTAGACATTACAAAACTTTTACTAACATGGCTGTGCGGCTTACGGGCCCATGTCGCCATTTGGGTGGTATTAGGATCTTTTACTCCTCGGTCATTACTCTGGGGCTCTGATCTCTCTTCTATTCGGGTTAAAATGAATTTACTAACTCTGACTCTAGGATCTCGTAAATACTTTCTCCCGGAGAGCCCCTTCATTCCAGATGATGGCCTGCTTCACCAGAAGATTTCGAAGATACTCTTTGCTATTCCTCTCGAGACTTTGTGCCCATCACTTTTGCTATTCCCGACCACCGATAAATCCTTATGGATAGATACTTACACTTGCCATTCATACGATCATCCCCCATTGATCTTGTTATTACAAGATACCCCAGAGTCTTCTCTATTGTTCCGAGAATACTTTGTGCCTACTGCCTAGCAGTTCCTTGCCACATGAATACCCCTTCAATTAAATCCTCGCACTTGTCGAGTATCCACTCATCCCCAGTTGTTCATGTGTTTCACAATGGTCTTCGAAATACTATTCGATCCTCCAAAAATCCTTAGTAGCTTATTGCTCTACAATACTTGCCTGCTTGCATTATGGATGCTTTCCACATGTCTGGCGATATTCGTTAGTATCCTTAGGCATCGTCTTTTGATCCTATTGATTCAACTTGAGTGCGAATGCACGCAATCATCAGTTGATCCTTTTAAATTATCTTTCCGGCTCAGACGTTATTTTAAAACATGAGCTGGATCTCAACCAATCAAATTGTTGTCGATTGTACCCTTAAGGCTATTCAACTTATCCATCCCTGATCAGAGCATTGCTTCTGATCCCTTGTCTTGGAATTGATAATTCCTTTGCATTTGAGCCTTGAATTAGTCAGTTGTTTCTAAAGTCTGATCTCCTTGCATTGTTTCTCCCTCTGGTTGAGTACCGATGCTCACACCAGATCCCTTGAGGACCACCAGATCATTTGCTGGATTTTATCCGACAGCGTCCTTCATATTCAATAAGTCTGTGAGCTTTTCCTCGGATACATAATACCTTTGGTAAATTGTATCCTCTGCTTTCTCAAACCTGCTCTACTATCGAGCTTGTGTTATTTATTCTTGAAATTTGTGGTATATACTCCTAAGATGCCCTGATGGGTTGAACCTATGCCTTCTCTAAACTGTGTGAACTCGAAAGTTTTCACGAGCCATACAAATCTGGTATTTTGCCAAATAAAATTTCAACACTACAACTTCTTCGAAAGTGAGAAGTGAATGAAAGGTTATGCATTGGAGAAGTGGGAGTCGACCTTGAACCTTTGTGTTCCTGCCCATGGACACGATGTAGATCCTATCATGGAAGCTTCTTGAAATAATAACTATTTCCTTGGTATAAGTTCATCTTATATCTGGGAATTGATCATTTATGATCGTGGTTTCCGACCATGTTCTCCTTTAAATACCATTTCTCGTGCAAGTTTGAGCACTTGTCTGCTACTGAGTAATACCATCCTTGCCCTCGATGATTTGTGTTATCATCGACCACTTTATTGCCTTCCGTTCAACACAAACTTATTCGTGTTTTGTGTTATACCTTGAGATCCTTGCTATCCAACATTTGTTCTTCTTTACCTTGGAATGTTACCACCTTTTATGTCAAGAATGTCATGGTAATTTTACCACCTCTTGAGAATTCTTGATATAGTAATATCTCTCACCTTTTGCGTTCATTTCTTGGTCTCCGTGTTGTTTCTAACCGGAATACCGATAAATGGTCTGTGATGTGTAAATTCTAAACTTCTAGCAACCCTATTGCTTGAAGTTATTGGTCTACAGTTTCATTCTAAGTCTATTGATTATTGAATCATCATTCTAACATTGATCGTGCTACCTAGTCCAGATTCCTGGGTGCACCCTTCTATCATTGTTCAGTTGTGTATGTTTCCCTCGAGCATACATCATTATGACATTTGATCCGACAAATGATATTTCCTTGTTCACATAATTGTGGAAATCAATCCTTTGGAAATCTCGATGATTTGTTGCTGAGCCTATCAGCCACCTCCTCATCCTCTCCTTGGTTTACTGATGACCTCTTGTTTTAGAGCTCACTTACATAGATCACTTCTGAGAATCTCACAATGTCATCTCATCAAATTGTGTTGCACCTTTTCTTCTCAGGCATCCCGAGTCTGAGGTATCCTGACACAAATCAAATCTGAATCTCGGTCAGATATGATGGTTGGAACATATTTCCAAGAGTTATAACGTTGGTCTTTAGATGACCCGGTAAGGTGGTATCATACCTAGCCCACCTGGCCGGAGGCCCTATTGTTATAGTTCCCTTTTAGCAATGTTATCCATTCTTCCATGAGGAAACTGTAAGACTTATTCTACAAGTTATTCCTAATGGATCCTTTTTGTTTCCAAAGTCTGATTATCACCTGTTGACCATGTCAATGCTATCTCGAAGCACGTTTATGGTACTCCGTTCTTCAACAAGAACAGTTGAAGCCCAATACTAATTGTTTCTTGCTCAACTATCCAAACACCGTTGTATGGGTAACGTCATGAAATTCCTCTCCCCTTACCTAAGTGGTTTCTACCTTCTATCCGGTCTTGGGTATCATACTAGGCTTGTATTGGGAAGGATATACCCCTGAAATATGTGCTTAAACACATTTTTCCTTTCCATTGTTCTGTTTAATCTGATAATCACATTTTCCTTTCCATTGTCTTGTTAAGCTTTCTTGTAATCTTATTTAATTGAGCAGTGATAATTCCCTGCTTAGTAAGCACCTCGTTGTACAACTCTGTCAGCAAGACCCTGTTACTATTGTTGTTGACATTCCGGTAACCACCGATGAACGAGAACTTTGCCTATTGGTCCGCCTCGTTTCGACGGGCAGGAAAATGGTTCTCTTCGTTCCTCGCCCTTGGTACCGATGTTGTTGCCGAGATAAATGACAGGCAATCCTCTGACATGCCTTTCTTACATAATCACGCGAGATGTCACCACCCTTCCTACTTTTAACACACATGGTGGGCCCATAACCCATAGTTCCACAGGATCGAAACCTGACTCTCCTGTACACCACATGTTCCCAAAGTTATTCCTCGCGTGTGGCTTTGTATGCAATTCATGAGCCACGTTCCCAGTGATCTATTCTGGTAATACTTCACGTTGTCCTGAAACCCTCTCACCTTTTGATTAGGCATCAAGCGAGTGCCTACCCGCTTGAAACTTCTCATGGTACCTTCTTACTTCACTCTCGATATTTCCTTAAGTTTCTATTCGAGAGATACTTTCTACCACACATCCCCGATGTTATCGACCAGATAGTCAATCTTTTAGAGGTCCATTTTTCGAAGTTACCCCGTGTCCTTCATACGTACAATGAAGACTCCGAAGAAAGGATGACAACTTCATCATGATACATTGATGCATAGGAATGAAGACATCGACGCTATGAGTCTACCTCTTCAAGAAGAGCCACTACGACCGAGAAGGCTCGTTAGAATTTAGCAACCAAATCCCTTCCCCATTACTTCCCCTCCTAAATCTCGGGACGAGATTTCTTGTAGTGGAGGAGAATTGTGACGCCCGGGTAATTAAGCTACAGTAAACCTCTGCTAGTGTTGCCACGTCACCATGATTACTGTTGATAATCTCGCGATGATTCAAAACTCGTTCAAATTCAAATTTTAAATAAAGTCAAACTAGAAAAAATTTCAAACGTCAAAACTAAAATGTTCGGGTTGTGACGAATAAATCGTAAGTAATTATGGTGGAGAAACCAAACTTTGATAAAATGTTTAAAGGTTCTATAACAATTTGAATTTATAAAACAGTAGCGAAAACGATTAAACAAATGCCTATTGAATTTATAAAATGCTAAAACTATTTTATTATGGGTTAAGAATTAATCTCATAGTAGTTTGTTGATAAATACAAATTTAGGCACTAGTGGTGATTTTTATAAAACTAAAAATAAAAGAAACTACAAATAAAAAGAGAAAAGAAAATATAAAAACAAAAAAACAAAACTAACAAAGAACAAAAGAGAAATAAAAACAAAACCCCTCCCCCCTGGCCAGCTGGGCCACGACCCAGCCGGCCGGCCCATCGGCCCAACCGCGCCCCTGGCCTATATGGCCAGCCGACTCCCGAACCCTAGCCTCTCCCAATCCCCTCCCTCACAACCCCCCCATCCAGTCCCCTCCCCCTCTCCCCGATCCGGGCGCCCCTCGCCCCGAGCACCATCGCCGGTCGTCGCCCGGTGGCTTCACCGGCCGAGGCCGCCTCGCCGCCGCCCGTCATCGCCCCCCCGATCCCATCGCCCCAGCGCCACCACCCATCCCCCCCACCACGACACGCCCCCCGATCCAGATCGGATCGGGCCCGATCCCGTCCCCGACGCCGGCGCCCGGAGCTCGCCGCCCCCCTCCCACGTCAGGACACCGCCGCCCCGCCTGGACCTCGCTGGTGCCGCATCGCCGGACCTCCTCGACCCCTCTCCGAACACGCTGCCCCCGAACCCCTACAACCCCACTGTGAGCGCTGCTCCTCCTCCTCTCCCCTGCTCGACGCGCCACCGCGCGCGCCCGGCGCTCGTCGCCGCGGCCACCGTGCGCGTGCGCCCCGTGCACGCCTCGCCATCCCGCTCGTCGCGCCCGAACGCTCGCAACCCCGCGCTCTCCATGCGCTCACCGCAACCGCCGCCCTCACTCCCCTGCTTGGCTACGCGCCCTCGCGCGCGCGCCCTCGCCGCGGCCCCCTGTTCCGCCCCAGTCATCGCCCCCCCGGTCACCGCGCCTAACGCCCGCCTCCCCTCTTCCATGCCCGTGGTGACTGACCAAGGCCGGTCGCCGTCCGGTCCGGCCGCACCTCTCCACGGCCCCGGCGCCCTCCTCCGGTGGCCGCCGCTTCACTACGGCACCGTTCCGCCCGTGGCCTCGCCGTGGCCACGGCCACCCGCGCCTGGCGCCTCCACTGGCCTGTGCAGGCGCCCAATCGGGCTACGGGTTGCGCCCGCACCCCCTGCACACGGCGCCCGTTAGACCGAACCGATAAGGCCTTTGGCCCACTGACAAAGGGGCCCACGCCCCAGAACTTTATTAAAAAAAGGAAGAATTAAAAATAAATAAATAATAAAAATAAAACTAAATTTAATTAATTAATTAACTAAATTAATTAAGTTAATTAAACCGGATTAATTAATCTAATTAATATGTTAGTTTAATTAGACAGTGGTTAGTTTAACCTAACCCTAATCAACCTAATAGAGTATGACAGGTGGGTCCCACTGGAACCACGTGTCAGGTTGACCAGTCAACCCCTGTTGACTGTTGACGTCAGCATGACATCATGCTGATGTCATAAATCCAATTTTGAATT
Source organism: Triticum monococcum (assembly GCA_034509565.1). Lineage (NCBI taxonomy): Eukaryota > Viridiplantae > Streptophyta > Magnoliopsida > Poales > Poaceae > Triticum > Triticum monococcum. The sequence continues at coordinate 294,992,195 of CM067845.1, read as the reverse complement.
AAATTAAGTAATTACTTAAATTCCAGAAAATTATAAAATCTTTAAAAATTAATATAAAATAATCCGTAGGTCGGGTGAAAATACTTTGTACATGAAAGTTGCTCAGAACGACGAGACGATTCCGGATACGCAACCCGTTTGTCCGCCACACCTCCCTAACCTATCGAACTCGCAACTTTCCCCCTCCGGTCCTCTGCCCGAAAACGCAAAACACCGGGGATACTTTCCCGGATGTCATCCCCCTTCACCGGTATCACCTACTACCGCGTTAGGGCACCTCTAACGCCGTTACTTGTCATGTCATGCATCACTATGCATATGCTTGCTTAAATATTTATTGTTTCTCCCCCTCTTCTCTCGATAGACACCGAGACCGACGCCGCTGCTACCCAGTATGACTACGGAGTTGACGACCCCTCTCTCTTGCCAGAGCAACCAGGCAAGCCCCCCCCCCCTTGATCACCAGATATCGCCTACTCTCTTCTATACTGCTTGCATTAGAGTAGTGTAGCATGATACTGCTTTCCGTTATTCCTATCCTGATGCATAGCCTGTCCTTGTTATTACTGTTGTTTCCTTTACCTGCAATCCTACATGCCTAGTATAGGATGCTAGTGTTCCATCAGTGGCCCTACACTCTTGTCCGTCTGCCATGCTATACTACTGGGCCGTGATCACTTCGGGAGGTGATCACGGGCATATACTATATACTTTACACTGTTACATTACTTATGATACTGTTTGGAGATGGGGGCTGAAGGGGCAGGTGGTTCCACCCAGGTAGTGGTGGGCCTGGGTTCCCGACGGCCCCCGACTGTTACTTTGTGGCGGAGCGACAGGGCAGGTTCCGACCACCTAGGAGAGAGGTGGGCCTGGCCCTGGTCGGCGTTCGCGGATACTTAACACGCTTAACGAGATCTGGGTATTTGATCTGAGTCTGGCCATTTGGTCTATACGCACTAACCATCTACGCGGGAGTAGTTATGGGTATCCCGACGTCGTGGTATCAGCCGAAGCCTTCGTGACGTCAGCGACTGAGTGGCGTGCGCCGGATTGGACCGTAAGCCTGCTCTTGTATTAAGGGGGCTAGTTCTGCTTCCGGCCGCGTTCGCAACGTGCAGGTGTGCAAAGGGCGATGGGCCCAGACCCCTGCGCCATAGGGTTTAGACCGGCGTGCTGACCTCTCTGTTGTGCCTAGGTAGGGCTGCGACGTGTTGATCTTCCGAGGCCGGGCATGACCCAGAAAAGTGTGTCCGGCCAAATGGGATCGAGCGTGTTGGGGTATGTGGTGCACCCCTGCAGGGAAGTTTATCTATTCGAATAGCCGTGTCCCTCGGTAAAAGGACGACCCAGAGTTGTACTTTGACCTTATGACAACTAGAACCGAATACTTAATAAAACACACCCTTCCAAGTGCCAGATACAACCGGTGATCGCTCTCTCATAGGGCGACGAGGGGAGGATCATCGGTTAGGATTATGCTATGCGATGCTACTTGGAGGACTTCAGTCTACTCTCTTCTACATGCTGCAAGACGGAGGCTGCCAGAAGCGTAGTCTTCGACAGGATTAGTTATCCCCCTCTTATTCTGGCTTTCTGCAGTTCAGTCCACCGATATGGCCTTTACACATTTACCCATGCATATGTAGTGTAGCTCCTTGCTTGCGAGTACTTTGGATGAGTACTCACGGTTGCTTTCTCCCCCTTTTCCCCCTTCCCTTCTTTCTGGTTGTCGCAACCAGATGTTGGAGCTCAGGAGCCAGACGCCACCGTCAACGACGACTCCTACTACACCGGAGGTGCCTACTACTACGTGCTGCCCGCTGATGACGACCAGGAGTAGTTAGGAGGATCCCAGGCAGGAGGCCTGCGCCTCTTTCGATCTGTATCCCAGTTTGTGTTAGCCTTCTTAAGGCAAACTTGTTTAACTTATGTCTGTACTCAGATATTGTTGCTTCCGCTGACTCGTCTATGATCGAGCTCTTGTATTCGAGTCCTCGAGGCCCCTGGCTTGTAATATGATGCTTGTATGACTTATTTTATTTGTAGAGTTGTGTTGTGATATCTTCCCGTGAGTCCCTGATCTTGATCGTACACGTTTGCGTGTATGATTAGTGTACGATTAAATCGGGGGCGTCACAGAGTTGGCCTTAGAGCATCTTGTATAGATGATGTAAAATACATCACCAAAATGTAGTTCCAGTATAATTTAGATCACCAAAAAGTGGTATTTTACATCACCAAAATGTCAAACTCCAACAGATGATGTAAAATAGGGCAGCCAGATAACAACCTCTCCAATAGTTGATGTAAAATACCTGGTGCAAATTTTGTCGAACACCCTGTGTGCGGGATGGAATAAATCGGGTGACTGCACATCGTAGCATAGATGGTAGTTGTGCCGGCGACAAGTGGATGGTGAAAGCATCTCCTACGCCTCCTTGACGCTTGTCGGCTGGTGGCTGACCCTAATTTTGGCGATGCAACGCTAGCGACACCGACCAAGGCAGTGGCTGCATGGCTCGATCGTGGTGGTCGCATGACAGCCCGCGTTTTCTTCGGCGGTAGTAGCCCTACTTATGACGACATCCATGAGCTGCGGGAGCCATCACGGGTGTCGAGGATCCGGCTAACAGCCAAATCGAACGAAACACGGCACGACAACAGACCTAAATCGGCTCGGTGGTGGGACCTCCAGGGGCTGTCAGGGCAGCTAGATTGGGCGGTGGGATAGCGACGGCGTTAGGGGTGGACGAACGATTGGCGGCGGAAGATTTCTCGGGCGAAACCGCCGGTGACAGTAGGCGGGTGGAGGAGAAGGTGCGGCAGGGGAAATTTTAGTTGGGGTTGCACATGCTTTGCTCGAGTCTTGGTGCCCTATTTTACATCACGAGCAAATTTTGAGTATTTTTTTTTGCATCCGCATCATCTCTCAGAGCATCATTTTTGTGCCTTGGTGATGTAAAATCAGTTATTTTTACATTTACAACATCTATTGGAGATGCTCTTAGGGTCTCTCTGAAGGAAATATGCCCTAGAGGTAATAATGAAATTGTTATTTATATTTCCTTATATCATGATAAATGTTTATTATTCATGCTAGAATTGTATTAATCGGAAACTTAGTACATGTGTGAATACATAGGCAAACAGAGTGTCCCTAGTATGCCTCTACTAGACTAGCTCGTTAATCAAAGATGGTTAAGTTTCCTGACCATAGACATGTGTTGTCATTTGATGAACGGGATCACATCATTAGAGAATGATGTGATGGACAAGACCCATCTGTTAGCTTAGCATAATGATCGTTTAGTTTTATTGCTATTGCTTTCTTCATGACTTATACATGTTCCTCTGACTATGAGATTATGCAACTCCCGAATACCGGGGGAACACCTTTTGTGCTATCAAATGTCACAACATAATTGGGTGATTATAAAGATGCTCTACAGGTGTCTCCGATGGTGTTTGTTGAGTTGGCATAGATCGAGATTAAGATTTGTCACTCCATGTATCGGAGAGGTATCTCTGGGCCCTCTCGGTAATGCACATCACCTTGAACCTTGCAAGCAATGTGTCTAATGAGTTAGCCACGGGATGATGCATTACGGAACGAGTAAAGAGACTTGCCAATAACGAGATTGAACTAGGTATGATGATACCGATGATCGAATCTCGGGCAAGTAACATACCGATGACAAAGGGAACAACGTATGTTGTTATGCGGTTTGACCGATAAAGATCTTCGTAGAATATGTAGGAGCCTATATGAGCATCCAGGTTCTGCTATTGGTTATTGACTGGAGATGTGTCTCGGTCATGTCTACATAGTTCTCGAACCTGTAGGGTCCGCACGCTTAACGTTCGATGACGATTTGTATTATGAGTTATGTGATTTGATGAACCAAAGTTTGTTCGGAGTCCCGAATGAGATCACGGACATGCCGAGGAGTCTCCAAATGGTCGAGACATAAAGATTGATATATTGGAAGGTTATGTTTCGACACCAGAATGGTTTTGGAAAGGTCCAGGCATTTTTCGGAGTTCCGGGGGTTACCGGAACCCCCCCGGGAGTTAATGGGCCTTCATGGGCCCTAGTGGAGAGAGAAGACGGTGGCCAAGTGGTGGCGCGCGCCCCCTCAATTCTAAACCGAATTTTACTAGGGTTGGGGGGGGGGGGCTTTCTTTCTCTCCTCCTCCTCCTTCCCTCCTTCTCCTAGTGGAAATAGGAAGGGGGTGAATCCTACTTGGACCGGGAGTCCAAGTAGGACCCCCCCATGGCGCGCCCCACCTTGGGCCGGCCACCTCTCCTCCCCCTTTATATATGTGTGAGGGGGCACCCCAAAGGCACACCAAGTCTTCTCTTAGCCGTGTGCGATGCCCCCTCCACAGTTATATACCTCGGTCATATCGTCATAGTGCTTGGGCGAAGCCCTGCGCCGGTAACTTCATCATCACCGTCACCACGCTGTTGCGCTGATGAAACTCTCCCTCGTCCTCAACTGGATCAAGAGATCGAGGGACGTCATCGATCTAAACGTGTGCTGCACGTGGTGGTACCGTATGTTTGGTGCTTGGATCGGTTGGATCGCAAAGACGTTCGACTACATCAACCGCGTTACTAAACGCTTCCGCTTTCGGTCTACGAGGGTACGTGGACACACTCTTCCCGCTCTTTTCTATGCATCTCCTAGATAGATCTTGTGTGATCGTAGGAATTTTTTTGAAATACTACGTTCCCCAACACTCTCCAACTCCATTGTCAAATCGTAGTCACTATCCGTCCATGCACATATCCGGACGGGTCCGCAAACACGTATATAGGAGACGGACATACAACCGTGTGTGCTAAACGTCTGAAGGTGCTGCTCTTGCAGGATTTGTTGGATTTTCCTGAAGAGAAAGGGTGATGTAGCACAGCAGTAGAAATTATTTCCCTCATTTAAGAACCAAGTTTTATCGAACTAGTTGTAGGAAACACACGTACAACATTAGCAACACCTACACACAAACAAAACAATTGCTTGCACCCAACAAAGGCAAGGGGGTCGTCACTCCCCTTGTTCTTGCTAGCCACAAGGTTAAAAGCAAAAAATAGTAAAGATAGCAAAGGATAATAGTAACTAAATTAATGATAGAAAATTGGTAGCAATTGTAGGAACTCGTAAATATATGGAGAATGGACCCGAGGGCCATAGATTCACTAGAGGCATCTCTCTCTAAAGCATAGTAGCAATGGATAAACAAATTACTGTTGGGCCATTGACAGAATTGCACATAGTTATGAAGATCATCCAAGGCATAATCATTATATTGGCATTACGTCCTTGACAAGTAGACCATTAAACATACTGACTTCTACAACTATTACTCCAGCCAAGACTGCTATCCAGCATGCATCTCTAAGTATTAAGTACATAAAAAAATAGAGTAACGCATTAAGCAATATGGCATAATGTAGATAAAATAAGATCAACCAATATGACCAAACACATCGTTTTATTCTTAGTAGCAACAATAAAAATATGTGCACTTGTTCTTTCTATCGCTAGACAGGATCACCACAAGATTGAAACTACTACAAAGCACCTCTCTCATTGAAGATAAATCAATCAAACTTGGCCAAAGTAGACCGATAGATCGGAATACAAAGCTATAAAATTACACAATAATGAAGGCTCAAGAAGTGAAAATAGATCAATGAATAAGTTGATCATAAACCAACAAGTCATCGGATCCCAACAAACACATCACAAAAGATTACATCAGGTTGATCTCAGAGGAGATCATTTTATTGAAGATCACGATCGAGAGAGAGAGAGAGAGAGAGAGAGAGATCTAGCAACTGCCATGGACCCGTTGGTGAGGGAGTCCTGGACTAAGGGGTCCTCGGGTGTCTGGGCTATCTGATATGGGCTGGACTGATGGGCCATGGAGATACAAGGCAGAAGACCTCCTCCCGTGTCCGGGTAGGACTCTCTTTTACATGGATGGCAAGCTTAACGTCCGGATGTGTAGTTTCCTTTCTCTGTAAACCGACTCTGTACAACCCTAGGCCTCTCTGCTGTCTATATATACATCTAGGGTTTAGCCATTACGATCTCGAGGTAGATCACCTCTTGTAACCCCTATACTCATCAAATACAATCAAGCAGGACATAGGGTTTTACCTCCATTAAGAGGGCCCGAACCTGGGTAAACACCGTGTCTCCCTTGTCTCGTGTTACCTTCGATCCTCAAACGCACAGTTCGGGACCCCCTACCCGAGATCGGCCGGTTTTGACACCGAAATTGGTGCTTTCATTGAGAGTTCCACTATGTCGTTGACAGAAGGTTTGATGGCTCATTCGATCATCAACAACGATGTCGTTTCCAGGGAAACTTTCCTCCCCGGTCAAAATTTTGTGTTCAGTGGCTTCGCTCTACATGCCAACTCAATTGGCCACCTTGAACAGATCGATAGCCATGCCCCTGGTCATCAGATCAGTTTCGGGAACCTAAATTATGTCGCTGATATCCGAGGAGACTTGATCTTCGAAGGGTTCGCGGCCCTGACCACCACTCTGGCCTTAGATCTGGAGCAAACTGCCGGGTCCAAAGATGGGAGTTTGGAGCCCGCCGAACTCTCTGGTATGAAGCTCACTATCAGAGATCCGGAGGCAATTTTGTCCTCGGCCAGCACGGAATCAGACTGGGTTCCCCCTATCACTGAAAGGCCGGACTCGCCCCCGGACTCCAGCTCCAAACTCTCGAAGTCCGCGCCAAGCGAGTGTGGCTAGGAGATCTTTGCCCTGGCCAGCCCCGTGGACTCTCGTTTCCCCGTCCAATCCTCCCTCTTAAACGAGGCTCTAGACTTAATGCGGTCCCTCGCCATTACAGAGGAATCACCTTCGAACTATGCCCAGCCCGGACTAGGGGTTGAGCGTAGGGAATTTTACGTCCCACCCACCACCCACTTCATAGCCACCATCGAGGACTTAACTGACATGCTAGACTACACCTCCGAAGACATTGACGACATGGACAGGGATGCCGAAGATGAACAAGGCCAAGACCCGCCGTTTACCGGACATTGGACGGCCACCTCCACATATGACGTGTATATGGTGGATACACCCAAAGAGGTTGATGGCGAAGGCAGGAAGGATCCGGTTGAGGACAAACCTGTTGAGGCACCACCGAAGCGTCGATGCCAGCGATGCCGCTCAAAATCGCGTCGTGACAAAGACAGTAATACCGGCACCGGAGACAATAACACTCCAGAGAATGCCGAAGACACCGAAGCCCCCACCGAGCCCACATCTGAATAGGATGATGTGGAGGAGGGGCAAGTTAACCCCGACGATCCGTTCGGGAACAAGGATTCAGAAGATAGCAACTATCTACTGCTCTCCGAGGATGAGGTCAGCCTCGGCAATGAAGATTTCATCGTGCCAGAGGAACCCCTCGAGCAGGAGCGCTTTAAGCGCCAACTAATCACCACTTCAAGAAGCCTAAAAAAGCAGTAGCAACGGCTCCAAGCCGAACAGGATACACTCAACAATAGATGGACCCAGGTCCTAGTTACCGAAGAATATGGCCTCCAACACCCAACAAAGAGTTACCCAAAGCGTCGGCTACTACCACAATTCGACGACGAGGCCTTCGATCCAAAACCGTCGAAACATGACCGCGCTGATGAACCATACCGGCCACCATGTGGGCTAGATAAAGCAGCCACCTACGACGAACACCAACCCATACCACCTCGTCGTAAGGGTCAGGATACACCTACGACCTACGACAAGACTTGAGCAATAGAGTAGGCTAAGCCAGATCAATCTATGGATCAAGGGGCACGCCCCAATGCGAGAAGACGACCGTCAAGCGTGGCGCGATAGGCATAACCTCACCAGGGCCGAAAACCGCATACGGATGTTATCTGAACTCCGTCGTGACGTTGCCCGATATAGAGGCGCCACACACCCCTTATGCTTTAGCGATGAGGTAATGCAGCACCCATTCCCAGAAGGGTTTAAACCCGTAAACATCGAATCATACAACGACATGACAGATCCCGCGATATGTATTGAAGACTTCGTCCTCCATGTCCACATGGCCCGCAGTGACGATCTCCACGCCATCAAATACCTCCGCTTAAAACTGAAAGGACCAGCATGACACTGGCTAAATAGCTTCCCAGAGAACTCTATTGGTGGCTGGGAAGATTTGGAAGACACCTTTAGAGACAACTTCCAAGGTACCTATCTCCGGCCCCCGGACGCCGATGACCTCAGTCATATAGTCCAGCAGCCCGGAGAGTCTGTCCAAAAACGCTGGACCATGTTCTTAATTAAGAAGAACCAAATTGTCGACTGTCCGGACGCCGAAGCCCTGGCGGCCTTTAAACAGAGTGTCCGTAACGAATGGCTCACCCGACACCTCGGCCAAGAAAAACTGAAGTCCATGGCAGCTCTTACCGCACTCTTGACCCGCTTTTGCACGGGAGAAGATAGCTGGCTAGCTCGTAGAAGCAACAACACCAGTGACCCTGGCACCTCCGAAGCTAGAGATGGCAACGGTAGGCCACGATGCAACAAACACAAGCGTCGAAGCAACAATGAAGATATCGAAGACATGGCGGTCAACGCCGGATTCAGTGGCTCTAAACCCGGTCAACGGAAGAAGCCATTCAAAGGAAACAAAGATGGTCCATCCAGTTTGGACAGAATACTCAATCGGCCTTACCAGATCCATGGCACCCCGGACAAGCCTGCCAATCATACCAACAGGAATTGTTGGGTCTTTAAACAGGTCGGTAAGCTAAACACCGAACATAAGGGGAAATGGCCGCCCAGCGAGGATGACGACGGGCCTCGCCCAACAAACACAGGGGGCAAAAGAAATCCCCCCCAAGATAAAAATAGTGAATATGATCTACGTCACTCATATCCCCAAGCGGGAGCGCAAGCGCGCACTAAGGGACGATTACGCCATAGAGCCAGTCGCCCCAAAATTCAACCCATGGTCGGCCTGTCCGATCACTTTTGACCACAGAGACCATCCGACCAGTATCCATCATGGAGGTTCGGCAGCATTGGCCCTTGATCCAATCATCGACGGATTCCATCTCACGTGAGTCCTCATGGACGGCGATAGTAGTCTTAACCTGCTTTATCAGGACACTGCCCGTAAAATGGGTATTTATCCCTCAAGGATCAAGCCCACCAAAACCCCCTTTAAGGGAGTAATACCTGGTGTAGAGGCCTGTTGCATAGGGTCAATAACGCTGGAGGTAGTCTGTGGCTCACCGGATAACTTCTTAAGCGAAGATTTGATCTTCGACATCGTCCCCTTCCGTAGTGGTTATCATGCACTGCTCGAACGAACCGCTTTCACCGCTTTCAATGTAGTCCCACACTATGCCTATCTAAAGCTTAAGATGCCTGAACCACACGATGTTATAACAGTCAATGGAAACATGGAGCGCTCCCTCCGTACTGAGGAGCATACCGTGGGCCTCGTAGCTGAGGTACAGGGTGGCCTTATCAAGCCGAATACTTCATCGGCCATCAAGCCCCCAGACACTGTCAAACGAGTCTGGTCTACCCTGTAGAACAACAGTTCGGTTCATCCAGAGCTTGATTAGCAATTCGGCCTCCGTCAAAACCCCCACCTAATCACGACATACGTACCGCACATACATAACTACACACTAAATACCATGGGCAAGAACGGAGGCACACTAAGGACAAAGTCCAGAATACGGCTCGACCCTATTCGGACCTTAATATTCTTCCTTTTTTTCTCCCTTTTCTCTTCTTTATTTTTCAGGTTCTTAAAACCCAAATCACTTTTCGGTAGAACAAATGGCCCTTTCCTAGGCCCCTTCTGTATACTCGATTGTTGATCCTCTTAAAGGATCCTACACCAAGGTGAAAAGCTGCGCAGACATGCGGCAGGGTGTCCAAAGGATCTTCAAGGCCACCTTTTTTAGGACCTGTATACAACTTTCCCTTGTTCTCAAATTCTTGGCATGTAAAATAGCCTTTATGATTATGGCATTCTCTATAAGAACACGTTTGACATATCAATTAGACTATAGCGGAAACACTTATGTCCAACCTTATTCGGTATTGGCTTATTTCATATCTGTATTCTGTCTTCACGACGGATTGCCATATACACCCCAACACAAATTGCTAGGGGCTCTATTCGGCCACATATATTTTTCAAAAACAAAAAGTCCGTACACTTTTATAGTATACTTCGGCGTCCCGAATATTGCATTATATGCATCGGCTCCGAATCATATCTTCGGTCAATAGTTGGGTTGCCCGGCTCCTGTGGTTACCACCTTATGTTCCGCTAGTTCGGTTAAGGTAGTAAAGGGAGAACTAATGCGATTGTGTTTTTGGCTCGTCCAGTCAAACACCTAAGTAGAGAAAGCCGAAAACTGACTGTCATGATATAGCGAGAGCTGGTCAACGGTTCAGTGACTTACTAAATATTTTGCGATTTTTTTCCATATTATACCAAGGACTGGCCTCCACCCAGTCACGCGCCTAAGGCACCCAAGTTCGGATAAGCCGAACAAGCACCAGGGGCTACCCTATAGTCCCATTGTCAAACTCCTATGGCTAAGTGAGAGTGATAAAGCCGCATAGTCTGATTGCCTGGTTCGCTGCACTGCCACCTCCTTTACGGACCAAGACGTTGGGTCAAGTGTGCTCATGTGCTACTCCGGACACCCTCGTAGTATCTACGTGGGGACTGAAGCCAACCACTGGCAAACTTTCAGAAATAAATACGGCAGCACAGGAGGAAAATAATTTCACATAAAGGCACAAATATATTATACAAGCCTTGTTTTCATAACATAAAGTCTGGACAGCCCGGAGACATTCATTCAAATATAATATCCTTTGAGCATTGACCATCTATTAAACGAGCACCCTCTAGGACGTCTTCGAAATATTGCTCCGGCTTGCGATAGTCCTTGCCTTCAGGTGGGCCCTCAACTGCCACGACGGCGGCCTTCATCTTCGCCCAATGCATCTTGACACGGGCAAAGGCCATCCGAGCACCCTGAATGCATGAAGAGCAATTCATAGCTTCAATTCGGGGAAGGGCGTCGGCGAGCCGCTTGACCAGGCCGAAGTAGCTGCCAGGAATAGGTTCAGCCGGCCATAGCCAGACTATGATGTCCTTCATGGCCAGTACGGACATCCTGTGCAGCTTCGCCAGCTGCATCATCTGGTCGTTCAATAGCGTTGGACGCTCCGGCGCCAGGTACTGCAACCAGAAGAGTTTCTCCGTCGTATTCCTCTCCTGGGCCCGGAAAAACTTCACAGCACCGGCAATGCTCTTCGGAAGATCCGCAAACGCGTCTGAGAACTCCATAATCGAGTAAGCAAGGCATATTTTTGACTGCCGAATTTACTCTACAAAGAAAGGGCTTACCAGCCGCTGTCTGTTCGGCCTGCTTGATCTCCTCGCGAGCCGCCCGGGACTCCGTATGTGCCTCCCTGGCCACCTGAGAGCCTTGGAGAGTTCGACTGCTTGGGCATTATTTTTCTCCTCCAAGGCCTCACACTTACGAGCAGCGTCCTTGAGCTCTTGCTCGACTTCGATCACCCTCTCCTCATATTGGCGGCGGGTGGTTGATACGTCTCCAATGTATCTATAATTTTTGATTGTTCCATGCTATTATATTATCTGTTTTGGATGTTAATGGGCTTTATTTTACACTTTTATATTATTTTTGGGACTAACCTATTAACTGGAGGCCCAGCCCAAATTGCTGTTTTTTTGCCTATTTCATTGTTTCATAGAAAAGGAATATCAAACGGAGTCCAAACGGAATGAAACCTTCGGGAGAGTGATTTTTGGAACAAACGTGATCCAGATGACTTGGAGTGGACGTCAAGTAACCAACGAGGTGGCTACGAGGCAGGGGGCGCGCCCTCCCCCTCGTGGCTCAACCGACCTACTCCTTCCTCCTATATATATTCACATACCCCGAAAACATCCAGGAGCACCACGAAACCCTATTTCCACTGCCGCAACCTTCTGTACCCAAGAGATCCCATCTTGGGGCCTTTTCCGGAGCTCTGCCGGAGGGGGCATTGATCACGGGGGGCCTCTACATCAACTCCATGGCCCCTCCGATGATGTGTGAGTAGTTTATCTCAGACCTTCGGGTCCTTAGTTATTAGCTAGATGGCTTCTTCTCTCTCTTTGGATCTTAATACAAAGTTCTCCTCGATTCTCTTGGAGATCTATTTGATGTAACTCTTTTTGCGGTGTGTTTGTCGAGATCCGATGAATTGTGGGTTTATGATCGAGATTATCTATGAACAATATTTGAATCTTCTCTGAATTCTTTTATGTATGATTGGTTATCTTTGCAAGTCTCTTCGAATTATCAGTTTGGTTTGGCCTACTAGATTGATCTTTCTTGCAATGGGAGAAGTGCTTAGCTTTGGGTTCAATCTTGCGGTGCTCGATCCCAGTGACAGAAAGGGAAACAACACGTATTGTATTGTTGCCATCGAGGATAAAAAGATGGGGTTTATATCATATTGCATGAGTTTATCCCTCTACATCATGTCATCTTGCTTAAAGCGTTACTACGTTCTTATGAACTTAATACTCTAGATGCATGCTGGATAGCGGTCGACGTGTGGAGTAATAGTAGTAGATGCAGGCAGGAGTTGGTCTACTTGTCACGGACGTGATGCCTATATACATGATCATACCTAGATATTCTCATAATTATTCGCTTTTCTATCAATTGCTCGACAGTAATTTGTTCACCCACCGTAATACTTATGCTATCTTGAGAGAAGCCACTAGTGAAACCTATGGCCCCCAGGTCTATTCTCCATCATATAAGTTTCCAGTCTATTTTATTTTGCAATCTTTACTTTTAATCTATATCATAAAAATACCAAAAATATTTATCTTATTATCATTATCTCTATCAGATCTCACTCTCGCAAGTGGCCGTGAAGGGATTGACAACCCCTTTATCGCGTTGGTTGCGAGGTTCTTATTTGTTTGTGTAGGTACAAGGTGACTCGCGTGTGGTCTCCTACTAGATTGATGCCTTGGTTCTCAAAAACTGAAGGAAATACTTACGCTGCTTTGCTGCATCACCCTTTCCTCTTCAAGGGAAAACCAACGCATGCTCAAGAGGTAGCAGTGGTCTGCTCGGTCTTTAAGTCTGCAGCCGCTTTATCAGCAGCCGCTCTATTCACCCTCGCCTGCTCTTCGGCTTGCAACAGGGCGCCCTTGAGGGTCTCAACCTCAGCCACACTGCCCGCAATCATTTACATAAGAAAGTGTGTAAGCTTAAACTCCGCACTCGCATATAATTTCAGTCATACAAAACATGCCTTATGCCTCATCGAACCGCTTGTTAATGCGGCCGAGGTCATCATCGGCCAGCTTCAGCTTCTGCTTGAGTTCAGAAACTTCAGCGGCCTGGGCGGTCGCCGCCAACAAGGAAGCATGTTCATTCAATAGATATGTATGTTACCTTCGGCAATAATCATTTGATCCTTTGTTCGGTTTTCTTCCAAATAGAGTCTCAGGGGCTACTATCTATATACATGCACATTTCTTTCATATAAAAAGCGTCTTATGCCGCATACCTCAAAGCCCGTCAGTAACGGACTAAATCTTCTCAACCACCGTACCCATCAGGGCACGATGCTCCTCCACGACGGAAGCACATCAAGGTGCTTCCACCAAAGTGTCCGGCGCCTCCGGATTGATAAAGGTCGCCGGTGGAGTCGATGCTTCCCCCTCCTTTAAAGGGGGTTGCTCGCTCAATTCCGAAGCCGTGTGGGTCTCTAGAATTGTGTTCGGTCGGGGGCCAGATTGGTCAGGCCCCCCGTCGTCAGTCTCCATAGGGGTTGGTTCCCCCATGTTCTCAGCAGCCTAGGTGTTACCCTCTGGAGCTGTCTTGGCGGCCTCCTGCCCCTCTCCATGGCCTGGGGAGGTTCTTCGGGACAACACTTCGATGTCATCCAAAATGGTTGGCGGGGAGGTTCGCGGAGGCGTCTCGCTCTCCACCATCTCCGGCGCTAGCGAATTCCCCGAAGATGATGATAATTGGGGTAGATCGCGGGCCGAACTAAGGCACATAATACAAATGTGTTGGAATTACAATCATAAAACCGGATGTATGTACGGAATCCTAGGATACTTACGAGGCAGCCATGGGCTTCGATCTGGGGCGCCACTCGGGGATGGCTTCGGCATCTGAATCCGAGCCGTCCGAGAGGGATATCTTCCCCCTCTTGGACGCCTCTGTCTCTGGGTCTATAGAGGCCGCCCTTTTATTCTTTCTCCCCTTAAGGGGTGGATTGCTCTCTTCTTCCTCCTCTTATTCGTCTTTGTTGGCATTCTGGGAACGGGGGTCCCCAGACTTGCCTGCCTGCGGCCCGCAACGTGGCTCCACCAGCGGCCCTGTACGACCCATCTTCACCATCAAACATTCAAGACCCTCGCGAGGGGCCAAGCCTCGTGAGGCGGACGACACAAGACCTCCTCAGGGACGGCCTCACCAGGCTGGCTCACGAGGGGCGAAGAGATCAAGGCAAGGGGCGCCTCACGAGGTTTCTGTGACGCAAGCCGTGATGACTGGAGCTAGGCAGGCGCCAGCGCGCGTAGTGTCCTCGTTTCCTCTTTGGTGCTAAAGGGGCAAGCGCAGGCGAGGAGTCCCGAGGCGTCAGGCAAAGGTTTCCATATCGGTGCAACAAGACCATGACCAGCAAGACGGCAGGACGGAGGTCACCGTGGAGCCCAAGACAGCGTCACCACTAGAGCCTTTGGTAGGCGAAGAGTACTTTTGTAAGGATAGCTTGTACTAGTTGTCTCCCTTCGAATTTGGCTGTTGTGGGATCCCTTCCCGCTCAATATTTGGGAAGAGGACCAGGGCCTCTATAAATAGGACTAGCCACCACCATAGGGAGGCATCTGATTGGGACCTAGATCGGATCCATATCACCCCAGCCACTCAAGTTCACTAAGCACAAGAACACCTCTCCTCGCGAGGCTGTTCTTCCCTTGTAACTGTTCATCCTCAGCCCAAGAGGCAATCCACCACACCACACTGGAGTAGGGTATTACACCACAACTGTGGCCCGAACCAGTATAAATCTTGTGTCTCGTGTTATTTGGGTTCGTCGAGCTAGGCCGTGAGATCATAGAGTGTGCGAGCTAGAGAGGGGGAGAGGTCTTTGTGTGCACCCCAGTGTTCGAATCTCAAGGGTTTTGCCGGAACCCGAAATCTGACATTTGGCGTGCCAGGTAGGGGTGCGTCAAAGCTTTCCTCTTTGTCGATCCACGCTTCACCACTCCGCCAAGTTCATGACTAACGCTCGCCGGGCCCGCGCTGATCACCGGGCCGCTCTCGCCACCCGTGTCGCTCAGACCGCCCCTGTCGGCGGACCTCCTCGCCGTTCTCCGTCACCTGCTGCCAATGCCGCCACCGGCCCGGCGGCAAATGAGCAGCAAGCCTCTTCACTGCACTCCTCTGTGCGGCGAAACGGTCGCACCGCCACCCAGTCGCTGACTCCGGCCGTCTCATCGTCTCACGCTCGCCGCGCCCCCACGAACGCACAGGATGCGCTGCTCATGGCACGCGAGCTCATGCGCTACCGCCCGGTTGATGACCTCTACGAGGACTGGTTGGACCGCATCACCGAGCTTGTCAGCGCTGCGGGGGGGGGGGGGGCTCACCTGCACCATCCCTCTCGCTGCCTCGCCCGCCCCCAGCTGCGGGCGATGTGGCTCACGGAGCGCCTCCGCCTCCTCAGCACTAAGATGGCGCCCTCGCGCCAAGGCGCGCGGCTCATGGAGCGCCTCAGCCTCCCCCACGTCAGGATGACTTCCTCGCTCCAAGATGCGCGTCCCAACAACGTGATCTGCCATGCCGTGTGCCCGCGCACGAAGAAAGAAGTTGCCAGCAGGTTCCCCGTCCACAAGAAGATGCTCCACCGCTTCCAGCACCACCCCGTCAGGATCGCTTGCTACGGCAGGGCCATGTGCCACTTGCCGTGGCAGCACAGGAACACCAAGGTCAAGCTCCGCCTCCACGACGGGCCCCGGTGGCCACGGCGGGCTGTCGCGCCTTCACTCCTGAGTTGTGTAGTGTCGTTTGGCCGGGCAAGTTCAAGCCGAATCTGCCTCCTTGCTACGACGGCACCCCCGACCCTGCGAAGTTTCTGCAGCTCTATGAGCTGAGCATCAAAGCGGCCAACAACGACGAAAAGTTCATGGCGAACTGGTTTCCCATGGCTCTCAAGGACGACACCCGCTCATGGCTCCTGAACTTGCCCCCAAGCTTGATTTCCTCCTGGGATGAGATGCGCAACCATTTCATTGCCAACTTCCATGGCACTCGCGACCGCCCCCCGGTCGCGGGTGACCTGCGCTGCATCAAGAACAACCAGGAGAAACCCTGCAAAAGTACATCCAGGGCTTCAATAGCACGCATATCAAGATCCCCAAGGTGATGGACGAGGCCATCATCTCAGCATTTTCCGACAGCGTCCATGACGTCAAGATGAAGGAGTAGCTCGCCATCCATGAGGAGCTGTGCACGACCTTTTAGTTGTTCAACATAGCAACCAAGTGTGCAAGGGCTGAGGAGGGGCGTCTCTCCCTCCTCGAGCTCCCTACTGCGGATCCAGAGGAGAAGAAGGCCAAGGTCAAGGACGTGAAGCGCAAAGGAGTGGCCGTACTCGCAGCAGAACCGGACACCAAGCGCGACCGACATCTTCCCGAGTCGTCCAAGGGCGGCCGTACGTTCTTCACCTTCCACAACGTGCGCACGCACAACACCAACAATTGTCAAGAGCTCAGGGCCATTCGAGATGGACGCTTCGGTCGACGCCCCGAGTGCAACGACTGGGGCTACGGCCGAGGAGGTGGATGAGGTACAGGACGTTGGGACGATCGTGGGCCCCGCCAAGAGTGGCGCGACTAGCCTCGCGAGGATCATTGGCAGGACCAGCCTCGTGAGGGCGCCTGGAGGGACCAGCCTCATGAGGATCGTCCTTAGGGCAACCCTGGTCTCCCTCTGCTACCGCCACCAAGAAGGAACGACGACCATCAACAGGACGAAGGGGCTGGGGGCTTCCAGGAGCCGCGCACCATCGCCTGCATTTTGGGTGGCGCTCAGGCCCCAGCCTCCCAGCGCATCTTCAAGAAGTTCTCCTGCGAAGTAAATGCAGCCCTCCCCAAGCTCGAGGCTACGCGACCGCTCAGGTGGTCGAAGTACGCCATCACCTTTAGCTCGGCGGACCAGCTCAAATGCGTGGCAACCGCTGGCGTCCTCCCGATGCTCTGTTCACCCATCATCAGCAATGTCCAAGTCACCAAGACCCTCATCAACGGTGATGCATGACTCAGTGTCCTACCCGTCGAGACGTTTCATAGCCTTCAAGTGCCATACGATCAGCTCCAGCCCACCAAGCCTTTCTCAGGAGTGACAGATGGCTCCACCACCCCGATAGGGCAAGTTTGCCTCCCTGTCACCTTTAGTCAGCGCGACAACTACCACATCGAGCTCATCAACTTTGATGTCGCCCACATCCGCCTGCAGTATAATGCCATCGTTGGGTACCCAGCATTGGCCAAATTCATGGCAGTCACCCACCGTGGCAACAACGTCCTCAAGATGCCGGGAAGCGGCGGAATCATCACGGTCCCTTGCGAAGAAAGAGACGCAGTGTGCTCCCTCGAGCGCGCCTTCTAGGCTGCAACAATCGAAGACCCTGATAGCGCGGGTGCGCAGTACCCTCCTGAGGCCCACCCCAAGAAGAAGAAGCAGCTACTCTGCACTGGGCCTCAAGGGAGCGGCACCTCCAGTGGTGCCACTTCAGGATCCGCGCCGGCGCCTGGGGTGCCTCCCTCCCTCGCATAGGGAGGCGCGCCCGGCACCCTCCTCAGGCAGGGCTCGGGGGCTCTCTTCTAGAGGGCCTCGGACCTGGCCAACATCACAAGGGAGGCGCTCGGGCACCGCGTGGGGGTGTGCTTTGCGGCACGTTTCCCTCAGGAGGACACCGGGCGAGGAGCGCCCTGCGCTCAGGAGTTCATCACCAAGGCATCTCAGGAGCTTCAGGAAGCAAGAGCAATACGCGGCGACCGCCGCCCACCTGGCGTTGCTCCCCACCCAGGCGAGGGTGATGAGATGCGCGTCTGCATCGACATCCCAGGGCTCAACAGGGCCGCATCTCAGGAGCGCTTCCGGCCTTCGCGGCTGGCCGATGTGAGGGCCCGCCTCACAGCTACGTTAGCATACCGTTCGGCCTACCGAGCGTGGCTGCCGCCTTCCAGCACAATCTGCGGAGCATCCTGACAGGTCAGGAGGCCAGGCACCACGCGGTCCTGGCGGAGATGGAGACGGTCCTCCGGAGGCCACCTGAGCCTCCACAGCCTCCCGAGGCTCAGGGTCTCGGCGGCTCGTGAGAAGCGACTTCTTCGCTACGTGTCTTTAGCTACCCTAACACTCCTTCGGCAACCAAACCAGGTGGCATTTTTCAAAGTTCATTTAGCTGGGAGCGCCCCCGGGCTGCATCATCCCCAGGCCGTGTGGGTCCGTCCCTGTGGCATGTATCCGCTTGCATCTTTAGTTTACTCTGCTGGGAGCGCCCCTCGGGCTGCATTAACCCCAGGCCGCTTGGGTCCAACCCAATGGCATGTATCGTTCATGCATTTACCTAAGCTAGTTGCTTTTCATGCGTAATCTATCTATGGATGTCACTTGCCTGATTGTCACCCACCAAGGGAGCCGCGCACCGATTGTATTTCTTCAGGATCCTTCGCATAAGAAGGCTAGGCACGATGTCTGTGCTCGGGCCCGTTCCTGCAGCGTTGAGAAATCCAACGGCTGAGCTCTGTCTGGCGGGCCGGCCCCATTCACGTCACCTCCTGGGGTCATTGGTGCTTGGCCTTCTCATGCGATAGCCTCAGGAAATCCATTCGGCGCAGGTTGTCTAACCATCTTGCAGGAACGCCACAGCCATCAAGAACCAAGACCAGGTGCAGCCCGCCTTGAGGTAGGGCCTCGTGAGTCCCGCGCTGGCTCACGAGTGCCCAGATACACCTCGTCTAGCCCTACCGTGCAAGCCATGTGTCAGGGCAGGGCTGTACGCGCCCCGAGGGCTCTCCGCAGTAGGGAGTCCCCTCCCACGTGCCAGTGACGGACCAACAATCACCATGGCTATTTGCGCCCCTCCTTGCACTAACCTGCAGGAACTTCATGAGGACTACAGCGGGTGGTACCGCAGACTCTCTCTCTTCTCCATGCAATTCTTTTGCGCGTTAAAAGGGGGGCTCCTAAGCATCGCGACTCATGAGCTCTTACTAGCTCTCCAGCCCTCACCCCCTGGCCTTGACTACGGCATCGCGACTGAGCTCGCTCGAGTGCCCGGACCTGAGGACGTAGAGCACCAGGTAGAGCATGGAGAAGAGGGGGAGGCCCGCACGGGCCTAACCTAGATACCCAGCAGCGACCGACGCCCAAGTCTGGTGCAACACGAGAAATCGGCTCCAGAACGCCAAGATAAGTCTTTTACCTGGACCGACCCAGCGCTATGGCATAAGATTCTCGCTTTTTTGCTGCCCTACTGCGGCAACGTCGCCTCCCTCTCCCATCCTCAGGTAGCTGCTTGCACGCTAAAGGGGGCCTCTTGAGCTTCGTACCTCGGGAGCTCTTACTGGACCTTGGGCCACTCACCTCCTGGCCTTGACCACGGCATCGCGACCTGGCATACAAGCAACAATTGCAGCCTACCTGGGGACCGGGACCTGTCAGCGTAGAGCACCAAGATGCCGCGGGATTGGAAAGGGGAGACCGAGCCTCAGCAGGACATGCACTCACAAATTTTCATGAAAAGGATAATATCAACAAAAGACATTACAGATCCTTTACACACACCCCACGGGGTCCGCTCTAAATTCCCCGCAGGAAACAAAAGAAAGGAGTTCCTAGGAGCTCTATCTATGCACACCGAATAGCACCGACGCCATCATCAACAGTGGGCCACGAGTGGCCGACGCCAGCCCCATCCAGATCAGCGACGATGGCGGCCGGACGCTGTGGCCTTGCTCCGAGCGTGGTGAGAGCTTGGGGGCATATAGCTGTCGTCGCTTGTCTCCGAAGACTTGACGAGCTCGAGAGAGTCGTTGGACCACCAAGAGTCACCACTGTCGCTGGAAGAGCTGCGGGCGAAGCCAACGGCAGGCCCGACGCCAGCCGCGGCGCCGTCCTGGTGACCCCCTTCGGGGCAGCACTCCAAGCGGCGGCCTTCTTCATCGAAGACATTGAAGAGTAGTGTGGAGGAGCCGTCGTACTCGAAGTGGATTGCGAGGGCGCCATCCGCGCGGCAGACTCAGACGACCTCGCCCCAGCCTCGAGTCATGAAGATCCTCCCGAAGGCGATGGCTTTAACCTCCGCTCCAGTCGCCGGGGCGTCGCAGTCGGCGTGCTGCAGCCAAAGCTCAAGAGGGCCCCTCGGCGGCATCTCCGCGGTGAAGAACTGCGGGAAGCGAATCCAAGTGCTCGGAGGCATCACCGCCCACAGCATGAACTCGCGCGAGGAGTCCGCGGCATGGACCCCTGGGGCGATGGCGTGCATCTCCACGGCACGACAACCACGGCCCTGGTGCGGGCGGTGGCGCTCATCGCTCCTCCCTCTGGAACCATCGGCTTGAGCGTACAAGGGCAATGGGTACCCAGGAGGTGGCCTCTCGTACCACAGCCACGACATTACCAGCCTCAAGACGATGGGACTGCCTCTTCTTCGGCGGGAGTAGCTCAGGCTCGTTGAGGGGCGTCTAGTCCTTCTCCGCGACCGAGAACCTCCGTATCGGCACCATGACCACACCAGCGAGCAGTGGAGCAAGGAAGAAGAAGAAGAAGCGGGAGAAGCAAGGAAGAGATGGGTGACGGGGGCTCCACCCCCACTTCCCATTTATAGCCAAGGGGAGGCCAACCGCTGGCCTCCACGACCTAAGGTAATAATGATCTTTTTTCTGCATGCAGCAAGGACCCGTCAAGTCGGGCAGTCGTCGAGGCAGCATGGGGAAGCGGAGACGCCCACGTCCAATCGGTCGCCACACGCCAACCGTGGCCTCAGGCTGATGGGGCCCGCGGCGCTCCGCGCTTGCCCTTTGGCTTCGCCTCAAAGCCAAGCCCGAGCGTGCCTTGGGCCCGGGGGCTATTGTCGACGTTCTGGGAACGGGGGTCCCTAGACTTGCCTGCCTGCGGCCCGTAGCGTGGCTCCACCAACGGCCCTGTATGGCCCATCTTCACGAGCAGACATTCAAGACCCTCGCAAGGGGCCAATCCTCGTGAGGCGGACGACACAAGACCTCCTCAGGGGCGGCCTCACCAGGCTGGCTCGCGAGGGGCGGAGACATCAAGGCAAGGGGCGCCTCACAAGGTTTTTGTGACGCAAGCCGTGACGACTGGAGCCAGGCAGGCGCCAACGCGCGCAGTGTCCTCATTTCCTCTTTGGTGCTAAAGGGCCAAGCGCAGACGAGGAGTCCCGAGGCGTCAGGAAAAGGTTTCCATATCGGTGCAACAAGACCATGACTAGCAGGACGGCAGGACGGAGGTCACCGTGGAGCCGAAGACGGCGTCACCACTAGAGCCTTTGGCAGGCGAAGAGTACTTTTGTAAGGATAGCTTGTACTAGTTGTCTCCCTTCGAATTTGGTTTTTGTGGGATCCCTTCCCGCTCAATATTTGGGAAGAGGACCAGGGCCTCTATAAATAGTACTAGCCACCACCATAGGGAGGCATCTGATTGGGACCTAGATCGGATCCATATCACCCCAGCCACTCAAGTTCACTAAGCACAAGAACACCTCTCCTCGCGAGGCTGTTCTTCCCTTGTAACTGTTCATCCTCAGCCCAAGAGGCAATCCAGCACACCACACTAGAGTAGGGTATTACAGCAGAACGGTGGCCCGAACCAGTATAAATCTTGTGTCTCGTGTTCTTTGGGTTCGTCAAGCTAGGCCGTGAGATCGTAGAGTGTGCGAGATAGAGAGGGGGAGAGGTCTTTGTGCACACCCTAGTGTTCAAACCTCAAGGGTTTTGCCGGAACCCGAAATCCGACAGTCTTCATCTCCCTCGTGGGAAGAGAGAGCTTCTGTATCTCCAGACACAGCGTCCAAAGTACCCTTACGGCGGAGGCCACCTTTTGCCTCCTTGCCCTTATTCTTGACCTTCTTCTCTGGTGCCTGATAAGGCACCGGGACCAGCATCCTCGTTAACAAAGGAGTGGCTGGGTTTTCAGGTAGCGGCGCCGGACACCTGATCCACTCCGCTTTCGCTGTCCAGTCCTGAATAAGGAATGGGCATCTCAGTATACCCTTTTACTTATGGACCGAAATTATGTTCGGAAGCAAGGAGCTTACCTTAGTAGTAGGATTCGTGTTGTCAAGACCAATATCTTCGGTCTTCTCCGGCCACGACTTGTGGGCCTTAAGAAGTAGTTTCCAGATCTCTTCATGCGTTGTGTCAAAGAAGCACTGCAGGGTCCGAGGGCCATCCGGATTGAACTCCCACATGCGGCAAGGCCGACATTGGCATGGGAGGATCCGGCAGAAGAGCATCATCTGAATCACGTCGGTGAGACTGGTGTGCTTATTTATCATACTCTTGATGCGCTTTTGCAGGGTCATCACTTCGTCGGTCGGTCCCTAGTCTACACCCTTGTTGGTCCAAGACGTGAGCCGCATGGGGGCCCCAGATTTAAATTCACGAACGGCCGCCCATTTGGTATCACAGGGTTCGGCGATGTAGAACCACTCCTGCTGCGACCCCTTCACGGTTTCCATAAAGGCTCCTTTGGGCCAAGTGGCGTTGGGGAGTTTTCTCACCATGGCGCCGCCGCAGTCGGCGTGCTGCCCGTCAACCACCTTCGGCTTCACGTTGAAAACTTTGAGCCATAGGCCGAAGTGGGGTGGAATGTGGAGGAGCGCCTCACACATGATGATAAACGCTGAGATGTGGAGAAAGGAGTTTGGGGCTAGATCATGGAAATCTAGCACGTAATAAAACATGAGGCCACAGACAAAAGGGTGAAGTGGAAATCCTAGGCCATGGAGAAGGTGAGGGATGAACACAACCCTCTCACCGGGCTTTGGAGTAGGGATGACTTGCTCTTTGGCTGGGAGCCTGTGTGCGATTTCCGCGGTCAAATGCTTCACCTCCGAAGCTCCTTGATGTCCTTCTCTGTGACGGAGGTGGCCATCCATTTGCCCTATGAGCCGGATCCGGACATAGCTCGAAAGGTTGGGCACTGGGAAAAATTGAAGCTTGGGCACTGGGAAAAATTGAAGCTTGGGCACTGGAGCTCGAGGACGGGAAGGCTGAGGAAGGAAGAAGGCGTGGGGTAAAAAGATGGACCTTTATCCGCTTATGTAGGCATTGAATATCAAACGCCCCCACTAGCCTTAAAACTCGCCTATTCCCAAGGGGTTGTGCGAATGGCACGGTTGGGTTACCCAAACCCGTATTGATGAAAATCCCGCAATAAAGGGACACGATCTCTACTTTAACAAGACGTGTCAATAGAGGCTGCGCCTCAAAACACGAAGCGGGAGGCCAAAAAATGGTGCAAAATAATAAAAAGGCTAGACGTGATGTTTTGCCAAAAAAGTTGTCAGTAGATATGCCTTATTAAGTGTTGTACCCTTGTGATTGAGGGTTGTAACTATTATACGGAGCCGGATACAGTTCTCTTGTTCAGAAGACTACTTTGTATGCGGTGAAGGAACCCACCTTGCAATGCCGAAGACAATCTACGAGCCAGACACATCGTCATTGAAGAGTAGTTCAGGGGCTACTGATGGAGTCCTGGACTAAGGGGTCCTCGGGTGTCCGAGCTATCTGATATGGGCCGGACTGATGGGCCGTGAAGATACAAGGCAGAAGACCTTCCCCCGTGTCTGGGTAGGACTCTCTTTGCGTGGATGGCAAGCTTAACATCCGGATGTGTAGTTTCCTTTCTTTGTAAACCGACTCTGTACAACCCTAGTCCTCTCCGGTGTCTATATAAACCGAAGGGTTTAGTCCGTAGAGGCTAAGACAAATCACATAGGCTAGACATCTAGGGTTTAGTCATTACGATCTCGAGGTAGATCAACTCCTGTAACCCCTATACTCATCAAATACAATCAAGTAGGACGTAGGGTTTTACCCCCATTAAGAGGGCCTGAACCTGGGTAAACATCGTGTCTCCCTTGTCTCATGTTACCTTCGATCCTCAGACGCACAGTTCGGGACCCCCTACCCGAGGTCGACAGGTTTTGACACCGACAGTAGTTCCTGTAGGAACTCCTCACACAACATCATGGAGGCAACAAGGTTGATGAAGATAGCCTCCCCAATGGTTTCCCCCTCTGACAAAGTACCGACAAAGGCCTACATATGGGATCGCGTCCGAACAGAGGCTTGCGGTGGCGAGAGAATTGTTTAGGGTCTCGCTTCGAAGGTATTGGAATATAATGGAATGTATAGGCTAGAGATTAGGACAAACGAAGCATCAGGGGGCCCACAAGCTCACCTGGCGCGCCGCGAGGGCTTTTGGCCCCTCGTGTGTCTTCTGGTCTCTCCCTGAAGCTTCTAGGGTCTCTTATGTTCCATAAAAAAAGCACCATAAAGTTTCACTATTTTTGGACTTCGGTAAGTATGGTTTTTCTGTGAAACAAAAAACATGCAAAAAAACAGGAAGTAACACTGGGCACTAAGTTAATAGGTTAGTCCATAAAAATAATGTAAAACGGTATATAAAGCATACAAAAGTGATGATACAATAGCATGAAACAATAAACAAATTATAGGTACGTTGGAAACATATCAGAAGGCATTCTAAACAAAAATTGAATCAAAAGCACAAATTTAATGGAAACCGAATAAATTTCTTGCAAAAGTATAAAGCTTGATATAATTTACACAAACTGAACGAGGTTTCGTCCGTTCTTTTTAAATTAAAAAAAATATGCAAGGTATGCTACTTGTGAGCTGCGTTGGGATTTCTCTGAAGAGGAGGGGACGATGCAGTACAGTAGAGATAAGTATTTCCCTTAGTTATGAAACCAAGGTTATCAATCTAGTAGGAGAACCAAGCAACACTATGTAAACAGCACCCGCATACAAACAACCAATACTTGCAACCTAACACGTAGAGGGGTTGTCAATCCCTCAACAGTCAAGCGAAATTTTAAATTGTATGGGTTTTGATAAATAGATGTAACAAAAATACAAAATAAAAAATTGTAGCAACACATTTTTGGTTTTAATATATGATAGAAAATAGACCCGGGGGCCATAGTTTTCACTAGATGCTTCTCTCAAGAAAATAGCATATGGCAGGTAAACAAATTACCGTTGGGCAATTGATAGAAAAACAAATAATTATGATGATACCCAATGCAATGATCATGTATATAGGCATCATGTCCAAGATTAGTAGATCGAAACAATTCTGTATCTACTACTATTACTGCACACATCGACCGCTATCCAGCATGCATCTAGTGTATTAAATTCATGGAAAAATGGAGTAATGCTTTAAGCAAGATAACATGATGTAGACAAGATAAACTCATGTATGAAATAAATCCCATATTGTTACCCTTAATAGCAATGATACATGCATGCCATGTCTCTTTCTGTCACTGAGATTGGGCACCGCAAGATCGAACCCATCACAAAGCACCTCTTCCCATGGCAAGATAAATCAATCTAGTTGGACAAACCAAGCAAATAAATTGGAGAAGAAATACGAGGCTATAACAATCATGCACAAAAGAGTTCAAAGAAAACTCAAATAATATTTATGGATAGATCTGATCATAAACTCACAATTCATCGGATCCCAACAAACACACCGCAAAGTCATTACATCAAATAGATCTCTAAGAACACCGAGAAGAACATTGGATTGAAGATCAAAAAGAGAGAAGAAGCTATCTAGCTACTAACTACGGTTCCGTAGGTCTGTGGTAAACTACTCACACATCATCGGAGGGGCAGCAAGGATGATGAAGAACCCCTCCGTGATCGTTGCCCCCTTCGACAGAGTGTCAGAAAAGGCCTCTAGATTCGATCTCGTGGTTCTGGAACTTGCGGCGGTGAAAAAAGTATTTTGTGGACTCCCATGATGGTTTTGGGATTTTATAATATTTATAGAGGCGGAGGTAGGTCAAAACGATGCTTGTGGGCCCACTACCCACTAGGGCACGCCAAAGGCACCTGGCGCGCCCTGGTGCCTAGTGGGCCCCCCTTTCATCTTCGGGTTCCCTCTCGAAGCTTCCAGCGTCTCTTATCGCCAGAAAAAAAATCTCCAAAAAGTTTCATGACATTTCGACTTTGTTTGGTACTGATACTTTGCAAAGTAAAAAACAAGCAAAAAACATCAACTAGCACTGGGCACTAAATTAGTAGGTTGGACCCCAAAAAATATATAAAGTTGCTAGTAAATGTATATAAAACATCCAAGATTGATAATATAATAGCATGGAACAATCAAAAATTATATATAGGTTGGAGATGTATCAAGGTAGCAAAGGATAACCTTGTACGCACAACCGTCCTCCTTCATTGGACTACCGTCGTTGTCCGCTCCATCATCACTGCCATCAGAGTCATTGTCGTGGTGGTCCTTTCAGCGGCGGAAGGGGCCACAACAACCCTAGTTGGTCGCCGCCTGCAGATTGTGGCGGAGCCAATCGGCTTCCTCCACTGTTGCGCACATTGATGGGGTCACCTACTAAGGGTAGGGTCACCTACTAAGGGTAGGCTTCCCCCAAGCCATGAATCTCATTAACTTGGACTCGGAAATGGCCTGTGCTGGTGTTCCCCCGGGATAATGAGTGGCATATCTCCGAAGAGTCAGCCCACGTGTTGACATCGTCACTCGAGTTTCATGGCATGTCCACACTCGGACCACTAGTCTATCTCTTCCAGAGACATACAAGTGCCACCAAGTTTTACCAAACAATCAACGTAACTTGATCAGTCAGGAAACTCCTAGTCTAGAATCAATTGTTGTTTCACTCAGGTCATGATAGGTTATCACTTGGTGATGGATTCTGAGTGCTTCCGCAGCACTCGGTCCGAGTCAATGGTTCATCCAATTCATCCTATGTAACCTCAACCGATTTGGTGGCTAATGATGGGGTCACCTACTAACGGTAGGGTCAAGGACCTGACACCATGGGCCCACCTAGGGCCCCGCACCATCATTATAAGGTTCCAGGACCATAGGTACATTTGGATGCCCACTTTTGAATGTCCACTCGGATGGAGATAGCTCACTCAGATGCTTCACCGCCAGTCAGCCGCACACGCCAGCATTCGGACATAGAAGGCAAAAGGGTCATGCGGGAGCTGCAACGTTTGAGGAGCACAACGCCAGGCTTCAAGTGTAGTTATGGCAACAACTACTAGTAACGCCTGTATTTGTTCTCCCCTTCATCTCCCTTATAATGTAGCCCTAATGAGGGACGACACACTTTATATAAGTGAAAGTGTAACTAATCCCCGGCTGGTTTTGGTAATTTATAACAACATATATAACATTGATCTAATATTAATTGCAAATAGATTTAAGAAAAAGATCAATGATTGGCATGGCAAGGACAAATGGATGCGGACCCCTTAAAATGTCAAGGAAAAGAATTGGCAACTCCAAGACTCTACATTTTGGTTTAGTGATCCAAGATCGCATTGAATCCCTTAGGATAGTCAATACTATTAAAAGGGGATGAGGTATTGATGATGAGGTTTCTCAAGTGCTTAGTGATATTGCTCCAGAAACCCTCAGTCATTTTATCAAAACGCATATGTTCAAACCCTAATTCCATATCTCAGTCCCACCAAAACACTCCCATTGCCACTGCCAAACCTTAGCAATTCAGTTTGACCGAAATGGATCTTGGTCCCATCGAGATGGCATTGTCAAGTTTCTGTGATGACATTGTTTCACTTCAGAATCACTGAGTTGAAACAATAGGAAATTCTAAGACTGGGTTTTGCTCTAGCCATTGCACTTCGGTCCCACCGAGTTGTTCCACTTCGGTCCCACTAAAAAGCCCAACATTCATATTATTTACGCTAATCGGTCTCACCGAGTTTATATTCGGTCTCACCTATTTGGGTCAAAAGTGTGTAACGGTTGGATTTTGGCTGAAGGCTATTTATACCCTCCACCCCACCCTCTAAGAGAGCCATCAGAACGAAACACAACTTCCACCATTCGCTTTCTAAGAGATTACCACCTACTCATGTGTTGAGATTAAGAGATTCCATTCCTAGCATTTGAAACTTTATTTCTAGCCTCTTCAAGTTGCTTTCCACTCCAATCCTTCTCCTAACCAAGCCAAATCTGTGTGAGAGAGATTGAGTGTTGAGGAGACTATCATTTGAAGCACAAGAGCAAGGAGTTCATCACCAACACAACATCTATTACCTTTTGGAGAGTGGTGTCTCCTAGATTGGTTAGGTGTCACTTGGGAGCCTCCATGATCATGTGGAGTTGGACCAATGAGTTTGTAAGGGAAAGGAGATCGCCTACTTCGTGAGGATCTACTCGAGTGAGGCTAGTCCTTCGTCGATGTAAGCCATGATGGAATAGACAAGGCTGCTCCTTCGTGGACCCTTTGTGGGTGGAGCCCTCCATGGACTCGCGTAACCATTACCCTCCATGGGTTGAAGTCTTCATCAACATGGACGTACAATGGCAGCACCTATCGGAACCACGTCAAAAATCATCGCGTTTTCATTGCATTTGAAATCTCCAACCCCTCCTTTGTGTTCATATGCAAAGTCTTTACTTTTCGCTGCACCACTCTTAGACTTGCATGTGTAGGGTGTACTTGACTTGGTGGATTTGCTAAAACTTGCCCACAACTAAAATTGGGAAAATGATAAGTTTTTATTTGGTCAAGTAGTCTAATCACCCCCCCTCCACACATACTTTCGATCCTACAAGTGGTATCAGAGCATTGGTTTGAAAACCAAGGAGAGTATGGCGTATAGTGAGGGAAACTATCACCATAGAGGTCCATATTATGATGGTACAAACTTTGCTAGTTGGAAGTATAAGATGAAAATGCATATTCTTGGTCATAACCCTGTTGTTTGGGTTGTTGTTCGTGTTGGCTTGCAAGGTGAATTCTTTGAGGATGGTAAAGAATCTGATCATGAAGCAACCACGAAAAAATTGAAGATGTTGCAATACAACGCTCAAGGATGTGACATTCTCTTCAATGGTTTGTGCCCCGAGGAGTTCAACAAGATTAGCCACCTCAAGAATGCAAAGGAAATTTGGGATAGTTTGGTTAATATGCACGAAGGTACCAAGTCCGTCAAGGAATCCAAGTTGGATGTGCTTCAAATTCAACTTGATAAGTTTAAGATGAAGTATGGTGAAGGAGTCGCCGAAATGTACTCTAGGCTTGCTCTCATCACAAATTAGATTGTCGGCTTAGGAAGTGAACAGATGACCGACAAATTCATCATCAAGAAGATCATTAGAGCCTTGGATGGAAAATATGATACCGTGTGCACTTTGATCCAAATGATGCCCAATTACAAAGATCTCAAGCCCACGGAAGTCATTGAAAGAACTGTTGCTCATGAGATGTCACTCAAGGACAAGGAGGATCTCCACAACATGTCAAGTGGTGCATACAAAGCTTCAAGTGATGCTCCTACAACTTCAAGTGACAAGCTAGTATCCAATGAGGAATTTAGACTAATGGTGAATAACTTCAACAAATTCTACAAGAATAGAAACAAAGAGAGAAGCTCCAAGTCAAGGTAATATGAGCAAAGATCATCAAGCCGTGTCCATAATTACTAAAATTGTGGAAGACCCGGGCACTATTCCAATGAGTGTACGACATCTCACAAGAAAAGAGAAGACTCACCTAGAAGGAAGATTTTTTTGGTCATCCTATCACTGTGGTAAATTCTGCTCCTTTAGGAGATATTATTCAAAATAGAGAAGCCACGGGACGGATTGCTAAGTGGGCAATTGAGCTTGGACCTCATAACATCAAGTATGTGCCAAGAACAACCATCAAATCTCATGCTTTAGTGGATTTCATTAATGATTGGACAAGGTTGCAAACACCTAAGGAGAAACCTGATAACACTTATTGGACAATCCACTTTGATGGGTCTAGGCAGTTGGAAGGCTCAAGGGCTGGAGTTATTTTGACTTCCCCATGAGGTGACAAGTTTTGTTATGTTTTAAGGCTAATGTTTCCTTGTACTAACAATGCAGCTGAATATGAGGCTTTACTACATGGCTTTCATATGGCCAAAGAGATGAATTTAAGCCGGGTCAGGTGTCTGGACCACTCAGACCTTGTGGCTCAGCAAGTCTCAGACAAGTGGGACTCCAAAGACCCGCTCATGGCGGCTTACCACCGGGCAGTTGATACTATTGCTGGTCACTTCAAGGGTTATCAGGTGGATCACCTTGATCGACGGAAGAATGAGGTGGATGATGCCTTAAGCTGGCTTGGGTCTCAACGTAAGCCAGTGCCTCCTAATGTGTTTCTTGATGTGTTACACGATCCTTCGGTCAAGTTACCACATGAGGAATACCTTGTTGTCCCTGACCCGATGGCGCAGTTGGTGGCGACTTTCCGTGTTATTCCTAATTGGACGTTCCCCTATCTGGCCTATATGACTCGAGGCAAATTACCTGAAGATGAAACTTTGGCACGACAGATAACCAGCAGGTCTAAGTCTATGACTATCATCAATGGCGAGGTACATCAATGCAGTGTGACAGGCGTGTTCCAACATTGTGTTTCTCCTGAAGAGGGACGTGAGATCCTACAGGAGGTTCATGACAGCAATTGTGGCCATCATGCTGGATCTAAATCTTTAGTGGCTAAAGCTTCTCCTCATGGGTTTTACTGCTTGACGGCTCATGTTGATGCAGAGGCTATTGTTAGCTAGTGCGATGGTGATAACCCAAAAGTATAGGGGATCACAATAGTTTTCGAGGGTAGAGTATTCAACCCAAATTTATTGATTCGACACAAGGGGAGCCAAAGAATATTTGCAAGTATTAGCAGCCGAGTTGTCAATTCAACCACACCTGGAGATTAATTATCTGCATCAAAGTGATCAGTAGCAAAGTAGTATGATAGTTTTGATAGTAGTAGCAACAACAATAGTAACGGCAACAGTGCACTACAAAAAAAAGACACATCCGTGACATTTTGGGCCGAACGAATTTTTTTCTGTCATACATATGACACTTCTATGACGATAATTGTGACAAGACCCGGTATCATCATAGATGTGGTGGGCTCCTACTTCTATGACAAAAAATCATGACAGAAAATGGGCTTTTCGTCCTGGGCGGGCCGGAGACGCGGCTGCATGACATTCTTTGGGCCGTCCATGACGAAAAAAACCGTGGTAGAAGCGAGGGGGAGGAAAATTTTGGGGAGTTTCTGGTTATGATGGGAGGTCGGGGGCCGAGCGATGCGCGTTTCTCTCGTACACGTACACGCGTGTGTGTGAGGCGTTGGCTCTAACTGAACCCGAGCGAGGCGTTGGGCTCTAACTGAACCCGAGCGATTGCACTGCAGGCTACGCGTTACTAAACCCGAGCGACCGACCGATGGATGTTAACTGAACCCGATCGAGTGATTCCTTTGCTACTGCTGCTAACTGAAGCCGATTGATGCTGCCTCTGGGATGAACAGTGAGCGTTGTGGGGGGGGGGGGGATTGGATGAACAGTGAGCAGTGGCGTTGCCTCTGGATGAAGAGGACCCCGTGGTGTGGTGGAGGGCTGGATGAACAGTAGACGGTGGAGGGGTGCCCGTGGAGGGGTGGTTGAACAGGACCCGTGGTGTGGAGGGATGGATGAACAGTAGACGGTGGAGGGGTGCCCGTGGAGGGGTGGTTGAACAGTAGCCGGTGGAGTAGCACGCGATGGAGGCTGGATGAACAGGAGCCCGTGGAGGCTGGGGGAGGTCGACGATAGCCCGTGGAGGCTGGAGGAGGTCGACGGTGGAGATGAACAGTATCCCGTGGAGTCCCATTTTGCGGTACGCCACACCCCTCCCGATGAACATGACCCCCGTTTCGACCGTAGCACTCCAACACAAGTCCGTTTCGTCCGTTTTGCAGTACGGCACACCCCTCCCGATCAACAGGACCCCCGTTTCGACCGTAGGCGGTCCATTTCCTCCGTTTTGCGGTACGCCACACCCCTCCCGATCAACAGGACCCCCGTTTCGACCATAGGAGGTCCGTTTCCTCCATTCTGCGGTACGCTAGGCCTCGTTTCCATCGCCTGTTCCGTCCAAGCCCTCCCGATGAACACGACCACACATTCCGTTCCGACCCAACCAGTTGGCTCCCACGCGTTCCGTTGCCTCCCGATGAACACGACGCATTCCGTTGCCTCCCCATGAACACGACGCATTCCGTTGCCTCCCCATGAATACAACGTATTCCGTTGCCTCCCCATGAACACGACGATGACGCTGTTTCTTCGTTCCGACCCAGCCATGTACATGAGCCCTGGCCGTACGTATGCACGAGTAGGCGTTCGAGACCCTGCCCGTATGTACGTACGTGGCCGTATTTTCTTTCTTGCACCCTGGCCGCTGTACATACGTGTACATGCTACGTGCGCGCCTCTGCTACGACATGTACGCGCCTCTACTACGACACGTGCGCGCCTCTACATCGACCGGTATATATGTACGTACACGTTCATGACCAGAATGACAACACTACGTATGCTTTGACCAGGTGGGTCCCGACTGTCAGGCACTTCCTTGCCTGCGAAGATGTAGCTGGTGGGTCCCAGCAGTTAGGGGGGCGAATCGTTTTGTTTTTTTTGCCCGGACACACTTCCTTGCATGCGAAGATGTAGCTGCTGGGTCCCAGCAGTCAGGGGGGAATCATTTTGTTTTTTTGCCCGGACGCACTTCCTTGCATGCGAAGATGTAGCTGGTGGGTCCCAGCAGTCAGGGGGGCGAATCATTTTTTTCGGACGCACTTCCTTGCATGCGAAGATGTAGCTGGTGGGTCCCAGCAGTCAGGGGGAAATGTTTTTTTCACGAAATACGATGGCCCGTCCTGTGGGTCCCCGCTGTCAGGTGGAGGAATAATTATTTTGCGCGTAATAAGGAGGCACTTCCTTGCTGCGGCCGTGGACCCATCTATCAGCCTCTCCACGTACAGTCCACGTTCGATGGAATCCATTCCTTGACCACGTTGACCATGCCACGCCGAGAGCACCAGGGCGGTAGACGATGGCGAGGCCTAGGAAGGGGACGACGCGGAGCCGGGGAAGATACAGAAGTGGATGCCCACGCGTAGAGGAGTATGAGGGTTCACTCGTTCGGCTGCGGTGTGAGGCTGCCCTCGCCGCAGAATAACAAGGGGTGTGGGTGTGTAGAGGGATGGCCTGGCCAGTGGTGGGAGTAGTAGGGGGCGGTGAGGCCTCCGCGGCATCACAGCCGACCACGGGCGGCAGGAGCAGGCGGCACGACCGGCGCTGCTTTGGGCGGCTGGAGCAAGAAGACCAGAGGTTGAAGAAGCACTAAGGCCGTTGGATGGACATTGTACGGTCACTGGAGCTAGAATCGTTCATATATTGACTAAAGTTAACAAAGGCCTCCATCCCAGTCAACTTAGTAGGCCCACAAGTCAGCCTCCCAGCATGGTGGGTCCCAGGTAGCAGGGGGTATTCATTTTTTTGTGCGTAATAAGGAGGCACTTCCGGTGGGTCCGAGCTGACAGCGGGGGGAACATTTTTTCGCGAAATACGGTGGCCCATCCTGTGGGTCCCAGCAGTCAGGGGGAAACATTTTTTTGCAAAATACTGGTGGCCCATCCGGTGGGTCCCTGCTGTCAGGTGGAGGAATAATTATTTTTCGCATAATAAGGAGGCACTTCCTTGCGGCTTCCATGGACCCAGCTGTCAGCCTCCCCACGTACAGTACTCTTCCGATGGAAGTCGGTCATTGACCACATTGACCATGCCGCGCCGAGAGCACCACGGCGGTGGATGATGGCGAGGCCTAGGAAGGGGACAACGCGGAGCCGGGGAAGACGCGGCAGTGGAAGCCCGCGCGGAGAGGAGTACGAGGGTTCAGCGGTTCGGCTGCGGTGTGAGGCTGCCGTCGCCACATAATTATAGGGGGTGTGGGTGAGTAGAGGGATGCCCTGGCCAGCGGTGGGAGTAGTAGGGGGCGCTGAGGCCTGCGCGGCAGCACAGCCGGCCATGGGAGGCGAGAGTAGGCGGTCCCACCGGCGCTGCTTTGGCGGCTCGAGCAAGAAGATCAGAGATTGAAGAAACACGACGACCGTTGGATTGATATCCAACGGTTACGTCTGCTAGAATCGTTTGTTGATGTATATAATAACTAAAAAAATCTTGCATACGCGTCAACTAAACAAGCCCACAAGTCATACCACTCCCTCTTTTTTTAATAATTTATATATAGCTCATGGCAACTTCTTATGCAATTTATTGCAGTCGATTTTTTGGTTGGCCAGGGCCAATTTCGCATATTTCTGTGGGTTCCAAACTATTTTTAATACCGAAATGTCGAGCCAGATTTAAAGTACTTTGAAGATATATTTAAATTAGGTTAATGCCCAGTGAAATAGGAATATGAAAATATGAAAAAATTTAGAAATTATAAAGTAATTGCCAATTTGTCATCTGTTTTTATATTTACAACCCATTTCATATTACTTTCAAGATTTGTAGGCGTCTTGAAAGAGTTGCAGCCCATTAGGGCATAGAAAAATAAGTAGGCCTGAATTGGGTATTCTTCAGAAAAAATAAACTGGGCTCATTTTCACAAAGAAAAAAAATAGCTGGGCTGGTCACATGGTGAACATAAAATATAAGCCTGGGCTAGACGGGCCACAGCCCATTAAAAACCCTACTCCGTCTCAACAATACCAAACAAAAAAATACTGCTCGAGTAGCTACGTCCCAGGTGTCAGCCGGTCTTGTGATGTTCTCTTGTCTATTGACTATATACGCTCACAATGTCGTGGGTCCCAGATGTCAGGAAAACACTAGGAGGAAGCATTTTATTTTTCCATACGCTGACGTGGTAGGCCCCTACTGTCATCCTCTCCACGTACTTTTGCTGATTTCTGTTGTTTGTTGACCATGTTGACAACGCGAGAGGGCGGTGCCGCGGCGAGCGCACCAAAGCGCGCGGAGGACATCGGCTTTAACGATTTTGGAGATGGTGGGGCGGCGATGCGTGCGCTGAGGCGCAGCCAGCCATGGGAGGCGGAAGCACGCGGCCCCACTGGCGCTGGTTTGGTTTTGGCGGCTAGAGGAAGACAGGACTGAAGAAACATGGCAGACTATAAAAGCAGCAGGAATACTTAACAACCTTAACTGAAACCAGCAGGGGCAATTAACAACCAAAGCTGAAAGTAGTATGAGTACTTATACAGGTTCAACCATACAAAGCACGCCTCGAACAGTGCTACTTTGCCTACAGTTAACCAAGGGTGAGGCCGCCAAGCCCCAGGACAAGGCCCAGGCGCCACCCCGCGCATCCACAACCTTCTGAAAGCGGCTTCATCTCGCAACGTGGTCAATAAACAGGATATTTGCTTTAGAGCCATGGAAAAGCATGAACATTATCTTGTCCTATTCTCCAAGATGGACGGGCCTTCATTATTTGAGACCACCCATGAATAAGTATCTTTTCACCTCCAAGGGGAATTGAGTAGGTCGACATAAACATCATGTTGTGACCAAGAGCAAGTCTGACCCGACCATGGTCAGGCATCTGTATAGGAACAATAGAACTCGGCAGTTCCTGTTTCGAGAAGATCACAACTGTAAAACTGTGTACAAGCAATAGCTTATGAACAACATATATAACAGAAAGCAGCTCGTACCATAAGTTTCTCGACAGAGTTGGACCTGTTCAACGAGTGCAGCAGTGGCACACATATCCCACGTGGCCTTCCACCATTGAAACGCCCCACAAGGACCTCAAGACGATCAATAAAGTGTAGGAACTTGTGGATGTCGATCCAGTCAACTTCAGTGCCATTAGTAACAGCCGAGTTATTACAGAGTAACAAACGATCAGACTGCTTAACTCTGAAAAAACCTACACGTACCACCAATTATAAGAAAAATATTAGTTAGAAGTAGCATCTTCGTGAGAGATTCGTTGCTACTTCTAAAGTTAAATTGTGATTAGTTAGACAGAATAGGTGGATTAAGAAGTAATCGAGGCAACAAGCAAGAACCAGATACAAAACTAACGTGGATGAACAATTGGAACGATGTCGGTGTGGAAGATTGCAGTGAAGATGAGACCAGGTTCTGCTATTTCCATCAACATTCGTGCGCCAACTTTCAGTCCGTAACACTTGAGAAAGTTTATCCATGTTCGGCCATAAAAAAGCAGCGATCTTCTTGGTTCATGAACCCAACTCGGAACTTATATCCATGGCTTGTCTTCACTGTGACCATTAAACTAGTGTATTCAGTTATGGCAAGGCCGAGCATCTTGAGTACATGTGTTCTGGCAGAGCAAATAATACACTGCAGGAAAAATAATATGAGAACACAGCATGTTCAAAAAATCCCCACCCTCCCGGATAGAAAAGAGGATTCTAGGAACATACTGTGCGCGTTTCAAAATGCTGTGTTAGGATGAGAAGGAACAAGTGTGGCGTCTCACCGAGGGCGCAGAAACCTGTAGGGTACTCGCACTTTGGGCACTGCAAATGAAACACACTAGATTCAGTAGGAAGAAAAATGCATCAACGGCGGCAGCTGCCATCCTAGGATTACCTGCGACCAAGGGACTTGGATTTATCGGGATGGATGAAGAATTCGTACCTGGTTCTCCATGAGAAAACCCTATGCAATCGTCGAGAGGGGGTTTTCTCTGAACAAGCAGACGAGGGAGAAGGGGATTCAGGGCCAGTGAAATATTGCCGCTTCGTCCATCCAGCTTACTGCTAAAGCTAGAAAGGGGGGGGGGTTGTGATTTGACAGCTCATTAGGCATTACTGCGGTGCTACGACTGGGGTGTGTCTACCGTGAAGTTGTGCACTCTAATTTGTGCATATGGCACGTGGACCCCGTTGCCGGTTGCCCCACATATCAGTGAAAGGAAGTAGAAAGAGAGGAGTAACTAGTTACACATAAATATATTTTTTGACAGAGAGATACTCCCTCTGTAAAGAAATATACAAATCTTTTATATCACAGGCTCACCTTGCCGAGAAATATACTCCCTCTGCAACGCACGTGCATTATGGGGTTTCAGCTTTTTTTATGGGGGTTCAGCTGAGAATATAATACTCAGATAGGTTCACGGTTCTGGACTTTGGGCCGCAGGCTGACCCTGCATGTTTGGGGGCCCATGTGTTCTACCTCAGTGCTTTTCATATTGCAAGCGATCGGTACGGCACTGGTTCTAGATGCCGTCGCAAGGCGAATACACAAAATTGAATAAAGCATGACAGCTGTTGGAATGAAATCGAACGACAGTTCCTAACCAGCAATCAGAGTTGCAATTCTATCAACGATATACCATGTGATAAATAATACTGTCGTACTACTTATACACACAGGACACTTGTTTCACCATGCCAGATTATTACATCAAAATCTCTCGGAGGATAGATCAGTTCGGCAGTTGCGTGCTGCTACTGAAGAATTTCCAAGTTGATTTGGACCAGCTCTCCTTGCCGGGAAAGTTCGATTTTAAAATCATCCCCTACCGCAAGATATGATTTAGATTTGAACCTTGACCATCCTTTAGCATCAATCATCATGCGGCCATCCTTTGTACTTACGGTATATTGAGCAGGTTCATTGACACCAAGGCTGCGCATGGTAAGAGAAACTTGGCCGCGGTCGCCCGAATTGTTGAACGACTCCCTCGTTGCTCTAGGAATTCTCTGTTTGCAAACAAGAAGACATACCCAAACAGTTAGATCAACACAGTGAATCATGTGAAACAACATGGAAAGAAAAAAGAACGAAGCACTTGGGTGGCCAATGCTTACCAAGAAGTTGGACATGCCGGTTTTTGTAAGGACTTTGGTATATGAAGTGTGAACTGCAGCCCAGTCTGTTGCTGGTGCAACTGCACGGGCCGGAGCAGATGCAAGTGCAAGTGTTAGTACAGGTGCCGAAGCCGCTGCTGCTGCCGGAGATGGTGCTCCTTGTAGAGCTGGTGCCGGTGTGGGAGAAGGTGCCGGTGTCGATGCCCGATCCTCCGGTAGATCAGACTGATCCGCTGATGCGGTCGGTTCCCAATCCTCAGCTGGATCAGATTGAGCTGCTGCCGCTGTCAGTGCTAGAGCAACTGCCGGTGCTCGATCTATGCGAGACAACGGCGATCGTGTCTGGTTTGCTATGATCAGCTTTCTAACTTGACTAGGATCCGTGACCATGATCTAGTTTTTTTCTTCATTTCTTTTAAATGCGAGAAGGACTAATTGTGGCGTTTTTGTTAAACCAAACTGCAGTTCATCATAGGGATTCAGCTTGTACTCAGACAATAGGCTGATCCAATTTTTTCCAGTAATATAAGTGATGGACAGTGCCTTCGTTACTGACACGACATAAGAAGTTAAACTTGCAAAAATAGCCATCGTAGAGCAAACCAAACGATTTATTCTGTGATGAATGGCACATGGCGAAACCTGCATCGTAAAATTGCAGGAAAAGAAAGAAAACATGACATTAAATCAATAAGATTTAGACAGTAAATCAATAAGATTTACTTGATGTGACACGAGTGAATCCTTACCAGGAAATCACCATGTCGAAGTACTAAACAGAAGATTGACCGTCCAACTACGCGTGGCATGTAGGGGCCCTGCCTACTCCCACAAGCAGGACAGTCCAAAGGTCGTGACAAATCGTATGGACCGAACATCCATGAGACTGGAAATCCTGGTGGGTGCGATAAACCCTGCAATGCATACAGATATCGGAGTGTAACCATAATTGATAAACCGTCCTCACAAAAAATATGATCTGGATACTTCAAAATATACAGACTAAATTGAGTGGACAGACATTAACATATACCGTTCTCAGGACTGACCACACACCAAAAGCGGTAGTACTAATAAACAATACAGGGTTCAGAAACACAAATCAAGTACTGAATAATAGTACTTACTACAGACAAGCAAAGTTGCATTAACTAAACTCTGCAGACTATTTCTTGCCACCGTCCTACGGGATGAACCCCGAATAACTGACTAGGCCATGGACTTCGTGTGAGATGTCTACATGCACCATCACCATCTTATCAACCTTGGAGAACCTAACAAAGTGGTCTTTCCACTCATAAACATGATGATGAAGACAGGCCGCATCAGATTTGTTGGGAAGCTTTGCAAGAACTACACCATTCGTAATCGAAGGCACAACCAGGAAATTGTTGTGGTCAAGTACAGCCTCGAGAACACGCCTGACAACAATGCTACAGGAAAACACTAGTTCAGGACACGTGGCGACAAGGACACAACAGCTGGATAGTTCAGCAGTAGAACTCATCATCAGGTCTTCCAGTTCACACGGCATGACTTTGAGAACTTCATCTCCACCGCGGACCTGGTTCTAATTCAAACAGAAACCATATTTTATTACTACCTCCGTTCAGAAATATAAGATGATTTTCGATATTATACTCCATATATGACTACATATACGCACAGAAATGAGTGAACAAAGACACTAGAACATGTCTTCAAAGGCATGGGAGCAGAGGGATTACATGCAATATCCATAACACAAGTTACTGAGGCAAATATACCCTCTTAAAAGGTAGCATTGATGTTCATAAACTACTCCCTCCGTCCCAAAATTCTTGTCTTAGATTTTCTAGATACGGATGTATCAAGTCACATTTTAGTATTAGATACATCTGTATCTAGACAAATCTAAGACAAGAAATTTGGGACAGAGGGAGTAGTTGAAAGTAGTCTATAAGAAATCAGTGTCAACCTCTCGCATGTTTTGGTCAAAAGAGGAATTTAGAACTGTCATTTGGCACACTAAAATCACATGCAAGATCACCCAGAAAGTTGTACTACCAGTACTAGTATTGCGTGTTAGATGAAAAAACACGATCAAGATCGAGAAAAAGATCGTCAACAAGAGACATTACCTGGACTTGCTTAATGAGGGATCCCGGAGAGGGGGGCTTGGACGGGGCGATGGCTTTGAGCTTGTCTGCGATAGTCCCGGCGGGGTGCTTGCGCTTCTTCGTACAATGAG
Organism: Triticum monococcum; assembly: GCA_034509565.1. Lineage (NCBI taxonomy): Eukaryota > Viridiplantae > Streptophyta > Magnoliopsida > Poales > Poaceae > Triticum > Triticum monococcum. The sequence continues at coordinate 294,951,884 of CM067845.1, read as the reverse complement.
CCTCGACGGTTTTGGCCAGAGCCATAGACATCACGTCGGCCGGTGCTTCGGTGTCCATCCAAGAGAGGAAGCTGAGAGAGAAGAGTGAAAGGAGGAACGAGATGAGGGAGAAGCGAAGCGAGTGGGGGTTTTCTTCAAGAGAGGAAGCTGAGAGAGAAGAGTGAAATGATGGTTGCTTCATCCGTCCAACTTACTGCTGGAAAGGAGGGGGTTTTGTGATTTGACGACTCATTGGGCATTACTGCGGCGGTTCGATCGGGGTAGTCTACCGTCACTCTACTATGGAGTAATTTAGTGCATGGCTGGTGGACCCAGGTGCTGGCTATCCCACACGTCGGTGAAAGTGAGTAATTTAGTGCATGGCTGGAGGAGGATCCGCATGGTAGAGCGTGTCCACTGTTTTTCTGAAGAAAAAATGATTACAGCAAGCGTTTCCACTCTTAGGACAGAGGAGTGCGAAACACGGCAGCCACTTGAACATACACAGTGCTCCTACTACTAGGCATGTGCAGTGGTTCATACGTCAGTACTACACAATCTTGTTGCTAGTGTAGTAAGATATGACGATAACAAATGATGTTGTGCGCATGTCAACTACTCCTATATGTAACATAGTACCGCTTTTTCGACTGTCCGGTCGAGAATGAACGGTGAGATCAATGTTAACAGAACTAGGTCCACAGCACACGGAGAGTACGGTGCTACAGTACTCCACGAAACATGAACCATATGAAGCACAAATAGTGTTAGGCAGGTTGTATGAAGGGTGCACGGGATGGGAGCAAAAGTTCCCTTCTCGACCCACTTTTGGGTGTTTGGCAGAGTGCATGAAGGGTGCATGAGTCCACACTAGTAGGTTGACAAAAATACACGAGGAGGAAACAACTATATTGAGATGAGAATGCAACCAAACACACCCACACGCTTTGTGCTACAGTGACTGATCTGCACCGTCTGAGTTTGATCCAACGGTCATGTTGCGCCGAGACATGGACATGCCCATGCAGAGGGCGCCTAAACACCACCGAAGTCCCTCTGCTTCTCGAGGCGCACGACGTTATTGATGTAGGGTGCAACCGCCCGCAGAGCCCGCTCCCGGTCGACGGGAGCCAGCTCGTCAAAGATGGCGTCCAATGGCATGAATGGAATCCGGTGACAGAGCCCTGAAAGGATTCGCCCGGCAACGGCGACGGCAGCCTGCAACCCCTCCTTGTCCAGCTCAGCCCCCACCATCGCGCGAAGACGGCTCAGCTCCTCGGAGATATAGGTGAAGAAGGAGACCAGGTCAGGAAGCCGCAGCTCATTGAAGTCGACCGGGTGGTCGAACGGGTTTAGCCCGACGGCCGGCATCATCACGATGGCACGACGGTAGGCATCGCGCAGCCGCAACACGTGCGTGGCAACTTGGTTCACCAAGTGGCTGAGGCGATCCTGGACCTCATCACGATTGGCCCGCTCGCGTTCCAGCCGGCTCCCCTGACGGCCTATCGTATCTCCCGCTTTCTGCAGCAACGCCGTCGACGCCTCAAGCATCTTTGTGGTGGACGCCTGCCGCTTTTGAAGCTCCGTGAACTCCCGCACATAACGGAGGAGCATGGCACTCCTCTCCTCCTTGAGCTCACGGAGCTCCACGTCCTTGGCCCTGAGCTCCGCATCCTTGGCATGGTGCTCCTATGTCAGGAGCCTCACCTCGGACTCCGTGATCTGCTGCGCCGCCATGGCACCAGGTAGAAGCAATGGGGAGAGGAAGCAAAGGGGGCGAAACGGCTGAAAGGCAATGCAATCTACGGGAAGACGGAGGGAGCGGGGAATCTTTTGGTTTTCACCATGGTAAAACACCAATTGACGAGTTCTCACATCAGGGAGCAGTGAGTTTTTACAGGCGGAGTCATCATGACTAATTGCTTCCGCGCCTGCTCCCATCAATCAAAAAATTAAAAATCCCGCCACGCCTGCTCCCGTCAATCAAAAAATTAAAAATCCTGTCGCACCCAAACACCAGAGCAATGCCGCGGTGGATATTTAAATTTACCTGCCGGCAAGTAGATAAAATAAGGGGTGAAAAAACAAATGTGGCGGCGGCCTAGCTAATCGGTCGAACTAGCCCAACTAGCTAGCCACCGTGCTTCACTGATGTACTCGGTGGGAAAGGTGGTCTTTCGTGATTTGATGACTCATTTACTTGCTTCGGCGCTACGACCGAGGAGGACCCAGAAAACGCACGGTAGGGCGTCCCACGTCAGGAAGAATATATGCGTGCACCACCCGGGAGGACCCCGAAACCGCACGGTAGGGTGTGCCACGTCTCGACACGGAGGAAAAATGTGCGTGTAAAAATATATTGTATCAGACGTCATACCTATGGTTCGACCTCGGGACCTAGCCAGTCGGTCGAAAACACCCCACTAGACACACAGCTTCACCATGCAAACGTGGCACGGAGGATAGATGTGGTTAGCTCCGTCTCGACCAGCCACAACGTCTCTTGTTCTAGGCGATTCTTCTATTTTCCAAGCTTTTTTAGTTGTAATAACACCATGGCAAGCTATCGCCGCTCTTTGTGTGTGCCCGTGCAAAGGTTAGACGATGGAGAGAAGAGAGATTGAGATCGCAGACCTGGGACCCACCAGTAAGTGAGACAACGGTCATGCACGTGTTGATGAGGCACTCCCTCTACTCTACTCAACACAAGTACTGTATAAAGTCAAGTTATGGGACAAAGCCAACAACCGTTCGTTTTTTCAGGCTATCGACTTACGCTTTGTAGTCCAGGTTGCCAGTTCGAATCTCGTCTTTCAGATTTGTCAGTTTTAGGTCCAAATTTGATTAATGATAAGTGGGACCCCCGTGTGTTGTTCCGATATTTCAGTGTAGGATGGTTTTTTGAACAAACACTTTGCACGGTTAGACAAGTAATGGCACGAGTTACACGTATTTTGCAAGTTTACGAACAAAAATGAAAGCGGTGTAGAATATCACATCCACCCCGCAGCTTAGATACTATGGCGGTACGAGTTTTTACACCGTTGGAAGTGAGATCCAATGGCTTGGGAGTAGTCTTTGCAATTATGCGCAATTTCCAAACTCTCCAAAGGTTTCTTTTGCAAATAAAACATTCAGACCTCATGTGTGCCGCTGCATCTTCAATCCAATGGCTCCCCGGTGCTCATATTAGGTGCTCCCCGTAGCTTAATTACCCGCTACGGTGATATGAGCATCTAGGTCGTATGATCAGTGATCAGATGGCACATGCATAGTACTTGTACTTTCTGCGCATTTCCCAAACTCTATCAGCCGTATATTGCAAAAACATTCAAACCTCCTACTGTGGGCCGTTAGATCTCAGTGAACTCGTATCACCATAGAATCTACGGTGCGGGAGCACCTCATACTCTCCCGTGCGAGAAAACATAAGGTGCTATCGCAGCTTGGATGCTATGGTGATACGATCTTGGAGGTCATTTGATCTAAGATCGAATGGCATCTGAGTAGTCTTTGTACTTGTAAGCAGTGGACGAACTCTTTTGGGGCTTTACTACAAAAAACCATTCGAACCACCGAGGAGGTGTTGGGTCACAAATCCAACAGCTCCGAAGAGCTTGTATCACCAAAGCATCTAAGGTGTGGTAGCACAAGATATTCTTACATATAGGAGAATGTGATGTCCTCCTTCATCTTAGATGCTACGGTGATACGAGCTTCGAGGTTGTTGGATATGGGATCAAAGGGCATCTAAGTAGTTTTTGTACAAATTGTGTGCAATTCTCAAAATCATCAAGGTTTCCTGCAAAAATATTAAGAGACATCATGTGAGCTGCTATATCTCAGATCTACAAGCTCCAAGCAACTCGTATCGGCATATAACATCTAAGGTATGGGGGCACATGATATTCTCCCGGGGAGGAGGGGTGGGGGTGCACAACCAATTGGTGGTTGGGAGGGTGGGGACAAATATAATCTAAACAACCCTAAACAGAGCTCCACAATTTTATCTAAGGTCGAGGGGTTGACCCCCGACAATCATACCTCCACCTAAACACAACATTTGCATGTACTGTAGTACTAGACTTAATATTCATGTTTCAGTTTCATGTTCATTTTAAATATTGAATTGAGGACCATGGATGTCTTACATTTTACTCCCTTCGTTCCTAAATATTAGTCTTTTGGAGGCTTCAAATGGACTGGCACATACGGATGTATATAGACATACTTTAGAGTCTAGATTCACTCATTTTGCTCCGTATGTAGTCACTTGTTGAACTCTCTAAAAGACTAATATTTAGGAATAGAAGGAGTATTTTTGAATTCGTGTCATACATGCATGGTTTGGAAAAATATATGCACTATACTTATTGGATTGTTGTTGTGTTCGTGCGTGTGTGTCTGTGTGTGTGTGGTCATATGCTTGATACATACAAAGTTTTCTCACCTCCATATTGTTCATCTTTTAAATTTGAATTTGCATTGGAAAACTTACTAGGGATACCATGAAATGTGAAATCCACGTTGAGATCACTATATCCCAAACTCACTCTAATTCAACAACTCGTCATAAATCAATTACCCTGTTGAGATTAGTATTTGCAAGGAAAATACGAGTATTGTAATACACATAGGTTCGTTCGGCAATTTAAAAGGTTCCTTTCGTATTCTCGAATGGTAGGACCCAACGGTGTACCAGCCAGACCTTGGCTCGTGTTGATCCTAAAAAAACCGGGCTCGTGTCCTTCGGTGGCGTGCGTGGTAGCACATTAGGCAACCCCAACCAGTCGAGCCTCAGCGTTTCATGTCGAAATATCTGGCGGCCAGAATTCCAGCCCTAGGAAATTCCCCTCATGTCCCCGGTCCATAATGACTACCGATGAAAAACGGAGGGATGCTTTAGTAACTAGACAACGTTACCTACCGTGTCGAGCATGGTTCAATTCCCTCGGTCACCGCTCGTCAAGGTCACCCGTCAACTACATTGCCTAGTACTACTACTACTACTACACCAGGATGAGCACAAAATTGATCCCGTTTGTTCGTGCCTAGTAATTGAGTTAATATATGAGGCAATGCACTGATACAGAGGGATTATCCTTTTACTCTGCATATATAACTTGTCTGAAGTCTAACTAAGCAAAATGTTTGACCAAACCCTTTCTTAAGAAATACAACAGGATAAATGTACGACTTGAAAATTTATTGCATGATGCAGGTTATGATATTGTTTCGAATCCTGGATCTTAAATTTCAGAAAATCCAAAAGTGAGCATAAATTCTTGAAACTAAGCATGGTCACGTGATATGGCACAAATATTACTTCGTAAGTTTTTTCTTCAATTTGAGACAAGTTGCACAAATGAAGAGCCAAGGTATTTTGGAACAAAGACCTGTCACGTTAAGGCGAACGCTTTCACTATTGAAACCGTGGGCGTTTACGTGCCGCCACGAGTCCCCGCTTCTCATCGGCAGGTGCCGTCCGAGCAAGCGTGTGAGTCGACGGGAGGCATGCGAGCAGGCCGCTGCGCCGGCTATCAGGGAGGCGTGCGAGCAGACCGCTGTGCAGGCTCACCGGGAGGTGTGCCCTTTGACCAGGCTCCGCCGCCCACCGTCATCCCAACAGCTCCCACTTTTAATGTCACCGGCGCCGCAGTTTAAAATCAACCCCGCACTACCCGGTATCGCTATAATCCTCTCTCTTCCTCTCCGATTCTCCTGTCGTCTACCTCCAACTAGCCTGACCTAAACATACGCCATGCCGCATCACGATGGTCTGCCCTTAGTGTTCCAGTTTCCTGAGGAAGACACCCAGCCAGAGTCTCAAGAACATAAGGCGCTTTGGGATGAGCTTGAACTGGCCTTGCGGGAAGACGTCGCGCCTGTCCCCGCTCCCGTTCTGGCTCTCGTCGCCCCGACTGCGCCAGCGCCCATCCCCATGCACCTGCCAGCGCATGCGCCTGCGCATGCACTGATGCGCAAGCCCGTGCCGGTGCCCGTGCACCTGCCAGCGCATGCGCGTGCGTGTGCACTTACGTGCGCGCATGTGCCGGTGCCCGTGCACATGAATGTCTCCGCCGCACTGTTGACAGCGCATGTCCCTGCGCGGGTGCCAGTGCCCCCCTCAACGGCATGGATGGCCGCCGTCGACCGCTTCCTTGCACCAATGCCAGTCACCTCCTCCCGCCAGTTGACTCGCTCCGAAGTCCAGAACATTTTGGCCTTCCTTGAAGCTAGGCCAACGTCCAGGAGTACGCCAACAACGACGCAAGACGCCGCCGTCACCATCGGTCAGTGGCCCGAGGACACACAGAGCACGACAGAGGAGCCGCTTCCCACCGCGAGACGCCCCCGCCGCCGCCGCGTAATCTAAATTTGCCATGAAAAACGTTCGGATTGCCATGCTTAAAATCCGAACGTTTATCATTTCCATTTATTCTATATCGATCGTCGTATAATTTAAAGTCGGAGTCAGATTGAACGAAATGTATGGTTTGATCGATTGAATGTTCTGCTAGAGCCGTATCAAATTAAATATAAAGCATCTCAAGCCACATGTATTCCTTGTCATCCAACGACCTAGACTGCTTCAATGTCAAGCGCTCAACACGTTTAGCGTGCAGTTAATTTCATGCCAAAAATAGTGCTAATCACATGACAACACACAAATAATATCATAGTAGTTAATATCCGCATGCACTTAATATACTTCCAAATTAACGTGCATTGCACGTACACACTGACTAGTGCTGCTAGTACGTGAAACTGGTGCCGTGACTTGTGAACGCGTCTAGATATGGTCAACGGCAACATCACCCGCGAGTTCTTTCTGTTTGCCCGTGCGTCTAAACGCAGAAGGGGAGGAGAGAGAGAGCACACATGGAACCCACCAGTAAGTGAAGGCGAATAGTACTAAAAATAATATTACATGTTATCCAGTAATTAGGCTGTGGTAATATAAAAACATTATGTGAACAAAGGGGGTACAACAAGCATTGCTATTCTACGTATGTTGCCTATTGACGTGCGGCTTGAAGGCACGGTCGCATGTTCGATCCTCGTCCTTTATTTTTTAATTTGTATATGGGTCCAAATTTGTTTCATGACATGTGGGCCCCTTGGTGTGTAGTTTGTAGCACTTTAATTTGTGGGTCGAAATTTGTTCCATTCCAAGTGGACTATCGGTGTGTAGTTTTGTAGCTTATTTATAACAATTAAAGAGAACAACATAGTTTTTTCAATAATACCATGGTGCGACGTTGAAGGTGAGAAAGGACGTGCGAGAGAGCGATGACCGAGCCAGAGCGAAATCAACTAGGGGAGTTGTGTGGGTTGCAATGGTGTTTGGAGTAGTTGTGGGCCGAATGCTATGAAAATACAATTTAAACCGACCGGAACAAATGCCTACACAAATTAATCCAAGGTTGGAGTGCCCCTCGCAATGTAATAGCTCCGGCTTTGCAAGGGATGGAGAGGTAGTAGCTTCAATGCGTGGAAGATACGGTGTGAGAAAGCGAGGTCAATCGAGAGACATATAGATAGAGAGGCAAAGTGAGTGTGGTCCGACATTCATTGAACAAATATATATGCTCTGGAGGGATATTGTCCGATTGAGTTTTTTGGCAAGGGTGAGGGCTGTAAGATAGATCTTGAGAGATGATCCAGTCACAGACGTGTAGATATATTTTGTGTGTGGGAGGAAGCAAGGTCAACCGATCACATAGGGTCGCCGTGCGATCGAAAGAGTGAGACGGGTTGGAGAGAGTGACCTAGATAGACGATGTGTGTGAGAGAGTATACAATGTGAATAGGTTGAATTGGGCTCAAACATGGTGATATATCGTCTTCCCGTGATGATGAGTAAGAATTACAGTCCGATTGAAGCAGTCGATAAATCCCTTGTTGGTGGTTAACCAGTCCATTCCTAGGATAACATCCAGTCCCTTATTTTCCAATACAATGAGGTTGGCCTGAAACTTTAGTCCCTCAATCTCAATAACCACACCTTGGCAGTAACTTTGAGTGATTTGCTTAATCCCGGGGGACTTGATGGTCATGGATTTTTCCAAGGGAAGCATCGAAAAATCATGTTGCAAAGCAAATTTCTTTGAAATAAACGAGTGAGAAGCTCCAGAATCAAACAAAACCGTGGTAGGTATTGTGTTGACAGGGAACGTACCGAGTACGATATCCGGGGATTCTGTGCTTCCTCCTTGACCACATGGTTCAAGTGACCCTTCTTGTGATTGTTATTGGGGTTGAAGTTGTTACACTTGGGTGCTGAATTATTTCCACTGTTGTTCGGCTTGGGGCCGAGTTTCTTGGCTTTGGGCACTGTTTGGCAAAGTGTCCTTCCTCTCCACAAGCATAGCAAGTAACACCTGGGTGATATGTAAAATCCTTGTCTCTTGCATGAAATTTTTTGTTTGGGCGTGGAACAATGGTTGTTGATTTGTTCGCTCCAATTTTCTAAAAATCAGTCTTGTTCCCGTTGTTGCGAGCATGAGTAGTCTTGTCCCTTTTGCGCTTGCGAAAATCCTCCAAGCTGCGGCGCTCATTTTCCAATGTAATAGCTTTGTCCACAAGTGTTTTGAAATCCAGAAAGGTGTGTACGACCAGCTGGCATTTAAGTGTTGGTGCCAGACCGTCCAGAAATTTTTCCATCTTTTTATTTTCAATCATATGTTGTTCGTTGGTATAACGAGATAATTGAGTAAACTGACTATTGTACTCAGTCACTATCATGCTTCTCTGCCTGAGGTCATCAAACTCCCTTTTCTTGATCCTCATAATGCTTCTGGGAATGTGCGCCCCACGAAAACCTTCTTTAAATTCTTCCCAGGTGATGTTATTTTCATTGGGGTGCATGTGTAGGAAATTTTCCCACCATGATGCAGCTGCCCCAGTGAGGTAGTGAGGTGCATAAAGTACCTTATCATGGTCCGAACATTGTGCAATAATTAACTTCCTTTCAATGTCTCGAAGCCAATCATCGGCCTCAAGAGGTCTATCAGTGTGAGAGAACGTTGGGGGACATGTCTTTTGTAGTTCAAACAATTTGGAATGCTGCTGATATGGTTCACGGTGATTTCCCATATTGATAACATGGTTCATCATTTCTTGATGCTGCTGCTGGCTTTGCTCATAAAGGCGGCATACTTGAGAAAATGCTGCTTCACTGCCTTGCTGACTTGACTGCCCCTGTGTGAAATTGTTACTTGTCTGGGTACCATAATTTTCTTCCGGCGGACTTGGCATGGAACGAGTCCAGGGACGAGGCATTTTCCACTCTGGGGTATTTTTGCAGAATTCATGAGAAAAACTGAGTGGCAAAAATAAATAATTTTACAAAGGCGGATTAAAAAAAACTCTAAGATTTTTTAAGAAAATACTTGATTCCGCGTGGAGAAGGACCGCTCAGAACATATCTTACACGCAGGCCGTAATTATACAATACATCACTCAGGATGTGCGTACACATTCCTGACATGTTATTTAGGCTAGTGCACTTCTCCGAGTTCCTACATGATGCGCACACAAACTCCTTCTCACCAAACCTATATACATATAAACATATCATACAAGCTGGTACATCGCACGGCTGCTAGGCGCACTCAGTCGGAGATGGTAAAAACTTCCCTCGGCCTGTCGAGGGTAAGATCCAGTGATGCTGGAGACTCAACCTCCTCCTCACTAATAGGCTCCAGACGCGAAGTACTGGGTTGAGGAGCTGGTGCGGGTGCGGCAGGTGGTGCAGCACTGACTGGAGTCAGAGCAATGACTTGGTCAAACTCCTCAGTGGTAGGCAGGCGGCGAGCGGTGGCTAAGATGGCAGGTGTATAGGATGCTGAGGACGAGACGTAAGTCAGTGGTGGTGATGTATGGAGGAGCTCCCTCCTGTTGGCGGAACAACCCTGAACTAAGTCCATACAAGCGGCCACAAAGTCGTCTACGAGGTTATCAAAAGCTGCCTCAAGAGCTTTGAGATACTCAACCAATATTTCAATAGCCTCATCTCTCTCCCCCCTAGCGCAAGCAAACACATAGTGACAACTGTATGGCACGTGGAAAGGGAGGTAGCGGTAGCGACGAGCCTTCATCAAAGGGAGGGCATCCCGGAGACGAGCTATCGCCTCACGAGCAGCCATCTGCATGGCATGCCTCTCCGTAGGCATGGCCCTTCCCACAAATTGGAAGCGGCGTGACTCAGAATGTCCTCCCTTGAATTGCACCGCGGCCTGGTGCATAGACACGCTATCGCTGATCTTGTGCTGGTAGAGTGTGAACTCCGGATGAGCCGATGGCCCGATCGTGACCTTGGTGATGGAGACGAGAAGCTTGATAAACCCCTCAGGCACATTGGCGAACACCTGTGACTCACAGTCGCTGCCAGCCATCTACAAAGGTAGACAAAAATTCCAAATAGTCAAATCATAAATTTATGATGACTAATAGAAAATTGCTACATTTGCAAAATGTTAAAATAGCACTTATTACGCTAATAACCGATTAGCAATCACACCTAGTGGCTTCCTACAGTCAGCCTGGCTCTGATACCAAGGTTGTCAGGACCAGTTTTCCAATAAAACATTTATTGAAAAACCGTCCATTATATCAGACCAGTATAGAAGAATCCTCCTTACCGGTAGACAAATCCTTGATACAGAAATCCAGAAGTACTAAATATTATACAAGGTTGAGCTGAGGCTGCTCAACAATTTATTACAAGCACATCGATATTATACATAAAGGCGAATATGACACAAAGGGTATGGTGGCATAACTACTGAATCGTAATAAAAGTGGTGGTGGATATTTCACAGTGAAGTGGGTGACATGACTCCAAAATCTTACAGCTCATCAAGCGCCGGAGTGAGGCTCGATGATTTTATTAGGGTAGCGGAAGCGTATACAATACAAGTGACCAACTCCAGGATCGCACGGGACTGACTGCGACTCCTCTAGGCGTCGGACTCGCTATCGTACTCTTCATCCATAAGATCGCCTTCGTCAACATCTGGCCAAATCAACAAGCCAGGTGAGTACTTTGAATGTACTCGCAAGACAGTTTGGACATAAGATATAACAAATGCAAACATGATGCACATGAGCAGACTAGTAATGCGCACTCAGATAATAAATTTGCACTGCATGTTAAATAAAAAGGAAGTCAGGCGGTAGTCCTCCCGAAATCCCAATAAAATAGTTGAAGACCGATCGGGTGTCTGAAGAGACGCCTCGAAAGGTAAAATAACTTAACATGCCGCAGTCGGGCGTCAGGGCGACACCACATAAAGGGCTTATATTGAAACGTAAATGACAGTACGTGCCACAGTCGGACGTCTAAGCGACATCTCAAAAAGGGCTTATAATGAAAGTAAATAACAAGGATGCCACAGTCGGACGTCTGAGCGACATCACATAAAGGGCTTATATCAAAAGTAAATAACAAGAATGCCACAGTCAGATGTCTAAGCGACATCAAATAAAGGGCTTATATCAAAAGTAAATAACAAGAATGCCACAATCGGACGTCTAAGCGACATCACATAAAGGGCTTATATCAAAAGTAAATAACAAGAATGCCACAGTCGGACGTCTAAGCGACATCACATAAAGGGCTTATATCAAAAGTAAATAACAAGAATGCCACAGTCGGACGTCTGAGCGACATCACATGAATGGCTTATATCTCATCATTCGAATTCAAGTAGCTCATGAAGGTAACATCATTTCCACGGAATACTCGGTACATGATAATAAACTGGTTAGTCCATCCACAGGAATAACATTCAGCCGGGTTTACCACTCTCAGTTTCATGCTTATTCTCCGGAGACTGTCACTGAGACTGACACTAAGGCTGATACTGAGATTGACACTAATATGTTGATCAAAGTCCTTGACCATGGACATGGTTACTCGAATGGTTTTGACTCTGCAGAGTTTGTACTCTTTAACCACAACCAACGGATTTCAGTAGTCACAAAGGACTGGTTCCGTTTACGGTATTTTAGGAGAAACACATCTAACCAGTACACACCCATTCCACATTCCGCTGCCAGGAATCACCCTAGGCAACGTTCAAGAAAAACTCTAAGACGGGGAGGCTACAACCTCGAATAGCATGGGATCAAATTTATATCGCACGCTCTAAGGGGTGCCCCCCTCTCGGTCCCAACCGGAAACACCCATGCCCCCTGAACGGATGACGGGCTTTACTCCAGGGCCATGGAACCCTCATCACGGCCCCTCTATTTGGTGTGTACAAGGAAAGAGGTTTGCAACTTACTAAACCGTATTGTTTGTAGAAAACATGTGGTAGCACGGAAGGGGACGAACGGTAACAAGACTTGATCCATGTTAATACTGGAGTTAAATAGTTGATATAAAACTCGCATGCTTCAACAATACCAGCTTGCAACCTATCATGCCACCAATGATCAGGTTATCTCACCATCATATGAACACATGGAATTTCAAAGCTCACTTGCAGCTTGCTTGCATGAAATATAACATTCACAAATGCTTATATAAACATGTCATTAGAAAACCACTTAAGAAATCATGAAAAACACTCATCATATCAAAGGTTCAAACATGCTTGCCTGGTTGGGAGTAGTCGGAGTCTAGCTCGGCGAAGTTTGCGTCTCCGTCACCTCCTTCGGTATCTACATTATAAAAGAAATCGGATACTAACGTAAATACCGTGCGTGCATAAAAATTGTTCCAAATATTTTTCAAATAAATATGATAAACAAACTAGATAGAAAAATAAATATGACAGAAAAAGAATCAACTCAAAATCATCTTATGTTTAAAAGTTATTAAGGTTTTAGTCCAGGGACTAATCTGTGATGAAACAGAAACTTTCCAGGGGCTAGTTTAAAAAAACAAAAAACGTTTCGGTTGGAAATACGCCAACCCAAAGGGAAAACGTACTTTTACCGAAGGCGCTTTTAGAAAACGTTTCGAATAAAAGAGGAGAGGCTAACGAGGGGGGTCCCGCATGTCAGGTTTAAAATCCCACCGCCGGCCGAAGCAAACGATGATCGCCGGCGACGATCGACGGCGATCCAGAGGAGGGCAAGGGTATGGTTGCACTCATGGGACAATTCCGCATCGGTGGGTGGTGGATTTGGTCGTCAGTGAGCACCACACCGACGACGGCTTCCACTCCGGCGGATGGCGGTTCGGTCGAGGATGGATCCCTCCGAAGAGAGCTGCAAACGCCACATTGAAGCGCAGGTTAGGGGAGTGGTTGCAAGGAATCGAGTGAATCAAGATGGCTACCAGAGCGGGTCGTGGCAGCCGGAGTTGGGGAAGAAGGCCTCCTCGAGGTCCTTCTAGCGGCTGGGCGCGACTTTGGTGAGGCGGAGGAGTGGTGCTGGGTCGAAGGCAAGCTCGGGGCCTCTATTTATAGCCGGCCCGAGGCGGTTGCCGAGAACGGGATCACTTCGGCGAGCGATTACGGTGAGGCAGCGGTCGGGGTGGAGGTTTAGGTGACTGGGAACCTTCGGATTGGTTCACTGGTTCCATTCAACAGCTAAGCTTGATCGGATTTGGCCTGCTCCCGTGGCCTCGACGGAACGGAGCTCATGGGCTCGTCGGCGGCAGAGAGCGCACTCTGCGCCTCTCAGGCCACGGTGACGGTTCTGCAGCACGCACAGGGAAGAGGACGGCTACGCGGAGGCTCCTGGTGGTGTGGGCGGTGCTGGACGGCGTCGTACTACAGGGCTGGCCCCTGCTGGTCGCCACGGCAGTTCTACCACCGCGGAAAGCACCGGAGTTGACGTGACACGTCGCCACCGACGCTCGCGGTCGGCCAAACAACCGTGCGACGCATTGGATAAGAAGAAGGAGCAGTGAGCAACGATCCAAGGCAGCTACTGGCGAGATTGACGAAGAGCCCTGACAAAAACGACACTAACGACTGAACCCAACACTGAACTTCTAAAACTTGACAGGAACAGTGCCGGCCACCAGTTCGACGAAATGATTTATGCACGTGGATAATTTTTCTAGAGCTGAAACTTGGTGAAGTGATCTCTTGATGCATCTGGAGACTGCCTGAATTATCTCAGAACTTTTGGAAAAGAAAAAGAATGAAATTCACCAAAAATGGCAAATCTGGTCCAAACTTGCAGCAAGCAGATTTTGAAAAAATTGTACTGTGGACTAGCAGATCTTGATGGATCTAGGTTGAGGACACTAAGGACTAGCCAGAGGAATTTATTTGGAACCAAAACTCAAAGGAAATCTAGTAGTTCCTTTGTAAATCACTAAGGTCCAAATAAATGGCAGAAAAAGATTTTGAGTTTAAAATAAATAGAATTAAAATCTAGGGGAAGTTGAACTTTGCTGCACTTGATGCTTGACTTGACCCAAAGTGGGGAGGTGGGTTTTGGAAGAAAGCTTTCAACATAGGTCATGGCAAGAGAGTAATTTTTGAATGGGGAAGAATAAAATTCATAATTTATAGGAATTCTTTTTAATAAAAAGGAATTGTAAAAACCTTCCAAAATTAATTGTGTTGAACCAACACAAGATGAAAAATCTTCAAGACCAAAAATCAAGATTGGGAAGAACTCATGAAATATTTGTCATAAAAAGATTTGAGAAGATGAGCCCCTTTTTTTGAAAAATTCAAGTGACCTTCTTTAAATCAAATAAAGAAGTTGATAAAAATCAAAACCAAAGTTTTGGGGTGTTACAGCGGGTGTGTGAGGTAAATACATTTGGTAACAGAGTGGAAAAAGGGGTTGTGTAGTTGAGAGACTTAGAGATCGAAACATGGAGAGAAAGAATGAACGTGTGTTGGAAACCGATAGCTTCCTAAGGTGGTTAGGAGAGGAAGATTGACCGATACAGGAAGTATGTAGCGTTTGTGCGGGGGGGGGGGGGGGGGGCTAAAAACAACATTTGAATGTACATAGTACGGGACTTAATATCGATGTTTCAATTCAGTGTACATTGTAAGATTTGAACCGAGGACCAGACATACGGGTAATTATTTCGAATTCGTGCCATACTAAGTTTCGAAAAGTTGACATTGACTCAGTTTGTTGTGCTATTTTGTAGGTCATATGTTTGAATCCATCCAAAAGTTTTCTCACTACCATGGTGTTCATCATATACATATGAATTTGTATTAAAAAAGTAGCGTGGATACAGTGAAATGCGAAATCCACGTTAGAATTGGAGATTGCTACGTGACACACACTCTAATTCAAATAACTAACTACGTGACACACACTCTAATTCAAATAACTAATTATGTGGCACACACTCTAATCTACGTTAGCGTGGGTACCGTTTCGATTTTTTTCAAATAACTCCTCATTAATTAATTTATAGTACTCCCTCTGTTCACTTTTATAAGACCTTGAAGACATTTTAGACAATGTGCAAAACAGTTCATTTTAAGTTGTCTGAAACGACTTACAAAAGTGAATGGATGGAGTATCTCTTTTCGAATGACTAATTATTGCAAGGAAAACACAGGCATGGTAATACATACAGATTCATTTGCATTCTCAAATGTAGGCGCACCAGGCATACCAGGGTCGTGTCGGGGTGGACGCTGCTTTGGTGCCTTAAAGGCAATTGCCATTGGGTCACTGACATGTGGGCCAGCTACCTGTTGGGCCCACATGTCATGGACACAAAGGCAGGTTCCTTAAGGCACCAAAGCATAGTCCAGTCAGGGTGGTCGCGTGTGTCGGACGGACGCGTAGCACCCAGCCACCCACCCCCTCCCCCCAAAAAAGGGACGACGACAATATAAGTTCACGCTTCCATGTTTCGAATTCTTATCAATACGGGTGTGGGTAACCCAACCGTGCCGTTCACACAGCCATTGGAAATAGGCGAGTTTTAAGGCGAGTGGGGAGGCGTTCAATATTCACTGCCTTTATAAGGGGATAAGGATTCCCCCTTCTTCTCCCACGCCTTCTCTCTTCCTCTGCCCTTCCACTCTTGAGCTCTAGCGCCCAAGTCCTCATCTTTTTCCCACTCGAGAAAGCACTCAACCATGTCCGGATCCGGAGGTCAAGGCTGATGGATGGCCTCCTCCGTCAAGCAGAGGTACACTACTGAGCTTCGGGCGGCCGGGTACCTGACGAAGGAAATCGTCCACCGTCTTCCAGCCCAGGGGCAAGTCGTCCCCACACCGAGGCCCAATGAGAGGGTGCTATTCATCCCCCATTTCCTCAGTGGGCTAGGGTTTCCACTCCACCCTTTCGTCCACAGGCTGATGTTCTATTGCGGGCTAGACTTCCATGATCTATCCCCAAACTCCTTCCTCAACATCTCGGCGTTCATCATCATGTGTGAGGCCTTCCTCCGCATCCATCCCCACTTCGGGCTGTGGCTAAAGGTCTTCAACATGAAGCCAAAGGTGCTGGATGGCCAGCACGCGGAGTGCGGAGGCGCCATGGTGAGCAAGCTGACCAATGTCTCCTGGGCATTTTCATAGAGACTGTCAAGGAATGGTAGAAACAGTGGTTCTACATCACAGAACCCCGCAGCGCCGCTTGGGCCACGGCTGCCGAATTCAACTCCGGCGCTCCCATGCGACTCACCTCCTGGGTTGAGAAGAGCCTGAACTGGTGTTTGCATGAGCTGATAGCGCTGTAGACGCGTGTTCAAAGCATGGTGGACAAAGATATCAAGCTTGTCGATGTAGTCTAGGTGATGCTAGTTCGCCGGATTCTCCCGTGCCAAAGCCGAAGCCGCCCTATATGGGAGTTCAATCTGAAGAAGCACCACACCCTGAAGAGGCTCTTCGAAACCACTCACAAAGACGCATGGAAGTTGCTCTTCAAGGGCAACGGGACACCTCCGGCCGCAGACTCGGACCGCGGGCATGACATTAACCACCTCGCCAATGAGGTATGTTATTTTTAATGCATCCCCTACTTGCTTGTTTCAAGGATGATATCTGAGTTTTTATTATCATTGCTTCTTCAGGAATGGATGGAGAGGGCGAAGCAGATCCATTGTCCGGGGTCCGGGGTGGCCCCCGCCGCAAGGGCGCTTCGGACGCGATGTCCGAAGACAAGACCCGCTCCTCCACCGCCGAAGACGACAACGATGAGGAGGAGGAGGAGGAGAGCGATCCTCCCCCTGATGGGGGGAGGAAGAAGAGGGCGACCTCCACAATTCTGGAGGCGGAGGCGCCCAAGAAGGGGAAAGGCCCGCTCATGGGCAGCTCCGCATGGGACGTCGATAGCAGTCCGAAGCGACGCCCCTGCACTAAGCCTCAGGCTGCATCGTAAGTGCTAAGACTCATACATGCCCATAAATCTAGCCTCTCCTCTTTGTTATATTGACATGATTAGCTATGCTATTGCAGTCCGGCCCACGACAGCTCCCAGCAATCCTCGTCACGAGGTTCGTTAGATTCAAGGGCAATGGCTAGCGAGTCACCACCGACTGCTTACTCTCCCAAGGCCAAGGGCGACGCAAAGGTGCTGTCCCGAAGGACTTTCCCAGGCCGGGGGAAGGCTCAGGAGGCGCCAGAAGGCGAGGCCTCCGTCGCCGGACACCAGGGGGAGCCAATCCCCATGGAGACTGGTGGTGAGGGCCATATTCAGTTCAGCCCTTAGGCAGCTTCGATTCCGGAGACCGATATGGCTCCGTAATCCAGCGCGCAACCTCCTTCGAAAGAAGGGGGTATGCCTATTCCACCGGTGACCCCTGTCCAACCAGTGGCACCGGATAATCTGTTGGAAGCGCTGCGAGGCGCTTCCATTGTGGATGAGCACCGTGTTCTTATGGGCACGGTAATTGAAAGGGTTCAGTCCACCAAGAGCGGACTAACTGAAGCCTGCAGCAGCCCACTGACAGGTTTTGAGGTAAGCGACGCCAAAAAAGAGAAAATCCCAATATAGACAGTAGCCCGTGAGACACTGTCCGGTGTTCAGAAAGAAAAAGGCGGACAGAGGATCAATCGTTTATAGCCAGAAACTAACTTAATTTGTCTGAAATGAATACACAAGTGTCGCTGTTGGCCGCAGCCTTGCATGCTGCCGAGGTCTCCAAACTGAAGCGGAGACTGGAGCAGGCCAAGGAGGAGCTCGGCCAGGTGAGGAGGCAGCTCCAAGAAAAACAAAGTATGTGATACCCCATTATGTATTCGAAAAAAGTAAAATGGTATGCATTGACCGAAGTGTCATGATATGTATAGAAGCGACGACCGAGGTCGAGGTCCTAAGAATGGCCCTGGCCGAAGCTGAGGGGAAGGCTGTCAAGGAGTAGGCCACCCATAAGAATCTCAAGGCCCGGGTCAACGAGGTCCAAAAAGAGCTCCAGGACGTGGTGAGGAAGTGCGAGACCTTGGAGCGCGATGCATCGGCTCAAGAGATCGAACTCGCCAAAGCTCGTCAGAGTGCGGAGTCGGGCCGGAGTGAGGCCCAAGGCGCCCTCCGAGAGATCCAGGAGGCCAGGACGATCGCAGTGGGTAAGGCATTTAGTATGCAAAGCAAGTATGTGAAGAGGAAGTATCTTTTACTAACCCGAATTCGGAGTTCTCCAAGGGCTTTTGATGATCTGCCACATAGTGTGTCCGACGCCGCGGAGTTCTTCCGAGCCGAAGAAGGGAGCTCCATGGAGAAACTGTTCTGGTTGCAATATCTTACGCCAGAACATCCGGTGCCCTTTAGCAATCAGCTAAAACAGCTAGTCGAGTTGCACAGGGTGGCCAAACTGGCGATGAAGGATTTAATAATCCGTCTGTGGCCAGCCGAAGCTATACCAGGCAGTTACTTCGGCCCCGTGAAGCGGCTGGTGGATGCCTGTCCTAGGCTGGACGCCGTCAAGTCGTCCATCTGCATAGTGGGTGCGTGTATGGCCTTTGCCCGTGTCAAGGTCTGGTGGGCGAAGATGGACGCCGTCAAGCTTGTGACCGAGGGGCCGCCTGAGGGCAAGGAGCACCGTATACCCAAGCGGTATTTTGGCGATGTCCTGGAGGGGTCTCGTATTGTAGCGACACAGTGTTCACAGGATATTATCTTTGAATGAATGTATTCAAGTTCTTTCTACCTTGTATGATAGGACAAAGTGGGTTTGTAATATAATGCTTGTTATGTTTTACTTTTACCTCCTGTGCGGCCGTGTTGTATGAAATCTGAGGGTTGGCCAGTCGTCGGCTTCTTCCCCCACGTAGGTAGTACGGAGGTGTTCGGGATGGAATCTAAACAATCTTGATCCAATTATATGGTCCTTGAAGGAGTTGTTTAGCGCAATGAACCAGGCAATCAGACTATGCGGCTTTAACACCCTCACTTAGCCATAGGAGTTTGACAGTAAAAACATGGGCGCAGCCCCTAGTATTCTAACCAAGGTGCTATAAGCATCTGATCGGGAAGTACCGATCCTTCGCGTAATGCGGAAGAAATCTCCAACGATTTGCAGCCTCCGAAGAGCTGACCGGCTCTCGCCGCATCATGACAGTCAGTTTTCGGCTTTCTCTACTAAGGTGCTACTTTGGATAAACCAATGCACAATCGCAGTAGTTCTCCCTTTACTACCTTAGCCGATATAGCGGAACGTAAGGTAGCAAGCACAGGAGCCGAGCAACCCAACTATTGACCAAAGACATGATTCGGAGCCAATTCATATAGTGCTAAATTTGGGGTGCCGAACTATACTTATAAAAAGTGTTCGGACTTTTGTTGTCGTAGTGTGGGGTGCTATGAAGCCCCTGGCAAACATTAAACGTACCAAAGTGTACGGGTGCTACCTGATAGGGTTACCCACAGGGGAGAAAAAGAGAAAAAAAGAAAACAAAAAGGGTGCAAAGGTGATAAGCTGGGGCCTTAAAGCTCCAGTCGTGAACTGTTTTCATTGTAATTTGATTAATACGTCGAGGCGCATTGATACAAGTAGTGCGATAAGAAACAGGCTATTTAACATGCCAAAAACCAAGGGAGAGCTGCATGTGCGTCCTGAAAACAGGTAGAGTGATTGTTAACGAAACCACCTTGGAAATCCCCCGTACGTCTGCGTTTCTCGCCGTCTTGGTGTGTTTATCCTTCAAGAGGGCTGGTGATCGGGCCATCAGATGGGGCCTGCGGGATTGAAATCTGAAAAGCAAACGAATAAAAGTGAAAGTATGTGTGTATCCGGTGTCGGTTGAGCCGTACTATGGATCACAAACTAGCTATGCCTCCATCGATGCCCATGGAATTTTGAGTGCGTAGTTATGTACGCGTGGTGTGAATGCCACTACTTGACCAGGACTGAGACAGAGTTCGAATTGCTAGTCTAGCTCCCGACGAGCCGGGCTGTCCTGCTACAGGGTAGTTCGAACCCTCTTAACAGTGTCCATGGGCTCGGCAGCCGAATTAAGGTTCTTCTTGAGAAGGCCGCTCTGTACTTCTGCTGCTAAGGCAGCTGTGTGCTCTTCTGTACGGAGGGAGCATTCCGTATTTCTGTTGACTGTTATGACGCCACATGGACCGGTCATCTTGAGCTTGAGATAAGCATAGTGTGGCACTGCGTTTAATCGGGCGAATGCGGTCCGTCCGAGCAGTGCGTGATAGCCGCTGCGAAAGGGGATTATGTCGAAGATTAACTCCTCGCTTCGGAAATTGTCCGGAGAACCGAAGATAACCTTGAGCGTGATTGAGCCCGTACAGCGGGCCTCTACACCTGGTATGCCTCCTTTGAAGGTAGTCTTTTTGGGTTTGATCCGTGATGGATTAATGCCCATTTTGCGCACTGTGTCCTGATACAGCAGATTGAGGCTGCTACCCCCGTCCATAAGGATGCGCATCAGGTGAAATCTGTCAATGATAGGGTCGAGGACTAGCGCAGCTGAGCCGAAATGACGGATGCTAGTCGGATGATCCTGGCGATCAAAGGTGATCGGGAATGACGACCATGGGTTGCATTTTGGGGCGACTGGCTCTATCGCGTAGATGTCCCTTAGTGCGCGCTTGCGCTCCTTTTTGGGATGTGTGTAGCATATATCATGTTCGCTATTTTGACTTGAGGGGGAAACTTCTTCTGTCCCCCTGTGTTCGGTTGCCGGGGCTCCTCATCGTTGTCCTCGCTTTGTGATCCCGTTTCCCTGTTCTCGGCGTTTAATTTGCCGGCCTGTTTGAAAATGCAACAATCTTTGTTGGTATGATTGGCTGGTTTATCTGGGGTGCCATGTATCTGGCACGGGCGATCGAGTATGCGGTCCAGGCTGGATGGTCCCTGATTGTTTCCTTTGTATGGTTTCTTCCGCTAGCTGGACTTGGAGCTGCTGAATCCGGCATTGACTATAGTGTCGTCGGTATTGTCACCATTGCTTCGGCATTTGTGTCTGTTATGTCGGAGCTTGCCATTGCTGTTTTTGACCTCGTAGGGGCCTTCCTTGTTGGCTGTGTTTTTGCTACGAGCCAGCCAACTATCCTCACCCGCGCAAAAGCGGGTCATGAGTGCCGTAAGGGCTGCCATAGATTTTGGCTTTTCTTGGCCGAGGTGGTAGGCGATCCATTCGTCGCGTATGCTATGTTTAAAGGCCACTAGGGCTTCGGCATCTGGACAGTCGACGATCTTGTTCTTTTTGGTTAGGAACCTAGTCCAGAATTTCCTGGCAGACTCTCCAGGTTGTTGAACTATGTGGCTTAAGTCATCTGCGTCTGGTGGTCGGACATATGTACCTGGGAAGTTTTCAAGGAAGGCTTCTTCCAAGTCCTCCCAGCTGCCGATAGAGTTTTCAGGCAGGCTGTTTAACCAGTGCCAAGCTGGTCCTTTAAGCTTTAGCGGGAGGTATTTGATAGCATGGAGGTCATCTCCGCGGGCCATGTGGATGTGGAGGATAAAGTCCTCGATCCATACCATGGGATCAGTTGTCCCGTCGTATGATTCAATATTCATGGGTTTGAACCCTTCGGGGAATTCGTGATCCATTACTTCATCAGTGAAGCAAAGAGGGTGTGCGGCGCCTCTATACCTGGCCGCATCGCGACGTAGCTCCGATGGAGTCCATCTTCGGTTGTTGGCTCGGGCATGACTAGGTTTGTCACGTCCGAATAGGTAGCCATCATCATGTGTCGAGGAACGTCCTCGCGATCCGGAAATTGATCGGGTATATCCTGCTCTACTATCTAGGGTCTGCTGGAGGTTGTATGTATGACCCGGAACTGTTTTATCTCTATTTTTACATGGCGGTGGGGCAGGCTGTTGTTCAGCCTGAGTTGCCGCTCTATCCCGACCACGTGGTGGTCGGTCCGCCGCATTGTCCTGACCGCATAGTGGGCAATCGGCCGCATTACGCGAGGGAGGTATGGGCTTCGGCGCCTCTTTGTCGAACTGAGGTAGCAACCTTCACTT
Source organism: Triticum monococcum (assembly GCA_034509565.1). Lineage (NCBI taxonomy): Eukaryota > Viridiplantae > Streptophyta > Magnoliopsida > Poales > Poaceae > Triticum > Triticum monococcum. The sequence goes on along the minus strand of CM067845.1, from coordinate 294,929,572 downwards.
CGGGTAAATCTTGGCTGGGCATCTGAGGCCATATTGTTCGGTTGCCAGAACATCAGTCCACCTGTCGACGAGCAGATCTTGGTCAGCTTGAAGCTGCTGTTGCTTCTTTTTTAGGCTTGTTGCGGTGGCTATTAGCTAGCGCTTTAAGCGCTCCTGCTTGAGAGGTTCCTCAAGCATGATGAAATCTTCGTTGCCGAGGCTTTCCTCATCCTCGGAGAGCAGACGATAACAAACATCCTCCGAGTCGTTGGGGCTGGCTTGTTCGTCGGGGCTAGCTTGCCCCTTTTCTTGCTTCTCCTGTTTGGATGTTACCTCAGCAAGGTCTTCATTGTTTTCGGCGTCGTCTGGAGTATTATTTTCTCTGGTGCCAGCATTGCTGTCTTTTGAACGACGTGACTTAGAGCGGCACCGAGGATGCCGGAGTTTTTGCTGTGTCTCAGGAGGTTTGTTCTCGACTGGATTTTCTTTGTCATCATCGTTGGTTGTTTTGGGTGTATCCACCATGTACACATCGTACGAAGAAGTGGCCGTCCAGGATCCAATAGACGGCGGGTTTTGGCCATGCTCCTCCTCTGCATCGTCGTCCATACCGTCGATGTCTTCGAAGCCGTAATCGAGCATGTCGATTAAGTCTTCGACAGTGGCTACGAAGTGGGTGGCGGGTGGGAAGAAAAATTCCCTGTCCTCTGCTTCTAGTTCGAACCGGATATAGTTCGGCTGTGAATGCCCCGCTAAGGATAGATTTTTTAATGAGTTTAGCACATCACCCAAAGTTGAGTACTAAATGATGTCCGTGGAACTGAATTCTGCGATCGATGACCGATCATGCTCGACATGTGCGGACGCACATAGTTCGGAACTTATAACCGGAAACGAGTCCGAGGTTCCGGTGACACAGGCATTACCGGAAGTTAGGTCTATGTGCGGCTCGAACGTCGTGGAGTCTATGGCTTCCGTGGCGGGGTTGAGCTTCTTGTCCTCAGATGGCGCGACCTACTCCGGATCTAAGGCCAGAGTGGCTACAGGTGCAATTTCTTGGGTATGGCCCGATGACAAATCTAAGTCATGTTCATCGAGGTGACGGGGAGCAATTGCCGTGGTATCGAATCCGTCGAAGATCAAGTCTCCACGGATATCCGCGACATAGTTCAAGCTCCCGAATCTAACCTGATGGCCAGGGGTGTAGCTGTCGATCTACTCTAGATGGCCAAGCGAGTTGGCCCGTAGTGCGAAGCAACCAAACACGAAGATCTGTCCGGGGAGGAAGACTTCCCCTTGGATAGCATCGCTGTAGATGATTGAAGGAGCCATCAAACCTTTTGAGGACGGCACAGTGGAACTCTCAATGAAAGCACCAATGCTGGTGTCAAAACCGGCGGATCTCGGGTAGGGGGTCCCGAACTATGCGTCTAAGGTCGATGGTAACAGGAGACAGGGGACACAATGTTTACCCAGGTTTGGGCCCTCTCTATGGAGGTAATACCCTACTTCTTGCTTGATTGATCTTGATGAATATAAGTATTACAAGAGTTGATCTACCATGAGATCGAGATGGCTAAACCCTAAAAGCCTAGCTTGTATGACTATGGTAATGATTGTCCTCCCTCCGGACTAAGTCCTTCGGTTTATATAGACACCGGGAGGATCTAGGGTTACACAAGGTGGGTGACAAAGAAAGGAATCTACTTATTTGATTGCCAAGCTTGCCTTCCATCCCAAGGAGAGTCCTGTCTGGACACAGGTGCAGTCTTCGGTCTTCGTATCTTCATAGCCCATCAGTCCGACCCATGGCTAACGGGCCGGACGCCCGAGGACCCCTTAGTCCAGGACTCCCTCAGTCGAATTCCACGTGTGCCTGCTAATAACGCCAAAGTGATTGCAAGGTACTGCATTTCCCACAGAAATAGAACCATTCAAATTAACAAGTTCTCGCTTCTCATGGCAATGCATCCATATTGGAAAATTGGAGACACTGTTCTACTCAGGCTCTACCAAGGCACATGAGGGCTCTTCCTTTTCATTGATGAGATGCCGAGTTGTCGTGATCAAGCTGCTTCCTGTGGATATTTGTGGTTGTTGGCCCTCAGCCTCTTAAAATGTGCTAGCTATTACTATATATGTTAAGTATGTGGATATGGACCATATGGTTGTTGGCCCTTAGCCTCTTAAAATGAGATAGTTGTTACTATGTTAACTATGTAGATATGGATATGGTTGTCAAAACCGTGTTACGAAGATCCTCCTTTTGTCGAATAGTGTAACCACTATATATATGTTACTCAAATGTTGTTACCCAAGTTCATAAATTTTCATGGAAAGTATTAGTATCGTACACAGTTCATTGAGTTTAAGCATGTGCCCGATGTCCAGAAGGCATTTGCATGCTAACTGCCCATATTGCAAATTCACACACATGTTAACATAAGGAAACATATATGTAACATACTAATCATCGCACACGAGTACTCGCAGACGCATCATGTGTGATACTCCGCCACTTCAAGCAACTAGGTTGCATTTTTCAAAGTTTTTTGTACATACAGAATCGCACATGAAGTAACTATATTGACCGCTTGTGTTGTAATTTCTCATCGCAAACAGTTCATCCGAGTTGGCTGTATGCCACATATCACACACATCTTGTTTACACGACTCATGTGACACCCCAAGACCGGAGCTTCAGGTGCCTTCCAGGGTTTCCGAGATTCGTTGTGTGATTTGTTTTTGCTTGTTGCATTCATCATTGCATCATGTGAATTGCATCATGTCATCATGTCTTTAATCTTTCCAACTCAACTAAATAAAACGTATGGATCTTCGATCCATTTAAATTGAGGGAACTCACATGGTGGTTTCTCTTTAAAACATACCCTCCTGATATTTAGGGAGATATTATAAAATATTCCATTGTTTTGGAATCACCCATGAACCCACTTGCATATTAAATCCCTTGGCCTTTTCTTCTTCAAGTTTTGACTCTCTAGCCTTGCCAATAATTCTTTTACCATTTTCCCGAGCTCTACCAAAATTCTCAACATTTTTGGATACTCCTAAAACCTCATCCTAGTTCAAACCCATTTGAATTAAATTCAAATGAGTTTGAATTTACATCTTTCAATCTTGGTCTTTTCTATTTTCTTGGAACGAGCACATTTTTATGAGTCTGTGAAAATTGTCCCCGTGCCCAAATTCCTTCTCCAACCTTTTCTTTCTCTTATTTCTTTCTTTGTTATTTGCTGTTTTTGGCAATTAAAGAGAAATGAGAAAGAGAGAGAGAGAGAGAGAGAGAGAGAGAGAGAAGAGAGAAGCCAGCTCAGCTGGGCCTACCTACCTCCTGCGCCGGCCCAAACCTCCCCTAGGCCTCCCGCAGCCTCCAAGGCCCAGCCGCCAGCCTTCCTGCCCAAGGCCCACCTAATCTTAAAACCTAACCCTCTCCCTGCCCGATCCCATCCACCTTCTCCCTCTCGTCCTCATCCACCGCCGCCACACACGCCCGCACTCATCGAGACGAGGGAGAGGAGCTCCTTCACCCGAACCCCATCTCCCTCTCTCTGGCACCCACGCCCGCAACATTCTCCTCCACCTCGCTCCTCACTTCCCTCGTTCTCTTTTCCTCTCGCGCCCTGCCTCCCTCTACTACACCGCGTCGCCGGACCGCAGCTGCCTCCCTGCCTCCGGCAAGGGGCGCTGCCCTGCACCATCTCGTGGACCGCACGACCGCCGGCCATGGAGACCACCGTGCCGGCCCTCAAACGCGTCGCTCGTGCTCCTTCCCCGCCTCAAACGCCTTGTCGTCCGTCCTTTTGCTGGAGCACGTGCCCGAGTCCATTCGACTCCGTCGGCCACCGTGACCGCCTTCCCCGCCTTCACTCGCCATCTCCGACAAGTGCAGGCATCGGTGAAGCCCCACAGTGCCTTCTCCAGCTCGTCATCGACCTCGCCCTGTCTCTCCGTTTTGCCAGATGCCGTCCCTGCTGCTGGGGAACCTCGGATCCACCCGTTCCCCGTCTTCGGCGCCATGCTAGGCCTCCCCCACACCTCGCTAGCTGCTGCTGCGCCGCCATGTTCCTGTTCGTCCTCTGCTCACACCGCCATCCAGTGCTGCCTCTCTTCGGTGACCACCAAGACCTGAGGCCCTTTTGGTGTTGCTTCGTTTTGGATGTGCCATCCTCTTTCTGACAAGTGTATGACAACATGGTGACGCGTAAAGTACCTCTACCTTCGTCTTTGGAATCGCCAAGAACTTCAAGTACCACGACACCCCGCCCCCCGAAGAGTTTGGGTTCGACAAGTTCGATGACGCTATTGTACAACCACGTTACCGAGCCCGGCAAGACCGACGGAACGAAACCGCCAAGTACCTCTATGAACGGGTGCGTCAAGGCCGCCTCGGAGATCACCAAGTACACCACCGACAAGACCACACGGATGCTCGAATGAGTGCTGAACGAAACGCCAAGTACCACGACAACCATCGGCATGTACCCCTACACCGCATCGGAACGCCGAGTTCCTCTTCGGATGTGTGTACGACTACCAGGGCCAAAAGACCCGTACACCACTACTGTCGTCGAAGACCCGTGTAACGCATGCGTCAAGTACCTCTACGAAAGACCCGAACATCTACAGGAAAACATGTACCACTACCGTCGAGGACCGATAGTACCACTACTTCTACTACCATCGTGGAACGACTACTTCCTCTACTTCCCTCGACGAGCCCGAACCATCCCGTTTGCACGCTTCGAAGGTATAACCACCAAGACGACGCCCGTACGAATGTTGAGTGATGTATGAGACGCTCGTGGTTGCACCGTGTCCGAGTTGTTCTTTGCGAGTTCCTCGTTGCCTTGTCGTCGACATGTGGGAACCCGGTATCCGGGAGCACCCCATCATCTTGCATGTGACACTCACACCAACTTCATTTTGCACCGGTATCCCTGTGAGCTACCGGATCATCGGAATGTTGCTGCGACATCATTTTCCGTTTCGCCGCCATGGCACCATTCCCGTCGTTGTTGCCGTGGCACCCTTCCGTTCCGCCATGGTGACCAAATGCTTCATATCATGCTCTTATCAACTTTTTCATAAAATTGCATAAACTTGCATATGTCATCCGCATCATGATAATAACATTTAAAATGTTAAAAATAGTTGTTCGCTTTAAATTGCTAAATGCATATGGGGATTTACCAGAATTGTTGTTTGATGTTTCCGGCCCCATTTAAATTGCTTAGACTATGTATTTTACTCATGTTTCACCTCTTGGCATGTTTAACAACATTTAATATTGTTGAGTACATAAACGGGAGAGAACTAAATAAGTCATGTGGTGTTCCGTCAATATGCAACTCGTTGCATATTGAGATCCACTTAATTTGTAGTTATGTTTGTGCACTTTGCCATGCCATGCATCATTAAACCGGACATGCGTCATACTTGGTTGTGCATCATGCCATGTTTATGTGGTGGTTGTTTACTATGTTGTTTGCTTCTTTCCGGTGTTGCTTCTTCGGGTTAGTTCTGATAATGTCGCGTTTGTGAGGATTCGTTTGACTTCGTCTGCTTGTCTTCTTCATGGGCTCGTTATTCTTCCTTGCAGGGTCTCAGGCAAGATGACCATACCCTCAAAATCACTTCTATCTTTGCTAGCTAGTTGTTCACTCTTTTGCTATGCCGTGATACCTACCACTTGCTATATCATGCCTCCCATATTGCCATGTCAAGCCTCTAACCCACCTTACCTAGTAAACTGTTGTTTAGCCATGTTACCGCTTTGCTCAGCCCCTCTTATAGCGTTGCTAGTTGCAGGTGAAGATGGAGTTTGTTCCATGTGGGAACATGGATGTTGTTGGGATATCATTATTATCTCTTATTTAATTAATGCATCTATATACTTGGTAAAGGGTGGAAGGCTTGGCCTTATGCCTGGTGTTTTGTTCCACTCTTGCCGCCCTAGTTTCCGTCATACCGGTGTTATGTTTCTTGATGTTGCGTTCCTTACGCGGTTGGGTGTTATGGGAACCCCTTGACAGTTCACTTTGAATAAAACTCCTCCAACAAGGCCCAACCTTGGTTTTACCTTTTGCCACCTAAGCCGTTTTCCCTTGGGTTCTGCAGACTCAAGGGTCATCTTTATTTTAAACCCTCGGGCCAGTGCTCCTTTGAGTGTTGGTCCAACCTGTCAGCCGCCGGTGACCACCAGGGGCAAATCTAGGTTCGCCTACCGGAATCTTGGACAATCCCGTGTGCACTGAGAACGAGATATGTGCAGCTCCTATCGGGATTTGTCGGCACATTCGGGCGGCTTTGCTGGTCTTGTTTTACCATTGTCGAAATGTCTTGTAACCGGGATTCCGAGTCTGATCGAGTCTTCTTGGGAGAAGGAATATCCTTCGTTGACCGTGAGAGCTTGTGATGGGCTAAGTTGGGACACCCATGCAGGGTTTTGAACTTTCGAAAGTTGTGCCCGCGGTTATGGGCAGATGGGAATTTCTTAATGTCCAGTTGTAGAGAACTTGATACTTAACTTAATTAAAATGAATCAACCGCGTGTGTAGCCCTGATGGTCTCTTTTCGGCGGAGTCCAGGAAGTGAACACGTTATTGTGTTATGTTTGTGCATAAGTAGTTTTAGGATCACTTCTTGATCACTTCTAGTTCACGACCGTTGCGTTGCTTCTCTTCTCGCTCTTATTTGCGTATTTTAGCCACCATATATGCTTAGTGCTTGCTGCAGCTCCACCTCACTACCCTTTCCTACCCATAAGCTTAAGTAGTCTTGATCTCGCGGGTGTGAGATTGCTGAGTCCTCGTGACTCACAGATACTTCCAAAACAGTTGCAGGTGCCGATGATACCAGTGCAGGTGACGCAACTGAGCTCAAGTGGGAGCTCGATGAAGATCGTGTTCGTTGCATTGTTTTGTTTCCTGTTGATCAGTAGTGGAGCCCAATTGGGGCGATCGGGATCTAGCATTTGGGGTTGTCTTTCTTTATTTTGGTTCTGTAGTCGGACCTTGATTGTATTCTGGATGATGTGTGATATATTTATGTATTGTTTGAAGTGGCGATTGTAAGCCAACTCTTTATCCCTTTCTTATTCGGTACATGGGATGTGTAAAGATTACCCCTCTTGCGACATGCCTACTATGTGGTTATGCCTTTAAGTCGTGGTCCGACACGTGGGAGATATAGCCGCATCGTGGGTGTTACAACTCGTTTGTGATCTTTTGGCTCATCGCAAACAGTTCATCCATGTGAACTGTATGCCGCATATGACACACATCTTGTTAAGTTGAACCGTTTCTGCTGTGTTCCCTAATCAAAAACAGTTCGTCCGAGTTAACCGTATGCCGTATATCGCACACACATTGATATGGCTGCCCATTTCTGTTGTTCTACCTCATCGCAAATAGTTCGAATGGATTAACCGTGTGTCCCACATCGCACACACATTGTTATGGCTGCCCGTTTCTGTTGTTCTACCTCATCGCAGACAGTTTGAATGGATTAACCGTGTGTCCTGCATCGCACACGCAACTAAAATCTGAACCATGTTTGATGGCTCCACCATCGCAAACGTTTTGCACCTTTTTTGACGGGTTTTTTACACCACCGTTTGTGATTATTGCATCGCACACAATTTCGGCAAAGGGTCTTTGATCGTAGTGTCGCATTAGCAGTATCCTACAGTAGTGCACAACAACATCTGTTAGCCGTGTGAGGCGCCCCCTCCATAGTTTACGCCTCCGTTCATATTGTCGTAGTGTTGGGGAACGCAATAATTTCAAAAAAAAATCCTACGCACATGCAAGATCTATCATGGTGATGCATAGCAATGAGAGGGGAAGAGTGTTGTCCACGTACCCTCGTAGACCGTAAGCGGAAGCTTTATGACAACGCGGTTGATGTAGTCGAACGCCTTCACGATCCGACCGATCCTAGCACCGAAGGTATGGCACCTCTGTGATCTGCACACGTTCAGCTCGGTGACGTCCCGCGAACTCTAGATCCAGCTGAGTGTTGAGGGAGAGTTTCGTTAGCACGATGGCTTGATGACAGTGATGATGGAGCTACTAGAATAGGGCTTCGCCTAAGCACTGCAATAATATGACCGAGGTGGATTAGGGTGGCCGGAGGGGGGCACCGCACACGACTAAGACAATTGTCAACTTGTGTGTCTATGGGGTGCCCCCCTCCCCCGTATATAAAGGAGTGGAGGAGGGGGAGGGGCCGTCCTTCTATGGCGAGCCAAAGGGAGTCCTACTCCCACCGGGAGTAGGATCCCCCCCCCCACACTCCCTAGTTGGATTAGGAGAGGAAGGAAGGGGGAGAGAGGGGGAAGGAAAGGGCCCCCCCCACCCAATTTGGATTTGGCTTGGGGGGCGTGCCCCCTCCTAGGCTCCCTTCTCCTCTCTCCTACTATGGCCCAATAAGGCCCATATACTTCTCGGGGGGTTCCGGTAACCTCCCTGTACTCCGGTATATGCCCGAACTCATCCGAGACCATTCCGATGTCCAAACATAGGCATCCAGTATATCGATCTTTATGTCTCGACCATTTCGAGACTCCTCGTCATGTCCGTGATCATATCCGGGATTCCGAACAACCTTCAGTACATCAAAACACAGGAGCTCATAATACCGATCATCACCAAACGTTAAGCATGCGGACCTACAGGTTCGAGAACTATCTAGACATTACCGAGACTCATCTCCGGTCAATAACCAATGATGGAACCTGGATGCTCATATTGGTTCCTACATATTCTACGAAGATCTTTATCGGTCAAACCGCATAATAAAAATACGTTGTTCCCTTTGTCATCGGTATGTTACTAGCCTGAGATTCGATCGTCGGTATCATCATACCTAGTTCAATCTCGTCACCGGCAAGTCTCTTTACTCGTTCCGTAATGCATCACCGCCTGACTAACTCATTAGTCACATTGCTTGCAAGGCTTATAGTGATGTGCATTACCGAGAGGGCCTAGAGATACCTCTCCGACAATCGGAGTGCCAAATCCTAATCTCGATCTATGCCAACTCAACAAACACCATCGGAGACACCTATAGAGCATCTTTATAATCACCTAGTTACGCTGTGATGTTTGATAGCACACTAAGTGTTCCTCTGGTATTCGGGAGTTGCATAATCTCATAGTCATAGGAACATGTATAAGTCATGAAGAAAGCAATAGCAATAAACTAAACGATCATAGTGCTAAGCTAACAGATGGGTCTTGTACATCACATCATTCTCTAATGATGTGATCCTGTTCATCAAATGACAACACATGTCTATGGCTAGGAAACTTAACCATCTTTGATTAACGAGCTAGTCTAGTAGAGGCATACTAGGGACACTCTGTTTGTCTATGTATTCACACATTTACTTAGTTTCTGGTTAATACAATTCTAGCATGAATAATAAACATTTATCATGATATAAGGAAATATAAATAACAACTTTATTATTGCCTCTAGGGCATATTTCCTTCACGTGGTGCTTAGGCGAAGCCCTGCGCGGATCACTTCACCATCACCGTCACCACGCCATCGTGCTGACGAAACTCTCCCTCGACACTTTGCTGGATCAAGATTTCGAGGGACGTCATCGAGCTGAACGTGTGCAGAACTGGGAGGTGTCGTACGTTTGGTGCTTGATTGATCGGAACGAGGAGAAGTTCGACTACATCAACTGCATTGTCAAACACTTCCGCTTTCTGTCTACGAGGGTACGTGGACACACTCTCCTCTTGTCGTTGGTATACATCTCCTAGATAGATCCTGCATGAGCGAAGGATTTTTTTTGAAATTGCATGTTACGTGATACATCTCCAACATATCTATAATTTTTTATTGTTCCATGCTATTATATTATCTGTTTTGGATGTTTAATGGGCTTTATTATGCACTTTTATATTATTTTTGGCACTAACCTATTAACCGAAGGCCCGGTGCAAATTGCTGTTTTTTGCCTATTTCAGTGTTTCACAGAAAAGGAATATCAAACGGAATCCGAACGGAATGAAACCTTCACGAGAATCTTTTTTGGAACAAACGCAATCCAAGAGACTTGGAGTGGATATCCAAGAAGCAACAAGGCGGCCATGAGGTAGGGCGGCGCACCCAGGGGGGCAGGCGCACCCCCACCCTCATGGGCCCCTCGTAGCTCCACTTACCTACTTCTTTCGCCTATATATATTCTTATACCCTGAAAACATCCAGGGGAGCCATGAAACCACTTTTCCACTATCGCAACCTTCTGTACCTATGAGATCGCATCTGGGGACCTTTTCCGGCGATCTGCCTGTAACACCCACAATGCGACTATCTTTCTCAAGTGTCGGGGCACGACTTAGAGGCATAGCCGCACAGTAGTTTTGTCACAAGAGGGGTAATCTTCACACAATCCCATGTATTGAATAAGAAAGGGATAAAGATTTGGCTTACAATCGCCACTTCATACAATACATTAATCATTCATACATCACTCAAATACACTCAAAGACCGACTACGGTCAAATCTGAATAAAAGGGAGATAAACCCCAAATGCTAGATCCACGATCGTCCCAACTGGGCTCCACTACTGATCATCAGGAAACAAAAACGTAGCAACCAACAAGGTCTTCATCGAGCTCCCACTTGAGCTCGGTAGCATCACCTGCACTGGTATCATCGGCACCTGCACCTGTTTGGAAGTATCTGTGAGTCACGAGGACTCAGCAATCTCACACCCGCGAGATCAAGACTATTTAAGCTTATGGGTAGGATAGGGTAATGAGGTGGAGCTGCAGCAAGCACTAAGAAAATATGGTGGCTAACATACGCAAATAAGAGCGAGAAGAGAAGCAACGCAAAGGTCATGAAGCTAGAAGGGATCAAGAAGTGATCCTGAAACTACTTACGCACAACCATAACACAAGAACCGTGTTCACTTCCCAGACTCTGCCGAAAAGAGACCATCACGGCTACACACGTGGTTGATGCATTTTAATTAAGTCAAGTGTCAAGTTCTCTACAACTGGACATTAACAAATTCCCATCTGCCACATAATCGTTGGCATGGCTTTCGAAAGTTTAAACCCTGTAGGGGTGTCCCAACTTAGCCCATCACAAGCTCTCACGGTCAACGAAGGATATTCCTTCTCCCGGGAAGACCTAATCAGTATCGGAATCCCGGTTACAGGACATTTCGATAATTCTAAAACAAAACCAGCAAGACCGTCCGATGTGCCGACAATCCTGATAAGAGTTGCACATATCTCGTTCTCATGGCAACACCGGATGAGCACTCCGTACGACTAAAACCAGCCCTCAAGTTTCCCCGAGGTGGCGCTGCAAAGGACTCTAGTTCGGACCAACACTTAGAGAAGCACTGGCTCAGGGGGTTAAAATAAAGATGACCCTCGGGAGCACGACTCCCAAGGGAAAGTATAGGTGGTGGTGAGGCAAATGGTAAAACCAAGGTTGGGCCTTGATGGAGGAGTTTTATTCAAAGAAAACTGCCAAGGGGTTCCCATAATACCCAACCGCACAAGGAATGCAAAATCAAGGAACATAACACCGGTATGACGGAAACTAGGGCGGCAAGAGTGCAACAAAACACCAGGCATAAGGCCGAGCCTTCCACCCATTACCAAGTATATAGATGCATTAATTAAATAAGAGATATTGTGATATCCCAACATATCCATGTTCCAACATGGAACCAGCTTCAACTTCACCTGCAACTAACAACGCTATAAGAGGGGCTGAGAAAAAGCGGTAACATAGCCAAACAACGGTTTGCTAGGAAGGTGGGTTAGAGGCTTGACATGGAAATGCGAGAGGCGTGATATAACAAGTGGTATGTAGTGCGACATAGCGATAGAGCGAACAACTAGCAAGCAAAGATAGAGGTGATTTCAAGGGTATGGTCATCTTTCCTAAGATCCCGCAAGGAAGAAGAACGAGTCCATGAAGAAGACAAACGGACGTAGTCGAACGAATCCTCACAACTCCGGAACGAAACCGAAGCTAACGAGAGAAGCAACCTGGAAAGAAGCAAACAACATGGTAAACACACAAGCATAACATGACATGATGCACAAACAAGTATGATGCATGTGCGGTTAAAATATGCATGGCATGGCAAAGTGCACAAACAATACTACAAATTAAGTGGAGTTCAATATGCAACGGGTTGCGTATTGAGGAAACACCACATGACTTATTTAGTTCTCTCCTGTTTATGCTACTCAACAAAATTAAATGTTGTAAAACATGGCAAGAGGTGAAGCATAATAAAACTACCTAACTAGGCAAGTTTAAATGAGGCCGGAAACAACCAACAACAAATTCGGAAAATCCTCATATGCAATTTATGGATTTGGTACTGTTCTGCCCTAAACCATATTTTAGAGTTGTTAAACATGCAAAGTAATGCCACCATGTTAAAGTAGGCATTTTTCTGCCCCATTTACAAATAAATATTATTTAAAATGGAGCTACGGTTATTTAGTTATGAATTAAATCATTTTAACATGGCAACTTGGCAAATTATATGCAAACATCATTTTAAACATTTTAAACATGCATGAAAGTTGGATATTATGAAACTAGACAAGATTCTAAGCATTATATATATATATCATTTTAATAGGATGCACGGTTGATGAGTTATTAAATGCATGAACTCTAGGGACTTATTGTAAAACAACATTCTCTGGATATATCCTAAAATCGCAGCACGGGGAAAAAAGGTCTACGGGTCGAATATGGAGGGGCTGGTGGCTGCTCACATTGGGCTCCAGGGAGCTGGGCCTTGGCGCCTTGGAGCCGGGCCCGCCTTGCTGTAGAGGAGGCAGCGGGTGTTGGAGCTAAGCGGCTCGATGAGAGGAGGCGCGCCTTCTGCTCGACAAGAAGCGGCGGCGACAGCGTGGGACTTACAGCGGCGGCTGGACGGACTTGGCGCGCGGAGGCGGTCTTGGACGGTGGGGAACGGGACTAGGACGGCACGGGGAGGACCGGGAATGGCGGGATCTGGCCAGGTCCTAGGCGAGGACGGCGGCTGCTCGCGGTACAATGGAGGTCCAGGGCGGTTGTGTTTGTTTCCCTGAAGCTCCTGCAGGTTGCGGCGGTCAGCGAGGCAACAAGATCCAATGGAGGAAGAGTGAAAGAAGCAGAAGGAGGGACGCAAGGGGCTGGCCTGTTGGTCTTGCGATCGCCGGCGCTGGAGGCGGGGGTGGTTCGGTGGCGCCGACGTGGATCCAGGTCGAGGAGGCTGCAGCGGCTTCCGGGCGAGGGAAAACAAGGGCGACGGTCATGGCAGCTCAGTTCCCTATTGAGACAGAGAGAGAGCATTGTGATAGAGAAGAGAGAAACAGGAGAGGAAACGAGAGGAAGCAAGAGAGGGACACAGAGGATGCAGGGCGTGGTGCAGTTCCTGGCGGACGACTCACCGACGGCGCCGAACAGCGATGGCGAAGAAAAAGCTTCGGGAGGAGCTCCTCTCCTCCTGAATCAGGACGAGACGCGGGGTTACGGGAGGTTGGACGAGCTCGGGCCTCGGGAAGAGGAGGTGCTCGAGCGGCTTGGCGGTGCAAGGGGACGAAGCAGGGGTCCTGCATCTGTTGCTGCAGTGGCGCTCGGGAAGCATAGGAGGCGATTGCCTCGGGCACGACTGAAGGACGAAGATGCAGGAGACGTGCACGGGTAGGCGGGTGCTGCATGGAGGCTTGACGAGGGGTGGATTGGGTGCTCGGGGTTGGGGAGAAGGAGCTCAGGCTCCAGTTGGTGGGTGGAGGAAAATGAGGAGAAGGGGATCCCGAGGTGGATCAAGACGGGGTGGCGGCGGCGGGATTGGACTGGTGGGACAAGCCTCCTGAAGATTAGGGTTGGTCTAGTTTATATAGTGACTGGGTTAGGTTAGGGGCTATCGGATCCCTCCGAGCATAATCGGACGATCGAGATAAAATTGGCTAGGAGAGTCAAAGAATAAACCGATGATAGTGATGTTTGGGGATAATCCGAATCCAACGGTGACGACTGCCTGGGTCGGGTCCGGGAAAGCTTTCGGACATGCGCGTGAGGAGGGCCACGGGCTGACGAGAGAGGTTAGGTTGGGCCTGGCGGCAGGTAGTGGACTGTCTAGATGGTCTAGGGAGGAAAGAGAGGGAAAGCCCGGCAACAGTTTTTGAAGACCGAAAACGTCCGGTGATTTGACCGACTATATTGTCGCTATAGTTATCCGTTGGGGCGTCAAACGGACTCCGAATGCGATGAAACTTGGCAGACGGCCTATCTACACTATAACAACACCGCATGCCAACTTTCAACCCATTCCGAGAACATTTTCCTGCCACTTATAAAATATTATTTCGGACATGTCGCGGGCGCGTGCGAGTGTGGTTGGGCTCAGAACGGACAACGGAGAGAATGGGGAGACCCGAATGGATGCAAGTTTTGAGAACATGATGATGCAATGCACATGATGACATGACAAGATGCAACACGCAAGCGAATGACATGGCAACACCGCGCATAACTGAAAGACACCTGGCGCAACGGTCTCGGGGCATTACAACACTCCACCACTACAAGAGGATCTCGTCCCGATATCTAAGGATGGCACTGGAGGGAAGCAGAAGAGGAAGAGAAGGGGTAAAACGAAGTTGCTTCTTTAACAAATGAGTGAAACCAAAGAACCTTGAGAGGTTGAACAACAAAGAAGAAGAAAATACAACGGAGATGAACGAAGTTGAAAACCCTCCGTTAGGAAAGAGGAACAAGGAACACCATGTGAACCTTGGAGGTCGCAAAACTATGAATGCCGACCACAATGGAGAAGAAGGAATTGAAACCACTCAGGTTGAAACAAGATAAACAAGGAACAAGGAAGAACAAATTCGAACAACACTCCGGTTGAAAAGAGATACAAGACTTGATAAGATAAAAGGAACTTGAATAAAGGACACAACACTCTGGTTAAATGGATAAGCAAAGAAAAGAAAAGAACATGATCTTGGCAAAACAAGATGATGAGTCGAAGATAGCAACATCACAAATCCTCCGGAAACAATGAATGATAGAGAGATAGTTGGAATGAATAGAATAAAGAATGAAACCAACATCTCCTACCATAAATGAATTTGAAAGAGCATCCTTACAAAGTAGGATTGAACGGAGTGGTTTGAAAAAATAACAACGGTAAGAATAAGCTTGTTGTGGGCTTATGGAATCAACTCAAAACTTAGAGGTGAATATGTGCCACTATGGAAAACATTTGATTGCTTGAGAGCAACACGAAGATGAAAACTCTTTCGCCGAGAGGAGAAGGAGAAACTTGGATCATTGACAAACACCATGATAGCAACATTCCCAATGGAAGGCTTTAGGTGAATTTTTCCAAGATAACACCATAAAGAAATTGATGGATTTAAAATACCTCATTGTTGACAACATGTGAATCATGAAACATGAACTCAAATTGTCAAGAATGACATAACACCACCTCAAATGATACGGTAGAAAGAATTGCACTTCGGAATTCAAGATGAAGAATACTTGAACTCCTCAAAACAAAACATGTGTTGAGCACCGTGTTTAATCTTAACTCTGAGAGAAATCTTGAAGAACAATTGAAGAATGAAAGGAATCCTTGATGAACCACCATTTAGAGCCTCCATGAAGAACTCCGGTAACAAACGAATGATCAAACGAAAGGAAAGTTGAAAAGAACTCTGGTAGAAGCCTTGCAATGATTTAGATGGATCTTCGCGGTGATTTAACTGAGAGAGCTTGGAACTCTGGAAACAAAAGATGAACAGCTTAGCACCGACAAATTGATATCGTGAATGAACTCCGGAAGAAGGAATTAATCACTTGGATGAAGCAAGAATAAGAATTATGTTATGCTCATCCTTCACCAATTTAAATTGATGACGAGCAACAGATTTCACATACTACTTATTCTTCTTGAAAAGATTGAAGAGAGAAATAGCGAAACTTGGGAAGGTCTTCAATGATCTGCCGGCAGGATTGGAAAGAATGAATGAATTGATATGATAATGTATGAAGAGGAATCTTGAATAAACCGCCGTAAGAATTGAAAATGAACGTGGCAAAAGCACAATTAATGGGGAAGAATTAGAAAACGAACGAAGATACTTGAGAGAATTTAGATACAAGTGAAAAGAAGAGATCATGAGCTGATTAGAGAATACTTGAACAATGCCCCGGAAGAATTTGGGAACGAGAGCTGAAAGCTGGAATGAATAAGTCTTCTGAAATGATGGCCTTCGGAGAATCAAACTGAAAAGACTCATGAATTGCTCCGGATGGGTGAAAAGTATTCTCACAATCGAAAACAATTATGAGATGATGGCAACAAGCTTGAAGTTCGCATCTTTGGAAGAATGGGTAAGATTTGGAGGAGAAACTCTTCTTCGGTCTTCAAATGCAGAGAATAACAATGAGAAACACCACCATGGATTATTGAGGCCCTCCCGAATGAAAAATAGAAATGTTGAGCCAACGATGAAAAGAATTTGAAAGATCTTGGTGAAAGGCATTTGACTGGTGATAACTCATTCTTATGTCAAACTTTGAGATGAATTTGCGAATAACTTCGGAATAATTAGAAGAATCAGGTAAGATCTTGGAAAAGGACATGTGGGTTAGGGCCCACTCAAATGATACACCGTTGAATGATTTAAAAGAGATATTGCGTCGGTTGAATTAAATGGCTCAAAAGAGATAACAACCTCGAGATAGCTTGAACGGTTTAGCAATGAAAACACGAATCTCCTGAGATATCTTCGGTACTCCAGAACAAATGAATTGCGAGAAGTGGATGATTAAGAGGTGCATCGGCATGAGAAAGCATTTGAAACGAGGAAAGGGATATGATCAACACCGAAAACTTTAATTGAATACACCCGAAAATAGTATGAGACTGAAGAATGATGAACTTGAAGCTTCTTTAGCATCTTCATGAGAATCACCAGGTAAGAACTTTGAAGGAAAATAATGAAGAGACTTCACATCAAAAGATCGAAATTTGATTAATAAATCTTAGTCCTTGAAGAAAAAGAAATGGGTGGGAGGGCGGGTGAGGGAGTCTTGGATTAGGGGGTCTCCGGACAGCTGCACGGTAAGACTATGAAGATACGAGATTGAAGACTTCGTCTCGTGTCCGGATGGTACTCTACTTGGCGTGGTAGGCAAGCTAGGCAATACAGATATGTGTATCTCCTCCTTTGTAACCGACCTTGTGTAACCCTAACCTCTCCGGTGTCTATATATACCGGAGGGTTTTAGTCCATAGGACAACATACAATCATACCATAGGCTAGCTTATAGGGTTTAGCCTCTCTGATCTCGTGGTAGATCTACTCTTGTACTACCCATATCATCAATATTAATCAAGCAGGACATAGGGTTTTACCTCCATCAAGAGGGACCGAACCTGGGTAAAACATTGTGTCCCCTGCCTCCTGTTACCATCCGCCTTAGACGCACAGTTCGGGACCCCCTACCCGAGATCCGCCAGTTTTGACACCGACATTGGTGCTTTCACTAAGAGTTCCTTTGTGTCGTTGCCGTTAGGCTTGATGGCTCCTGCTATCATCGATAGCAATGCAGTCCAGGGTGAGACTTTTCTCCCCGGACAGATCTTCATGTTCGGCGGCTTTGCACTGCGGGCCAATTCGCTTGGCCATCTGGAGCAGATTGAAAGTTACGCCCCTGGCCACCAGGTCAGGTTTGGAAGCTTAAACTACACGACCGACATCCGTGGAGACTTGATCTTCGACGGATTCGAGCCTCTGCCTTGTGCGTCACGCGGTCACGATGAGCATGATTTATCTCTACCATCGGACAATGTTTAGGAGATCGCACGGGAAGCCGCTCTGACCCTCAATTCGGTTCCAGTTGCGCCGTCCATGGATGGGTGGATGGACCCCGCCACGGAGGCCTTACCATCAGCGGCGATCGAGCCAAACATCGACCTTACCTTGCACGAGAGCCATGTTGTTAAACTATCGGATCCTTCTCTGGCCATGGACTCCGAACCGCCTGCGCCTGTTCCTATCGAATCCGAATGGGCGCCGATCATGGAGTTTACCTCCGCAGATATTTTTCAGCACTCGCCCTTTGGCGACATACTGAACTCATTAAGGTCTCTCTCCTTGTCAGGAGGATCCTGGCCGAACTATGTCTGGCAGGACTGGGATGCGGACGACGAAGAAATTCGCGGCCCACCCACCACCCACTTAGTAGCCACTATCGATGACTTAACCGACATGCTCCACTTCGACTCCGAAGACATCGACGGTATGGACGACGATGCGGGAGACGAAGAGGAACCACTGCCCACAGGGCACAAGACAGCCACCTCATCATACGATATATACATGGTGGATACACCCAAAGAAGGCAATGGCAACGAGACAGCGGAGGATCACCCCTCCAAGAAGCAACCCAAGCGCCGACGTCAGCGGCGCCGCTCTAAGTCCCGCCAAAGCAAAAGTGGTGATACCGGCACAGGAGGTAATAACACTCCGGATAGTGCCGAAGACAACAACAACCCCCTCCAGCAAGATTTAGAGCAGGAGGATGGAGGAGCTAGCCCTCCTGAGAGAGCGGCAGATGGAGAGGCGGAGGATGATAATTACATGCCCCCCTCCGAAGACGAGGCAAGCCTCGGCGATGACGAATTCGCCGTGCCAGAGGATCCTGTCGAACAAGAGCGCTTCAAGCGTTGGCTTATGGCCACGACAAATAGCCTTAAGAAAAAGCAGCAGCAGCTTCAAGCTGATCAAGATCTGCTAGCTGACAGATGGACTGAAGTCCTCGCGGCCGAGGAATATAAACTTGAACGCCCCTCCAAGAGTTACCCAAAATGCAGGTTGCTACCTTGACTGGAGGAAGAAGCGTATGATGCGGCTGATCGGCCACCTCGTGGCCGTGATAGAGAGGCGTTCCAGCCAAAAGCTCAGCCCGCACCCCGACGCCATTCAAATAAAAAAGCATGGGGAAACACGCCAGACCTGCGAGATGTATTGGAGGACAAAGCAAAACATGCAAGATCAATCTACGGATCACGAGGGCGCGCCACTATGTGAGACGATAAACGTCACGTCGGATACAGTAAAAGTAAATCCGATCGGGCCGAACACAGCGGGCAAGACCCATTTGAGCTGCGTCACGATATAGCCCAATACAGAGGAGCTGCACACCCCTTATGCTTCAGAGACGAAGTAATGGATCATCAAATCCCAGCAGGTTTCAAACCTATAAATATTGAATCATACGACGGCACAACAGATCCTGCGGTATGGATCGAGGATTTCCTCCTCCACATCCACATGGCCCGCGGTGATGACTTACACGCCATCAAATACCTCCCACTAAAGTCAAAGGACCAGCGCGACATTGGCTTAACAGCTTGCCAGCAGAGTCCATCAGCTATTGGGAAGATCTGGAGGCCGCATTCCTCGACAACTTTCAGGGCACTTATGTGCAACCACCAGATGCCGATGACTTGAGCCAGATAATTCAGCAGCCAGAAGAATCGGCCAGGCAATTCTGGACTCGGTTCCTAACAAAGAAAAATTAAATCGTCGACTGTCCGGATGCAGAGGCCCTAGCGGCTTTCAAACACAATGTCACACCCTTCATTTTGTAACATGTATTTTGCATTAATAAAAGCATGAAAATTTGGACCAACAAAAACTTCTGCATTATTTGGCTTTCATTTTGGAGTTGGTCTTCTCTGTGTGGTTTTTGAAGTGCTCTTTAAAGTCAACTACTCCACATTCTGTACTTCATCTCCTTGCCCCAAACTTCTGCCCAATGATCATGCCATGTGTATAGTGAAATATAGTATTTTCTTACAAAAATAATTTGGCCAAGTAGTATTTTCAAAAGTTAGTTTTCGAAAAACCCCTAAATTAAGGTTTGCACTACAAGTACTTGATTTGGGGTATGAAAAATATTTCAAAGAGTATATTTGAAACCTATCAGATATAGGATTCCCATAACCCACAAAAATATAATTTTAACAGTTATTTTCCTATTTTATTTAAAAGCTTTTTCTTAAGGCCGGAAATGGTCTTTAATAGGGAAAAATTATTTTATTGTTTCAAAAATATTTGACATAAATCAAGGAAACTATGTGGACATATATTTTCCATATATAAGAGTTTCAACACATGGTCATGTTCAAAATATTGGACAAAACCTCCCAAAACCATTTTTGCCCATTTTAAGGATTTGAAATATTTCTACAGGAAATATTCCCCAACAATTCCAAGAAAATTCTAGCATGTCACATATGACATGTTTGATGATCTTGCCAAGTCTCATGACATGGAGAACAGTATAACCCCATGAAACCCTCTCAAAACCACTTCTGTCCTTTTTCAAGTTTGAACAACTTTGCACTGTCAAACATGTCCAAATGCTCTCAAACTTGGTGCACATGCTCAAATGGTGTAATAATGCGTCTACACCAAATGGCACACGTTGGAGAGAATGTTATCTTGCTAAAAGTGCCGCAAAACCCTCTTTGTCCAGAACCAAATTTGAACAAGTTTACATTGGCAACTTTACCTTTTGATCTCAACTTTTGTGGACATGTTCAGAACCTCAAATTATGACACTACACTAACTTGTGCATGAAGGAGAATAAATTTGCATGACTAAATCTTGGAAAGTCCATTTCTGTTGATTTCTAG
This sequence comes from Triticum monococcum, assembly GCA_034509565.1. Classification (NCBI taxonomy): domain Eukaryota; kingdom Viridiplantae; phylum Streptophyta; class Magnoliopsida; order Poales; family Poaceae; genus Triticum; species Triticum monococcum. The sequence goes on along the minus strand of CM067845.1, from coordinate 294,908,848 downwards.
GGTTCACCAAAGTTACATTGGCTACTTTGCCCAAATGAGCTCAAACTTGGTGGAACATCCTACTTCTATGTGCCATTCCATCCTGTTAATTCTCATGGCAAATGGAAATCATCTACTTGCCCAAACCAGCATCAAACACCTTCTGCCACTTTACCAAAATCCCATTTTTGGCCTCTTCCACTAATCTCCGTAGGCTCAAATTTCTACCACGATCCCTCCTAGTTCCCCTCTAGCACATGTGTGCTTTGCTGCCCGAGGAGGCAATGATGAAGGGGGGAGAACCCCATTTTTCTTCTCTGGACAATGGATTCCTCCCTCTCTCTCAGGTTCCCTCTCTCCTCTCAGCCTTCCAGAGCATCCAAGGCTCTCCACAGCTTTTGCCCATGCCCCCTGCAGCCGCCAGACGCAAGTGGACGCGCGCGAACGCGGGAAATCCGCGGATGCCGACCAAAGTCGCGCTTTGGAGCGCCTGGCAGGGCACCCGACCGTTGACGATGCATCTCCCAGCCACCTCGAGCCTCCCCCGCGCGCCAGTCGATGCCCCTCGACGTCCGCTCCACGCCAGCAAGCCGCCCACTTGCTCCCGTGCCCTCCTCTCTCTCTCCTGCAGCTCACTCCAGAATGCCGCCCCGCTTGGCCAATGCTCGCGCAGCCCCTATGGCCCACCCGCAGCTCGCCCCGCTCCTCCTCTCTCTCCCTGGCACCCTAGACCACTCCCACGAACACCCCCGAGCCCTCCATTCCCTCTCTAACGGCCACCCGAGCCGATCCCGCGGGCACCCGTAGGCCGTGCCTACAGTGGACCTCGGCTAGCCCATATAAGGCAACCCCGAGCCTCTCTCTCACTCCCTGTCGCTCCCCCACACTCCTAATCCACCTCCCGCACCACCCATTTGTCTCCGGAGCTGCCCGAGCTTGAGCTCCGCCGCCTCGGCTCGTCGGCGTTCGCGCGGTGCAGGCCTCCTCCGCCCCCGTTCTCTCTCGATCTGGAACTGCACGGTATCACTGACCCTTTCCCCTCTCTCCCCCACTCCTTTTGCAGCCGGTAGCGGCTGGAACCACCGACGCCCGAAGCACCTCCGCGTGTGGCCTCGTCGCCGGCAAACCAGGCTGCCCCGGCGACCACCTCTACCACCACCCGAACAGCGACGTCCCCCTGAATCCAACGGTGCCACCCGCTCGACCTGTCGTGCCCTGTAGCGTCGCCGGTGAGCTCGTCGACCTCTCTATCGTGAGGTTAGAGATGACAGGTGGAGCCCACCTGTCATCCTCACCTCTCCCTCGCCCCTCTCTCTCTCGCTGACGCCCGGGCCCCGCCCGTCAGGTTTGAAAATCTGACGCGCGCGCTAGCTCGCCTAGGCCTTTTCCCCTTTGGGCCTGCTGCAATGTAGCTGTTCTGGCCCAGCGGGCATAGTGCCCTTTCTCTTTTTCTTTTTCTATAACTTTTCCAAAAAATTCCACAGGATTAAATATTAATCCAAATGCAATAATTCCAGTTCCTAAAATCCTGTAAAAATCCCACCTATTTAATGGTGTAACTTTCATACATGCCCAACCAACTTTTCTATGCTGTTCAAATTTAAATTCAAATTTGAGCGATTAAATCCTTGTTTGAAAATCCATCTGCAGCTCCAAATCCAGAAATAAGAATTTTCCCCTTCTTAGTTTTAACCCTAGTATTTAACAAAAATGAGTTGACATTTTTCTGAGCACATTGGTTTTTCTGTTTTATTATTGCCTTATTTTATCATTATTATTTTGCGATGATAGATTGCGTTGCTGACGAGGGAGTTGGACCAGAAGATTTTGAAGACCCAGAAGACTTTGCTAAGCCAGGCAAGCAGCCCTTTGACCATGTCTATGAAACCTTTTTATGCATGTCATATGGCATTTTTATTGCTTGCATCGGAGACATGATGATGAGGTGACCACATGGGGTGGTTTGCCACCGTTACTTCCTTGTTGATACATGCATGGTGCATGACCCTACCTCCTTATGAGGGTTATGCCGGTGGGAGTAGGTAGGATGCTAGAGTAGTTGCTATGCAAAAAGGGACGGGGATATGCATGGTGATGGAGGCAAAGTATTTTCAAAAGACTTTTTTTGAAAACCCCGTCGGGTGCCACTTATGCCCGAGGGAGATAATGAGATGGGTAACCACTTGATGTCGAAGTGGTGTACCGAGGCAAGTGTGTGTGTGTGTGTGTGTGTGTGTGTTGTTTTTGAAAACGGATTAGATTTAAGATTTGTCGACTGTCCCAACCTTACATGCGCAACCACTCTACCCTTATATGGGAAAGGGCATTATTGATTACCTAGGCCGATACTAGATTGGAGACCGCATTACTAGTGACGGGAGAGTCGTTGTTGCGCTCTCTCGGGACGGGGTCGTGCCAGGTAGGGCGGCCATGACTGTTTTCACAGGGCACCGGACACACCGTTGGTACCCCGTGCTTGTGGTATGTGATGAATATGGGAGCGAGGCTCCACAATTTAAGATGTGAATGTTCGGCACGGGGGTTACTACCAATCGAGTGGACTCTATGTTAGTGTCATCTAGGGAAAGGTAATGATCGGGTGCTTACCCCGGGTAATTGAGGTACCGCGGGTCGTGGATGACATGGAAGTTCCCCGGATCTTGTGAGTAAAGTGTGCAACCTCTGCAGAGTGTAAAACTATTCGAATAGCCATGTCCACAGTCAAGGACAGTTGGGCGGTGCTGCTTAAACTACGTCCAGAGTATACAGACTATGTGTGTGTGCGTGTGTGTTGATAAACCATTTGGGGTGAGTCAGATGGCTTGACATGATGAACAAGTTGGATTGGTGTCCAACTCCGCATATGTTGATATCTGTAACTTGTCCATGCGGATATCTGTACTCTCGTGATGCATACTTTACATATTGATAGATCATGTCATTGCACTCAAAACTAGCTTTCTGCAAACTACCTACTTAGTGCTATGTCATTGCATTGTTGTGCCCTGTTCCAATCATGGGTTGCTTGCGAGTACATTCAAAGTACTCATTGGCTTGCCACTGGTTATTTAATTGGCTAGGCATGGAAGAACATGAGTTCGAAGAAGAATTCTTTGGAGACGAACATGCGAACTAGGACGTTTCCCAGTCAGAATGTCTATAGGGTTAAGGCAGATGGCATGGGTTCTACTTATCAACAAAGATTTCCGTTGCTTAAGTTTATTTGGTACTCAGCCTTGTGGCTTTATCTATGTAAGACTTGACCATAATGGTCATAAATTGTGTAAGACTGTATATACGGATGTAAGACTCTTGTTATTCAGCTTCTGTGTGTTCAGTGAGCATTGATCTCTGGGATCACTATGCACGTGCATTCGGTGATCACGACTTATAAGTCGGGGTCCCCACACACAACATCCACGACGAGTGATTAGCCCGGCACCTTGGTCAGGAAAAGCCGAAATCTATGGCAGCCCTCACGACACTCATGACCCGCTTTTGTGCAGGAGAAGCCAGTTGGCTGGCTCGCAGTAACAATATGTCAAAGAACCATGGTACCTATGATACCAAGGACGGCAATAGCAGGTCCCGTCGCAATAAACATAAGCGCCGCATTAACAGCGATAATACTGAGGATACGACAGTCAATGCCGGATTCAAAGGCTTTAAACCCGGTCAGCGGAAAAAGCCATTTAAACAAAGTACGCCGGGCCCGTCCAGTTTGGACCGCATACTCGATCGCTCGTGTCAAATACACGGCACCCCAGACAAGCCAGCCAATCACACCAACAGGGATTGTTGGGTGTTCAAGCAGGCCGGCAAGTTAATTGCCAAAAACAAGGATAAGGGGTCACATAGCGATGACGAGGAGGAGCCACGGCAGCCACACACCGTAGGACAGAAGAGGTTACCCCCACAAGTGCGGACGGTGAACATGATATACGCATCCCACATCCCCAAGAGGGAGCCGAAGCGTGCGCTCAGGGACGTATATGCATTGGAGCCAATCGCCCCAAAGTTCAACCCATGGTCCTCCTATCCGATCAGTTTCGCTCGCAGGGACCACCCCACTAGTATCCGACATGGCGGATTCGCTGCACTGGTTCTAGATCCAATCATTGGTGGATTTCACCTCACTCGAGTCCTTATGGATGGCGGCAGCAGCCTGAACCTGCTTTATCAGGACACAATGCGCAAAATGGGTATCAACCCCTCAAGGATCAAACCCACAAAAACGACCTTCAAAGGCGTTATTCCAGGCGTAGAGGCCCATTGGACAGGCTCAATTACACTGGAAGTGGTCTTCGGATCCCGGGATAACTTCCGAAGCGAAGAGTTAATCTTCGATATAGTCCAGTTCCGAAGTGGTTATCATGCACTGCTCGGGCGAACCGCATTTGCGAGATTCAATGCGGTACCGCATTATGCATACCTCAAGCTCAAGATGCGAGGACCTCGTGGGGTTATTACAGTCAATGGAAACACGGAGCGCTCTCTCCAAACGGAGGAGCACACTGTGGCCCTCGCAGCAGAAGCGCAAAGCAGCCTCTCAAGGCAATCCACCAGTTCGGCGTTTCAAGACCCGGACACCTTCAAGCACGCTCGGAGCAATCGGCAACTAGACCGCCTGGCGTGATCTGAGCTCGCGTAGCAATGCGGCCGCCACCCCAGTCCCAGCCAAGCGGCGAAACTCGTGCCACGCGTACATAATTACGCATTAAAATACTATGGGCATAGGCGGGGAGGGGGGCACAAGTGCGGCACGCCCCAAGAAGCGGCTTAAACCGCACTAGGGGCTTCCTACTTGGTTATTTTTCTCTTTTTCAGGACATTAATCTCTGGAAACCCTATCCGGCAGCACTATTGCCGAACACATGATGCAGCAACCAAGGAGGCAGAAAGCTACGTCACACAACGGAATTCCCAGGTGGATTACAGTAACGAGCGAAATATTTGATTTAATACTATTCCTCAGCTTGCCCTTGGAAGGGACATAGTCCTACTCTTTGCTTATCGCACTATCTGTATCATTCTGCTTTAACGCACCTTTTTGAATAAACAATGCATAACATTACAACTATTATTGCATTCATGTTACATATATATATATATGTGTGTGTGTGTTCATTAATGACGCCTTGCAACCTTACACTTTGGTACGGCCAATACACCAGGGGCTTATGTACCCGACAATATGGTGTGAAAAGTCCGAACACTTTCACAAGTGCGGCACCCCGAACTTATAGCATTATATGCATCAGCTCCGAATCATGTCTTTGGTCAAATGTTGGGTTTGCCCGGCTCCTATGTTTTGGTACCTTATATTCCGCTCTATCGGCTAAGGTAGCGCTAGGAGAACTACTATGATTGTGCCCCGATTATGCTGGGTTAAGCACCTCAGTAGAGAAAGCTAAAACTGACTGTCATGATAAGGCGAGAGACTGGTCACTGTTCGGCGAGGTTTCGAGTCCCTAAAGACTTATGCCGCTTAGAGCGAAGGGTCGGCCCTGTCCGGCTTAAAGGCGTGTATCGCACCCCGAATTCGGCCTTCCGAATAGCAGGGGCTTCGCCGAAATTTAAAATTATAGAATTCTATGGCTAAGTGAGAGTGATAAAGCATTATTAGTCCGGTTGCCTTGTTCGTTGTGCGAAGAACATCCCTCGAAGGACCCAAAAATGGGAACAAGAGTGCTCAGGTTTATCCCGAACACCCCAGCACTCGCGGCATGTGGGCAGAAGCCGAGGACTAGCCATCTCTCAGATTGGATAAACAGCCAAACAGAGGGTAATATTTTAAATTCAAACAAGCGTTGCATAGCGCATATGAAACAAGTTTTCATAAATACAGGGTCACACGAGCAAGTTTTACTCAAATATTACATCTTTTGTGCACTCGTCCGCTATGAGACGGGCACCCGGCAAAACACCCTCTTAGTACATCTCGGGGTGGCGATGCTCCTTGCCCTCTGGTGGCCCTTCCTTGATCAGCTTCACGGCATCTAGCTTGACCCATTGCAATTTCACATGAGCGAAATCCCGGCGTGCACCTTCAATGCAGACGGATCGCTTGACGACCTCCAGCCGCGGGCAGGCATCCACAAGCCGCCTCACCAGGCCAAAGAAGTTGTTCGAAAGGGCGTCGCCAGGCCACAGCCGGACTATAAAGCCCTTCATGGCCTGTTCGGCCGCCTTATGTAGCTCGACCAGCTGCTTCAGCTGGTCGCTCATTCGCACCGGGTGTTCGGCCCCAGTATACTGAGACCAGAACAGCTTCTCCGTTGAGCTTCCATCCTCGGCCTGGAAAAATTGTGCGGCATTGGACACGCTACGGGGCAAATCTACGAATGCTCCTAGAGAGCTCCGGATTCGGGTAAGTCATCGGTAATTTACTTTTACATGCTTGCTTTGCATATAGAATGCCTTACTCGCCGCTATCTTCTTCATTGCGTCGATCTCCTGGAGGGCCTTTTGGGCTTCGGCCTTGGCACTTTTTGCGCTCTCGAGGGCCGCGGCAAGCTCAGACTCTCGCGTCTTCGAGTCAAGCTCCAAAGCCTCGTGCTTCGTCACGAGAGCCTGGAGCTCTTGCTGCACCTCGCCCACCCGAGCCTCTTGCTTCTCTCGCTCGGTGCGCTCCTTGGCCGCTTTATCTTCGGCCTCGGACAGCACTTGCTTTAGGGTCGCCACTTCGTTCGTGGCCCCTGGCAAATTCATGATGATCTTGTCATTTTGCAATCACATTCTTTTCATACATATCCACAGACTAGGTACTACTTACATTTGTTCTCCTCGAGCTGCCTCTTGGTAAGGCCGAGCTCGTCCTGGGACCCTTTAAGGTCCTGCTTCAGTACGGCGACCTCCACAGTCAGTGCGGCGGACGCCAGCAGCGAAGCCTGCATATGCATATTGACATACTCATATTAGACTCCTGCGATATTGTTTGATCCTCTGTTCGGCTTTTCTTTGTGAACACCGAACAGAGCATCAGGGGCTACTGTCTATGCGGTAATATTTTTCCTATAATTTAAACACTTACCTCAAAGCCTGTTAGAAGGCTGGCACAGGCTTTAGTCAATCCGCTCTTAGCGGACTGAACCTCCTGGATCACCGCACTCATAATAGTGTGGTGCTCCTCGTCGATGGAAGCGCTGCGAAGCGCTTCTAGCAGATTGTCCAGCGCCTCTGGATGGACAGAGGTCACCGGTGATGAAGTTATGTACCTAGGGTAGGGGCACGGACCCGTCCTAAAAAGTCCTACCCAAGGACATCCCTAGAATGAGCACCTATCAAACAACTGGAAGGCATCCCACTCGGCGGGGTCAAGACACTCGACCAAAGAACAACCACTCGACCATGAAGCCAGAAGACCTAAAGTCACTCCGCAGGCAAACGGTCGGGTATTAAGTAGTCGTTATGGTTATTATAGCACTTTATTAGGGGCGTTACCAGTAACGCCCCACCTTAAATGCACCTTAAACCCTGCATTACTTAGGGCAGGAGAGGGCCGGCGAACTCTATATAAGCCACCCCCTCCTCAGTATGAAGGGTTCGCACCCTTGTTATCTACACACGCATAATCCAATCGACCGCCTCCGGGCACCGAGATGTAGGGCTGTTACTTCCTCCGAGAAGGGCCTGAACTCGTAAACCTTGCGTGCTTACAACTTCCCAATAGCTAAGGTCTAGCCTCTCCATACACACCCCCTACCTCACTGTCAGACTTAGAACCACGACAGTTGGCGCCCACCGTGGGGCATTAGTCTTAGCGCCTAATTGGAGAAGTTGCGATTTTTCCGATCCATTTGATCATGGTTTCCTGCGGAGTTTTGGTAGAGGGCCGCGAGATCCGTCTCGGTGCACTCACCTTCATCGCCGACGACTCCGCCTGGCTCCAGGAGGCGCCGCTCGACATCGACGCGCTCCCCGTCCACGGTGCGACGCACTTTCGCGTGTGCATTCGTGGCGTCCTCCTGCGGCAGCCGTCGACCCAATATCGGTCGGCCCCCGTGTCACTTCCCCGCCCCGTCTCCCACCAGCGCAAGCGCTCAGGTCGGTCGAGACTCCAGCGGTGGGTGAGGCATGCCGTGGCCCGCCAGTCGGCGGCCCCACAAGTCGCGGCAATCGAGCCCGACGAATCCCTCTACGGCCTGTTCGACTAGCTCCGCGGAGATCGCATCCGAGTGCGATAGCAGCGACCCTTTAGCTGAGGTTCGGGCGGTCGAGGGGACACACAGTCCTCCTGGATTCCATCGCGCTGATGGTGGTGCGGAGAGGGGCAATCCATCGCATCCCCACGACGAGTACCTCCCCGAGCCTCTCACGTCATTGCAGCGAGAGGAGCTTCGCCGCTGGAACATGGACGCGCTCCACACTCCTATTGTTGGAGAAACCCCCGAGGCCCGGGCCTTGGAGGACGCGCGCTTGGCTAACCTGGCCGAGCGCACTCGGCTAGAAAATCTGCAGCGAATACTCGACGAGCAAGCGCGTCAGCGAGCTCCCGAGTCCAGTCGACGACAGCAAGCTCCTGAGTCCAGTCGACGTTAGCTCTTCCCGCCGCTGTAGGTATACCGAACTCCAGTTCAGAACTTGGCCGCTGCGGCCCGCATAGCAGAGTCAATTCAGCCCTCCCAGTCGGAAGCTGGCAGGGGCTTGTTGCAGATCAGAGCGTTGCTCCGAGCGGCGGGAAATCAGAATTCCGCCGTCTCTCAGTCGCGGAACAGGATCCACAGTCGATCCGTTGCAACAGAAACAATCCAGTTGGCTCACAGCCCGAGATCGCCCCGAGGCGTGAGGGACGTGGGGACGGGCACAATCAGTACAGGAGAAATGAGCAGTATGATCACCGACCCGACCGTGATGATCGACGTCGAGTGCTATCCCCTCCCCCGAGGAGTGGGTCATACGCACCTCGACATCGAGATGACAGGCGCCCCCATAATGTTGGGCAGAGGATTCCAGTCGACCCCAGGGACCCAGGCTTTGACGCGAGATCCGTCCTCGTTCAAGGTTTGGTGGATAGGAACAGGGCTCACTGAGAGGGCCACAACAGAGATGCGCCCACCGGCAGCAGGGCACATGCTTCGGGGCCAGAATGTTTCAGTCGAGCCATCAGGGCCGCGGAGATTCCCCCCAACTTCAGGCTGGCGACTGGAGTCAGCAAGTTCACCGGTGAATCCAAGCCCGACACATGGCTCGAAGATTACCGAGTGGCTGTGCAGATTGGCGGTGGCAATGATGAGGTGGCCATGAAGCATTTGCCTCTCATGTTGGAAGGCTCAGCCAGAGCGTGGCTGAATCAGTTGGCACCCAGCAGCATTTACACTTGGGAGGACCTCGCCCGAGTGTTTATCACAACCTTCGAAGGAACATGCAAGCGCCCCGCAGGCCTTACAGAGTTACAGTCTTGCGTACAGAAGCCGAATGAAACACTGAGGGAATACATCCAAAGGTGGATCACACTGCACCACTCGGTCGAGAACGTGCCAGACCATCAAGCAGTTTGCGCTTTCAAGGAAGGCATCAAATACAAAGAGTTGAATCTGAAGTTCGGTTGAACTGGAGAGATGTCTCTGAATCGGATGATGGAGATTGCCACCAAGTATGCTAATGGTGAAGACGAAGACCGACTCCGAAGTGGCAAACTCAAATCAGTCGCCCAAGAAACCGGAGGAAACTCCAGTCGGAAGCAGAAGCGGAAGGCCGAGCCAGCCACCCCTGGGAAGGCCCTGGCCGTGGCCCAGGGAAACTTCAAGGGGAAACCCAAGGGCACATGGAAGCCCAAGAAAGTTAAGGATCAGGATGGGAATGATGTTTTGGACCTGCCATGTCACATCCACACCAAGAAAGATGAAGAGGGTAATTTTATTTTCCCAAAGCATACCACTCGACAGTGCCGGCTCCTGATCCAGCAGTTTCAAGGCAAGCAGCCCAAGGATAAGGAAAAGGAGCCATACAGAGTTGAGGACAAGGATGATAGTGACAATGGATACCCCCAAGTCAATTCCACCTTGATGATTTTTGCTGATGTCGAAAGCAAAAGTCGACTGAAAGTCATTAACCGTGAGGTGAACGTGGTTGCTCCAGCAACACCCAGTTACCTGAAGTGGTCTCAGACCGCCATCACATTCAACCAGTCTAATCACCCGACGCACATTGCCACCCGAGGGAGGCAAGCTTTGGTGGTCGACCCAGTTGTCGAAGGCACTTGACTGACCAAAGTCCTGATGGATGGCGGCAGCGGCCTGAACATACTGTATGCTGAAACTTTGAAAGGAATGGGCATTCCGATGTCTAGACTTAGTACCAGTAACATGAGCTTCCACGGAGTCATTCCTGGGAAGAAAGCCGAGTCACTCGGCCAGATTGCTCTTGATGTGGTTTTTGGTGATTCAAAGAATTACCGCAAGAAAAAGTTGACATTTGAGGTTGTGGACTTCCAGAGTGCTTATCACACCATTTTGGGCAGGCCAGCTTACGCACGCTTCATGGCTCGACCATGTTACGTGTATCTTAAATTAAAGATGCCTGGCCCCAAGGGTGTGATCACTGTTACGGGCAACCGGAAGAAAGCAGAAGAGTGTTTTCAGAAGGGATCAAAGATCGCTGATGCTCAGATGGTAGTGGTCGAGCTGAAAGAGTACCAAAAGACTGCCGATCCGAGTGAATTGCTGCGAGCTAAGAAGCCTGCCTCCGAGTCAGATTTTCAGTCGGCTGGTGAAATAAAGACAGTCCACATTCACCCGACTGACCCCAACGCCGCTCCGACTCACATCTCGACGATGCTCGACTCCAAATAGGAAGAAGCGCTCATCCAGCTCCTCCGTGAGAACTGGGACATCTTCGCATGGAAACCCTCTGACATGCCTGGAGTTCCCAGGGGGCTGGCTGAGCACCGTCTGTGAGTCGACCCAAAATTCAAGCCCGTGAAGGAACATCTTCGACGGTCCGCCATCCAGAAGAAGCAAGCCATTAGCGAGGAGGTGGCTCGGCTCTTAGCAGCTGAGTTCATCCGAGAGATTTACCACTTCGAGTGGCTCGCCAATGTCGTCATGGTCCCCAAGAAGGAGAAGTCACTCCGCATGTGCATTGATTTCAAACATATCAATCGGGCCTGCCCGAAAGATCATTTTCCTCTCCCTCGTATCGACCAAATAGTCAACTCAACTGCGTGGTGCGAGAGATTGTCTTTTCTAGATGCCTACTCCGGGTACCATCAGATCCGTCTGTATGGGCCCGACGAGATCAAAACAGCTTTCATCACTCTGTTCGGATGCTTCTGTTACGTCACCATGCCGTTCGGCCTCAAGAACGCCGGAGCCACATTCATGAGAATGATTCAGAAGTGTTTACTCACTCAAATCAGTCGGAATGTGGAGGCATACATGGATGACATTGTGGTCAAGTCCCGGAAAGGTTCCGACCTACGGGCTGACCTTGCTGAAACCTTTGCCAACCTCAGGAGGTACGATATCAAGCTCAATCCATCAAAGTGCACTTTCGGGGTTCCAGGTGGAAAGTTATTCGGTTTTCTCGTTTCCAAACGAGGGATCGACGCCAATCCTGAAAAAATTGGCACCATACTCCGGATGAAGCGTCCTGTACGCGTGCATGATGTCCAAAAGCTTACAGGCTGCTTGGCCGCTTTAAGTCGATTCATTTCTCGTCTCGGTGAAAAGGCGTTGCCTCTTTACCGACTGATGAAGAAGTCTGACAAGTTCGAGTGGACTCCAGAAGCTGATGCAGCGTTTGCAGAGCTCAAAGCTCTGCTCTCCACCCAGCCGGTGCTTGCTGCCCCAATCAGCAAAGAGCCTCTGCTGCTTTACATTGCAGCCACAAGACAAGTCGTCAGTATAGTACTTACGGTCGAGTGGGAAGAGGAAGGAAAGGCCTTCAAAGTTCAACGCCTAGTATATTATGTGTCTGAAGTTTTGACCCCTTCAAAACAGAGATACCCTCACTACCAGAAGCTTGTATATGGGATTTATATGACCGCGAAGAAAGTTGCACATTACTTCTCTGACCACTCCATTACAGTCGTCAGCGACACCCACTATCAGAGATCCTGCATAACAGGGACGCAACTGGTCGAGTGGCCAAATGGGCGATTGAACTCCTTCCCTTAGATATCATGTTTGAAGCAAAGAAGGCTATCAAGTCCCAAGCAATCGCGGATTTTATCGCCGAGTGGATTGAACAGCAACTCCCGACTCAAGTTCACTCGGAGCACTGGACCATGTTCTTCGATGGATCCAAGATGCTGAATGGTTCGGGTGCGGGAGTAGTCCTAGTCTCCCCCCGAGGAGATAAGCTCAGATATGTTCTCCAGATTCACTTCGATTCTTCCAATAACGAAGCAGAATATGAGGCACTTTTGTATGGGTTGCGCATGGCCATTTCACTCGGCGTCCGTCGCCTCATGGTCTATGGCGACTCAGATTTGGTGGTTAATCAAGTGATGAAGGAGTGGGACGTCAGGAGTCCGACAATGACTGGGTATTGCAATGCGGTGCGAAAGCTCGAAAAGAAATTCGAGGGGTTAGAGCTTCATCACATCCCTCGACTGAAAAATCAGGCAGCTGACGATTTGGCAAAGATAGGCTCCAAGAGAGAAGCCATTCCCAGCAACGTGTTCTTGGAACACATTCACTCACCGTCAGTCCAAGAGGATCCTTTCACAGAAGAAGCCCCGCAGCCGAAAAGTGCCACAGATCTGACTGAAGTTGAAGTACCTGCAGTGGTTGACCTAATCATGGAAGTCTTGGCAATCACCCCTGACTGGACAATACCGTACATCACGTATATCCTAAGGAAAGAACTCCCGGAAGACGAGGAGGAGGCTCGACAGATCGTCCGCCGATCCAAGGCCTTCACAGTCATAAGGGGACAGCTGTATAGAGAGAGCGCGACTGGAGTCGGTCAGAAATGCATAACACCAGAAGAGGGTCAGATAATCCTTAATGATATCCACTCGGGGACCTGTGGTCACCATGCGTCCTCTCGGACTATTGTGGCTAAAGCATACCGAGCTGGATTTTACTGGCCAAGAGCAAATGAGATGGCAAAAGAGATAGTCGACAAGTGTGAAGGGTGCCAGTTCTACTCCAACATGTCGCACAAGCCTGCATCAGCCCTGAAGACCATTCCACTCGTCTGGCCCTTTGGCGTCTGGGGATTGGACATGGTTGGCCCACTAAGAACGGGCAGGAGTGGATTCACTCATGTGCTTGTGGCAGTCGACAAATTTACCAAATGGATCGAAGCTAAGCCCATCAAGAATCTCGATGCTTGCACTGCTATCAGTTTCTTCAAAGGGTTAACATTCAGATATGGAGTCCCGCATAGCATCATCACTGATAACGGGTCAAACTTTGATTCGGACAAGTTCAGAGCTTTTTGCGCCTCTCAAGGCACACGAGTCGACTACGCATCGGTCGCCCATCCCCAGTCGAATGGACAAGCTGAGAGAGCAAATGGTCTGATTCTCAAAGGACTAAAGCCTCGATTGATGCGCGATCTCAAGCACGCGGCAGGCGCTTGGGTCGACGAGCTTCCGTCAGTTCTGTGGGGATTAAGGACCACCCCTAACCGGTCGACTGGAAGAACTCCATTCTTTCTGGTTTATGGAGCCGAAGCAGTCCTGCCAAGTGATCTTCTTCATAATGCACCCCGAGTTGAACTTTACACCAAAGATGAAGAAGAACAGGCCCGGCAAGACGCAGTCGACCTCTTAGAAGAAGAAAGGGAGATGGCCATGATCAGATCGACCATTTATCAGCAAGACTTGCGCCATTCATGCCCGGAATGTGAAAAGTCGAGCCTTCCAAGAAGGAGATCTGGTCCTCCGAGTGGATCAACAGAAGCCACACAAGCTTGCTCCTACTTGGGAAGGCCCCTTCATAGTCACCAGAGTCCTCCATAATGGAGCGTACCACCTCTACAATGTTGATCGCCAGATCGACGAGCCACGAGCTTGGAACGCGGAACTACTCCGCCCCTTTTTACACCTGAGTTCTCCCTTAGATGAGATGTAATAAGAAAAAAGTAATTTCTACAGTTCATTTTTATCAAAGACAAGAGTGTTCCAATAATTGTTGTCACTTTGTTTGCATACAACCCCCCCCCTAGTGGATGACTTATCTGCGAATCCGTTTCGCCTAAGTTTGAAAAAATCCTACCGAGTGGAGAGCAATCCTCCCACTCGGGGGCTTAGCTATAGTCCAGTACTCGCCTAAGTTCTCCCACTCGGAAGCTTAGCTGCAGTCAAGCACTCGCCTAAGTTTGAAAAAATCCTACCAAGTGGAGAGCAATCCTCCCACTCGGGGGCTTAGCTGCAGTCCAGTACTCGCCTAAGTTCTCCCACACGGAAGCTTAGCTGCAGTCGAGCACTCGCCTAAGTTTGAAAAAAATCCTACCGAGTGGAGAGCAAACCTCCCACTCGGGGGCTTAGCTGCAGTCCAGTACTCGCCTAAGTTCTCCCGCTCGGAAGCTTAGCTGCAGTCAAGCACTCGCCTAAGTTTGAAGAAATCCTACCGAGTGGAGAGCAATCCTCCCACTCAGGGGCTTAGCTGCAGTCCAGTACTCGCCTAAGTTCTCCCACTCGGAAGCTTAGCTGCAGTCAAGCACTCGCCTAAGTTTGAAAAAATCCTACCGAGTGGAGAGCAATCCTCCCACTCGGGGGCGTAGCTGCAGTCCAGTACTCGCCTAAGTTCTCCCACGCGGAAGCTTAGTTGCAGTCGAGCACTCGCCTAAGTTTGAAAAAATCCTACCGAGTGGAGAGCAAACCTCCCACTCGGGGGCTTAGCTGCAGTCCAGTACTCGCCTAAGTTCTCCCACGCGGAAGCTTAGCTACAGTCGAGCACTCGCCTAAGTTTGAAAAACCCTACCGAGTGGAGAGCAAACCTCCCACTCGGGGGCTTAGCTGCGGTCCAGTACTCGCCTAAGTTCTCCCACTCGGAAGCTTAGCTTCAGTCGAGCACTCGCCTAAGTGTTTAAGAAATCCTACCGAGTGGAGAGCAAACCTCCCACTCGGGGGCTTAGCTGCGGTCCAGTACTCGCCTAAGTTCCCCCACTCAGAAGCTTAGCTGCAGTCAAGCACTCGCCTAAGTTTGAAGAAATCCTACCGAGTGGAGAGCAATCCTCCCACTCGGGGGCTTAGCTGCAGTCCAGTACTCGCCTAAGTTCTCCCACTCAGAAGCTTAGCTGCAGTCAAGCACTCGCCTAAGTTTGAAAAAATCCTACCGAGTGGAGAGCAATCCTCCCACTCGGGGACTTAGCTGCAGTCCAGCACTCGTCTAAATGCAAGACCAAAGTTTCGCACGACAGATCAAAACCGCGAAGATATTCAGCAAGAAATCAAGTTCGGATAAATCCTAAAAGGTCCCAGACCTCAAATCAAAGTACTCGAGCCCTCGGCTCGGCAGAGTTTAAACGGTTACAAATCCACTCGGCATTCCGAGGCAAATTTAAGGAGAAGCATAAAAGTTTTTCATTCCTCGGGTGGAGGACTGGCAGGAGCGACGAACTCATCCAAGTCGATTCCGTCCACAATACGGGTGGCAGCAGCAATAAAGGTCTCCATGAAGTCTTGAAAGCTGTGCCTCTTGGTATTGGTGACTTGGATGGCGGCCAGCTTCTCTTCTCGCGCCTCCTAGCAGTGGACGCATACTAAAGACAGAGCCACATCAGCGCCGCACCGAGTAGAAGACTTCTTCCACTCCTGCACTCGATCAGGGATGCCGTCAAGTCGAGTCATCAGAGACTCGAGATCGTTCTGGAGCGTAGACTCTGGCCAAAGTGTCGGGTTGATCCGCGACATGGCAACCTTCAGCCGAGCCAAGTAATCCACGGCGCCGTTGATACGAGATTCCAGTCGGAGCAGATTCATGGCAGCGTCATCATTCACCGGAGAATTGATTGGGTCCAAACCCGTTTCAATCCGCTAGTCTCCTCTTCAAAGTTCTGGCAAAAATCTGCATACACGACCCAAGGATAAGTCAATTCTCATAGAATGAGTCGACACAAAAAGAAAACCAGTCTGAATTGAATGTGCACCTTCAAGCTTGATGTACAACTTCTTGGCGAGGCTCCTCAAGTAGCTCTCCAGGTCGTCCCTCCTGCGAGCAACGCCTTCCATCTGCTCGCTCAGGGAGAGGTTCTCCTTCTTCCAACGTGTGCACTCCCTGTTGGCTTCATTCAGAGCGGACTTCAGTCTGGTATTCTCATCTTCTATTTGGCTGACCGAAGCCAGCTTCTGTTCAGCCAGAGCAATCTTGTCGTCAGCCTCCTTGTGGGCAGCAGCCAAGTCCCGATCCTTCTTCGCCAGGGCCTCGCTCAGTTCTCCTGCAAAAGAAACGATGATTGGTTCAGAAACAGCAGAAGGGTACTCAAGCCTAAAAAAAACAAAACCAGTCGACAAAGTCGTCTTACCAGCAACGCCGTCTCTGACCTTCTGCAGCTCTGTTCTGGCCGGCTCCAGATCAAGGGTCAGTTGAATCCGCTGCTTCTCCAGCTCAGTATAGCGAGATGCAAGTTCGCAGGATTTCTGCAAAAGGAAAAATCAGTCGACAGACATCCAAGATAAGTCGCTTCTGAGTAACTGAGAGAAAAAGATAACGTTTCTAAGACTACAGCCGAATCAAAAACATTCGACAGTAGTCTCGGGGACTACACCCAGTGGGTGCACTCAGCGTGCCCCCACTGGTTCAAAAAAAATCGAATAGTCGACTGTCCGCAGTCGACCGGATACAGATCCATTCGACGTGGCCTGACCAGACCAAGAAAAGGAATACAGATACAGAAACACAATGTAAAGACTACAGTCGACTGCCAGCAGTCCACCGTAGTCTCGGGGACTACACCAAGTGGGTGCACTCAGCGTGCCCCCACTAGTCCAAGAAGGGGTAAGCACACCCAGTGGGTGTACAGATACAAAGATCTTCAAAAAAAGGGAGAAAGACTCTTCAAACGATCAAGTGTCAAGTCGACTGACCTGGACGTTGCTCTGAAGTGCCGAACTTGCGTCATAGGCTGCCTGGCTGGCCTCCCGAGCCTTCTTCACCTGCTCCATCATGACCCCCGCCTGGCGTATAGCCTCCTTCGCAGCAGCCACTTCGTCCTCAGGGACAGGGTACGCGGCAAAAAGTGAATTTGGATCTGCAGTCGACGCCAAAGGCTGCACACTCGACAGAGGATTGGCGAAAGTCATAGAAGCCCGAGGGGCGTCGCCACCATCTCGAGCCATGGTCTCAGGCGCCGGAGTAGGCTGGGGAGTCCTGTCAGCCGACGACCTCTTGGTCCTCCTCATCCTCAGCGGTTCGTTGTCGTCGTCATCCGGGAGGTCGATAACATGAGGAGGGGCTGCAAGGGAAACTTTCAATCGACCAAAATCGCAAGAAATGACCAGTCGACTCAAAAATAGGACGTCAGTAATCGTACCAGGGTTGGAGGCAACAGCGTCCCCCATCTCTTGGTCGTCATCCTTGGCAGAGACCTCAGAGGTAGCAGCGCTGCAAATTTCGAAAAGTTAGTCAGTTAGCTCAATGAATCGACCAAGGATCCATCCACGATCGACGAAGGAAAACAAGCTTCATTACCCGGAAATAACAGGGACGGTTATCTTCATTTTGGGCAGAGCCTTGGGCGGCTTGGACAGCGTCGTGCGTGGTTGCTTGGAGACCTTCCCAGTCGGTGTTGGAGAAGAAGTCCGAGGGCGTTTTGACGATGGCCCAACGGAGGCAGTCGCCTTGCCACCTTCCTGCGCCGGGTCGTGGGCGAGCTTGGATCGCCTCTCCAGACGGGGGGGGGGGGGGTTCGACCTCCTCCTCCTCCTCTTCGCTGGAGAAGATGTCATCGCCTCCCTCTCCTTCACCATCAGACTTGCACTCGCCTTGGTCATCCCCGCTCTTGCCTCCGCTCCCTTCCCCTTCCTCAGTCGACCCCTGTGCCCCGTTGGGCGTCGAGTACATCTCAGTGGTCGCCTGGAAAGCAGCAGACAAAACGAAAGTCAATCGACCTACCCAAAAGAAGACCAACGAAGAAAACGAAGATTTCAGTCGGGAGCATAAAGACACACCTGGCCAACCTCGTACGAATTGTCGAGTGGAATGACCCTCCTGGCTCCTCGGGGGTTGTCCTTGTTCCCCGTGATGCTCGACAGCCACCCCTCCAACATATCGTCGGTGACCTCCTCCGGGTGGATCCGAGTGGTGTCCTCGAGGCCAGAGTACAGCCACATCGGGTGGTCACGAGCCTGGAGCGGTTGGATTCGCCTCTTGAGGAAGACTTCCAGCAGATCCATTCCCGTCACACCCTCGCGGACAAGTTCAACCACTCGACCCGCCAGTACCTTGACCTGGGCTTTTTCTTCCGGCGTCACCTTTAGAGAAGCAGGCTTTTCGGCTCGGTCGAGAGAGAAAGGCGGGAGACCAGTCGACTGCCCTGGAGTCACCTGGTCCTGGCAGTAGAACCAAGTCGCCTGCCAACCTCGGACCGACTCCGGGAAAGTGATGGATGGGAAACAGCTCTTCCCCCTCGTCTGGATCGCCAAGCCCCCACACAACTGGATCACTTGCGTCTTCTCATCACTCGACTTGGCCTTCTTGACCGACTGAGAGCGACAAGTGAAAATGTGCTTGAAAAGCCCCCAGTGTGGGCGGCAACCCAGGAACGCCTCACACATAGAAATGAAAGCGGCGAGGTAGACAATGGAGTTTGGGGTAAAGTGATGGAGCTGCGCTCCAAAGAAGTTCAAGAAGTTTCGGAAGAAAGGATGGGGCGGCAGAGAAAACCCTCGGTCGATGTGAGTTGCCACGAGCACGCACTCACCGTCGCGAGGTTGAGGTTCGATCTCTCCCCCCGAAAGACGCGCGGCTTTGTGGGGAATGGCTCCCCCTCCACCATGTCGTCGAGATCCTCCTGCCGGAGCACCGATGGCATCCAGTCGCCCTGGATCCAACCTTTGGGCAGGGCCGTCCTGGAGGAAGATCCGCCATGCGCAGACTTCTTCCCCTTCCCCGCCGCCGCCGCCTTCTTCGCGCGCTCCAGAGCGGTTGTCTTGCCCTTCACCATCGTCGTCGGCGAGATCTCGAACAGGTTTGCGGCGGTTAGGCGAGAGCGAAGGTAGCGGAAGAGGTTACGAAGAAAGAGAGGAAGAAGGAGAGAAGAGCACGCGCACTGTTGGGGGACTCCGAGCCGGCAACTTATAAGGGACCGCTTCCGAGTGGCTGACCAGTAGGCCCAGGATATCCAGTCAAATCCCGTGGCAGGCGCGCGCGCAGTACGTGGTGAAAAAGGCGATGCGGAGATCGAGGAGCCTTCGCATTGTCACTTCCGATTACTGCGGCCGCCCCCGTTCCGCGCGCTTCCCAAAAAATCCGAATCCCGTGATATCCGCTGGCTGCAGAACAACTTGTCAAAACAGAAAACCCCGCGCGCACCGGCGCTCGGTACATCACAGGTAAAGAAATCCACTCGACGAAAGGCCTGGAATGGATCAAGGCGACTGAAAGAGGTTGATGACGTCATCCGTGACGGTCGACCCAGAACGAAGCACTCATATAACCCGAAGAATCAGTCGGAAAGGTCACCAACCCTTTTTCTCACTCTAGCCTCGATCCATTCGGGGGCTAATGATGAAGTTATGTACCTAGGGTACGGGCACGGACCCATCCTAAAAAGCCCTACCCAAGGACATCCCTAGAATGAGTCACCTCTCAAACAACTGGAAGGCATCCCACTCGACGGGGTCAAGACACTCGACTAAAGAACAACCACTCGACCATGAAGCCAGAAGACCTAAAGTCACTCCGCAGGCAAACGGTCAGGCATTAAGTAGTCGTTATGGTTATTATAGCACTTTATTAGGGGCGTTACCAGTAACGCCCCACCTTAAATGTACCTTAAACCCTGCATTACTGAGGGCAGGAGAGGGCCGGCGAACTCTATATAAGCCACCCCCCTCCTCAGTATGAAGGGTTCGCACCCTTGTTATCTACACACGCATAATCCAATCGACCGCCTCCGGGCACCGAGACGTAGGGCTGTTACTTCCTCCGAGAAGGGCCTGAACTCGTAAACCTTGCGTGCTTACAACTTCCCAATAGCTAAGGTCTAGCCTCTCCATACACACACCCTACCTCACTGTCAGACTTAGAACCACGACAACCGGTGCAGGCGTCTTGCCCCTCTTAGAAGGAGGCCGCCCGCCCGAGTCCGGAACCACTGGAGGTTCCGGCGCGGTGTTTGGCTGAGGGCCGAACTCGAAGCCCTCAGGGGCCTTGTCCCCTCTGCTCCCGGAGTCCGGGAGGCCACCTTGAGGCGCCTCCAGGACTGTCTCCCCTCGACCCGGTGCCTCTTGAGATAGCACATCGGCGTCGTCCGCAGGATGGGGGGAGGTGGCGGTCGGAACTGGATCACTATCCATATCCGACGAGCCCAGGGAGCCGTCCGATGATACATCCATACGGACTCGGGGCGGCCTGCATTATCACATTCGGCGTTAGGTAAAGTAGTGCGAAAAATGGGTGCTATGAGTGACTCTAGTATCCGAATACTTACGACTTCCCCAGGGGCTTGACCCTGGGCAGCCACTCATCTTCGCCGTCGGCGGCGGTGGTAGAGTTGTCCGGAAGGAGAGTACTTCCCTTCTTGGACCCTTCGGCCTCCCTAGTTGGGGCAGCCTTCCTTTTCTTGTCTTCCCCGTATGTAGGGGGAGCATCTTCTTATGCCTCCTCGTCTTCAGGGGAGGATTGCGCCGTAGAGTCCTCGGACGGTGAGTCCGATGACGCCTGGCGCCGGGAACTCTTTCGGGTTCCCTTGGCCTTCTTGGTCTTCTCCGGCACCGTATAAGAAGCCGGGGTCAGCATCTTCGTCAGAAGAGCGTCTGCTGGGCCTTCGGGCAAAGGAGCCGGACAGTCGATCTACCCGGCCGTCTCCTGCCAGTCCTGTCAAAGGTACGGGAGTTTAGATCCCGCATGGAGTCAAGCTATGAAAAACAAGTATCATGTAAGAGGTAAAGCAGCTTACCGCGCTGGCTTGGCGCTTCACGCTGAATCCACGATCCTCAGTAGTGGGGGGGGGGACCTCGGTGCTCTTGAACAGCACCCTCCAGGCATCTTCGTGACTTGTGTCGAAGAGCCTATTCAGAGTTCGGTGCTGCGCCGGGTCGAACTCCCACAAGTTGAAGGCCCATTGTTGGCACGGGAGGATCCGACAGTTGAGCATGACCTGGACTACGTTGACGAGTTTGAGCTTCTTGTGGACCATGTTTTGAATACATGTTTGGAGTCCGGTCAGCTCTCCCGAACTACCCCAGGACAGGCCCTTCTCTTGCCAGGAGGTGAGCCGTGTGGGGAAGCCAGATCAAAACTCGGGGGTCGCTACCCATGTAGGGTCACGCGGCTCGGTGGTGTAGAACCACCCCGACTGCCACCCCTTTATGGTCTCCATAAAGGAGCCCTCGAGCCATGTGACGTTGGGCATCTTGCCCACCATGGCGCCTCCGCACTCCGCCTGGCGGCCGTTCACTACCTTCGGCTTGACAGTAAAAGTCTTCATCCATAATCCGAAGTGGGGCTTGATGCGGAGGAAGGCCTCGCACACGATGATAAACGCCGAGATGTTGAGGATGAAGTTTTGGGCCAGATCGTGGAAATCCAGGCCGTAGTAGAACATGAGCCCCCGGACAAATGGGTGGAGAGGGAATCCCAGTCCGCGGAGGAAATGGGTAAGAAACACTACCCTCTTATGGGGCATGGGTGTGGGGATGAGCTGCCCCTTATCTGGGAGCCGACGCACGATGTCATCAGGCAAGTATCCGGCTCTCCTCAGCTTCTTGACGTGTCCCTCCGTTACGGAGGAGACCATCCACCTGCCTCCCGCTCCGGACATGGTTGGAGAAGGTCGAGGTGGGAAATGCGAACTTGGGCACTGGAGCTCGAGTGCACGGAAACGGATGAGCAAAGGAGGAAGAAGGCGTGGATGAAAAGGTAAATCCTTATCCCTTTATATGGGCGGACGAAACTATGCGTCCCCACTAGCCTGGTAAAACTCGCTTCTCCCTCAAGCCCCGTAATCGATGGCGCGGTTGGGTTACCCACACCCGTATTGATGAGAATCCCGTGATATGGGGACACGATCTTTGCTTTGACAAGACGTGTCAAAAAACTGCCTCGCGTTATGTGCGGGGCTAGTTAAAGGAAACGGTTTGAATAATCACCGGTTCGTGACATAATGTCGTGTTGCCAAAACAAGTCAGCAAATAAGATTTGTGGAAATATTATTCTCTCTACGGTGGTATGTGGAACTTATTTTGCAGGGTCGGACACTATCCTTGTATTCAAATTCTTCTGTGGTGTATTCGGAGGATGAACCCGCCTTGCAATGCCGAAGACAACACTGCGCACCGGACTCATCGTCATTGAAAGTCTGGTTCAGGGGCTACTGAGGGAGTCCTGGATTAGGGGCTCTCCGGACAGCCGGACTATATCCATTGGCCGGACTGTTAGACTATGAAGATACAAGATTGAAGACTTCGTCTCGTGTCCGGATGGGACTCTACTTGGCGTGGTAGGCAAGCTAGGCAATACGGATATATGTATCTCCTCCTTTGTAACCGACCTTGTGTAACCCTAACCTCTCCGGTGTCTATATAAACTGGAGGGTTTTAGTCCGTAGGAAAACATACAATCATACCATAGACTAGCTTATAGGGTTTAGCCTCTCTGATCTCGTGTTAGATCTACTCTTGTACTACCCATATCATCAATATTAATCAAGCAGGACGTAGGGTTTTACCTCCATCAAGAGGGCACGAACCTGGGTAAAACATTGTGTCCCCTACCTCCTGTTACCATCCGCCTTAGACGCACAATTTGGGACCCCCTGCCCGAGATCCAACGGTTTTGACACCGACAGCGGGAAAACAAAGGCAACTTGGGGCAGATGGAATGGATACCATTGAGAAAACTTAGAATTGATCTAGCAAATATTGAAAATGATCGGAGCCACTTGAAGAGAAACACGCCGGTTGAAAAAAAATTGACATGACCATCTCGATGATCAAAAAGGATTAGCACTCCCATAGAAATATGAGAACACCATTTAGGGAAGGTATGGAATCAACACTTGACATCGAAGCAACTCGAATACCACAACTCAAAACAAAAAAAAGGATTGGCTTGCAAAATAAACTGGAAACAAACATATGATAGAGATTTACCCAATCTCATAGCATGCATTTGTGGGAAAGATATTCTAGGAGCTACTTGAATTCCCACCTATAAACTCCCGAAACTTTCAGGTTATGAAATCGAGTGTTAGGGATACAGGGGAAGCATAATATCTCACCCAAACTAACAATCCCTACATCCAGCTGTATCCATCCGTCAACACATAACCAAGAAACCTTTGGAAATTGTGTACCTCAACCTTCGAAAAAGCATACGTTATACGAGTTATGGCAATACTCCTGAACTTCCACCCCAGTACCGGGTGGCGTCGAGGTTATCTCACCAACAATTGGATAAAAGAGATTTTCGATGTCGGTGAACTCAGGTATTCCAGAACTGCAATGATAAAATCATGACGACAACACCTCGGGGCTCAAATACCCGGGACACTGCCACAACCCCTAAATGTCAGGAGGCACCAAGAACAATGTTCTCGTCACAAGACTATCGGAACGATTCCAAGATACCCGCGTGATCCTAAAAAAATCGTGAAATTTGAGGTGAGGGAAGTCAAAACTTCTACATCAGGAGGCCTTACCAGAGCAAAGAAGGGACTGAGGACTAAAAAGAATCCTACTCTCCGATATATATAATCCTAAGACTCAAAACATTTGGTTCTAGACTCAGCAACGTCAGCGATTCGATCAAGCAGGGGGCTCCTAAGTCGGGGATGGCTCTGATTACCAACTTGTAACACCCACAATGTGGCTATATCTCCCACATGTCGGAGCACGACTTAGAGGCATGGCCACATGGTAGTTTTGTCGCAAGAGGGGTAATCTTCACACAATCCCATGTACTGAATAAGAAAGGGATAAAGAGTTGGCTTACAATCGCCACTTCACAGAATACATTAATCATTCATACATCATTCAAATACACTCAAAGACCGACTATGGTCAAATCCGAATAAAAGGAAGATAAACCCCAAATGCTAGATCCCAGATCGTCCCAATTGGGCTCCACTACTGATCATCAGGAAACGAAAACGTAGTAACCAGCAAGGTCTTCATCGAGCTCCCACTTGAGCTCGGTAGCATCACCTGCACTGGTATCATCGGCACCTGCAACTGTTTGGAAGTATCTGTGAGTCACGAGGACTCAGCAATCTCAAACCCGCGAGATCAAGACTATTTAAGCTTATGGATATGATAGGGTAATGAGGTGGAGCTGCAGCAAGCACTAAGCAAATATGGTGCCTAACATACACAAATAAGAGCGAGAAGAGAAGCAGCGCAACGGTCGTGAAGCTAGAAGTGATCCTGAAACTACTTATGCACAACCATAACACAAGAACCGTGTTCACTTCCCGGACTCTTCCGAAAAGAGACCATCATGACTACACATGCGGTTGATGCATTTTAATTAAGTCAAGTGTCAAGTTCTCTACAATTGGACATTAACAAATTCCCATCTGCCACATAACCGTGGGCACGGCTTTCGAAAGTTTAAACCCTGCAGGGGTGTCCCAACTTAGCCCATCAAAAGCTCCCACGGTCAACGAAGGATATTCCTTCTCCCGGGAAGACCCGATCAATCTCCGACGGTAACAAGACATTTCGACAATGCTAAAACAAGACCAGCAAGACCACCCGATGTGCCGACAATCCCGATAGGAGCTGCACATATCTCATTCTCAGGGCAACACCAGATGAGCACTTTGTACAACTAAAACCAGCCCTCAAGTTTCCCCGAGGTGGCGCTGCAAAGGAGTCTAGTTCGGACCAATACTTAGAGAAGCACTGGCCCGGGGGGTTAAAATAAAGATGACCCTCGGGAGTGCGACTCCCAAGGGAAAAGTATAGGTGGTGGTGAGGCAAATGGTAAAACCAAGGTTGGGCCTTGCTGGAGGAGTTTTATTCAAAGCAAACTGTTAAGGGGTTCCCATAACACCCAACCGCGTAAGGAACGCAAAATCAAGGAACATAACACCGGTATGACGGAAAGTAGGGCGGAAAGAGTGGAACAAAACACCAGGCATAAGGCCGAGCCTTCCACCCTTTACCAAGTATATAGATGCATTAATTAAATAAGAGATATTGTGATATCCCAACATATCCATGTTCCAACATGGAACCAACTTCAACTTCACCTACAACTAACAATGCTATAAGAGGGGCTGGGCAAAAGCGGTAACATAGCCAAACAACGGTTTGCTAGGAAGGTGGGTTAGAGGCTTGACATGGCAATGCGAGAGGCATGATATAACAAGTGGTAGGTAGCGCGACATAGTGATAGAGCGAACAACTAGCAAGCAAAGATAGAAGTGATTCCTTGGGTATGGTCATCTTGTCTGAGATCCCGCAAAGAAGAAGAACGAGTCCATGAAGAATACAAACGGATGTAGTCGAATGAATCCTCACAACTCCGGAACGAAACCGAAGCTAACGAGAGAAGCAACATGAAAAGAAGCAAACAACATGGTAAACACACAAGCATAACATGGCATGATGCACAAACAAGTATGATGCATGTCCGGTTAAAATATGCATGGCATGGCAAAGTTCACAAACAATACTACAAATTAAGTGGAGCTCAATATGTAACGGGTTGCATATTGAGGAAACACCACATGACTTATTTAGTTCTCTCCCGTTTGTGCTACTCAAATTAAATGTTGTAAAACATGGAAAGAGGTGAAGCATAATAAAACTACCTAACTAGGCAAGTTTAAATGAGGGCGGAAACAACCAACAACAAATCCGGAAAATCCTCATATGCAATTTATGGATTTGGTACTGTTCTGCCCTAAACCATATTTTAGAGTTGTTAAACATGCAAAGTAATGCCACCATGTTAAACTAGGCATTTTTCTGCCCCATTTACATATAAAGATTATTTAAAATGGAGCTACGGTTATTTAGTTATGAATTAAATCATTTTAACATGGCAACATGGCAAATTATATGCAAACACCATTTTAAACATTTTAAACATGCATGAAAGTTAGATATTATGAAAGTAGACAAGATTCTAAGCATTATATATATATATCATTTTAATATGATGCATGGTTGATGAGTTATTAAATGCATGAACTCTAGGGACTTTTCTATAAAACGGTGTTCTCTGGATAAATCCTAAAATCGCAGCATAGGGAAAAAAGGTCTATTGGTCGAATCTAGAGGGGCTGGTGGCTGCTCACATTGGGCTCCAGGGAGCTAGGCCTTGGAGCTGGGCCCGCCTTGCTGCAGAGGAGGCAACGGGCAATGGAGCGGAGCGGCTTGATGCAGAGGAGGCGCGCCTTCTGCTCGACAGGAAGCGGTGGCGACAACGTGGGACTTGCAGTGGTGGCTGGACGGACTTGGCGCACGGAGGAGGTCCTAGACGGCGGGGAACGGGACTAGGAAGGCACGGGGAGGACCGGGAAAGGCGGGATCTGGACAGGTCCTGGGCGGGGATGGCGGCTGCTCGCGGTTCAGTGGAGGTCCAGGGCGGCTGCGTTCGTTTCCCTAAAGCTCATGCAGGTTGCGGCGGTCAATGAGGCAACAAGATCCAGTGGAGGAAGAGTGAAAGAAGAATAAGGAGGGACGCAAGGGGATGGCATGTTGGTCTGGCGATCGCCGGCGCTTGAGGTGGGGGTGGTTCGGTGGCACCAGCATGGATCCAGGTCGAGGAGGCTGCAGCGGCTTCCGGGGGAGGGAAAACAAGGGCGATGGTCATGGCAGCTCAGTTCCCTGTTGAGACAGAGAGAGAGAGAGAGAGCATTGTGAGAGAGAAGAGAGAAACAGGAGAGGAAACGAGGGGGAGGAAGAGAGGGACACAAAGGAGGCAGGGGCGTGGTGCAGTTCCAGGCGGACGACTCACCGACGGTGCCGAACGGCGATGGCGAAGAAAATGCTTCGGGAGGAGCTCCTCTCCTCCTGAATCGGGACGAGGTGCGAGGTTACAGGAGGTTGGAAGAGCTCGGGCCTCGGGAAGAGGAGGTGCTCGGGCGGCTTGGCGGTGCAAGGGGACGATGCAGGGGTCCTGCATCTGTTGCTCCAGTGGCGCTCGGGAAGCAGAGGAGGCAATTGCCTCGGGCACGGCTGGAGGATGAAGATGCAGGAGACGCGCACGGGTAGGCGGCTGCTGCACGCAGGCTCGGGAGGGGTGGATTGGGTGCTCGGGGTTGGGGAGAAGGAGCTCGGACTCCTGTTGGTGGGTGGAGGAAAACGAGGAGAAGGGGATCCCGAGGTGGATCGAGACCTGGTGGCGGCGGCGGGATTGGACTGATGGGACAAGCCTCCTAAAGATTAGGGTTGGTCTAGTTTATATAGTGAGTGGGTTAGGTTAGGGGCTATCGGATCCCTCCGATTGTAATCGGATGATCGAGATAAAGTAGGCTAGGAGCGTCAAAGAACAAACCAATGATATTTTAGGGATGTTTGTGGATAATCTGAATCCAACGGTGACGACTGCCCTGGTCGGGTTCGGGAAAGATTTCGTACGCGCGCGCGAGGAGGGCCGTGGGCTGACGAGAGAGGTTATGTTGGGCCTGGCGGTAGGTAGTGGACTGTGTAGATGATCTAGGGAGGAAAGAGAGGCAAATCCCGGCAAGAGTTTTTGAAGACCGAAAACGTCCGGTGATTTGACCGACTATATTGTCGCTATAGTTATCCGTTGGGGCGTCAAACGGACTCCGAATGCGATGAAACTTGGCAGGCGGCCTATCTACACTATAACAACACCGCATGCCAACTTTCAACCCATTCCGAGAACATTTTCCTGCCACTTATAAAATATTATTTCGGACATGTCGCGGGCGCGTGCGAGTGTGGTTGGGCTCAGAACGGACAACGGAGAGAATGGGGAGACCCGAATGGATGCAAGTTTTGAAAACATGATGATGCAATGCACATGATGACATGACAAGATGCAACACGCAAGTGAATGACATGGCAACAACGCGCATAACTGAAAGACACCTGGCGCAACGGTCTCGGGGCGTTGCACTGCCGGAGGGGGATTCGATCACGGAGGGCTTCTACATCAACACCATAGCCTCTCCGATGATGTGTGAGTAGTTTACCACAGACCTTCGGGTCCATAGTTATTAGCTAGATGGCTTCTTCTCTCTCTTTGGTTCTCAATACAAAGTTCTCCTCGATGTTCTTGGAGATCTATTCTATGTAATACTTTTTGCGGTGTGTTTGCCGAGATCCGATGAATTGTGAGGTTATGATCAAGTTTACCTATGAACAATATTTGATTCTTCTGTGAATTCTTATATGCATGTTTTGATATCTTTGCAAGTCTCTTCGAATTACCGGTTTAGTTTGGCTTACTAGATTAATCTTTCTTGCAATGGGAGAAGTGCTTAGCTTTGGGTTCAATCTTGCGGTGCTCGATCCCAGTGACAGAAAGGGAACCAACACGTATTGTATTGTTGCCATCGAGGATAAAAAGATGGGGTTTATATCATATTCACTACAGGAATCAGCTACTTTGTTGTCTGCCACGGCGGACGGCAAAGGCCTGAACGGCGGATGGCAAAGGTCTCTGTCGTCCGCCGCGGACGGCAACAGGCTCCGGCAAAGTAAGGTCCGACAAACAACTACTTTGCCGTCCGCTTTGTGCGGCTGACGGCAAAGGGGCCTTTGCCATCAGCAGCAGACGGCAAAGAAAGCAGACGGCAAAAAATGCGCTGTTAGTCCGTTAGGTGGCTAACGGCAGGCCTTTTTCATCTGCCGCTGACGGCAAAATTTGTCCTGCCTTTGCCGTCCGCCGTATGATGTCAGCTAGACGTCACTACATGGCAGGCCTTTGCCATCCGCCACTGACGGCAAAATTATTTACTCTTTGCCGTCTGCCACTGTAGGCAAACTGACCAAATGGGTCAGCTCCCAGGAAGCACAGTTGGCTGCCACGTGGCTTCTTTGCCGTCCGCGGCTGACGGCAAAGAGCCTGTTGCCGTCTGTGGCAGACGGCAAAGAGCCTGCATATTGGCTCTTTTTTCTATTTTTTTAATCCAACAATTTTCACAGCAAATATATATGACATATATAGATATATTTCACAGGGCTATTTAAGAGCAAACATATCACATATCCAGCACATAATTAAGTTTCATCCATTCATACATAAGCAAGTTCCATCCATACACATTGTTCCATCCATATACATATTACAATGCAAAGTTTCATCAAGATAGGAACTTCCATCATAGCAAGCTAGATACAATGCAAAGTTTTAGCAAAGAAAAAACTAGCACTCCATCATAGCAAGCTAGCTTCCATGAAGTGAATGAAATCTGCAAAATGGCAAATAAGAAAGTTAGAAATAGGTGACTAGAAGAAGAAGACTAGAACAAGAAGAAGACTAGAACAAGAAGAATATGTCATTTATGAGCTAACTTAGGTGAAATGGATCATATATGAGCTAACTAAGTTGAAATGGGTCGTTTATGAGCTAACTAAGGTGAAATCGATCATTTATGAGCTAACTTAGTTGAAATGGGTCGTTTATAAGCTAACTAAGGTGAAATGGATCGTTTTTGAGCTAACTAAGTTGAAATGGATCGTTTTTGAGCTAACTTAGTTGAAACGGGTGTTTATGAGCTAGCTAAGGTGAAATGGATCGTTTTTGAGCTAACTAAGGTGAAATGGATTGTTTTTGAGCTAACTTAGGTGAAATGGATCATTTATGAGCTAACTTAGTTGAAATGGGTCGTTTATGACCTAACTAAGGTGAAATGGATCGTTTTGAGCTAACTAAGGTGAAATGGATCATTTTTTAGCTAACTTAGGTGAAATGGATCATTTAAGAGCTAATTTAGGTTAAATGGATCGTTTTTTAGCTAACTTAGGTGAAATGGATCGTTTATGAGCTAACTTAGTTGAAATGGATCGTTTATGAGCTAACTTAGTAAAAAGCATCATTTTAGAGCTAACCTAGGTGTGATGGATCATTTTGGAGCTAACGTAGGTGTGATGGGTCATTTTGGAGCTAACCGAGGTAAGATGGGTCATTTTGGAGCTAACCTAGGTGAAATGGGTCATTTTAAAGCTAACGTAGGTAAAATGGATCATTTAGGAGCTAATCTAGGTAAAATGGGTCATTTTAGAGCTAACTTGGATAAACTGGATCATTTATAAGCTAACTAAGATAAAAAATGGGTCATTTTAGAGCTAACTTAGGTAAAATGGATCGTTTATGAGCTAAGTAAGCTAATTATGCAATTTTTGACATAAGTAAGCTAAGTACAAATCGTTTTAGAGCTAACTTAGGTAAAATGGATGGTTTTGGAGGTCAGTAAGCTTATTAAGTCATTTTGTAGGAAAAGAAGCTAACTCTAGGTCATTATGGTAAGCATATTGGAGGAAATAAAGCTAAGTCTAGGTCTTTATGCATTTGTTAAGCAAAACACTAGAGAAACTTACCATGATCATGGAGGTGTAGGAGCGGGCTGGCTCGTGCCGGTAGCTGGAGAAGGATCGTGCGATGCTTGTCTGGAGTTACGCTGCACCAATGATCATTACCAATGTTTTGTTACCATGATGACACTCAAATGTTAAGACTAGCAAGTAATGTCCATTCAAATTAAACTCACCGTGGTCCCAGGAGCAATCACTGGCATCGGCGGAGCGGTCTGACCGGACTCCTCACACACAGACTTCACATTTGGTTTTGACAAACACAGTCATACTAGTTAGTAATGAGACAAACACTACATGAATGTTTTGGCTAATCTGCAGAAGAAACTTACCACAAGGAGCTCGTACATGGCCCTTGCCTGCATGTCATTCCGTGCCCTCTCCTCCTCCAACATCTTTGTCGTCCTCTCCTCCAACTCTCGCTGCCTCTCCGCCGCCTTCGCCAGAAGTTTCCCTGTTCTATCTCTCTCACTCTGTATAGCAGCCTGCAACACCATTCACATGACCATTTGTAATCATTGATGGAAGTGCACACAATGTAATGGAGAAAGATAGCTGAGTACGCATAACTAACCTTGAAGGCAAGTTAAACTGGCCGTTCATGAGGCCTTAACTCAGGAGCGGATCTCGACTGGCGCGCCTTGATCTCCGGGAGAGTGCTAGGACAATGGATAAGTCCATCTCCTATGGCTATGGAGCCATGGGACCTCCCGCCACCAGATATCATCAGCAGCTCTATATCAATGGGACCCTGGCTCGGGTTAAAGTCCTCCCCTTTCCTCGCCTTCCCCTGATCTCTATATTGCACGAGCTTGTTGTGGGAGGAGATGTTGGTGAAGTTCTTTGGATCATCGAGGTCAGATGCAGAGAATGCCTTGACTTTCTTGTAAGGGCCAGTGTGGGCCATGGCATACAGGTCGTACACCTCTGGCACCTTATCCGCCTTATTGTAGCGTGCCTGAAAGAGAGAAACAAAGTTAATTAGTAATTAAAGGGCTAAAGCTAGCATGATGAATGAATTGCATGAATCATGAAGCAAACCACATACCCAGTTCCGCCCGAACTGAAATAAGTTGGAGCTGCCTTGATGGTGTGGCACGCCTTCCATTTGGGCACGTTTGTCCTTGGCATCGTTGTGGAGGGCTAGCCATTCATTTGAGCACCACTCATTGACCAACACCTCCCAACAATCCATCCGATCCACACACCATCTCAGAGGGGCCTAAGTTAGCAAATAGAAACTTGAGCGCTACAGCTATGAATTACTAAATGAAGGAAGTAAGTACAAGGCCTTAAGAATTACCTTCATGTACTGCTCCTTACTCAAGAACTTCTCGCGGCACGCCGGCTTGGTCTTCTTGATACCACGCAAGGCGTAGTAGTCTCGAACAACCTGCACCCGAGCCTCGTGTCGTAAGTTCTGTAGTAGGCGCTTGCAGACGTTATCGATAACATTTGCCGCTTCCTCCTCGTATCCCTCCTCACACCTGTAGAATGTCTGCAATCAAATGAGACAATATTGATTAGTACAATTAATAACTAGCTAGTTGAACATTTTTAATTGTGTAAAGGAGAAATTACCCAGAACTTTCTGATCACCACGTCTGCCCTCGTCTTGCACAAGACACCATCGATAATCTCAACCGACGGGGCCGAGGTAGCCAAGTAGTGCTCCCAACTCAATCCAAGCTCTGGAAGCCGACCCTCACCGGGCAACGTGACAAACCCCGGGAAGTTTTGCCGACAAAGAACTCCAAGGACGGAGTTGGGCCGGCGGCCACTATGATGGTGGTCCCAACCCCTGCAGCATGACAAGGCCAACGCATTAGTTATTTGAAGAAACATGAATGCAGAAGGTACAAAAATATTAAATGCACTTACCTCTCCCCATCAGGGAATATCAACCACCTCTGCTCGCGGGTCGCCGGCATGGACGGGAGCCGTGTACAACCACGCTGGTATATGGTGCCCCCCTCCTCCTCAATATCAGTCGGCTCCCCGCCATCATCAGCATGGCCACTCGGCTCCTCAAGATGATCCAGCCAGGTACCCCATCCAGACGTGTGCTCCTCCGGGGTCTCGTGGGCCGAAGGCCCGTCGACCCGAGGCTCGTGGGCCGAAGACCCATGGACCGGAGTCCGTGTAGCCTCCTCCTCGGATGAGTCCACCCTAGCAGTCACGTGCTCGGGTGAAACAGCTGGGGGTGGCGGCGAGGAAGGCGTCGTAGTAGTCACCCTACCGCCTCTCCCGCGACCACGTGCTCCACCTCCTCTCTTCTTCTTACCTCGTCCCCTGCTGGGCACCATGGTCGACGAAGAAGGGCCCGGCGGTGTTGCCATATTGTCCAGCAACGCTCGGTGGAGAGGTGCGTGTGGAATGGAAGACCTCACACCATGTGCCGAAGAAGAAGGGGCCTCGGCGTGCTCCCGACCAGCGCCCACCATCTTTCAACACCTGCCATGACAAAGAATAAACGAAATTAGCTACAACATAAAAAAATACCGACATGAATAATAATATGTATATCACTTAAGTGTATCATCATCAAGTACAACATAAAAAAATTGAATACCTGACACTACTAATAATCTCGATTAGTATCATCAATAAATGCATAATCATCATCATCACTATAATCAATGATGGGCTCATAGGGTTCAGTGGCATCAACATGTGCAAGGCCACCTTGACGTAATCGGTCAAGCATTGACAGGTCATCTGCAGTAGTAACCTCTTCTTGTTCCGGCTCTTCTTGTTCCTCCTCTGGGGTGATGTCGGATTCACTGTCGCTGTCTACTTCAATGTTTTGGGGTGAAGTATAGCGGTTCTTGAAACGCTTTTTGGAAAGACGTGTCTCTTGGAAGAATGCTCCTTCATATTTGTCTGGGTTAATGTGAGGTTCATAATCCTCTTCCTTTGGGGGAGAAAGTCTAGCATGTGGAGGCACTCCATGAACGACATCCCAACCTTTCAGATTTGGATTAGTTTCGCAGGCCCATGGTAGATAGAATACTTGGGTCACCTGTTGAGCCGTAATATAGATATCAGGAACATCTAAATGGGTGCTTTGGTTGATTTCAACTAGCCCTATATGTTCATGAGTCCTTCTAGTCTCCTTCGGCTGAAACCAATAAAATTTGAAGACTATGACATTCGGTGGGTTTTCACCATAGAATAGAAGTTCATAAATTGCTTCAACTCTCCCATAATACTCGGTACCTCCTTCGCTGATAGCAGATACACAACAATTTGTAGACTTTCGGTCAGCCATAGATAGCTCTTTGCCATAGGTACGAAAGCGATACCCGCTGATGTCGTATTTGTCAAATGAACGGACCTTGTAGTCAAAACCATTAGCAACTTGTCTCAATTCAGCATCCATAGACTCCAAATTAGCCTACAAGTTTAATATGAAAGGATTGTTGCATTACGCACAAATTAGCGAATGAAATGAAATTGTCTAATAGAAATTACCGTTTGTTTGAACCAAGAGATAAAACCGGGATAGCCGCCTCCTTGCTTTGCGAGAAGCTCATACTCTTCGACGAAATCCTTTTGGATCACCGCTCCATATGAGAATATGGCGACGTATCAACTGTATGAAATATCCAGGAATAAGAGCAGTTCAATGGAAATAGAAGTTGCGAAACAATGTACCGAGAACTTACTCGATGTACGGCCGCACTTCTATCAGGTTGTTGAAGATATACAACAAAATGGTCCGCCATTCTTTGTTATCCAAAGATACTGGATTTGAAACACTGGCTGATGCGAGATTCCCTTTGAATAGGCTGAGGTTGGATCCACCCTTTTTAGGGTCGTCAGCATTGTACCGAGGCTTCGGATTATGCAAATGACGATTTTTGGCTTCGTAGTGTGTTGTCACGAAGTTTGCCGCCTCCTCAGTGATGAATGCCTCAGCCATCGATGCTTCAATTCTACATTTATTTTTACATTTTTCTCGAAGCATCTTCTGCACCCTCTCAGTTGGGTAGCACCAATGATTTTGCACGGGCCCCCCAATCTTGCCTCGGTCGGGAGATGCAAAATCAAATGCTGCATTGGATTAAAGAAGCCCGGTGGAAAGATCTTCTCTAACTTGTAGATCAACTCCGGCGCCAACTCTTCCATTTCTTCTAGCACGCCAGGCGATAGTTCTTTCGCACAAAGAACATGGAAGAAATAGCTGAGTTCTACCAGTACTAGCCATTCATCCTCAGGGATGAAGCCACGCAACATCACCGGCATTACCCGCTCAATCCATATGTGCCAATCATGACTCTTGAGACCAAATATCTTCAATTTATCAAGACTCGCTCCCCTCTTTAGATTCGCTGCATACCCATCGGGGAACATCAACTGCATTTTCACCCACAAGATAATTTCCCTCATAGCTGGCCTTCCAAGATTGAACCATGCCTTTGGCTTCGTCCAGTTCTGCTTTCCTTTCGGTTCTTTCATGTTTCGTAACGGCCTATCACATAGCGCCTCCAGATAAACTCTAGCCTTAGTATTATCCTTTGACTTCCCATCTATGCCGAACAATGTACCAAAAAGTGCCTCGGAGATATTCTTCTCAGTGTGCATCACGTCGATGTTGTGTGGGCAAAGGAGGTCTTTGAAGTAAGGCAGATCCCATAAGCATGTTTTGTGAGTCCAGGCGTGCTTAGAATTATACCCCTTGAAGTACCCTGGACGCTCTGGATCTGGCTCAAGAGCGTTTAACTGATCCAGGGTCTGTTGGCCTGTCAACGCAGGTGGTGCAGAGTTTTTGACAACTCTACCTCTGATGAAGTTCTTCTTGCCATTCCTGAACTTATGGCGAGGATCCAGGAACTGTCTATGCATGTTGAAGCAAGAAAACTTGCGACCGGCCTGAAGCCAACGAAACTCAAGAGCTCCCGCGCATGTGGGGCACGGGAACCTTCCATGCACACACCAGCCAACGAATAACGCATACGCCGGCAAGTCATGCGTCGAGTACATGTACCAGACACGCATTATGAAGTTCCGTTTGCTATAGGCGTCGTATGTCTTGAACCCATTATCCCAGCCTTCTTCTTCTTGCAATTCGTCCTTAAGCGGTTGTATGTACACATTCATATTTTTCCCCGGATAGTTGGGCCCTGGATTTATCAACGTCAGGAAAATGTTCTTTCTTTGCATAATCTGTCCGGGGGGAGATTGAGTGGAAAGACAAATACGGGCCAACAACTATATTGGGCTGCCATCATACCAAACACACTGAACCCATCCATGCTGATGCCGACTCGAGGATGCCTCGGATCTGCCGCTTTGTCAGCATGTAATTCATCAAACTTTTTCCATGCAACACCATCCAATGTGTGTACCATCATCATATTCCCATCTGCATCTAGTTCGGGTCTTTTGCCTGTTTTGTGCCATGTCATCTGTCTGGCCGTCGCTTCGACCATGAAAAGACGTTGAAGTCTTCGTACGATTGGTATATACCGAAGAACACTAACGAGGATTTTGGTCTGTGTCTTCTCACCCATATCGTTATCTACCACAATATACCTGGAAGACTTGCAAATGGGACAATAGTTCAAGTCCGCATAGTCAAGCCTAAATAAGGCACATCCTTTCTCACAGGCATGTATCTTCTCATAGGGCATCTTCAATGTACGGAGGATTTTGTCCAACTGGTACAAGTTTGCAGGCATTACATGTCCTTTGGGTAGAAAGCGTCCAAATACTGTCATAATTGCGTCGTAGCATTCTCTGCCCAAGTTGAACCGAGCCTTCAGAGCCATTACTTGTGAGATGGCATCCAACTGACAAAGCTCAGTGTGCTCGTGGAGCGGATATTTTGAAGACTCCAACATTTCATTGAAGGCCTTTGCAGATTCCTCCATCTCCTTGTCGGAATCCCGAGCATCATCATAGTCTTGCACCATCTTTTCCATCCTGGTACTAATGATTCAAGACACATATATAGCTAGCTATCAAGTTTCATCGGCACGAACACCGGGACAGAGAAAATAATTAATGGGGGAGGAGGACATGTCATTTGTGCTCACCCACGAACGAAGGGGCAGAGCTCGTCAAACGCACGGCGAGGTCGTCGAACACCAAACCTCGCAGTGATGAAACAACTGCACATTTAAATCTACCCGATCAACACAATTATATATGATGTTTTTCATAAAAAATCGAAAAATATATGACCTAACTAATAATTCACAAATATATGACCCCATCGGCCTCTCGAAGGCCAAAGAACACCTTTTCGGGAGGTGTCGGGGGTCGGGGTGTCATGTCGGTGTCGGGGTACCGTGTCGGGGTCGGGGTGCTGTTTCGGGGTCGGGGTGTCGTGCCGGGGTCGGGGTGTCAGGGTCAGGGGGTCAGGGGGTCGGGTGTTGGGGTGTGGTGTTGGGGTGTGGTGTCAGGGTGTGGTGTCGGGGTCGGGGGGTCAGGTGTCGTGTCGTGGTCGGGGTGTGGTGTCGGGGTGTCGAGGTCGGGGTGTCGGGGTCAGGGGGTCAGGGTGTCGGGGTCAGGGGGTCGGGGTGTTTCCTTCTATCCTTCTTCTTCTTTCTTTCTCTTCTTCTTCTTCTTCTTCTTCTTCTTCTTTCCTTTCTTCTTCTTCTTCTTTCATCTTTTTTCTACTTTTTTACTTCTTTTTTCTTCTTTTCTTCTTCTTCTACTTCTTTTCTTCTTCTTCTACTTCTTCTTCTTCTTTTTTCATCTTTTTTCTACTTCTTTTCTTCCTTTCTTCTTCTACTTCTTTTCTTCTTTTTCTTTTTTCATCTTTTTTCTACTTCTTTTCTTTTCTTCTTCTTCTAGTTCTTCTACTTCTTCTAATTCTTTTTCTAACACTAACACTAACACAATCTAGCACTAACAATTAAACAAAAAATGAAAAAACAGAAGAAAAAAGTAGCCCCTCACCGGAGCAATGGGACGGTCGGCGGGGGGGGGGGGGGGGGCACCGGGCGGCGGGGGCGGCGGCGGGTGGCAGGGCGACAGGCCAAGCGGATGCGGGGGCAGGGCGGGGCGGGGGCGGGGGCGGGGGTGGCGGCGGGGGCGGCGGTGGGTGGGGATCTGGTGGGCGTCGGGGAGGAGAGAGGGAGAGGAGAAAGAGTAACGGGCGGGGGTGGGGGCCGTTAGTTAGACTGCTCTTTGTCGTCCGCCGCTCTTTGCCGTCCGCCTTTATCTCTCTTTGTCGTCTGCTAGCGGACGGCAAAGAGGTGGGGCGTTAAGTTTTTTCTAAACGGGCTGGGGGTGGGGGCCACCTCTCTCTTTGTCATCAGCTGGCTGACGGCAAAGAATCTTTGCCGTCTGCTGGCTGACGGCAAAGAGCTGGCAGATGGCAAAGGCTTGTTTTGCCGTCCGCCGTTTCTTTGCCGTCTGCTTTTCGATAGCTGATGGCAAAGAGCTTCTTTATCGTCTGCTAGCAGACGGCAAAGAGCTGGCAGATGGCAAAGTAGCTGATTCCAGTAGTGATTGCTTGAGTTTATCCCTCTACATCATTTCATCTTGCCTAATGCGTTACTCTGTTCTTATGAACTTAATACTCTAGATGCATGTTGAATAGCGGTCGATGTGTAGAGTAATAGTAGTAGATGCAGAATCGTTTCGGTCTACTTGACACGAACGTGATGCCTATGTTTATGATCATGCCTAGATATTCTCATAACTATGCACTTTTCTATCAATTGCTCGGCAGTAATTTGTTCACCCACCGTAATATATGCTATCTCGAGAGAAGACACTAGTGAAACCTATGGCCCCAAGTCTACTTTACATCATATAAGTTTCCTATCTACAATTCTAGCTACTGTTTATTTTGCAATCTTTATTTTCCAATCTATACAACAAAAATACCAAAAATATTTATCTTATTATCTTTATCAGATCTCACTTTTACAAGTGGCCGTGAAAGGATTGACAACCCCTTTATCATGTTGGTTGCAAGGTTCTTATTTGTTTGTGCGGGTACTAGGCGTTTTGCGTGTAGTCTCCTACTGGATTGATACCTTGGTTCTCAAAAACTGAGGGAAATACTTACGCTACTTTGTTGCATCACCCTTTCCTCTTCAAAGGAAAACCAACGCATCCTCAAGAGGTAGCAAGAAGGATTTCTGGCGCCGTTGCCGGGGAGATCTACGCTCAAGTCAAGACAACCATGTACCCATCACAAACTCTTATCCCTCGCATTACATAATTTGCCATTTGCCTCTCGTTTTCCTCTCCCCCACTTCACCTTTGTCATTTTATTCGCCCTTTTTCCGTTCGTCTCTTTTCGCTTGCCTCTTGTTTGCTCGTGTGTTGGATTTGTTGTTTTTCATGGTGGCTCAAGATAATACTAAATTATGTGACTTTTCCAATACCAACAATAATGATTTTATTAGCACTCCGATTGCTCCTACTACCGATGCTGAATCTTGTGAAATCAATACTGCTTTGTTGAATCTTGTTACGAAAGATCAATTTTCTGGCCTTCCTAGTGAAGATACCGCTACCCATCTAAACAGCTTCGTTGATTTGTGTGATATGCAAAAGAAGAAAGATGTGGATAATAATATTGTGAAATTGAAGCTCTTTCCGTTTTCGCTTAGAGATCGTGTTAAAACTTGGTTCTTTTCTTTGCCTAAAAATAGTATTGATTCATGGAATAAGTGCAAAGATGCTTTTATCTCTAAGTATTTTCCTCCCGCTAAGATCATCCCTCTTAGAAATGATATTATGAATTTTAAGCAACTTGAGCATGAGCATGTTGCACAAGCTTGGGAGAGGATGAAATTAATGATACGTAATTGCCCTATACATTGTTTGAATTTATGGATGATTATACAAAAAATTTATGCTGGATTGAATTTTGCTTCTAGAAATCTTTTAGATTCGGCCTCGGGAGGCACTTTTATGGAAATCACTTTAGGAGAAGCTACTAAAGTCCTAGATAATGTTATGGTCAATTATTCTCAATGGCACACCGAAAGATCCACTAGTAAAAAAATCATGCTATTGAAGAGATTAATGTTTTGAGTGGAAAGATGGATGAACTTATGAAATTGTTTGCTAATAAGAGTGCTTCTTCTGATCCTAATGATATCCCTTTGTCTACTTTGATTGAGAATAATAATGAATCTATGGATGTGAATTTTGTTGGTAGGAACAATTTTGGTAACAACACGTATAGAGGAAATTTTAATTCTAGGTTGTTCCCTAGTAATTCCTCTAACAATTATGGTAATTCCTACAACAACTCTTATGGAAATTTTAATAAGATGCCCTCTGATTTTGAGACTAGTGTTAAAGAATTTATGAATTCGCAAAAGAATTTCAATGCTTTGCTTGAAGAAAAATTGCTTAAGATTGATGAGTTGGCTAGGAACGTGGATAGAATTTCTCTTGATGTTGATTCTTTGAAACTTAGATCTATTCCACCTAAGCATGATATCATTGAGTCTCTCAAAGCCATGATAATTTCCATTGATGAGTGCAAAGAAAGTACCCTAGGATGCGTGCTAAAAAAAGATTGCTTTGTGAAAGCGTGTTCTTCTAGTTTTCATGATAAGAATGATGAAGATCTAAAAGTGATTGGTGTGTATCCTATTAAATCATTGTTTTCCAATATGAAACATTATAAATATGGTACTGGAGATGAGTCAACTTTAGTTAGAAGGCGTCCCAATGATTCGGAGTTTTTAGATCTTGACGCTAAAATTGGTAAAAGTGGGATTGAAGAGGTCAAAACTTTACACAGCAATAAACCCACTATTTCGGATCTAAGGAATTTAATTATGATAATTGCTCTTTGATAGATTGTATTTCCTTGTTGCAATCTGTGTTAAATTCTCCTCATGCTTATGATCAAAACAAAGCTTTTACCAAACATATCGTTGATGCTTTAATGCAATCCCATGAAGAAAAGCTCGAATTAGAAGTTTCTATCCCTAGAAAACTTTATGATGAGTAGGAACCTACTATTAAAATTAAGATCAAAGATCATGAATGCTATGCTTTATGTGATTTGGGTGCTAGTGTTTCCACGATTCCAAAAACTTTGTGTGATGTGTTAGGTTTCCGTGAATTTGATGATTGTTCTTTAAATTTGCATCTTGCGGATTTTACCATTAAGAAACCTATGGGAAGGATTACTGATGTTCTTATTGTTGTAAATAGGAATTATGTACCCATAGATTTCATTGTTCTTGATATAGATTGCAATCCTACATGTCCTATTATTCTTGGTAGACCTTTCCTTAGAACGATTGGTGGAATTATTGACATGAAAGAAGGAAATATTAGATTCCAATTTCCATTAAGGAAAGGCATGGAACACTTTCCTAGAAAGAAAATTAAATTACCTTATGAATCTATTATGAGAGCCACATATGGATTGCATACCAAAGATGACAATACCTAGATCTATTCTTTTTTATGCCTAACTAGTGGCGTTAAACGATAGCGCTTGTTGGGAGGCAACCCAATTTTATTTTTATTCCTTGCTTTTTGTTCCTGTTTAGTAATAAATAAATCATCTATCCTCTGTTATGATTGTGTTTTTATGTTTTAATTAGTGTTTGTGCCAAGTAAAGCCTTTAGGATCTTCTTGGATGATTGTTGTTTGATCTTGCTGAAAAAATAGAAAGTATGCGCTGACGAGAATAATTTTCATTTTTTACCGGAGAGCGATAAAATACCAATTCCATCTTTAGTAGATCAATATACAAATTATTTAGGACGTCCTAATTTCTCAGGATGTTTGGAGTTACAGAAGCAGTCTAAACCTACAGATTACTACAGACTGTTCTGTTTTTGAAAGATTCTGTTTTCCGTGTGTTGTTTGCGTATTTTGATGAATCTGTGGCTAGTATCGAGGGGTATGAACAATAGAGAAGTTGGAATACAGTAGGTTTAACACCAATATAAATAAATAATGAGTTCATTACAGTACCTTAAGGTGGTGGTTTGTTTTCTTATACTAACGGAGCTCATGAGATTTTCTGTTGAGTTTTGTGTTGTGAAGTTTTCAAGTTTTTGGGTAAAGATTTGATGGATTTTGGAACAAGGAGTGGAAAGAGTCTAATATTGCGGATTCCCAAGGCACCCCAAGGTAAAATTCAAGGACAACCAAAAGCCTAAGCTTGGGGATGCCCCGGAAGGCATTCCCTCTTTCGTCTTCGTCTATCGGTAACTTTACTTGAGGCTATATTTTTATTCACCACATGATATGTGTTTTGCTTGGAGCGTCTTGTATGATTTGAGTCTTTGCTTTTTAGTTTACCACAATCATCTTTTATGTACACACCTTTTGGAGAGACACACATGAATCAGAATTTATTAGAATACTCTATGTGCTTCACTTATATCTTTTGAGGTAGATAAATTTTGCTCTAGTGCTTCACTTATATCTTTTAAGAGCACGGTGGTGGTTTTATTTTATAGAAATTATTGATCTCTCATGCTTCACTTATATTATTTTGAGAGTCTTTTAGAACATCATGGTAATTTGCTTTGGTTAATAAATTAGTCCTAATTTGATAGGCATCCAAGATGGGTATAATAAAAACTTTCATATAAAGTGCATTGAATACTATGAGAAGTTTGATACTTGATGATTGTTTTGAGATATGAAGATCGTGATATTAGAGTGATGCTAGTTGAGTAGTTGTGAATTTGAGAGATACTTGTGTTAAAGTTTGAGATTCCCGTAGCATGCACATATGGTGAACCGTTATGTGATGAAGTCGGAGCATGATTTATTTTTTGTTGTATTCCTTATGAGTGGCGGTCGGGGACGAGCGATGGTCTTTTCCTACCAATCTATCCCCCTAGGAGCATGCGTGTAATACTTCGTTTCGATAACTAATATACTTTTGCAAAAAGTATGTGAGTTCTTTATGACTAATGTTGAGTCCATGGATTATACGCACTCTCACCCTTCCACCATTGCTAGCCTCTCTAGTACCGCGCAACTTTCGCCGGTACCATAAACCCACCATTTACCTTCCTCAAAACAGCCACCATACCTACCTATTATGGCATTTCGATAGCCATTCCGAGATATATTGCCATGCAACTTTCCACCGTCACGCTCCATCATTGTCATATTGCTTTGCATGATCATGTAGTTGACATCGTATTTGTGGCAAAGCAACCATTCATAATTTTTCATACATGTCACTCTTGATTCATTGCACATCCCGGTACACCGCCGGAGGCATTCACATAGAGTCATATTTTCTTCTAAGTATCGAGTTGTAATTCTTGAGCTGTAAGTAAATAAAAGTGTGATGATCCTCGTTATTAGAGCATTGTCCCAGTGAGGAAAGGATGATGGAGACTATGATTCCCCCACAAGTCGGGATGAGACTCCGGACGAAAAAAAGAGGCCATAAAAAAGTCCCAAATAAAAAAATGAGAGAAAAAGAGAGAAGGGGTAATGCTACTATCCTTTTTCCACACTTGTGCTTCAAAGTAGCACCATGATCTTCATGATAGAGAGTCTCTTATGTTGTCACTTTCATATACTAGTGGGAATTTTTCATTATAGAACTTGGCTTGTATATTCCAATGATGGGCTTCCTCAAAATGCCCTAGGTCTTCGTGAGCAAGCAAGTTGGATGCACACTCACTTAGTTTCTTTTGTTGAGCTTTCATACATTTGTAGCTCTAGTGCATCTGTTGCATGGCAATCCCTACTCACTCACATTAATATCTATTGATGCACATCTCCATAGCCCATTGATATTCCTAGTTGATGTGAGATTATCTTCTCCTTTTTGTCTTCTCCACAACCACCATTCTATTCCACC
This sequence comes from Triticum monococcum, assembly GCA_034509565.1. Lineage (NCBI taxonomy): Eukaryota > Viridiplantae > Streptophyta > Magnoliopsida > Poales > Poaceae > Triticum > Triticum monococcum. The sequence goes on along the minus strand of CM067845.1, from coordinate 294,865,510 downwards.
TATAGTGCTATATCCATGGCTCACGCTCATGTATTGCGTGAAGATTGAAAAAGTTTGAGAACATCAAAAGTATGAAACAATTGCTTGGCTTGTCATCGGGGTTGTGCATGATTTAAATATTTTGTGTGATGAAGATAGAGCATAGCCAGACTATATGATTTTGTAGGGATAACTTTCTTTGGCCATGTTATTTTGAGAAGACACAATTGCTTGGTTAGTATGCTTGAAGTATTATTGTTTTTATGTCAATATTGAACTTTTGTCTTGAATCTTTCGGATCTGAAAATTCATGCCACAATAAAGAAAATTACATTGAAAATTATGTTAGGTAGCATTCCACGTTAAAAATTCTGTTTTTATCATTTACCTACTCGAGGACGAGCAGGAATTAAGCTTGGGGATGCTTGATACGTCTCCAACGTGTCTATAATTTTTTATTATTCCATGCTATTATATTATCTGTGTTGGATGTTTAATGGGCTTTATTATGCACTTTTATATTATTTTTGGGACTAACCTATTAACCGAAGGCCTAGTGCAAATTGTTGTTTTTGCCTATTTCAATGTTTCGCAGAAAAGGAATATCAAACGGAATCCAAACGGAATGAAACCTTCGCGAGGATCTTTTTTGGAACAAACACAATCCAGGAGACTTGGAGTGGAGGTCAGGGAAGGAACGAGGCGGCCACGAGGTAGGGTGGCGCGCCCCCACCCTCGTGTGCCCCTCGTAGCTCCACCGACCTACTTCTTTTGCCTATATATACTCTTATACCCTGAAAACATCTAGGGGAGTGATAACTCACAAGTATAGGGGATCGCAACAGCTTTCGAGGGTAGAGTATTCAACCCAAATTTATTGATTCGACACAAGGGGAGCCAAAGAATATTCTCAAGTATTAGCAGCTGAGTTGTCAATTCAACCACACCTGGAAACTTAGTATCTGCAACAAAGTGTTTAGTAGCAAAGTAATATGATAGTAGTGGTAACGGCAACAAAAGTAAAGACAGCAAAAGTAATGTTTTTGGTATTTTGTAGTGATTGTAACAGTAGCAGCAGAAAAGTAAATAAGCGTAAACCAGTATATGGAAAACTTGTAGGCACCGGATCAGTAATGGATAATTATGTCGGATGCGGTTCATCATGTAACAGTCATAACATAGGGTGACACAGAACTAGCTCCAGTTCGTCAATGTAATGTAGGCATGTATTCCGTATATAGTCATACGTGCTTATGGAAAAGAACTTGCATGACATCTTTTGTCCTACCCTCCCGTGGCAGCGGGGTCCTATTAGAAACTAAGGGATATTAAGGCCTCCTTTTAATAGAGAATCGGAACAAAGCATTAGCACATAGTGAATACATGAACTCCTCAAACTACGGTCATCACTGGTAAGTATCCCGATTATTGTCACTTCGGGGTTAACGGATAATAACACATAATAGGTGACTATAGACTTGCAAGATAGGATCTAGAACTCACATATATTCATGAAAACATAATAGGTTCAAATCTGAAATCATGGCACTCGGGCCCTAGTGACAAGCATTAAGCATAGCAAAGTCATAGCAACATCAATCTCAGAACATAGTGGATACTAGGGATCAAACCCTAACAAAACTAACTCGATTACATGATAAATCTCATCCAACCCATCACCGTCCAGCAAGCCTACGTTGGAATTACTCACGCACGGCGGTGAGCATCATGAAATTGGTGATGGAGGATGGTTGATGATGACGACAGCGACGAATCCCCCTCTCCGGAGCCCCGAACGGACTCCAGATCAGCCCTCCCGAGAGGGTTTAGGGCTTGGCGGCGGCTCTGCGATAATTTCTTCTCTCTGATTTTTCTCTCTCCGAAAGCAAATATGTAGAGTTGGAGTTGATATCGGAGGGTTTCTAGGGGGCCCACGAGGTAGGGGGGCGCGCCTTAGGGGGGCGCCCCCCCCACCCTCGTGAGAAGGGTGTGGGCCCCCTAGTCTTCATATTTGGCGAGGATTTTTTATTGTTTTTTCTAAGACCTCCCGTGGAGTTTCAGGTCATTCCGAGAATATTTCTTTTCTGCACATAAAACAACATCATGGCAATTCTGCTGAAAACAGCGTCAGTCCGGGTTAGTTCCATTCAAATCATACAAGTTAGAGTCCAAAACAAGGGCAATAGTGTTTGGAAAAGTAGATACGATGGAGATGTATCAACTCCCCCAAGCTTAAACCCTTGCTTGTCCTCAAGCAATTCAGTTGACAAACTGAAAGAAAGAAATAAAAACTTTTACAAACTCTGTTTGCTCTTGTTATTATAACTATGTCAAGCCAGCATTCAAGTTTTTAGCATAAATCATAACTAACCACATTTGCAATAATTCTCAGGTCTCATAATTACTCATATCAATAGCATAATCAACTAGCAGGTCATAATAATAAATCTCGGATGACAACACTTTCTCAAAACAATCACAATATGATATAACAAAATGGTATCTCGCTAGCCCTTTCTGAGACCGCAAAACATAAATGCAGAGCACCTTTAAAGATCAAGGACTGACTAGACATTGTAATTCATGGTAAAAGAGATCCAATCATAGTCACACCCAACGTAAATGAATAGTGATGAATGCAAATGACAGTTGTGCTCTCCAGCTAGTGCTTTTTAATAAGAGGGTGATGACTCAACATAAAAGTAAATGGATAGGCCCTTCGCAGAGGGAAGTAGGGATTTGTAGAGGTGCCAGAGCTCGGTTTTGCAATAGAGATAAACTGTGTTTTGAGCGGTATACTTTCATTGTCAACATAACAACTAAGAGATGGCGATATCTTCCATGCTAAACACATTATAGGCGGTTCCCAAACAGAATGGTAAAGTTTATACTCCCCCTCCACCAACAAGCATCAATCCATGGGTTGCTCGAAACAACGAGTGCCTCCAACATACATCAGGTCCCAGGGGGAGTTTTGTTTGCAATTAATTTTGATTTAGTTTGCATAAAGCATGGGACTGGGCACCCCGGTGACCAGCCATTTTCTCGTGAGTGAGGAGCGGAGTCCACTCCTCTTGAGAATAACCCGCCTAACACAGAAGATAAGGACAGCCTTTGTTGATACATGAGCTATTCGAGCATACAAGACATAATGTTTATTTGGAGGTTTAGAGTTTGGCACATACAAATTTACTTGGGGGTTAAGGTAGATACCGCATATAGGAAGGTATAGTGGACTCATCTGGAATAACTTTGGGGTTTAAGGGATTGCATGCACAAGCAGTATTCCCGCTTAGTACAGGTGAAGGCTAGCAAAAGACTGGGAAGCGACCAACTAGAGAGCGACAACATCCATGTACATGCATTAAAATTAATAAACATTGGATGCAAGCATGAGTAGGATATAATCCACCATGAACATAAATATCGTGAAGGCTATGTTGATTTGTTTCAACTACATGCGTGAACTTGTGCCAAGTCAAGTCACTTAAATCATTCAAAGGAGGATACCACCCCATCATACCACATCATAACCATCTTAATAGCATGTTGGCACACAAGGTAAATCATTATAACTCTTAGCTAATCAAGCATGGCACAAGAAACTACGATCTCTAATTGTCATTGCAAACATGTTTATTCATAATAAGCTGAATCAAGAACGCGGGACTCATCATATTTACAAAAACAAAAGAGGTCGAGTTCATACCAGCTTTTCTCATCTCAGTCAGTCCATCATATATCATCATAATTGCCTTTCATTTGCACGACCGAATGGTGTGAATAATAATAAGAGTGCACGTGCATTGGACTAAGCTGGAATCTGCGAGCATTCAATAAACAGGAGAAGACAAGGCAATATGGGCTCTTTGGTTAATTCAACAATAATGCATATAAGAGCCACTTCAACAATTCAATCATGGTCTTCTCCTACTGACCCCCCCATGAAAGAAAAGAAAATAAATAAAAAACTATTTACACGGGAAAGCTCCCAACAAGCAAAAGAAGAACGGGAAATATCTTTGGGTTTTCTTTTTAATTACTACTACATGCATGGGAAGTAAATTAATTAAAAGCTACAACTAATTTTTGTTTTTGTTTTTCTTAAAGTTTATTAAACACACAAGAAGAAAGCAGGAAAAAAGAAAATAAACTAGCATGGATATTACAATGAAAAAGTATGAGCACCGACATCTAGCAATGAGTGTGTGTGAACATAAATGTAATGTCGGTGAGAAATACGTACTCCCCCAAGCTTGGGCTTTTGGCCTAAGTTGGTCTATGGCCACGGCTGGCCTAGCGGATATCCATAATAATAGTTGTTGGGGTCGTACTGTGATGACGAAGGATAGTTGGGATCATACTGATGTGCAGCGGTTATCGCCTGCTGAGCTGCAGTGTAGAGTCGAGCTGCCTCCGTTCTCCTCTCATACTCTTCTGCCTCCTCTCTGGTAATAACACATCTTCCTTTTGCCTGTGAATCAAAGAAGGCAGGAGCAGGGAGAGTAATACGAAAAATGCGTCATTTATCAAAAATTAAATGATATAAGAGAGGTGATTCAGGCCTCTCGACGAACTGGTGCGAAGCCATAGAGTTATAATATAAATATGCAGGAGGCAACTCCATATCACCCTCACGAATGTCTTTCAAGAAAATGGGCTAAGCGGGTTGCATAAATTCCTCAAAAAAAATCTCCATTATGTCTATTATGATGCAACCTACGAGCTAAAATGGCTCCCATATGATAAGATTGGTCTCCTAACACAGCACTCCTAAGAATGCTAAGATCAAGGACACACATGTGACATGCTTCATCCTTAGCATTTATGCATCTACCGATGAAGAGAGCAAAATAATGTATAGCAGGAAAGTGAATGCTCCCTATGGTAGCCTGCGTTATATCTCTAGATTCCCCCATAGTTATACTAGCAAGAAAGTTTCTAAATTCAGATTTAGGGGGATCTCTAACACTTCCCCATGATGGAAGTTTGCAAACAGAAGTGAAATCCTCTAAGTCCATGGTATAAGATTTGTCATAGAGATCAAACATGACTGAAGGAGAATTACGCGAAGATGAATACTCAAACCTCCTCACAAATGAACTTGTGAGATCATAATACTGGGGGCATTTGTTAGCCTCAAAATCTTCAAGACCGGCATTGCGCAAATATGCTTTGAATTCTTCTTTAATTCCCGCACGGTCCATAAAATTTTCCGATGGCTATTCGCAAGGCCGTACTGGAACGTCTCTTGGTGGATCCTCGTCAGCATCGCGCATAGCAATCCTGGGTCCTTGCTTCTTAGAGGAACCACCTTGGAACATCTTCCTAAACATATTGTTTATCTCTGAAAAAATCTGAAATTTTTAGTAACTTCAAAATAAAAGTAAACCAAACTCAATAAAACTGATAGTAACTACTCCTACAAGTGCCTAGAGCCTATATCAAGCATTAGAACTACTTGGAACCATATAAATTTGACATGCAAGCTCAAGAACATGGTCACCTATGCAGCACAAATTTGCAATGAATAAAGCACTAGAACAAAAACTAATTGGACCAATGGAGGAGTCACATACCAAGGAACAATCTCCCCAAGCAGTTTTGCAAGAGGTGCTTTGAGCAAGGAGATCGAAAATCACAGCAAAAGTGGCTGGAACTCGTGCTTGAGTTGGTTTTTTGGGTTTGTGTGAGATAGAGGAAGAAGATGGGTGCTGGGATAAGTGGAGGAGGGCCACCGTGGGCCCACGAGGCAGGGGGCGCGCCCTATAGGGGGGCGCGCCCACCACCCTCGTGGCCAGGTGGCAGCTCCTCCCGTGGTAATTTTTGCACAGTAAATCCTCAAATATTCCTGAAAAAATCATATTAAATTGGCATGTCATTCTGAGGACTTTTATTTTCGAGATATTTTTATATTGCACGGATAATCAGATATTAGACAGAAAAAATACTATTTTTACTTTATTTCTACTAAATAACGGAAAGTATAGAGAGGGTATAGAAGGTTGTGCTTCTAGTTTCATCCATCTCATGGTCATCAAAAAGAATCCACTAACAAGGTTGATCAGGTCTTGTTAACAAACTCATTCCGATTAACATGAAACCGGAGAAATTTCGAATGACACTAGGTTACTTCAACGGGGATATGCACATCCCCTATAATAAGTATATCATATTTCTTCTTGACAGTAGGAAGAGGAAATTCAAAACCTCCAAATATAATCGATGGAATTTTTCCGATAGAATTGATACTATGAACTTGAGGTTGTTTCCTCGGAAAGTGTACCGTATGCTCATTACCATTAACATGAAAAGTGACATTGCCTTTGTTGCAATCAATAACAGCCCCTGCAGTATTAAGAAAAGGTCTTCCAAGAATAATAGACATACTATCATCCTCGGGAATATCAAGTATAACAAAGTCCGTTAAAATAGTAACGTTTGCAACCACAACAGGCACATCCTCACAAATACCGACAGGTATAGCAGTTGATTTATCAGCCATTTGCAAGGATATTTTGGTAGGTGTCAGCTTATTCAAGTCAAGTCTACGATATAAAGAGAGAGGCATAACACTCACACCGGCTCCAAGATCACATAAAGCAGTTTTAATATAATTTCTTTTAATGGAGCAAGGTATAGTAGGTACTCCGGGATCTCCAAGTTTCTTTGGTATTCCACCCTTAAAAGTATAATTAGCAAGCATGGTGGAAATCACAGCTTCCGGTATCTTTCTTTTATTAGTAATGATATCCTTCATATATTTAGCATAAGGATTTGTTTTGAGCACATCAGTTAATCGGATACGCAAAAAGATAGGCCTAATCATTTTAGGAAAGTGCTCAAAATCCTCATCATCCTTTTTCATGGATGGTTTTGGAGGAAAAGGCATGGATTTATGAACCCAAGGTTCCCTTTCTTTACCATGTTTCCTAGCAACAAAGTCTCTTTTATCATAACGTTGATTCTTTGATTGCGGGTTATCAAGATCAACAGCAGGTTCAATTTCTACATCATTGTCATTACTAGGTTGAGCATCATCATGAACATCAGCATTAATATTTTTATTAGGTTCATGTTCATTACCAGATTGTGTTTCAGCATCAGACATAGATATATCATTTGGATTATCAGGTGGTTCAGCAATAGGTTCACTAGAAGTTTGCACAGTTCTATCATTTTTCTTTTTCTTCTTTTTAGAAGAACTAGGAGCATCAATATTATTTCTCTGAGGATTTTGCTCGATTCTCTTAGGGTGGCCTTCAGGATACAAAGGTTCCTGAGTCATTCTACCAGTTCTAGTAGCCACTCTAACAGCATAATCATTTTTCTTACTATTCATTTCGTCAAGCACTTTTTTGAGCTTTAAGCACTTGTTCTACTTGAGTGGTAACCATAGAAGCATGTTTGCTAATAATTTTAAGTTCACCTTTAATATCAGCCATATAATCACCCAAGCGTCTAATCATATAAGCATTTTCTTTTAATTGTCTGCCAAAATAAGCAAAGAAGTCGTCTTGCTTATACATAAAGTTATCAAACTCATCCAAGCACTAACTGGCAATTTTAGTAGGAGGAACCTCACCTTTATCATATCTATAGAGAGAATTTACCTTTATTACCTGTGTCAGGATATCGGGGCCAGGAGGTTCTTCAACGAATAAATAATTGAGATCATAAGTTTCTTCAACAAGCAGTATATTAAGCTCATGTATTTCTTCAATAGGAGGTAAATTCTTAACGTCTTCAGCTTTAATACCTTTTTCTTTTATAGATTTCTTTGCCTGTTGCATATCTTCGGGATTGAGGAATAGAACACCTCTCTTCTTCGGAGTTGGTTCAGGAATAGACTCAGTAATTGGAGCAGGAGCTGGCTCTGGATCTGGCTCAGGAGATGGCTCAGGAGGTGCCCAATTATTTTCATTTGTCAACATATTATTCAATAGAATTTCAGCTTCATCCGGTGTTCTTTCCCTGAAAAGAGAACCAGCACAACTATCCAGGTAATCTCTAGAAGCATCGGTTAGTCCATTATAAAAGATATCAAGTATTTCAGGTTTCTTAAGAGGATGATCAGGCAAAGCATAAAGTAACTTGAGAAGCCTCCTCCAAGCTTGTGGGAGACTCTCTTCTTTACTTTGCACAAAGTTGTATATTTCCCTCAAAGCAGCTTGTTTCTCATGAGCAGGGAAATATTTAGCAGAGAAGTAATAAATCATATCCTGGGGACTATGCACACAACCAAGATCAAGAGAATTAAACCATATCTTAGCATCATCCTTTAATGAGAACGGAAATATTTTGAGTAAATAAAGGTAATGTGATCTCTCATCATTAGTGAACAGGGCAGCTATATCATTTAACTTAGTAAGATGTGCCACAACAGTTTCAGATTCATAGCCATAAAACGGATCAGATTCAACCAAAGTAATTATATCAGGATCAATAGAGAATTCATAATCTTTATCAGGAACACATATAGGTGAAGTAGCAAAAGCATGATCGGGTCTCATTCTATCTCTAAGTGATTCCTTGTTCCATTTAATTAATAACCTCTTAAGCTCATATCTATCCTTGCAAGCGAAAATAGCGGCAGAAGATTCCTTATCAAAAAGATAACCTTTAGGAATAAGAGGCATGTTTTCATCATCACTATCATCATCGTATTCAGATTCAATAATTTCTTTTTCTCTAGCCCTAGCAATTTGTTCATCAAGAAATTCACTAAGGGGCACAGCAGTATCACACATAGAAGCAGTTTCATCATAAGTATCATGCATAGCAGAAGTGGAATCATCAATAACATGCAACATATCAGAACGAATAGCAGAAGCAGGTGTAGGTGTCGCTAGCTTACTCATAACGAAAGGTGAATCAAGTGCAGAGCTAGATGGTAGTTCCTTACCTCCTCTCGTAGTTGAGAGATAGATCTTGGTTTTTGGATGTAGCGACCCGACCCGAATGGATCAAGTCTACTGGGCACCGGTGTCATCCCTGGATCCGTAATGCTGACACCACACAGTACTTCGAAGGATTTATAGCAGAGTGGCAATCACACACTTATTACATCGATGTCTCAAAGAGAACTTATTACAATAAATATGGCTTAAGGCCATCTAATATCGATAACAGCGGAAGACTTGGGAGATAAATGGGTCCATCAACTCCAACGGCATCACTGAGTATAGAACCACGACCTAAAAGCACCTTAATCGTCGTCTGGAAAGTCTGCAACATTAAAGTTGCAGCCCAAAACGGGTTAGCACATGGAATATGCTGGCAAGGTAACACATAGAGAGTAATGGAATCAAACAACTATACTATATGCATATTTGGCTGGTGGAAAGCTCTATGGTTACTGTTTTGCGTAAAGCCAGTTTTTCCCTACTGCAAAGGAATAAATTTTATTTAACTATCATGGTGGTTGAACATCGAGAATGGTTGACAGCATTCCGATCCCAATTAAGTGAACAATTAAAACCAACAATATTAATTAGAAGTAACATGATGAGATTCACATGATATTCAAGTACTAGATACTCAAGATGTCCATAACCGGGGACATGACTAATCATGATTAGTTTATTACACTCTGCAGAGGTTTGCGCACTTTTCCCCACAAGACTCGATCGCCTCCGTTGGATTTCTCGCACTACAGGTGTTTGAGAAACGGATGACCGAGAAACAGTCTTTCGGAAGCGCTAGCACCTTACGATGGATAGACCGGTACACCTACTTTCCCCTACATCTGCTAGTCTACCCTGTAAGAGTTTGCACGACTTAGTCAACTATGCCAGAGCCCATATTGGCTTGTGGCTGCACACGGAAGTTTCTAGCATGAAAGATCTTATGATCCCTTTGAGCCTGGGTGGCGGTCCAAAAGAAAAACAGGCAAGTCCTGATAGACATCAGGTGCCTCAATCCAGCCAGATGTGTGTTTAAGTTGCCACCTTAGATAAACCATTAAAATTATCAATCTCACATCTGTCATGGATATCACTCACCCAATCCACGTCTACTAGCATAGCATGGCATAATAAGCAAACGTAGAAGTAACTCCCAAAGGTTTCATAATAAACAGGTAATAGGTACTACCTCATCTACTTCCCATCCCACAATTTAATTAGATCCTAATCATGCAATGTGTGAGGATGGATCTAATGCAATAAAACTGGGTTGTAGAAAAGGTATGATCAAAGTGTTACTTGCCTTGCTGATGATCTGCGAGTCCTAAAGATTCGAAGTAACAGGCGGCGCAATCCGGGTAATCTATCGCAGACAAACAACAAGCATACAATAAGTACTCATCTAATGCACAGGTAAAACTTGAACAAGAGATCGAACCAGAAAGTTCAACTTAAGAACTCCGGTTGCAAAGAGAGAAAGAACCGGACAAAGCAACGGAAAACAAACGGCAGAAGAAAACAACTCGGTTCTAGCAAGTTGAAACTAGGTCAAATTTTACCGTAGCAAAAACTTGTTTAAGTTGATTAGTCGGAACAGCGGTTTCGAAACGAAACTCCAGGCGCTTGAATCACCTAATTCCGATAAACGGGCGGGGAGAAAAACTAGAACGAAGATCGGATCTGAGATCGCGATCGCGGAATAAATCTGACGAAAAGAAAAAGAAGAACGGTTAAACGAACGGACGTTCGTTAACCTAGAATAATCCGGTGATCACATTCGTTAGGACGAACGGTCCGGTGAACGGTCTCTAAACAACTGAACCGGAAAAAAAAGACGAAACCGATCTAGGGTTTCGGAAAGAAAACCGAAACGAAAAACCGGAGAGGAAAAGAAAAAGAATCGGAAGAAAAAGAAAAGAACCGGAACGGTTTATAAGAAAAACCAAACCGAGGGGAAAAGAAGAGACGCGGCTACCTCCGGCGAGGGCTCCGACGAGGGGCTCCAGTGGCGGCGGCGTAAGGCGGCGGCGGCGCGGGCAAGGGGCGGCGGCGGCGCTAGGGCGGCGCAGCACAAGGCGCGGCGGCGACGGCGGTGCGAGGCGCGGGGTGGGGCGCGGCTTGGTGTGGGGGAAAAGGGGGGTGTGGGGGTATAAATAGGAGGGAGGGGAGAGGAGACTTGGGGGAGGGGGCAAGAAAGAGGGGAGGAGAGGAGATGGAGTCCGAGTAGGACTCGGGCGGCGGCTTGGGCGCCTGTGCGCTGGCGCGCACGCGATGGGAGGAGGCCGGCCTGGCCTGCGGCTGGGCCTTGGCCCAGGCGCTGCGGATTTTTTTTAAAAGATTTCGCGCGCAGAAAAACACAGAAAAAGAAATCTAACGAACTCCAAAACGTCCAAAATAAATTTTTCCCGACTCCTAAAAATGAGTCGAACAAAATGAACTTTTCTCCGGGACCTAAAATGCAAATTTTGAAAACACGCATTTTTCCCTATCCAAATAAAAGGCAAATAATCTCCGACAAATCCAATGATCCATTTTTTCAAAATTTGAGAAAGCTCAAATATGAAAATGACGAAATCTCCAACTCTCTCCGAGGGTCCTTGAGTTGCGTGAAATTTCTAGGATCGACCAAATGCAAGAAATATGATATGCATGATGATCTAATGTATAACATTCCAAATTGAAAATTTGGGATGTTACATTGGATCTCTCAAGTTCTTCATAATAATAAGCATATATAAATCCCAAGTGACTGAAAGAATAGAGCTATGCTCCCCGGCAACGGCGCCAGAAAAAGGTCTTGATAACCCACAAGTATAGGTGTAAGTGCATCTAGTGCCACCCCTAGTTGGTTTTGGAGTATTGACGACAAACCTAGTTGAGGGACTAATGTGTTTGTGAGAATTGCAGGATAACACAGGTAGAAGTCCCTCATTGATTCAGTTTTCCTACCAGAGATGACCCCTAAAAATGTATGAAGACATTGAAGTCAAAGGTGGTATGTGAAGACATTCACATTGAAGACTATGACAAGAGAATACATCGCATGAAGACTATGGAGCGCGAAGACTTAGATCTTTCGTAGTTCTTTTTCTTCTTTGTTGAGTCATAGGAACCACCGTACTGTTAAGTGGGGTCCAAGAGAACCAGTCAGAATGACTGAAGTGATGCTTAACCAAAATCCTATGTCTTCGAGTGAAGACTATGAGAGCGAATCTTGTCCAGAGTTGGACAAGTCGGCTTTGCTTGTAGCCAAGTAAAGTTGTCGTGTGTGTTTGAAATCTGACCGTTGGAACACGTGTCAGTTCCTTAGTGACCCAGGGTCATTTCGGACAAATCAGGTCGGGTTGCCTAGTGGCTATAAATAGCCCACCCCCTACAACCATAAACGGTTGGCTGCTCAGAGTTAAAGTACGATTGTTGTCGTTTGAGAGCAACCCACCTTGAAGCCTTTGAGAGAGAATTCCTTGCGAGGATAAAGTCCTAACCACCCAGAGCCAAAGAGTGTTAGGCATCACTTAAGTCGTCCTGTCTGTGTGATCTGAAGACTTATTACACTTGAGGACTGTGAATCCTTCAGTCGGTTAGGCATCGCGTTCTGAGCATACAAGAGTCATTGTGGATCACCGGTGAACAAAGTCTGTGAAGGTTTGGGAGTCTACCTTGAAGACTTACCAGAGTGATTGGGCGAGGTCTGCATGACCTTAGCTCAAGGGGAATACGGTGAGGACTAAGGGTTCTGAGCTGCGTGTTCAGGACCGGGTGTCCGGTGTCGGCGTTCTGGGAACGGGGGTCCCCAGACTTGCCTGCCTGCGGCCTGCGACGTGGCTCAAGTGGGGGCCCAGCGCGGCCCATCTTCATCAACACGAGGCTCAAGACCCTCGCAAGGGGCCAAGCCTCGCGAGGCAGACGACGCGGCGCATCCTCAGGCACAGCCTCGTTAGGCTGGCTCGCGAGGAGGCGGAGAGTTCAAGGCGGGGTACCTCGCGAGGTGCCCATAACGCAAGCCATGACGACACGAGGCACCAGGGGGGTGCCAGCGCGCGTAGCGTCCCTCTTTCCTCTTTGGTGCAAAGGGGACAAGCGTATCCGTGGAGTACCGAGGCATCAGGCAAAGGTTGCCACTTCGGTGCAACAAGACCAAGACCAGGAGGACTACGAGACGGAGGTCACCATGGAGCCCAGCGCGGCGTCATCACCAGAGCCTTTGGCAGGCGAAGACTACTTTTGTCAGGATAGATGTACTCGTTGTCCCCCTTCAAATTAGCCCGCCATTGTTGGATCCCTTCCCGCTCAATATTTGGGGAGAGGACCAGGACCTCTATAAATAGGACTAGCCACCCACATAGCAAGGGGTTCGGATGGTTCTGTTCGATTCCTGGTTGTTCGGTCCGGGATCTGAGAGAGAAAGAGAGAGAAAGGTGACTGAACTCTTCATAGCAGTTCATTGCCACAGCCAAGAACAGACCCTCGCGAGGCTGTTCTTCCTTGTATTGTTCATCCACACCAGCCCCAGGAGGCAATCCATCCACCACACACTGGAGTAGGGTATTACACCACATCGGTGGCCCGAACCAATATAAATCTTGTGTCTTTTGTGCAGCTCTTTTAGTAGTTTAGATCCCATCAAGACGGAGAGGTTGAAGGCGAGATTTCCACGCGCACCCCAGTGTTCGAACCTTAAGGGTCTGCCGGAACCCGAAATCCGACATTTGGCGCGCCAGGTAGGGGTGCGCCGGAATTCGTCTTCCACCGCTCCGCTCTCCTCCGACCGTCGCATCCATGTCTGACGCTCGTCGGGCCCGCGCCGAGCGCCGGGCCGCCATCGCCTCTCGCGTCGCCCAGACGGCCCCCGTCGGTGGGCATCCTCGTCGTTCCCCGTCGCCCGCCGTCAACGCCGCCACCGGCCTGGCGGGGGGCGAGCAGCAGGCATCGTCTCAGCACCCGTTCGTGCGGCAAGACGGCCGCACTGCCACTCCGTCACTCGCACCAGCTGGCTCTTCATCCCGCGCGCTCCGCGCACCTTTGGAGGCTCGAGCTGTGCTCCTCGCGGCAAACAAGCTCCTGCGCTACCGTCCCGTCGACGACGTCTACGAAGAATGGCTCGACCGCGTCGCCGAGCTTGTCCGCGCCGCAGGGGGCTCTTCCGCGCCGTCCGTCCCTCTGCGCCGCACTCCGCCCCGCGCGGGCAACAAAGCTCCAGAGGCGCACCAGCCGCCTCCCCTCCAAGAATATGCCATGGCTCCAAGGCGCTTGGTCCCTGGGCGGAACCCGCTCCGTCAGGCGCCAGCTCAGCAAGAGCGAAGCTGCCAAGAAGTTCCTCGCCCGCAAGGGGCTGCCAGGGCGCTCCCTGCTCCAGCTCCGGCACACCAAGACCCCGCCCTGCTCCTAGCTGCAGCGCGTGGGGACTCTCAAGACCAAGCTCTCCACCAACCGAGGCCTTTCGTGGCCACCGCGGGCTGCCACGCCTACACCACTGAGCTGCGCAGCGTCGCGTGGCCCGGCAAGTTCAAGCCCGACCTGCCTCCTCGCTACGACGGCACAACCGATCCTGCAGAGTTCCTTCAGCTCTATGAGCTGGGCATCGAGGCTGCCGGCGGGGATGAGAAGGTCATGGCTAACTGGTTCCCCATGGCGCTGAAGGAAGGGGCGCGAACCTGGCTCCTGAATCTGGCTCCAGGCACGATCTCCTCCTGGGACCAGATGCGCGCCCGCTTCATCGCCAACTTCCAAGGTACTCGCGACCGGCCGCCCGCCGTGAGCAACATGTGCCGCATCAAGCAACAAGACGGAGAGACCCTTCAAAAGTACATGCAGCGCTTCAACAGCGCGCGCCTCAAGATCCCCAAGGTGTCCGAGGAGGCCATCATCTCCGCCTTCTCTGACGGCGTGTGTGACGTCAAGATGAAGGAGGAGCCGGCGATGCACGAAGACCACTGCACCTCCTTGGAGCTGTTCAACTTGGCGAACAAGTGCGCCAGGGCTGAGGAGGGACGTCTCTCCCTCCTCGAGCTGCCTGCCGCGGACCCAGAAGAGAAGAAGCCCAAAGCCAAGGACACGAAGCGCAAGGGGGCTGCCGTACTCGCGGCAGAACCAGACACCAAGCGGGGCAAGGATCTGCCTGAACTCTCCAGAGGAAGCCGGTACTGTGTGTACCGCGACCTCCACACCCACAACACCAACGAATGTCAAGAGCTCCGCGTCGTGCGAGAAGGAAGGATCGGCCGTCGCCCTGACCGTGCTGACCGGGGCTATGGCCGAGGAGGAGGAAGAAACCCAGGGCGCTGGGAAGACCGCGTCCCGCACCAAGGGTGGCGCGACCAGCCTCGCGAGGACCACTGGTGGGACCTGCCTCGTGAGGGGGACTGGAGAGACTAGCCTCGTGAGGATCGCCCTCATGGCAACGCAAGCCTGCCTCCGCTGCTGCCTCCACCAAGCAGGAACGAAGACCGCCATCAAGACGAGGGGGCTGGGGGCTTCCAGGAGCCACGCGCGATCGCCTGCATCCTGGGCGGAGCTCAAGCCCCAGCCTCCCAACGTATCTTCAAGCAGTTTGCCCACGAAGTGAATGCAGTCCTCCCCAAGCTCGAAGCAACGCGCCCCCTCAGGTGGTCGGCGTGCCCCATCACGTTCAGCTCGGCAGACCAACTCAAGTGCGCGGCCACTGCAGGAGTCCTCCCGATGCTCTGCTCCCCAGTCATCAGCAATGTGCTAGTCACCAAGACCCTCATCGATGGCGGGGCAGGGCTCAACGTCCTGTCCGTGGAAACATTCAACAACCTCCAAGTGCCCTATGACCAGCTCCAGCCGACCAAGCCTTTCTCCGGAATTACCGACGGTTCAACAGTCCCGATCGGGTAGGTCCGCCTCCCTGTCACCTTCGGGGCTCGCAGCAACTACCGCACCGAGCTCATCGACTTCGACGTTGCCCACATCCGCCTGCCATACAACGCCATCCTCGGGTACCCAGCGCTGGCCAAGTTCATGGCCGTGACCCACGATGGCTACAACATCCTCAAGATGCCAGGAAGTGGCGGCGTCATCACGGTGCCCTATGAAGAGAGAGATGCAGGGTGTTCCCTGGAGCGAGCCTTTCAGGCCGCGTCGCTAGAAGACCCAGATCGCGGAAGCAGGAGGCTTCCTGAGACCATCCCCAAGAAGAAGAAGATGTCGTCAGGCTCAGCCCCCCAGGAGGCAGGCCCCTCAGGGCCCGTGCCTGCTCGGGAGGACCCTCCTTCCATCGCATAGGAAAGCGCACCCGGTGCCCTCCTCAGGCAGGGCTCGGGGGCTCTCACCTGGAGGGCCACCGACCTAGCCGGAGTCACGAGGGAGGCGCTTGGGCACCACGTGGAGGCGTGTTTCGTAGCACGTTTCCCTCGAGAGGGAGCCAGGCGAGGAAGATCAGACCAGCAAGAGTTCGTTGACGAGGCCATTCAAGAGCTACAGGAGACAAGGATCATGAGAGGTTGCCGCCGCTTGCCAGCCGTGGCCCCACATCCAGGCGATGGTGGTGGGCTGCGCGTCTGCGTCGACGTACCAGGGCTCAATCAGATCGCCACAACGGAGCGCCTCTGGCCCTTGCAAGTGGGGCGCTGCGGAGGTCCACCCCACAGCTATGTTCGCATGCCTTACGGCCTGCTGAGCATGGCTGCGGCGTACCAGCGCCTCATGAGGGGCATCGTGGAGGCTCAGGAAGACAGGCGGTCCGCTGCTCTGGCGGAGGTGGAGACAGCTCGCGAGGAGTCACCAGTGCCTCCGGAGCCTCCCGAGGCCCCGGGGCCTGGGGGCTCGTGAGGATCGACTTCCGCAGCTCGCCAAGCCTGCTGCACCAACACCACCTCGCCAACGACATCCTCAGGTGACATCTTTCAAGTTCCGTTCTCAGCTGGGAGCACCCTCCCAGGGTTGCATCACTCCCAGGCCGCGTGGGTCCGTCCCCGCGGCATGTATCTGCATTTACCTTTCCATCGTTAGTTTGCCTTGTTGGGGGCGCCCCTCGGGCTGCATCATCCCCAAGCTGTTCGGGCCAGACCCAGCGGCGTGTATCCCCCTAGCATTTATTTCCAACTATGCATTGCCTATCACGCTTAGCTGCATGGTGCCCGTCCGTGGCATCTTCTCTTCCCATGTCGGCCACTTGCACGTTAAAGGGGGGTGCCTGAGCATCGCGACTTAGGGCTCTTACTGGCTCTCCAGCCCTCACCCTCTGGCCTTGTCCATGGCATCGCGACCTGGCATACCAGCGACGGCTGAGACAAGCTCGAGGGCCGGGACCCGAGGATGTAGAGTACCGGCATCTAACCAAATTTTGCAGGGACACATCTCAAGATACGGCCTAGTGCCGGGCGCAACCCGCCTAGAGGTAGGGCCTCGGGAGTCCCGCGCTGGCTCACGGGTGCCCAGATACGCCTCGCCTACCTCAACCAGCAAGCTCTTGAGTGACTAACGATCGACTAATGGCCGCCGTGGCAACACCATCTTCTTTCTGTGATGACCCTGCAGGATCCCTGGAGGGAACCGCACAAGCCGAGGCCCTCATGAGGTTTCCTTCGCCCTCGCCCGCGCGAACCGCTTGCATGTTAAAGGGGGGGTGCCTGAGCATTGCGACTCAGGGCTCTTACTGGCTCTCCAGCCCTCACCCTCTGGCCTTGTCCACGGCATCGCGACCTGGCATACCAGCGACGGCTAAGACAAGCTTGAGGGCCGGGACCCGAGGACGTAGAGCAGAAAGGGGAGCAGAGGCGGGGAAGAAGGGGCCTCGCGAGGACCTTGCCGAGCGTTTCCGCTCCTATCCACACACGGACCCAACGGCACACCCGGAACGGCCCCTGATCCTCAAGATAAGTTACCACCCACGGCACTGGCTGCTGCAGCACTACCCCCGCACCTAAAGCAACTCCGTACTAGCGATGTTGCTTCCCTTTCTCACTAAGTGATGGCTGCTTGGGCGCCAAAGGGGACCTCTTGAGCATCGCGACTCAGGGGCTCTTACCGGACCTCGGGTCGCTCACCTCCTGGCCTTGACCACGGCATCGCGACCTGGCATACCAGCGACGGCTGACGCCGCCTTAGGACTGGGACCTCTCGGCGTAGAGCACCAAGCCCTCGTGAGGTGCGAAAGGGAAGGCTGAACTATAATGGAGTTAGCAGCTCGCTCGGATCCATGTCAAAAGGGAGCGGATCCTAAGGGACGCTAACTACATGAGCTACTGCGGGAGATGCCATCATCAACAGTGGGCCGTCAGGCACCGGTGCCAACCCCATCCAGATCAGGGTTGGCGATGGCCTGACGCGTCCGCCCTGCTCCTGGAGCGGCGACGGCTCGGGGGCTCGTAGCTGTCGTCGCTCGTCTCCGGAGTCGCGCAGCCTTCGCTGGAGCCGCTGGACCCTCGGGCGCCACTGCCAAGGGGGCGGTCGATGGGCCTAGCCCTCACCAGGGCGAGGTCCTGGCCGCCTCTCCCGCGGCAGCACTCCAGCCGGCGCCCGATCGCTTCGAAGACCTTGAAGAACATCACCACCGCGCCGTCATACTCCAGGTGGACCGTGAAGGCGCCTCTTTCCCTGCAGACCTGGGCAATCTCCCTCCAGCCGCGGGACATGTAGACCGCGCCCAGGGCAGCGACGACGACCTCGGCCTCGGTCGCGGGGGCGCCGCAGTCGGCGTGCTACAACTGGAGCTCCAGAGGCCCCCCCTGGAAGAACCATGGAGGAAAAGAAGGGAGGAAGGCGGATCCAGGACTGAAGAGGAGTGACGACATGAAGCACGAACTCATGGGAGGAGCCCTCGGCATGGACTCCAGGAGGGACCACCCACGCCTTCATAACCCGACGGCGCCGACGACGACGCTGACCGCGGGGATCAGCATCAACACCTCCGGGGCCCTCGATGTGGGCGTACAAAGGCAGCGAGAACCCCGGCGGAGCCCGCTCGCCCCGGGGCCTCGCCACCACCGGATGGTCCTCATCGTCCCGGCTGCAATGGTCAAGTCGCTTCTTCGGCGGGAGAGGGTCTGGCCCTTCTCGAGGAGCCTTTCCCTTCTCCACTGCAGAGAATCGGTGAATCAGAGCCATCACACCAAGACAGAGCAAGAACTGAGGCGAAGGAGAGAGCAAGAGGAGATGGACTGGACGGGCACGAGCGGTGCCGTACTTATAGCCGGCAAAGGCCAACCGCCGGTCTCCACAATCACATGTAATCATAACACATTCTGCATGCAGGGACTTGTCCAACTTGCATGATCACTAAGGCGTCATGGGGAAGTGGAGGCGCCACGTCCAATCAACCGCCATGCGGCGTCCAAGGCCGCAGGCTGTTGGGGCCCGCGGCGCTTTGCCCTTGCCCTTTTGCCTCTCGGCACGGCCAAGTAAATGCACGCCTTGGGCCCGGGGCTACTATCGGCGTTCTGGGAACGGGGGTCCCCAGACTTGCCTGCCTGCGGCCTGCGGCGTGGCTCAAGTGGGGGCCCAGCGCGGCCCATCTTCATCAACACGAGGCGGCGCATCCTCAGGCACAGCCTCGTCAGGCTGGCTCGCGAGGAGGCGGAGAGTTCAAGGCGGGGTACCTCGCGAGGTTCCCATGACGCAAGCCATGACGACACGGGGCACCAGGCGGGTGCCAGCGCGCGCAGCGTCCCTCTTTCCTCTTTGGTGCAAAGGGGGCAAGCGTATCCGCGGAGTACCGAGGCATCAGGCAAAGGTTGCCACTTCGATGCAACAAGACCAAGACCAGGAGGACTACGAGACGGAGGTCACCATGGAGCCCAGCGCGGCGTCATCACCAGAGCCTTCGGCAGGCGAAGACTGCTTTTGTCAGGATAGATGTACTCGCTGTCCCCCTTCAAATTAGCCCGCCATTGTTGGATCCCTTCCCGCTCAATATTTGGGGAGAGGACCAGGGCCTCTATAAATAGGACTAGCCACCCACATAGCAAGGGGTTCGGTTGGTTCGGTTCGATTCCTGGTTGTTCGGTCCGGGATCTGAGAGAGAAAGAGAGAGAAAGGTGACTGAACTCTTCATAGTAGTTCATCACCACAGCCAAGAACAGACCCTCGCGAGGCTGTTCTTCCTTGTATTGTTCATCCACACCAAACCCAGGAGGCAATCCATCCACCACACACTGGAGTAGGGTATTACACCACATCGGTGGCCCGAACCAGTATAAATCTTGTGTCTTTTGTGCAGCTCTTTTAGTAGTTTAGATCCCATCGAGACGGAGAGGTTGAAGGCGAGATTTCCGCGCGCACCCCAGTGTTCGAACCTTAAGGGTCTGCCGGAACCTGAAATCCGACATCCGGGACTGTGTGTCCTCAGGTTTAAATACCTAGCCGCCCTAACCAGACGTACAGTTGTCACAGCAACTGGAACTGGTTCAACAAATCATTATCTTCAACGAGTCACTGGTTTCATCCTTCCCTTCCCTTTACTTACTGTTGGTCCTTGTGAAGTCATTGCATGATTGCATTATCTTTTGTCTTCACTGAGTGACTGCGTGTTCTGATTGGCTTCACAATATCTTCCTACCTGATCCTTACTGCCTAGCTGCTATTAGTCATTGTGCTTTCACTTCTTTAGTTACTTGACTAAGGTTGCCTAGTGTAGTCCACCTTCCCCTGTCTGGTAATAGGTTTACTTCTATCGTTTGTCTTCAAAACTTCCATGTTTTGAAGACTTTCTTAAAAATCGCCTATTCACCCCCCCCCCTCTAGTCAATCACTAGCACTTTGAATTGGTATCAGAGCAAGGTACTCCCTTGTTCTGTGTGATTCGGTTTAACCACCTGGAGTTTTAGCTATGTCGACTGCAGGGATAATTAAACTCTCCGCTGCATGCCCCGTCTTCGATGGAACTGAATATCCCTACTAGAAGAGTAAGATGCGCATGCATCTTGAAGCCATTGATGTCGACCTATGGTATGTCGTCAAGAACGGTGTTCCCAAGGCTGGAGAAGGTGTCACTGCTGCTGATGTCAAGAAGTTTGTTCAACTGGACTCTACTGCCAAGAATATCATCTGTGGTCATCTGACCAAAGGACAGTATGGCCGTGTGAGTGCGTTGGAGACTTCCAAGCTAGTCTGGGACTGGCTCTCCAAGGTCAACGAAGGCGTCTCCACCCAGAGAGATCAGAGAATCAGTCTCCTTCGCAACCTCTTCAACCACTTCAAGAGAAATGACAATGAGAATGTCCACCTCACGTTTGATCGACTCACTGACATCACAAATGAGCTTCAAGCCCTCGGCGCCACTGAGATCACCAAGCATGAAGTCGTCAAGACACTCCTGAGATCACTTGACAGTTTGTTTGACACACTAGCCCTGATGATTCGAGAACGCCCTGATTTCAAGACACTCGATCCGTCTGACATACTTGAGAGGCTCAACACACACGAGTTTCAGCTTTCTGAGAAAAGAGACATCTACGGTCCCAGCTATGGGCAAACTTGTGCCTTGAAGGCAAAATCTGTCTCCTCATCTGAAGAAGAATCCGACAGCAGTTCTGATGATCCTGAAGACATTGGAAAGGAGCTTTCTATGCTTGTGAAGAAGTTCCAAAAATTCACCAAGAAGAAAGGGTTCAGAAAGTCTTCACGATCAAGCTCAAGGAGAAGAAGAAGAAGAGCAAGGAGTACGACTCTGACGACAAGAAGAAGAAGAAATACTCAAAGTCTTCTTCCAAGTCTTCCTCAAAGTCTTCATCACACAAGAAGAACTCATCTGGCAAGGCACGTGCATTTGTTGGCAAGGAAATGGATTCTGAGGAGGAATCTGCTTCTGAGGAGGCGGAGGTGGAGTCTGAGGAGGAGTCTGATTCTGGCATTGCGAGTCTGGCTACAGCATACGTTGCCAAGTCCATCTTCAACACTGAAGACAATGACTTCATCACCGACACCGATGCGAATGACAAGGACTACTGCACTCCTTCCTACTGCTTCATGGCACGCGGTGCCAAGGTAAACACATGCACTACTCACTATCAAACATCCAGTGACGATGAATCTGATTGTGATTCCAAACCTAGCTACAAAACACTTGCTAAAATTGCAATTGAACAACAGAAAGCTATGGAACACATTCAAAAACTGTTAGACAAGAGCGATGATCTGTTAGACGTTGAAATGACTCAATCTCAGTCCTTAATTGAAGACATAAAAAATCTTCACGTTAAGTATGAGGAACTTGAAAGTCGTCATGAAACGCTCTCAACAACTCATGAAAGGCTTTCCTATGATTATCTCAAAGGAAGCAAGAACTTGAGAAATTGAGAGCGGCTCATGAAGATCTTCAAAAGGAAAACGAGTCACTTCGCGCCAAACAGATCAGATCAGCTCAGGAAGGATTTGAACCACCATGTCTTAAATGCATTGAGCGTGATAACACTACTTCTGTTGCTGAATGTTCTACTGCTGCTACTGTTGCAATATCTTCACCTGTTGATGTGGTAACTAACCCCTCTGCTAAGGATACCACTGCTATTGCTGATGAGAATGCTAGGTTGAAGACACTGCTTGAAACAGGGATGTACAAAAGTCTCAAAGGGCATTAGACACTATGTGATGTCCTCAAAAGGCAGATCCTGAACTGAAACCCTAGGAAAGAGGGTGTTGGGTTCGAAAGGAAAATGAATGCCGATGGCTCTTACTGGAAACCTGAGCAGTACCCCACAACCACATGGGTTGCTACAAAGGAACCTTCAGTGGATCCATCCACCCTATCTGGCTTCACTTGTGCTAATCCCGTCGTTATTGAAGAATCCTTTGATGCAAACTACAAACTGTTTAAGAATCAGAATGGTGAAGTGTTTGCCAGGTATATTGGTACTAACTGCAGGAATGGACCGCCTATGAAGAAGATCTGGGTGCCGAGAAGGTGTTTGGAGAATCTTCCTGTGAATGTCATCATGACACCACAAGTGAAGAAGACAAACCCCAGACCACAGGCCTCATACGGTCCAAAGGCTTCATACAGACATAGGACTCACCGGAGTCGCACTAACGCAAATGTTTTGCAGGGAAGCCATACTCAGGCCTATGAATATGAGCGCGGTTCATCAAACCGCCATGTTCATAAGACCAAGAAGTATTCTGCTTATTCTTATGAGTACTATTGTCCACCTGCAAGACTTTTTGCTAGGGCTCCAAAGCCAAAGTTCTTAGATGCTGCACTTAGACTCATTGCTTGAAAGCCACCCTTGAAGATGTGAGTGGCTAAGAAAGCTTAACTCTCTTTTGCAGGGAAAGGTCTCCTGCAGAAAACCAAAATCGTCTGACGCTATCGCTGGGGACCTTAAACATCTTGTAGGGCGCAAGATCAAATGCCCAAAGGGTCTTATTATGTACTTTGTTCCTGAATCGCTTGCTACTCGCCCTATCAGTCCAAATCTCGATCTAAGCTTTCATAACCCACTGGTTCGTCAAATGTTTTTGCTTCACAATTCTCTTCGTGAAGCCTATCCCCCTAACTGCACTGTAGGGTACGACACCAGCTGCTTCAGAATGGATTATTGATAGTGGGTGTACCAATCACATGACTGGCAAGCGAAGCCTTCTTATGGACTCAACCTTACGTCCATCCGACAAAAGTCACATCACATTTGCTGACACTGGTAAAAGTAAGGTATTGGGTCTAGGTAGAGTTGCAATCTCAAAGGATCAACACATGGATAAAGTCATGCTTGTTGAATCCCTTGGTTTCAACTTAATGTCTGTCTCAATGCTTTGCGATTTAAACATGATTGTGATGTTTGGAAAATATCATTGCCTTGTTCTAATGGAATCTGACAAGTCTCTAGTGTTTGAAGGGTATCGGAAAGATGATTTGTACATGGTAGATTTCTCAGCAGGACCACAGCTTGCCATATGTCTTCTAGCAAAAGCTTCAGAATGTTGGCTCTGGCATCGGAGGCTAGGGCATGCTGGCATGTGGAACCTGAACACCCTTGCAAAGAAGAAGCATGTCATAGGCATCGAGGGCGTCAAGTTCAAGAAAGATCACTTATGCGGTACCTGTGAAGCAGGAAAGATGACGAGGGCCAAGCATCCCTCGAAGACAATCATGACAACGGCCCGACCCTTCGAACTGCTCCACATGGATCTTTTCGGTCCCACTCATTACTCAACTCTTACTACTACTGCTTGTCTCTATGGCCTTGTCATTGTTGATGATTATTCTAGATATAGTTGGGTGCATATAATCCTCTACAAGACTGAAGTGCGGGATGTCTTCAGACGCTTCGCCAATCGAGCAATGAACAACTATGGCGCCAAGATAAAACACATTAGAAGTGACAATGGCACTGAATTCAAGAACACTGGCCTGGATAAATATCTTGACACATTGGGCATCACACATGAATTCTCAGCTCCATACACGCCACAGCAGAATGGCGTCGTCGAACGCAAGAACAGAACACTTATTGAGATGGCCCGAACGATGCTTGATGAATACAAGACTCCAAGAAAGTTCTGGCCTGAAGCCATTGATACTGCATGCCATACAATCAACCATGTTTATCTTCACAAGCTTCTGAACAAGACATCCTATGAGCTCCTTACTGGCAAGAAGCCAAATGTCAGTTACTTCAGAGTATTTGGCGCTAGGTGCTGGATCAAGGATCCACATCACACTTCAAAATTTGCACCAAAAGCACATGAGGGTTTTTTGCTTGGATATGGAAAGGATTCGCACTCCTATAGAGTCTTCAATCTCTTTCATTATAAAGTGGTTGAAACAGTGGATGTGCGGTTCGATGAGACTAACGGCTCACAAAGAGAGCACCTGCCAAATGTGCTAGATGAAGTTCCATCTAGTGAATCAATCAAACTTATGGGAACTGGAGAAATCATACCTCCTGAAGCTCAACCTGAAGAGGAACTTATCATCTCCGCACCTGATCAACCTGAAGACAATGCTCAGCCTGAAGACAATCCCTCTAACAATGACAATGATCAGCAAGAGCAAAATCTTCGTCCTGTACATCCTCGTGTTGCAAATGAAGTGCAGATTGAGAGAATAATTGATAGCATCAATGCACCAGGTCCACTCACTCGTTCAAGGGCAACGCAGCTAGAAAATTTCTGTGGGCACTTCGCATTCGTCTCAATAACAGAACCCAAGAAAGTTGAAGAAGCCTTCATGGAACCTGAATGGATTCAAGCTATGCAAGAAGAGCTTCAACAATTTGAGCTGAATAATGTATGGGAACTAGTTAAGCGTCCCGATCCTCGGAAGCACAATATAATAGGCACCAAATGGATATATCGCAACAAGCAAGATGAGCATGGTCAAGTTGTCAGAAACAAAGCTCGTCTCGTTGCTCAAGGATACACTCAAGTTGAAGGGATTGACTTTGATGAAACATTTGCTCCTGTGGCTAGACTTGAAGCTATCCGCATACTGCTGACCTATGCAAATCATCATAATATTCTTTTGTATCAAATGGATGTGAAGAGTGCCTTTCTCAATGGCAAGATTGAAGAAGAGGTGTATGTTGCACAACCGCCTGGTTTTGAAGATCCAAAACATCCTGACATGGTGTACAAGCTCAACAAGGCACTGTATGGTCTCAAACAAGCCCCTCGGGCTTGGTATGACACACTCAAATACTTCCTGAAGAGCAAAGGCTTCACACCTGGTTCCCTCGACCCCACTCTCTTCACGAAGACATATGATGGTGAACTGTTTGTGTGCCAAATATATGTGGATGACATTATCTTCGGCTGCACCAATCAGAAATACAGTGAAGAGTTTGGATATTTGATGCAAGAGCAATATCAGATGTCCATGATGGGTGAGCTGAAGTTCTTCCTTGGTCTTCAGATACGTCAGCAACACAATGGCATCTTTATATCTCAAGAGAAGTATCTCAAAGATTGCCTGAAGAAGTTTGGTATGCAAGACTGCAAAGGCTTCACGACGCCAATGCCAGCCAAACATCATCTGGGTCCCGAGGACAATGGTAAAGAGTTCGATTAAAAGGTATACTGCTCCATGATTGGTTCTTTACTTTATCTATGTGCATCTAGGCCAGATATTATGCTTAGTGTTTGCATGTGTGCTCGATTCCAAGCGGCACCAAAGGAATCGCATCACTTAGCTGTGAAGCGAATTCTTCGATATTTGGCTTACACCCCAACTCTAGGATTATGGTATCCAAAGGGCTCAGAGTTTGATCTGGTTGGATTCTCAGATGCTGATTATGCTGGTGACAAGGTGGATCGCAAGTCTACATCAGGCACATGTCATTTTCTGGGACGATCACTTGTATGTTGGTCTTCAAAGAAGCAGAACTGTGTATCTCTCTCCACTGCTGAATCTGAATACATTGCTGCTGGATCTTGCTGCGCTCAGCTTCTGTGGATGAAGCAAACACTCAAAGACTATGGCATTCATCTGAAGCAAGTGCCACTCTACTGCGACAACGAAAGCGCCATCAAGATTGCCAACAACCCAGTTCAGCACTCGAAGACAAAGCACATTGAGATTCATCATCACTTTCTCAGAGATCATGTGGTGAAGGAAGATATTGATATCATACATGTCAACACTGAAGAGCAATTGGTAGATATCTTCACCAAGCCCTTGGATGAGAAGAGATTTTGCAAGTTACGGTGTGAGCTAAATATCTTGGAATCCTCAAATGTCCTGTGATTAGGCACACATCCTAACACTTATGCATATTGATGACTTAGGTGTGCAACACACGAAGTAAAGTATATCTTCAATCAATGAAGACATACGTTCTAAGTGTGAATACATTAACGTGTAATTTGACTTCGGAGCGCCACGATAATTGTGCGCTGTGTCTGGGTCTAATACTTCCTATACGGTGGGTAACGCCACCACCAAATTCTTCTGTTTGAAGTGTTTTACTCATGGCGTTACATTTGCTATGTCTTCACATTTGGTTTGACTTCAATCTCAACATGTCTTCATGATTATCTTCACTATGTTGATTATATATATATATATATACACTAGTGTTCTGTCCTCTACAACATTCACTTATAGCTATGTCTTCTTCTTGAATCTTCTGTACTAAGTGAATGTGATCGGACCCTAACCTCTCTATGCTTTCTATCTCAAACTCTATCTCTCCAAATCATATGCATTCTCTTGAAGCTGTCAAATGTCTTCTCTGCGTCCTTGTCAGCAGAAGATACAGAGACAAACATTAAGTCCGCTTTCAATGCTAATTCCTTCACCTGAAACCCGGAGAAGTGGGAACGACCACCCGACAATACAGGCATGCGTGGGACGTGGAACAACCTACGATATGTTGCATGATGGCCGCGTGTTCCTCAGATGTGAATCGCCAGGGGCACCTGTGTAATAACACTGAGCCGTCTCTGTCCCTATAAATACACGCCTCACCACAGTCATTATCCTTTCTTCCACTCTCGCACGAACCCTAGCGCCACCGCTAGCCCTCGACGACACCGGCGACGAAGCGCTTAGCTGCCGCAACCTCTCCGACGCCGTCTTCACGCCGACCGCAGACATCGTCTTCTCCGCCGTCGCCGTAGGTGTCCTCCGTCGCCAAGTTAGGGCACGGACGATCGAACTGCTCGGCCTCCTCTTCCACTCCGTCTAGCAGTTCTTCGTGTGGTAAATAAAACTTCCTTTTACGGCCCCTTTGATCCTATAGATTTGTCACTTTCTACCACAAGCAGTTTCTGTTCACACAAGTTGGATCTATTTCATACTGCATCTCATAATATGCCTAGTATATTCACTTATGCTTCACAAAGTAGTTAGATTCCTCACTTGTACTGATCCGTGGATTCATACAAATCTGGAACCAACTCCTTATCTATGAGTGAATGTCTTTGCACGATGAGGTCAATGTCTTCTAAACTGATTTATCTTCAAAATCTTCTGAGAATGCATATGACCTCTTCCCCTTCCCTCGCACCTTAATGCTGTCACAGGTACATGTCCGTGGAAGAATCCCTTGGTTCTCATAGTCTGCATTCATTTGCAGAATTCTTACAACATCATATAAATTCTCCCGAAGCCAGTTCCTGTTTGTCCAGCAAGCAAAAGCCTTTGAAGCCTTTGAACATATTGAAGCCATTCAGTTTAAAGTTCATGGCTGCAGAGAAACAGCAAGGAAGGGTGGCAGAAAGCGTCGAGGTGAGACATCAAGAGATCTGCCCGATGACCTCTCAGAGCTGTACAAGACAGATCCAGAAGAGGATTACAATCAGCGCAAGACACGAATCCAATGGATTCGACGATATTGGGCAGAACAGTGGTTCAAGTATAGGTTTGTGACAAAGGAATATGCTGAGAAGAATGCCATCAAGCTACCATGGGGAGACATCCTATACAGAAATCTTCAACCCAGGTCCAGAGATGAAGCCATTGAACAAGGCTTCTATCCCTGCATGGTCCGTGGACCACAGCCTGCGGATGCTGACCCATCGTCACTGCTATGGTGTCGTGACGACAATCTATTCAAGCGCAACTTCCAGTTTGCCTAGAATTTGGCGAAGCAAAACAAGAAGTCATTGGGACTAGACTTCAACCCTGGTCCCTTTGCTCCCCGTGTCGATGGCACCCGCGAAGCTGAACCCAATCCTGTTGGGCCCTTCTACAACCTGGAAGGTCTCATCACTCATATCATGGTTCAAGGGACAGCCGTGGATGAGCCTGCAGATGACGCTGAATCTGATGAAGTGCCTGCAGCTCCGAAGCCAAAGAAACTGAAGCAGCCTAAAGCTTCAACGCCCGCCTCAGCACCAAAAATCTCACAGGCGAAGCCACTGGCTACTGCACCTCCTGAAGATAGTGTGTAGTCTGAAGATTTGGCACGCATCTCCAAGCCATCGAGAGTCAATATGCCTCTCCAACACACCAGCCAAGAACTGACTGCTGCTGCCATTCTGCGCAACGACGCTATTGATCTGTCCAGCGATGAAGATCTTCCAGATGACGCTCTTGAGCAACTGATCAAGAGCAAAGAAGAAGCAGAAATCTTCAATGATCTGCCTCTCTTTGACGTGGCAATCATCCACAACTTCATTGATGAGTGGTTTGACACGCCCAACCTCAGCTTTGAAGATCTGCAACTTCCAATTGGCCTTAGTGTCGCCTTCCATGGCGCCATTGCTTTAGAGCTAGCTCTAGCTCAGCGCATTGTCGAACTGAAGCAAAAGATTGACTTTGAGAAAACTCAGTTCAAGAAGCACATGGCCAAGCTAAGCGTGCAAGAGGTGAAAAACTTCAAGATTATGCTGCACGAGCTCAAAGAAGCCTTTCTCAAGAAACGTGCAAAAGCTCAAGGTTCTCGTGAGCGCATGAAGATCCTGGCTGACAAGAGTGTGCAAGCCTACAATGAGGCTGAGAAGCGCAAGGCCCTTGGTCGTCCTGTCATCGATCCTAGGATGGCTGCAAAGCAGAAGAAGAAGCAAGCTGTGGCCGCACCCGACACACCAAGGCAGGAAGCACATCCCATTGTCTTCCCAGCCAGCATGGCTGGCTCGAAGCCAAAGGCCAGGTCAACCGCTTCAGAACTTAAGAAGACGAGGACTGCTGAGGCTGAAGCCAGAAAGAGGAAACATTCTGAAGCCTCTGATGTTGCTCCCTCCAAGAAGAAGCGGAAGACCAAGAAGGAACGGGCTGCTCCCAAAGAGCCCCTGGTTGTTGAACCTATCTCAATGGTTCACCCTGCATCTACACACCAAGAGCACTAACTGATTGTCCATGAGCCTGCTTCCACAGAGGCTCATACAGCTGAAGACATTCCAGCAGTCGATCCCACCGCCGCTGAAGACATTGGTCACCATGACAATGTTGAAGATGATGTAGTTCTTCCTCAGATCGAGCACCAACAGGTATCATCGCCTGTGCTTACGCACATCGAACTCATCAGCATTGGTCGTCCTCTGACGCCAACTGCTCAGGATGCATCATGGGCTGATCACCCACAACAACAAGAAGAAGATGACCTTGAGGCCCAGCCAACTCCATCTCCAAAGGCGTCGCCAACGTTACGCAGGCTTCGCAAAGGACCAAGGTCTCAAGTCTCCGAGTCTGAAGCTAAAGGTGCTGAAGACATTTCGTCTGCATCAGCCGATGACACCCAAGAAGAAGAACGTGTCCCTACTCCCCCAACTACAGAAGAAGATGTTCTTGAGGAGAACGTGTCTGTGCCCGACCCTCCAGCTCATCAAGTGGAGGTAGAAAATCTTGAGGCTGCCACCACCAACACGAATGAAGCCACTGACGTTGTCATGGCTGAAGCAAATGTGGAGCCTACACCAACCCATGAACCAGATGTCAGCGAAGCCAATGATGCTATTGCTCCTGTTCCTGCGCCTGGATCCTTCAATGTCAACGGCTTCAAAGCAGACAACACCTTCTTCAATAGCTCCAAGAACCCCTACTCAAGGGAACGAATATCTTCAGATCGGTTCTGGAGCTATCCACAGCGAAGCTATTACTCATGCATTCTGTACAATCAAGGTCGCATCTTCCCACATATGCGTCTTGACACCGAAGCAATAGCTGGTCTGCCCTGCTTGGAAGAAGCTCTGGATTGCTTCAAAGAGGTTGGATTGTTACGTTTCGTCACCGACCAAGAGCACTGGAACGAAGAGTTGCTGCTCCAATTTTATGCCACTCTTCACATACATGGTTACAATAGAGATCCGAAGACTTGGGTCCTTGAGTGGATGACAAGAAATGTTCATCACGAAGCCAAAGCCTTTGATATCATTGAGCTCACTGGTCTGCCCACTCCGGGAGATCTCTATGAACCTGGCTGTCAGCTTCACAGTGAAGCTATGGAGAGCATCTTTCAGAAGCCTGAACCAAACATGAGTCAGATGCTCAGTATGATGAAGCCCTTGCCTCTAGATGCTACCTATCCTAAGGAGTTCTTTGTTGAAGACCTTGAGTATCTGCCACGGACTATCTATCACATTATAAGGCGAACTCTCTGGCCCATCAAAGGACATTCTCCACATGCAAAGCTAGAAGGTGCAATGAAGACTTTGGTCTTCTATATTCTTCATGGCAAATGCTTCAACTCACAAGACTTCTTCATCCGCCAACTTGCGGCATCAGGATCTGATCTTTTTGGCTTAAAGTTCTACGCTCCATGGATAATGCGGCTGATCAAACTCCACTCAGCTATCTCATATCAGCCCTCAGCTCGCAATCATCGGATCTTTATGCCTGACGTGGATATGTCTGTTGAAGCCCTCTATCCAGAGCCTGCCAAGGAGCCTCTTAGTCTTCAGAATGCGGAGCATCAAAGTTTCTCTCAGAACATTGAAGGAGTTGAAGCAGTCACTCGTGTTTATCCTCTGGCTGGCACTACACGTGCACCTCATCATGCCCTCACTGAAGCCACTGAAAGCACCATTGCCCAAAGGCCCAAGAAGCGATCTCGTGTTCTCAATGACCGAGAGCTTCTGGTTGCTCTTCATCAGAAACAGTATAGGCATCATGGCTGGCTGAAGCGTCAAATGAAAAGCCTCTTGGTGGATGTCAACCGCATTCGCAATCTTGCCACCAAGAATGCCTTTGTTGCCCATGAAACTTGTCGGTGTACATGGAAAGGGCTGACGCTTATGTGCTCTGAGGATGATCTTCAAGAGGATGGCTTCTCTAAACGTTTCAAGTTTGACTCCACACCTCCCCGAAGGGCTGTGTTGCGATGAACTCCCTCTCTTCAAGACTCTGAGTTCTCTTCCTCTGCGGCAACTGTGAATGCCAGAGTGATCGAGGACGAAGACGATGCTACTTCACCGCCCCCTCCTTCAGCACGCATCGACACTGCCCCGAGCTCGTCTGCACCGCCTAACAACACCGACGACCTTGCTTCTTCACCTACTCCTCATGGGAACGAGTAGATGCTCTATGTCTTCAAACCTTTTTGGTCCTTACTAACAAAAGGGGGAGAAGCATATGAGTTTGATAGTCTTCAAGCGGGTCCATATGGGCGGTTACTTTATGTTTTGCCTAAGTGTTTACAACTCTCGTTTTGATACATTTGGTTCTTTGAGTTGTAACACTTAAACTCGATGGTCGTCTGCTACTTATTTGCTATTTTGTGATGTGATGATAAATTCTGCATGTGCGACGATAAATTCCGCACTTAGATCATTTTGCAGACGTCCATTTTCCATTATGCATGTCTTTATCTTCACATACTTTTCATTCATAATGAATTGTCATCATAAGTTGAAGAGGATCTCCACAAGTACAACCTGCCATGTGCATTTGCATTCCGAAAGCAAATTACTTATATGCACATCTTCAGGGGGAGCCCTTGCAACTTATGAAGACAATTCCTTATCCTTTAAAATTTCACAAATTATATTCCCCATTGAAAACTTCAACTAGTTTGTCATCAATCACCAAAAAGAGGGAGAATGTAAGTGCATCTAGTGCCACCCTAGTTGGTTTTGGAGTATTGACGACAAACCTAGTTAAGGGACTAATGTGTTTGTGAGAATTGCAGGATAACACAGGTAGAAGTCCCTCATTGATTCGGTTTTCCTACCAGAGATGACCCCTAAAAATGTATGAAGACATTGAAGTCAAAGGTGGTATGTGAAGACATTCACATTGAAGACTATGACAAGAGAATACATCGCATGAAGACTATGGAGCGTGAAGACTTAGATCTTTCGTAGTTCTTTTTCTTCTTTGTTGAGTCATAGGAACCACCGTACTGTTAAGTGGGGTCCAAGAGAACCAGTCAGAATGACTGAAGTGATGCTTAACCAAAATCATATGTCTTCGAGTGAAAACTATGAGAGCGAATCTTGTCCAGAGTTGGACAAGTCAGCTTTGCTTGTAGCCCAAGTAAAGTTGTCGTGTGTGTTTGAAATCTGACTGTTGGAACACGTGCCAGTTCCTTAGTGACCCAGGGTCATTTTGGACAAATTAGGTCAGGTTGCCTAGTGGCTATAAATAGCCCACCCCCTACAACCATAAACGGTTGGCTGCTCAGAGTTAAAGTACGGCTGTTGTCATTTGAGAGCAACCCACCTCGAAGCCTTTGAGAGAGAATTCCTTGCGAGGATAAAGTCCTAACCACCCAGAGCCAAAGAGTGTTAGGCATCACTTAAGTCATCCTGTCTGTGTGATCTGAAGACTTATTACACTTGAGGACTGTGAATCCTTCAGCCGGTTAGGCGTCGCGTTCTGAGCATCCAAGAGTCATTGTGGATCGCAGGTGAACAAAGTCTGTAAAGGTTTGGGAGTCTACCTTGAAGACTTACCAGAGTGATTGGGCAAGGTCTGCGTGACCTTAGCTCAAGGGGAATACGGTGAGGACTAAGGGTTCGGAGCTGTGTGTTCAGGACTGGGTTCGGGACTGTGTGTCTCAGTTTTAAATACCTAGCCGCCCTAACCAGACGTACAGTTGTCACAGCAACTGGAACTGGTCCAACAAATCATTATCTTCAACGAGTCACTGGTTTCATCCTTCCCTTCCCTTTACTTACTGTTGGTCCTTGTGAAGTCATTGCATGATTGCATTATCTTTTGTCTTCACTGAGTGACTGCGTGTTCTGATTGGCTTCACAATATCTTCCTACCTGATCCTTACTGCCTAGCTGCTATTAGTCATTGTGCTTTCACTTCTTTGGTTACTTGACTAACGTTGCCTAGTGTAGTCTACCTTCCGCTATCTGGTAATAGGTTTACTTCTATCGTTTGTCTTCGAAACTTCCATGTTTTGAAGACTTTCTTAAAAATCGCCTATTCACCCCCCCCCTCTAGTCGATCACTAGCACTTTCAATAGGGGATCGCAATAGCTTTCGAGGGTAGAGTATTCAACCCAAATTTATTGATTCGACACAAGGGGAACCAAAGAATATTCTCAAGTATTAGCAGCTAAGTTGTCAATTCAACCACACCTGGAAACTTAGTATCTGCAGCAAAGTGTTTAGTAGCAAAGTAATATGATAGTAGTGGTAACGGCAACAAAAGTAAAGACAGCAAAAGTAATGTTTTTGGTATTTTGTAGTGATTGTAACAGTAGCAGCGGAAAAGTACATAAGCATAAACCAGTATATGGAAAACTCGTAGGCACCGGATCAGTGATGGATAATTATGTCGGATGTGGTTCATCATGTAACAGTCATAACATAGGGTGACACAGAACTGGCTCCAGTTCGTCAATGTAATGTAGGCATGTATCCCGTATATAGTCATACATGCTTATGGAAAAGAACTTGCATGACATCTTTTGTCCTACCCTCCCGTGGCAGCGGGGTCCTATTGGAAACTAAGGGATATTAATGCCTCCTTTTAATAGAGAACCAGAACAAAGCATTAGCACATAGTGAATACATGAACTCCTCAAACTACGGTCATCATCGGTAAATATCCCGATTATTGTCACTTCGGGGTTAACGGATCATAACACATAATAGGTGACTATAGACTTGCAAGATAGGATCTAGAACTCACATATATTCATGAAAACATAATAGGTTCAAATCTGAAATCATGGCACTCGGGCCCTAGTGACAAGCATTAAGCATAGCAAAGTCATAGCAACATCAATCTCAGAACATAGTGGATACTAGGGATCAAACCCTAACAAAACTAAGTCGATTACATGATAAATCTCATCCAACCCATCACCGTCTAGCAAGCCTACAAATGGAATTACTCACGCATGGCGGTGAGCATCATGAAATTGGTGATGGAGGATGGTTGATGATGACGACGATGACGAATCCCCCTCTCCGGAGCCCCGAACGGACTCCAGATCAGCCCTCCCAAGAGGTTTTAGGGCTTGGCGGCGGCTCCGTATCGTAAAACGTGATGATTTCTTCTCTCCAATTTTTTTCTCTCCGAAAGCGAATATATAGAGTTGGAGTTGGTGTTGGAGGGTTTCCAGGGGGGCACGAGGTAGGGGGGCGCGCCCTAGGGGGGGCCACCCTCGTGAGAAGCGTGTGGGCCCCCTGGTCTTCATATTTGGCGAGGATTTTTTATTTTTTTTCTAAGACCTCCCGTGGAGTTTCAGGTCATTCCGAGAATATTTGTTTTCTGCACATAAAACAACATGATGGCAATTCTGCTGAAAACAACGTCAGTTCGGGTTAGTTCCATTCAAATCATACAAGTTAGAGTCCAAAACAAGGGCAAAAGTGTTTGGAAAAGTAGATACGACAGAGACGTATTAGGGAGCCACGAAACCACTTTTCCACCACTGCAACCTTCTGTACCCGTGAGATCCCATCTGGGGACCTTTTCCAGCGATGTGTTGGAGATGGATTCGATCACAAAGGGCTTCTACATCAACACCATAGCCTCTTCGATGTTGTGTGAGTAGTTTACCACAGACCTTCGGGTCCATAGTTATTAGCTAGATGGCTTATTCTCTCTCTTTGGTTCTCAATACAAAGTTCTCCTCGATGTTCTTGGAGATCTATTCGATGTAATACTTTTTGCGGTGTGTTTGCCAAGATCCGATGAATTGTGGGTTTATTATCAAGTTTATCTATGAAAAATATTTGATTCTTCTCTGAATTCTTATATGCATGATTTGATATCTTTGCAAGTCTCTTCGAATTATCGGTTTAGTTTGGCCTACTAGGTTGATCTTTCTTGCAATGGGATAAGTGCTTAGCTTTGGGTTCAATCTTGCAGTGCTCGATCCCAATGATAGAAAGGGAACTGACACGTATTGTATTGTTGCCATCGAGGATAAAAAGATGGGTTTATATCGTATTGCTTGAGTTTATCCCTCTACATCATGTCATCTTGCCAAATGCGTTACTCTATTCTTATGAATTTAATACTCTAGATGCATGTTTGATAGCGGTCGATGTGTGGAGTAATAGTAGTAGATGCAGAATCGTTTCGGTCTACTTGACACAGACATGATGCCTACGTTTATGATCATGCCTAGATATTCTCATAACTATGCGCGTTTCTATCAATTGCTCGACAGTAATTTGTTCACCCACCGTAATATATGCTATCTCGAGAGAAGCCACTAGTGAAACCTATGGCCCCCGGGTCTACTTTACATCATATAAGTTTCTGATCTACAATTCTAGTTTACTGTTTATTTTGCAATCTTTATTTTCCAATCTATACAACAAAAATGCCAAAAATATTTATCTTATTATCTTTATCAGATCTCACTTTGCAAGTGGTTGTGAAGGGATTGACAACCCCTTTATCGCGTTGGTTGCAAGGTTCTTATTTGTTTGTGCAGGTACTAGGCGATTTGCGTGTAGTATCCTACTGGATTGATACCTTGG
The DNA here is from genome assembly GCA_034509565.1 of Triticum monococcum. Classification (NCBI taxonomy): domain Eukaryota; kingdom Viridiplantae; phylum Streptophyta; class Magnoliopsida; order Poales; family Poaceae; genus Triticum; species Triticum monococcum. Next base: position 294,829,390 of record CM067845.1, on the reverse strand, counting down.
TTCTTAAAAACTGAGGGAAATACTTATGCTACTTTGCTGCATCACCCTTTCCTCTTCAAGAGAAAACCAACGCATGCTCAAGAGGTAGCATTACATTCCCCAACACGAAGCCCCAAACGGACTCTAGATCTGGCCTCCCGGTGAAGAAGAGGAGGTGGCGGCGGCTCCGTATCGTGAAACACAATTATTCTTTCTCCCTGATTTCTCTCTCCGAATATGTGATTTTATAGTATCAGGGTTGAGGTGTGCGGGGCCACCAGGTGGGAACAACCCACCTGGGTGCACCTGGAGGGGGCGCCCTGGTGGGTTGTGCCCACCCAGGTGCCCCCCTCCGGTGGTTCTTGGCTTCAGAAATTCTTTTTTGTTGTATAAAATATCCTCACGAAGTTTCGTTCCAATTCGGGAACTTTTATTTCTGGACAAAAACAACACCATGGTAGCTCTGCTGAAAACAGCGTAAGTCCGGGTTAGTTTCATTCAAATCATGCAAATTAGAGTCCAAAACAAGAGGAACAGCGTAAGGAAAAGTAGATACGACGGAGACGTATCAGATGTTTGTCAGAAATTTGCAAGGCGAGCTCATGTACCGGCTCAAGAGTTGTGGATGATTCCCATAACTTGGTTGTTTGCAGTCTAGGGGCTTGATATGGTTGGACCATTCAAGAGGTCTAAGGATAAGAAGACCCACCTTTTGGTGGCGGTTGATAAGTTTACCAAGTGGGTTGAGGCAGAGCCAGTTAGCAATTGTGAGGCGGCGACTGCAGTACAGTTTGTTAAGAAGCTAATCTTTCACTTTGGATATCCACGTAGTATCATCACTGATAATGGCACTAACTTGTCTAAAGGTGCTATGAAAACATTCTGTCAAATAGAACACATCCGTCTTGATGTATCTTTGATGGCACATCCTCAGTCTAATGGTCAGGCAGAATGAGCTAATCAAGAAATCTTGAGGGGGATCAAGCCCCAACTTATGTTTCCTTTGGAGAGAACACTGGGTTGTTGGGTTGAAGAGCTAGATTCGGTGCTTTGGAGTATCAATACCACTCAGAACCTGTGGAAAATTGGAATCGACGAGAAATAATAGTTGATGAAGAACTCATAAGAAGTTATGTAGTTCCGTGATATTCTCGAGATACCAGAGGGTAATACTCGAAGGTAGAACCGGATAGCGGTTGGATAGATGAAAAGATCTGCAGAAGACAAGTACTTTTAACTTGTCCGAGAAATGGTATCAAAGAAGAAAAATATGGCCGGAACCATGGTTGCAAAGGACCAAACATAGATATAAGATGAACTTATCACAAGGGTATTATTATTATTACAAGAAGCTCCAATGATAAGTTCCACATCAGGTCCATGGGCATGAACACAAAGGTTCAAGGTTGACTCCCTCTTCATCAATGCACGACCTTCCATTTATTTATCGTCTTCGACGGCATTGAAGAGGTCAAAATTTATCCGAAGAAACGCCAGTAGATATAACTCGCATAATCTTCGGCTTCACACAGATTAGGGAAGGCGTAGGTTCAACCCACTGGGGCATCTTATGGACATAGATCGCAAACTTCATGAGTAAATAAGTCAAGCTCAAAAGTAGAGCATGGTTGACAAGAGCGAGGGATACAATTTACCAAAGGCATTATGTATCCGAGGAAAGGCTCACAAGGTGATTGAATATGAAGGACGTTGTCAAATAAAATCCAACAAAGGACCTTGTGGTCCACAAGGGATCTGATGTGAGTATCGGTACTCACCCAGAAGAAGAAAGAATGAAAGGATATCATATTATAGAAACAACTGACTAATTCAAAGCTCAAATGCAAAGGAATTATGATTTCCAAAATGGTGGATCAGAAGCAGAGGCTCTGATCAAAGACAAGTAAGTTGAACAATCAAGGCTTGATTTGTCGAACACTAGCTCATGTCCGGGGTTACGTCTGAGCCGATGGGAAGAATTCTAATTGTGATTGATGATTGCGAGCATTCACAAACATATCGAATCAAATGTTCAAAATAAAGATGACAAAGGATACTACCAAATATTGCCAGACATATGGAAAGTATCCATAATGCAAGCATACAAGTATTTGCGGAGCAGTAGTTGGAGAGGATTATCGGAAGATCGGATAGTATTCCAAAGTATCTTGTGAATCACTTGATGAACTAGGAATGAAAAAATCATCGCTAAGTGTGAGGAATTATTTGTAGATGTAAACATGTGGCAAAGAATCGTAAGGCAGCGACACAGGAGATTCTTAAAAGTCGGAGAATATAGAATAGCAGTTTATAATTAACAAGCATGTTGTAACATTAAATCCCAGAGATTCTTCCTCGACTCCCTGCGAGAAAGCAATCCCGGAGCCAACATATCCATCTCATGTCTCAAATAACCAGTTCTAGTTGTAATAGATCAGGATACAAGTCTGAACGTCCATTACCGTGGACACGGTATTCGAATAGATAACTTCCCTGCAAGGGTGCACCACGTTACCCAATATGCTCGATCACTCTGGCCGGACACACTTTCCTGGGTCATGCCCGGCCTCAGAATATCAACACGTCGCAGCCCTACCTAGGCTCAGCAGAGAGGTCTCTGCCGGTCTACATCCTAAGCGCTCCGGGGTCTTGGGCCCATCGCTAGTTGCACTCCGGGTCATTGCAAGAAGGGTGAATACCAGCACCACCTCGGATGGCCAGCATGATCCGTCCGCGTCGCAATGCTGAACTGGACGTCTGACAAAGCTTCGGCTGATACCACGACATCAAGGCTCATAACTATTCTCGCGTGGTGGTTAGTGCATAAAGGCCAAAGGCCAACTCAGAACAAATACCCAAACCTGATAGTGCATTGGGGGCTCGCAAAGACGAGCAGAGACTCACAATAATGTGACCCCATCACCCCATCTCATGGACTTACGACAAGGGCCCAGAATGCCCGGCCATGCCACGTAGAAAACTCGCGGGTGCTCAACGGACCCGTCCGACTTTCACATCAACTCGCGGGTACCCCTCAGGGCCGACCCGACTTCAACAATGGTCTCAAGTAAAGTCAAGGTAACCGTGTGTCCAAACATCAAGGGTAAAACCCGAGGAATCACCCTCGATGGATTCCACTTGATGTAATCATCAAGGTGAACATAAGAGGAACCACCCTTGAGGTTCACACTTGAGGTGTTGCACGACAGAGCCGTATCGGGAGTAGTAAAGGAGGAATCACCCTCGATGACCACGACCGAATAGCTACACTACAGAGTCATCATCAAGAGTGCGTTATGAGGTATCACCCTCGGCACTCGATAGTAGCTTTGCAGAGTCGAGCAACAAAAGGGGCGTGATGTGATGTGAGGTGTCAGGCTCTGGTCGTCGATCACGTTGATCGAGTCATCGATGATGAAGAAGGGACAATAAGGACAAGGTGGGGGTCACTGATGGATCACTAACCAATCTATACTAAGCAGTTTAGGATAAGCAGGTAGGTAACAATAAGCAGGTTACAAAACCAGGCTATGCATTAGAATAGGAGCAATCAATTATAGTAGCAAAATCTAATGCAAGCATGAGAGAATGGGATGTGCGATATCGGGATGATCAAAGGGGGGCTTGCCTGAAAGTTCCGCTGAAAGGGAAGAAGGGTCGTCGTCGAAGTAGTCGATCACAGCGGCATCAACAGCGGTCTCGGGGTCTACCGGAGAGAAGAGGCGGAAGAAACAGTAAATACAAGCAAACAGATGCATGACATGACAATAAGCGGTGCTAGGGGTGATCTAACACAGTGCTACACGATACCGGCGAAGGGGGATAACATCTAGGAAAGTTTTCCCGAAGTCCGGCATTTTCAGACAAATGAAATGGAGGGGAACGGTTGCAGGTTCGCTATGCTAGGGGCGTGTGGCAAACGAACGGACCGCGTATTCGGATTTGTCTCGTCGTTCTGAGCAACTTTCATGCACAAAGTATTTTCATCTGAGTTACAGATTATTTTATATGATTTTCTAAAGTTTTTAGCAATATTCTGAAATTAATTTTAATTCAAAAATAAAGGTTAAAATGCTATGTGCACCCAGCATAGTGTACACAAAAGTGTACCCAGTGGCTGACAGATGGGCCAGGGGTCCAAGTTGACCGGTCAATGTTTGACTGGTCAATAAGGGGTGGGCCCCCCATCATTGACTGTTACATTAACTAAGTAGTTAATTTAGTCTAACTAGGCTATTAGGCTAATTAACTTTAATTAGTTAAGTTAATTAATTGTTTAACTAATTAATTAATTATTTTTATTAATATATATATATATTACATTTCTTTTTAAAAAGTGGCTGGGCCCGCCTGTCAAAGGCCCATAGGTCACAGCGGGCACTGGGCTATCGGGTGGGCGGGTGCTGGCACCCGCACCCGAGGGGCAACCGAGGGCGCCAGCAGAGGGCGCCAGCCGGCCAACTCCGGCGACCGTTGGGGGCGCCGGGGAGTGCGTTGGAGAGCCCGCGAAGTGGCGCATTGGATGGGGGGCGGGGGTTGCAGAGGCGATCTGCTATGGCGTCGGCGTTGAGCGAAGCGGCCCAGGGCGAGTAGCGGGCTAGCGGCGGTGCGGTAGAGGAGGTGGCGTCGAGCGAGGCAGGAGGTAGGAGTAGGGCATGCACGCGGGACGCAGACGGCGAGCGCGGTGACGGCGGCGCAGGGACTGTGGGCGCGCGCGGAGCGGCGCTGGGCAAGTGACGCGCCGAAGCAAGGACAGAGGCGGGCGGCGTTCGGGCGAGGCGCTTGCCGTGAGCGCGTGCGGGGCGGTGACCGCAGGTGGTGGCCGGAGCGGGGGTGCAGGAGGTGACAAGGGAATGGAGCAAAGACGGTTGAGGCCTCACTGGGGCCCTATAGTTGTGCAAAAATCAGCTCGGGGAGGGGCCGGAGTTGCGGTTCCAGTGGCGGGTGGCGCCGTCGGGTGCCCTTCCAGATCCAAGAATGGGAAGGAGGATAGGGCCGCGAGGAGGAGGTCGAGGAGGACGGCGGCGGTCCCATGACGGGGTCCGGCATGTTGAGGCAGCGATGGCGGCGGTGGTCAGGGTCGCCGCCGGGGTCATTACCCCGATCCAGAAGGGGATCGGGGGAGTGTGGGGAGTGCGGGGTAGCGGTTTAGGTCACGGGAGTGGGAAGGGATAAGGATGCGATGGGTGGGCCTGGTGGGCCGGCTAGCTTGGCGGCTAGCTGGGCCGAGGCCCAGCGGGGGGACCCTTTTTTTGTTAATTATTTTTAGCCTCAGTTTTGCATTTCCGTTTAGTAACAAATGAGTTTTGTTTGACATGAGACTTGTCACATAAATCAAGCACATTATTTCTAGGAGTCACAAAAAGTTTGAGGCCATAAGGAGTTGTCTAACATTTTTAGAAATTGAAAAGGCCAATTTTAAATGTTGCTAGACCAAAAATTATTTCCTAGGGGCATTTTAGAAATTCAAAAGAGGCTGGTTCCTGTTTGGAACGCAGTAATTTCAAAAATTTCCTACGCACACACAAGATCATGGTGATGCATAGCAACGAGAGGGGAGAGTGTTGTCTACGTACCCTCGTAGACCGTAAGCGGAAGCGTTAGCACAACGCGGTTGATGTAGTCGTACGTCTTCACGATCCGACCGATCCAAGTACCGAACGTACGGCACCCCCGAGTTCAGCACACGTTCAGCTTGCTGACGTCCCTCGAACTCCGATCCAGCCGAGCTTTGAGGGAGAGTTCCGTCAGCACAACGGCGTGGTGACGATGTTGATGTTCTACCGTCGCAGGGCTTGGCCTAAGCACCGCTACGATATTATCGAGGTGGACTATGGTGGAGAGGGGCACCGCACATGGCTAAGAGATCAATGATCAATTGTTGTGTCTCCAAGGGGTGCCCCTCTCCCCATATATAAAGGAGTTGAGGAGGGAGAGGGCCGGCCCTCTCTATGGCGCGCCCTAGGGGAGTCCTACTCCCACCGGAAGTAGGATTCCCCCTTTCCTAGTAGAACTAGGAGCCCTTCCAAGTAGTAGGAGTAGGAGAGAAGGAAAGGGAAAAGAGAAGAGAAGGAAGGAGGGGGCGCCGCCCCTCCACCTAGTCCAATTCGGACTAGGCCTTGGGGGCGCAGTCTCTCCTCTCTCTTTCCCCTAAAGCCCAATAAGGCCCATCTACTCCCCAGCGAATTCCCGTAACTCTCCGGTACTCCGAAAAATACCCGAATCACTCGAAACCTTTCCGATGTCCGAATATAGTCGTCCAATATATAGATCTTTACATCTCGACCATTTCGAGACTCCTCGTCATGTCCCCAATCTCATTCGGGACTCCGAACTACCTTCGGTACATCAAAACACATAAACTCATAATATAACCGTCATCGAACTTTAAGCGTGCGGACCCTACGGGTTCGAGAACTATGTAGACATGACCGAGACACGTCTCCGATCAATAACCAATAGCGGAACCTAGATGCTCATATTGGCTCCTACATATTCTGCGAAGATCTTTATCAGTCAAACCGCATAACAACATACGTTGTTCCCTTTGTCATCGGTATGTTACTTGCCCGAGATTCGATCGTGGTATCTCAATACCTAGTTCAATCTCATTACCGGCAAGTCTCTTTACTCGTTCCGTAATACATCATCCCGCAACTAACTCATTAGTTACAATGCTTGCAAGGCTTATAGTGATGTGTATTACCGAGTGGGCCCAGAGATACCTCTCCGACGATCGGAGTGACAAATCCTAATCTCAAAATACGCCAACTCAACAAGTACATTCGGAGACACCTGTAGAGCACCTTTATAATCACCCAATTACGTTGTGACATTTGGTAGCACACAAAGTGTTCCTCCGGTAAACGGGAGTTGCATAATCTCATAGTCATAGGAACATGTATAAGTCACGAAGAAAGCAATAGCAACATACTAAACGATCAAGTGCTAAGCTAACGGAATGGGTCAAGTCAATCACATCATTCTCCTAATGATGTGATCCCGTTAATCAAATGACAACTCATGTCTATGGTTAGGAAACATAACCATCTTTGATTAACGAGCTAGTCAAGTAGAGGCATACTAGTGACACTATGTTTGTCTATGTATTCACACATGTATTATGTTTCCGGTTAATACAATTCTAGCATGAATAATAAACATTTATCATGAAATAAGGAAATAAATAATAACTTTGTTATTGCCTCTAGGGCATATTTCCTTCAGCCTCCCACTTGCACTAGAGTCAATAATCTAGTTCACATCGCCATGTTATTTAACATCAATAATTCACATCACCATGTGATTAACACCCATAGTTCACATCGTCATGTGACCAACACCCAAAGGGTTTACTAGAGTCAATAATCTAGTTCACATCTCTATGTGATTAACACCCAAAGAGTACTAAGGTGTGATCATGTTTTGCTTGTGAGAGAAGTTTAGTCTACGGGTCTACCACATTCAGATCCGTATGTATTTTGCAAATTTCTATGTCAACAATGCTCTACACGGAGCTACTCTAGCTAATTGCTCCCACTTTCAAAATGTATCCAGATTGAGATTTAGAGTCATCTAGATCAGTGTCAAAATTTGCATCGACGTAACCCTTTACTACAAACCTTTTGTCACCTCCATAATCGAGAAACATATCCTTATTCCACTAAGGATAATTTTGACCGTTGTCCAGTGATCTACTCCTAGAGCACTATAGTACTCCCTTGCTAAACTCAGTGTAGGGTATACAATAGATCTGGTACACAACATGGCATACTTTATAGAAACTATGGCTGAGGCATGGGGAATGACTTTCATTCTCTTTCTATCTTCTGCCATGGCCGGGCTTTGAGTCTTACTCAATTTCGCACCTTGTAACACAGGTAAGAGCTCTTTCTTTGATTGTTCCATTTTGAACTACTTCAAAATCTTGTCAAGGTATGTACTCATTGAAAAAACTTATCAAGCGTCTTGATCTATCTCTATAGATCTTGATGCTCAATATGTAAGTAGCTTCACCGAGGTCTTTATTTGAAAAACTCCTTTCAAATACTCCTTTATGCTTTCCAGAAAATTCTACATTATTTTCGATCAACAATATGTCATTCATATATATTTATCAGAAATGTTGTAGTGCTCCCACTCACTTTCTTGTAAATACAGGCTTCACCACAAGTCTGTATAAAACTATATGCTTTGATCAACTCATCAAAGCGTATATTCCAACTTTGAGATGCTTGCACCATTCCATAGATGGATCGCTGGAGCTTGCACATTTTGTTAGCACCTTTAGGATCGACAAAACCTTCTGGTTGCATCATATGCAACTCTTCTTTAAGAAATCCATTAAGGAATGTATTTTTGACATCCATTTGCCAGATTTTATAAAATGTGGCAATTTGCTAACATGATTCAGACAGACTTAAGCATCGCTACGAGTGAGAAAATCTCATCATAGTCAACACCTTGAACTTTGTCAAAACCTTTTTCGACAATTATAGTTTTGTAGATAGTAACACTACTGTCAGCGTCCGTCTTCCTCTTGAAGATCCATTTATTTTCTATGGCTTGTCGATCATCAGGCAAGTCAACCAAAGTCCACACTTTGTTCTCATACATGGATCCCATCTAAGATTTCATGGCCTCAAGCCATTTCGCGGAATCTGGTCTCATCATTGCCTCCTCATAGTTCGTAGGTTCGTCATGGTCAATTAGCATGACCTCCAGAACAGGATTACCATACCACTCTAGTGCGGATCTCACTCTGGTTGACCTATGAGGTTCGGTAGTAACTTGATATGAAGTTACATGATCATCATCATTAGCTTCCTCACTAATTGGTGTAGGAATCACAGAAACAGATTTCTGTGATGAACTACTTTCCAATAAGGGAGCAGGTACAGTTACCTCATCAAGTTCTACTTTCCTCCCACTCACTTCTTTTGAGAGAAACTCCTTCTCTAGAAAGGATCCATTGTCAGCAACAAATATCTTGCATTCGGATCTGTGATAGAAGGTGTACCCAACAATTACTTTTGGGTAACCTATGAAGACGCACTTCTCCGACTTGGGTTTGAGCTTATCAAGATGAAACTTTTTCACATAAGCATCCCAATCCCAAACTTTAAGAAACGACAGCTTAGGTTTCTTGCTAAACCATAGTTCATACGGTGTTGTCTCAACGGATTTAGATGGTACCCTTTTTAATGTGAATGCAGCTGTCTCTAATGCATAACCCCAAAACGATAGTGGTAAATCGGTAAGAGACATCATAGATTGCACTATATCAAATAAAGTACAATTATGATGTTCGGACACACCATTACGCTGTGGTGTTCCAGGTTGCATGAGTTTGTGAAACTATTCCACATTGTTTTAATTGGAGGCCAAACTCGTAACTCAAATATTCGCCTCTGCGATCAGATCGTAGAAACTTTATTTTCTTGTTACGATGATTTTCCACTTCACTCTGAAATTCATTGAACTTTTCAAATGTTTCAGACTTAAGTTTCTTCAAGTAGATATACCCATATCTTCTCAAATCATCTATGAAGGTCAGAAAAATAACGATACCCGCCGCGAGCCTCAACACTCATCGGACTACATACATCAGTATGTATTATTTCCAACAAGTCTGTTGCTCACTCCATTGTTCCGGAGAACGGAGTCTTAGTCATCTTACCCATGAGGCATGGTTCGCAAGCATCAACTGATTCATAATCAACTGATTCCAAAAGCCCATCAGCATGGATTTTCTTCATGCGCTTTAAACCGATATGACCTAAACGGCAGTGCCACAAATAAGTTGCACTATCATTATCAACTTTGCATCTTTTGGCATCAATATTATGAATATGTGTATCACTACGATCGAGATCCAACAAACTATTTTCATTGGGTGTATGACCATGGAAGGTTTTATTCATGTAAACAGAACAAAAATTATTCTCTGATTTTAAATGAATAACAGTATTGCAATAAATATGATCAAATCATATTCATGGTCAACGCAAACGCCAAATAACATTTATTTAGGTTTAACACTAATCCCAAAAGTATAGGGAGTGTGCGATGATGATCATATCAATCTTGGAACCACTTCCAACACACATCGCCACTTCACCCTTAACTAGTCTCTATTTATTCTGTAACTCCTGTTTCGAGTTACTAATTTTTAGCAACCGAACAAGTATCAAATACCCAGGGGCTACTATAAATACTAGTAAGGTACACATCAATAACCTGTATATCAAATATACCCTTGTTCACTTTGCCATCCTTCTTATCCACTAAATATTCAGGGCATTTCCGCTTCCAGTGACCATTCCCTTTCCAGTAGAAGCACTTAGTCTCAGGCTTAGGTCCAGAATTGGGCGTCTTCACTTGAGCAGCAACTTGCTTGCCATTCTTCTTGAAGTTCCCTTTCTTTCCCTTTGCCCTTTTCTTGAAACTAGTGGTCTTGTTAATCATCAACACTTGATGCTCTTTCTTGATTTCTACCTTCATCGATTTCATCATCATGAAAAGCTCGGGAATCGTTTACGTCATCCCTTGTATACTATAGTTCATCGTGAAGTTCTACTAACTTGGTGATGGTGACTAGAGAATTCTGTCAATCACTATTTTATCTGGAAGATTAACTCCCACTTGATTCAAGCGATTGTAGTACCCAGACAATCTGAGCACATGCTCACTGCTTGAGCTATTCTCCTCCATCTTTTAGCTATATAACTTTGTTGGAGACTTCATATCTCTCAACTCGGGTATTTTCTTGAAATATTAACTTAACCTCCTGGAACATCTCATATGATCCATGACGCTCAAACGTCTTTGAAGTCCCGATTCTAAGCTGTTAAGCATGGTGCACTAAACTATCAAGTAGTCATCATATTGAGCTAGCCAAACATTCATAACGTCTGGATCTGCTCCTGCAATAGGTCTGTCACCTAGCGGTGCATCAAGGACATAATTCTTCTGTGCAGCAATGAGGATAATCCTCAGATCACGGATCCAATCCGCATCATTGCTACTAACATCTTTCAACTTAGTTTTCTCTAGGAACATATCAAAAATAAAACAGGCGAGCTAAACGCGAGCTATTGATCTACAACATAGATATGCTAATACTATCAGGACTAAGTTCATGATAAATTAAAGTTCAATTTAATCATATTACTTAAGAACTCCCACTTAGAAAGACATCCCTCTAATCATCTAAGTGATCACGAGATCCAAATCAATTAAACCATAACCGATCATCACGTGAAATGGAGTAGTTTTCAATGGTGAACATCACTATGTTGATCATATCTACTATATGATTCACGCTCGACCTTTCGGTCTCAGTGTTCTGAGGCCATATCTGCATATGCTAGGCTCGTCAAGTTTAACCTGAGTATTCCGCATGTGCAAAACTGGCTTTCACCCGTTGTAGATGGATGTAGAGCTTATCACACCCGATCATCACGTGGTGTCTGGGCACGACGAACTTTGGCAATGGTGCATACTCAGGGAGAACACTTTTTCCTTGCAATTTAGTGAGAGATCATCTTATAAAGCTACCGTCGAACTAAGCAAAATAAGATGTATAAAAGATAAACATCACATGCAATCAAAATACGTGACATGATATGGCCATAATCATCTTGTGCTTTTGATCTCCATCTCGAAAGTACTGTCATGATCTTCAATGTTACCGGCATGACACCATGATCTCCATCATCTTGATCTTTTATCAACGTGTCGTCACATGGTCGTTTCACTAGCTATTGTTTTGCAACTATTGCTATCGCATAGCAATAAAGTAAAACAATTACATAGCACTTGCATGTTATGCAAATAAAGAGACAACCATAAGGCTCCTACCAGTTGCCGATAACTTTAACAAAACATGATCATCTCATACAACAATTTATATCTCATCACGTCTTGACCATGTCACATCACAACATGCCCTGCAAAAACAAGTTAGACGTCCTCTACTTTGTTGTTGCAAGTTTTACGTGGCTGCTACGGGCTGAGCAAGAACCAATCTTACCTACGCATCAAAATTACAACGATAGTTCATCAAGTTAGTGTTGTTTTAACCTTCTCAAGGACCGGGCGTAGCCACACTTGGTTCAACTAAAGTTGGAGAAACTGACACCCGCCAGCCACCTGTGTGCAAAGCACGTCGGTGGAACCAGTCTCGCGTAAGCGTACGCGTATTGTCAGTCCGGGCCGCTTCATCCAACAATACTACCGAACAAAGTATGACATGCTCGTAAGCAGTATGACTTGTATCGCCCACAACTCACTTGTGTTCTACTCGTGCATATAACATCTACGCAATAACCTGGCTCGGATGCCACTGTTGGGGAACGCAGTAATTTCAAAATTTTCCTACGCACATGCAAGATCATGGTGATGCATAGCAACGAGAGGGGAGAGTGTCATCTACGTACCCTCGCAGACTGTAAGCGGAAGAGTTAGCACAATGTGGTTGATGTAGTCGTACGTCTTCTCGATCCGACCGATCCAAGTACCGAACGTACGGCACCTCCGAGTTCAGCACACGTTCAGCTCGATGACGTCCCTCGAACTCCGATCCAGCCGGGCTTTGAGGGAGAGTTCCGTCAGCACACCGACGTGGTGATGATGTTGATGTTCTACCATCGCACGGCTTCGCCTAAGCACTGCTACGATATTATCGACATGGACTATGGTGGAGAGGGGCACCGCAAACGGCTAAGAGATCAATGATCAATTGTTGTGTCTCCAAGGGGTGCCCCTCTCCCCGTATATAAAGGAGTGGAGGAGGGAGAGGGCCGGCCCTCTCTATGGCACGCCCTAGGGGAGTCCTACTTTCACGGGGATTAGGATTCCCCCTTTCCTAGTAGAACTAGGAGCCCTTCCAAGTAGTAGGAGTAGGAGAGAAGGAAAGGGAAAAGAGAAGAGAAGGAAGGAGGGGGCGCCGCCCCTCCCCCTAGTCCAATTTGGACTAGGCCTTGGGGGGCGCAACCGCTCCTCTCTCTTTTCCCTAAAGCCCAATAAGGCCCATCTACTCCCCGACGAATTCCCGTAACTCTCTGATACTTCGAAAAATACCTGAATCACTCAGAACCTTTCCGATGTACGAATATAGTCGTCCAATATATCGATATTTACGTCTCGACCATTTCGAGACTCCTCGTCATGTCCCCGATCTCATCCGGGACTTCGAACTACCTTCGGTATATCAAAACACATAAACTCATAATATAACCGTCATCGAACTTTAAGCGTGCGGGTCCTACGGGTTCGAGAACTATGTAGACATGACCGAGACACGTCTCCGGTCAATAACCAATAGCGGAACCTGGATGCTCATATTGGCTCCTACATATTCTATGAAGATCTTTATCGGTCAAACCGCATAACAACATACGTTGTTCCCTTTGTCATCGGTATGTTACTTAACCGAGATTCAATCGTGGTATCTCAATACCTAGTTCAATCTCGTTACCGGCAAGTCTCTTTACTCATTCCGTAATACATCATCCCGCAACTAACTCATTAGTTACAATGCTTGCAAGGCTTATAGTGATGTGTATTACCGAGTGGGCCCAAAGATACCTCTCCGACGATCGGAGTGACAAATCCTAATCTCGAAATACGCCAACTCAACAAGTACCTTCGGAGACACCTGTAGAGCACCTTTATAATCACCCAGTTACGTTGTGACGTTTGGTAGCACACAAAGTGTAACTCTGGTAAACGGGAGTTACATAATCTCATAGTCACAGGAACATGTATAAGTCATGAAGAAAGCAATGGCGAAGTATCGAGTGAAAACTTGATTTCAGTGAAAATCTGGAAACTTGAATCCCACCCCGTTGGATCTGTAGTGTACGGCATCCACTCAAGTGCGGAGCTCCCACGAGCAACTTAAACACACATTAGCACAAAACCCCCCTCCTTCCTAGTAATGTTGTCAGGATTTTGACCCTTGCTTGTCCCCTCCCCTTCCTATCGTGCGGTGACGCCGGCACGCCCCACGCAGGATGACTGCCGAGGAGAGGCGCCATAGCCGGCGCTGCCAAATGCGGCGACGCGTCCATGCACCGCGTCGATTCCCCTTGGCGGGGACGGATCCTGCGGCGAGGCACGCACAGCCAGCGCTCGCAGCGGCGGCGGCGCAGGCACCCACCACGTGGAAGCTCCGCTCGGCCGGGAGGGGGTTCCGAGGTGAGGCGGACATAGACAGAGCTCACAACAACGGGGAGGGCTCGCGAGGTGAGGCGACTACAGCAGGCGACGCTCATAGCTGTGGCAGTGCAGGCGCTGAAGATGAAGTTGAGCGACGCCGGTGGTCGTGTCCTGTATGTGTATGGAGGGAGCCCGTCTAGCAAAAATGTGCTGCAATTTTGATGTAAATTCCATGTAGTAGTATCTAATTCAGTGTGAAGTTGTAGCTCCTCCTAATTATTGATGTACATAATCTTCTCTCTGACTTAATAGCTCATCCTTTGTAAACTTGTAGCTGAATGTTGATGTATATTACCACTCAAGATTCAACGGGATTTTTTGCTTTAGTTTACATGACTAATGGAGTGACTTGTTTGTATAGATCTGAATAATGGTGGAAACACCATTGCAACAAGCTACATGATTACACTTTCTAGTAATAAGTATAGAAGAAAGTAAGAACTAAAAATGAAGTAAGCATCACAAGGTTGCATGTTTGCAGCAAAGAGCAGTTCATATTCCCGAAATGCAGTAATCATCAAAAGCTTGCAGGCTTTCAGCAAATAGCAGTTTCTATTCCTAAAAGATCACAAGCTTACTCTGCATAATGGGTTGTTTCATTTCCGCAGGAGAAAAGAACCTACAAAATGGCTCAAATCATCTCCTAATTAAATAGTGAATGCGAGAGTTTAATGTCCAGTTCTTTGCATAAGTTGTAAATAAGTTTCTGATTGTTACCAATTCTCTTCAGATGACACATTTGCTACAATTTAGATTCACAATACAAACACTAGAAAATTCTCAAACTTCAACATTCAGAGATACAGAAATCTCAAAATCTCATACCACATGAATTTCATACCCTCAATAGGTCAAAACATACAGTGAAACTCTGAATTTCATCTTGTTCTACACCAAAATTAAAAGCACCGCCGGCTTGCCTCAAATCAAATAGAAGGGGAGGTCAGGGGACCAAATAGAGGCACGACAATCAAAGATCAAGGGGCAGTGGTGACGAGTACTCCAAAGAGTCAGTCACGGCCACCGAGCGCGAGCGGCCACCGACGACAGCCCCATGGCGATCAGCGAAAGGAAAGTCACGGTGCCAGACATGGCCGGTGGAGGGAGAGTCGTAGCCAATGGGGAGCCAATAGAGGCCGGTGGAGGGCAGTCGCTGCCAACGGAGGTCTCGTTGCAGCCAGCGTAGGGCAAGGGCTAGCCGACGGTTGAGGCTCCATCGGGACGCATAATAGGATTGAAGATGAATCCATCTCACGAAGAGTCAAGGACTATGGCCCTAGATGGCGAATAAGAGAGGGGGTTTTGTGCTAATATGTGTTTAAGTTGCTGGCGGGAGCTTCGTACTTGAGTAGATGCCGTTCGCTACAGATCCAACGGGGTGGGATTCAAGTTTCCAATTTTTCATTGAAATCAAGTTTTCACTCGATACTTTGCCGAAAGCAATAGCAACATACTAAACGATCAAGTGCTAAGCTAACGGAATGGGTCAAGTCAATCACATCATTCTCCTAATGATGTGATCCTGTTAATCAAATGACAACTCATGTCTATGGTTAGGAAACTTAACCATCTTTAATTAACGAGCTAGTCAAGTAGAGGCATACTAGTGACACTATGTTTGTCTATGTATTCACACATGTATTATGTTTCCGGTTAATACAATTCTAGCATGAATAATAAACATTTATCATGAAATAAGGAAATAAATAATAACTTTATTATTGCCTCTAGGGCATATTTCCTTCAGTTCCAACATGAAAAATATCAAGGGAATATTTGCCACTTTGAACATTTTAGTTTTACTGCTTGAAGAAATAATTTATTTGAATTTATTTTAAATCGGAATTTGAACGGGGATTTGAATCAATGCGAGTTTATCAACAGTAACAGTGGTGACGTGGCATCGTTAGCAGAGGTTTACTGTAGCTTAATTATCCGGACGTCACATTTGTCTTCTTCAATTTGAGCTGGCACAGTTGAAATTTGCTCCAACACAGTTTTGATAACGGTTGGATGTTTTTTGCCGCCTGACAAAGTTACAAGACTGCGAAGTGTTCCAACATATAACTGCTCAGTCAATGAATAAACCGCCTTCAATTTGAGCAGCATGTTCTAACCAAGACTAATGCTTCTCGGGCCTGTTCAATTTTTTGCTCAAGAGTCGCCAAGCGAGTTAGAGATCATATATAATGACTCGTCGGGCAAGTTATAGAACTTTACAAGCATATAATGAAGTGCAAGTTTTTCAACTTACCAAAGACGGAGGGAGTCATGTGGGATATATGTTGTTTTAAGCCAGCAAGTTCGTCGGTCACCGGCTTAAGTTGATTTTCAGCCTCATTGGCTCTCTTCAGCAGTGCAGCCTTGTAGACTCCCAAGTGGTTCTCTCGGCATCAGAATCGCCTTGATTTTTTCAATCTCTTCCAATGAAGTTTTCAACTGTGAATTGGCCTTGGAAGTTTCAGCTTGTTGAAGTTCTATATTCTTATTTAAGTCGCCAAGTTGCGACTCTTTCATGTTCAACTCCTCCTAAAATACAATATTGAAGCAATGGTTACCACACAAGGAGTAAGTTTTTGTGATACAGTTAAATTAAGTCCCAAGCATATTGCAAGCAATATACTGGGCACTTGGGGGCTAATGTAGGTCATTTCAATTTCTATGAAGACCCGTCTCATCTTGTCAAAAGTTAAGCCGACCCTTGGGGGCTACATATTTGATTCTGTCAAGGTCATCAAGACCCGGCTCATATTTTCAAAAATTAAGCCGGCCCTTGGGGCTACATATTTGATTCTGTCAAGATCATCAAGACCTGGCTCGTCTTTTCAAGACAAGCCGACCCTTGGGAGCTATTTTGGAAATTTCACAAGTCTGAAGCATATTCAAAAAATTTCCTATACTTCAAACTTGGGGGCTAGTATGGACATACGTATATACACAAGGCTAAAGATGGGTTGGATATTTTCATACCTCATATTTCTGCTTCATCAACTGGACTAACCCAGCCTCCATATCTCGGCTTATGTTAAGGCGGCTCAGATAGCCCGCGTACACGTCACATGTGCTGAAGGAGGAATAGCTTTCCAGGTCCAGTTTGGCCTTGCCTTTCTCCAAGGAAGGTAATTCTTCCTTGGTGTTATGCTTGGCCAGCACGGTTGAAGCTCCTAGCACTGTGTAAACTGTCCCGGTAATAGCAACATCATCAGAATTCTTCTTAGGAGAGGTTTCTTTAGTTAGCTTGGCAGGGTTGGGCGGCTTAGGACTTGGCGGGTCATGACTGGCCGCCGGGTTAATGTCAGTGTTCATTGACTCAAAGACCACAACATCAGTTTGCGGTGGAGGTTCATTGACAGGTTCTTCAGGGTCTTGGATGGGGGCTTTAGAGGTTTCCACTGTCTGCATCTCCGGCTCAGAAGCTTTGGGGTCCTTTGAAGAACTTCCCACCTTCTGCTTCTTGCCCGCCTTAGCTACACCTCTGTCACAAGAATACAAGAGTTCATGAGTACATCAACTATAAGTTATTTATGAACAAGTGAAAATACTTACCCATGGGCAACCTTGAAAACAGGCATTTGAGTTCCAGTAGAGTCGCCGGATGACAGAGGTGTTCCTTGATAATTTGAGTCGGAAGGATTAAGAGGTTGACGAACGAGACCGGCCTTTGGAAGGGCAAGAGTCGGGTTATGTGTCACCTTGCTGCGAGGCTTTAGAGGAGCCGGGGTGTTGGGTAAGCCGGATACGAGATCTTGAGCACCGTCACTCCGGGTCATACGCCTTGACTCGTGCTATTGTTTCTTCAAAAGAAAGTTGGGGTCCAAATGAGCAAGAGGGTGTGAAAATCTTACTTTCTAGATGACTCACCGAGTTTTCTGTCTAGGCAAAGATTCTGGGTCGGAGGAAATTATAGTTACCTCTGCTGCGTTGGCATGACTGGTCTCTGCCTCTTCCTGAGAGGAATCGGCGTCAATAAGTTGCATAAAGAAAAGACTAAGGGAGTCAAGTTCTACCTCTGACTCATCATCAAGTGTGAGCAGTTCTTCAGCTGTCGGTTTCTTACGGCGGCCCAAAGCACGAGTCTTTGTTTTATGCTTCTTGGCTGGAGCGGCGGCTTGAAGTTTCTTTTTCCAGAAGGGAGAGTCGGCCTGAATATATATATATATGAGCAATAAGTTGAGTAATTTGAAATGCAAGGGATAGACAAATAAATTGAAGATTTATTTAAAATGCTTACTGGAGGAGCCGGGTTAAGGGTGCAGAAAGGATTCAATCCCACTTTACTGCAGGCTTCCAGAGACTCTCCAAGCAATGTCTTCACTGAGTCGTTGAAGCACCGCTATGATATGACCGAGGTGGAATATGGTGGAGGGGGGCACCGCACACGGCTGGGAGAGATCAACATATCAACTTGTGTCTCTATGGGGTGCCCCCTGCCCCTGTATATAAAGGAGCAAGGGAAGGAGGCGGCCGGCCTAGGAGGAGGGCGCGCCAAGGGGGGAGTCCTACTCCCACTGGGAGTAGGACTCCTCCTTCCCTTGTTGGAGTAGGAGAGAAGGAAAGAGGAGGAGAGGAACAAGGAAAAGTGGGCTGCACCCCTTGTCCAATTCGGACCAGAGGGGGGGCGCCTCCTTCCTTTTGTCCTCTCTCATCTATTCCCGTATGGCCCAATAAGGCCCATATACTCCCCGACGAATTCCCGTAACTCTCCGGTACTCCGAAAAATACCCGAATCACTCGGAACCTTTCCGATGTCCGAACATAGTCGTCCAATATATCGATCTTTACATCTCGACCATTTCGAGACTCCTTGTCATGTCCCCGATCTCATCCGGGACTCCGAACTCCTTCAGTACATCAAAACTCATAAACTCATAATATAACTGTCATCGAAACCTTAAGCGTGCGGATCCTATGGGTTCGAGAACTTTGTAGACTTGACCGAGACACGTCTCCGGTCAATAACCAATAGCGAAACCTGGATGCTCATATTGGCTCCCACATATTCTACGAAGATCTTTATCGGTCAGACCGCATAACAACATACGTTGTTCCCTTTATCATCGGTATGTTACTTGCCCGAGATTCGATCCTTGGTATCTCAATACCTAGTTTAATCTCATTACCGGCAAGTCTCTTTACTCGTTCCGTAATACATCATCCCGCAACTAACTTATTAGTTGCAATGCTTGCAAGGGTTAAGTGATGTGCATTACCGAGAGGGCCCAGAGATACCTCTCCGATAATCGGAGTGACAAATCTTAATCTGGAAATACGCCAACCCAACAAGTACCTTCGGAGACACCTGTAGAGCACCTTTATAATCACCCAGTTACGTTGTGACGTTTGGTAGCACACAAAGTGTTCCTCCGGTAAACGGGAGTTGCATAATCTCATAGTCATAGGAACATGTATAAGTTATGAAGAAAGCAATAGCAACAAACTAAACGATCAAGTGCTAAGCTAATGGAATGGGTCAATTCAATCACATCATTCTCCTAATGATGTGATCCCGTTAACCAAATGACAACTCATGTCTATGGCTGGGAAACATAACCATCTTTGATCAACGAGCTAGTCAAGTAGAGGCATACTAGTGACACTCTGTTTGTCTATTATTCACACATGTATTATGTTTCCGGTTAATACAATTCTAGCATGAATAATAAACATTTATCATGAAATAAGGAAATAAATAATAACTTTATTATTGCCTCTAGGGCATATTTCCTTCAGTCTCCCACTTGCACTAGAGTCAATAATCTAGTTCACATCGCCATGTGATTTAACATCAATAGTTCACATCACCATGTGATTAACACCCATAGTTCACATCGTCATGTGACCAACACCCAAAGGGTTTACTAGATTCAATAATCTAGCTAGTTCTCATTGTTGTGTGATTAACGCCCAAAGAGTACTAGGGTGTGATCATGTTTTGCTTGTGAGAGAAGTTTAGTCAGCGGGTCTACCACATTCAGATCCGTAAGTATTTTGCAAATTTCTATGTCAACAATGCTCTGCACTAAGCTACTCTAGCTATGTAGCGACCAGAACTCAAACAGTCTGATCTCTGTGCTCAGGTGTCATCCCTGGATCAGTAATGCTGACACCACACAGTACTCGGAGGATTTATAACAGAGTAGCAATCACACACTTATTACATCGAGTGTCTCAATAGAGAAATTATTACAATAAATATGGCTTAGGGCCATCTAATAATTATAAC
Source organism: Triticum monococcum (assembly GCA_034509565.1). Taxonomy (NCBI): domain Eukaryota; kingdom Viridiplantae; phylum Streptophyta; class Magnoliopsida; order Poales; family Poaceae; genus Triticum; species Triticum monococcum. The sequence continues at coordinate 294,808,965 of CM067845.1, read as the reverse complement.
AGCGGAAGGCTTGGAAGATAAGTGAGTCCATCAACTCCAACGGCATCACTGAGTATAGAACCGCGACCTAAAACTCCTTAATCATCGTCTGAAAAGTCTGCAACATTAACGTTGCAGCCCGAAACAGGTCAGCACATGGAATATGCTGGCAAAGTAACGCATAGAGAGTAATGGAATGAAACAGCTACATTATATGCATATTTGGCTGGTGGAAAGCTCTATGGTTACAGTTTTGCGAAAAGCCAATTTTTCCCTGCTGCAAAGGAATAAATTTTATTTAACTATCATGGTAGTTTTTAAACATTGAGAATGGTTGACAGCATTCTCAATCCCAACTAAGCATCATCATTAAACAAAACCCAACAAAATTAATTTTTAGAGTAACATGTTGAGATTCACATGATAATCCAAGTACTAGATACTCAAGCTATCCATAACCGGGGACACGACTAACCATGATTAGTTTATACACTCTATAGAGGTTTACGCACTTTTCCCCACAAGACTCGATCGCCCCCGTTTGGTTTCTCGCATTACATGGTGTTTGAGAAACGGATGACCGAGACATAGTCTTTCAGAAGCGCTAGCACCTTACGATGGATAGACCATTACACCTACTTTCCCCTACATCTGCTAGTCTACCCTGTAAGAGTTCGCACGACTTAACCAACTATGCTAGAGCCCATAATAGCTTGTGGCTGCACACGGAAGTTTCTACTATGAAAAATCTCATGATCCCTTTGGGCCTGGGTGGCAGTCCATAAAGAAAAACAGGCAATCCTAGAATACCCAGGTACCTCAATCCACCCAGATGTGTGTTTAAGTTGCCACCTTAGATAAACCATTAATTAACAAACTCACATCTGTCATGGATATCACTCACCCAATCCACGTCTACTAGCATAGCATAGCAATAGTAAGCAAACGTAGAAGTAACTCCCAAAGGTTTGATAATATAACAGGCAATAGGTACTACCTCAACTACTTCCCATCCCACAATTTAATTACATCCTAATCATGCAATGTTTGAGGATTGATCTAATGCAATAAAACTGGGTAGTAGGAGGTATGATCAAAGTATTACTTGCCTTGCTGATTATCCGTGAAACCTAGAGATTCGAAGTAATAGACGGCGCACTCCGGGTATTCTATCGCAGACAAACAAATAAGCATACAATAAGTATTCATCTAATGCACGGGTAAAACTCAAATAAGAGATCTAACCAGAAGGTTCAACTTAAGAACTCCGGTTTGCAAAAAGAATCAAATCAAATGAAGCAACGAAAGTCAAACGGCAAAAGAAACAAGCTTCGTTTACTATTTTGGATCTAGGGAAATTTTTACAGTGGCAAAAACTTGTTTAAGTTGGTTAAACGGATAGAGGGTTTTGAGACGAAACTCCAGGTGCTTGAATCGCCTGATTCCGATAAATGAGCGAAAAGTTATACTAAAACGAAAATCGGATCAGGAATCGCGATCAGAAAAATCACAGATTTAATCCGAGAAAAAGAAAAACGAGGAACGTTCGCTAGAACGAACGAACGAACGGACGAACGCTCGCTAAATAAATAAACCGGAAAAACCGATCTATTTAAAAAAATCGAAACTAAAAAAATAAAAACCACGACTTTAAAAAAACGGGCGGCGAAAACAAGGTTGACCTCGGGCGGTGGGTCCGGCGGGGGCTGATGGGCTCGGCGGCTCGGGTCGGGCGGCTTATAAAGGCTGCCCCCGGGCGGAGTCCCGCTCGGGTACGGCCCAAAGTCGGTTCGCGTTTTTTTAAATTATTCCACGCAGAAAAACAAATAAAAGAAATACTAAACTGACTCCAAAAATCCCGAAATAAATTTTCACGGGCTTCTAAAATCAAGCCGCACAAGGTGAACATCTATTTGGGGCCTAAATGCAATTTTGAAAAACGCACATTTTTCCTAAATTCAAATAAGATACCGAAAAATTCCGAAATAAAATCTTATTTGATTTTATTATTAAATCCTCAATATTTCTTTATTTTGGGAAAGTTATTTTATTCCCTCTCTCATATCAAAATTTAAGAAAATTCAAATATGAAAATAACGAAATCCCCAACTCTCTTCGTGGGTCTTTGAGTTGCGTGGAATTTCTAGGATCAAAACCAAAAGCAAATAAATTATGATATGCAATGATGGTCTAATGTATAACATTCCAAATTGAAAATTTGGGATGTTACAAACCTACCCCCCTTAAGATGAATCTCGCCCTCAAGATTCGGGTTGGCTAGAAAATAGGTGAGGGTGGTCCTTGAGCAAATCTTCCTCTCGCTCCCAGGTGGCTTCATCCTCCGTGTGGTGGCTCCATTGAACCTTGCAAAACTTGATAACCTTGCTGCGGGTGACTCGACTGGCATACTCTAGAATCTTAGCTAGTTTCTCCTCATAGGTCAAATCGTTATCCAACTGAATTGCTTCCAATGGCACTGTGTCTCTCAAGGGTATGTCAGCATCTTCGCGTGGCACTTCTTCAATTGAGAAACGTGGAACACATCATGAACTCCTGACAATCCTTCAGGCAATTCCAACTTGTAGGCCACTTCTCCCATACGTTCCAATACTCGGTGCGGTCCTATAAATCGTGGCACTAACTTTCCTTTAACACCAAAGCGCTTTGTTCCCCGAAGTGGGGATACTCGAAGATAAGCTCTATCTCCAACTTCGTAAACTGTCTCCTTGCGTTTAGAATCTGCATAACTCTTCTGTCTGGACTGGGCTATCTTGAGCCTATCACGAATCAATTTCACCTTTTGTTCAGACTCCTTAATCAAGTCAGGTCCAAACAACTGGCGGTCTCCAACTTCATCCCACGTCAACGGTGTCCTGCACCTCCTTCCGTACAAGGCTTCGAAAGGGGCCATCTTTAAACTGGATTGATAACTGTTGTTGTAAGAGAAATCTGCATACGACAAATTCTCGTCCCAACTAGATCCATAATCTAGCGCACAAGCTCTCAGCATGTCCTCCAAAATCTGATTGACTCTCTCGGTCTGTCCATCTGTGTGTGGATGAAAAGCTGTGCTGAACTCTAGCCTGGTACCCAAAGTTTCGTGCAACTGATTCTAGAACTTTGAGGTAAACTGGGTTCCTCTATCTGATACTATACTCCTCGAAACTCCATGTAAGCATACAATCCTGGTCATGTATATCTTTGCCAACTTAGCACTGGTGTAAATGGTCTTTACCGGGATGAAATGAGCTACTTTCGTCAACCGATCAACTACAACCCAAATCGACTCATAGCCTGAACGAGTCCTGGGTAATCCCGTGATAAAATCCATGCCTAATTTATCCCACTTCCATTCGGGTATCGGCAATGGTAGTAGCAATCCTGCTGGCTTCTGATGCTCTGCCTTTACTCTCTGACATACATCACAAACTGCTACATACTCCGCAATATCTTTCTTCATTCCGGTCCACCAGAAAATATCCTTCAAATCCAAATACATCTTGGTATTTCCTGGGTGAATCGTGTGCCTCTTGCAGAATCAACTTCCTAATCTCCGGGTCATTGGGCACATAAACACGGTCTTCAAACCATAGGGTGTCGTGCTCATCCTCATGAAATCCTTTAGCCTTTCCTTCGATCATTTTCTCCTTTATAGAGGCAATCTCCTTGTCAGTCTTCTGAGCTTCTCTGATTCTATCCATCAAAGTTGACTGAATCTCCAATGCTGCTACATAGCCTCTCGGAACTATTTCCAAACATAGTTCATGAAGATTTTCAGCTAACTCCCTTGGTATTTCTCCCGTCATTAGTGTATTGACATGGCTTTTGCGGCTTAATGCGTCAGCTACTACATTAGCTTTTCCGGGATGGTAATGCAATCTCATATCATAATCCTTGATGAGCTCCAACCATCTCCTTTGTCCGAGGTTCAACTCCTTCTGCGTGAAAATGTACTTCAAACTCTTGTGATCCGTGTACACCTCACAATGATTTCCAATGAGGAAATGTCTCCAAGTCTTCAGTGCATGCACTACGGCTGCTAACTCCAAATCATGCGTAGCATAATTCAACTCGTGAGGCTTCAGTTGTCTTGAGGCATATGAAACAACTCTCCCTTCCTGCATAAGCACTGCTCCAAGTCCTCGATGTGAAGCGTCGCAGTACAACTCATAATCCTTGGTCTGGTCTGGCAAAATCAACACTGGTGAAGTAACCAAGCGTTTCTTCAACTCATGGAAACTAGCCTCACACTCCTCGGTCCATATGAACTTGGTATCCTTTTTCAACAACTCCGTCATAGGCTTCGCAATCTTTGAGAAATTCTCAATGAATCTCCGATAGTATCCTGCGAGTCCAAGAAAACTCCGGATCTCTCCAACTGTTGTTGGTGCCTCCCACTTGGTCACGGTATCAACTTTAGTGGGATCTACTGATATACCTTCTCTAGATATAACGTGTCCGAGGAATCCTACTTCCTTCAACCAAAACTCACATTTGCTGAACTTGGCATACAACTGATGTTCTCTGAGCTTCTCAAGTACCAATCGCAAATGTTCCTTATGCTCCTCTTCACTTTTTGAGTAAACCAGAATATCATCAATGAACACCATGACGAACTTATCCAAGAACTCCATAAACACTTTGTTCATCATGTTCATAAAATAGGCAGGTGCGTTAGTCAGACCAAATGACATAACGGTATACTCATACAGCCCATACCTGGTGGTAAAAGCTGTCTTAGGTATATCCTGTTCTCGAATCTTCAACTGGTGGTATCCTGATCGCAGATCGATCTTGGAAAATACCTTAGCTCCTTACAATCGATCAAACAGATCATTGACCCTTGGTAGTGGGTACTTGTTCTTGATGGTTACTTCATTCAATCCTCGATAATCAACAACCATCCTTAACGATCCATCCTTTTTCTCCACTAGAAGTACTGGTGATCCCCAAGGCGACGAACTTGGGCGAATGTAACCTTTATCCAGTAACTCCTTAATCTGCTTCTTAATTTCCACCAAATCCTTTGCAGGCATCCTGTATGGTCTCTTTGATATTGGCCCTGTGCCTGGCAATAGCTCAATCAAAAACTCAATATCTCTATCCGGTGGCATGCCTGGCAACTCTTCTGGAAATACTTCAAGGAAATCCCTTACCACTGGTACTTCCTCCTGCACAACTCATGTTAAACAATTTACTTGAGTCCCTTTTGGCACATGTCGGGATAGATACTTGATCCTTCTCCCTTCTGGGGTAGTAAGCAAAATCGACTTACTGGCGCAATCAATGTTTCCTCCATACACCGACAGCCAATCCATACATAGAATTACATCCAATCCTTGTGATTCCAAAATGATTAAATCCAAGGGAAACACATGCCTACCTATACTCAATGGCACTTGAAAACATCCTTGACTGGCCATATACTCCGCTCCTGGTGAGCTTACTAGCATAGGTGTTATAAGAACCTTAGTGGGCAAGTTATACTTATCCACAAATCTCCTTGATATGTATGAATGCGATGCACCAGTATCAAAAAGAACGAGTGCAGTAATTGACTTAACCAAAAACTTACCGATTACGGCATCCGGCTGCTCTTCAACCTCCTCCACGTTAACGTGGTTCACCTGTCCCCTGTTGAAAGGGTTCGGCTTCTCCCCAGAGCTTCCATTGCCATTCTAGCCTTCAGGACATTCATTAGCATAATGTCCGGTCTTCTGGCACTTAAAGCAAGTGATTTGGCTCAGGTCCTTATTGGCTGGGGTTGATGGGTTGGTACGGTTCTGGCCGTTGCTTCCTCCATTACCATTACCATTACCATTCTTGGTGCCATTGTGATTGTGCGAGGTACCTCCTCCATGGGTATGCTGAAAATGTCCTCCCGATCTAGGGGTAAAACATGGCTTCTGCTGGGCTCCAGAATTGTACTTCCCTTGTCCATACTTCCTCTTGCGGTTTTCAATTTGCTGCTGCTTGCCTTCAATCATAAGAGCACGGTCTACCAACTCCTGGTAGTTGTTGAAGTTGCTATCATCAACTGCATGCTCAACTCATCATTCAGTCCTTCCAGAAACTTCTCCTGCTTAGCTGCATCCGTAGCAACGTCATCTGGGGCATAACGTGCTAATTTACTAAAGTCCTCCATATACTGGCCAACTGTCCGTCCTCCTTGGCACAAGTTGCGAAACTCACGCTTCTTCATGGCCATAGCTCCTGCTGAAACATGGGCAGTTCGAAAAGCCTGCTGAAACTGGTCCCATGTGACAGTGTCGACAGGGAAAGTGGCTGTGAAATTCTCCCACCATGATGCTGCGGGTCCTTCAAGCTGATGTGCGGCAAACTTCACCTTCTCCGCATCTGTGCATCCTGCTGTGGTCAACTCTCTAGCTGTCTTGCGGAGCCAATCATCTGCTACTATCGGCTCGGTGCTACTGGAAAACACCGGCGGATTCAGCCTAAGAAAATGGGCTAAGTGATCAACAAGTGGTGGTGGTGGTGGTGGGTTGTTGTTGTTGTTCCCCTGATTCTGATTCTGGACTAGCAACTGCATCAATGTGTTCTACAGCTGGATCAACTGGGTGAGCTCCGGTGGAAAGGTAAATCCTGGGTCACATCTCGGAGGCATCTGAGGGTTTTGAAAAGATGAGAGTTAAGAATAGAGGGGGTCTAAAGAGAAAACACTACCCATATGCACATGAGGCAAAAGCAAACAATTCACTTCATTCATTCAAACAAGGGCATACAATCGATCTAACTATCACAAAAGTGCTCGGACTACTATATTTACATGGTGGACTACTACTACTGATGAGGTGGTCTACTAGAAATATTCTTTGGTTGCAGACTCCATGATATTTGCTCCGGCTTCATCAACATAGTCATCATCGCTATCATCCGGATCCGAGTCGGTGTCGTCGATGATGATGTAGTCTTCCGGGCGAATCTCCTTGGGTTCTTCGTCCTCATCTACTGGTGTAGGGCCTCCCATAAATATCCCGATCTTCTGGATCAGATCGTCATTCTTCTCCACCAATACTTCAATTTCCTCTTCATAATCTTCACGTGTAGCCTTAAGTTCTTCCTCCAATTCCTTGATTCTTGTCCTTGCCTTCTTCAGGTCTATCATGTCGGCGCACGTCTGGTTCTCCTGTCGTCGAATGTGCTGGTTTAATTCCTGGATAAAAGCTGCAATTGATCTATCCTTTCTGGTGCTGATCATCTCCCAGTGCTCATCTCGGCGCCCACAAATCTGGTAGATAGTATCCTTGAGATCATTGCGGTAGACTTCTCCAATGCGTCCCATGGCGATATGAGCTGCCATGCTCTTTCCTAGACTCCAAGTTGGTGCATCAAAAGAAAACTCTATGGACTCAGTGACTGGCATGAACGTCCTTCCTGGAATTTGAACTTGAATCATCCAGCGCTCTTCTTCAGGTAAAGTGGCGTTGTAGGTTCCGGTGAAGCTTGGTACTCCTATGTTCAGGTATCTAGTGACTTCCTTCAAGTGACGTCCAAAGGGTGTATCGTCATCCGGTTGCGTGAACTTGTTCCTTGCATCCGCCATCCTAAAGAGTAGAAAAGATGAGAGCTCAGAAGAGAAGAGAGTGAATAGTGATCTAGGTCTTTAGCTTAGTGGTCGTGTCCTGCAGTCAGCGTGTGCTCTGATACCATCTCTGTAGCGACCAGACCTCGAACAGTCTGATCTCTGTGCTCAGGTGTCATCCCTGGATCAGTAATGCTGACACCACACAGTACTCGGAGGATTTATAACAGAGTAGCAATCACACACTTATTACATTGAGTGTCTCAATAGAGAACTTATTACAATAAATATGGCTTAGGGCCATCTAATAACTATAACAGCGGAAGGCTTGGAAGATAAATGAGTCCATCAACTCCAACGGCATCATTGAGTATAGAACCACGACCTAAAACTCCTTAATCGTCGTTTGAAAAGTCTGCAACATTAACGTTGCAGCCCGAAACGGGTCAGCACATGCAATATGCTGGCAAAGTAACACATAAAGAGTAATGGAATGAAACAGCTATACTATATGCATATTTGGCTGGTGGAAAGCTCTATGGTTACAGTTTTGCGAAAAGCCAATTTTTCCCTACTGCAAAGGAATAAATTTTATTTAACTATCATGGTAGTTGTTAAACATTGAGAATGGTTGACAGCATTCTCAATCCCAATTAAGCATCATCATTAAACAAAACCCAACAAAATTAATTTTTAGAGTAACATGTTGAGATTCACATGATAATCCAAGTACTAGATACTCAAGCTGTCCATAACCGGGGACACGGCTAACCATGATTAGTTTATACACTCTGCAGAGGTTTGCGCACTTTTCCCCACAAGACTCGATCGCCTCCATTTGGTTTCTCGCACTACATGGTGTTTGAGAAACGGATGACCGAGACATAGTCTTTCAGAAGTGCTAGCACCTTACGATGGATAGATCGTTACACCTACTTTACCCTACATCTGCTAGTCTACCCTATAAGAGTTCGCACGACTTAATCAACTATGCTAGAGCCCATAGTAGCTTGTGGCTGCACACGAAAGTTTCTAGTATGAAAAATCTCATGATCCCTTTGGGCCTGGGTGGCGGTCCATAAAGAAAAACAGGCAATCCTGGAATACCCAGGTACCTCAATCCACCCAGATGTGTGTTTAAGTTGCCACCTTAGATAAACCATTAATTAACAAACTCACATCTGTCATGAATATCACTCACCCAATCCACGTCTACTAGCATAGCATAGCAATAGTAAGCAAACGTAGAAGTAACTCCCAAAGGTTTGATAATATAACAGGTAATAGGTACTACCTCAACTACTTCCCATCCCACAATTTAATTAGATCCTAATTATGCAATGTTTGAGGATTGATCTAATGCAATAAAACTGGGTAGTAGGAGGTATGATCAAAGTGTTACTTGCCTTGCTGATGATCCGCGAAACCTAGAGATTCGAAGTAACAGGCGGCGCACTCCGGGTATTCTATCGCAGACAAACAAACAAGCATACAATAAGTATTCATCTAATGCACGGGTAAAACTCAAATAAGAGATCTAACCAGAAGGTTCAACTTAAGAACTCCGGTTTGCAAAAAGAATCAAATCCAATGAAGCAACGAAAGTCAAACGGCAAAAGAAACAAGCTTCGTTTACTATTCTGGATCTAGGGCAATTTTTATAATGGCAAAAACTTGTTTAAGTTGGTTAAACGGATAGAGGGTTTCGAGACGAAACTCGAGGCGCTTGAGTCGCTTGATTCCGATAAACGAGCGAAAAGTTATACTAAAACAAAAATCGGATCAGGAATCGCGATCAGAAAAATCGCGGATTTAATCTGAGAAAAAGAAAAATGACGAACGTTCGCTAGAACGAACGAACGGACGAACGCTCGCTAAATAAATAAACCGGAAAAACCGATCTATTTAAAAAAACGAAACTAAAAAAATAAAAACCATGACTTTTTGAAAAAAAACTAGCGGCGAAAACGAGGTTGACCTCGGGCGGCGGGTCCGGCGGCGCCGGCGGACGGCGGCGGCTGATGGGCTCGGCGGCTCGGGTCGGGCGGCTTATAAAGGCTGCCCCCGGGCGGAGTCCCGCTCGGGTATGGCCCAAAGTCGGTTCGCGTTTTTTTTAATTATTTCGCGCAGAAAAACAAATAAAAGAAATACTAAACGGACTCCAAAAATTCCGAAATAAATTTGCCCCGGCTTCTAAAATCAAGCCGCACAAGGTGAACATTTATTTGGGGCTAAATGCAATTTTGAAAAACGCACATTGTTTCTAAATCCAAATAAAATACCGAAAAACTCCGAAATAAAATCTTATTTGATTTTATTATTAAATCCTCAATATTTATTTATTTTGGGAAAGTCATTTTATTCCCTCTCTAATATTTTTGTAATAGAAATAGTTGATGATAAAATAATTAAAATCAAATGATACTATTCTCAAAATTTGAGAAAACTCAAATATGAAAATAACGAAATCCCCAACTCTCTCCGTGGGTCCTTGAGTTGTGTGGAATTTCTTTGATCGAAACCAAAAGCAAATAAATTATGATATGCAATGATGGTCTAATGTATAACATTCCAAATTGAAAATTTGGATGTTACAAGCTAATTGCTCCCACTTCCAATATGTATCCAGATTGAGACTTTGAGTCATCTGGATCAGTGTCAAAACTTGCATCGACGTAACCCTTTATGACGAACCTTTTGTCACCTCCATAATTGAGAAACATATCCTTATTCCACTAAGGATAATTTTGACCAATGTCCAGTGATCTACTCCTAGATCACTATTGTACTCCCTTGCCAAACTCAGGGCAGGGTATACAATAGGTCTGGTACACAGCATGGCATGCTTTATAGAACCTATGGCTGAGGCATAGGGAAGGACTTTCATTCTCTCTCTATCTTCTGCCGTGGTCAGGTTTTGAGTCTTACTCAACTTCACACCTTGTAACACAGGCAAGAACTCCTTCTTTGACTGTTCCATTTTGAACTACTTCAAAATCTTGTCAAGGTATGTACTCATTGAAAAACTTATCAAGCGTCTTGATATATCTCTATAGATCTTGGTGCTCAATATGTAAGCAGCTTCATCGAGGTCTTTCTTTGAAAAACTCCTTTCAAACATTCCTTTATGCTTTGTAGAATAATTCTACATTATCTTCGATCAACAATATGTCATTCACATATACTTACCAGGAATGTTGTAGTGCTCCCACTCACTTTCTTGTAAATACAGGCTTCGCCTCAAGTCTGTATAAAACTATATGCTTTGATCAACTTATCAAAGCGTATATTCCAACTCTGAGATGCTTGCACCAGTCCATAGATGGATCACTGGAGCTTTCATATTTTATTAGTACCTTTAGGATTGACAAAACCTTCTAGTTGCATTATATACAACTCTTCTTTAATAAATCCATTAAGGAATGTAGTTTTGTTTATCCATTTGCCAGATTTCATAAAATGTGGCAATTGCTAACATGATTCGGACAGACTTAAGCATAGATACGAGTGAGAAATTCTCATTGTAGTCAACACCTTGAACTTGTCGAAAACCTTTTTGCAACAATTCTAGCTTTGTAGATAGTAACACTACTATCAGCGTCCGTCTTCCTCTTGGAGATCCATTTAATCTCAATGGCTCGCCGATCATTGGGCAAGTCAATCAAAGTCCATACTTTGTTCTCATACATGGATCTCATCTCAGATTTCATGGCCTTAAGCCATTTCGTGGAATCTGGGCTCATCATCGCTTCCTCATAGTTTGTAGGCTCGTCATGGTCAAGTAACATGACCTCCAGAACAGGATTACCGTACCACTCTGGTGCGGATCTCACTCTTGTTTACCTACAAGGTTTGGTAGTAACTTGATCTGAAGTTACATGATCATCATCATTAGCTCCTCACTAATTGGTGTAGTAGTCACAGGAACAAATTTCTGTGATGAACTACTTTCCAATAAGGGAGCAGGTACAGTTACCTCATCAAGTTCTACTTTCCTCCCACTCACTTCTTTCGAGAGAAACTCCTTCTCTAGAAAGGATCAATTCTCAGCAACGAATATCTTGCCTTCGGATCTGTGATAGAAGGTGTACCCAACATTTTTTATTGGGTATCCTATGAAGATGCACTACTCCGATTTGGGTTTGAGCTTATCAGGTTAAAACTTTTTCACATAAGCATTGCAACCTCAAACTTTAAGAAACGACAGCTTAGGTTTCTTGCCAAACCATAGTTCATACGGTGTCGTCTCAACGGATTTAGATGGTGCCCTATTTAATGTGAACGTAGCTATCTCTAATGCATAACCCCAAAACGATAGTGGTAAATCGGTAAGAGACATCATAGATCGCACCATATCTAATAAAGTACGGCTACGATGTTTGGACACACCATTACACTGTAATGGTGTTCCAGGTGGCGTGAGTAGTGAAACTATTTCACATTGTTTTAACTGAAGGCCAAACTCGTAACTCAAATATTTTACTTTTGCGATCATATCATAGATACTTTTATTTTTGTTACGATGATTCTCCACTTCACTCTGAAATTCTTTGAACTTTTCGAATGTTTCAGACTTGTGTTTCATCAAGTAGATATACTCATATCTGCTCAAATCATCTGTGAAGATCAAAAAATAATGATACCTGCCGCGAGCCTCAATATTCATCGGACCACATACATCAGTATGTATGATTTGCAACAAATCTGTTGCTCGCTCCATTGTTCCGTAGAACGGAGTCTTAGTCATCTTGCCCATGAGGCATGGTTCGCAAGCATCAACTGATTCATAATCAAGTGATTCCAAAAGCCCATCAGCATGGATTTTCTTCATGCGCTTTACACCAATATAACCTAACCGGCAGTGCCACAAATAAGTTGCACTATCATTATTAACTTTGCATCTTTTGGCTTCAATATTATAAAAATGTGTATCACCACGATCGAGATCCAACAAACCATTTTCATTGGGTGTATGACCATAGAAGGTTTTATTCATGTAAACAGAACAACAATTATTCTCTAACTTACATGAATAACTGTATTGCAATAAACATGATCAAATCATATTCATGCTCAACGCAAACACCAAATAACACTTATTTAGGTTTAACACTAATCCCGAAAGTATAGGGAGTGTGCGATGATGATCATATCAATCTTGGAACTACTTCCAACACACATCGTCACTTCATCCTTAACTAGTCTCTCTTCATTCTGCAACTCCCGTTTTGAGTTACTACTCTTAGCAACTGAACCAGTATCAAATACCGAGGGGTTGCTACGAACACTAGTAATATACACATCAATAATCTGTATATCAAATATACCTTTGTTCACTTTGCCATCCTTCTTATCCGCCAATTACTTAGGGTAGTTCCGCTTCCAGTGACCAGTCCCTTTGCAGTAGAAGCACTCAGTTTCAGGCTTAGGTCCAGACTTGGGTTTTTTCACTTGATCAGCAACTTGCTTGCTGTTCTTCTTGAAGTTCCCCTTACCTTTGTCCCTTTACTTGAAACTAGTGGTTTTTTTCACCAGCAACACTTGATGCTTTTCTTGATTTCTACCTTCGTCGATTTCAGCATCACGAAGAGCTTGGGAATCGTTTCCGATATCCCTTGCATATTATAGTTCATCATGAAGTTCTACTAACTTGGTGATGGTGACTAGAGAATTCTGTCAATCACTATTTTATCTGGAAGATTAACTTCCACTTGATTCAAGCGATTGTAGTACCCAGACAATCAGAGCACATGCTCACTGCTTGAGCTATTCTCCTCCATCTTTTAGCTATAGAACTTGTTGGATACTTCATATCTCTCAACTCTGGTATTTACTTGAAATATTAACTTCAACTCCTGGAACATCTCATATGGTCCATGACGTTCAAAACGTCTTTGAAATCTCGATTCTAAGCTGTTAAGCATGGTACACTAAACTATCAAGTAGTCATCATATTGAGCTAGCCAAACGTTCATAACGTCTGCATCTGCTCCTGCAAGAGGTCAGTCACCTAGCGGTGCATCAAAGACATAATTCTTCTATGTAGCAATGAGGATAAACCTCAGATCACGGATCCAATCCGCATCCTTGCTACTAACATCTTTCAACTTAGTTTTCTCTAGGAACATATCAAAAATAAAACAGGGGATCTAAACGTGAGCTTTTGATCTACAACATAGATATGCTAATACTACCAGGACTAAGCTCATGATAAATTTAAGTTCAATTAATCATATTACTTAAGAACTCCCACTTAGAAAGACATCCCTCTAATCTTCTAAGTGATCACGTGATCCAAATCAACTAAACCATAACCGATCATCACGTGAAATGGAGTAGTTTTCAATGGTGAACATCACTATGTTGATCATATCTACTATATGATTCACGCTCGACCTTTCGGTCTTAGTGTTCCGAGGCCATATCTGCATATGGTAGGCTCGTCAAGTTTAACCTGAGTATTCTGCGTGTGCAAAACTGGCTTGCACCCGTTGTAGATGGACGTAGAGCTTATCACACCCGATCATCACGTGGTGTCTGGGCACGACGAACTTTGGCAACGGTGCATACTCAGGGAGAACACTTTTTATCTTGAAATTTAGTGAGAGATCATCTTATAATGCTACCGCCAATCAAAGCAAGATAAGATGCATAAAAGATAAACATCACATGCAATCAATATAAGTGATATGATATGGCCATCATCATATTGTGCTTGTGATCTCCATCTCTGAAACACCGTCATGATCACCATCGTCACCGGCGCGACACCTTGATCTCCATCGTAGCATCGTTGTCGTCTCGCCAATCTTATGCTTCCACGACTATCGCTACCGCTTAGTGATAAAGTAAAGCATTACAACGTAGTTGCATGGCATACCATAAAGCGACAACCATATGGCTCCTGCCAGTTGCCGATAACTCGGTTACAAAACATGATCATCTCATACAATAAAATTTAGCATCATGTCTTGACCATATCACATCACAACATGCTCTGCAAAAACAAGTTAGACGTCCTCTACTTTGTTGTTGCAAGTTTTACGTGGCCGCTACGGGCTTAGCAAGAACCGTTCTTACCTACGCATCAAAACCACAACGATAGTTTGTCAAGTTGGTGTTGTTTTAACCTTCGCAAGGACCGGCGTAGCCACACTCGGTTCAACTAAAGTTGGAGAAACTGACACCCGCCAGCCACCTGTGTGCAAAGCACGTCGGTAGAATCAGTCTCGCCTAAGCGTACGCGTAATGTCGGTCTGGGCCGCTTCATCCAACAATACCGCCGAACCAAAGTATGACATGCTGGTAAGCAGTATGACTTATATCGCCCACAACTCACTTGTGTTCTACTCGTGCACAACATCAACACATAAAACCTAGGCTCGGATGCCACTGTTGGGGAACGTAGTAATTTCAAAATTTTCCTACGCACACACAAGATCATGGTGATGCATAGCAACGAGAGGGGAGAGTGTTGTCCACATACCCTCATAGACCGAAAGCGGAAGGTTAGCATAACGCGGTCGATGTAGTCGTACGTCTTCACGATCCGACCAATCCAAGTACCGAACGTACGGCACCTTCGAGTTCAGCACACGTTCAGCTCGATGACGTCCCACGAACTCCGATCTGGCAGAGCTTCACGAGAGAGTTCCGTCAGCACGACGGTGTGGTGACGGTGATGATGTGCTACCGACGCAGGGCTTCGCCTAAGCACCGCTACGATATGATCGAGGTGGAATATGGTGGAGGGGGGCACCGCACACGGCTGGGAGAGATCAACAGATCAACTTGTGTCTCTATGGGGTGCCCCCTGCCCCTGTATATAAAGGAGCAAGGGAAGGAGGCGGCCGGCATAGGAGGAGGGCGCGCCAAGGGGGGAGTCCTACTCCCACCGGGAGTAGGACTCCTCCTTCCCTTGTTGGAGTAGGAGAGAAGGAAAGAGGCGGAGAGGAACAAGGAAAAGTGGGCTGCACCCCTTGTCCAATTCGAACCAGAGGGGGCGGGGCGCCTCCTTCCTTTTGGCCTCTCTCCTCTATTCCCATATGGCCCAATAAGGCCCATATACTCCCCAGCGAATTCCCGTAACTCTCCGGTACTCCGAAAAATACCCGAATCACTCGGAACCTTTCTGATGTCCGAATATAGTCGTCCAATATATCGATCTTTATGTCTCGACCATTTCGAGACTCCTCGTCATGTCCCCGATCTCATCCGGGACTCCGAACTCCTTCGGTACATCAAAACTCATAAACTCATAATATAACTGTCATCGAAACCTTAAGCGTGCGGACCCTACGGGTTCGAGAACTATGTAGACATGACCGAGACACGTCTCCGGTCAATAACCAATAGCGGAACCTGGATGCTCATATTGGCTCCCACATATTCTACGAAGATCTTTATCGGTCAGACCGCATAACAACATACGTTGTTCCCTTTGTCATCGGTATGTTACTTGCCCGAAATTCGATCGTCGGTATCTCAATACCTAATTAAATCTCGTTACCGGCAAGTCTCTTTACTCGTTCCGTAATACATCATCCCGCAACTAACTTATTAGTTGCAATGCTTGCAAGGCTTAAGTGATGTGCGTTAGCGAGAGGGCCCAGAGATACCTCTCCGATAATCGGAGTGACAAATCCTAATCTCGAAATATGCCAACCCAACAAGTACCTTCGGAGACACCTGTAGAGCACCTTTATAATCACCCAGTTACGTTGTGACGTTTGGTAGCACACAAAGTGTTCCTCCAGTAAACGGGAGTTACATAATCTCATAGTCATAGAAACATGTATAAGTTATGAAAAAGCAATAGCAACAAACTAAATGATCAAGTGCTAAGCTAATGGAATGGGTCAAGTCAATCACATCATTCTCCTAATGATGTGATCCCATTAATCAAATGTCAACTCATGTCTATGGCTAGGAAACATAACCATCTTCGATCAACGAGCTAGTCAAGTAGAGGCATACTAGTGACACTCTGTTTGTCTATGTATTCACACATGTATTATGTTTCCGGTTAATACAATTCTAGCATGAATAATAAACATTTATCATGAAATAAGGAAATAAATAATAACTTTATTATTGCCTCTAGGGCATATTTTCTTCAGAACATCCCGGAAGAACTTTGAGCCGGGCGGTGAGAAGCCACGAAGGAGATGATCCGTGAAAAATACAACTTCACCCGCTCCGGGTTGCGGGGCAGTTTCAGGCCCGGGAACCCGCCAGTGGATGATTTCTATAGCAGATAAGACCCCCATGTTCACATATCAGTGAGTGCGGCTTCATCGACTTTGGAGGCGATCCTGTCGCAAGAAATGGGAGCCCTAGTCATTGTTGACGGGTTAAAAGCTATGACCTCAGAGTAAAGGTATGGCGGGTCAATAATCTGGTGATAAGCCGCATAATGGTTACAATGACAATTCAGTAGCTGCAAGCCGGTTATGGATATACAAATTAACCATTATTACGAAGCATGAAGAATTTATGAGCCACCTTTGTAAGAGGGTAAGGCGACAGAATTTATGAGCCACCTTTGTAAGAGGGTAAGGCGACTCTCAGGTTTATTGATAAGCTGGTCGGTTACAAGTTCATGGTTAAGCCGGCCGGGTGCTGGCGGGTTACAAAGTCATATAAGCCACCTCAACCATGAATGGCGGGTCAGCTGTCTATGGATTCAATGTTGTTGAAATTTTACTAAGTGTTGGAGAAACAAGTTTCACAGATTATGCCTATAATTTTGGATCTACGGCAGCTCAAGAAATGAAGAACAATTGCTAAACCTAAAGTACAGTGGCGGAAAAAAGTGGCAAGCTGTGCATGGATTCTAAAGGAGGGGATCTGTACAATATGCAAAATAAGAGCTAAGGCAAGTACCGTTTCATTTTTTCCTAGTTTGCGGATTGAGCCGCGTTTTCTAAGCAAGAGTTGGATGAACTCGGATGAACTTCGTCGAACGCCGACGAACTCGATTGGGGTATTCTAATGTGGATCTAAGAAAGGGGCAAGATGGTATCTGACGATGTTGATGAAGAGCGGATGAGCGCCGCCGATTTCTGGTCACAACCAAGTTGATGCAGCAACCCTGATGGAGTTGTTGACGAAGATCGGTTGGGGCGGCGGAGCTCCAGCAGCGGCGGTCGGCGCAAGGAAGAAGAAGGGGCGACAGGGGTAAAAGTGAAAAGGGGGGACCCCCATGCCTATTTATAAGGAAAAGCGGTGAAGAGTAAAATGGCATGCGCGGAAATCGAGGAGACGCCATGATTATCTAAACAGTAGAGGCACCTCGATTCTCGGATGGCTAGTTAATGTAAAAAGATCCATTGTGATGTCAGCAGTTTTTATGGATTTATTTCACATGACGTCATGGCAGGTTACAAAGATCTATTCAAGGTTAAGCATTGGAAGGAATTTAAGAATACTTGCCAACCGAAAGATGAAGATTGACATGAACAAGCTCAAATCAATCTGGGAATTAATGTTGGGGATATAACCCCACCATGTGACCCGCCCAGGAGGGGCCGGGTTACATTGTTGGCGACTCAGAGAG
Source organism: Triticum monococcum (assembly GCA_034509565.1). NCBI lineage: Eukaryota > Viridiplantae > Streptophyta > Magnoliopsida > Poales > Poaceae > Triticum > Triticum monococcum. The sequence continues at coordinate 294,790,885 of CM067845.1, read as the reverse complement.
AAAGCCTAAGTGGGCCCAAGAAACCAGATGTATAACCCGGAGGGCGACTTACATGGTGAACCGTCGGAGGCCCAAGCTCGGAAGACGGTGCGAGACTCGGCGTTGTAAGCCGCCCGATGGTGACTTGCCTAGCAAGGCAAGTCGATTTAGAACAAGAGTCGGTTACGTTTGTGTGACCCGACCTGAACTCTTGTAAGCTCACGACCTATGTATATAAAGGCCAGACCTTGCAGCGGGTTAACTGAAGGAACAATCAATGGATAGCTAGGCCAAGTGAAACTCGCTCCCTTGTAATCGATACTTCAGCAATAATCAACGAGAGCAGGAGTAGGCCTTTACCTCCATCGTGACGGGCTGAATCTGGGTAAACATGTGTCCTTCGTCCCGCTCAACCCCTTCAAGCTAATCATCATAGCGATGGCTCCACACCTAACCCCTTTCACAAGGGCATCTGCCGTGACAAAACCACGACACAACTCATGCAGCTATGCCATGCGATCGCCTCAGTCCAGAGGGACCCGGATGCCATTGACAGCTTCACTTGGCCATGTGACCCCTCGGGGAGATACACAACGCGCGCGGTGTATGACAGATTATGTAAGGGATGGAGCGCGTACCGTTTGCAGTGTGCATTTGACGAAGCTGGGCTCCTCTTAAGTACAAGATCCATGCGTGGCTAATGGTGCAACATCGGTTTTGGACGTCGGACCGGAGGGCAAGGCATGTGCTACAAGACCAACCATCACAGTGTTACATTTGCTTGCAAGAGGAAGACAACGTCGAGCATGTCCACATCCAATGCGTGTATTCGAGGGAGGTCTGGCACCGGTGTTTAGACGATCTAAATCTACATGTGATGCGACCCACACTGCACGACTCTTTCCTCGACTGGTGGCTGACAGCAAGACGTAACTCACAAGAAGAGACAAGAGAGGTTTTGACACCTTTGTCATCGCGGTCGCATGGTCGCTTTGGAAACAAAGGAATATACGGGTGTTCAATCGGACAAACCAATTCATAAATGTGTCCCGATTGCATAAGCACATCATGGACGAGATTAAGGACCGGAAGAATGTAGAGCTCGGAATTGGTGTCCTTGATCGTTTTGTGAGAGAGTAGTTTTCCTGTATTCGTAGGTGTTGTGTGTTCTGCTTCCGTCTATGTTCGCATAGTTGGCAAGCCTTTTGTATATTATTCTCTACCTTCTAAAAATATGGTACGCCTTTGGCGTATTTTTGAAAAAAAAACACAAAGCCTCTGCATGGTCCTTCTCTCTTTTCTCTCTCTTCACATTCACGTGCATGGTCCCCTCTCCTCTCTCTCTCCGGAGCCGAATCCCCTGACGTACGGCCCCCTGCCGTTGGGCCGCTGACGGGTGGGTCCGGGCCCACACGTCAGTGTGTGGGCCGTACGTCAGATGAGCTACGTCCTCTCTCTCTCTCTCTCTCTCCTCAATAGGACACCACACCACAATATCCTACCGCATGCATGATCCCCTCTACTCTCTCTTCTCCTAAGTCCTAACCGGATTAGTTTGTGAATAGCGTTGGATAGATGTCTCCCGTACTATGTCTGCTGAGCACGTCCGAATATAAAATCAGACATTTGACATGCCCGGGTCAGCGTTGGAGATGCCGTGATCACGTTTGTGAAGCGTAATTCTCTTGGAATTTCGTCACAGCATCTACACTCTTCATCGGTAGGGTAGCCATGGGTTAATCATTTGTTCCAACTATTCACTCAGTTTTATGTTGATCCTTTTTCCACTCCCTGTCCTGGTGGGCCTCATGGTAATCAGGAGCCCTTGCTTCCACTTTGTCTCCCTTCACTAAAGACCAACTTTATGCAGACCGAAAGCGAGTGCCAGCGTGACACCATGCAGGCCCTGCGAGGGCGAAAAGGCATCTGAAAGTATACCAGTTTCTCCTCAGTCACACTCTATCACCGGAAGCGTATCCTCTAACATTGAGAAGGAATGTTAGAGAAGCTATATTACTCTAACTTTCCTTCTTTCCGTTCGTATGATTATGGCTAAAATGATTTAAATTAATTTTCCAATTGATGATCTACCGTGTATATTTATAGTAATTACATGCAAACAAATTGATGATGAAATAAAATAAAATTTAAATCATTTATATCTATAGTAAATATCAACACTAAACAACCTATTAACTATCTACTAACAGCTTCTAACTTTCCTTTCTTCATTTTACACTAAACTGACACTGTAGCATCGTGACATTCCTTCTCGATGTTAGTCTATCACCGCCCCTCTGTCTGTTCATTATCTCATCTCATCTCTCTTCTCCAGGCCTTCTCTTTCACGTCAGTAGGGGAAGAAAAGCTCCAGAGAGAAGGGGGGGGGGGGGGGGGGGGGGGAGCGGCTGCAGCCTGCACCTCTCCTTTACGCATTCCCACAGCAGACGCAGAGATCTGCTCAAAAGATATCGAATTTAGTTCGCACCTGGTACAGAAATTTAGGCAGCGCTACATAAACAACCGCAGGATAATAGTAGAACTAGTGTCTAGTGGTTCTACACATGGTCCCAGCCAAGCCATCTGCTGAGTGCAATCTCATGCAAGTATGCAACGAGCTCAAGAACGCTGGTTTCGTATGTCCAGTGCATATCCAAATAATGGCACGAATCCCTCCATTCAAAATCTATAAAATGCCCCCACAAGATTTTGAGAGAAAAAAATGAATGCAAGAAACAGAAATATGCATTTTCGGTCTACCCAGGTCCTAATTCTTTAGGATCCCCCCGCAAAAATAAATAAATATTCGTTTGGATCCCGATGATCTCTGTAACAAAAATTTCGAAGGATTTCTCTCAAAAAAATTGGCGTCCTACAAAATTTCTATGAAAAATCCCACTATCAAGCACCAGAGACGTACGTACAGGTCGCCGTACAGATTAGTATTAAAGTTGGTACATGATCGATCTTCTTAAATAATACTCCTACTACGCTTACCATCCTGAAGCATATGCTTCCCACGTCCGTGATGCCGCTGAGGGCTCGCAGTCCCAGCCACATCTGCATGGACCTGGCAAAACATACGTGGCCTCGTAGAAAAGGAAGGAGCAGATCGCGCCACGGGACGGGATCGAATAACATAATGAGGGGCATTAGCATGTGTGTCCCCTTATCTCGAGTGATCCCATATTCAATTCCACGAAATACCGGCTCGGCTCGCTCATGTGCCTGGACCTGGAGGAAACCAAACCTGCCTGCACTGCATTATCACAAAGATCGGGCAGGTGAGCTGCATGATTGAGCCATGGGAAATTAACAACCTAAGCTGCGTGGCTCCCTCCTCGTGGCCGGGTTTAAATATGCTACACCTGGGCACAACTCGCAACCAACCAGTGCATGCATGCATCTTGCGGATGGGTACCAATGCACTAGTCATTGTGATCCAGTCAGTTTTGCCATTGTTCATAATAAAATGGGTGCTCCCTCCTTTCCCGGTATAGACGACAGTTTGGAAAAGTCCCGGATACAATGGGCTTTCTCCTCCTCAACGATTCAAATCCTGACGCTATTTGCCTCTTGTTATGGCGCTGCTAGAAGGAGGACGTGAGATGATCGGTCGGGGGCCTTTTGCCCACGACTAGGCAAGAGAGAAGGGATTTCCTTCTTAATTCTTGTTTGATTAGATTATACATCTCCTTTCTTTATATAGAGAGGTTTACTTAACTCCCAAATAAGGTTTACTTGACCCCTAAACAAGTGACCCTTATCTCTAATTAACCCTAAAACTAACGGGCTATACCGCCAGCCCAGGCCATTATGCCCATTACGTACTCTAACACTACACCCCACCTGGACATGCAGCTTGTCCTCGAGCTGCAGGCTAACCAACTTATAGCCATGACTCGACGCAACACAAACCTTGTTGGAAATATGCCCTAGAGGAAATAATAAAAGCATCATTATTATATTTCCTTGTTCATGATAATTGTCTTTATTCATGCTATAATTGTGTTATCCGGAAATCGTAATACATGTGTGAATAACAGACACCAACATGTCCCTAGTAAGCCTCTAGTTGACTAGCTCGTTGATCGACAGATAGTCATGGTTTCCTGACTATGGACATTGGATGTCATTGATAACGAGATCACATCATTAGGAGAATGATGTGATGGACAAGACCCAATCCTAAACATAGCATAAAGATCGTATAGTTCGTTTGCTAGAGTTTTTCCAATGTCAAGTATCTTTTCCTTAGACCATGAGATCGTGTAACTCCCGGATACCGTAGGAGTGCTTTGGGTATACCAAACGTCACAACGTAACTGGGTGACCATAAAGGTAGACTACGGGTATCTCCGAAAGTATATGTTAGGTTGACACGGATCAAGACAGGGATTTGTCACTCCGTATGACGGAGAGGTATCACTGGGCCCACTCGGTAATGCATCATCATAATGAGCTCAAAGTGACCAAGTGTCTGGTCACGGGATCATGCATTACGGTACGAGTAAAGTGACTTGCCGGTAACGAGATTGAACAAGGTATTGGGATACCGACGATCGAATCTCGGGCAAGTAACATATCGATTGACAAAGGGAATTGTATACGGGGTTGCTTGAATCTTCGACATCGTGGTTCATCCGATGAGATCATCGAGGAGCATGTGGGAGACAACATGGATATCCAGATCCCGCTGTTGGTTATTGATCGGAGAGTCGTCTCGGTCATGTCTACATGTCTCCCGAACCCGTAGGGTCTACACACTTAAGGTTCGGTGACGCTAGGGTTGTAGGGATATGTATATGCAGTAACCCGAATATTGTTCGGAGTCCCGGATGAGATCCCGGACGTCACGAGGAGTTCCGGAATGGTCCGGAGGTAAAGAATTATATATAGGAAGTGCTGTTTCGGCCATCGGGACAAGTTTCGGGGTCACCGATATTGTATCGGGACCACCGAAAGGGTCCCGGGGGTCCACCGGGTGGGGCCACCTGCCCCGGGGGGGCACATGGGCTGTAGGGGGTGCGCCTTGGCCTACATGGGCCAAGGGCACCAGCCCCAATAAGCCCATGCGCCTAGGGTTTCAAAGGGGAAGAGTCCCACAAGGGGAAGGCACCCCCTAGGTGCCTTGGGGGGGAGGGAATCCTCCCTTGGCCGCCGCCCCCCTAGGAGATTGGATCTCCTAGGGCCGGCGTCCCCCTAGGCCCCCTATATATAGTGAGGGAAGGAGGGCCTCTTGAACCACGCCTTTGGTTGCCTCCTTCTCCCTCTCCAACACCCCCTCCTCCTCCATAGTGCTTGGCGAAGCCCTGACGGAGTATTGCAGCTCCATCACCACCACGCCGTCGTGCTGCTGCTGGAGCCATCTTCCTCAACCTCTCCTTTCCCCTTGCTGGATCAAGAAGAAGGAGACGTTACGCTGACCGTACGTGTGTTGAACGCGGAGGTGCCGTCCGTTCGGCGCTAGGATCATCGGTGATTTGGATCACGTCGTGTACGACTACCTCATCCCCGTTCTTTGAACGCTTCCGCTCGCGATCTACAAAGGTATGTAGATGCATCCGATCACTCGTTGCTAGATGAACTTATAGATGGATCTTGGTGAAACCGTAGGAAAATTTTTGTTTTCTGCAACGTTCCCCAACAAACCTAACACCTAAAAACAAGTCTTTTACATCTCGGCTTGTTTTATTACTCTCAACCTGAAATGGACTGGGATGATTTATTTTGGATCCGTTAGAAAAAGTGGACACCATCCGCACGTCGGATGTGCACGGGTAACCTGGATCCCATGGACAACATCTGGACAAAAGGAGTGCATGTGTATGGCCACCTGGAAGTGGTCGCAAGAGCGACCAGCAGAGGCGCCCTCGCAGCAGCCGGCAGAATGCAGTGGTGCTACGCGATGCGCTCCTGTCGGTGACACCCTGCCTTCCCCCCGGTGGACGGCAGTTGGTCTGCACCGCACGGAGAAGAATAGAGGGCTTGCGGTGGAGAATGACGAGGAGGGGTGCGCCCCCCAACCGCCGATGTCGCAGACTTCGAGGTCGCTGCCCGCGAGGAAAACAACATGCCCAAGATCCACGACGCAGCGGACGAGATCGAGGTCCTTTGCACAGCGAAGCGTGGCTGGGAGGAGCGGCAGCTGCAGACCACGCATCTCCCGCACACGCCAACGCGCTAGGAGGCCACGTGCAGTAGCCTGCAGCCTCGCCACCGCCGTCACGTGGCAGGTAGCTGATGTAGGGTAGAACCCTAATCGCCCGATCTTTCACGAAAGGAGCGGATCCCGCGAAGAACACGAGGAGGGAAACGAGGGAAAACACAAGGGGAAACACAAGAGGAACACTCAAACTAATAAGAACAAGTCACACATGTGCTAGATTCTCGGGTACATAGAACGATACACGAATCCACGGACAACTAAGGACGATACAAAAGGGTAGCCGGTTCTTCTCCGTGCGGAGGTCTTGAATCCACGGGGGGATCTTCTCCGCGAGGAGGTCTTGAATCCAAGTGGATCTTCTCCGAAGAGGGGCCGCGGTCTCTCTCGTGGAGTAGATCCGGATGGATGAGCGAAGCTCTATCTCTCAAATGATCTAAACCAACGCTAACCCTAGAAAGTCGTGCGGGATAGAGTATATATAGTCTAGGTGACGAAAGGGTACACGGGCCTCGGCCCAAGTGGCTGCGCGCACGCAGGGCCGGAAGTTCCGGGCTAGGCCGGAAGTTCCGGGCGCCGGAGGTTCCGGGGAGGGTCCGGACTAACCAGAGAGTTGGCGCGGTGGAGATGTGCTGGTATCCGGGGGCCGGAAGGTCCGGGCAGGCCGGAGGTTCCGGGCGCCGAAAGGTCCGGGACGGGGCCCGGGCTAACCTGAGAGTTGGCACGCCTGGGCTAGTCGAAGTCATCGGCGGCCGGAAGCTCCAGTTCGGCCGGAAGGTCCGGGGGCCGGAAGTTCCGGGCTCTAGCCGGAAGTTCCGTGCTATCCAGAGTGTTGACGCCTGTCTCTTCTTCTACAGTCCTCCGCTCCGAGTCTTGAGCGTTGTACCTGATGACACATAGTATCTCGGACTTAGGCAGTAGCCATGTCTCACTTGAAGAGGGAGAAAACTCAAGTAGGAGTGATGTCACCTTGGATTGAATAGCACGTGCCCTATCCCTTGTCATTGGTCCACTTGGAGCTTGGATAGTTGAGGTGGCATCCATGGGGATGGTCGTGGGATGCTCCGCATCATCTCCCCTCCCTTGGGGAAGATCCGTCCTCGGATCGAGTTCTTCATCACCATGGAAGGGAGAGAGATCTTTGATGTTGAAGATGTCGCTCACGTTGTATTTGTCGCGCGGGAGGTCGATCTTGTAAGCTTGTCGTTGTATCATGCGAGCACCTTGAAGGGTCCATCTGCTCGAGGTCGAAGCCTAGACTTGCGTTCTTGTGGAAAGCGCTCCTTGCGAAGGTGTAGCCACACGAGATCACCAATGTTGAAGACCATAGGTTGCTTATTGACGTTGAGCTTGGTCGCAAGGCGTTGTACTTGGCACTTGATGGTGTTTCTTGTATCTTCATGCACCTTCTTGATATGTGTCGCTCGGGCACTTGCGTCTAAATTGATGCGCTCTTGTAGTGGTAGAGGAAGAATGTCCAATGGTGACAAAGGGTTGAATCTGTAGACGACCTCGAAAGGGGACTTGCCGGTTGTTGAGTGTCTTGCTCGGTTGTAGGCGAACTCGGCGATTGGTAGACACTCCTCCCACTCCTTGATGTTCTTCTTGATGAGTACTCGAAGTAGAGCGGAGAGTGTTCGGTTTGTCACCTCCGTTTGGCCATCGGTTTGAGGATGGTACGCCGTGGAGAAGAGTAGCTTGATTCCGAGCTTGGCGCATAGGGTCTTCCAAAAGCAGCTAAGGAACTTGACGTCGTGGTCTGAGACAATTGTCTTTGGCACACCATGGAGACGCAATATTTCGCTACAAAAGAGATTAGCAACATATGAAGCATTGTCTATCTTGTGACAAGGAATAAAATGTGCCATTTTGGAGAAACGGTCCACAACGACAAATATGGAATCTTTCCCATTTCGAGTTCTAGGCAAACCAAGTACAAAGTCCATGCTAATATCTTCCCAAGGTTGGTATGGAATCGGTAAAGGCATATAGAGACTATGAGATTGATCTTTGGACTTAGCTTTGCGACATGTAGAACACCGGTTGGTGAAACGATTGACATCCCGAAACATCTTAGGCCAAAAGTAGCTTTTCGAGAGCGTGGCGAACGTCTTGTCGCGTCCGAAGTGTCCCATTAAGCCTCCTCCATGAGATTCCTGCAAAAGCAACAAACGAAGAGAGGACTCAGGAATGCAAAGTTTGTTAGCTCTCATAAGGTAGCCATCTTTGATGTAATAGCATTCCCAAGATGTATTCAACAAACACTTGGCATAAGGAATGGCAAAAGTTGTATCATACTCATATAAGTCTTTGATATGCTCGAAGCCAATGACATCTAACTCAAGTTGCGTGACAAGCATGCAAATGCGGGAAAGAGCATCCGCTACTATGTTTTCTTTACCCTTGATGTACTTGATGACATAGGGAAAAGACTCAATAAATTCACTCCATTTAGCATGACGCTTGTTCAACTTAGTTTGTCCCTTAAGATACTTGAGAGTCTCATGATCGGTATGAATGATAAACTCATGGGGACGAAGGTAATGCTCCCATTCATGCAAAACGCGGACTAAAGCATATAGCTCTTTGTCATAGATGGGATAATTGAGTTGCGCTCCGGAAAGTTTCTCACTAAAGTAAGCTATGGGGCGCTTCTCTTGCGTTAACACACCTCCTATGCCATTACCACTAGCATCGCAATGAATTTCAAAAGGTTTGTCGAAGTTGGGTAAAGCAAGCACGGGAGTATGAGTAAGCAAATTTTTAAGCTCATTGAATGCGGTATCTTGGGATGGTCCCCAAACAAAAGGCGCATTCTTGCTCAAAGCATGCAAAGGCGAAGCAATGGTGCTAAAATCCTTCACAAAGCGACGACAGAAACCCGCAAGGCCAAGAAAACTACGCACTTGATGCAAGTTGGTTGGTTGTGGCCAAGTCTTAATAGCATTAATCTTGGACTTATCAACATGAACACCCTTAGAAGAAACAACAAAACCCAAGAAAACGAGCTTATCAACACCAAAAAGGCATTTCTCCATATTAGCATAGAGGCGCTCTTTTCTAAGAGTTTGCAAGACGGTGCGGACATGGGTGACATGCTCTTTAATAGATTTGCAAACACAAGAATATCATCAAAGTAAACCACAACAAATATACCAATGTAAGGGCGAAAGACATGATTCATAAGGCGCATAAAAGTGTACGGTGCTTCCGAGAGACCCATAGGCATGGCTAACCACTCATACAAACCAAACTTGGTTTTGAATGCGGTTTTCCATTCATCGCCCTCTTGAATGCGGATTTGATAGTAACCACTCTTAAGATCAATTTTGGAAAAGATAGTGGCACCAGTAAGCTCATCTAGCATATCATCTAGGCGTGGAATGAGATACCTATAACGAACGGTGATAGCATTGATAGGTCTACAATCGGAGCACATGCGAAAGCTACCGTCACGTTTTGGCATAAGAATGACCGGTACGCCACAAGGGCTCAAACTTTCACGCACATGACCATGGTCTATGAGATGCTTTACTTGCCTTTGAATTTCTTTGGTTTCTTCGGGGTTGATGCGGTAGGGAGCTTTGTTCGGAAGCGGTGCTCCGGGGATGAGATCGATGCGGTGCTCAATGCCTCGTAGTGGAGGTAGTCCTGGAGGTAGCTCATCGGGGAAAACATCTTGAAATTCCTGCAAAAGAGAAGACAACACTAGAGGAAGAGTGTGAGAAGTGTTAGTTTGTGGTGTATTGTCCTTGCACACGAGGACGTAGTGTAGGACACTCGATGGATTCTCACACACTTCTCTCATCTCACATTTGGTGGCAAATAGAACTAGGTTCTTGTTTTCGCTCATCGTGGAGGCACTCGATTTTGGCTTGTGGCGCTCACTCTCTTTTTGGTGGCTCACTCTCTCACTATTCTCTCCATGATTGGTGTTTTGCTTGTCGGCGATCACTTGACTTGGCGACATTGGACGGAGGACGTACTCCTTGCCCTTCATCTTGAAGATGTAATGGTTCGTTCGGCCGTTGTGGACGACTCCTCTATTGAATTGCCATGGCCGTCCAAGGAGAATATGACAAACGGTCATTGGAACTACGTCGCACTCCAAGGTGTCTTCGTAGGCGCCGATCTTGAAGGAGACTTGTACTCGGTGCTCGACTTGGATAGTGCCGGAATCACTAAGCCATTGCACTTTGTATGGATGTGGATGCTTCGTCTTGGGTAATTGGAGCTTGGAGCAAAGTTCTTCACTTGCGAGATTGTGACAACTCCCTCCATCGATGATGACCTTGACGGATCGTCCATTGATGCCGGCCTTGGTGTGGAATATGTGGCATCGTTGGTCTTCTTCTTGGTGATGTTGGAGAGTCAATACTTTGGAGACAACAAGTGCGGGACTTGAGTCTTCATCACAAAAGACTTGTTCTTCTTAATTGTTCACTTGGCGGTGCATGGCGACGTGCTCGAGGGCTTCCATTTCGCCGTCGCTCATGGAGTCATAAGTGCCATCGTTGTTGAAGACCATGGTTCGCTTGTTGGTGCACTCGTAGGACTTGTGGCCTCGGCCTCCGCAAGTGAAACACCTGAAGGAACTCGTCTCGGTGGTCTCATCGGTAGGGGTTGATGATGATGAAGCTCTCGGCTTGAAGTTTCTTGTAGTAGGCGAAGCTTTCTTGGAAGTCGACTTGTCGATGTTGGAAGCAGATGGTCTTGTAGTCGGTGTTGGAGTCGTTGAAGCTTGGTTATTGGAGAAGCCATAGGACTTGGATGAGAACTTGGCATACTTGAAATCATCTTGCACTTGGCGTTCCGCTTTGGTAGCTTGGTGCACGAGCTCAATGAGATTTGAGTATGGTTGGAAGTCGGCGATCTTCTTGATAGGATGATTGAGTCCATTCAAGAAACGTGCCATAGTTTGCTCATCATCTTCCGTCACATTGGCTCTTATCATTGCAATCTCCATCTCCTTGTAGTATTCTTCAACGCTCTTGGTTCCTTACTTGAGTTGTTGGAGTTTCTTGAAGAGGTCGTGGTTGTAGTAGGTAGGCACGAAGCGTGCTCTCATGACATCCTTCATTTGTGCCCAAGTAGTGATGGGTGGATCACATCTTGCCTCGCGGCGCTCAATGACTTGTTCCCACCAAATGAGGACGTAGTCTTGGAACTCAAGGGATGCCATCGCGATCTTCTTCTCTTCTTCATAATTGTGCAAACGGAAGATCTTGTCAACTTTCAATGCCCATGAAAGGTATTCTTCGGGATCGTTGCTTCCGTTGAACTTGGGCATGGTGAACTTGAGCTTGCCGTAGCGTTGCTCTTCATCGTGTTGGGGTCGGGGATGATGACGCCCATGTTGAAGATGATTGTCCAACTCGTGGTGCTCTTGACGTGGAGGGTTGTTATCCTCATGTTGCTCTTGTTGTTGAGGATTTCCATTGTCTTCATGCTCTCAATGAACTTGATGGTGTTGGCGAGCTTGTGGAGGATCTTCGCGAGCTCGAAGAGGAACTTGACGATGCACGCGAGCGTGAAATCTTTGTTCTTGAATTTCTTCGCGATGTGCTCCTCTTGTTCACGGGCTTGTCGGCTTCGGTCGGCAACGGCTCGACTCGAGTCGCGTAGAGCTTGTTGCGCCGCAAGTGCTTGAGCGTCACGGAGTTGTTGTTCTTGATGTTGAGCCTCTACATCTTGTGCATTTTGGTGTAGACGCACGCGTTCTTCCTCTTCATGTTGGCGTTGTTGTTGCCGTTCTCGAGCTAGCGCAAAGGCTTCTTCAGCTTGACGTCGTCAGCACTCTTGAGAGTCGATATCCCGAAGCGGATTGAGGTTTGCGTGACGGTCGATGCGCGCGGCTCGACGAAGAGTGTTCGATGTCGGTGTACTTGAGTCGGAATGGCGACTTGAACGACTCCTTCTTGAAGTGGAAGAAGAGCGGTTGAGCAACAAAGCGTGAATCTTGTCCATCCTTGCGTCATTCTCTTGCTTGTGGTCGTCGAGCTTGTGGTCGAAGTAGTCCCTTGTACGTTGCTCGGAAAGTCGCAAGTCGGTGGCAAGGTTGTCGATGTGTTCACTCATAGCTTATTGCTCTTGATGCAAAGCATGTTGTGCACCAAAAAGATGACTCTTGGTGACGAAGGAGTTCATGTCGTCGTCTTGCTCCATGAAGAGTGGGTTGGTAGAAGTACTTGGCCTATCCATCATTCTAAGACAAATGTGAGTGGTAGAAAGAGAGGAACGAGTACCAAATGTACCTTGACCGAAGTTGAAAGTGGATCGAGGATCACTCCAATGCAGGACAAGGAAATATCACAATTGGTACGAGTTCTTGTCGGTTTCTCACACCTACACAAGTAAAAGCTTTTGGTGGAGCTTGGTTAGGATGGTGGCACAAAATTTGATGCAATTGTAAGTGAGCTTCAATAATGTTGGAAAAGATTCGCAAGATGCAATGTAACAAGTAGACCAAGCATATAAGATACACGGAAACACACACGCAAAAAGATAAGTGGGGTTGTGCAACCAAGGGTGAGCCAAAATGTGGAATCCACAAAAATGCTCTTGTTGCACAACACTAGAGAGACGCTAGCACGATTGCACGATAGGCGGATACAAGAACTTGTGCACAACCTACTTAGCAAAAATGCAACGACTTCTATCCCAAATATTTTGAATGCAAGGTGTTGCTATGATATGATCCAAGATGGTCGAGTATGACAATCTTAATGTTGTATGATGCTATGGTTCTTGCTTAAAAGCTCTTTGCTTATCTTTCCTCTTTGCTTAAAAGCTTGGTTGGCTCTTTGATGTTTGAGCTCTTTTCTCATGCAATGCTTGACGAACCAAGATAGCAAGTGAGTATGCGATGACAACTTTGTGACACAAGAGATGATACCAATATAGGCAACAATGATGTATGTATGCTATGGGAAGTATGATCACTAATGTGCACAAGTCTCGTTGCCGGCAATACTCAATGGCTAGTCTCGATGGGTAAGCAACGCAAAGGAGTAAGGCTATGATGGCTATCAATGTAGTGGCAAGAGTGATATGTCCAATACCAAGATGAGGTTACCGGTCTTGCTTCCGGTATGGTGTCAAAATGGTGGCACGAATACCAAGTCGTAGTCGAGGTGGTCGTTGTTGATGACGCGTCCGTGCGAAGATGAGTGGCGGTGATGTCGATGTCGAACCGTACCTAGATAGCCAAAACACAAAAGGATACGGTACCGCAACTCAAATTCTCAAACCTCAAAGTGGCAATTGTGTCGAAAAGCGAAACGGTCCAAAAATAGTTGGGTTACGCGGAAGTGGTGGAGTTATGCGTAAGTATATATGGTATATGGTGAGCACCGGAACAAAAATTGGTGGAATTTGGGCGGAGTTGTGGAAGTAGTGCAAACTTTCTGTGGAAGCCGGAAGTTCCGGGCAAGACGGAGGGACCGGGGTCCGGAGGTTCCGGGGAAGGCCGGAAGGTCCGGGGGTCGGAATGTCTGGGCTGGACTGGAAGTTCCGGTGGTCGGGATTCTGCCAAGAACAGAGACTTCGGGATCGTGGATTTGGGCGAAAAAACTTGGGGGGAAAGCCCAAATCCGAAGAGGAAAAAGAAGAAATTGGAGGAAAAGAAGGGTGGGGAGGCTAGATCTACGAGCCACACACAAAATTCACGGATCAAAACCAACAAAATCTCAACACACGAACAAATCACAAAAAAAAATTGGGGATGTTTTTGGTGGGGATTTTTGGATTAGGACGAAAAACAACAAAATTAGGCTAGAAACACAACGGGGAGGCTCCGAAATCGTGATCAACCTTGCTCTAGATACCAAGATGATGTAGGGTAGAACCCTAATCGCTCGATCTTTCACCAAAGGAGCGAATCCCGCGAAAATCGCGAAGAACACGAGGAGGGAAACAAGGGAAAACACAAGAGGAACACTCAAACTAACAAGAACAAGTCACACATGTGCTAGATCCTCGAGTACATAAAACGATACACGAATCCACGGACAACTAAGGACGATACAAAAGGGTAGCCGGTTCTTCTCCGTGAGGAGGTCTTGAATCCACGAGGGGATCTTCTCCGTGAGGAGGTCTTGAATCCAAGTGGATCTTCTTCGAAGAGGGGCCGCGGTCTCTCTCGTGGAGTAGATCCGGATGGATGAGCGAAGCTCTATCTCTCAAATGAGCTAAACCAACGCTAACCCTAGAAAGTCGTTCGAGATAGAGTATATATAGTCTAGGTGACGAAAGGGTACACGGGCCTCGACCCAAGTGGCTGCGCGCAAGCAGGGCCGGAAGTTCCGGGCGCCGGAGGTTCCGGGGAGGGTCCGGCCTAACCAGAGAGTTGGCGCGGTGAAGATGTGCTGGCATCCGGGGGCCGGAAGGTCCGGGCAGGCCGGAGGTTCCGGGCGCCGGAAGGTCCGGGACGGGGTCCGGGCTAACCCGAGAGTTGGCACGCCTGGGCTGGTCGAAATCATCAGCGGCCGGAAGCTCCGGTTCGGCCGGAAGTTCCGGGCTGTCCAGAGTGTTGACGCCTGTCTCTTCTACTACAGTCCTCGGCTCCGAGTCTTGAGCGTTGTACCTGATGACACATAGTATCTCGGACTTAGGCAGTAGCCATGTCTCACTTGAAGAGGGAGAAAACTCAAGTAGGAGTGATGTCACCTCGGATAGAATAGCACGTGCCCTAGCCCTTGTCATTGGTCCACTTGGAGCTTGGATAGTTGAGGTGGCATCCATGGGGATGGTCGTGGGATGCTCCGCATCAGTAGCCCTTGGGAAGCGGTAATGGCAACGGCGGGAACTTGAACTGGTGGATCAGGACTCCCGTCGGCGCGGTCGAAGCGGGGTCGGAGCTGACCGGTGGTGGTTGCTGCAGCAGAGCACCGGGCGCAACGGAGGCCGCCAGGAGCAGCAGCTACGACTGTAGCCAGGGCGGGGCGGTGGTTGCGGTGGATGGCAGCTACAGCGGCTGCTGCAGCGGCCCGGCGAGCGTGGCGGGGACGCCCTGGGGCAGCACCAGCGGTTGCTGCGGCGAAGCGTCTGGCGCAGCGGAGGCCGCCAGGAGCGGCGGCTGCTACTGCAGCCAGGGCAAGGCGGTGGATGACAGCTGCAGCGGCCCAGCGAGCGTGGCGGACGCCGCCTGGTGCAGCGGCTGCCACGGCAGCCATGGTGGCGTGGTGGCGGCGATGGGCGGCGCAGCCGAGTGCGGCCCGTAGGACCCGACCAAGAACATGCGGATCTCCTGGACCACCTGGGTTAGGTCTCGCAGCGCCCCGAACACCTCCTCCGAGGTGAGGACGGCGGGGGCGGACACGACGGAGGATCCCGGCGCGGGCAGTGGCGGGGCGACGGGCGTGGTGGTCGTCGGAGCCGACGAGGTGACCGGCAACGGAAGAGACGGGTTGGGCGGCGGTGAAGACATGATCAAACCGAAGCTAACTGATACTAAATTATTATAGCGTTGCTAGAAGGAGGGCGCTAGAGGGCCGGCCGAGGGCCTTTTGCCCACGGCCAGGCAAGAAAGACGGGATTTCCTTCTTAATTCTTGCTTGATTAGATTGATACATCTCCTCTCTTTATATAGAGAGATTTACTTGACTCCCAAGCAAGGCTTACTTGACCCCTAAACAAGTGACCCTTATCTCTAATTAACCCTAAGACTAACGGGCTATACCGTCAGCCCAGGCCATTAGACCCATTACGTACTCTAACACCCCTAATCACTCCTATATATATAGTGTACCCCCTTTCGTTTTCTTCTTCGGCCAATCTCTACACATACTATTCCCCTTCCTCTCTTCTCCCTATTTCAATTTTTTCTTCTCCCATCTCTTGTTTTTCCCACCAATTTTCTCTAAAAAAACCGCCTCAACAAATGCATGTCTTAGAGCATGTACAGTGGTTAGATAATACGGTATTTTTTATGTATCCATGTCATGTAGGCAATAAAGGCATCTACAACACGGATCACCAAGTGGATCTTTGGACATGTCCGCGGACAGCCCGACCCGGGAAAGTATGCAGTGCTCCCAGCCTTAGGGTACTCCCAGTACTCCAATGCCAAAAAATATTTTTAAATGTTTCAAAAAAATTCCAGGAAAAAATGAGAATGTTCACAAGGAATGTCACTAAACCCCCTATAAATTTTAGGTCCAAAATCGAAATGTATATTAAGAAACAAAAAAGAGAAATACATATCTGAATAGTGTCAATGTTGCTTTTGTCTCTTCTTTACACTATTCATGCTAGATTTCACATTTTTGTTTCTCATTGTGTCATTTGAGTTTGGACCTGAAATTTTTAGGGCTTGTAGCCACATTCATTGTGAACATTCACACAAAATTCGGAATTTTATGAAATATTAAAAAAATGTTTTTTGATATTGGAGTATCAGGAGTACCCAAGGTTGGGAGCACCAGATATTTCCCCAGCCCGACCCTCCAACAGTATCTCTCATTTCCAGACCGTGGACTATGACTGACAACAGGCTAGGTAGACGAATAGTTGAAAACTTTGAGAGGGAGACGGGGGTCACGAGACCGTCGCCGTCCATGCCAATGATCCATCGTTGGATGTCATTGTTTAGCTCCGCCAACCAAACCAAAGATTGATGACTCATAGGAAACCCTAATTCCTCTCATGATCTTTTCGCCCCTCTGCATAAAGAGATGTGGCGTCTTGGTTCCGCATTGCAATGTTGTCCCAGCTGGATGTACGTGGTCTCTCCGTGATGTTCTCACCAAAAATATTTATGCGATTTTGTCCACATTCCTTCACTCTTTATTCTCATTTGATGTGCGTGGAATACAATAACCTCCAAAGAGCGGGGCGAGGTAGAACAGAGGGGGTGTGTGTTACCAGGATTGTTTTCAGGGATTTGTGCGATTTGGTTAGCCACACCCATACGGTACAAAGGAAAAGTGGGGAGTCCAACACTAAGCTAATTAAAAAGTACCCTCTTACTGCCTTGCAGCCACAATGTAGAATGAGCATGCTTTGTTTAATGCCATTTGTTATGCTAATGTTTGCCATCTGCCAAATATTGGCTACTAATTGGTGGTTTCCAAATTAAATGGTCTTGCCAACATCACATAAAGTTGCCAATTTTTGGCAAGTCTTAGCTTTGCCAATTTCTGGCTTGCCAAACACATTGGCTAGCCAAATTTTGGTAGCAACCCAAGCATGCCCATTGTTTAGGTATCGACACGGTTTCCAAGTCATTTTGGCCGCCCATTCCACAATACTAATATATTCTTCAGTAGAGAAAGAAACTCATAAACCATCCATTCAACTTTTGCAAATTAGGAGCGATTACTAGGATGCAGTTGCAAAACTAGTACTCCCTCCGATTCAAAATAAATGTTGTGGTTTTAGTTGAGTAGCATTTATGGGTATCTTGACAAGATTCCATAACTATATGACCAACTTGGAGCTAAACATGCGTTCTTGATACTCCAAGAGATGCTAAGCATAGAGTTAGGAGTAGTTTAATCAAAGTATATGTGTGCCGTGAAGTGGAGTACTAGTACATACATAAAAACGGTTTTGCAGTACATGTAGCTAGTCATCTTTACTGCGTATCTTTATCTGAATGCATGCGCAGAGAAAACAATATCAGAACAGTTTCTAGGGATTAGTAGGAAACAGGATGAACTACAAGGATCAAGGGATCTTACAGAGTAGTGGGGATAGAATTGGGGTCAATCTTTGATCCTATCTCCAATTCCAGTGTTAGAATATTTTGGCGTTTGGGAACTTGGAGCTCTCCAGCTGCATAGAGCAGCAAGCAGGACGAAAAAAATTCCATGGCCACGTGAGATTACAACCAAACCAAGTACTGCGAATAGCAATAAAAATAAAATCATATAAGTAAATCAACTTTGAAGAATAAATAGAATAATAAGAGGTCTAGTGTTAGGAATTAAGAAGCAACTGATGCAACGAACGGAGCGATTAATAATGAGATCCGTTAAATCACCGTTATGATTTGATCCTGGACAGGACTTGCTGACATAACAACGCCCCTCTTGGTCCCTGCGGTTTCTCCAAAGGCTGACAAACTGAATAACAACGTTAGTTAACATAATCACATGCATTAGTGAGCACACACACAATGAATCTGGCCATGTAATCACATTCAAAACCATGTGACGGAATGCCTGTCTCCAAAGGAGCAAGCAGAGCGACATCGATGGTTTTATCCCTTATAAGTTTACGGAATCTGATACAGATCTGCCCTTAAAGTTATAACAAAACAGATCATCTTAATGCTCTGTGCTCCAATCCTGCAACAGCAAGAGGTGCTCCCCATATGCCTAATGCATGATAAAGAAGCACTAATCTCCAAAGGACATCATCTAACACAAGGAGCAGAGTAGTGGCCAGTCGCTTTACCCCCACGCAAGCTGCCACTGTGCCCTGACCACACCAGGGCAGGTTGTCCTGCGAAGGTTTGAATAGAAATAATGTAGTAGTATCTGTATCTTACAGCCACTACTCTCAATTCAATTCATGGTGTGAGACTGTGAGTCCAACCAAAACCAGCTTGGTTACTTTCCTTGGAGGGCTTGTCCTCTTAACAGGTGGTCAGCCATGTCATTCAATGAGACAGGTCTGACAAGCCCTTGATTGTGTTGAATCTGATATCAAGAAAATAGCTGGGGCTAGCGTACTCCATAGTGAATGATGTAATAAGAGCACACAGCCCATACACCTCAGATGTCACATCTCAAAAGACCCCCTACTGCCCTGAACAAGTTATTGCCTACCAGCTACCCCAAGTGGACAACAGGTATAAGAACTAGGACCAATCTATCGGTCCCTAGGGAACCTCCGTGTCTACACAAGTTACAAATGGCATGGACTCTTGTTGGAAATTGCATTTCTGAATAAGCCAGGACTTTCTTGCACCGTCCCAAGGTCAGATAGAAATTGGATGTCCAACACAGGCACAGCACTGCAGCACCAGAAACCTGGACCTCTATAGGTAGGTTAAAATGAGGAGTTAAGGACAGTGGTCATACTACATCACACTGCATAGGCCCCAACCACCCAGGCACATGGAAAGCAATGGTGGGGCCTACCCCACTGCACCCCCTGGATGGCTGTGATTAGGCCACAATGGCCAGGCACCAACTTTTAAGTACCACCACCTGATCATTCCTCATCAGCTACACTGGAACTATATATTCTAACCTTAGCACCTTTGAAGCCTTTCACTTTGATTCTTCTTGTCTACCTAGGTTAAAATAGTACTACCCAGATCAAATACACCAAGTCCTCCTTACGTAAATACCAATACGTTATGTGTAGACACTAGCTAGACACCTCCAAGCTGTGTAAAGTTCTCCTTGGGAGGCTATAAATGCCTAGCCATGACATATGCATGCTTCTCTACACAACACACAGCACCATCTTGCCTCTCCCCTCCTCTCTTCTCTTCTCTCCACTGCCCAACTTTTGCCATAGACAAGAACCTCTAGGTAGCTTTCCTCCAGAGCAGCAATGGCCATGCACCCTCTCTCTCAGGGGCACCCACAGGCCTGGCCATGGGGGGTAGCCATGTACACAAACCTACACTACCACCACCAGTACGAGAGGGAGCACCTGTTCGAGAAACCCTTGACGCCCAGTGATGTGGGCAAGCTCAACAGGCTGGTGATTCCCAAGCAGCACGCGGAGAGGTACTTCCCCCTGAACGGCGGCGACTCCCCCGACGAGAAGGACCTGCTCCTGTCTTTCGAGGATGAGGCCGGCAAGCCATGGCGGTTCCGGTACTCGTACTGGATGAGCAGCCAGAGCTACGTGCTCACCAAGGGCTGGAGCAGGTACGTCAAGGAGAAGCAGCTCGACGCCGGAGACATCGTGCACTTCGAGAGGGTGCGCGGCCTTGGCACAGGCGACCGGCTCTTCATCGGCTGTAGGCGTCGTGGCGAGAGAGCGCCGCCACCACCTGTACGTGTACCTCCGCCCGCTCTGAACGCCGGGGAGCAACAGCCTTGGAGCCCGATGTGTTACAGCATGTCAGGATCATACCCTACCAGCCCTGCCAATTCCTACGCCTATCGCCGCTCGGTGGAGCAAGATCACAGCGACATGCTGCATGCAGGTTTGCAGCAATCAAGAACAAAGCACTTGACAACATGCAACATATCTTAGATGCATGTGCTGAAAATTACCTATCTCTTACACCATTCTCCGGTGAATTCTTGCAGGCGAGTCGCAGAGAGAGGCAGACGCCAAGAGCAGCACGGCATCGGCGGCGCCGTCGAGACGTCTCCGGCTGTTCGGCGTCAACCTCGACTGCGGTCCGGAGCCAGAGGCAGAGGCAATAACGCCAACGTACGGCTACACCCACCAGAGCCCCTACGCTGCAGTGGCCACGGTGCCAAGTTACTGGTGAGTACTGCAAAAACATCACCAAGTTCAATTGCATTCATATACATCTAGTAGATATTCAGTAGGACATATAACCAAATTTCTCAAAAGAAAAAAATTAAAAATATTTTTTCCACGACAGGGGCAGTTCATAAAGATGATTTGGTTTGAAGCCATTCTTGAGGATCCTGACAACCAGCAGTGAAACTAGTTTCTACCAGCCTACTAGGAGGCTACCCTGGACCAAGTGACAGGCTTGAATTGACCCTTTGAAGGAAAAGGAAAAGGAAAAGGAAGAGGAAATGGAAGATCCCTTGTTTCCCGGGCAATCTTCCTTCCATCCCCAGAGTACCCTTTTTTCTATGTTTTCTTTCTTCTTGTCTTCCAGAAACCCTACACAATCACAGTACGGGGCCCTTAGCAGGCGGCAGGTTTCAGGAAACATCAGGTTGAAAAGGAGAGGGGGTGAGAGAGATAGAGGGATGGTGACCCACATGAAAAACAAAAGAAAATGCTTAGCAAGCATATATGTATGTGTCATCTGTATGTAGTGGGTCCAAGAACAAGCTATGAAGTTGATGTATCCTCTCCAGCCTCCTGAAGAAACAAAGTAATATCCCCAATGGGGATTTTGTTCTCTCCCTTCTCTACAGTCTAGCGTCCTCCAGTACTGGTGCTCTACACCTCACGCAATCAATTGGTTTAATGTTTTCAAGTCAAATTCAATGCATTCACCTTAACTTCTCAAAAAAATCAATGCATTCACCTTACCTTCTCAAAAAATTCAATGCATTCGTTCACCTAAGGTAAGCAATGAGTGAGTGTACGGCAATGCAATATGAGTATATGCAATGCAGTTCCCACCGTCTCTAAACAATACGGAGGGTAGTGTGATGGCCAAGATTGATACTGATGTGCCACAAGTGATGCCGACACCTGGGGATGTCCATGCCCTGATCTTTTACTATTCTATTAATAGCCGGTCTCCACCTTTTTGTTCCCTCGGGAAGGAAAAGCTCGGCAGAAGTTTTAGGTGTGCAAGTGGGCTCAATTTGCCCTAATAGGATACAAAGAAAAAGGATGGCTAAGTTGATGGTCTAAAAGGCAAGTTCCAGACACAAAAGGCCACTAGGCTCCAATAATCAACAAGATTCCCCGCAGCACGTATCAAAAAAAAAATTTGGAGATCTGCCTCCTGCTTTTGTTGCCTATGTTAGAAAGGCTTGTACGAGGCAAACTACAGGTTATTGTTCCGCCGGCCCTGCCAATTATTGAAAGTAGAAGATGCCTGGAGAAACATGGCCTAACTCAACTGACGTGGCCCCATTATCTCTTAATTATATAGGATTAAACAGTAGTTAGCTGTAAAACAATACTTGGACTCGTGTCCACTTGTGAAACACACCAAAGCTAAAAACAAAGTAGCTGAAGAACCTAGATTAAACCCTGTGTTACCATGCTCACCTAATTTGGTGCAAGACCGCATCTTAGTATGCAGACTGCACAACTGCAAGTTGCCTGAGTGATAAAGGTTTATAATTGCTAAATGCAGTACGGATAGAGTATTGAACACGGTGCTAGGATACTGACCTGGTTCAGTGAAAAAGATGAATGAGATGCAGGCTTCAGATTCATCTGAATGGAACTCGCAGCAATTTTGGTAGTGATGATTGAACCTATAGGTTAACGACCGTATCAACAGCAAGATTTCCTGTCTGCTAGCAAGAGCAGGAGCCATGTTCTAATAGAAAATAGCACGCACTTCGGTGTGTGTTCGAGAGAAAAAGAACAGGAGCCATGTGCAGCGGGGTTTTCCCTGATGACAATGAACCTTATCCGGGGCACTCCAGGGCTGCATGATTAACACCTTTGAACACCAAATTGTTTATCTTCATTAGTACCAAAGATGCATGTGAGTGCCATAATGGTAAAGCAGACCCTTACTTGGTCTACGTAAAGCATACCAAGAAAAAGAGATTGTCTTTTAATGGAAAAGAAAAGAACTATAAAAGGAAGTAACCGCTAAGTAAAAACTAATCACATTACCCACGTAAAATTGTACAGCTAAGGGCCTATTGACGCCTACACGCAAAATACCACCATTCCAAGTAGGGCCTAAAGCTCAAGTTTCATTTCGATGTAGGAATTTTTGGCCTGTTTGGTTTGTGCCCAAACAGAGCACTGAAACCAAGTCAAATTTCGGCGGTACCAAAATCTAGGTCCACAAATTGGCTGTCCAGTTTAGAAACCGAACAGCGTAAAAAAAACTTGTAAGCATGGGCAATTCTAATCAAAGTTATTTTGGTAAGACAAATGTTGGTTCCCAAGAGCCTGAGACAAAACAGCCATAACCAAGAATACGACAACCCAATGACTGTAAATTTGCAGGCGAGGAATGGAAACCACCAGCAGATTAGACAACCATATGAGATGAGGACGCATAACATACGCCCTTGGATAATGGACTACAGGACTACCAAAGGCTTGACCCAAAAAATTGGCGTGTTAGGGGCCAACTCAAACTGGGCGTACAGAATGCTATGGTATACCCATCAGGCATCAGGCACAAGATCTCTTTCCTTCAAGAAGCTGCTGCCTTCTGAAGTTCATGATGCTTGGTCCAAAGTTCATGATGCATGGTCCACAAAGAATGGCTAACCTGATGAATGGTCCACTATCGTATGTATTTTTTCCTTTTCCATGGGCCCTGCTAGTGGTTCTAGACGCCAGCTTTTGTACACACACAGTACTTTCCTTGAGAAACAGATGTAACATGCGCAGATGGTGGACCAGTGGGGACTCTGCAAGAACCAGAGCTGCCTGGTTGTATCACGATGCAAAAAACATGCACATCTACTAAGTAGTAAGTCGTAAAGATGACAAATGACAAGGACATGCATCTTATTTTCGACAACAAGGACAGACATCTTCACTGTATTGAATTATTGATACTTTGCTATGTTATACCGTAGTACAAGGAGATGAAAAAGATGTACATATTATTGATGGGGTATGCCTCAAAGTAGCAACATTCTAGACTAACTAAGAGCAACTCCAACCAAAGCTGCAAACAGGTCGGCATCGCCAATTTTGGAGGAAATGCATCAAAAACAGACTCCAGCATGACCAGGAAGATGTGACAGTAAGACGATATGGTTAACAGAAACGGAAGTGACAAGATTTGTCAGAAGTAGAGGAAGTATCAGACAACAAGTTTTATCTAGTGCTGCACAGAAGAAACCTCAGGTTATTTGGTAATAAAATGGGAACCAGTGTGTTGGTGTTATTTCAAAAATATCAACTGCTTTCCTCCTTGTCATGCTGGCAGATTATTATAACTTGTGAACTGAAAGCTCACAAAAAAGTATAGTTGTCCTACCATATGAGCAAAGCTCCAGGGAAACTTAGTTTTCAATATTAAAGCTATAACAGAACATTTGCTATGGTGAATTGAAACAAATATGAATAATTGGATTTGAAACCTGCAGTGGTAGGTTTTACTCATTTTTTTGTAGCCACGAATTGCTAGTACAAATTATGTTCAAATGCAAGAAATATAAATACAGTATAGGGAATGAACTGTTCCAGAAATTGAATATGTCAGGAGTAGTGCTAGGGGAAGGAGACCAAGATATACCACTTTCCAGGGTTCATCACTGTTGGAGGGGAAAGCGTGACAAGAAAGATTCAATCATAAGGACCCGGAGCTGGAACCACAATGTGCATCAGCTGGTACAGTTCTCAATAATTACACTGCTAGTACCAAGTAAGTGGCATAGCAGACTTCTTCACGCACTGAATCAAGCAAGTGTTGAGGTGAGAAGAATCCCATATCTATTTCTGTAAAAACAAATCTTGCATCCACTTCCTATGTATATCTTTGTTGGACCACAGAAAAATATGTAGCTCATCATGTACAAGATACAGCTTTGTTGGTGACGCAGTCTATTCAATTAACGAAGGACTTGCATCCGCTTCCATTTCTTATGCACAGATCAGACGATAGTGTTGATATTACATTCAATGGAGCCAGCAGCATGACATTATTAACTTGAATGGCAAAGCTATCAAGATCAGTCCTGACAAAGACATTTAGTGTTGCAGTGCCACTACTGACAGGCAATAATTTGCTACATGAATAGAGTACCACTGGTAGATGACTACCATTCTCCAATTCAGCCTTACATCACCAAAAGTCCCCACAAGAACATGAGCCATCCTTAAAATGGTGAAATCTATTGGTATCTCTGACAATGAAAAGACGTTTGGTAATATGGGCTGCAACCTTCATGAATGAATAACAGTCCCCGCATATCCTAAGGTTCTTGTGTATTATAATTGGTATATTAGGAGGTAAGCTGATTAACCCAAAAGCAAGTGCTAACTTCTCACTGTGATGTTTAAGCAGATCCTCTTTTTGGTCGTCATGAACATCATGCAGATCACATTCTATTTTGGTTATGTGAGCAAAATTTTTCATATCGTGATAAATTTCCTCCAGCTTATTGTAGATATCAGTGATTGCTGGGTGCTTTCTCTCTCCAACAACAAAGACATGGATTTTGCCCTTTGCTTCAATCCAACTCCTGCCCATTTCTTTCTTTGCACCACTATCCTTCAAATATTTCCTTGCCATCAGAACATTCTCCCAGTTCCCGCTGGCAGCATATACATTTGAGAGCAAAACATGGTTCCCTCCATTGTCAGGCTCAAGTTGGAAAAGCTGTTCGGCAGCTATTCTGGCTAAGTCACTATTATTGTAGTTTCTGCATGACCCAAGCAAAGATCCCCACATAGAAGCAGTTGGCTCAAATGGCATTTTGTGAAGCAATTCCCAGGCCTCATCATCTTCCCAGATCGACCCAGAACATCAACCATACAAGAATAGTGAAGGACATTAGGTTCAACAGTCTGACCAGATATTAGCAGGTTAAAGTAGTGACGACCCTCTTCAACTAAACCTGCATGACTGCACAGTGACAACATGGAGAGATAGGTAACTTCGTTTGGAAAAATACGTAACTGGTGCATTTTCTCAAAGAGGATCATAGCTTCCCAAGAATGGGCATGCCTCGAAAAACCAGCAATCATTGCATTCCATATGACCACATTCTTCTGTTCCATATAAGCAAACAGTGCATAAGATTTTTCAATCTGGCCACACCTTGCATACACATCCACAAGAGATGCTGCCACAAAGAAGTTCCCATGAAAACCACATTTCACAATAACTGCATGCAGTTGTGTCCCTTCAATTTTCAATGCTAAGCTTGCACATGCGCTAATGATAGCAGAAAGAGTGAATTCCGTCAATTTTACTCCTTCCCTTTGGGCATTCCGAAATAAACATAATGCTTCTTCGTGAAGACCATTCTGCACATATCCTGCGAACAATGAACTCCATGTAACTAAAGTTTTATCAGGCATCTTCTCAAAAACCCAGCAGGCATCCTTAATCATATTACATTTTGCATAAACATCTAGAATTGCTGTCCCAACAAAGCTGTTTGAGTCCAATGCAAGCTTGAATGCAATAGTGTGTAATTGTTTGCATTCATTGATAGCATATTTTGCAGCACATGCACAGATTGTGCTGGATAAAGTAAATTCAGTCAGTTGTCTCCCTTCTCGGTGCATCCTTTGAAAAAGCTTCAGAGCTTGTACATCCTCTCCACTCTGAGTATATCCAGCAATCATGGTATTCCATGAGACTATGCTTCTGGCAAGCATTCCATCAAAAACATGACGAGCACAATCATTCCGACCACATTTCGTGTACAAGTTGATTAGAATATTGCATGTTAGAGTATCTGTTACCAGACCAAAATGAATGGCTAGCCCATGGCAGCTTTTCCCAACCAGGAGGGACCTCCGCTTTGCACATAGTTGCAGATGCTCATGGAGCACCACAAACATGTCAATCAAATTTCTGTCAATCCTACCATGCCTTTTATCCTTTAGGGAATTGTTATGGTTGCGCATATTACAAAAAAAACGAGTAGCAAGACACATTCCAGACCATACTAACTTGGACATTTCCTGTTCTGATTTATGGCAGGGTACTTAAACGGAATGCCCATCCATGGAAGTCAGCTACTGATACATCCAGATTATGACTGAAAAGGAGAACTTCGCCAACCAAATTTGCACTGCTTTCTGATGACTCACAGAAAGGGATAACTAATCTGAAATATGTTTAGATGCCGTCAAGAGCACATCACTTTTCTGCAGGATGGCATGGAAACTTCTCTAATTAGTCCACCTTTACAAATTCCTGATATTAGAATCTCTGGAAGATAAGCAAGTCAGTCACAACTATATGATCATCATCGCGCTTTGATGCATCTTAAGAAAGCAGATATGATCCTGATAAAATCCAGGCAGGTTAAAGAATATAAATTTTCATGGCAAGGGCATAAGGAAATGTGATGGGTTCTGCTAAAGCACATGCTAATACGTCTAAAAATAAAAATATTTGATTCAAATGACAAGAAGAACCAGGAATTAGCGCCAAGTGAGCTTCTTGCTTCTCAAACATTCGAATGTGTGCGAGAGGTGGTAAAGTACTGGCCCTAGGAAGTTAACGACAGTACTCTGGTGGTAGTAGAAGTTGAGAGCTAACTTAAATCCAGGGTTCCTTTCAAATTTTCAGCACCAGGGTTGTGTTCCATTTGAAATAAGGATCTAAGGAAGAAGTAGGGTGAATGAGCTCTCGCGGTGCCCATGGCGACAAGGCCTGTAGCTCCTCTGCGGCCCGCTACCCAGCACCACCTGCACTGCGACCACTCCAGGCTGCAGCGGCCACCCCTCGGAGGACCCCCGTGAGCCGCCTCCTCTCCTGACCGGCGGCAACGTTGAGACCGCCCGCAGCAGCGATGTCCGCCCCACCATTCCCGCCCCCGTCCACCGCCCAGGTGAGGCCTTCCGGTCCCGTGTTCTCCGGCAGTTCCATTCCGGGCCGTCGTTCGATCCTGGCGAATTCCCCTCCTGCCGCGAACCTGGTTACCTTTGGTTCACCCCACCCCCCCCCCCCCCCCCCCGGTTTCCCTCACCGTGTTTCTCCCTCCCCCTGGTCCACCGCATCGTCAACTACTTCTTCCCCCCCCCCCCCCACCCCCCCAGGTAATCGCGGTGACCGAGCCCTCCCCTGCTGTCTTCCTTGCGCGCCTTGCCAGCCCCATCGTGGCCCGCTTTCTCGCGGCGGTGGGCATCCGGCAGCTTGCCCTCATCAAGCTCCGGCCACACCTCTCCCTTTCGGAGGCCTCCGCGGCTGCCGCTGCGCTCAGGGGCGTTGACCCGGCTCGGTCATTGCCACGTCGGACGGCTGCAGTCAATGCGCGGGGCGCTCGCGCCTGCTGGCCTCACCAACCTCCTGACCGCACTAACTGTGCGGGGCTGCTCCCCATCCCGCCCGCTGCTCCCCAGCTCACTCCCCCATCCCGCCCGCTGCCCCCCAGCTCACCCCCCTCCCATCAGCCATTGATGCGGAGGCCACTTTCTGTCCCATCGCCTCCTGCTCGCCCCCTCCCCTCGAGAACGCGGCCACCGGCCTGGGTACCGCGGGCATGCACGGCCTACCCTGTCTCGTCGCCGGGCTAGCCCCGGCCTCGCCGGCACTCAATGCTCCCGTACCTGCCCCCGTCGAGCCTCCCCATGCCGCTCCCCCCCCCGGTCCTTCATTGAAGCCCCCCTCCGCCCCGCCCCTCCACTCCCATTGCCTTGTACTCCACCATGCCCCTGCGCTCCCTCTCTGGGTGCTTTCGCTGCCTCTCCCCTAAACACTAGGTCATTGACTGCCGCGACCCTGCTTGTTGCCGCAAGTGCAACGGCTCCGGCCACTGCGCGCACCGGTGCATGGCGCGCCCTTCGGTCACGGTCGCCACCGCCCCCTCCCCGTCCGCCCTGCCTACCCATCCTCTGCCTGCCGACGCCTCACCCTGCTTTTCCCGCTCCCGCGCTCTCGTCGGGGAGTGCTCTGCCCCGAGCCTCTCCGAACGCCCTATGCCTGCGTAGGCGGGCCCCCCTCCTCCCACACCATCCTCCCCGCCCCGCTTTCGCTCCATCGCCACCTCGCCCCACAGCTCGGCGGCCTCCCTCCCTGCCTCGCCGTCCAGCGGGCGCCGCTCCCCCCCCCCCCCCCTCGCCAGTGCTCCTCAACTTAGGCCTGCTCCGGCATGAAGCCTCGGTCCATTCTGCCTCCGACTCGGAGGACTCAGCTCGCTCGGGGGCGGGGGTGGCCCCTGCTTTTGACAGCGACGGTGGCCTCGTTCGTTCCGCCTCTTCGGGCTCGAAGGTGAGCTCCGGCACTGCCAGCACGCCGTCTCTTGTGGCGGAATCCGACCGGCCGCACTTCCTCGAGGTCTTCATGCCCACGGGAGACCTCGATGCTGCGCTCCGGCTGGCGGTGGTCTACATCGACCCCCCGGGAGCCTTCCCTGTCGGATTTCGGGTTCCGGCAGACCCTTAAGGTTCGAACACTGGGGTGCGCGCGGAAATCTCACCTTCAATCTCTCCGTCTGAATGGGATCTAAACTACTGAAAGAGCTGCACGAAAGACACAAGGTTTATACTGGTTCGGGCCACCGATGTGGTGTAATACCCTACTCCAGTGTGTGGTGGATGGATTGCCTCCTGGGGCTGGTGAGGACGAACAATACAAGGAAGAACAGCCTCGCGAGGGTCTGTTCTTGGCTGTGGTGATGAACTGCTACGAAGAGTTCAGTCACCCTCTCTCTCTCTCTGCTTTCTCTCTCACTCGTCCTTGTCCAGGACCGAACGACCAGGAATCGAACCCCTTGCTATGTGGGTGGCTAGTCCTATTTATAGAGGCCCTGGTCCTCTCCCCAAATATTGAGCGGGAAGGTATCCAACAATGGCGGGCTAATTTGAAGGGGGACAACGAGTACATCTATCTTGACAAAAGCAGTCTTCGCCTGCCAAAGGCTCTGGAGATGACGCCGCGCTGGGCTCCATGGTGACCTCCATCTCGTAGTCCTCCTAGTCCTGGCCTCGTTGCACCGAAGTGGCAACCTTTTGCCTGATGCCTCGGTACTCCGCTGATACGCTTGCCCCCCTTGCACCAAAGAGGAAAGAGGGACGCTGCGCGCGCTGGCACCCGCCTGGTGCCCCGTGTCGTCATGGCTTGCGTCATAGGTACCTCGCGAGGTACCCCTCCTTGAACTCCCCGCCTCCTCGCGAGCCAGCCTGACGAGGCCGTGCCCAAGGATGCGCCGTGTCGCCCGCCTCGCGAGGCTTGGCCCCTCGCGAGGGTCTTGAGCCTCGTGTTGATGAAGATGGGCCGCGCTGGGCCCCCACTTGAGCCACGCCGCAGGCCGCAGGCAGGCAAGTCTGGGGATCCCCGTTCCCAGAACGCCGACAGTAGCCCCCGGGCCCAAGGCGCGTGTGGACTTGGCCGTGCCGAGAGGCGAAAGGGCAAGGGTGAAGCGCCGCGGGCCCTAACAGCCTGCGGCCTTGGACGCTGCATGGCGGTTGATTGGACGTGGCGCCTCCGCTTCCCCACGACGCCTTGGTGATCGTGCGAGTTGGACAAGTCCCTGCATGCAGAACGTGTTATGATTACCTGTGACCGTGGAGACCGGCGGTTGGCCTTCGCCGGCTATAAGTACGGCACCGCTCGTGCCCGTCAAGTCCATCTCCTCTTGCTCTCTCCTTCGCCTCAGTTCTTGCTCCGTCTTGGTGTGATGGCTCCGATTCGCCGATTCTCTGCAGCGGAGAAGGGAAAGGCTCCTCGAGAAGGGCCGGACCCTCTCCCGGCGAAGAAGCGACTCGCCCATTGCAGCCGGGACGACGAGGACGACCCGGTGGTGGCGGGGCCCCGGGGCGAGCAGGCTCCGCCGGGGTTCCCGCTGCCCCTGTACGCCCACGTCAAGGGCCCTGGAGGTGCCGATGCTGATCCCCGCGGTCAGCGCCGTCGTCGGCGCCGTCGGGTTGTGAAGGCGTGGGTGGTTCCTCCTGGAGTCCATGCCGAGGGCTCCTCCCACGAGTTCGTGCTCCACGTCGTCACTCCTCTTCAGTCCTGGATCCGCCTTCCTCCCTTCTTCGCCTCTGTGGTTCTTCCAGGGGGGGCTATGGAGCTCCAGCTGCAGCACGCCGACTGCGGCGCCCCCGCGACTGAGGCCGAGGTCGTCGTCGCTGCCCCGGGCGCGGTCTACATGTCCCGCGGCTGGAGGGAGATCGCCCGGGTCTGCAGGGAAAGAGGCGTCTTCACGGTCCACCTGGAGTATGACGGCGCGGCGGTGATATTCCTCAAGGTCTTCGACGCGATCGGGCGCCGGCTGGAGTGCTGCCGCGGGAGGGGCGACCAGGACCTCGCCCTGGTGAGGGCTAGGCCCGCCGACCGCCCCCTCAGCAGTGGCGCCCGAGGGTCCAGCGGCTCCAGCGGAGGCTACGTGACTCCGAAGACGAGCGACGACAGCTACGAGCCCTCGAGTCGCCGTCGCTCCAGGAGCAGGGCGGACGCGTCAGGCCGTCGCCAACCCTGATCTGGATGGAGTTGGCGCCGGTGCCTGACGGCCCACTATTGATGATGGCATCTTCTGCAGGAGCCCGTATAGTTAGCACTCCTTAGGATCCGTTCCCTGCGAGGAATCGAAATGCGCCTCATGGGGGCTTGTAAGGTGTCTGTAGTTCCGTTTGCTAATATATGACCTTTGCTATGGATTTGTGTGAGTTGCTGATTCCGTCATAGCTTAGTTCTCCCTTTCGAACCCCGCGAGGGCTTGGTGCTCTACGCCGACAGGTCCCAGTCCCAAGGCGGCGTCAGCCGTCGCTGGTATGCCAGGTCGCGATACCGTGGTCAAGGCCAGGAGGTGAGCGACCCAGGGTCCGGTGAGAGCCCCTGAGTCGCGATGCTCAGGAGGTCCCCTTTGGCGCCCAAGCAGCCATCACTTAGTGAGAAAGGGAAGCGACGTCGCTAGTACGGAGTTGCTTTAGGTGCGGGGTAAGTGCTGCGGAAGCCAGTGCCGTGGGTGGTGACTTATCTTGAGGATCAGGGGCCGTTCCAGGTGCGTCGTTGGGTTCGTGTGTGGATAGGAGCGGAAACGCTCGGCAAGGTCCTCGCGAGACCCCTTCTTCCCCGCCTCTGCTCCCCTTTGTGCTCTACGTCCTCGGGTCCCGGCCCTCGAGCTTGTCTCAGCCGTCGCTGGTATGCCAGGTCGCGATGCCGTGGACAAGGCCAGAGGGTGAGGGCTGGAGAGCCAGTAAGAGCACTGAGTCGCGATGCTCAGGCACCCCCCCCCTTTAACGTGCAAGCGGTTCGCGCGGGCGAGGGCGAAGGAAACCTCGTGAGGGCCTCGGCTTGCGCGGTTCCCTCCAGGGATCCTGCAGGGTCATCACAGAAAGAAGATGGTGTTGCCACGACGGCCATTAGTTGATCGTTAGTCACTCAAGAGCTTGCTGGTTGAGGTAGGCGAGGTGTATCTGGGCACCCGTGAGCCAGCGCGGGACTCCCGAGGCCCTACCTCTGGGCAGGTTGCGCCCGGCACTGGGCCGTATCTTGAGGTGTGCCCCTGCAAAATTTGGTTAGATGCCGGTCCTCTACGTCCTCGGGTCCCGGCCCTCGAGCTTGTCTCAGCCGTCACTGGTATGCCAGGTCGCGATGCCATGGACAAGGCCAGAGGGTGAGGGCTGGAGAGCCAGTAAGAGCCCTGAGTCGCGATGCTCAGGCACCCCCCCTTTAACGTGCAAGTAGCCGACATGGGAAGAGAAGATGCTGCGGACAGGCTCCATGCAGCTAAGCGTGATAGGAATGCATAGTTGGAGATAAACACTAGGGGGATACACGCCGTTGGGTCTGGCCCGAGCGGCTTGGGGGTGATGCAGCCCGAGGGGCGCCCCCAACAAGGCAAACTAACGACGGAAAGGTAAATGCAGATACATGCCGCGGGGACGGACCCACGTGGCCTGGGAGTGATGCAACCCTGGGAGGGTGCTCCCAGCTGAGAACGGAACTTGAAAGATGTCACCTGAGGATGTCGTCGGCGTAGTGGCATTGGTGCAGCAGACTTGACGGGCTGCAGAAGCCGATCCTCACGAGCCCCCAGGCCCCGGGGCCTCGGGAGGCTCCGGAGGCGCTGGCGACTCCTCGCGAGCTGTCTCCACCTCCGCCAGAGCCGCGTAATGCCTGTCTTCCTGAGCATCCACGATGCCCATCATGAGGCGCTGGTACGCCGCAGCCATGCTCGGCAGGCCGTAAGGCATGCAAACATAGCTGTGGGGTAGACCTCCGCAGCGCCCCACTTGCGAGGGCCAGAGGCGCTCTGTTGTGGCGATTTGATTGAGCCCTGGTACATCGACGCAGACGCGCAGCCCATCATCCTCGCCTGGATGTGGGGCCACGACTGGCAAGCGGCGGCAACCTCTCATGATCCTTGTCTCCTGTAGCTCTCGAATGGCCTCGTCAACGAACTCTTGCTGGTCTGATCTTCCTCGCCTGGCTCCCTCTCGAGGAAAACGTGCTGCGAAGCACGCCTCCACATGGTGCCCAAGCGCCTCCCTCATGACCATGGCTAGGTCGGTGGCCCTCCAGGTGAGAGCCCCTGAGCCCTGCCTGAGGGCGCCGGGCGCTTTCCTACGCGATGGATGAAGGGCCCTCCTGAGGGGCTGAGCCTGAGGACATCTTCTTCTTCTTGGGGATGGTCTCAGGAAGCCTCCTGCTTCCGCGATCTGGGTCTTCTAGCGATGCGGCCTGAAAGGCTCGCTCCAGGAAACACACTGCATCTCTCTCTTCACAGGGCACCGTGATGACGCCGCCGCTTCCTGGCATCTTGAGGACGTTGTAGCCGTGGTGGGTCACGGCCATGAACTTGGCCAGCGCTGGGTACCCGAGGATGGCGTTGTACGGCAGGCGGATGTGGGCGACGTCGAAGTCGATGAGCTCGGTGCGGTAGTTGCTGCGGGCTCCGAAGGTGACAGGGAGGCGGACCTGCCCGATCGGGATTGTGGAACCGTCGGTGATCCCGGAGAAAGGCCTAGCTGGCTGAAGCTGGTCATAGGGCACTTGGAGGTTGTTGAATGTTTCCACGGACAGGACGCTGAGCCCTGCCCCACCATCGATGAGGGTCTTGGTGACCTGCACGTTGCTGATGACCGGTGAGCAAAGCATCGGGAGGACTCCTGCAGTGGCCGCGCACTTGAGCTGGTCTGCCGAACTGAACGTGATGGGGCACGCCGACCACCTGAGAGGGCGCGTTGCTTCGAGCTTGGGGAGTGCTGCATTCACTTCGCGGGCAAACTGCTTGAAGATACGTTGGGAGGCTGGGGCTTGGGCTCCGCCCAGGATGCAGGCGATCGTGCGCGGCTCCTGGAAGCCCCCAGCCCCCTCGTCCTGATGGCGGTCTTCGTTCCTTCTTGGTGGAGGCGGCAGCGGAGGTAGGCCTGCGTTGCCATGAGGGCGGTCCTCACGAGGCTGGTCTCTCCAGTCCCCCTCACGAGGCAGGTCCCGCCAGCGGTCCTCGCGAGGCTGGTCGCGCCACCCCTGGCGCGGGCCGCGGTCTTCCCAGCGCCCTGGGTTTCTTCCTCCTCCTCGGCCGTAGCCCCGGTCAGCACGGTCAGGGCGACGGCCGATCCTTCCTTCTCGCACGGCGCGGAGCTCTTGACATTCATTGGTGTTGTGGGTGTGGAGGTCATGGTACACACAGTACCGGCTGCCTCTGTAGGGTTCGGGCAGATCCTTGCCCCGCTTGGTGTCTGGTTCGGCTGCGAGCACGGCAGCCCCCTTGCGCTTCATGTCTTTGGCCTTGGGCTTCTTCTCTTCTGGGTCCGCGGCAGGCAGCTCGAGGAGGGAGAGACGTCCCTCCTCAGTCCTGGCGCACTTGTTCGCCAAGTTGAACAGCTCCAGGGAGGTGCAGAGGTCTTCGTGCATCGCCAGCTCCTCCTTCATCTTGACGTCACGCACGCCATCAGAGAAGGCGGAGATGATGGCCTCCTTTGACACCCTGGGGATCTTGAGACGCGCGCTGTTGAAGCGCTGGATGTACTTTTGCAGGGTCTCTTCGGGTTGTTGCTTGATGCGGCGCATGTCGCTCACGGCAGGCGGCCGGTCGCGAGTACCTTGGAAGTTGGCGATGAAGCGGGCGCGCATCTGGTCCCAGAAGGAGATCGTGCCTGGAGCCAGATTCAGGAGCCAGGTTCGCACCCCTTCCTTCAGCGCCATGGGGAACCAGTTCGCCATGACCTTTTCATCCCCGCCGGCAGCCTCGATGCCCAGCTCATAGAGCTGGAGGAATTCCGCGGGGTCAGTTGTGCCGTCGTAGCGAGGGGCGGGTCGGGCTTGAACTTGCCGGGCCACGCGACGCTGCGCAGCTCAGTGGTGTAGGCGTGGCAGCCCGCGATGGCCACGAAAGGCCTCGGTTGGTCGAGAGCTTGGTCTTGAGGGTCCCCACGCGCTGCAGCTAGGAGCAGGGCGGGGTCTTGACGTGCCGGAGCTGGAGCAGGGTCGCGACGTGCCGGAGCAGGGAGCGCCCGGGCAGCCCCCTGCGAGCAAGGGATTTCTTGGCAGCTCCGCTCTTGTTGCGACGGCGCCTGGCGAAGCGGGTTCCGCCCAGGGGCCAGTCACCTTGGAGCCACGGCATCTTCTTGGGGAGGAGGTGGCTGGTGCGCCTCCGGAGCTTCGTTGCCTGCGCGGGGCGGAGTGCAGCGCAGAGGAACGGACGGTGTGGAAGAGCCCCCTGCGGCGCGGACAAACTCGACGACGCGGCCGAGCCATTCTTCGTTGACGTCGTCGACGGGATGGTAGCGCAGGAGCTCGTTTGCCGCGAGGAGCGCAGCTCGAGCCTTCAAGGGTGCGCGGAGCGCGCGGGATGAAGAGCCAGCTGGTGCGAGTGATGGAGTGGCGGTGCGGCCGTTTTGCCGCACGGACGGGTGCTGAGACGATGCCTGCTGCTCGCCCTCCGCCGGGCCGGTGGCGGCGTTGACGGCGGGCAACGGGAACGACGAGGACGCCCACCGACGGGGGCCGTCTGGGCAACGCGAGAAGCGATGGCGGCCCGGCGCTCGGCGCGGGCTCGACGAGCGTCAGACATGGACGCGACGGTCGGAGGAGAGCGGAGCGGCGGAAGACGAATTCTGGCACACCCCTACCTGGCGCGCCAAATGTCGGATTTCGGGTTCCGGCAGACCCTTAAAGTTCGAACACTGGGGTGCGCGCGGAAATCTCACATTCAACCTCTCCGTCTCAATGGGATCTAAACTACTGAAAGAGCTGCACGAAAGACACAAGATTTATACTGGTTCGGGTCACCGATGTGGTGTAATACCCTACTCCAGTATATGGTGGATGGATTGCCTCCTGGGGCTGGTGAGGACGAACAATACAAAGAAGAACAGCCTCGCGAGGGTCTGTTCTTGGCTGTGGTGATGAACCGCTACTAAGAGTTCAGTCACCCTCTCTCTCTCTGTTTTCTCTCTCACTCGTCCTTTTCTAGGACCGAACGACCAGGAATCGAACCCCTTGCTATGTGGGTGGCTAGTCCTATTTATAGAGGCCCTGGTCCTCTCCCCAAATATTGAGCGGGAAGGGATCCAACAATGGCGGGCTAATTTGAAGGGGGACAGTGAGTACATCTATCCTGACAAAAGCAGTCTTCGCCTGCCAAAGGCTCTGGAGATGACGCCGCGCTGGTGTAACGCCCCGAGACCGATATGCCAGGTGTCCTCCAGTTATTCGTTGTCGTTGCCATGTCATTCGCTTGCGTGTTGCATCTTGTCATGTCATCATGTGCATCGCATCATCATGCTTTCAAAACTTGCATCAGTCCCGGTCTCCTCGTTCCTTCCGTTGTCCGTTCTGAGCCCAGACACACTTGCACGCGCCCGCGGCATGTCCGAAATATTATTTTATAAGTGGCCGGAAAATGTTTTCAGAATGGGATGAAAGTTGGCGTGTGCCTTAATATAGTGTAGATAGACCGCCTGTCAAGTTTCATCGCATTCGGAGCTCGCTTGATAGCCTAACCGTTAAACTATAGCGGCAGTATAGCCGGTCTAACGTCGGACGTTTTCGGTCTCCGGAAACAGATGCCGGGCCTCCCTCTCTTCTCTTCTCTCAGTGCGAGACCGTCTACACAGCCCACTACCTACCGCCAGGTCCAACCTAACCTCTCTAGTCAGCCCGCAGCCCCCCTCGCGTGCGTCCGAAAATTGTCCCGGACCCGACCCGGACAGTCGTCACCGTCGTGTCCGGATCATCCCCTAACATCTACAAAACGTCACCGTTTTCTTATTTGGACTTCCTAGCTATTTTATTCGCGATCGTTCGATTGCGATCAGAGGGACGAAATACCCTTAAGTCAACCCACCTACTATATATATCACATCAACCCTAGACCCTAGCCAGACAAACTCCCTCCGATCCCGAGTGCGCCGCCACCCCCCCCCCCCCCTCGGATCCAGCACCGCACCTACCAGCCTCCTTCCTCATTTTCCCCATCGGGCCAACCACCGTCCTCCCCTCGATTTCAGTCCACGACCATTTCCCTCCCGATCCAAAGCCCTCGCCACCCTGCCGCCGTTGCTCTGCGGCCTCGACCTCGCCGGACACCGGAGCAGCACCGTGCCTGCAGTCACCTTCTCCCCGCCTCCTCAGGTCCATCTCACTGCTCGAGCTGGTCCTCCATTCCTCCTCGCACTCCTGGTTTTGAACCCCTGCCGTCGCTGCTGCCTTTTGGTGCAGGGGCTCGCCGCCGCTCACAGCCTCGTCTCCGGCAAGATCAATCCGCCCCCGACGCCCTTGCCCGGATCCAGACGTTCCCGCCGCCTAGTCCCTGCTGCCAGGGCCACAGCCTCGCTGCGCCCGAGGGAAGGAGCTCCTCGCGCCCACTCCTTCCATGGCGCTCGACGCCCAAGCTCCGAGCTAGCGCCGCCGGACCAGCAGCGCCACGGGAACGGAAGGAAGCCGCCGTCCAAGTCCGCCGCCCCTGCCCATGCCGCCACCGCCGTCACCTGCCTCCGCCTGGCCTTGCAGCTCCCGCCACCCCGCCAAGGCTCGTCGCCGACCTCCCCTGCCGAGTCCCACGCCCCTGTTTTGCCCGAGGGGAACGAGCAGCGCAGCCCGTGCTCGATCCGCTGGCACGCGTTGACCGCAACCATGCTCCGGGCCACTTCGGCGCTATGGCCCAAACGTGGCCTCCTTTCTGGCCCAGCTCCCGTTTCGGTCTGCTAGGCCGATGTGAGCAGCCCCACATTTTCTCCCCTATGCATGTTGGCCCGTTTACAGTTTCGGCCCGTATATGTTTTTTTCCCTGGTTCTGTGATTTGTCTAATTTCCAGAGCATTGCAGTTTTACAGAAAACCCCTTCGGGATCATGCATTTAATAACTTCTAAACCGTGCATCGGATCTAAACAAATTATATATGAAACTTGCTCGGAATTTTGTGTAGTTTAATAATATGCCACTTTCTTGCCATGTTAAAATGCTTAAAATGTTGTTTGCATTAATTTGCCCCTATGCCATGCTAAAATGATTTAATTCATAACTAAATAACCGTAGCTCCGATTTAAATAAACTTTATATGTAAATGGGGTAGAATTTTGCCTAGTTTATCATGGTGACATTGTTTTGCATGTTAAACAACTCTAAAATTATGTTTAGGGCAGAACAGTACCAAACCTTAAATTATGCATATGAGGATTTTCCGGAATTGTTGTTCGTTGTTTCCGGCCTCATTTAAACTTGTCTAGTTAGGTAGTTTAATTATGCTCCACCCTCTTGCCATGTTAATCAACATTTAATATTGTTGGGTACATAACCGAGAGAGAACTAAATAATTGATGTGGTGTTCCGTCAATATGCAACGAGTTGCATATTGAGCTCCACTTAAATTTGTAGGATTGCTTGTGCATTTTGCCATGCCATGCCTCATTAAACCGGACATGCATCATACTTGTTTGTGCATCGTGCCATGTGGTTGTCATGGTTGTTTACTATGTTGTTTGCTTTCTTTCCGGTGTTGCTTCTTCGGGTTGGTTCCGGTAACGTCGTGATTGTGAGGATCCGTTCAACTTCGCCCGTTTGTCTTCTTCATGGACTCGTTCTTCTTCCTTGCAGGATTTCAGGCAAGATGATCATGCCCTCGAAATCACTACTATCTTTGCTTTGCTAGATGCTCGCTCTTTTGCTATGCCAATGCTACGATGCCTACCACTTGCTTGTCAGCCTCCCAAATTGCCATGTTCAGCCCCTAACCCACCATTGTCCTAGCAAACCGTTGATCGGCTATGTTACCGTTTTGCTCAGCCCCTCTTATAGCGCTGTTAGTTGCAGGTGAAGATTGAAGTTTGTTCCTCGTTGGAACATGGAGATGTTGTTCCTTGTTGGAACATGTTTACTTGTTGGGATATCACAATATATCTTATTTAATTAATGCATCTATATACTTGGTAAAGGGTGGAAGGCTCGGCCTTATGCCTGGTGTTTTGTTCCACTCTTGCCGCCCTAGTTTCCGTTATATCGGTGTTATGTTCCCGGATTTTGCGTCCCTTACGCGGTTGGGCTATAATGGGAACCCCTTGACAGTTCGCCTTAAGTAAAGCTTCTCCAGCAATGCCCAACATTGGTTTTACCATTCGCCACCTAGCCTTTTCTTTCCCTTGGGTTCTGCAGACTCAAGGGTCATCTTTATTTTAACACCCCCCCCCCCCGGGCCAGTGCTCCTCTGAGTGTTGGTCCGAACTGAGCTGCCTGCGGGGCCACCTCGGGGAAACTTGAGGGTTGGTTTTACTCGTAGCTAGTCTCATCTGAGTGTGCCCTGAGAAAGAGATATGTGCATCTCCTATCGGGATTTGTCGGCACATTCGGGCGGTGTTGGTGGTTTAGTTTTACCCTGTCGAAATGTCTTGTTGTACTGGGATATCGAGTCTGATCGGAATGTCTCGGGTGGAGGTCTATTCCTTCGTTGACCGTGAGAGCTTGTCATGGGCTAAGTTGGGACACCCCTGCAGGGATTTGAACTTTCGAAAGCCGTGCCCGCGGTTATGGGCAGATGGGAATTTGTTAACGTCCGGTTGTAGAAAACCTAAAGTTGACCTTAATTAAAATGAATCTACCGCGTGTGTAACCGTGATGGTCTCTTTCCGGCGGAGTCCGGGAAGTGAACACGGTTGTTGGAGTTATACTTGACGTAGGTTGTTTAGGATCACTTCTTGATCATACTTTTATCGACCGTGCTTTGCTTTCTCTTCTCGCTCTCATTTGCGTTTGTTAGCCACCATATATGCTAGTCGCTTGCTGCAGCTCCACCTCATACCTTTACCTTACCCACAAGCTTAAATAGTCTTGATCGCGAGGGTGCGAGATTGCTGAGTCCCTGTGG
This sequence comes from Triticum monococcum, assembly GCA_034509565.1. Taxonomy (NCBI): domain Eukaryota; kingdom Viridiplantae; phylum Streptophyta; class Magnoliopsida; order Poales; family Poaceae; genus Triticum; species Triticum monococcum. The sequence goes on along the minus strand of CM067845.1, from coordinate 294,751,029 downwards.
CTCACAGATACTTCCAAAACCAGCTTGCAGGTGCCGATGAGACCGTGCAGATGACGCTACCCAGCTCAGGAGGAGCTCGATGAAGATTTTGTCCTTTATGTTGTTTCGTTCTAGTCGATCGGTAGTGGAGCCCAGTTGGGGTCGATCGGGGACCTTTGTCGCATTTGGGGTTCTTCTTTTATTTTGGTTCCGTAGTCGGACCCTGAGTGTATTTGAATGATGTAATGCTTTATTCATGTATTTGTGTGAAGTGGCGATTGTAAGCCAACTATGTAACTCTTTCCCTTATTATATTACATGGGTTGTGTGAAGATTACCTCACTTGCGACATATGCCTTCAATGCGATTATGCCTCTAAGTCGTGCCTCGACACGTGGGAGATATAGTCGCATCGAGGGTGTTACAGCTGGGCTCCATGGTGACCTCCGTCTCGTAGTCCTCCTGGTCCTGGCCTCATTGCACCGAAGTGGCAACCTTTTGCCTGATGTCTCGGTACTCCGCTGATACGCTTGCCCCCCTTGCACCAAAGAGGAAAGAGGGACGCTGCGCGCGCTGGCACCCGCCTGATGCCCCGTGTCGTCATGGCTTGCATCATAGGTACCTCGCGAGGTACCCCGCCTTGAACTCCCCGCCTCCTCGCGAGCCAGCCTGACGAGGCCGTGCCCGAGGATGCGCCGTGTCGCCCGCCTCGCGAGGCTTGGCCCCTCGCGAGGGTCTTGAGCCTCGTGTTGATGAAGATGGGCCGCGCTGGGCCCCCACTTGAGCCACGCCGCAGGCCGCAGGCAGGCAAGTCTGGGGACCCCCGTTCCCAGAACGCCAACATTCCCCTCCCCAACTGCGGCTGTCCGTGATGCCCTGCCGAGTGTCGCCCCGCAGCTGTTCTTCGACACCATCGGCTCCTCCATTGGTGCGATGTACTTGCGGTTCAACTCTCATGAGGACAGGGAGGCATGTGTCGCCCTCGACGAACTGTCGTTCGAGGGCGCCCGCATCTCCTTCGTTCGGGAGGAGGAGGCTGACAGGGTTCCTCCTAGGGCTGGCACCCTGGCTTTCATCTCCGCCACTCGCTTCCCCGCCGAACACTTCAACCCCGTCGGCATCGCTAGGGCTTTCTCCGGCTTCGGGGACCTAGTCGAGATTGACCACCGGGTGCTCGCCGGAGATGACCTCTCCGTGGTCCGTGTTGCCTTCCTCATCGAACACGCCCGGGCAGTTCCTTGTGACGTATGGCCGCGCGGCGGCATTTGGGGCTCGCGTGTCATCACCGTGCACACGCTCGCCGTGTGGCCTCAGGCCGACTCCTACATCTGTTCTTCGGCCCACCTCCTCCGCCGCCGTTTGCTCATAACGGGCCTCGTCACCCCCGCCTGCATGGCTTCCCTCTGGGAAGGGTTGTGCCTGCTCATCCGCGGCAACAGCCACCGCCGCGCAGGGCTGGGGAAGGTGGTGGACACCTGCTGGATTCTCTCCTTCGGATGCATGGTGCGCCGCCCCTCCCAGCCTCTCCCGCTCGTGACTGCCTCGCCGTCTCCTTCAGGACGGTCGCCTCTCTGTCGAGGTCTTCGGTGGTCATCACTGGGCTACCCGACGACCATGTGGGTGGGCCTGGGAGCCTGGTGCTGGACGTCGCTAGCCCCGCCCTCCCTCTGCATGGGCCATGCACGGGGGGTTTGGCTCCCTCGCCCCCGCCTCCTGTGGCTCCTGTGCGCCACAGCCGCAGGCTGGCTCTGAAAGAGCCGGCACAATACATCTCCATGACTGAAAAGGCTATCAAGCAAAAGGAGCTTAAAGAATCCCTCAAGGGCTGCTCTCCCAAGTTTCGGGCAAAGGTGCTCAAGCGCAAAGTCATCTCAGCTGTCCTCAAGCCCATGGGAATGAACTCTGTGTCCGAACTCCGGTCCGCGGCGGCCATCCCTCCTGCTTCGGTGTCTACAAGTGTGGATGATTAGTGCGGCCCCTAATCACTTGCCTCCCTGCTCGCCCGTGTTGCACACATTTAGGCGTCAGGCAGTGCCCGCTCTCCCCCCCCCCTGTTTGTCCCCGTGCTAGTGTCTCCGTCATTCCCTTCTCGTATCCCCTGTACCTCTGGATGTGTAACCTTATGACTAATCTCCTTGTGTCTTGTCGCGTGTTATATCCTGGTGCCCCTGATTGTCATGGATAGTAACACATTTAGCAATGTTTCCTTCCTGTCTTTGAATGTCCAAGGCCTCGGCGATGTTGACAAATGCCCGCTGGTTCGGCAGGCTATTGTCGACGTTGACCCCTCTGTGGCCTGCATCCAAGAAACTAAGCTCGCCTCCCTCTCCCTTGGCAAGGAACGAGCGTTCCTTGCCACCCGCCTTTCAACGCTTGAGCAGTTAGACGCAGACGGCTCTCGTGGGGGCCTTGTCACGGCTTGGGATCCGAATGCTTTCACCCTGACCTCGTGCGTCGCCGGCTGCTACGCCCTCACCACTGCTCTCTCATCGACCTCCTCAGACCTGGTTCTTTCGGTCACTAGTGTGTACGCGCCCTCCGATCACTCTTTCATGCAGGATTTCGTTGATGAGATGATGACCCTCTCTGGGTCGATAACGGGGCCCTGGTTGGCGCTGGGGGACATCAACCTTATTCGCTACCCCGAGTAGAAGAACAACAACAACTTCTCCGCATCTCTTGCGTCGCGTTTTAATGCCCTTATCGATGACCTTTCTCTTATCGAGCTTCCACTCTCGGACCGCCTCTTCACCTGGACTAACTGCCGGACCCCGCCCACTCTTGCGTGTCTCGACCGTGCCCTTTTTAACTCCGATTGGGACGCCACGCTGCCTAACTCCTCCCTCGCTTCTCGCCCCCGTGTCACCTCCGACCACTTCCCTCTCGTGGTCACCGCGTCCTCGCGCATCCCCGTCTCCCGCCTCTTCCGTTTCGAGAACAAATGGCTCCTGGACCCCATGTTCCTCCCTTCCACCTCCCCCTCCTGGGACATCCCGGTCGGTTCCATGGGCGGAGCAAAAGGCATCGCTGCGAGGGTCAAGTCCTTCTGTCACGCTGCAAAGGTCTGGAAAGCTAATCACCGGTTTGTCCCCCGACATGATAACAATTGTTGATTTGTGGTTGAGTTGTTTGACTTTTTCGAGGAGTATCGTATGCTCTCTGCAGAGGAGACGGCCTTGCGTCGCGATGCCCAGCTTGCGCTGGCTTTCTTGGTTCGCCAACAGGCGGCTTTCTGGCGGCAGCGTGGGAAGTTCCGCCGGGTGGCCGAGGAGGAGGAGAACACCCGCTTCTTCCATGCTCATGCGTCCCAGCGTTTTCGGGCCAACCGAATCAAAGCGTTGGACGTTGTGGGCACCGTCGTCATCAACCACGCGGCCAAGGCCGAGACCCTGCATGCCTTCTACGTCAACCTCCTGGGTAGGGCCGGGGAACCGATGTGGCGCTTCGACCTCGAGGCACTCAACGCGGGGATAACCTCCGTGGACGGCGGCCGCCTGACTGCCCCCTTCGAGCTGGCCAAGCTTACTGCGGCGGTCCGAGGGCTCGACCCTACCAGCGCGCCGGGCCCCGACGGCCTGGGGCCGGCGTTCTACCAGGCGGCCTGGCCGCTGGTCTCGGGCGCGGTTCAGCGTCTGATGGACTGCATCTACACCAACTCGGCTGACCTCTCCTGCATCAACCGCGCGCACATCGTCCTTCTACCCAAGGCGGAGGGGGTACTTGCACCGAGGGGCTTCCGCCCGATTTCGCTCTAAAATTGTGATATCAAGATCGCGTGCAAGGCTCTCACCATGCGCCTTCAGCTTCAGATCTCTGATGCGATCGACATGGACCAATTTGGGTTCATCCGTGGGAGGAGCATCTCCATGAACTTCGTCTATGCGGCGGAGATTGTCCAGTGCTGCGAGACGCGCCGTGCCCCCTCCCTGGTTCTGAAGCTGGACTTCACAAAGGCTTTCGACTCCATCGACTGGGGGAGCTTGCGTCGTATCATGGAGGTCCATGGCTTCCCGTCGCTTTGGTGTGACTGGATGGACGCTATCTTCCGCTCCTCCATGTCTGTTGTCGTCCTCAATGGCATCCCAAGGAGGTGGATCCACTGCAAGAAAGGGTTGCGACAGGGGGCCCCTATCTCCCCCTACCTTTTCTTGTTAGTGGCCGACGTGCTTCAACGGATGATCAAGCTGGACGGGCGGATGCACCACCCCCTGATCGATGGTGCGTTTCCGCTTGTCCTCCAGTACGCTGATGACACAATCATCATCTTGCGTACGGAGTTGGATGCGGTTCGACGCCTGAAGGCCATCCTCGACGACTTCGTGGCTGCGACGGGGCTTGTCATCAACTTCCACAAAAGCACCGTCGTGCCGATGCACGTCCCTGACTCGGACCTCGACGACATGGTCCGGGTGTTGGGCTGCAGCGTTGGGAGCTTCCCGCAGGTCTACCTCGGCCTCCCGCTCTCCAACAGGAGACTCTCCATGGATGACTTCCGCCCCCTCATTGCGAAGGCCGAACGCTACCTCTCAGGGTGGCGTGCGCAGCTCCTCTCCTTCGGTGGGTGCCTAGTGCTGCTCAATGCCGTGCTTGATGCGCTCCCCACCTACGCTATGGCTGCGATGGAGGTCCCCCCCTCGGTGCTGCGAGCGATTGACGCGATGCACCGCTCATTCCTTTGGGCTGCTGCGGACAAGGCTTCGGGTGCACAATGCCTCGTTGCCTAGGACCGCGTGGTTCACCCCAAGGATGAGGGCGGGCTGGGGGTCCACGCCCTTCCCGTCCAGAACAGATGCCTCCTGTTGAAACTCCTGCATCGCCTGCACTCGGGCCAAGATGTGCCATGGGCGCGTTGGGTTTGGACTGAACTCGGGCGTGCCCTGCTCACTCCTACGACGGCTGCTACGCTCCCTGGTCCGCACTGGTCCTCGCTGGCCAAGTTGATGCCAGTCTACAGGGCAATCTCATGCGTCTCCATCGGCGACGGCCGAACCACTGCCTTCTGGCTGGACTCGTGGTTGCCGGGCGGCCCCCTTTGCGGGCAATTTGGCTCCCTCTTCTCCCACTCCACCTTGCCAGCGGCCTTGGTTGCCCACGTCCTATAGTCCGGGCTCGACGCCGGGCTAGTCCCCCGCCTGAACCATGCTGTGGCGCGGGAAAAAATATGCTACACCTTATTGTGAACAACCCTGCTTTAATAACTATAACTAACATTTGCATCTAAAAATCAGGTACCATTGATGCACTACACCCCTCCCACCAGCTTGACCCTAAGCTGCAACTCAGTAGAAATCCTTATTGCACGTGACCTATAACATAGGACCGTGAGCAACTACAGCGAAGGCGCTACACATACATGCCACTAGTGCAGCATCTGCATCTGCATCAGTATCATGTAACAAACAAGCAGACAGGCACTGTGCGCGAGGACTTCAGTAAGCACACGACCACCACACGCACAGAACACGGAGCACAATAATGCCAGGAATCAAAAGTTCGCCTCCGTCTGTGCTTACCGATAGGTCAGCCCACCGGCGGGGGGGGGGGGGGGGGGGGGGTGGGGGGCATTCCATCGAACACCATCAGCGCGCGGTGCAGACGAGGGCCCCGACAGCTGCCAGAGGGCGCCACCAGCCACTGGGGGTAGAAGAAGCAAGCACCATGCACCTGGCGCCCACGGGGAGTAGCGGAACGAGCAAGAGGAGACGGGCGCCGGTGAGTTGGAGGAGGAGGCGTGGGAATAGAACGACCGGAAGGCGCGCGAACGGCGTGGCGAGGAAGACGAAGGCCTGCAACTGCCACGGTCACGGATTAGGGGGTTTGTTTTTGGAGAAACGCACGGATTGGGGGAATATTAGGGATGCCGGGTCGTTCGAGGTACATTGATGCAAACCTGACCAGATGGGCCGGACAGAACATTTGGAATTCATAAAGTTTTTTCAATTTCATGAACAATTTTAAAATCCCCCTAAAAAGAACAATTTCAAGATATGTGATTTTTAAAACAATCATGAAGATTTTTTAGATTCCTGAACGTTTCTCGAATTTGTGAAAAAATTCAAATCAACAAACTTTTTAAAATTCATGAATTTTTCAAACCCAAAAACTTTTAGACAAACATGGGATCTTTTTTCAATTTCACAAACTTTTTTTGAATTCGCGAACTTTTCTAGATTTTTTGAACTTTTTTCAAAAATATATGTTCTCCTTGAAAAGTCAACGGTCAGCCAGTCAAATCTATCAACCGAGAAGGCGCAGGACCTCGGGGTGTTGGGTCAAGGCCCGCTTGGGCACGCGTGAGTGCCATCTCACTTTTCGGGCATGAAAGCGGGGTACAAGACCTCCCGCATGCGGAATTCCCTATTTGCCATTGCGTCGAATTGTCGACGCGACGCACAGGGGCACGGAATTCTAGTCGATGCTACGCAGCTAGCGATTCGATAAGGGCCAGCCCATTTTAAAACCCAGTCACTCCCAGTTTTATGAACCTTCTAGAAGGTTCCTAAACAAGTTTTTTCCGTTTTACTTCTTTATTGGTTTTTTTTCCTTTTTCTTTTCTATTTCATTATTCCTTTTTTTCTTTTTCTTTTAATTTTTCATTTTTCTTTCTTATTTTTCAATTCCATTTCTTTTCAAACTTGAATGTAAATTTTAATTTTTGTTCGGATTTTTAAAATATGTTCTCATTTTTAGAATTTGTTTGCAAAATTCAAAAAAACTTCGAATTTCACAAAATAGTCGTGGTTTATATTTTTCACAATTAAAATTTTTTTTCCTATCTACAAAATTTATTTACAAATGTAAAAAATGATCAGGTATTTTAAAAAAATCTTCACCGTCTAAATTTTTCTTCACATATTATTATGAAATTTGTTGACAATTTCGAAAAAATGTTCTGTTTTTTCAAAATTTGTACATAAATTCAAAACATGTTCAGAGAGTTTCGAATAATTTTCGCACTTTCAAAATTTAAAAAATGTACCTGTTCACAAAATAAAAAATGTTGGGGAAATTCATTTTTTGTGGTTCCAAATTTTGTTCATCATTGGCAAAAAAATTCGAAAGTCCAAAAAATATTGGTTTTAAAATTTTATTCGTGATTTTCCAGAAAATTCTTCCGTTTTGAGATTCTGAACAATATTTAAAACACATGAACATTTTTTCAAAAATTGCTGTATAATTTTATGAAAATATGAATATGTTTTGATTTATGAATAGAAGTTGAAAATTGACAATAATTTTTTTAAACGGTAACATTTGTTTTAAAAAAGCATAACAAACTTGAAACTAAAAAAACGAAAAAAAGACAAATAATCAAAAAAAGAAAGAAAAAGGAACATGGGAAATAGACCGGTTCTACAGTCAACTGGTCTCCGTTGATCACTTTTATAACCTGCGTTTTGTAACTGGACAGTGATGTAATTTTTGTTTCTGATATTCATTGTACTGCCATGATTGAAAATAAATAAGACGGAAGTTTTCACGCAAAAAAAAGTGTATGTCGTCAGGTTGTTGCTAGGGACGAGCGCTTACCAGCAGGTTCGATACTCACTCGATATTTTGATTTTTGGACAGTTTCCAGCGTGATAACGGGCCCGGCCCAGTTGGGAGGCTATCCCTACGCGACGCGCGCCCATTGGACACCCGTGTGCGTCCGATACTTCGCTGAAGCGTCGCGCACACGGGCTGGCCCAATCATCTCGCTATGAGCAAAAAACGAAAAAAGAAGAAGCGCATGCGTGGGCCAAATCCTATTCGGCGCTTGAATATTTAAAGAGTAGTCTGATTGACCTTTTCTTCTTCTTCATTTTCTACTATGTCCCTTTTACATTTTTCTCAAAGTTGCGGACTTTTTTTGCGAAAGAAATTCGTGAACCTTTTTCCTGATAGTAGATGAACTTTTTTTCAAATTCGTGAACTTTTCTCAAAATCGATAAACTTTTTTCAAAATTGATGAACTTTTTTTATGGAAAGTGGGTGAACTTTTTAAAAATCAATGACTTTTTTCAAATTTAATGAACTTTTTCCAAATTCAATGAACTTTTTTCAAAATTTTGTGAACTTTTTTCAAAACCGATGAACTTTTTTTATAATTCATGATTTTTTTTTCAAAATCGGTGAACTTTTATCAAATTCGTGAACCTTTTTTAAAGTTTGATGAACTTTTCTTGAAAATCAGTGAAGTTTTTTAGAATCCGTGAGCATTTTTATTTTTTAATTATATTTTCTGAGTTTTTGAAGAAAAAATCTCTAAAGTCAATGGTTAACCGGTCTAGCACTATCAGTCAACCACGAAACGGTCGAGATTTTTTTTAGCGATCGAAACGATCGAGGGGTGCGCGAGCTCGTCCGCTCATTCTCAGGCCGGCCCACGTAGAGAGCCGCGTGAGCGCTGGTTTCGTCTACTGGCGCTTAAGGCGCCAGCGAGCAGGTCTCCGACCTCTTGCTCAAATCTAGTGAGGCTAACCAGCCGAGCTAGCTACATTGAACGTTTTACATGTAGCGCCAGTCTTAAAGTAGAACGTACAGGGGAAAATCCTTTAAAAAAAGTTCAACATTTTTATAATATCCGTTGAATAAATTTTAAAATACAGTGAACGTTTTTGTGAACAAATTTAAAATACTAAAATGGACATTTTATGTGTATATATTAAACAATTTTTTAATATATGATGAACAAAACTTAAATACACAAATGAACATTTTCTAAAAATATGTTTAAAAATTTCATAATATACCACGAACATTTTTGTAATACACAATGAACATTTTCTAATATATGCTGAACAATTTAATAATATACAATGAACATTTTTGTAATACATAATGAACATTTTCTAATATACGTTGAACAATTTAATAATATGCAATGAACACTTTTATAATACACAATGAACAATTTTACAGTGCAAGGTGAACTATGTCATAATATATAATGAGCATTTTCTCATATTGAAGATTTTTATAACACACAGTGAACTTTTTATAGAAATACACAATAATGACAAGAAGAACAGAAACAGAAAATAAAAAAGGAAACGTAAAAGAAAGAAAATGAAAGGACAAAAAGGAATCAAAACAGAAAAATAAAAAACTGGAACAACAGTAAACCGGCCAAAACAATGAAAAACTGAAAGCAAAAAACCATAGAAGAAAAACAAAAAAAAACACGCAACAAACAAGGAAAACATCAGCGAATGAAATCCGTATGTTGGCAGGCCCAAGTGGCGACTTGCTTCAGCGAAGGCTCCTCCTTTTGATGCCTGCGGGCGTCAAATAGGATTTGCCCAAAATCACTAATTGAGGAGTATTTATTGGAAAGATCATTTTAATTTTTCAAATTGTGACAAGTGGCGCATATGCAGCGCGCCACTTGTCGCAATCTGGGAGTTTTCTCTTTTTTCGTAGATCCGTTTATTCAAAACATTTTATCTCTTAAACCACGCGTCCAAATCTCAAACCGCTTTCACCGTTGGATTCTTTGCGTCGAGATCTTCAAAATTAGATCCCATGTTGATAGGTTTTGACGAACTTTTTTTCATAAAAAAACCGGACGAAAATCCCGAACCGGGAGCACGAGTTTTTTTCCCTTTCCGAAAGAGGCATGCCCGTATCTCTCACGAAATCACAACCGTACCTCTCGCGAAAGCAAATGTTAGGGAACGCGGTAATTTCAAAAAAATTCCTATGCACACGCAAGATCTATCATGGTGATGCATAGCAACGAGAGGGGAAAAGTGTTGTCCACGTACCCTCGTAGACCGTAAGCGGAAGCGTTATGACAACGCGGTTGATGTAGTCGTACGTCTTCACGATCCGACCGATCCTAGTACCGAAAGTACGGCACCTCCGTGATCTGCACACGTTCGGCTCGATGACATCCCACGAACTCCCGATCCAGCTGAGTGTCGAGGGAGAGCTTCGTCAGCACGGCGGGGTGATGACGGTGATGATGAAGCTACCGGCGCAGGGCTTCGCCTAAGCACTACGATGATATGACAGAGGTGGATTATGGTGGAGGGGGGCACCGCACACGGCTAACAAATCAATGATCAACTTGTGTGTCCTAGGGTGCCCCCTGCCCCCGTATATAAAGGAGCAAGGGGGAGGCCGGCCGGCCCTTGTGGCGCGCCTCGAGAGGAGGAGTCCTCCTCCTAGTAGGAGTAGGACTCCCCTTTCCTAGTCCTACCAGGAGGGGGAAAGGAAGGAGGAGGAGGGAGAAGGAAAGGGGGTGGCGCCCCCCTTGCCTAGTCCAATTCGGACTAGAGGGGGAGGGGGCGCGCAGCCTGCCCTGGCCGACCCTCTCTCTCTCCACTAAGGCCCATGTGGCCCATTAGTTCCCCGGGGGAGGGTCCAGTAACCCTCTGGCACTCTGGTTTTCTCCTAAATGACCTAGAACACTTCTGGTGTGCAAATATAGCCGTTCAATATATCAATCCTTATGTCTCGACCATTTCGAGACTCCTCGTCATGTCCGTGATCATATCCGGGACTCCGAACTACCTTCCGTACATCAAAACACAAAAACTCATAATACTGATCGTCACCGAACGTTAAGCGTGCGGACCCTATGGGTTCGAAAACTATGTAGACATGACCGAGACTCATCTCCAGTCAATAACCAATAGCGGAACCTGGATACTCATATTTGTTCCTACATATTCTACGAAGATCTTTATCGGTCAAACCGCATAACGATATACATTGTTCCCTTTGTCATCGGTATGTTAGTTGCCTGAGATTCGATCGTCGGTATCTCAATACCTAGTTCAATCTCGTTACCGGCAAGTCTCTTTACTCGTTCCGTAATGCATCATCCTGTAACTAACTCATTAGTCACATTGCTTGCAAGGCTTATAGTGATGTGCATTACCGAGAGGGCCCAGAGATACCTCTCCGATACTCAGATTGACAAATCCTAATTTCGATCTATGTCAACTCAACAAACACCATCGGAGATACCTGTAAAGCATCTTTATAGTCACCCAGTCACGTTGTGACGTTTGATAGCACACTAAGTGTTCCTCCGGTATTCAGGAGTTGCATGATCTCATAGTCATAGGAACATGTATAAGTTATGAAGAAAGCAATAACAACAAACTAAACGATCATTGTGCTAAGCTAACAGATGGGTCAAGTCAATCACATCATTCTCTAATGATGTGATCCCGTTAATCAAATGACAACTCATGTCTATGGTTAGGAAACATAACCATCATTGATTTAACGAGCTAGTCAAATAGAGGCATACTAGTGACATTCTGTTTGTCTATGTATTCACACATGTACTAAGTTTCCGGTTAATACAATTCTAGCATGAATAATAAATATTTATCATGATATAAGGAAATATAAATAACAACTTTATTATTGCCTCTAGGGCATATTTCCTTCAGCAAAACCGTGACTCTCGCGGAAGAAAAAGAAGAAGAGAAAACACGTTTTTTTCGTTTCGGATGAGGCACGACCATGACTCCTGTGAAAGCACACCCGTGTCTCTCGCGGAAGCAAAAGCGTGACTCCCCCGATAGGAAAAAAACAGAAAACACGTTTTTTTCCGTTTCAGAGAGGCACGACCGTGACTCTCGCGAAAGCACAACCGTGCCTCTCGTGGAAGCAAAACCGTGAGTCTCGCAAAAGAAAAAAATAGAAAACGTGTTTTTTTGTTTCTGAGAGGCAGGGTCGTGACTCTCGTGAAAGCACAACCGTGCCTCTCGTGGAAGCAAAACCGTAACTCTCGCGAAAGGAAAAAAAACAGAAAACGTGTTTTTTTGTTTCCGATAGGCATGGTCGTGACTCTCGTGAAAGCAAAATCGTGCCTTTCGCAGAAGGAAAACCGTGACTCTCGCGAAAGGGAAAAAAAGAAAACAGGTTTTTTTGCGCAATTTTTTCCCGAAAAGGTACGGAAGACCGATGAAAAACCAAAACGTTGAAAAAAAACCCGTTTAAACAGCCGAAAACGTGTGCGATAAAATAAAAAATCCGGAGAAAGCGCCCAGAGCGCGACACGTGGCGAATGGCTGAGAGCATGCCAAATGGCGCTGATCGTTGCGAGGCTCCCGAAGAAACGCTCGTTCACTATGTTGGGGGAACGTAGCAGAAATTCAAAATTTTCCTACGTGTCACCAAGATCTATCTATGGAGAAACCAGCAACGAGGGAAGGAGAGTGCATCTACATACCCTTGTAGATCGCTAAGCGGAAGCGTTCAAGAGAACGTGGTTGAAGGAGTCGTACTCGTCGTGATCCAAATCACCGGAGATCCTAGTGCCGAACGGACGACACCTCCGTGTTCAACACACGTACAGCTCGGTGACGTCTCCCATGCCTTGATCCAGCAAGGAGAGAGGGAGAGGTTGAGGAAGACTCCATCCAGCAGCAGCACGACGGCGTGGTGGTGGTGGAGGAGCATGGCAATCCTGCAGGGCTTCGCCAAGCACCGCGGGAGAGGAGGAGGGAGAGAAGCAGGGTTGCGCCATGGAGAGGTCAGAACTCATGTGCTGGCAGCCCCAAAACCCTCAAGTATATATAGGGGAGAGGGAGGGGGTGCGCCCCCTCTAGGGTTCCCACCCCTAGGGGGGCGGCAGCCCTAGATGGGAAAAGGGGGGCGGCCAAGAGGGGGAGAGGGGGGCGCGCCCTAGGGTGGGCCTTAGGCCCATCCGTGCCTAGGGTTTCCCCCTTCTCTTCCTAGCTGCGCCCTGGGCCTTGTGGGAGGCGCACCAGCCCACTCAAGGGCTGGTCCCTTACCACTCTTAGCCCATGCAAGCCTCCGGGGCTGGTGGTGTTGGAAATATGCCCTAGAGGCAATAATAAATTGATTATTATTATATTTCCTTGTTCATGATAATCGTTTATTATCCATCCTAGAATTGTATTGATAGGAAACTCAGATACATGTGTGGATACATAGACAACACCATGTCCCTAGTAAGCCTCTAGTTGACTAGCTCGTTGATCAATAGATGGTTACAGTTTCCTAACCATGGACATTGGATGTCGTTGATAACGGGATCACATCATTAGGAGAATGATGTGATGGACAAGACCCAATCCTAAGCCTAGCACAAAGATCGTGTAGTTCGTATGCTAAAGCTTTTCTAATGTCAAGTATCATTTCCTTAGACCATGAGATTGTGCAACTCCCGGATACCGTAGGGATGCTTTGGGTGTGCCAAACGTCACAACGTAACTGGGTGACTATAAAGGTGCACTATGGGTATCTCTGAAAGTGTCTGTTGGGTTGGCACGAATCGAGACTGGGATTTGTCACTCCGTGTGACAGAGAGGTATCTCTGGGCCCACTCGGTAGGACATCATCATAATGTGCACAATGTGATCAAGGAGTTGATCACGGGATGATGTGTTATGGAATGAGTAAAGAGACTTGCCAGTAACGAGACTGAACAAGGTATCGGGATACCGACGATCGAATCTCGGGCAAGTATCGTACCGCCAGACAAAGGGAATTGAATACGGGATTGATTGAATCCTTGACATCGTGGTTCATCCGATGAGATCATCGTGGAACATGTGGGAGCCAATATGGGTATCCAGATCCCGCTATTGGTTATTGGCCGGAGAGGTGTCTCGGTCATGTCTGCATGTCTCCCGAACCCGTAGGGTCTACACACTTAAGGTTTGATGACGCTAGGGTTATAAAGGAAGTTGGTATGTGGTTACTGAATGTTCTTCGGAGTCCCGGATGAGATCCCGGACGTCACGAGGAGCTCCGGAATGGTCCGGAGGTAAAGATTTATATACGGGAAGTCCTGTTTTGGTCACCGGAAAGGTTTCGGGTTTTATCGGTAATGTACCGGGACCACCGGGAGGGTCCCGGGGGTCCACCAAGTGGGGCCACCAGCCCCGGAGGGCTGCATGGGCCAAGTGTGGGAGGGGACCAGCCCCAGGTGGGCTGGTGCGCCCCCCCACCAAGGCCCAAGGCACCTAAGGGAAGGTGGGGGGCAAACCCTAAGGGCAGATGGGCCCTAAGGCCCATGCTCCCTGCGCCTCCCTCTCCTTCCCTCTTGGCCGCACCCCCAAACCCATCTAGGGCTGCCGCCCCTCTAGGGGTGGGAACCCTAGAGGGGGCGCACCCTCCTCCTTCTCCCCTATATATAGTTGAGGTATTTGGGGCTGCAGACATACGAGTTTGGACCTCTCCATGGCGCAGCCCTGCATCTCTCCTTCCTCCTCTCTCGCGGTGCTTGGCGAAGCCCTGCAGGATTGCCACGCTCCTCCACCACCACCACGCCGTTGTGCTGCTGCTGGATGGAGTCTTCCTCAACCTCTCCTTCTCCCCTTGCTGGATCAAGGCGTAGGAGACGTCACCGGGCTGTACGTGTGTTGAACACGAAGGTGCCGTCCGTTCGACACTAGGATCATCGGTGATTTGGATCACGACGAGTACGACTCCATCAACCCCGTTCACTTGAATGCTTCTGCTTGGCGATCTACAAGGGTATGTAGATGCACTCTTCTTCCCCTCGTTGCTGGTCTCTCCATAGATAGATCTTGGTGACACGTAAGAAAATTTTGAATTTCTGCTACGTTCCCCAACAGTGGCATCATGAGCTAGGTCTATTGCGTAGATTCTATGCACGAGTAGAACACAAAGTAGTTGTGGGCGTTGATTTTGTTCAATATGCTTACCGTTACTAGTCCAATCTTGATTCGGCGGCATTGTGGGATGAAGCGGCCCGGACCAACCTTACACGTACGCTTACGTGAGACTGGTTCCACCGACTAACATGCACTAGTTGCATAAGGTGGCTGGCGGGTGTCTGTCTCTCCCACTTTAGTCAGATCGGATTCGATGAAAAGGGTCCTTATGAAGGGTAAATAGCAATTGGCATATCACGTTGTGGTTTTGCATAGGTAAGAAACGTTCTTGCTAGAAACCCATAGCAGCCACGTAAAACATGCAAACAACAATTAGAGGACGTCTAACTTGTTTTTGCAGGGTATGCTTTGTGATGTGATATGGCCAAGAAGAATGTGATGAATGATATGTGATGTATGAGATTGATCATGTTCTTGTAATAGGAATCACGACTTGCATGTCGATGAGTATGACAACCGGCAGGAGCCATAAGAGTTGTCTTAATTTATTTATGACCTGCGTGTCAACATAAACGTCATGTAATTACTTTACTTTATTGCTAACCGTTAGCTGTAGTAGTAGAAGTAATAGTTGGTGAGACAACTTCATGAAGACACGATGATGGAGATCATGGTGTCATGCCGGTGACGATGATGATCACGGAGCCCCGAAGATGGAGATCAAAAGGAGCAAAGTGATGATGGCCATATCATGTCACTATTTGATTGCATGTGATGTTTATCATGTTTATACATCTTATTTGCTTAGAACGACGGTAGTAAATAAGATGATCCCTCATTAAAATTTCAAGAAAGTGTTCCCCCTAGCTGTGCACCGTTGTGAAAGTTCGTCGTTTCGAAGCACCACGTGATGATCGGGTGTGATAGATTCTTACGTTCGAATACAACGGGTGTTGACGAGCCTAGCATGTACAGACATGGCCTCGGAACACATGCAAAACACTTAGGTTGACTTGACGAGCCTAGCATGTACAGACATGGCCTCGGAACACAAGAGACCGAGAGGTCGAGCATGAGTCGTATAGAAGATACGATCAACATGAAGATGTTCACCGATGTTGACTAGTCCGTCTCACGTGATGATCAGACACGGCCTGGTTGACTCGGATCAGGTAATCACTTAGATGACTAGAGGGATGTCTATCTGAGTGGGAGTTCATAAGATGAACTTGTTTATCCTGAACATAGTCAAAAGGATTTTGCAAATTATGTCGTAGCTCGCGCTTTAGTTCTACTGTTTAGATATGTTCCTAGAGAAAAATTAGTTGAAAGTTGATAGTAGCAATTATGCAGACAGTAAAAGGCTTATGTCCTTAATGCACCGCTCAGTGTGCTGAACCTCGAACATCGTCTGTGGATGTTGCGAACATCTGACATACACATTTTGATAACTACGTGATAGTTCAGTTAAACGGTTTAGAGTTGAGGCACCGAAGACGTTTTAAAACGTTGCGAAACATATGAGATGTTTCGAGGGCTGAAATTGGGATTTTAGGCTTGTGCCCACGTCAAGAGGTATAAGACCTCCAACGATTTTCTTAGCCTGCAAACTAAGGGAGAAAAGCTCAATTGTTGAGCTTGTGCTCAGATTGTCTGAGTACAACAATCGCTTGAATCAAGTGGGAGTTGATCTTCCAGATGAAATAGTGATAGTTCTCCGAAGTCATTACCACCAAGCTGCTAGAGCTTCGTGATGAACTATAATATATCAAGGACACATATGATGATCCTTGAGATATTCGCGATGTTTGACACCACAAAAGTAGAAATCAAGAAGGAGCATCAATTGTTGATGGTTGGTGAAACCACTAGTTTCAAGAAGGGCAAGGGCAAGGGCAAGAAGGGATACTTCATGAAACGGCAAATCAGCTGCTGCTCTAGTGAAGAAACCCAATGTTGAACCCAAACCCGAGACTAAGTGCTTCTGTAATAAGAGGAACAGCCACTGGAGCAGAATTACCCTAGATACTTGGTAGATGAGAAGGCTGGCAAGGTCGATAGAAGTATATTGGATATACATTGTGTTAATGTGTACTTTACTAGTACTCCTAGTAGCACCATGGTATTAAATACCGGTTCGGTTGCTAAGTGTTAGTAAACTCGAAATAAAAGGCTGCGGAGTAAACGGAGACTAGCTAAAGGTGAGCTGGCGATATGTGTTGGAAGTTTTTCCAAGCTTGATGTGATCAAGCATCGCACGCTCCCTCTACCATCGAGATTGGTGTTTGTGTTGAGCATAGACATGATTGGATTACGTCTATTGCAATACAGTTATTCATTTAAGGAGAATAATGGTTGCTCTGTTTATTTGAATAATACCTTCAATGGTCTTACACCTAAAATGAATGGTTTATTGAATCTTGATCGTAGTGATACACATGTTCATGCCAAAAGATATAAGATAGTAATGATAGTACCACCTACTTGTGGCACTACCACGTAAGTCATATCGGTATAAAACGCATGAAGAAGCTCCATGTTGATGGATCTTTGGGCTCACTCGTTTTGAAAAGTTTGAGACATGTGAACCATGTCTATTGGTGTATATGCATGAAGAAACTCCATGCAAATGGACCGTTTGGACTCATTTGATTTTGAATCACTTGAGACATGCAAATCATACCACATGGGCAAGATGACTGAAAGCCTCGTTTTCAGTAAAATGAAACTAGAAAGCAACTTGTTGGAAGTAATACATTTTGATGTGTGCAGTCCAATGAGTGCTGAGGCGTGTAGTGGATATCGTTATGTTCTTACTTCACAGATGATTTGAGTAGATGTTGAGTATATTTACTTGATGAATCACGAGTCTGAATTATTGAAAGGTTCAAGTAATTTCAGGGTGAAGTTGAAAGATCGTCGTGACAAGAGGATAAAATATCTATGATATGATCAGAGAGATGAATATCTGAATTACGAGTTTGGCACGGAATTAAGACATTGTGGAAATTGTTTCACAACTAATACAGCCTGGAGCACCATAGTGTGATGGTGTGTCCGAACATCATAACTGCACCCTATTGGATATGATGCATACCATGATGTCTCTTATCGAATTACCACGATAGTTTATGGGTTAGGCATTAGAGACAACCACATTCACTTTAAAAGGGCACCACGTAATTCCGATGAGATGACACCGTATGAACTATGGTTTAGAGAAACCTAAGCTGTCATTCCTTAAAAGTTTGGGGCTGCGACGCTTATGTGAAAAAGTTTCAGGCTGATAAGCTCGAACCCAAAGCGGATAAATGCATCTTCATAGGACACCCAAAACAGTTGGGTATACCTCCTATCTCAGATTTGAAAGCAATAAGGGATTGTTTCTAGAATCGGGTCTTTTCTCGGGGAAAAGTTTCTCTCGAAAGAATTGAGTGGGAGGATGGTGGAGACTTGATGAGGTTATTGAACCGTCTCTTCAACTAGTGTGTGGCAGGGCACAGGGAGTTGTTCCTGTGGCACCTACACCAATTGAAGTGGAAGCTTATGATAGTGATCATGAAACTTCAAGTCACTACCAAACCTCGTGGGATGACAAGGATGCGTACTACTTCAGAGTGGTACGTAATCCTGTCTTGGAAGTCATGTTGCTAGACAACAATGAACCTACGAGCTATGGAGAAGCGATGGTGGGCCTGGATTCCAAAATGGCTTGAGGCCATATAATCCGAGAGAGGATCCATATATGAAAACAAAGTGTAGACTTTGAAAGAACTACTTGATGGTCGTAAGGTGGTTATGTACATATGGATTTTTAAAAGGAAGACGGACAATGATGGCAAGTATCACCATTAAGAAAGCTCGACTTGTCGCTAAGATGTTTTCCGACAAGTTCAAGGAGTTGACTACGGTGAGATTTTCTCACTCGTAGCGATGCTAAGAGTCTGTTGGTATTATATAAGCAGTCACTGCATTATTTGTGAAATCTTGCAGATAGGATGTCAAAACATTGTTTCCTCACGATTTTCTTGAGGAAAGGTTGTATGTGATACAACCGAAAGGTTTTGTCAATCCTGAAAGATGCTAATAAGTATGCAAAGCTCCAGCAATCCTTCTAAGGACTGGAGTGAGCATCTCGGAGTTGGAATGTATGCTTTGATGAGATGATCAAAGTTTTTGGGTGTATACAATGTTTATGAGAAACTTGTATTTCCAAAGAAGTGAGTGGGAGCACTATAGAATTTCTGATGAGTATATGTTGTTAACATATTGTTGATCAGAAATGATGTAGAATTTCTGGAAAGCATGCAGAGTTATTTGAAAAGTGTTTTTCAATGGAAAGCCTGGATTAAGCTACTTGAACATTGAGCATCAAGATCTATAAGGAAAGATCAAAACGCTTAATGGTACTTTCAAATGAGCACATACCTTGACATGATCTTGAAGGTGTTCAAGATGGATCAGTCAAAGAAGGAGTTCTTGCCTGAGTTGTAAGGTATGAAGTTAAGACATAAAGCTCGACCACGGCAGAAGAAAGAGGAAGGACGTAGGTCGTCCCCTATGCTTTTGTCATAGGTTCTCTACAGTATGCTATGCTATGTGCCGCACCTGAAGAGTGCCTTGCCATGAGTCAGTCAAGGGGTACAAGAGTGATCCAAGAATGGATCACAGGACAGCGGTCAAAGTTGTCCTTAGTAACTAGTGGACTAAGGAATTTTCTCGATTATGGAGGTGGTAAAAGAGTTCGTCGTAAAGGGTTACGCCGATGCAAACTTTGACACTAATCCAGATTATTCTGAGTAGTAAACTGGATTCGTATAGTAGAACAGTTATTTGGAATAGGTCCAAATAGAACGTGGTAGCTGCATCTAGGAGATGACATAGAAATTTGCGAAGTACACACGGATTGGAAAAATTCAGACCCGTTGACTATAACATCTCTCACAAGCATAACATGATCAAACCCAGAACTCATCGGGTGTTAGTCACATAGGGATGTGACCTTGAGTGTTAATCACATAACGATGTGAACTGGATTATTGACTCTAGTGCAAGTGGGAGACTGTTGGAAATATGCCCTAGAGGCAATAATAAATTGATTATTATTATATTTCCTTGTTCATGATAATCGTTTATTATCCATGCTAGAATTGTATTGATAGGAAACTCAGATACATGTGTGGATACATAGACAACACCATGTCCCTAGTAAGCCTCTAGTTGACTAGCTCGTTGATCAATAGATGGTTACAGTTTCCTAACCATGGACATTGGATGTCATTGATAACGGGATCACATCATTAGGAGAATGATGTGATGGACAAGACCCAATCCTAAGCCTAGCACAAAGATCGTGTAGTTCGTATGCTAAAGCTTTTCTAATGTCAAGTATCATTTCCTTAGACCATGAGATTGTGCAACTCCCGGATACCGTAGGGATGCTTTGGGTGTGCCAAACATCACAACGTAACTGGGCGACTATAAAGGTGCACTACGGGTATCTCCGAAAGTGTCTGTTGGGTTGGCACAAATCAAGACTGGGATTTGTCACTCCGTGTGATGGAGAGGTATCTCTGGGCCCACTCGGTAGGACATCATCATAATGTGCACAATGTGATCAAGGAGTTGATCACGGGATGATGTGTTATGGAACGAGTAAAGAGACTTGCCGGTAACGAGATTGAACAAGGTATCGGGATACCGACGATCGAATCTCAGGCAAGTATCGTACCGCTAGACAAAGAGAATTGAATACGGGATTGACTGAATCCTTGACATCGTGGTTCATCCGATGAGATCATCGTGGAACATGTGGGAGCCAATATGGGTATCCAGATCCCGCTATTGGTTATTGGCCGGAGAGGTGTCTCGGTCATGTCTGCATGTCTCCCGAACCCGTAGGGTCTACACACTTAAGGTTCGATGACGCTAGGGTTATAAAGGAAGTTGGTATGTGGTTACCGAATGTTGTTCGGAGTCCCGGATGAGATCCCGGACGTCACGAGGAGCTCCGGAATGGTCCGGAGGTAAAGATTTATATATGGGAAGTCCTGTTTTGGTCACCGGAAAGGTTTTGGGTTTTATCGGTAACGTACCGGGACCACCGGGAGGGTCCCGGGGGTCCACCAAGTGGGGCCACCAGCCCCGGAGGGCTGCATGGGCCAAGTGTGGGAGGGGACCAGCCCCAGGTGGGCTGGTGCGCCCCCCACCAAGGCCCAAGGCGCCTAAGGGGAGGTGGGGGGCAAACCCTAAGGGCAGATGGGCCCTAAGGCCCATGCTCCCTGCGCCTCCCTCTCCTTCCCTCTTGGCCGCCCCCCCAAACCCATCTAGGGCTGCCGCCCCTCTAGGGGTGGGAACCCTAGAGGGGGCACACCCTCCTCCTTCTCCCCTATATATAGTTGAGGTATTTGGGGCTGCAGACATACGAGTTTGGACCTCTCCATGGTGCAGCCCTGCATCTCTCCTTCTTCCTCTCCCGCGGTGCTTGGCGAAGCCCTGCAGGATTGCCATGCTCCTCCACCACCACCACGCCGTTGTGCTGCTGCTGGATGGAGTCTTCCTCAACCTCTCCTTCTCCCCTTGCTGGATCAAGGCGTAGGAGACGTCACCGGGCTGTACGTGTGTTGAACACGGAGGTGCCGTCTGTTCGGCACTAGGATCATCGGTGATTTGGATCACGATGAGTACGACTCCATCAACCCCGTTCACTTGAACGCTTCCGCTTAGCGATCTACAAGGGTATGTAGATGCACTCTTCTTCCCCTCGTTGCTGGTCTCTCCATAGATAGATCTTGGTGACACGTAAGAAAATTTTGAATTTCTGCTACGTTCCCCAACAGGTGGCCCCACTTGGTGGACCCCGGGACCCTCCCGGTGGTCCCGGTACATTACCGATAAACCCCGAAACTTTTCCGGTGACCAAAACAGGACTTCCCATATATAAATCTTTACCTCCGGACCATTCCGGAACTCCTCGTGACGTCCGGGATCTCATGCGGGACTCCGAACAACATTCGGTAACCACATACAAACTTCCTTTATAACCCTAGCGTTATCGAACCTTAAGTGTGTAGACCCTACGGGTTCGGGAACCATGCAGACATGACCGAGACGTTCTCCGGTCAATAACCAACAGCAGGATCTAGATACCCATGTTGGCTCCCACATGCTCCATGATGATCTCATCGGATGAACCACGATGTCAAGGACTTAATCAATTCCATACACAATTCCCTTTGTCTATCGGTACGATACTTGCCCGAGATTCGATCGTCGGTATCCCGATACCTTGTTCAATCTCGTTACCGGCAAGTCTCTTTTACTCGTTCCGTAACACATCATCCCGTGATCAACTCCTTGATCACATTGTGCACATTATGATGATGTCCTACCGAGTGGGCCCAGAGATACCTCTCCATCACACGGAGTGACAAATCCCAGTCTCGATTCGTGCCAACCCAACAAACACTTTCGGAGATACCCGTAGTGCACCTTTATAGCCACCCAGTTACGTTGTGACGTTTGGCACACCCAAAGCACTCCTACGGTATCCGGGAGTTGCACAATCTCATGGTCTAAGGAAATGATACTTGACATTAGAAAAGCTTTAGCAAACGAACTACATGATGTTGTGCTAGGCTTAGGATTGGGTCTTGTCCATCACATCATTCTCCTAATGATGTGATCCCGTTATCAATGACATCCAATGTCCATGGTCAGGAAACCGTAACCATCTATTGATCAACAAGCTAGTCAACTAGAGGCTTACTAGGGACATGGTGTTGTCTATGTATCCACACATGTATCTGAGTTTCCTATCAATACAATTCTAGCATGGATAATAAACGATTATCATGAACAAGGAAATATAATAATAATCAATTTATTATTGCCTCTAGGGCATATTTCCAACAGTCTCCCACTTGCACTAGAGTCAATAATCCAGTTCACATCGATATGTGATTAACACTCAAGGTCACATCCCCATGTGACTAACACCCAAAGAGTTTACTAGAGTCAATAATCTAGTTCACATTACCATGTGATTAACACTCGATGAGTTCTGGGTTTGATCATGTTATGCTTGTGAGAGATGTTATAGTCAACGGGTCTGAATCTTTCAGATCCGTGTGTGCTTTACAAATCTCTATGTCATCTCCTAGATGCAGCTACCACGTTCTATTTGGAGCTATTCCAAATAACTGTTTTACTATACGAATCCAGTCTACTACTCAGAATAATCTGGATTAGTGTCAAAGTTTGCATCAGCGTAACCCTTTACGACGAACTCTTTTACCATGTCCATAATCGAGAAAATTCCTTAGTCCACTAGTTACTAAGGATAAATTTGACCGTTGTCCTGTGATCCATTCTTGGATCACTCTTGTACCCTTGACTGACTCATGGCAAGGCACACTTCAGGTGTGGCACACAGCATAGCATACTGTAGAGAGCCTATGACAAAAGCATAGGGGACGACCTTCGTCCTTCCTCTTTCTTCCGCCGAGGTCGAGCTTTAAGTCTTAACTTCATACCTTACAACTCAGGCAAGAACTCCTTCTTTGACTGATCCATCTTGAACACCTTCAAGATCATGCCAAGGTATGTGCTCATTTGAAAGTACCATTAAGCGTTTTGATCTATCCTTATGGATCTTGATGCTCAATGTTCAAGTAGCTTAATCTAGGCTTTCCATTGAAAAACACTTTTCAAATAACTCTGCATGCTTTCCAGAAATTCTACATCATTTCCGATCAACAATATGTTAACAACATATACTCATCAGAAATTATATAGTGCTCCCACTCACTTCTTTGGAAATACAAGTTTCTCATAAACTTTGTATACACCCAAAACTTTGATCATCTCATCAAAGCATACATTCCAACTCCGAGATGCTTACTCCAGTCCTTAGAAGGATTGCTGGAGCTTTGCATACTTATTAGCATCTTTCAGGATTGACAAAACCTTCCGATTGTATCACATACAACATTTCCTCAAGAAAATCGTTGAGGAAACAATGTTTTGACATCCTATCTGCAAGATTTCATAAATAATGCAGTAATCCCTAATATAATTCCAACAGACTCTTAACATCGCTACGAGTGAGAAAGTCTCATCGTAGTCAACTCCTTGAACTTGTCGGAAAACATCTTAACGACAAGTCGAGCTTTCTTAATGGTGATACTTACCATCATTGTCCGTCTTCCTTTTAAAATCCATATGTACCTAACAGCCTTACAACCATCAAGTAGTTCTTCCAAAGTCTACACTTTGTTTTCATATATGGATCCTCTCTCGGATTATATGGCCTCGAGCCATTTTGGAATCCAGGCCCACCATCGCTTCTCCGTAGCGCGTAGGTTCATTGTTGTCGAGCAACATGACTTCCAAGACAGGATTACGTACCACTCTGAAGTAGTACGCATCCTTGTCATCCTACGAGGTTTGGTAGTGACTTGATCTGAAGCTTCATGATCACTATCATAAGCTTCCACTTCAATTGGTGTAGGTGCCACAGGAACGACTCCCTGTGCCCTGCCACACACTAGTTGAAGAGACGGTTCAATAACCTCATCAAGTCTCCACCATCGTCCCACTCAATTCTTTCGAGAGAAAATTTTCCTCGAGAAAGGACCCGATTCTAGAAACAATCCCTTATTGCTTTCGGATCTGAGACAGGAGGTATACCCAACTGTTTTGGGTGTCCTATGAAGATGCATTTATCCGCTTTGGGTTTGAGCTTATCAGCCTGAAACTTTTCACATAAGCATCGCAGCCCCAAACTTTTAAGAAATGACAGCTTAGGTTTCTCTAAACCATAGTTCATACGGTGTCATCTCATCGGAATTACGTGGTGCCCTATTTAAAGTGAATGTGGTTGTCTCTAATGCCTAACCCATAAACTATCGTGGTAATTCGGTAAGAGACATCATGGTATGCATCATATCCAATAGGGTGCGGTTATGATGTTCGGACACACCATCACACTATGGTGCTCCAGGCTGTATTAGTTGTGAAACAATTTCCACAATGTCTTAATTCCGTGCCAAATTCGTAATTCAGATATTCATCTCTCTGATCATATCATAGATATTTTATCCTCTTGTCACGACGATCTTTCAACTTCACCCTGAAATTACTTGAACCTTTCAATATTTCAGACTCGTGATTCATCAAGTAAATATACTCAACATCTACGCAAATCATCTGTGAAGTAAGAACATAACGATATCCACTACACGCCTCAGCACTCATTGGACTGCACACATCAAAATCTCACCGTAGTCAACTCCTTGAACTTGTCGGAAAACATCTTAACGACAAGTCGAGCTTTCTTAATGGTGATACTTGCCATCATTGTCCGTCTTCCTTTTAAAAATC
Organism: Triticum monococcum; assembly: GCA_034509565.1. NCBI lineage: Eukaryota > Viridiplantae > Streptophyta > Magnoliopsida > Poales > Poaceae > Triticum > Triticum monococcum. The sequence continues at coordinate 294,726,112 of CM067845.1, read as the reverse complement.
CATATGTACATAACCGCCTTACGACCATCAAGTAGTTCTTTCAAAGTCTACACTTTGTTTTCATATATGGATCCTCTCTCGGATTATATGGCCTCGAGCCATTTTGGAATCCAGGCCCACCATCGCTTCTCCATAGCTCGTAGGTTCATTGTTGTCTAGCAACATGACTTCCAAGACAGGATTACGTACCACTCTGAAGTAGTACGCATCCTTGTCATCCCACGAGGTTTGGTAGTGACTTGAAGTTTCATGATCACTATCATAAGCTTCCACTTCAATTGGTGTAGGTGCCACAGGAACAACTCCCTGTGCCCTGCCACACACTAGTTGAAGAGACGGTTCAATAACCTCATCAAGTCTCCACCATCCTCCCACTCAATTCTTTCGAGAGAAACTTTTCCCCGAGAAAAGACCCGATTCTAGAAACAATCCCTTATTGCTTTCAAATCTGAGACAGGAGGTATACCCAACTGTTTTGGGTGTCCTATGAAGATGCATTTATCCGCTTTGGGTTCGAGCTTATCAGCCTGAAACTTTTTCACATAAGCGTCGCAGCCCCAAACTTTTAAGGAATGACAGCTTAGGTTTCTCTAAACCATAGTTCATACGGTGTCATCTCATCGGAATTACGTGGTGCCCTTTTAAAGTGAATGTGGTTGTCTCTAATTCCTAACCCATAAACTATCGTGGTAATTCGATAAGAGACATCATGGTATGCATCATATCCAATAGGGTGCAGTTATGATGTTCGGACACACCATCACCCTATGGTGTTCCAGGCTATATCGGTTGTGAAACAATTTCCACAATGTCTTAATTCTGTGCCAAACTCGCAATTCAGATATTTATCTCTATGATCATATCATAGATATTTTATCCTTTTGTCACGACGATCTTTCAACTTCACACTGAAATTACTTGAACCTTTCAATAATTCAGACTCGTGATTCATCAAGTAAATATACTCAACATCTACTCAAATCATCTGTGAAGTAAGAACGTAATGATATCCACTACACGCCTCAGCACTCATTGGACTGCACACATCAAAATGTATTACTTCCAACAAGTTGCTTTCTAGTTCCATTTTACTGAAATTGAGGCTTTCAGTCATCCTGTCCATGTGGTATGATTTGCATGTCTCAAGTGATTCAAAATCAAGTGAGTCCAAACGGTCCATTTGCATGGAGTTTCTTCATGGATGTACATCAATAGACATGGTTCGCATGTCTCAAACTTTTCAAAACTGAGTGAGCCCAAAGATCCATCAACATGGAGCTTCTTCATGCGTTTTATACCGATATGACTTATGTGGTAGTGCCACAAGTAGGTGGTACTATCATTACTATCTTATATCTTTTGGCATGAACATGTGTATCACTACGATCGAGATTCAATAAACCATTCATTTTAGCTGCAAGACCATTGAAGGTATTATTCAAATAAACAGAGTAACCATTATTCTCCTTAAATGAATAACCGTATTGCGATAGTCATAATCCAATCATGTCTATGCTCAATGCAAACACCAAATAACAATTATTTAGGTTTAACACCAATCTCGATGGTAGAGGGAGCGTGCGATGCTTGATCATATCAACATTGGAAACACTTCCAACACATATCGTCAGCTCACCTTTAGCTAGTCTCCGTTTATTCCGTAGCTTTTATTTCGAGTTACTAACACTTAGCAACCGAACCGGTATCTAATACCCTGGTGCTACTAGGAGTACTAGTAAAGTACACATTTAACACAATGTATATCTAATATACTTCTATCGACCTGGCCAGCCTTCTCATCTACCAAGTATCTAGGGTAATTCTGCTCCAGTGGCTGTTCCTCTTATTACAGAAGCACTTAGTCTCGGGTTTGGGTTCAACCTTGGGTTTCTTCACTAGAGCAGCAGCTGGTTTGCTGTTTCATGATGTATCCCTTCTTTCCCTTGCCCTTCTTGAAACTAGTGGTTTCACCAACCATCAACAATTTATGCTCCTTCTTGATTTCTACTTTTGTGGTGTCAAGCATCGCGAATATCTCAAGGATCATCATATATGTCCCTGATATATTATAGTTCATCATGAAGCTCTAGCAGCTTGGTGGTATTGACTTCGGAGAAACATCACTATCTCATCTGGAAGATCAACTCCCACTCGATTCAAGCGATTGTTGTACTCAGACAATCTGAGCACAAGCTCAGCAATTGAGCTTTTCTCCCTTAGTTTGCAGGTTAAGAAAATCGTCGGAGGTCTTATACCTCTTGACGTGGGCACAAGCCTGAAATCCCAATTTTAGCCCTCGAAACATCTTATATGTTTCGCGACGTTTCAAAACGTCTTCGGTGCCTCAACTCGAAACCGTTTAACTGAACTATCACGTAGTTATCAAAATGTGTATGTCAGATGTTCGCAACATCCACAGACGACGTTCGAGGAGCACACTGAGCGGTGCATTAAGGACATAAGCCTTTTACTGTCTGCATAATTGCTACTATCAACTTTCAACTATTTTTTTTTCTCTAGGAACATATCTAAACAGTAGAACTAAAGTGCGAGCTACGACATAATTTGCAAAATCCTTTTCACTATGTTCAGGATAAACAAGTTCATCTTATGAACTCCCACTCAGATAGACATGCCTCTAGTCATCTAAGTGATTACATGATCCGAGTCAACTAGGCCGTGTCCGATCATCACGTGAGACGGACTAGTCAACATCGGTGAACATCTTCATGTTGATCGTATCTACCATACGACTCATGCTCGACCTTTCGGTCTCTTGTGTTCCGAGGCCATGTCTGTACATGCTAGGCTCGTCAAGTTAACCTAAGTGTTTTGTATGTGTTCCGAGGCCATGTCTGTACATTCTAGGCTCGTCAACACCCGTTGTATTCTAACATAAGAATCTATCACACCCGATCCTCAGGTGGTGCTTCGAAACGACGAACTTTCGCAACGGTGCACAGTTAGGGAGAACACTCTCTTGAAATTTTAATGACGGGTCATCTTATTTACTACCGTCGTTCTAAGCAAATAAGATGTATAAACATGATAAACATCACATGCAGTCAAATAGTGACATGATATGGCCAATATCATATTGCTCCTTTTGATCGCCATCTTCGGGGCTCCATGATCATCATCATCACCGGCATGACACCATGATCTCCATCATCATGATCTCCATCATCGTGTCTTCATGAAGTTGTCTCGCCAACTATTACTTCTACTACTACAGCTAACGGTTAGCAATAAAGTAAAGTAATTACATGACGTTTATGTTGACACGCAGGTCATAAATAAATTAAGACAACTCCTATGGCTCCTGCCGGTTGTCACACTCATCGACATGCAAGTCGTGATTCCTATTACAAGAACATGATCATCTCATACATCACATATATCATTCATCACATCCTTTGGCCATATCACATCACATAGCATACCCTGCAAAAACAAGTTAGACGTCCTCTAATTGTTGTTTGCATGTTTTACGTGGCTGCTATGGGTTTCTAGCAAGAACGTTTCTTACCTACGCAAAAACCACAACATGATATGCCAATTGCTATTTACCCTTCATAAGGATCCTTTTCATCGAATCCGATCCGACTAAAGTGGGAGAGACAGACACCCGCTAGCCACCTTATGCAACTAGTGAATGTTAGTTGGTGGAACCAGTCTCACGTAAGAGTACGTGTAAGGTCGGTCCGGGCCGCTTCATCCCACAATGCCGCCGAATCAAGATTGGACTAGTAACGGTAAGCATATTGAACAAAATCAACGCCCACAACTACTTCGTGTTCTACTCGTGCATAGAATCTACGCAATAGACCTAGCTCATGATGCCACTGTTGGGGAACGTAGCAGAAATTCAAAATTTTCCTACGTGTCACCAAGATCTATCTATGGAGAAACCAGCAACGAGGGAAGGAGAGTGCATCTACATACCCTTGTAGATCGCTAAGCAGAAGCGTTCAAGAGAACGGGGTTGAAGGAGTCGTACTCGTCGTGATCCAAATCACCGGAGATCCTAGTGCCGAACGGATGGCACCTCCGCGTTCAACACACGTACAGCCCGGTGACGTCTCCCATGCCTTGATCCAGCAAGGAGAGAGGGAGAGGTTGAGGAAGACTCCATCCAGCAGCAGCACGACGGCGTGGTGGTGGTGGAGGAGCGTGGCAATCCTGCAGGGCTTCGCCAAGCACCGCGGGAGAGGAGGAGGGAGAGAAGCAGGGCTGCGCCATGGAGAGGTCAGAACTCATGTGTTGGCAGCCCCAACACATGAGTTTTGAATTCTTCTCTCTCTTTGGATCTCAATACAAAGTTCTCCTCGATCTTCTTGGAGATCTATTCGATGTAATCTTCTTTTGCGGTGTGTTTGTTGAGATCCGATGAATTGTGGGTTTATGATCAATTTTATCTATGAACAATATTTGAATCTCCTTTGAATTCTTTTATGTATGATTGGTTTATCTTTGCAAGTCTCTTCAAATTATCAGTTTGGTTTGGCCTACTAGATTGATCTTTCTTGCAATGGGAGAAGTGCTTAGCTTTGGGTTCAATCTTGCGGTGCTCGATCCCAGTGACAGAAAGGGAAACGACACATATTGTATTGTTGCCATCGAGGATAAAAAGATGGGGTTTCTATCATATTGCATGAGCTTATCCCTCTACATCATGTCATCTTCCTTAAAGCATTACTCTGTTCTCATGAACTTAATACTCTAGATGCATGCTGGATAGCGGTCGATGTGTGGAGTAATAGTAGTAGATGCAGAATCGTTTCGGTCTACTTGTCGCGGACGTGATGTCTATATACATGATCATACCTAGATATTCTCATAACTATGCTCAATTCTATCAATTGCTCGACAGTAATTCGTTTACCCACCGTAATACTTATGCTCTTGAGAGAAGCCACTAGTGAAACCTATGGCCCCCGGGTCTATCTTCCATCATATTAATCTTCCAACACTTAGTTATTTCTATTGTCATTTATTTTACTTTGCATCTTTATTTCTCTTTATTATAAAAATACCAAAAATATTATCTTATCATATCTATTAGATCTCACTCTTGTAAGTGACCGTGAAGGGATTGACAACCCCTTTATCGTGTTGGTTGCGACGTTCTTATTTGTTTGTGTAGGTGCGTGGGACTCGAGCGTGATCTCCTATTGGATTGATACCTTGGTTCTCAAAAACTGAGGGAAATACTTACGCTACTTTGCTGCATCACCCTTTCCTCTTCAAGGGAAAACCAACGCAGTGCTCAAGAGGTAGCAAGAAGGATTTCTGGCGCCGTCGGCGGGGAGATTCGCGCCAAGTCAAGTCAAGTCAAGATTTGACTCCCGACAACGAGCCATTTCTGGCGCCGTTGCCAAGTCAAGACATATCAAGTACCCATCACAAACTCTTATCCCTCGCATTACATTATTTGCCATTTTCCTCTCGTTTTCCTCTCCCCCACTTCACCCTTGCCGTTTTATTCGCCCTCTCTTTTTCCGTTCGCCTCTTTTTCGCTTGCTTCTTGTTTGCCCATGTGTTGGATTGCTTGCTTGTCACGATGGCTCAAGATAATACTAAATTGTGTGACTTTGCCAATACCAACAACAATGATTTTCTTAGCACTCCGATTGCTCCTCTTACCGATGATGAATCTTGTGAAATTAATGCTGCTTTGTTGAATCTTGTCATGGAAGATCAATTAGCCGGCCTTCCTAGTGAAATGCCGCTACCCATCTAAACAACTTTGTTGATTTGAGCCAACCGGTCACCAGGACGACACAAAAGAGGGAAAGGGGACGCCAGCGGTTCCCTCGGCGACCACGTGTCCTCTGCCGGGGAAGGGTTGTCGAAACCACCCCGGCAGAGGGCCTACCTCCGGGTGTCCTCCGGTCTCGCGTGCCTTGGGGAGGGGCCTGGCTCCTGACCCCTCTCCTGCAGCACCCAACGCGATCCTCCCGCTGCCAGGGGGCTCTTGAGCTGGGGCTGCCTGCCGCCACGGTGACCTGCTCCTCCTGCGACTCATGGTTAGCGTAAGCTTGCTCCTGAGGGATTAGGGGTACCCTGTAGTGGTCGTTGCACACGTGGCCGTGGTGGTTCCCTGGCAGCTCCTGGAAGGCTTCGGCTCCTAGCGCTCCTTCTTCCCAATGTTCTCCAACGAACGAGCCCGGGCCGTCCTCCGGTGTGTACTCCTGGTCCGTCACGCGGGGCACATAGGCTTCCGGGGCTGTTAGGCCTTGTACAATGGGAGGTGCTTAGAAAAATAAACCAGGCTTTCCTTAAGCACCGGTGCTTATTTGTACAGAATAGACGCTTAACTAAGCGTCTCTCATGTAGAAATAGGCACCGGTGCTTCAGAAAAACCCGGTTTATTTTTCTAAGCATCTCTCTAAGCACCTCCCATTGTACAAGGCCTTACCCTGAATACCTCGCCATGGTGCCCCACACTCCATGTCGCTCGGCCTATCGTGTCTGTTTTGGATGTTTAATGGGCTTTATTATACCTTTTAATATTATTTTTGGGACTAACCTATTAACCGAAAGCCTAATGCAAATTGCTGTTTTTTTGCCTATTTCAGTGTTTCGCAGAAAAGGAATATCACACGGAATCCAAGTGGAATGAAACCTTCGCGAGGATCATTTTTGAACAAACGTGATCCATGAGACTTGGAGTGGACGTCAAGGAAGCAGCGAGGCGGCCACGAGGTAGGGCGGCGCGCCCCCCACCCTCGTGGGCCCCTCGCAGCTCCACCGACCTACTTCTTTTGCCTATATATACTCTCATACCCTGAAACCTTCGGGGAGAGCCACGAAACACCTTTTCTACCGCCGCAACCTTCTGTACCTGTGAGATCCCATCTTGGGGCCTTTTCCGGCGTTCTGCCAGAGGGGGATTCGATCACAGAGGGCTTCTACATCAACACCATAGCCTCTCCGATGATGTGTGAGTAGTTTACCAAAGACCTTCGGGTCCATAGTTATTAGCTAGATGGCTTCTTCTCTCTCTTTGGATCTCAATACAAAGTTCTCCTTTATCTTCTTGGAGATCTATTTGATGTAACTCCTTTTGCGGTGTGTTTGCCGAGATCCGATGAATTGTGGGTTTATGAACTTGATTATCTATGAATATTATTTGATTCTTCTCCGAATTCTTATATGCATGATTTGATATCTTTGCAAGTCTCATCGAATTATCGGTTTAGTTTGGCCTACTAGATTGATCTTTCTTGCAATGGGAGAAGTGCTTAGCCTTGGGTTCAATTTTGCGGTGCTCGATCCCAGTGACAGAAAGGGAAACGACACGTATTGTATTCTTGCCATCGAGGATAAAAAGATGGGGTTTATATCATATTGCTTGAGTTTATCCCTCTACATCATGTGATCTTGCCTAATGTGTTACTTCGTTCTTATGAACTTAATACTCTAGATGCATGCTGGATAGCGGTCGATGTGTGGAGTAATAGTAGTAGATGCAAAATCGTTTGGGTCTACTTGTCACGGACGTGATGCCTATATTCATGATCATTGCCTTAGATATCATCATAACTATGCGCTTTTTTTGCTCAGCAGTAATTTGTTCACCCACCGTCATACATGCTATCTTGAGAGAAGCCACTAGTGAAACCTATGGCCCCCGGGTCTACTTTACATCATATAAGTTTCGTGTAACATCCCAAATTTTCAATTTGGAATGTTATACATTAGATCATCAATGCATATCATATTTTATTTTGCATTTTGGTTGATCCTAGAAATTTCTACGCAACTCAAGGACCCACGAAGAGAGTTGGGGAATTCATTATTTTCATATTTGAGTTTTCTCAAATTTTGAGAATAGTATCATTTGATTTTTATTATTTTATCGTCAATTATTTCTATTACAAAAATATGAGAGAGGGAATAAAATGACTTTCCCAAAATAAAGAAATATTGAGGATTTGATAATAAAATCGAATAAGATTTTGTTTCGGAGTTTTTCGTTATTTTCTTTGAATTTAGGAAAAATGTGTGTTTTCCAAAATTTCATTTAGGCCCCAAATAAATGTTCACCTTGTGCGGCTTGATTTTAGAAGCCCGGGAAAATTTATTTCGGAATTTTTGGAGTCCGTTTAGTATTTCTTTTTATTTTTCTTCCGCGCGTAATTATTTAAAAAAACGAACCGACCTAACGAGCCGTGTCCGACCCGGACTCCTGGCCCGGCCGGCTTTATAAGCCAGGGGGGCGAGGGGAGGCCCAACCGAACCTCAGCCCGCGCGCCTCGAAACCCTAGCGCCCCGCCGCCTCGAATCCCGCGCCACCCCGCCTCTGCCAGCGCCGCCGCCGCCGTGCCGTCGCCGCCGCCCGCCGCCCGAGGTGTGCCTCGAATTCCGCGCCGCCAGTTTTTTTTAAAAAAAATCGACCGGTTTTTGCCGTTTTTTGTTTTTCGTTTTTTTTAGTTTCGGTTTTTTTAAATAGATCGGGTTTTCCGGTTTATTTAATTAGCGAGCGTTCGTCCGTTAGTTCGTTCTAGCGAACGTTCGTCGTTTTTCTTTTTCTCGGATTAAATCCGCGATTTATCTGATCGCGATTTCTGATCCGATTTTCGTTTTAGTATAACTTTTCGCTCGTTTATCGGAATCAGGCGATTCAAGCGCCTGGAGTTTCGTCTCGAAACCCTCTATCCGTTTAACCAACTTAAACAAGTTTTTACTACTGTAAAAATTGCCTTAGATCCAGATTGGTAGAACAAAGTTGTTTTCTTTCGCCATTTGACTTTCGTTGCTTCGTTCGATTTGATTCTTTTTGCCAACCAGAGTTCTTAAGTTGAACCTTCTGGTTAGATCTCTTATTTGAGTTTTACCTGTGCATTAGTTGAGTACTTATTGTATGCTTGTTTGTTTGTCTGCGATAGAGTACCCAGAGTGAGCCGCCTGTTACTTCGAATCTCTAGGTTTTGCGGATCATCAGCAAGGCAAGTAACACTTTGATCATACTTTTCCTACTACCCAGTTTTATTGCATTAGATCAATACTCAAACATTGCATGATTAGGATCTAATTACATTGTGGGATGGGAAGTAGTTGAGGTAATACCTATTACCCGTTTGTTATCAAGCCTTTGGGAGTTACTTCTACGTTTGCTTGTTATGCCATGCTATGCTAGTAGACGTGGATTGGGTGAGTGATATCCATGACAGATGTGAGTATTGTTAATTAATGGTTTATCTAAGGTGGCAACTTAAACACACATCTGGGTGGATTGAGGCACCTGGGTAATCCAGGATTTGCCTGTTTTCTTTTGGACCGCCACCCAGGCTAAAAGGGATCATGAGATTATTCATGCTAGAAACTTCCGTGTGCAGCCACAAGCTATTATGGGCTCTAGCATAGTTGACTAAGTCGTGCGAACTCTTACAGTGGTAGACTAGCATATGTAGGGGATGTAGGTGGTACGGTCTACCTGATCGTAAGGTGCTAGCGCTTCTGAAAGACTATGTCTCGGTCATCCGTCTTCTCAAACACCATATAGTGCGAGAAACCAAACGGAGGCGATCGGGTCTTGTGGGGAAAAGTGCGCAAACCTCTGCAGAGTGTATAAACTAATCATGATTAGCCGTGTCCCCGGTTATGGACATCTTGAGTATCTAGTACCTGGATTATCATGTGAATCTCAACATGTTACTCTAAATTAATTTTGTTGGGTTTTGTTTAATGATGTTTAATTGGGATTGAGAATGCTGTCAACCATTCTCAATGTTTAAAAACTACCATGATAGTTAAATAAATTTATTCCTTTGCAGTAGGAAAAAATTGGCTTTACGCAAAACTGTAACCATAGAGCTTTCCACCAACCAAATATGCATATAGTATAGCTGTTTCATTCCATTACTCTCTATGTGTTACATTGCCAGTATATTCCATGTACTGACCCATTTCGAGCTGCAACGTTAATGTTGCAGACTTTTCAGACGACGATTAAGAAGTTTTTAGGTCGTGGTTCTATACTCAGTGATGCGTTGGAGTTGATGGACTCACTTATCTTCCAAGCCTTCCGCTGTTATCGTTATTAGATGGCCTTAAGCCATATTTATTGTAATAAGTTCTCTATGGAGACACTCGATGTAATAAGTGTGTGATTGCTACTCTGTTATAAATCCTCCGAGTACTGTGTGGTGTCAGCATTACTGATCCAGGGATGACACCGTGTAGGATCGAAAGTATGTCTAGAGGGGGGGTGATTAGACTACTTGACCAAATAAAAACTTAACCTTTTCCCAATTTTAGTTCTTGGCAGATTTTAACTATCTTAGGACAAGTCAAGCAATCATCACACAATTCAAGCAAGCATGCAAAGAGTATATTGGCAGCGGAAAGTAAAGCATGCAACTTGCAAGAATATAAAGGGAAGGGTTTTGAGGATTCAAACGCAATTGGAGACACGGATGTTTTTCTCGTGGTTCGGATAGGTGGTGCTATCCTACATCCACGTTGATGGAGACTTCAACCCACGAAGGGTAATGGTTGCGCGAGTCCACGGAGGGCTCCACCCACGAAGGGTCCACGAAGAAGCAACCTTGTCTATCCCACCATGGCCATCGCCCATGAAGGACTTGCCTCACTAGCGGTAGATCTTCACGAAGTAGGCGATCTCCTTGCCCTTACAAACTCCTTGGTTCAACTCCACAATCTTGTCGGAGGCTCCCAAGTGACACCTAGCCAATCTAGGAGACACCACTCTCCAAGAAGTAACAAATGGTGTGTTGATGATGAACTCCTTGCTCTTGTGCTTCAAATGATAGTCTCCCCAACACTCAACTCTCTCTCATAGGATTTGGATCTGGTGGAAAGAAGATTTGAGTGGAATGCGACTTGGGGAAGGCTAGAGATCAAGATTCATATGGTTGGAATGGAATATCTTGGTCTCAACACATGAGTAGGTGGTTCTCTCTCAGAACATATGAGTTGGAATGGTGTATGTGTTCTGATGGCTCTCTCCACGAGTGAAGAGGAGGTGGAGGGGTATATATAGCCTCCACACAAAATCCAACCGTTACACACAATTTACCAATCTCGGTGGGACCGAATAAACAAACTCGGTCGGACCGAAATAGTAAACCTAGTGACCGTTAGAGATTTCGGTGGGACTGACATGCAACTCGGTAGGACCGATTCGGTTAGGGTTTGGGCATAACGTAATCTCGGTGAGACCGATTGCACAAACTCGGTGAGACCGAGTTTGGCAATAAGCTAACTAGAGAGTTGGTCAGGCAAACTCGGTGGGACCGACTCGCTCTTTCGGTGAGACCGAAAAGTTACAAGAAGGAAACAGAGAGTTTACATTGCAATCTCGGTGGGACCGATTCGCTCTTTCGGTGAGACCGAAAAGTTACGAAAGGGAAACAGAGAGTTTGCAATCCCATCTCGGTGAGATCGAGATCCTTATCGGTAGGACCGAATTGCTAGGGTTTGGCAGTGGCAAATGACAAGTGAAACTCGGTGGCGCCGGATTAAAAGAATCGGTATGACCGAGTTTGGCTTAGTGTTTAGGTCATTTGTGGCTATGGAAAAGTGGTTGAGGATTTTGGAGCATATCACCAAGCACATAAAGCAAGAGGCTCATTAAGCAACACCTCATCCCTCCTTGATAGTATTGGCTTTTCCTAAAGACTCAATGTGATCTTGGATCACTAAAATATAAAATGAAGAGTCTTGAACTTTTAAGCTTGAGCCAATTCTTTGTCCTTAGCATTTTGAGGGTTCCACTTTCACATCCATGCCATGCCAATCATTGAGCTTTCCTGAAATAATCATCTTGAAATAGCATTAGCTCAATGAGCTATATGTTGTTATGAATTACCAAAACCACCTAGGGATAGTTGCACTTTCAATCTCCCCCTTTTTGGTAATTGATGACAACATATAGATCAAAGCTTCGACAAATTATAATAATCATGAAATACATCGTCGCTTTGAGAAGTATGTGACAAGTAAGAGCTCCCCCTAAATTTGTGCATATTTAGAATTTGCTTTGGACTGCAAATGCACAAGGAATTAGAGTCATGGGTTACTCTTCCGTGTCACATACATCTTGATGGAGCGCTCAAAAAATGATAAGAAAGAAGTACATGCACTCATCACCAAGAATAGTGAGTGATCACATAAGATAGATAGAATGATAATATTAAGCAAACATTAAGTGTAGCTTATGATCAAACACATGATCATCGATGTCTCACAGGCATAAGGATGTAGTATCTCACACACAAGCAAATAAAGTTCGAAAAAACTACCAAATAAAACAAGAGAGAATAAAAGCAACACTCTCTCTCGAAGCCTATGATCTATACATTTTCTCCCCCTTTGGCAACAAGTTACCAAAAAGTTCCTAGAAAATGCATAGTGCTAAGTCGACGCTCAGGCTTGATCTTCAGGTGGTGGTGGAGTCCGGAGCACTCCAAGGACGAAGCCTTCGGTAGACATGGTCGGAGTTGAGGCTGAAGTGGACGCTGGAGCTGGTGGAACTGAGGCTGTGGCTGGCGCAGATGTGGTAGCTCTGGTGTCAGCAACTGGCATTGCAGACGACCCCGGACCTCATGGCACCCTGGCAAAAGCATCATTCGTAGTCCTGCCTCTCCTCTCATTCATGTCATCCTGGAGCTGCTCCACGGCAGTCTGTATCTCTGTCACCTTGATGTCCAAATCATAGAACCTCTGTTCCATGATCCTCTCTAAGCTTGCCTGGTTCTGAGTTAGGGTGGCTAGTCCTTGCTCAATCCGCAGGGTGGACGCAATCAGGTAACCAAGCTGCTCTTGTTTGGTTTTCAGAAAATATTCAGATGCCTCCTCTTGAGTAGGCATCCTAGCAGCTTTCTCCTTCTTCGCCTTCTCCTTCTTGGCTTGTGCTTGGGTAGATGATGGCTCATTCTCAGTCATGATCACTTGATTATCTTCGAAGTCTGGACGGATGGGCAGGTGTTCCTTATCTAACAAGTATGTGCCCGTGCCCATCTTTGAGTTGATGAGCTCCTGAATCTGTGGGGCATACCCACAACTCCTCTTCTGGTCGGCAGCTGTCCTCTTGACTGTTTCCACTATGAGGCTCATGTCTTTGAATTTCTGAGGTACATCAAAGATATGTAGCAAGTTAATGGCATGACCTCTGATCATCCTGTGATCTCCAGACTTGGGTAAAAGAGTGTGCCTAAGGATCCAGTTGATCGTAGGCAATCCTGATAGCAAGTGTTTCACAGACCCAAACTGGTGAGTGTCAAGATCATCTGTTGGAATCTCCTTGTACATATTTGCCATAGAGTTGTGATCCATCTTCTTCTTGGAGTAGACATCTAAGTCATCTTCATTTTCCTCGGGGGCATTGATAAGCTGTGCCCATTCAGCAACTGTGGACTGGTACCTCGTACCTTCTGACATCCAAGTGATCCTCCCATCTGGGTAGAAGTGTGTTGTGGAGTAGAATTGCATGATTAGCTCCTCGTTCCACTTTGTGAGCTTCTGCCCAACAAAGTCTGCAACTCCACACGCACTAAAGCTGTCATACACTCCAGGATAGTGTTCCTCATTTTCCTTCATGTAGGTCCAGTCGACCCATCTCATGTCACATACTATTGGCTTCTTGTCAAGCAAAACTGTCTCATAGAAATCCTGCTGCTCCTTGGTGTGAAACCTGTAGTCCACTGCAGTCCTCCTTTTGGTAGCATAGGGATCTGTCTCTCTCCACTTCCTCAGCCCTGAGTCTTTCCTGAGCTTCATATTCTCAGCCACAGGATGAGCATCGTTGTGGTCTGGGATCTTGGGCTTGAGCTTCCTAAGGACATGCTCTTCCTCTTCCTCTGCAGCTTCAGGCACTGGGGCCTTGTTCTTTTCAGTGGCTGGAATGCTTCTTGTGTTTCTCTTTGGTGCACTCTTTGGCTTAGATGCAGCCTTGGGTGCTTCCTTGGGCTTGGATGCAGTTGCCCCTGACCTTATGGCATCTCCCATAAGTTTGGGTGCCTTGGGTGCTGGTGCAGCAACCTCTTCTTCTTCCTCCTCATCTTCCATGATGGAGGCCTTGCCAAGCACTCTGGCTACAGTCTTCTTGACCCTTTCCTTCCTCTTTTTGCCCTCAGCAGCAACTGGCTCTGTGGGTGCAGGCTTCTCAGTTGAAGCTCTAACCTTAGACATGGGCTGCCTGCCTGCTGGCCTTTTGATTTTCAGCCCTGGCTTTGTGCCTTGAGCTAGCTCAACTCTCCTTGATGTGGCCTCTTCCTCTGCCACATATCTTCATCTTCAGAATCAGAAGTTCTCTTCTTCCTTTGTCTAGTGGCAGCTTTAGGCAGATTGCTGGGGGTGCTCCTGCTGCCATCATCTGAAGAGCTGGAGGGACTAGTGCCCTCACTCATCACCACTTGCTGCTCTGAGAGGTTCTGGCTGTCACTTTGGTCTGACATGATGCAAACTCTGACTGCAGACCCTGTGAATAGATTATAGATGATATAGAGTGGATGAGCATCACAAAGTGCAGAGATTTTGCAAAAGAGTAATTCGAAAACTTAGTTTTAGTTTCCCACTGAAATCATCTCGGATCTACCAATTTTCAAACTCGGTGACACCGAAGCAGTTTTGGCACCAGAACTAGTGAACTCGGTCAGACCGAGTCACAGTTCGGTGGCACCGAGACTGCTAGGGTTTCACAGAGTTCCAAAATCGGTCACACCGATAAGTAATTCTCGGTCAGACCGAGTTTTACTTGTGCAATGGCATAAGCCAAATTGGTGGGACCGAGTTTTTCAACTCGGTGGGTCCAAGATGGTTTCGGCGGAAACCTAACCCTAAAATTTTCGAATTAATCCTAATCTACGAGTTCATTGACTGGATAGGAGTTTATCAAACGTGGCAAGAATCATGATGATCACAATGTGCTAGGAATCGGATTGGAGAATAGCACAAAGATCGAGTCCATACCCTAGTTCGGCGGAGACTCGCTACGGCGGCAACGGCGGGGCAGAATTCCCGTTGACGGCGACGGAGACCAGCGACTGGAGGCGGCTGGCGGCGAGGAGGACGATCCGGAGACCCAGGAGGCAGAGCGAGCTATGCGCGGGCGAAGAGGTTTCGGAGAAATTTCCAAAAATTTTCCCGTCACTATATATAGCCCGACCCTGTCGGTGTGACCGAGTGGAACAACTCGGTGGCACCGAGGTGCAAAACTGTATACAGTTATTGCAACTCGGTGTGACCGAGTGGTTCAAATCGGTTGCACCGAGATTGAAAACCTAGATCAACTTAATGATCTCGGTAGGACCGAAAGTATGGTATCGGTCAGACTGAGAATCACAAAGAGGTTTTGGAAGTTTAAGTCTATGACGAATCGGGGACTCCGAGCGCTCCTCACACAGAGTGGTTCGAATCTGACTTGATCAAATTTTGTGATGCAGCATGAATAGAGTTTGAGACGAGAAAAGCATATATAGCTAGAGGAGGTCCTTAGGCATTCTTGTTCATCCACTTGGCAAAAGAAGATAAAGCCAAACAATCAAAACAACAAGTGGATGTCCTCGAATGAGTAAAATATGCAACCAACATGCTCACACAATAAGATGGCAAATGAAATATGTGGCAAAGCTTGCACAACCAATTCTAGCATCTATCAAGCAATTTGCGATGACTAGGTCATCTATATATGAGTATATTGACTTAGGAGTCAAGTGAGAACACTTGATCGTAGGTCATACTCATCGTTTAAGCTCAAGTGGGGTTACCACTTTTACATAAAGCATTGTTGTATTCACATCTTTAGAGTTGCTTTAGCTCAAGTTTTAGAGTAAAGCTCCCCCTAGATGTGATATCCCCCCTAAGAGGGATGAACTAACCTTGGGTTTTGTCGATGATGACTTCATGTAGATGTTGAAGATGTGGATGCTCAATGTTGATGTAGATCACTTGGAGCTATCCATTTGAGTGAATTGCACTTTCAATACCTACATGGGTTAGTCCCACAAGGAACAAACAAGGATATCCATAGACATAGAGTGATGCATACACAAGATGATGTCCATGAAAACTTTAGGTTACCTTGTCCCTTGTCTTACCAACAAGAGGGTTTGTGACTCCTTGAACTAGTGCATGATGTGGAAGTTGATTGCACTTGTTCTTGCCAAAATGATGAGAGTGAAATATGTTGGCGGAGTCACCCTCAAGAACTCTCTAGTTCTTCTTCTATTGGATCCACACCATCTTGATGGGAATCCTTGGAGTTGTAGTCGTACTTGATGAAGTGGAACTTGACATGGTCTTGGGAATCCACTTGACTAAGGTCTTAGGATCTTCTTCAAATGCATTAATCTCCTCTTGAAGCTTGTCCTTGCCTTTTTTGCTTGTAGTCTTGTGGTGGAAGATCATCCTGAGCTTGTGTCCCCTTGAAAGAAGTATCAGACTTCTCTTATTGAGGAACAAACTTTGTCTTGGGGTATTGATCTTCTTCCCACTCAACTCCATTGGCATTGAACTTTCATTCAAAACCAACACCTTGATTCTTCCGGTGCATTCCTTGCTTGCGCACAATTTCCTCGAATTGCTTACTCCCGGCAAGGCTTTTGTACACTCCTTTCTCTTTAATCCCCTTCAATAAGCTATTTTCTTGCTCAAGTGTAACTTAGCTAAGAGAATCATTAGTGGAATCAAGAGAACTACTAGAAGCAACAATATTGGATTTAGCATGATCATTGTTACTACTAGAGGAAGAATCTTTCTTGTTCTTGTTACTAGACTTGACTTGAGGCATGTAAGTGGATAATAGTAAATGCTTGGCAATGTAAGAAGAACTTTTCTTGCGGAGATCATCATTGATTGCTTTTAAGAACTCATGCTCTTGCTCAAGATTGAGCTTTTCAAAGCATAATTTCTCATGAGCTCTTAAAAGTTCTCGATGATCTTCGAAGATAGTTTCATGAGCTAACTTAAGAGTGTTTAGTTCTTTAGTTAGAGCCTCAATCTTCTCCTTATCATTGTCATTCATTTTATCTTGATTAGCATGATTAATTGATGTTTCATCATAGTACTCATCACTAGAGTTGTCAACAAGCAAGTCATCATCACCTAACAAGTCATCTTCATCACTATTAAAATAAACATACTCGAGGTGTGTTACCTTAGGACCTTTGGCCATGAAGCATCTTCCAATTCCTTCATTTGGTGAGTCAAATATGTCGTAGGAGTTGGTTGACACAAGTGCTAGACCGGCAACACCTTCGTCTTGAGTATCTTCGGAGTTAGAGTGATAACTTCTCTCGGAGTGGCTGTCGGAGTCGGAGCCGGATACCCATTCACCAACATGAGCTTGATGTCTTTGTTTTGTGTAGCTCCTTGATGATTTTTCCTTCCTTTCCGAATCCTTGCTTCTCCGTGAGTATCTCCATTCATAACGATCATCTCTACTCCTTCTCTCTCTTGGTGGTGATTCTTTGCTTCTTCCTTTTGGAGAATCTTCTCTTCTCTTGTAGGGAGCCGTACACTCATTGGAATAGTGTCCGGGTCTTCCACAATTATAGCAGTTTTGCTCTCGACTAGAAGATCTTTTGTCATTGTAGGACCTTGACTTGAAGCTTCTATCTTTGCTTCTACTCTTGTAGAACTTGTTGAAGTTCTTCACCATTAAGCTCAATTCTTCATTGAAGTTTTGTTTCTCACTTGATGATGTGGGGACTTCACATGAGGCTTTGTAGGCACCACTTGATTTGTTGTGAAGTTCCTCTTTATCCTTGAGTGACATCTCATGAGCAACAATCCTTCCAATCACTTCCGTTGGTTTGAGATCTTTGTAATTTGGCATCATTTGAATCAATGTGCACACGGTATCATATTCCCCATCCAAGGCTCTTAGGATCTTCTTGATGATGAATCTATCGGTCATCTCTTCACTTCCTAAGCCGGCAATCTCATTTGTGATGAGAGCAAGCCTAGAGTACATTTCGGCGACACCTTCACCATCCTTCATCTTGAACTTGTCAAGTTGACTTTGGAGCACATCCAACTTGGATTCCTTGACGGAGTCGGTACCTTCGTGCATATCAATCAAAGTGTCCCAAATTTCCTTTGCATTCTCAAGACGGCTGATTTTGTTGAATTCTTCGGGGCACAATCCGTTGAAGAGAATATCACAAGCTTGAGCATTGTATTGCAACATCTTCAACTCATCCGCAGTAGCTTCACGGTTTGGTTCTCTCCCATCAAAGAACTCACCTTGCAAACCAACACAAACAATAGCCCATACGGCGGGGTTATGTCCAAGAATATGCATTTTCATTTTATGCTTCCAACTAGCAAAATTAGTGCCATCAAAGTAAGGACCTCTACGGTGATAATTTCCCTCGCTAGACGCCATACTCTCCTAGGTTGTGAAACCAAGGCTATGACCACCAAAAGCTATGGAGATCAAGGCAAATGGAGACCAAAGCTCTGATACCACTTGTAGGATCGAAAGTATGTCTAGAGGGGGGGTGTGATTAGACTACTTGGCCAAATAAAAACTTAACCTTTTCCCAATTTTAGTTCTTGGCAGATTTTAACTATCTTAGGACAAGTCAAGCAATCATCACACAATTCAAGCAAGCATGGAAAGAGTGTATTGGCAGCGGAAAGTTAAGCATGCAACTTGCAAGAATATAAAGGGAAGGGTTTTGAGGATTCAAACGCAATTGGAGACACGGATGTTTTTCCCGTGGTTCGGATAGGTGGTGCTATCCTACATTCACATTGATGGAGACTTCAACCCACGAAGGGTAACGGTTGCGCGAGTCCACGGAGGGCTCCACCCACGAAGGGTCCATGAAGAAGCAACCTTGTCTATCCCACCATGGCCATCGCCCATGAAGGACTTGCCTCACTAGCGGTAGATCTTCACGAAGTAGGCGATCTCCTTGCCCTTACAAACTCCTTGGTTCAACTCCACAATCTTGTCGGAGGCTCCCAAGTGACACCCAGCCAATCTAGGACACACCACTCTCCAAGAAGTAACAAATGGTGTGTTGATGATGAACTCCTTGCTCTTGTGCTTCAAATGATAGTCTCCCCAACACTCAACTCTCTCTCATAGGATTTGGATCTGGTGGAAAGAAGATTTGAGTGGAATGCGACTTGGGGAAGGCTAGAGATCAAGATTCATATGGTTGGAATGGAATATCTTGGTCTCAACACATGAGTAGGTGGTTCTCTCTCAAAACATATGAGTTGGAATGGTGTATGTGTTCTGATGGCTCTCTCCACGAGTGAAGAGGAGGTGGAGGGGTATATATAGCCTCCACACAAAATCCAACCGTCACACACAATTTACCAATCTCGGTGGGACCGAATAAACAAACTCGGTCGGACCGAAATAGTAAACCTAGTGACCGTTAGAGATTTCGGTGGGACTGACATGCAACTCGGTAGGACCGATTCGGTTAGGGTTTGGGCATAACGTAATCTCGGTGAGACCGATTGCACAAACTCGGTGAGACCGAGTTTGGCAATAAGCTAACCAGAGAGTTGGTCAGGCAAACTCGGTGGGACCGACTCGCTCTTTCGGTGAGACCGAAAAGTTACAAGAAGGAAACAGAGAGTTTACATTGCAATCTCGGTGGGACCGATTCGCTCTTTCGGTGAGACCGAAAAGTTACGAAAGGGAAACAGAGAGTTTGCAATCCCATCTCGGTGAGACCGAGATCCTTATCGGTAGGACCGAATTGCTAGGGTTTGGCAGTGGCAAATGACAAGTGAAACTCGGTGGCGCCGGATTGAAAGAATCGGTATGACCGAGTTTGGCTTAGTGTTTAGGTCATTTGTGGCTATGGAAAAGTGGTTGAGGATTTTGGAGCATATCACCAAGCACATAAAGCAAGAGGCTCATTAAGCAACACCTCATCCCTCCTTGATAGTATTGGCTTTTCCTAAAGACTCAATGTGATCTTGGATCACTAAAATATAAAATGAAGAGTCTTGAACTTTTGAGCTTGAGTCAATTCTTTGTCCTTAGCATTTTGAGGGTTCCACTTTCACATCCATGCTATGCCAATCATTGAGCTTTCCTGAAATAATCATCTTGAAATAGCATTAGCTCAATGAGCTATATGTTGTTATGAATTACCAAAACCACCTAGGGATAGTTGCACTTTCACACCGGAGCACAGAGATCAGACTGTTTGAGGTCTGGTCGCTACAGAGATGGTATCAGAGCACACGCTGACTGTAGGACACGACCACTAAGCTAAAGACCTAGATCACTATTCACTCGCTTCTCTTCTGACTCCTCATCTTTTATACCCTTTTAGGATGGCGGATGCAAGGAACAAGTTCACACAACCGGATGAAGATACACCCTTTAGACGTCACTTGAAGGAAGTCACTAGATACCTGAACATAGGAGTACCAAGCTTTACCGGAACCTACAACGCCACTTTACCTGAAGAAGAGCGCTGGATGATTCAAGTTCAAGTTCCAGGAAGGACGTTCATGCCAGTCACTGAGCCCATAGAGTTTTCTTTTGATGCACCAACTTGGAGTCTAGGAAAGAGCATGGCAGCTCACATCGCCATGGGACGCATTGGAGAAGTCTACCGCAATGATCTCAAGGATACTATCTACCAGATATGTGGGCGCCGAGATGAGCACTGGGAGATGATCAGTACCAGAAAGGATAGATCAATTGCAGCTTTTATCCAGGAGTTAAACCAGCACATTCGATGTTAGGAGAACCAGATGTGCGCCGACCTGATAGACCTGAAGAAGGCGAGGACAAGAATCAAGGAACTGGAGGAAGAACTCAAGGCTACATGTGAAGATTATGAAGAAGAAATTGAAGTATTGGTGGAGAAGAATGACGATCTAACAATGAAGATTGGAATATTTATGGGAGGCCCTACACCAGTAGATGAAGATGAAGAACCCAAGGAGATACGCCCGGAAGACTACATCATCATCGACGACACCGACTCAGATCCAGATGATAGCGATGATGACTATATTGATGAAGCTGGAGCAGATATCATGGAGTCTGCAACTGAACAATATTTTTAGTAGACCACCTCATCAGTAGTAGTAGTCCACCATGTAAATATAGTAGTCCGAGCACTTTTGCGATAGTTAGATCGATTGTATGCCCTTGTTTGATTGAATGAAGTGAATTGTTTGCTTTTGCCTCATGTGCATATGGGTAGTGTTTTCTCTTTAGACCCCCTTTATTCTTACATCTCATCTTTTCTAAACCCTCAGATGCCTCCGAGACGTGACCTCGGATTTATCTTTCCACCGGAGCTCACCCAGTTAATCCAGTAGCAGAACACATTGATGCAGTTGCTAGTCCAGAATCAGAACCAGGGGAACAACAACAACAACCCACCACCACCACCACCACCTGTTGATCACTTAGCCCATTTTCTTAGGCTGAACCCGCCGGTGTTTTCCAGTAGCACCGAGCCGATAGTAGCAGATGATTGGCTCCGCAAGACAACTAGAGAGTTGACCACAGAAGGATGCACGGATGCGGAGAAGGTGAAGTTTGCCGCACATCAGCTTGAAGGACCCGCAGCATCATGGTGGGAGAATTTCACAGCCACTTTCCTTGTCGACACTGTCACTTGGGACCAGTTTCAGCAGGCTTTTCGAAATGCCCATGTTTCAGGAGGAGCTATGGCCATGAAGAAGTGAGAGTTTCGCAACTTGCGCCAAGGAGGACGGACAGTTGGCCAGTATGTGGAGGACTTTAGTAAGTTAGCACGTTATGCCCCAGATGACGTTGCTACGGATGCAGCTAAGCAGGAGAAGTTTCTGGAAGGACTGAATGATGAATTGAGCATGCAGTTGATGGTAGCAACCTTCAACAACTACCAGGAGTTGGTAGATCGTGCTCTTATGATTGAAGGGAAGCAGCAGCAAATTGAAAGTCGCAAGAGGAAGTATGCACAAGGAAAGTACAATTCAGGGGCTCAGCAGAAGCCGCGTTTTACCCCTAGACCGGGAGGACATTTTCAGCATACCCATGGAGGAGGTAGCTCGCACAATCACAATGGCCCCAAGAATGGTAATGGGAATGGAGGAAGCAACGGCCAGAACCGCACCAACCCATCAACCCCAACCAAGAAAGACCTGAGCCAAGTCACTTGCTTTAAGTGTTCGAAGACCAGACATTATGCCAATGAATGTCCTGAATTACAAAATGGAAATAGCAATGGAAGCTCTGGGAATAAGCCGAACCCTTTCAACAGGGGACAGGTGAACCACGTTAGCGTGGAGGAGGTTGAAGCTCAGCCTGATGCAGTAATAGGTAAGTTTTTGGTTAAGTCATTTACTGCACTCGTTCTTTTTGATACTGGTGCATCGCATTCATACATCTCAAGGGGATTTGTGGATAAGTATAACCTGTCAACCCAAGCCCTTAGGTCACCCATGTTAGTAACCTCGCCTGGAGCATAATATATGGCTAGTGGATGGTGTGATCGATTACCATTAAGGATTGGTAACTATGTTTTTCCCTCAGACCTAATAGTTTTGGAATCCCAAGGATGGGATGTGATATTAGGCATGGATTGGTTATCAAAGTATGAAGGGAATATTAATTGTGCTAGTAAGTCAATTTTGCTTACCACCCCAGAAGGGAGAAGGATCAAGTATGTATCCCGACATGTGCCAAAGAGGACTCAAGTAAATTGCTTAACAAGAGTTGTGCAGGAGGAAGTACCAGTAGTGAAGGATTTCCCTGATGTATTTCTAGAAGAGTTGCCAGGCATGCCACCGGATAGAGATATTGAGTTTTTGATTGAGCTATTGCCAGGCACAGGGCCAATATCGAAGAGTCCATACAGGATGCCTGCAAAGGATTTGGTGGAAATTAAGAAGCAGATTAAAGAGTTACTGGATAAAGGTTATATTCGCCCAAGTTCTTCGCCTTGGGGATCGCCAGTACTTCTAGTGGAGAAGAAGGATGGATCGTTAAGGATGGTTGTCGATTATCGAGGATTGAATGAAGTAACAATCAAGAACAAGTACCCACTACCGATCATCAATGATCTATTTGATCGATTGCAAGGAGCTAAGGTATTTTCCAAGATCGATCTGCGATCAGGATACCACCAGTTGAAGATTCGGGAACAGGATATTCCTAAGACAGCTTTTACCACCAGGTATGGGCTGTATGAGTATACCGTTATGTCATTTGGTCTGACTAACGCACCTGCATATTTTATGAACATGATGAACAAAGTGTTTATGGAGTTTTCGGATAAGTTCGTCGTAGTGTTCATTTATGATATCCTGGTTTACTCAAAGAATGAAGAGGAACATAAGGAACATTTGCGTTTGGTTCTTGGAAAGCTCAAAGAACATAAATTATATGCCAAGTTTAGCAAATGTGAGTTTTGGTTGAAAGAAGTTGGATTTCTTGGACACGTTATATCCGGAGAAGGAATAGCAGTTGATCCCACTAAAGTTGATACCGTAACCAAGTGGGAAGCACCAACCATCGTGGGAGAGATCCGGAGTTTTCTTGGACTCACAGGATACTAACGGAGGTTTATTGAGAATTTCTCAAAGATTGCGAAGCCTATGACGGAGTTGTTGAAGAAGGATACCAAGTTCATATGGACGGAGGAATGCGAGGCTAGTTTTCAGGAGTTGAAGAAACGTTTGGTTACCTCACCAGTGTTGATTTTGCCAGACCAGACCAAGGACTATGAGGTGTATTGCGATGCTTCACGTCGAGGACTTGGAGCAGTGCTTATGCAGGAAGGGAGAGTTGTTTCATATGCCTCACGATAGCTTAAGCCTCATGAGTTAAATTATGCTACGCATGATTTGGAGTTAGCAACCGTAGTGCATGCATTGAAAACATGGAGACATTTCCTCATTGGAAACCATTGCGAGGTGTATACGGATCATAAGAGTTTGAAATACATTTTCACCCAGAAGGATTTGAATCTCAGACAAAGGAGATGGTTGGAGCTCATCAAGGATTATGATATGAGATTGCAATACCATCCCGTAAAGGCTAATGTAGTAGCTGACGCATTAAGCCGTAAGAGCCATGTCAATACATTAATGACGGGGGAAATCCCAAGGGAGTTAGCCGAAAATCTTCGAGAGTTACGCTTGGAAATAGTCCCGAGAGGCTATGTAGCAGCATTGGAGATTCAGTCTACATTGATGGATAAAATCAGAGAAGCCCAAAGGACTGACAAGGAGATTTCTTCTATTAAGGAGAAACTTAGCAAGGGAAAGGCTAAGGGATTTCGTGAGGATGAGCACGATACCCTATGGTTTGAAGACCGTGTTTACGTGCCCAATGACCCGGAGATCGGTAAGTTGATACTGCAAGAGGCACATGATTCACCATATTCGATTCACCCAGGAAATACCAAGATGTATTTGGATTTGAAGGATATTTTCTGGTGGACCGGAATGAAGAAGGATATTGCGGAGTACGTAGCAGTTTGTGATGTATGTCAGAGAGTGAAGGCAGAGCATCAGAAGCCAGCAGGATTGCTACAACCATTGCCGATACCCGAATGGAAGTGGGATAAGCTAGGCATGGATTTTATTACAGGATTGCCCAGAACACGCTCAGGCTATGACTCGATTTGGGTTGTAGTCGATCGTTTGACAAAGGTAGCTCATTTCATCCCGGTAAAGACCACTTACACCAGTGCTAAGTTGGCAAAGATATACATGACCAGGATAGTATGTCTGCATGGAGTTCCGAGGAGTATCGTATCAGATAGAGGAACCCAGTTTACCTCAAAGTTCTGGAAGCAGTTGCACGAAACCTTGGGAACCAGGCTAGAATTCAGTACAGCTTTTCATCCACAGACAGATGGACAGACCGAGAGAGTCAATCAGATTTTGGAGGACATGCTGAGAGCTTGTGCACTAGACTATGGATCTAGTTGGGACGGCAATTTGCCATATGCAGAGTTCTCTTACAACACCAGTTACCAAACCAGTTTAAAGATGGCCCCTTTCGAAGCCTTGTACGGAAGGAGGTGCAGGACACCGTTGTCATGGGACGAAGTTGGAGACCGCCAGTTGTTTGGACCTGACTTGATTAAAGAGTCTGAACAGAAGGTGGAGTTGATTCGCGATAGGCTAAGCCCAGTCCAGACAGAAGAGTTATGCAGACTCTAAACGCAAGGAGACAATTTACGAAGTTGGAGATAGAGCTTATCTTCGAGTATCACCACTTCGGGGAACAAAGCATTTTGGGGTTAAAGGAAAGTTAGCGCCACGATTTATAGGACCATATCGAGTTTTGGAGCGTATGGGAGAAGTGGCCTACAAGTTGGAATTGCCCGAAGGATTGTCAGGAGTTCATGATGTGTTCCACATTTCTCAGTTGAAGAAGTGCCATGCGGAGATGGCTGGCATACCTTTGAGAGACACAGTGCCATTGGAAACAATTCAGTTGGATAACGATTTGACCTATGAGGAGAAACCAATTAAGATTCTTGAGTTTGCCAGCCGAGTCACTCACAGCAAGGTTATCAAGTTTTGCAAAGTTCAGTGGAACCACCACACGGAGGATGAAGCCACCTGGGAACGAGAGGAAGATTTGCTCAAGGACCACCCTCACCTATTTTCTAGCCAACCCGAATCTCGAGGGCGAGATTCATCTTAAGGGGGGTAGGTTTGTAACATCCTAAATTTTCAATTTGTAATATTATACATTAGATCATCAATGCATATCATATTTTATTTTGCATTTTGGTTGATCCTAGAAATTTCTACGCAACTCAAGGACCCACGGAGAGAGTTGGGGAATTCATTATTTTCATATTTGAGTTTTCTCAAATTTTGAGAATAGGATCATTTGATTTTTATTATTTTATCGTCAATTATTTCTATTACAAAAATATGAGAGAGGGAATAAAATGACTTTCCCAAAATAAAGAAATATTGAGGATTTGATAATAAAATCAAATAAGATTTTGTTTCAGAGTTTTTCATTATTTTATTTGAATTTAGGAAAAATGTGCGTTTTTCAAAATTGCATTTAGGCCCCAAATAAATGTTCACCTCGTGCAGCTTGATTTTAGAAGCCGGGGGAAATTTTATTTCGGGATTTTTGAAGTCCGTTTAGTATTTCTTTTTATTTTTCTTCCGCACATAATTATTAAAAAAACGAACCGACCTAACGGGCCGTGTCCGACCCGGACTCCTGGCCCGGCCGGCTTTATAAGTCAGGGGAGGCCCAGCCGAACCTCAGCCTGCGCGCCTCGAAACCCTAGCGCCCCGCCGCCTCGAATCCCGCGTCACCTTGCCGCCGCCAGCGCCGCCGCCGCCACCGCGCCGTCGCTGGAGCCGCCGCACGCCG
This sequence comes from Triticum monococcum, assembly GCA_034509565.1. Lineage (NCBI taxonomy): Eukaryota > Viridiplantae > Streptophyta > Magnoliopsida > Poales > Poaceae > Triticum > Triticum monococcum. The sequence continues at coordinate 294,699,801 of CM067845.1, read as the reverse complement.
CCCGAGGTGCGCCTCGAATTCCGCGTCGCTGGTTTAAAAAAAACCGATCGGTTTTCGCCGGTTTTTTTAGTTTTTCATTTTTTAGTTTATTTTTTGTAAATAGACCGGTTTTTTGGTTTATTTAATTAGAGAGCATTCGTCCGTTAGTTCGTTCTAGCGAACGTTCGTCATTTTTCTTTTTCTCGGATTAAATCCGCGATTTATCTGATCGTGATTTCTGATCCGATTTTCGTTTTAGTATAAATTTTCGCTCGTTTATCGGAATCAGGTGATTCAAGCGCCTGGAGTTTCGTCTCGAAACCCTCTATCCGTTTAACCAACTTAAACAAGTTTTTACTACTGTAAAAATTACCTTAGATCCAGATTGGTAGAATGAAATTGTTTTCTTTCGCCGTTTGACTTTCGTTGCTTCGTTCGATTTGATTCTTTTTGCCAACCGGAGTTCTTAAGTTGAACCTTCTGGTTAGATCTCTTATTTGAGTTTTACCTATGCATTAGTTGAGTACTTATTGTATGCTTGTTGGTTTGTCTGCGATAGAGTACCCGGAGTGCGCCGCCTGTTACTTCGAATCTCTAGGTTTTGCGGATCATCAGCAAGGCAAGTAACACTTTGATCATACTTTTCCTACTACCCAGTTTTATTGCATTAGATCAATCCTCAAACATTGCATGATTAGGATCTAATTAAATTGTGGAATGGGAAGTAGTTGAGGTAGTACCTATTACCCGTTTGTTATCAAACCTTTGGGAGTTACTTCTACATTTGCTTGTTATGCCATGCTATGCTTGTAGACGTGGATTGGGTGAGTGATATCCATGACAGATGTGAGTATTGTTAATTATTGGTTTATCTAAGGTGGCAACTTAAACACACATCTGGGTGGATTGAGGCACCTGGGTAATCCAGGATTTGCCTGTTTTCTTTTGGACCGCCACCCAGGCTCAAAGGGATCATGAGATTATTCATGCTAGAAACTTCCGTGTGCAGCCACAAGCTATTATGGGCTCTAGCATAGTTGACTAAGTCGTGCGAACTCTTACAGTGGTAGACTAGCAGATGTAGGGGATGTAGGTGGTACGGTCTACCCGATCGTAAGGTGCTAGCGCTTCTGAAAGAATATGTCTCGGTCATCCGTCTTCTCAAACACCATGTAGTGCGAGAAACCAAACGGAGGCGATCGGGTCTTGTGGGGAAAAGTGTGCAAACCTTTGCAGAGTGTATAAACTAATCATGATTAGCCGTGTCCCCGGTTATGGACATCTTGAGTATCTAGTACCTGGATTATCATGTGAATCTCAACATGTTACTCTAAATTAATTTTGTTGGGTTTTGTTTAATGATGTTTAATTGGGATTGAGAATGCTGTCAACCATTCTCTATGTTTAACAACTATCATGATAGTTAAATAAATTTATTCCTTTGTAGTAGGGAAAAATTGGCTTTATGCAAAACTGTAACCATAGAGCTTTCCACCAGCCAAATATGCATATAGTATAGCTGTTTCATTCCATTACTCTCTATGTGTTACATTGCCAGCATATTCCATGTGCTGACCCGTTTTGGGCTGCAACGTTAATGTTGCAGACTTTTCAGACGACGATTAAGGAGTTTTTAGGTCGTGGTTCTATACTCAGTGATGCCGTTGGAGTTGATGGACTCACTTATCTTCCAAGCCTTCCGCTGTTATCGTTATTAGATGGCCTTAAGCCATATTTATTGTAATAAGTTCTCTATGGAGACACTCGATGTAATAAGTGTGTGATTGCTACTCTGTTATAAATCCCCCGAGTATTGTGTGGTGTCAGCATTACTGATCCAGGGATGACACCGGAGCACAGAGATCAGACTGTTTGAGGTCTGGTCGCTACATTTCGAATCTACAATTCTAGTTTACTATTTATTTCGCAATCTTTATTTTCCAATCTATACCACAAAAATACCAAAAATATTTATCTTATTATCTCTATCAGATCTCACTTTAGTAAGTGACCATGAAGGGATTGACAACCCCTTTATCGCGTTGGTTGCGACGTTCTTGTTTGTTTATGCAGGTACCAGGTGACTTGTGTGTAGTCTCCTACTGGATTGATACCTTGGTTCTCAAAAACTGAGGGAAATACTTACACTACTTTGCTGCATCACCCTTTCCTCTTCAAGGGAAAACCAACGCGTTCTCAAGAGGTAGCAGCCGCCTAGGCCACCGCTGCCATCTCTTTACGCAGAGCGGCTGTTTTTGTTTTGACGGATATCTGCAGAGCTGCTGTTTACACGGTATCTCACCGTAACTCAATTGTATGGACAGGGTAGTACATCACATATGGTTATGTAACGACAACCGTGTCTAACCTACGTTGTCTTCTCACATGATTTGGTGCGGAAATCGTGTGTGACCTTGTAATACCTAACACACAAACGACATGTATAAACAGTGTGTCGTATACAACATATAGTGCCATAAGTAGTTCCCGGCCGTTAGCTTATCTCCACAGTTTCCCCATTTCCCCCAAATCCCTACATAGCCTCCAAATTCCCTCGCATGGCGCTGACATTGGGGGAATGCGGATGAGTGGTATTGATGGTTTCGGTGCAGCTGCTCCTTCTCGTATCGCCGCATCAACGGCGGTCGTAGCCGAGCACTTGCCTAAGGTCATGAGAAGGCAAGTGTACCACGGATCCAAATCGTCCTGTCAGGTTCCAATCTATCCCGATCTATTTTAGCATGTCCAAAGTATAGCTCCTTGCTGAATCCGTCCTGAATGACCCCCGCCCCTAGGTAAGCGATCTGCTGCCAGATCCAGAGCATGACTCCAGACTCCCGCAACACGAGTTTGACTCTGAGTTTTGTGCCACCGAGAAGTACCAAAACCTGAGTTGTGTGCACGGGCACACTCCCGCTCGACGTGTATGCACAGAGGGATTTGACATTGGCAGGCGGTTTCTCTATTGCCCCTTAGAGGTTAGTGCTAATTAAGTTCATCATTTTACTTCAGTTAATGCCACTGCTCATCCAGTATACTATTTAACATTGGTAGGGATATGAGGCGTGTGCCTTTGTTAACTGGCTGGATGAAGAATGGTATGGCAGGGCTCGGAGTGTTATCACTAAGCTCGCAGAAGATAAAGTAAAGCTGAAGAAGAAACTGGCTGATCTGGAATGTACAATCAGTATGATGAAGTAAGAAAGAATCAATCACAGGCAATAGATGAAAGAAAGAGACAAGAAGGAACTAGCATGTGTAGTTGTGGTTGTCGCATTAGCCATGTTCTATGCGCTGTTTGCAATGATGATTAGGGGTTTTGTTTGACAGTATTGCTAAAGCACATCTAGATGTGCTCTAAGTAATGCACATCTAGGTCCTATGCCATTGATGTTACGTGAAGATTTGTGCAGATATTTTTCTTTGTCTTTTTTCTTTTCCTTTCTAGTTTGATTATTACTAGCTTCATCAATAATAAGAGCTCAATGTATTAGTTGCCAACTATCCTACTTCGTTCGTACCGGTACCAGTGCATAATCCCAAAACTCATTCCTTGTTTTTGTCCTAAAAAAGGAAACCAACCAAATAGCCAATAGGAGTCCTGCACAACCCCGGGAATTTGGAGCGACTGGGTACAAATAATTGCGGTTGATTATATCAGCGGTTAAATAATATGTCAACCCCTGCTTCGATCCCCCCCCCCGGCGCAAGAAAACCCCCCCGCTTCAATTGGCAGTTCCTCTTCTCTGCGCTTAAGTGTCCACCATCTTCATCGTCCCCGGCAAGCCGCGCAACACACTGCCACGCACTTTGCCGCCATGTCAAGTGACAGCGAGGACGACAGTTCGGCTAGCAGTCTGGCGCCCGATGATAGGTCAACATCAGAATCATCCCGCTCGTCTTCCATGAGTCCGGCGTCGAGCCCAGACCTCGATTATATCCAGTTCATGGAAGGGACGCCGCCTCCGGAGTCGTCAGACGACAACCAGGCGGACGAGGAGCCGTCGGAGGATGAAGAAGAGGACGACAATGATGAGGAGGAGGAATGGTCGAACAAGGAGGAGGAGGACGACGATATGACGACGGCGACGGTGATGAAAAGCCAACGGTCAGCAGCAAGAAGCGTCCTCGCCAAGACGATGTCGTGGGGCCATCCAACAACAACAACAAGAAGGACTAAATTAAGCAAACTATATACATCTCTTTTATCCTGTCAATCTCATCGTAGACGGTTAGTAATATGTATTCGACAGAGATCTTCTACATTATCGCCCACAGGTTGGTTTGTTGAACTGTGTGCCCTGACGAGCACACAATTCACAAAAAAGACCGTATGGGATGTCTATAATGATCGCACACAATTCCGATTACTGACCTATTTGCCGGGTATCACACACATCTTGTTACGCCAAATCGTTTGTGTTCACCTCAATCATCGCAAACGGTTCGTCGGAGTGAACTGTATACCGTATATCGCACACACCTTGACCTGGCTGCTCGTTTCTGTTGTTCTGTCTCATCGCAAAAAGTTCGTACATATCAACCATATGCCCCTCATCACACACGCAACTAAAATCTGAACCGTCTTTGATGTATCATCCATCACAAATGTTTTGCACCTTTTCAACGGTTTTTACATCACCGTTTGCGATTAATGCATCGCACACAATTTCGTCAAAGGGTCTCTGATCGTAGTGTCGCATTAGCAGCATCCTGTAGTAGTGGCCCCTCATGTTTGCACGAGACAGAGGGCACCGTAGGATAGCACCATAAATAAAATATACAATCATACCAACCAAGATCACGATTAACCCATATGACAAAACGGATCTACTCAAACATCATGGGATAACCATAGATCATTGGGAAATAATATATGGAGTTGAGCACCATGTTTAATTAGAGATTACAGCAGGGAGAAGAGGTGTTACACCGCTGCATAGAGGGGGATAAAGTTGGTGTTGACGGTAGCATCATTGTTGATGTAGATCGCCGTCCCGATCGTTGCCCCGGTGGCACTCCAGCGCCACCAGGATAGAGGGGGAGAGAGCCCCCCTCCTTCTTATTCCTTGCCCACCCCCCTAGATGGGAGGAGAGTTCCCCCCTCTGGTCCATGGTCTCCATGGCCATGGAGGGGTGGGAGCCCCTCCGGGATTGGATCACCCTATCTGTTCTCTTCTATTTCGCGTTCCCCAGATCTGGCCGAAAACCGTTTCTTATATTTCGGGAGATCGGTAACTCCGATTGTGCTGAGATTTTAACACGATTTTGTTCCAGATTTAAGCTTCCTTGCGCCCGAAGTAGAGCCCCAACCGATGTTCGAGGAGGTCACAACCCACCATGCCACGCCTGGCTCCGAGACCGTGCCCTGGTGGGTTGTGCCCACCTCGGGCCTCCGTTTGCGGTGATTCCAACTCCCAAAAATCACATATATTCCAAAATAATTCTCCGTGAAATTTTATTGCATTTGGACTTCGTTTGATATGGATACTCTGCAATACAAAAAACATGCAAACAATAGGAACTGGCACTAGGCACTGGATCAATAGGTTAGTCCAATAAATCATATAAAAAGTTGCCAAAAGTATATAAAAGTTGTATAATATTGGCATGAAACAATGAAAAATTATAGATACGATGGAGATGTATCAATATCCAATGGATGTGAGCATAAATTTTCCTTTTGTCATGAAAACCTGTTTACTTCTGCAATGGGGTTGCTCAAACAAATGCATTTCTTCCGGGTTCAAATAATGCTGAGAATTATAGCCATTCTTATGACGGGATCTGACCGCTCACAGAGGGTACTGATTTATCTTGATTTATTTCTTTGACTCGAGCATGGGGTATGTACCAAAGATTTGACTGCCTTTTGTCGTGAGCAATACAACGGGGTATGGACTTATAGCTGTAGCATACCTCAAATATTAATTTCTTGAGATTGTCCTGACAGGTATGCTCGTGGAAAAATACTTTTCATGACAGGTTGTCCATGCACTTGGTTCCACCATTGAATATACCTGCTCTGAGCTGATGGTTTGGTTTTTGATTTACCCATTTTGTCGGTCTACCCATCTGTGGTAATAGTCTGTGAGATGCTTTAACACTGCCATTGAAGTCAAATTGCTGAGGTTGCAAAGGAATCTTGGATCTGACAGAGCAGACTTGGATATTCCCCGCTAACCATTTTAAGCGGTTCAGCGGGATATGAAGTCCTTGTAGAACTGAGTAGGCCTTTGAGGGTATGCCTTTGTGGATCCATATGGAATTATGACCTCCAACTGACTTGGGTATCCGGACCCAGATGGTCGCGCAAAAATCATCATACCTTTGCTGTCAGTCTCATCCTTTTGACGGTCATGATTTTATTTGTCAGGATACGTTACTAAAATAATTTGGCCACACATGTCCTTGATTCTTCGTATGACCATGACTGTGGCTAGTGCAATATTTTTGGCATTGTTCCTTGTGCAGATTTTCTGACCTGGGTCTGCATACATATGACATATATTCGGGCCTTATAGCTGTACATAGCTTGTTGTTGAGGCCAATCATACAAGAGGGTGACCAGATTTCATGATATCACCCTGTCAGTTGCGGGAATAATGACCTTGATGATCATTGTCAAGACTGTTGATTATATGTTGTCATCTCCAGATCTTGTCGATCCTTGTATTACATGAGATGTATCTCTGCTTATCTTCCTTTGCATGACTTATGAGGTTGTTGAATCTTAATTTTCTTAGGTATATCTGCTTGACCTTTGCCGCATCTCGTATGAGTGAATAATATGACCGGGGATGCATGCTCACCATATATATAAGAATCATATGCAACCGATAGTCGATTCTTGAGGAAGGCACATGTCTTGACTGAATTGTACTTCTGACAAAATTATTGCAAATCTGATCCTTGATTTGCACTGTCATATACTGCCAACTCACCGTAAAATTTTAGAGGACGGTGCAATAGTGTGGTACTGTTGCGGACTGAGTGGCTTAAGAGAGAAGCTATCTGAGTATCTTACTGAGGAAGACTCGTTAGCTTCTGCTCGAAGCTTTTGTCTGGGTAGCGTGCTGGAGAAGCCTGGGTTCTGTACTTGAGAAGCTTCTCCGCCGGTTGCTTGTTGAGAAATATTCAATTCCTTATGCCAGAAGATTTTCTGAGTTGTCTTGCTATGGAAGACTGATTACCTTGGACCGGAAACTGTCCATATATTATACTGACAAAAATTGAGCAGCCTTGCATCATAAGTTTCGTTTGATAGTGTGTGGAATAAGACTGTGTTTCTCATATCCAAGGCTCCATACTTGTGATATGCAGACTGAAAACCATACACATACCAATAATATTTTGCGGCGGGTTACTTGCATGAGAAAAATCATTTGAATGTGTTCCTTGATCATAACACATTCTGGCTTTCTTTCAGAGTATAACATATTTCAAGCATCATTCATTTCTGAGCCAAAACTTTGTATATGATCGATACCTTTGACTGAAAATATATTCCGTTGGTCTTGTACCTCACCTGTCTTCTTGCTGGCTGGATCATTACTACCGTGCGGATTTTGTATTGATGTAGACTCGATGCTGATAATCAATCCAAGACACCATTGGTATTCTGAGCAGATATTAATACTATAATGCAGTTGAGTGGGTAGACCATAATGTTTAGCTGAGCTTCTTCCAATTATTTGAAATCCTTATTGCTTCTTTGAGTCCGATGTCAGTTGAGGAGTAACTTCCATAAGGGGAAATAAGCTAACACCGAGGGCCCAAAGAAAGAAGCAAAATAAACAACTCAACTAAACAAAAGCACACAAACAATCAAGTCACACACAAACAATGTCACATATTACTGCTAGTCACACAATGTGCATACCTACTTAAGCACACAAATCTCTCGGGATCTCCGGTACTACGATCTAGCATGCTGTGACAGTGTGCACGAGGATGAATCAATGTGTGGAGGGGTTGGTGTAAACATGGCTACACCAAGTGCTGGCTTATCCAGGTAGCAACCTGGACTAGCTCAGAGGTGAGGACGTACTCGATAACTATGTAGCGGGACACGAATGTCGCAACCACATTTTTGTCAAGCAGACAGCAGGGATCCATGCTCGTCCAAGGAATAAGGATGGCGGGGAAAAACTGAGTCTGCTGGCATTGCCCTTTCTTGATGACCAAGATCATTAAGGGTTGCCAACATGACAAGATAAAAGGCATGATTGGGGATAGAAGCACGTCTATCACCGAATCGATAGGTGAGGCTGAAAGAAGGATATCGGTGCGATACCTGAGCACCATTTTCTGCAAACAGTGTCGGGATCACTTGGCATCACTCCACTGGGACAGAATGACACCAAACACCGAAGAATATGCAAGAAAAGAAACTGGAAGAAATGCATGGGCTGAGATGTACTGGATCCGAACCGATGCCAGCTACACTCACAAGAGAAATCGTTAACAACAAATAATAAGACTATATGCATGCTATGCAACAAACAAATGAGCAACCAAATGCAACAAACAAGGCAGATTCTATACTACCAATTTCTACCGCTCGCGTTAACTAGGGCATCCTATAGCCAGACCTGCTTTGATACCAAGCCTGTGGCACCCCGACTCAGAGAAATGGGAATGCCCCGTATTCCAGCCCAGAGATCGAGGAGAAGTCTCTGGAATACGGAACTGCTTGACATAGAACAAATCAGCTCTTATTACAAAGGGTAATGATACAAGTGTTTGATGTTACAAAGGATCACATCAGCATGGCGACACTAGGCCTGTGATACTACACTTGCTCTATCCTAGTAGTGGAACAACTCGTAGCAACGGAATACTTCTAGGAGCGGAACAACAACGAAGGTGGTGAACTCCACCCCGCAGGGACTCCGGCTGGGACACGATCTAGCTCGCACGCGTGGAAACCTCGAGAAGCAATCAATCAATCATGGCATCACCGGAAATCTGGCATGACACGCCAGGTCAGTACACTGAATGTACTTGCAAGCTCACAACGACCAAAAGCATCAAGGCAAGACAACATCATAGCATTAGAAGGTTAATTAATTAACAACTACTATGATACGCAAGCAACTACTAAGCATGATATGAAACTACTACGATACTGATAAACCACCATCTCAGATCTCAATAACCATCTCACACTTGGCTATCCGGCCAAGCAATATACCATCTCGATCACCTCGTGATCCACCTGAGCATCCCGTGATCAAATCGTCCACATGCTCACCTCGCGACCATATCACAACTGAATGGTCATCCTTGAGATCATCCCAACATCATCATCATCATCATCATCCTGCCAAACTGTTACTGCTCACAATATCAACATATAAATCACCTATAAGTCATTTCGTCATGTGACTGTTGATCGAACGGTGTGACCTAGTACGAACTTGTGCCCATGACCGAGGACGCGACTATCAATAGATTAAACACACACTATGCAGAGGTAGCGCACTTTACCCACACCATAGAACCCATGGCCTTGCACTCCACTTAGGGTGGACCAACGGCGTTTCGACAAAACCGATCTACTGCCATGAAACTCTCCCGGCCACTCCGACCAACTCCCTTCCGGGCTAAGTCATGGGTGGCCCCGTGCCTACCAAAGGCATCAACGGCCACTGTCGTGGCAAAACAAAAATGGTCCCAAACAGGGACAACCCGGGTACAACAACAACAACGGGCACACAAGGCTTATGTCCGCCTACCTGATCAGGGTAGCGCGCGCCCATAACCTTCCCTCATTGGTGGCACCGGCGAGATACATGACAATAGACCGCATTAGGGCCTTTCCCATAGAAGGCAAATGTGGTTGCACTGGAAAAGCCCGGTTCAGTGGCACCTGACCAACTTAATGACAAAATCTATCCCTAAAATATAACAGTGATAACTGATACTCCAATATCATCTATCGACATGTAATCCAAGTCATAGCAATATCCAACAACTAATCCAAAGCATACTATCATCATACCAACATACTCTGAGGATAGCATAACACTACTATCATGATGAATCCAAGAATGATAATACTACTACTCCAATAGCAAGAATAAGCTATCCAACTAATATCCACATGCAAGCATCATCTACTAAATAATAATCTAAAACATAATATCAACTATCATCATGAACATAATACTAGCCACTAATAATCCAAAGGCAACATGACATCCAACGTAATACTCTGAAATATAATATCAGATACCAACATGAAAATAATCATAACTTGGGCCACTAATAATCCAATGGCAACATGTCATCCTCATAAGCTGCAAAATAATGATCCTAAAACTCCAAGCAATATCATGGCAATAGAAAGATCGAAATAATACTCTGAGAAATGCCATGAAAAAGATCACATGTAGCTAAAGCAATATTTTAAATAAGTTTAAATGAGTAAACAATGTCACTGCATTGCAATCATGCAAATGGAGGGTGTGGCTTGCTTGGGATGGAAGGATTCATCGGGAAGAAGTGCGAGAAGCTCGCGGAAAGAATTGCCGGAAAACGTTATCTCTTGAAGGGGCTGATTTAGAGCAAGGGCATAATGGTTGTTTTCAGAATGTTAACACATGGTGAAAACGATACCAACAGAACGGGCTCGACAAGACGAAGAAGTGGGCTTTGGATTCACCTCATTTGGAGTCACGGTTGAAAAGATACGGTCGTTCGTTGTTAGGCAAAAACAAATAAAAACTTATTCATTTATGATCTTAACCGATGAACATTCACAACATAAGGTTTTCGGCCGATGGCTGGAAAAAGAGAAAGCTCCTTCTGGGAAATACGCTTTTCTGTAGAGAAAACGTACTTTGGATATAAACCGCAGGGAATTATGCTTCCGACTACAGAAAACGTAAACACAAAAGACGTGTTCACTTATCCACGTCAGCAGTGGCGGGGCGGGGCCTTGGGTCGCTGACGGGCGGGGCCCAACGTGCTCTCTCTCTCCTGCTTGGCCTTCTCCTTCTTCCTTCTCTCGCTGGCCCGATCGAAGCAGAGGAGGGGAAGGGGAGGGGCGACGCCGACGACCGCCCCGGCGGTTCCGGCAGTCGCCGGCCGCACCGAGGCCACCGACGAGACTGGCGAGGAGTGCCACGTACATCTGGGCATGCTGCGGGCGTCATGGAGGGACGGGGTGGCGGTGCCTCACGAAGGTAGAGAGCATGCGGCGACGGCCGAATATTGGGGTCGCGGCCAAGGGCACGCCGGCGAGACGTTGGGGTGGTGGAGAGGTTCGCCGGAGCACGGGGAAGACGCTGGTGAGGTCAGTGGCTGGAGGAGGGGACCGTATGGCTCGGATTTAAGTCAAGCTTCGCAGCAGCCATGGTGGACGAAGGACGAGCAGAGGGGCTCCGGTGCTCGGGTAAGAGGTTGGGCGGGGTCAGAGGAGGATGGGGAGGCTAGTGGTGAAGAGAGACGGGGTCGGGGTGGCCTTAAATAGGCGCGGGGCGAGGTGGTGGAGCTGGCATCGCCGCGGACGCATGTGCACGCACGTGAGCTCGCTGGTTGACGACGGGGAAGGATCAGTGGAGGGTCTCATGGGGGCAGAAGAAGACGGGCGCATTCAATGCCATGTCAGCACTGTTCATCCGTGGGCGCATGGCAGCGAGCGCCAACGAGGAGGTTTCCATAGAGGGAGAGGGGTCCAAGGAGACGGCGATGATGAGGTGAAGCCACTGGACATGCTCACGTGCGAGAAGACGACGAGAGGAGGAGAGGCCGAAGCTAGAAGACATCCTGGATGCGGCCACAACGCACAGAGCATATGAATTGCATGCTAGCTGCGCGGTCACCACGGGACAAGGCACAGGGAGGTCACGGGAGGATTGCAAACTATGTCTGTGGTGAAGTTCTTCCAAACTGGAGACTATGGGAGGTGAAAACGTGAGAGAAGAAGCTCTGTGTCTGAGTTAGGCATCGATTAAAGTTTGATGCATAAAACTTTATCAAGCCACCGTGCTCAACAGAGAACCGATTGGGGCCAAATGAGTTGTTTGGGATGATTAACTAAGGAAGGACTATAATCCTGGAGCTTTTGGAGGAAAATGGAGCACAAAACAATAGAGTTGCTTTGTAACTACCATTATTGGTCCAGAAGCTTGATCAGGAAGGTGCACTCACATGGAGTATCAACTTGAGCTAAAATTTGGCAAGGAATTATTATTTGGACATACGAAGATACTGTAAAAATTTCATACCAACTGGACAAGCCAAAATGGTACTTGCTTCACAAACATCCTCTCTGTTCAGGAACTTGCAAATTTTTTAGGGAAATATTGGCTTGAGAAATTGATCCCAAAATTGGTGGAGGGAGGTTTTGTAGTCATGAGAATGCTCCAGTAAATTTTCAGCCAAAATGAAGTAATATAAAATACACTTGCTTCACAACCTGAAAATATTGACAGAAGCAAAGATTTGATTCTGTTCTCACATAGATGACTAGATAGGGCTGAAAATTGGAGGAGCGTGATTATATGAGCACATGAAGGAGTGTGAAAAATTTCAACTCATTTAGATACTCCTAGCTAGTACTTCCTTCATAAAGCCTTCTGTCTGACAGAAACTTTGAAAAATCACTAAGGAATATTGGCTAGGCAAATGAAGTTGAATGTTTGCATGAGACAATTATTTCGACATGAAAGGATTCCCAATTTTTTTTGGAGCAAACAAGATAAGATAAATGGCACTTCCTTCACAAAATGCCATTCAAGACAGAATAGAAGAAGGAATATTGATGGATTATTTTTGAACTAGGAAGGGAAGGTTTCTGACATATTTGAGGAAGATATGACCCAAAACATTTATGAGAATTATTTGGTAATTTTTGGAGTGACATAAATATAGGTTGCTTCACAACCTAGGGTAATTAGGGTTATTCCTTTAATAGAAAAATGAATATTCCCTAGAAAAGGATTTTTAGAGTTTTGTCAAGAAGTGAAGTAGCATGGTCTTGGGATGATTTGAGAATGATGAGCCACTTGGAAGACGAAGAAGTGATGATCTCCCAGGTTGCAAGGCCACAGAACCACTCCAAAAAGAAAAACAGATGAAAAATCAAATAAATCAAAGGAAAAAGAAAACGGACAAAAAACCAGGTTGTTACATGGTCGCACTTTATTGTGTGTGAAGATGTAGCTAGTGGGTCCCAACAGTCAGGGGGAAACGTTTTTTTCGCGAAATACGGTAGCTCGTCAGGTGGGTCCCTGTTGTCAGGTGGAGGAATCATTATTTTGCACGTAATAAGGAGACACTTCCTTGCTGCGGCCGTGGATCCAGTTGTCCGCCTCTCCACGTACAGTACTCTTCCGATGGAAGTCATTCCTTGACCACATTGATCACGTCGAGCCGAGAGCACCAAGGCGGTGGACGTCGGCGAAGCCTAGGAAGGGGACGACACAGAGCCGGGGAAGACGCATCAATGGATGCCCACGCTGAGAGGAGTACGAGGGTTGACTAGTTCGGTTGCGTGTGAGGCTGTCTGTGACGCCCTCGATTCAATCGTACACTAATCATACACGCAAATGTGTACGATCAAGATCAAGGACTCACGGGAAGATATCACAACACAACTCTAGACACAAATTAAAATAATACAAGCTTTATATTACAAGCCAGGGGCCTTGAGGGCTCGAATACATAAGCTCACAAACACAAGAGTCAGCGGAAGCAACAATATCTGAGTACAGACATAAGTTAGACAAGTTTTTCCTTAAGAAGACTGGCACAAAAGCAACATTGATCGAAAAGGAAGGCCTCCTGCCCGGGAGCCTCCTAACTACTCCTAGTCGTCGGCGGTCTTCACATAGTAGTAGGCATCAGTGGCGTCGTCTGGCTCCTGGGATCCGTCATCTGGTTGCAACAATCGGGTATGGGGGAAAAGAGGTAGCAAAGCAGCCGTGAGTACTCATCCAAAGTACTCGCAAGACTTACATCATATCTAAACTAAGTATGCATCTGTATCAAAGGAAAAGGGTTGTATCTGTGGACTAAACTGCAGAATGCCAGAATAGAGGAAAGGCCTAGTCCTATTGATGACTAGCATCTTCTGGAAACCACCATCTTGCAGCAACAGGAGGGAGTAGAGTAGCATAAAATAAAGTAGCAGTAGCGTTATCAACCTCGGCCAGAGATCCTTTCTCGACTCCATGCGAGAAAGCAATCCCAGAGCCATACTATCCATTCATCATAACCATGTGTCATATCCATTTCTCATCTCAAGTATCCAGTTCTAGTTGTATCGATCGGGATACAACTCCAAGTGTTCGTTACCGTAGGACAGGCTATCGATAGATGTTTTGTTCCCTGCAGGGGTGCACCAACTTACCCACCACGCTCGATTAACTCCAGCCGGACACACTTCCCTGGGTCATGCCCGGCCTCGGCCAAACAATACGCCGCAACCCGACCTAGGCTTAATAGAGAGGCCAGCACGCCGGACTAAACTTATGCCCCCAGGGGTCATGGGCCGTCTCCCCGGGAACTCCTGCACGTTGCGAGGGCGGCTGGTGAGCAGACCTAGCTACCCCCTTCAACAAGGCAGGCGCTTACGCAGTCCAACCCGACGCGCGACGCTCAGTCACTGACATCTATTAAGCTTCGGTTGATGTATACGATGCAGAACGCCCATACTATGCCCACGTGATGGTTAGTGCTATCAGGCCAGAGGCCCCTCGGATCAAATATCCAAATCGTAATGGATTAGGAACACGCGGTAACGAGCAGAGACTCACGATCGATGTGACCCCGTCGCCCCGTCTCGAGTACTTGCGGCAATGGCTAAGAATGCCCGGCCACGCCTCGTAAGTATCTCGCGGGCATCTTCCAGGTCAACCCGACTCCACATCACTCGCTATTAAGCTCGCGCAGGTACCCCTCAGGGTCGACCCGTCTTTAGTAACATGGTTCAGTGTAATGTCATAGTAACCATAGCAACTGTGTGTCTAACACCAAAGGGAAAACCTGAGGAATCACCCCCGGTGAATTCCACTCGATGTTGTCATCAAGGTGAACGTAAGAGGATCCACCCTCGAGGTTCACGTTTTATGGGTTGCATGACAGAGCTATAACGGAAGTGGTTAAGGAGGAAATCACCCTCGATGACCTCGACCGCATAGCTACACTACAGAGATCTCATCAGGAGTGATGTATGAGGTTCCACCCTCGGCACTCGATGGTAACTCTGCAGAGTCGTACAACTAGGGGGGTGATGTGCGGTGTCGGGGACTGGACGTCAATCACGTTGATCGAGTCATCGAACATAAAGCGAGGCAACTGGGACAAGGTGGGGTCACTGATGGATCTCTAACCAACCTATACTACGCAGTTTAGGATAAGCAGGTAAGGTATGAAAGCAGGTAACAACAGGCTATGTATTAGAGTAGGATCATACAGAAAGCAGTAGCAGTTCTAATGCAAGCATGAGAGGGAAACAAATGGGCGATATAGGAATGCTCAAGGAGGGTTTGCTTGCCTGGTTGCTCTAGCAAGGAGGGGTCGTCGTCGACGTAGTCGATCACAGGGGGAGCATCGGTCTCGGGGTCTACTGGAAGGAAGAGGGGGAAGAAACAATAAATATAAAGCAAACAAAGCATCACAAATCATAACATGGCAACATGCAGCGCTAGGAGTGTTCTAAAGTAGTGCTGCACGAAACAGGTGAAGGGGGAATTCAACCGGGAAGGTATTCCCGGTTCCGGACTTGTGTCAGACAGACGACCGGAGGGGGAAAGTTCTATGTTCAAATAGTTAGAGGCATCTGATAGGAAAACAGATAACGTATTCGGATTTGTTGGAATTTTCTGAGCAACTTTCATGTAGAAAACATTTTCATCCGAGTTACAGTTTATTTTCTATGAATTTTCAAAGATTTAAAGTTTTTATGAAATTCCTGGATTTATTACTAATTCGAAATTAAAAGAAAAAAGGCTATGGGTACCCAAAAGTGTACCAGCCAGAGGTACAGAGAAGCTGACATGTGGGGCCAGGGCCTAGTTGACTTAGTCAACAGCCAAGTCAGCATTGACTAGTCAAAGTGAATAGTGGCCTACTTGTCATGGACTTATCTATTCTAAATCTAGTTTAGCATTTTAATATAAACAGTTGGTCTCACATGCCATCTACTATTAGACTAATTAACTACTACAGTACTAACTAAACTAACTAGCACGGCCGGCCACACACACCACACCACACGCACTCACGCACACACACAGAACACTCACACACAGAACACACAATGCTTGGGTTAAGAGAAGATAGCATTTTGTGATTTTTGTAGGATTTAAACCATGCATCAAATGAATTTGGTCCAGTGGAGTAATATGAAGTTTGTCAAGTGTATTGTCTGTCCATATAATTTTTACTGATATTAACTTTCGTTTAGAGGCTGTTCAGGGGCTGTCCAGAGGGCTAGTTAGGTTGAAGTGGCAGAAGCTAGCAAGCGCTACAGTAAACTTCAGTTTACTGTAGCACCGTAGTGCAGGCAGAGCAGCGGTGAGAAGAGCAGGGAAGCCCGGCTGCGGGGGCGCACCTGGGCACGACCAGAGAGCGCTGTGCGCGGCCAGGGACGAGGCATGGGCGCGGCAGCCGCAGGTAGGGTCGCGGGCGGCGCGCGCGGGGTACAGGGCCTGTCGTGGCAGAGGGCGAACGGCAGCGACACGCGGGAATGACACATAGGCAGCGGATCGAGCCGCGGTTGGGTTCAATCGAACGCGAGTAGTGCAGCGCATCTGCTTGGGGAGCAACCGCAGTTGGGGCGGCCAGAGTTGGCATCGGCGTCGAGCCGTGGCGGCCGTAGGGCTCGGGCTCGATGTAAATCGATCCCATGGCCACGGTTTCAACCAGCCAACGCTGCTACGCATTTCCTAGGAGGACCAGAAGCACGCCGGAGTTGCTGGCTTGCCGTGGGGTGGTCTAGGGCTACGATAGTGAGCTCGGTTGCGACAACCGGAGCCGCGGCCATGGCAAAGCCAAGCAGAAGTAGCGAACAGAGTTGGCCAGTAGGAGGATCGACAAGGAGCTCACCAGAGGAGCGCACGACGGTTCAACGGGAGCTTAGTAGCAGCAGGGCAGTAGATCGACGCGGCGGAGCTCGGTGGCTAGAGGTTGAACAAGGGGTCGATCCCGACGAGGTGTTGGCGTTGGGCTTGCGTTCGTCGGTGTAGGTGACGTAGTCTAGCACGGCGATCCTCCTGGACATCAGCTTGCAGCGCGAGGCGGCTTCGAAGCGCGAGATCGATGGCGTGCGACGGCGGCAGCTCTCGGTGGCTACCAGGAAATGAAGAGGATGAGGCGAGGGGTAGGAATGGGCGTCCTAGGGTTTTGCTTGGGGGTAGAGCTGAGTCTTATCCACACGGGAATACGGCGAGATGGCCGACGCGTGGCCATCCAAGTGATGGACGCGGCGCGCTCGTCCACGAGGTCTCTGGTGAACAGAGGAAGAAGGAGGCGCCAGGGTTGGCTGGGTCGGACTGTGCTTGGTGGGCTTAAGTACACAGTAGCTTCTGGCCTTTTGTCTTTTCCTTTTATGTTTTTTTATAGCTTTTGCATTTTCTTTTAGCCATAAATGACTTTGCAAAAATATGCCACTATCCAAAACACATTCAAGGAAATATTGTGCACTGCCACAAAAAGTTTGGAATCTAATTCACGCTGTTAGAAATTTTTGCATAAATGGAAAAGCAATTAATTTGCTGATTTGGCACCGTTTTAAATTGCTATAGCCCATCTTGGCTTGGAGGTGATGTTGTATTCCTTGACAATTAAATGTTATGGAATTTTGGGTAAAAGATGAACTATTTTGCAGCAACTCTTGTGCAACTAAATATTTCACTTGCAAATTGAATTCAACTTGAAAGTGGAAATTTCAAAGGATATTTGAATCAAAGGTGATTAAGCATTGTTTATAAAAAAGATTAGCTTAATCACAGAGAGTTACTGTAGCATGACACTGGGGGTGTTACAAATCTCCTCCACTACAAAAAATCTCATCCCGAGATTTATGTGGAGAAGTAAAGGGTAACTTCAGGAGAACTAACCCTTATAGTGTTAATTATCTGGTGGACAATTCGGGGAATGTGGCAGAAGTATCTCTCGAGTTGAAACTCAAGAATACATCGAGAGCAAAGTATGAAGGTACAAGAGGAAGTTTCAACCGAATGGGCAAACGATTGATACCTGAACAGAGTGTGAGAAAGGGGTTCAGAGCATCAGGAATAGATCATCTCTCGGAAGGTGGCTCATGACAAGATACGAAGTCAAATGCAAGAATATTTCGGAATCAAAGATATACAGGAGAGTCAGGTTTCAATCATGTGGAACTATGGGTTATGGGCCCACCATGTGGGTTAAAGGTAGAAAGGGGTGTTGACATCTTGCATGGTCATGATAGCAAGACATGTAAGAGGATAGCTTGTCAATTATGTCGGCAACAACATCGGTACCAAGGGCGAGGGACGACGAGAACCATTTTCCTGCTTGTTGATCGAGGCAGACCAATCAGCAAGGTTCGCGTCCATCGGCGGCTACCGGAATGTCATCAACAATAGTAACAGGGTCTCACGGACAAGGTTGTACATACGGGGTGTTTTATAAGCAGGGAATTATTTCTGCTTATATCATATAGATCACAAGAAGGTTAAACAAACCAATGGAAAGGAAAATGAAATTATCGGATTAATCAGACCAATGGAAAGGAAAATGTGTTTACACACAAGAATTGGGAGTATATCCTTCCCAAGGGGAAGCGGGGCAGGATATACATGATATGACAGGAAGTTCAAAAGCATTTTAGATAAAGGGGGTGAGGGAAGAATCATGATATTACCCATACAATGGTATTTGGATAATATATCAAGAAACATTCGACAATGTGCTTCCAATGTTCTTGTTGATATCCGGAATACCTTAGTCATGCTTCGAGGTAGCATTAACATGGTGTTCCAAGTAGGGGTTGGAGTTGAAGATCACAAGAAATACTCAAGAATAATTGCAGGAATAGCATGGAGTCCATGGTATAACCAAGAGATGATCAAACATGTGTTGGAAAGAAGACAAGGGGGTTGTCGATGATAACTCAAATCATCGAAGGTCAAGGATGGTATTTCTCACCATGAATTCAATTGTCATCTCAACAGATGTCAAAATGTTGATGCTGATCACGTCGCATTCGTCGAGAGGCTCTACGAAGATGACATCGAGGAGTGATTCCATCAAGCAACAAGAAGGATGAAGTGAAAGGCTAATGGAACTACGGATACGACACAAGCTCGAAATCAAGCTTGTTGTTCGAGGTGAAATGATAAGATGAAGAAGATTGACGTAAGCTTAGCTCATCGTCGGAAGTTGCTCCGGGCATAAGGACCAGGTAGCACAGTTAAAAAGTTGACATGATAAAAATATAGCCGTTTAGGCTAGGAATGATGCGATGGGGTATAAAGCTTCCCAGTATCAAGTACTAGGTGTAATGCCAGAAGGTAAATCGGAGTAGAGGTTGGACGGGGGAAATGATTTGCAGAGGATAAGTAATTTTAACTTACCCAATGAATGAGATCAAGGAGGAAATATGGTCGAGACCATAACTGCAAGGGATCCAATTATGATACCGATAGAATTATTCAAATGATTAAATATCCTTGCAAGAAGCTTACATGATAAGTTCCACACCGTGCCCGTGGGCATGAACACAAGGTTCAGGGTCGACTCCTACTTCTACAATGCATAACGTTTCATTTTACTTCTCGCTCTTGATGAAGCTGTAATATTGAAATTTTATCTGACGAAAAGCCAGTAGAGTATAACCAGCATAACTTTTGAGTTCACACAGATTAGGGAAGGCATAGGTTCAACCCATCGGGGCATCTTAGGAACATATATCATAAATTTCGAGAATAAATATCACAAGCTTGGTAGTAGAGCATGCTTGAGAAAGCGCAGGATACAATTTACCAAAAGCATTATGTATCCGAGGAAAGGCTCACAAGCTTATTGAATATGAAGGACGTTGTCAGATAAAATCCGAAAAAGGGGTCTGGTGGTCCACAAGGGATCCCATGTGATCATCAATATTCAACCAGGGGAAGAAAGAGTGCAAGGAGATCAGATTATAGAAACAACTGGCTAACTCAAAGCTCAATTGCAAAGGAATTATGAATTCCAAGACAAAGGATCAGAAGCAATGCTCTGATTAGGGATGGATAGGTAGAATAGCCTTAGAGGTACAATCGATGGCGATTTGATTGGTCCAGATCCAGCTCATGTTAAAATGACGTCTTAGCCGGAAGGATGAATTCTAGGATCTGATAGAGGATTGCGAGCCTTCGCAACATATTATATCAACGGACCCAAAATGATAATGACAAAGGCTGACAATAGGATTACTAGACTTATGGTATTAACCATAATGCAAGCAAGCAAGAAATTCAAGGACAATAGGCTGTTGAGGATTTTCACAAGAATGAATGGTATTACGAAGACTTTTGTGAAGAACATGAATCAACTGAGGATGAGCGGATACTCGGTAGGTGCACAAAGTTATCCGTAGGGGTATTCGGGTGGCAAGGAACTGCAAGGCAGTAAGCTCCAAGGATTCTCAAAAAAAAGGAGAGCTGTTCAGGGCATCTTGTAATAACAAGATCAATGGGATAGAATGTAAGATTGGCAAGTGTGTATAGTTACCCATAAGGTTATTTCGGTGGTAGGGAATTGCAAAGGCAACATGCACAAAGTCTCGAGAGAAAATTGTCGAGTATCTTCGGAATCTTCTGATGCAGCAGGAGATCATCTGAAATAAGGGGCTCTCCAGGCGGATGTCAACACGAGATCCTAATGTTTGAGTTAGTAAAACCATTTAACCCAAATAGATGAGAGATCAAAGTCCCAGAGTATAGACGAGGAGTAAAAGATCCTAATACCACCCAAATGGCAATGTGGGTCTGTAAGGCACACATCCATGTTAGTAAAAGTTTTTTAGTGGCTAGACTCAACTTTGGCCAAGGAATTTGGAAGGGGGATTCCTACAGGCAGTCGGCTCTGATACCAACTTGTGACACCCTTGATTCAATCATACACTAATCATACACGCAAATGTGTACGATCAAGATCAAGGACTCACGAAAAGATATCACAACACAACTCGAGACACAAATTAAAATAATACAAGCTTTATATTACAAGCAGGGGCCTCGAGGGCTCGGATACATAAGCTCGAAAACACAAGAGTCAGCGGAAGCAGCAATATCTAAGTATAGACATAAGTTAGACAAGTTTTGCCTTAAGAAGACCAGCACAAAAGCAACATTGATCGAAAAGGCAAGGCCTACTGCCTGGGAGCCTCCTAACTACTCCTGATTGTCGGCGGTCTTCACATAGTAGTAGGCATCAGTGGCATCGTCTGGCTCCTGGGATCCGTCATCTGGTCGCAACAATCGGGTATGGGGGAAAAGAGGTAGCAAAGCAGCCGTGAGTACTCATCCAAAGTACTCGCAAGACTTACATCATATCTAAACTAAGTCTGCATCTGTATCAAAGGAAAAGGGCTGTATCTTTGGACTAAACTGCAGAATGCCAGAATAGAGGAAAGGCCTAGTCCTATTGATGAATAGCATCTTCTGTAAACCACCATCTTACAGCAACAGGAGGGAGTAGAGTAGCATAAAGTAAAGTAGCAATAGCGTTATCAACCTCGGCCAGAGATCCTTTCTCGACTCCATGCGAGAAAGAAATCCCAGAGCCATACTATCCATTCATCATAACCATGTCTCATATCCATTTCTCATCTCAAGTATCCAGTTCTAGTTGTATTGATCGGGATACAACTCCAAGTGTTCGTTACCGTAGGACAGGCTATCGATAGATGTTTTCTTCCCTGTAGGGGTGCACCAACTTACCCACCACGCTCGATTAACTCCAGCCGGACACACTTCCCTGGGTCATGCCCGGCCTCGGCCAAACAATACGCCGCAACCCGACCTAGGCTTAATAGAGAGGCCAGCACGCCGGACTAAACCTATGCCCCCAGGGGTCATGGGCCATCTCCCCGGGAACTCGTGCACGTTGCGAGGGTGGCCGGTGAGCAGACCTAGCTACCCCCTTCAACAAGGCAGGCGCTTACGCAGTCCAACCCGGTGCGCGACGCTCAGTTGCTGACGTCTATTAAGCTTCGGATGATGTATACGACGTAGAACGCTCATACTATGCCCACGTGATGGTTAGTGCTATCAGGCCAGAGGCCCCTCGGATCAAATATCCAAATCGTAGTGGATTAGGAACGCGCTGTAACAAGCAGAGACTCACGATCGATGTGACCCCGTCGCCCTGTCTCGAGTACTTGCGGCAAGGGCTAAGAATGCCCGGCCACGCCTCGTAAGTATCTCGCGGGCATCTTCCAGGTCAACCCGACTCCACATCACTCGCTATTAAGCTTGCGCGGGTACCCCTCAGGGTCGACCGATCTTTAGTAACATGGTTCAGTGTAAAGTCATAGTAACCATAGTAACTGTGTGTCTAACACCAAAGGGAAAACTCGAGGAATCACCCCCGGTGAATTCCACTCGATGTTGTCATCAAGGTGAACGTAAGAGGATCCACCCTCGAGGTTCACGTTTGATGGGTTGCATGACAGAGCTGTAACGGAAGTGGTTAAGGAGGAAATCACCCTCGATGACCTCGACCGTATAGCTACACTACAGAGATCTCATCAGGAGTGATGTAAGAGGTTCCACCCTCGGCACTTGATGGTAACTCTGCAGAGTCGTACAACTAGGGGGGTGATGTGCGGTGTCGGGGATTGGACGTCGATCACGTTGATCGAGTCATCAAACATAAAGCGAGGCAACTGGAACAAGGTGGGGTCACTGATGGATCTCTAACGAACCTATACTAAGGAGTTTAGGATAAGCATGTAAGGTATGAAAGCAGGTAACAACAACAGGCTATGCATCAGAGTAGGATCATACAGAAAGAAGTAGCAGTTCTAATGCAAGCATGCGAGGGAAAGAAATGGGCGATATATGAATGCTCAAGGAGGGTTTGCTTGCCTGGTTGCTCTAGCAAGGAGGGGTCGTCGTCGACGCAGTCGATCACAGGGGGAGCATCGGTCTCGGGGTCTACCGGAGAGAAGAGGGGGAAATAACAATAAATATAAAGCAGACAAAGCATCACAAAGCGTAACATGGCAACACGCAGCGCTAGGAGTGTTCTAAAATAGTGCTGCACGAAACAGGTGAAGGGGGAATTCAACCGGGAAGGTATTCCCGGTTCCGGACTTGTGTCAGACAGACGATCGGAGGGGGAAAGTTCTATGTTCAGATAGTTAGAGGCATCTGACAGGAAAACAGATAACATATTCGGATTTGTTGGATTTTTCTGGGAAACTTTCGTGTAGAAAACATTTTCAACCGAGTTACGGTTTATTTTCTATGAATTTTCAAAGATTTAAAATTTTTATGAAATTCCTAGATTTATTACTAATTCGAAATTAAAAGAAAAAAAGGCTATGGGTACCCAAAAGTGTACCCAGCCAGAGGTACAGAGAAGCTGACATGTGGGGCCAGGGCCCAGTTGACTTAGTCAATAGCCAAGTCAGCATTGACTAGTCAAAGTGAATAGTGGCCTACTTGTCATGGACTTATCTATTCTAAATCTAGTTTAGCATTTTAATATAAACAGTTGGTCCCACATGCCATCTACTATTAGACTGATTAACTACTACAGTACTAACTAAACTAACTAGCACGGCCGGCCACACACACCACACCACACGCACTCACGCACACACACAAAACACTCACACGTAGAACACACAATGCTTGGGTTAAGAGAAGATAGCATTTTGTGATTTTTGTAGGATTTAACCATGCATCAAATGAACTTGGTCCAGTGGAGTAATATGAAGTTTGTCAAGTGTGTTGTCTGTCCATATAATTTTTACTGATATTAACTTTCGTTTAGAGGCTGTTCAGGGGCTGTCCAGAGGGCTAGTTAGGTTGAAGTGGCAGAAGCTAGCGAGCACTACAGTAAACTTCAGTTTACTGTAGCACTGTAGTGCAGGCAGAGCAGCGGTGAGAAGAGCAGGGAAGCCCAGCTGTGGGGGCGCACCTGGGCACGACCAGAGAGCTCCGTGCGTGGCCAGGGACGAGGCAGGGGTGCGGCAGCAGCAGGCAGGGTCGCGGGCGGCGCACGCGGGGTACAGGGCCTGTCGTGGCAGAGGGCGAACGGCAGCGACAAGCGGGAATGGCGCATAGGCAGGAGATCGAGCCGCGGTTGGGTTCAATCGAACGCGAGCGGTGCGGCGCATCTGCTTGGGGAGCAGCCGCAGTTGGGGCGGCCGGAGTTGGCATCGGCGTCGAGCCGTGGCGGTCGTAGGGCTCGGGCTCGATGTAAATCGATGCCATGGCCACAGTTTCGACCAGCCAACGCTGCTACGCATTTCCTAGGAGGACCAGAAGCACGCCGGAGTTGCTGGCTTGCCGTGCGGTGGTCTCGGGCTACGATAGTGAGCTCGGTTGCGACAACCGGAGCCGCGGCCATGGCAAAGCCAAGCAGAAGCAGCGAACAGAGTCGGCCAGCAGGAGGATCGACAAGGAGCTCACCAGAGGAGCGCACGAAGGCTCGGCGGGAGCTTAGTAGCAGCAGGGCAGTAGATCGACGCGGCGGAGCTCGGTGGCGAGAGGTTGAAGAAGGGGTTGATCCCGACGAGGTGTTGGCGTTGGGCTTGCATTCGTCGGCGTAGGTGACATAGTCTAGCACGGCGATCCTCCTGGACATCAGCTTGCAGCACGAGGTGGCTTCGAAGCGCGAGATCGATGGCGTGCGGTGGCGGCGGCTCTCGGTGGCTACCAGGAAATGAAGAGGATGAGGCGAGGGGGAGGAATGGGCGTCCTAGGGTTTTGCTTGGGGGTAGAGTTGAGTCTTATCCACACGGGAAGACGGCGAGATGGCCGGTGTGTGGCCATCCAAGTGATGGACGCGGCGCGCTCGTCCACGAGGTCTCTGGTGAACAGAGGAAGAAGGAGGCGCCAGCGTTGGCTGTGTCGGACTATGCTAGGTGGGCTTAAGTACACAGTAGCTTCTGGCCTTTTGTCTTTTCCTTTTATGTTTTTTTATAGCTTTTGCATTTTCTTTTAGCCATAAATGACTTTGCAAAAATATGCCACTATCCAAAACACATTCAAGGAAATATTGTGCACTGCCACAAAAAGTTTGGAATCTAATTCACGATGTTAGAAATTTTTGCATAAATGGAAAAGCAATTAATTTGCTGATTTGGCACCATTTTAATTTGCTATAGCCCATCTTGGCTTGGAGGTGATGTTGTATTCCTTGACAATTAAATGATATGGAATTTTGGGTAAAAGATGAACTATTTTGCAGCAACTTTTGTGCAACTAAATATTTCACTTGCAAATTGAATTCAACTTGAAAGTGGAAATTTCAAAGGATATTTGAATCAAAGGTGATTAAGCATTGTTTATAAAAAGGATTAGCTTAATCACTGAGGGTTACTGTAGCATGACACTGGGGTGTTACACTATCATCGCCACAGAATAACAGGGGTTGTGGGTGAGTAGAGGGATGGCCTGGCCAGAGGTTGGAGTAGGGTGGGCGGCCAGGCCTGCGCCGCAATAGAGCCAACCGCGGGAGGCAGGAGCAGGCGGCATGACTAGCGCTGGTTTGGGCGGCTGAAGCAAGAATACCAGAGGTTGAAGAAGCACTACAGCCCTTGGATGGACATCGTACGGTCACTGGAGCTAGAATCGTTCATATTGACTAAGTTGACAAAGCCCTCCGTCTGCATCAACTTAGTAGGCCCACAAGTCAGCCTCCCACTATAGTGAGTCCCAGCTAGCAGGGGGTATTCATTTTTTGTGCGTAATAAGGAGGTACTTCCTTGCGTGCGAAGATATAGCTGGTGGGTCCGAGCTGTCAGCGGGGGGAACATTTTTTCATGAAATACAGAGGCCCTTCCGGTGGGTCCCGGCTATCAAGTGGAGGAATCATTATTTTGCACGTAATAAGGAGGCACTTCCTTGTGTGTGGCTGTGGACCCAGCTGTCAGCCTCTCCACATACAATCCTCTTCCGATGGATATTGTTCATTGACCATGTTGACCACGCCACGCCGAGAGCTCCAGGGCGGTGGACGATGGCGAGGCCTAGGAAGGGAACGACCTGGAGCCGGGGAAGACTCGACAGTGGTTGCCCACACGGTGGGGAGTATGAGGGTTTACTGGTTCGGCT
Source organism: Triticum monococcum (assembly GCA_034509565.1). Taxonomy (NCBI): domain Eukaryota; kingdom Viridiplantae; phylum Streptophyta; class Magnoliopsida; order Poales; family Poaceae; genus Triticum; species Triticum monococcum. The sequence goes on along the minus strand of CM067845.1, from coordinate 294,673,549 downwards.
GCCATCGCCGGAAAATAAGAGGAGGTGTGGGTGAGTAGAGGAATGGCCTGGCCAGCGATGGAGTAGTGTGGGGTGGTGCGGCCTGTGCGGAAGCACAGCCGGCCACGGAAGGCGGGAGCAGGCAGTCCCACTAGCGCTCGTTTGGGCGGCAGGAGCAAGAATATCAAATATTGGAGAAGCAGCACGGCCGTTGGATTAACATCCCATAGTCACTGCTGCTAGAATTGTTTGTGGACTAAGTTGACAAAGCCTTTCGTACACGTTAACCTAGTAGACCCACAAATCAACCTCCAAATCTGTCCCAAATGGCATACAACCCAAAATTTCTAGCCAGATTCAAATTAATTTAAAAACTAAACACACCTTAATTTAAATCCAATGAAAATTTACCCGCACAAAAACAATGAAATTTAAAATATCAAAATCCGAAATAAAAAAGTATTTTGGAACTAATTGCCTGTTTATTGTATTTTTTTTCATTTTACATCCCATTTATTATTACTTATAGCCCATTTTCTGGGCAAGCCCGAATGCATCCCTCCTCATCTTGAAAGATTTCCAGCCCAGCAGGGCGTAGAAAAGCAAGTAGGCCTACGTTGGTTATTCTGCGAAAAACAAAATAGCTGGGCTAGCCGTTTTTAGAAAGGAAAAAAATTGGCTGGTCATGTGGTAAACATATGAAATAAAAGCCTGGGTTAGACGGGCGACAGCTCCCGCACAACCCATTTGATACCCTTCTTTGTGCTGAAAAATAATAATACTGCGCGTGTTGCTGGGTCCCGGGTGTTTGCCGCTCCTTGTGCAGTTATCTCACTTATTGACTATGTTGATAGTGGCGTGCGACCCAGATGTCAGGAAACCATCAGGAGGAGCCTTTTTTTTCTTGTAATAAAGGAGGCACTTGCTTGCCTACTGCCATAATCATGGTGGGTCCCTACTGTCATCCTCACCATGCATAGTAATCTCCTTATTCCTCTCAGTTGTTGACCATGTTGACAACATCAGAGGGTGGTGCCGCGGTGAGCGAACCAAGGCAGAGGACGATGGTGAGGCCTCGGACAGGAACGAATAGGAGCCAGGGAAGATGCGCGGAGTTTTAGGCTGTGATGTGGCCATGATGCATGCACGACAGCACAGCCAGCCATGGGAGGCGGGAGTAGGCGGTCCCGCCGGCGCTGGTTTGGCTTTGTCGGCTGGAGGAAGAAGAGACTAAAGAAACACGACAGACGTTGAATGTCAATCCAACGGTCAAGCTTGGCACAATCGTTTGTTGACTAAGCCGACACCTAGCATACTTATATATATATATATATATATATAGAGAGAGAGAGAGAGAGAGAGAGAGAAGGAAATATGCCCTAGAGGCAATAATGAAGTTATTATTTATTTCCTTATATCATGATAAATGTTTATTATTCATGCTAGAATTGTATTAACCCGAAACATGATACATGTGTGAATACATAGACAAACAGAGTGTCACTAGTATGCCTCTACTTGACTAGCTCGTTAATCAAAGATGGTTATGTTTCCTAGCCATAGACAAAGAGTTGTCATTTGATTAACGGGATCACACCGTTAGGAGAATGATGTGATTGACTGGACCCATTCCGTTAGCTTAGCACTTGAACGTTTAGTATGTTGCTATTGCTTTCTTCAGGACTTATACAAGTTCCTATGACTATGAGATTATGCAACTCCCGTTTATCGGAGGAACACTTTGTGTGCTACCAAACGTCACAACATAACTAGGTGATTATAAAGGTGCTCTACAAGTGTCTCCGAAGGTACTTGTTGGGTTGGCGTATTTCGAGATTAGGATTTGTCACTCCGATTGTCAGAGAGGTATCTATGGGCCGACTCGGTAATGCACATCACTATAAGCCTTGCAAGCATTGCAACTAATGAGTTAGTTGCAGGATGATGTATTACGGAACGAGTAAAGAGACTTGTCGGTAACGAGATTGAACTAGGTATTGAGATACCGATGATCGAATCTCGGGCAAGTAACATACCGATGACAAAGGGAACAACGTATGTTGTTATGCGGTTTGACCGATAAAGATCTTCATAGAATATGTGCGAGCCAATATGAGCATCCAGGTTCCGCTATCGGTTATTGACCGGAGACGTGTCTCAGTCATGTCTACATAGTTCTCGAACCCGTAGGGTCCGCACGCTTAAAGTTCGATGACGGTTATATTATGAGTTTATGTGTTTTGATGTACCGAAGGTAGTTAGTAGTCCCGAATGTGATCACGGACATGACGAGGAGTCTCGAAATGGTCGAGACGTAAAGATCGATATATTGGACGACTATGTTCGGACATCGGAATGATTTCGGGGAGTTTTGGGCATATACCGGAGTACGAGGGGGTTACCGGAACCCCACGGTGAAACTAATGGGCCTATTGGGCCCTAGTGGAGAAGAGGAGGGGCGGCCAAGGGCAGCCGCGCGCCCCTTCCCCCCGGTCCGAATTAGACAAGGAGGGGGTGGCGCCCCCATTTCCTTTCCCACTCTCTCGCCTTCCCTCTCCTCTCCTACTCCCACATGGAAGGGGGGAGTCCTACTCCCGGTGGGAGTAGGACTCTTCATGGGGCACGCCTAGGGTGGCCGCCCCCTCCCCCTCCTCCACTCCTTTATATACGGGGAGGGAGGCACCCCTTGGAGACACAACAATTGATCTCTTGGATCTCTTAGCCATGTGCGGTTCCCCCTCCACCATAATCCACCTCGATAATATCGTAGCGGTGCTTAGGCGAAGCCCTGCGTCGGTAGAACATCATCATCGTCACCACGCCGTTGTGCTAACGGAACTCTCCCTCAAAGCTCGGCTGGATCGGAGTTCGATGGACGTCATCGAGTTGAACATGTGCAGAACTCGGAGGTGCCGTGCGTTCGATACTCGATCAGTCGGTTCGCGAAGACGTACGACTACATCAACCGCGTTGTGCTAACGCTTCCGCTTTCGGTCTAGGAGGCTATGTGGACACACTCTTCCCTCTCGTTGCTATGTATCACCATGATCTTGCGTGTGCACAGGAATTTTTTTGAAATTACTACGTTCCCCAACAGTGGCATCTGAGCCAGGTTTTATGCGTTGATGTTATATGCACGAGTAGAACACAAGTGAGTTGTGGGCAATACAAGTCATACTGCCTACCAGCATGTCACACTTTGGTTCGGCGGTACTATGGGATGCAGCGGCCTAGACCGACATTACGTGTACGCTTACGCGAGACTGGTTCTACCGACGTGCTTTGCAAACAGGTGGCTGGCGGGTGTCAGTTTCTCCAACTTTAGTTGAACCGAGTGTGGCCACGCCCGGTCCTTGAGAAGGTTAAAACATCACTAACTTGACGAACTATCGTTGTGGTTTTGATGTGTAGGTAAGAACGGTTCTTGCTCAGCCCGTAGCAGCCACGTAAAACTTGCAACAACAAAGTAGAGGACGTCTAACTTGTTTTTGCAGGGCATGTTGTGATGTGATGTGGTCAAAACATGATGCTATATTTTATTGTATGAGATGATCATGTTTTGTAACCGAGTTATCGGCAACTAGTAGGAGCCATATGGTTGTCGCTTTATTGTATGCAATGCAATCACCCTATAATGCTTTACTTTATCACTAAGCGGTAGCCATAGTCGTAGAAGAAATAGTTAGCGAGATGACAACGATTCTACGATGGAGATCAAGGTGTCGCGCCGGTGACGATGGTGATCATGGCGGTGCTTCGGAGATGGAGATCACAAGCACAAGATGATGATGGCCATATCATAACACTTATATTGATTGCATGTGATGTTTATCTCTTATGCATCTTATTTTGCTTTGATTGAGCATTATAAGATGATCTCTCACTAAATTTCAAGATAAAAATGTTCTCCCTGTGTATACACCGTTTCCAAAGTTCGTCGTGCCGAGACACCACGTGATGATCGGGTGTGATAAGCTCTACGTCCATCTACAACGGGTGCAAGCCAGTTTTGCACACACAGAATACTTGGGTTAAACTTGACGAGCCTAGCATATGCAGATATGGCCTCGGAACACTGAGACCGAAAGGTCGAGCGTGAATCATATAGTAGATATGATCAACATAGTGATGTTCACCATTGAAAACTACTCCATTTCACGTGATGATCGGTATGGTTTAGTTGATTTGGATCACGTGATCACTTAGATGATTAGAGGGATGTCTATCTAAGTGGGAGTAGTTTAGTAATATGATTAATTGAACTTAAATTTATCATGAACTTAGTACCTGATAGTATTTTGCATGTCTATGTTGCTGTAGATAGATGGCTCGTGCTGTTGTTCCGTTGAATTTTTATGCGTTCCTTGAGAAAGCAAAGTTGAAAGATGATGGTAGCAATTACACAGACTGGGTCTGTAACTTGAGGATTATCCTCATTGCTGCATAGAAGAATTATGTCCTGGAAGCACCTCTAGGTGCCAAACCTGCTGCAGGAGCAACACCAGATGTTATGAACGTCTGCCAGAGCAAAGCTGATGACTACTCGATAGTTCAGTGTGCCATGCTTTACGGCTTAGAACCGGGACTTCAATGACGTTTTGAACGTCATGGAGCATATGAGATGTTCCAGGAGTTGAAGTTAATATTTCAAGCAAATGCCCGGATTGAGAGATATGTAGTCTCCAATAATTTCTACAGCTGCAAGATGGAGGAGAATAGTTCTGTCAGTGAGCATATACTCAGAATGTCTGGGTATAACAATCACTTGATTCAACTGGGATTTAATCTTCCGGATGATAGCGTCATTGACAGAATTCTTCAATCACTGCCACCAAGCTACAAGAGCTTCGTGATGAACTATAACATGCAAGGGATGCATAAGACAATTCCCGAACTCTTCGCAATGCTAAAGGCCGCGGAGGTAGAAATCAAGAAGGATCATCAAGTGTTGATGGTCAATAAGACCACCAGTTTCAAGAAAAAGGGCAAAGGGAAGAAGAAGGGGAACTTCAAGAAGAACAGCAAACAAGTTGCTGCTCAAGAGAAGAAACCCAAGTTTGGACCTAAGCCTGAGACTGAGTGCTTCTACTGCAAGCAGACTGGTCACTGGAAGCGGAACCGCCCCAAGTATTTGGCGGATAAGAAGAATGGCAAGGTGAACAAAGGTATATGTGATATACATGTTATTGATGTGTACCTTACCAAAGCTTGTAGTAGCACCTGGGTATTTGATATTGGTTCTGTTGCTAATATTTGCAACTCGAAACAGGGACTACGGATTAAGCGAAGACTGGCTAAGGACGAGGTGACGATGCGCATGGGAAATGGTTCCAAAGTCGATGTGATCGCCGTCGGCACGCTACCTCTACATCTACCTTTGGGATTAGTTTTAGACCTAAATAATTGTTATTTGGTGCCAGCGTTGAGCATGAACATTATATCTGGATCTTGTTTGATGCGAGACGGTTATTCATTTAAATATGAGAATAATGGTTGTTCTATTTATATGAGTAATATCTTTTATGGTCATGCACCCTTGAAGAGTGGTCTATTTTTGTTGAATCTCAATAGTACTGATACACATATTCATAATGTTGAAGCCAAAAGATGTAGAGTTGATAATGATAGTGCAACTTATTTGTGGCACTGCCGTTTGGGCCATATTGGTGTAAAGCGCATGAAGAAACTCCATACTGATGGACTTTTGGAATCACTTGATTATGAATCACTTGGTACTTGCGAACAATGCCTCATGGGCAAGATGACTAAAACGCCGTTCTCCGGAACTATGGAGCAAGCAACTGATTTGTTGGAAATCATACATACTGATGTATGTGGTCCAATGCATGTTGAGGCTCGCGGCGGGTATCGTTATTTTCTCACCTTCACAGATGATTTAAGAAGATATGGGTATACCTACTTAATGAAACATAAGTCTGAAACTTTTGGAAAGTTCAGAGAATTTCAGAGTGAAGTTGAAAATCATCGTAACAAGAAAATAAAGTTTCTACGATCTGATCGTGGAGGAGAATATTTGAGTTACGAGTTTGGTCTACATTTGAAACAATGCGGAATAGTTTCGCAACTCACGCCACCCAGAACACCACAGCATAATGGTGTGTCCGAACATCGTAATCGTACTTTACTAGATATGGTGCGATCTATGATGTCTCTTACTAATTTACCGCTATCGTTTTGGGGTTATGCTTTAGAGACAGCTGCATTCACGTTAAATAGGGAACCATCAAAATCCGTTGAGACGACGCCTTATTAATTGTGGTTTGGCAAGAAACCAAAGTTGTCGTTTCTTAAAGTTTGGGGCTGCGATGCTTATGTGAAAATGCTTCAACCTGATAAGCTCGAACCCAAATCGGAGAAATGTGTCTTCATAGGATACCCAAAGGAAATTGTTGGGTACACCTTCTATCACAGATCCGAAGGCAAGACATTCGTTGCTAAGAATGGATCCTTTCTAGAGAAGGAGTTTCTCTCGAAAGAACTGAGTGGGAGGAAAGTAGAACTTGACGAGGTAACTGTACCTACTCCCTTATTGGAAAGTAGTTCATCACAAAAACCGGTTCCTGTGACGTCTACACCAATTAGTGAGGAAGTTAATGATGATGATCATGAAACTTCAGATCAAATTGTTACTGAACCTCGTAGGTCAACCAGAGTAAGATCCGCACCAGAGTGTGCTACGGTAATCCTGTTCTGGAGGTTATGTTACTAGACCATGACGAACCTACGAACTATTAAGAAGCAATGGTGAGCCCAGATTCCGCAAAATGGCTTGAGGCCATGAAATCTGAGAATGGGATCCATGTATGAGAACAAAGTGTGGACTTTGGTTGACTTGCCCGATGATCGGCAAGCCATCGAGAATAAATGGATCTTCAAGAAGAAGACTGACGCTGACAGTAATGTTACTGTCTATAAAGCTCGACTTGTTGCAAAAGGTTTTCAACAAGTTCAAGGGATTGACTACGATGAGACCTTCTCACCTGTAGCGATGCTTAAGTCTGTCCGAATCATGTTAGAAATCACCGCATTTTATGATTATGAAATTTGGCAAATGGATGTCAAAACTGCATTCCTGAATGGATTTTTGGAAGAAGAGTTGTATATGATGCAACTGGAAGGTTTTGTCGATCTAAAGGGAGCTAACAAAGTGTGCAAGCTCCAGCGATCCATTTATGGACTGGTGCAAGCCTCTCGGAGTTGGAATAAACATTTTGATAGTGTAATCAAAGCATATGGTTTTATACAGACTTTTGGAAAAGCCTGTATTTTCAAGAAAGTGAGTGGGAGCTCTGTAGCATTTCTAATATTATATGTGGATGACATATTGTTGATTGGAAATGATATAGAATTTCTAGCATAAAAGGATATTTGAATAAGAGTTTTTCAATGAAGGACCTCGGTGAAGCTGCTTATATATTGGGCATCAAGATCTATAGAGATAGATCAAGAAGCTTAATTGGACTTTCACAAAGCACATACCTTGACAAAGTTTTGAAGAAGTTCAAAATGGATCAAGCAAATAAAGGGTTCTTGCCTGTGTTACAAGGTGTGAAGTTGAGCAAGACTCAATGCCCGACCACTGCAGAAGATAGAGAGAAAATGAAAGATGTTCCCTATGCTTCAGCCATAGGCTCTATCATGTATGAAATGTTGTGTACCAGACCTGATGTGTGTCTTGCTATTAGTTTAGCAGGGAGGTACCAAAGTAATCCAGGAGTGGATCATTGGACAACGGTCAAGAACATCCTGAAATACCTGAAAAGGACTAAGGATATGTTTCTTGCTTATGGAGGTGACAAAGACCTTGTCGTAAATGGTTACGTCGATGCAAGCTTTGACACTGATCCGGACGATTCTAAATTGCAAACCTGATACGTGTTTATATTGAACGGTGGAGCTGTCAGTTGGTGCAGTTCTAAACAAAGCGTCGTAGTGGGATCTACATGTGAAGTGGAGTGCATAGCTTCTTCGAAAGCAGCAAATGAAGGAGTCTGGATGAAGGAGTTCATATCCGATCTTGGTGTCATACCTAGTGCATCGGATCCAATGAAAATCTTCTGTGACAATACTGGTGCAATTGCCTTGGCAAAGGAATCCAGATTTCACAAGAGGACCAAGCACATCAAAAGACACTTCAATTCCATTTGGGACCAAGTCCAAGTGGGAGACACAAAGATTTGCAAGATACATACGGATCTGAATGTTGCAGACCCGTTGACTAAGCCTCTTCCACGAGCAAAACATGATCAGCACCAAGGCTCCATGGGTGTTAGAATCATTACTGTGTATTCTAGATTATTGACTCTAGTGCAAGTGGGAGATTGAAGGAAATATTCCCTAGAGGCAATAATAAAGTTATTATTTATTTCCTTATATCATGATAAATGTTTATTATTCATGCTAGAATTATATTAACCCGAAACATGATACATGTGTGAATACATAGACAAACATAGTGTCACTAGTATGCCTCTACTTGACTAGCTCGTTAATCAAAGATGGTTATGTTTCCTAGCCATAGACAAAGAGTTGTCATTTGATTAACGGGATCACACCGTTAGGAGAATGATGTGATTGACTGGACCCATTCCGTTAGCTTAGCACTTGAACGTTTAGTATGTTGCTATTGCTTTCTTCATGACTTATGCAAGTTCCTATGACTATGAGATTATGCAACTCCCGTTTACCGGAGGAACACTTTGTGTGCTACCAAACGTCACAACGTAACTGGGTGATTATAAAGGTGCTCTACAAGTGTCTCCGAAGGTACTTGTTGGGTTGGCGTATTTCGAGATTAGGATTTGTCACTCCGATTGTCAGAGAGGTATCTATGGGCCGACTCGGTAATGCACATCACTATAAGCCTTGCAAGCATTGCAACTAATGAGTTAGTTGCAGGATGATGTATTACGGAACAAGTAAAGAGACTTGCCGGTAACGAGATTGAACTAGGTATTGAGATACCGATGATCGAATCTTGGGAAGTAACATACCGATGACAAAGGGAACAACGTATGTTGTTATGCGGTTTGACCGATAAAGATCTTCATAGAATATGTGCGAGCCAATATGAGCATCCAGGTTCCGCTATCGGTTATTGACCGGAGACGTGTCTCAGTCATGTCTACATAGTTCTCGAACCCGTAGGGTCCGCACGCTTAAAGTTCGATGACAGTTATATTATGAGTTTATGTGTTTTGATGTACCGAAGGTAGTTCGTAGTCCCGGATGTGATCACGGACATGACGAGGAGTCTCGAAATGGTCGAGACGTAAAGATTGATATATTGGACGACTATGTTCGGACATCGGAATGGTTTCGAGGAGTTTTGGGCATATACCGGAGTACCAGGGGGTTACCGGAACCCCACGGGGAAACTAATGGGCCTATTGGGCCCTAGTGGAGAAGAGGAGGGGCGGCCAAGGGCAGCCGCGCGCCCCTTCCCCCCAGTCCGAATTAGACAAGGAGGGGGTGGCGCCCCCATTTCCTTTCCCACTCTCTCGCCTTCCCTCTCCTCTCCTACTCCCACATGGAAGGGGGGAGTCCTACTCCCGGTGGGAGTAGGACTCTTCATGGGGCGCGCCTAGGGTGGCCACCCCCTCCCCCTCCTCCACTCCTTTATATACGGGGAGGGAGGCACCCCTTGGAGACACAACAATTGATCTCTTGGATCTCTTAGCCGTGTGCGGTGCCCCCCTCCACCATAATCCACCAAGATAATATCGTACCAGTGCTTAGGCGAAGCCCTGCGTCGGTAGAACACCATCATCATCACCATGCCGTCGTGCTGACGGAAGTCTCCCTCAAAGCTCGACTGGATCGGAGTTCGAGGGACGTCATCGATTTTAAAGTGTGCAGAACTTGGAGGTGTTGTGCGTTCGGTACTTGATCAGTCGAATCGTGAAGACGTACGACTACATCAACCGCATTGTGCTAATGCTTCCGCTTTCGGTCTAGGAGGCTACGTGGACACACTCTCCCCTCTCGTTGCTATGAATCACCATGATCTTGCATGTGCGTAGGATTTTTTTTGAAATTACTACGTTCCCCAACATATATATATATATATATATATATATATATAGGAAGAAAAGAAAAACTGGGCTCGTTCGCCTAATAACATTCCTGAAACTGCGTTCGTTCGATCTTGGGTCGCAACTAAAACTGCGAGGAAAATGCGTTTGTGTGCCGTCCTCCTCCCAGGGAATGTTCGCCACATAAGTGACTAGCACCCTTGATTATCAGCCGAGAGGTCTTGGGTTCGAGTCCCAGGAACCCTCAATTTTGTACTCCTTCCTTCCTCGCAAAAATGAGAGAAAGAAAATCAAAGACTTGAGAAGGCGTACAGAACAAGCTAGTGTACAAATAAAGAGACATTGTTGAGTTTTAGAAAAAAGAGAGACATTGTCGAATCCAAATCTAGACTATGACTATATATGGTGCTATGCTACTCTGCAAGTAATGAATCTGACATATCCAATGTTCGCTTCTCCTCTTCTCTACTTACTCTGCCTAGCATCAGAAGCTCTGGCCGCAACAACCATGTTCGTTGGCGGCTCGTCCACCCGTTCTTCAGCAAGCAACAACCAGATATGCGCCAAGTCGCCACCAGTACCATCGCCTGTGGGTCTCATCACACTCCCGCCAGCACACGCACCATAGGCGGTTGCTCATAGCAACCCACTGCCGTTGGTGTGGTGCCACTGTTGCAAATTACGCAGAGTCATCCGTCGTGTCACAACCACAATCCTCAATCCTGGTCGAGTCTTCTACAAATGCCCGAATCATGGGGTAATAATATGTTTAAGTGTTGTTCTGCTGCTTTTAGTTGCTGATTTTTTAATAGTTTGGTCGATGCTCTTCCAACTTGATTCGTGCAGAAAAGGGAAGATTCGTGTGATTTCTATTTCTGGGAAGTTGCTGATGTGGGGGAATGCAACTACGCTAATAATTTGGTTAGCCGAGTAATCCCAATACCAGCAGGTTGGAGTGTTGGACAAGTAACTGAAGGAACGACAGAAGAGGAAAATACAGAGCAGAAGGTTAAAGATGCAGTTCCTCTGATCATGGCCAAGCAACAACTGCTGAATGGCCTTGACAACAATGAGGAGATGAAAGAGCTTGTGAAGATAATGGGCAAAATTGATGTGCTCTGTAGGATGATTGTCTCTTTATTTGCAGTGTATGTAGCACTCGTGATGTATTTAGTGGCTATGACATGAGCACTTTGCTAAAACTAGTAATGAATGAAACCTGTTTAGCAGGCTAGGCATAGTGTTGTGAACCAGGGGCGGAACTAGGCCTAGGGCAACTGGGGCTATAGCCCCATGCGTGGCCCAACAAGCATCTATATTTATAGTAGAAAAAAATTAGAATACGGGATACATAGATGCCCAGCCCCAGATTTCACGTACAAGAGTACAAGCCTTCAACCCATTAGCCCAACTGAATGATCGAACAGAGAACGAATCGCCCAGTACATGGTTGATGCTTCGATCTCTGATCTGTAGCCTGATCATTCATAGAAAAAACTTCCATCGCCTGATCGCGACAATAGAGAAACCCTCGCGTCGCTCGAACGGAGAGCCCAAGGCCCCAAGCGCTGCGTCGCCACCCTCATCAAGGCGGGATTGGTGACTCCCCACCGCGCCGGACGCCTGGTCTGGCGTCCTGACAACCCGCCCGTGTCCCGCCTCTTGTTCTTCTCCATCTGAATTCGAATTGCAGTGCAGGCACTCTGGCCACACATGTAACCCATATCATATAATTTTGTTTTACCAATTTCCCTAATTCCTTTTATATCAACCAAGCTTAGTAAGTTATATTTACATAATCAATTTTATTTCATTTGTTGTCAGCATATTAGAAATACAAGATGAAGAAGAGGACCCGTACAAAAAATTAGGAAACACAAGGGTCTACAACCTCGTGAACTTCATGTTAATGGTACAGTATGTTCTTTTTTTGTGCAAACTTTCATATGAACAATTGATTTAGTCTATGTCTAGAGTCTTGATTTGAAATTCTTGATTTTACGTTTGCAGATTCAGGTCCTTCTACTATTGCTGGTGAAGAAACAATGGCCTTGAATTAAGCAAGTATTCACTAATTTGGTACCAAACCTTGTTTGCAATGATGCACTTTGTTACACTCTTTGTTTTATGGATTTTTCTCTAGTGATAACAATGAATTTATATTTCGTTTTGAATGTGATTTTGTGGCATACTTATGACGCACATTGATGTGCGTGGTATTTGATGTTATATTTTGTTAGTTAATTTTAGCCCTAGGATTTAGTCAGTTAGTTTTAGCCCTAGGCTTTGCGAAATCCTAGTTCCGCCTCTGTTGTGAGCATCTAATGATTTCTATTAACGGAAATCAGGGGGTATCCCCTTTTGCTCATAAATAAAAAATAGCAGAGGCCCTTTTGCTAATAAATAAATAAATTAGCAGAGGCCTTGTCAGGTCAGCTTTGTTCCCATTCGAAGACATCGAGCAAATTGCAGTCCAACAACAAACTATGTCATCAAATACAAGTTTCACAACCAAATATGAGTACAACTAAACAACAATGTCATCATGTTTTAGTCGTCCTACAATCACCACACAAATCAACATACATAATAAGTGATGTTCTCACAGCAAAATACTAAACAACAACTTCATCAGGTTTCAGTTGTCATAGCAAACACAATTTCACATAGTAGATAAAAAATGTCTTCTGACAGGCAAATACGACAAAAGGAATCTAATCATCATCCACAGCAGCAGCGTCAACATCTTCGCCATGTGTATTAGTCTGAATCGTAATTCCTCCTAGTGTCATCTTCTTCTTCATCCTCAATGTCCTCGAACGTTGGCTTCTTATTGATCAACTCTCGTATGTCCACAGCCCGACATGAAATCTTTTCGCCAGCGTCGTTGACGTGATGGTTCTCAAAGATATTAGGATCAGATGTGGAATCTTCTACATCAGGAGTAGTGTAAGCATCATCTTGCTGTGCAACTTCATTAAACGAATTCCTCTGCTCAAACCTTTGCAATACTCTCCATTCATAGCTATGTGCAAATGTGTCTTCCAAGAAAAATATCTATGTTGCTTGATTTGCCAAAATAAAAGGCTCGTAGGTCTGGTACACCGCCTTGCCATTGATAGGTTTGAAATAATCATCAACTCTGGGTTTTGTGATCCTGGAAAACAGGTTATACCAATGATAGCACAACAGAACCACACACTGATGAACCTTGAAACTGGAGATATACTGCAACTAAACAATGTCTGTTATATTAGCATACATTTCAATTGTGTCTGTGCCATACGTATCCATGCTCATGATGGGACTATTTTGTGTCTTCCTACCTTCGTCACGTGCAAGGGTGTTGTAATGCACATCTCCAACAACGCAAGATTCATAATGTCTTACCCGAGTATCAGGACCCATTGCTAGTGCGTAAGGGGCATCATTAACTGCCTGCCCATCCTCCCACATCTTCTTAACCTAGGGTTATAAAATTGACAAGCTGATCATCTTATGTACTCAATATATTAAAAAAAACTAACAGTGCAATTCAAAATCTTACATGGCTCTTGAACCATTTCGCAAATCCTACCATAACCAGTTTGTCAATGTTTCTTTGATTTTGCGGTAGTAGCTCCTTTTGGTAGATGCTGCACAACATAGTGATCGCGTCAAACATCTAAATATATAAGAATGTGCTGCAAGTTTAGTAGATTAAGATGTATAAGCTGTAGCACTTAGAACTTACTCGATATGAGGTAGAATCTCAGGACAGTTATTCAGCACATACCATACCATTTTGTCCAACTCTTTAGTTTTGTCGTCTTGTCGACTCTTCCCTGTAACTCGAACAGAACAATCAAAAACATTGAGCCTGGGATTGTTTTCACCCACCTCTTTGCTAAGCTGATCAGTTGTTTCAATGTATTTTGAGCAGAATGTCAACGCTTCTGTAGCAATGTAGGCCTCTGCAATGGAACCCTCGGGTCTAGCTCTGTTCCTAACATAGCCCTTGAAAGTGCCTAGCCTCCTTTCAGTAGGGTACATCCAGCTATACTGTACCGGACCGCTAAGTAGTGCCACATTAGGTAGATGAACAGCCAAACGCACCATCACATCAAAGAAGGCTGGAGGATATATCTTCTCAAGGTCGCATAGGATAGTTCGTATCTTGTCTATAAGACGCTCCAAAGCATCTATCCTGATATTTCTACCACAAAGTTCCTTGAAGAATTGTCCCAACTCTGCAACTGCTCTATATAAGACAGGGCGGCCCAATCCTCTAAAGATAATAGGTAAAACCCTTTGAAGTAGGACATGGCAGTCATGAGTTTTCAACCCTTGTAGCTTGTTTCCATGTGCACTGACTCTCCTTTCAGGGTTGGAAGCAAATCCATGTGGGAATCTCACACGTGACAAGGACCTCGCAGAATTATTTTCTTTTTACCTTGTCCAAGACGTACACAACTAGTGCCATATCCCGTGATTTACCTTAATCTACCACCTGCAAATCCTTTCTGATACCCAGGTGTGTCAAATCATTCCTAGATTTTAAGGTATCTTTCATCTTGCCTTCAATATTAAGAAGTGTGCCGATAATGTTGTCACATATATTTTTCTCGATGTGCATCACATCAAGATTATGCCGCAGATCCAAATCTTTCCAACACTCCAAGTCCCACAAAGTGGACCTGCGGGTAAACAATAATCTCTCTTCTGCCCTGTCATGCTTCCTTTTCCCGCTACCATTATCAAGATGGTTTCCTCGTGTAATATGCCTGACCTTCTCTAATTCCACTTGCAACTCATCGGCGGTGAGCCTCTTTGGCGCATCATGGTTTTCATGCTTTGCATTGAACACATATCTTCGGTATTTTGTAGGACACGACTTGTCCTTGGCAAGGAAATGACGGTGTCCAATGTAACATATCTTGCTAACTATTGCGTATGACAGCGGATTCCTGTCACAACGAACACATGCAATGTAACCATGTGTCATTCGTCCTGACATAGTGCCCAAAGTTGGATAATCATGGATGCACCAAATTATAACAGCACGCAGAAAGAAATCAGCTGGTGGGCTGCTCTATTGGTCTCAAGTGAGAACACCCCTCCATAGTCATTGAAGTTCCACCACAACAAGCTCCATGAATAAATCAAAATCCTTTCCAGGACTTTTTAGACTTGGGATGAGCAAGGCCATCATGTAGTTTGATTCTTTGGTGCAGACATTTGGAGGCATGTTGTAAGGGATAACAAGCACTGGTCACATGCTATATGTGGCGCTCTGGTGGCCAAATGGGTTAAATCCATATGAAGCTAAGCCAAGTCTAATGTTTCTCAGATCAACAACAATTTTTTTGTGTTTCTGATTGAAACTTTTCCAGTCACTACCATGAGATGGATGGCTCATTACATTCTAATCTCTGTACACCTGGTTCCTAGAATGCCATAGTACATCCTCTCTTGTTTCAGCATCATGAAACAACCTCTGCAATCTTGGTATAATTGGAAAATGTCTTAGAACATTATGAGGAATCCTCTTCATAGCATCACCATCTTTCCATCTTGATGATTTGTATTTTGGGCATTCACTTAAGTTGCCATAATCCATCCAGAACATAACACAATTATTCTTACAAACATGGATCATATCATATCCAATTCCAACTACACGAAGGAAATTCTTCATTTTACTGTAGGTGTGTGGCAGATCAGACGCATATGGGAAAGATTTGTGTAAAGCAGCCAACATCACATCGAATGATTTGTTGGTCATCCGCTCAGATGTCTTCACTTGAAGAAAGGTGACCATAGTTGAGAATACTGACAGCTTATTTCCTGGGGTGATGACCACGTTGCATTGTTCCAACATGCGGGCCCATTGTTTTTCTTCTGCAGGTGAAAGTTCGTGAATTGCATGAGTATTTCGTAGCATTGTTTCAATGTTGGTCAAACTCACTAGCTCCGCCACCACCACCGCCTCCTCCTCTTCCACCTAAGCATCAGGCAGACCAAGATGGTGATCTGCTGCTTCCACATAATCAGTAACATTGACGTTCACAACTTCACCATGATGAACCCACCTAGTATATGTGACCGACATCCCATACAAGTGTAGATGATTTTGCATAGTTGACTGGGGTCTTGTAACTGAATTCATACAACTGCTACACGGGTAGAGCACATCTGATTTCGGAACACCATACTCAGCTCTGTTAAAGTTCATGAAGTTTTCAAGCCCCTCGACATATGCAGTGGAGATTCTTCGAGCAAAAGTTATCCAAGTACTGTCCATCTGTTAGACATACAAATTAGTTCTTCTACTAGATATTATAGGAAAAACATATATGCTTTTTTACGAAGTCCAGAAAAAATACCTAGGTCGATGTCTAAAGCTATGGCAAGATATTTGGACAAGCAGATCTAAGTAACGAAATATATGTAAAGCTAATTCAGCAAACAGATTTGAGTGCTAAATTATGGCAGGCTATTTCAGCAGTCAATGAGGCCGAGCACACAGCCATCAAAGGCCATGTCAGCAACAAAGATCGAGTATAAAACGGTGTAGAGCTATTTCACCTAACAGATTTGCTACTAGACCATGGCAATCTACGTCACAATAAATATATGGCAGGATATTTTAGCAACTAATCGGACGTGGCATGCCATCTCAGCTAAGCAGATTGAGTGCAGAACAGGGCAAGGAAGCTTCTTAAGCGGAGCATATTGACTGTAAACTACTTTGGCAAACAATGGGATTAACAGTGTCTATCAGCTAACATTGAGCACTACTCCGACATGCATGGAGCCTTAGTCTAGAGTGCGCGTACCATCGGAGAAGATGACCGCCGTGCATATCCACAAGAACGTCGCCAGCGGTGGCGGCTTGGCTAGAGGACGGCAGTCTACGAGAGCATACCGTGGGAGCGAGAGGATCGCCAAGCGTCCCCTCGACGAACTGCGGTGCCAACATATCAGCGCGACGGGGAGGGCGGCTTTGGTGGAGCAAATGGACTGGAGGGGGTCGGGGGGGAGGGGGTTTGGGGAATATTATTGGCTAGTTGGCCGAAGGGCGGTTGAATTTGGGATTTGGGGCGAATTGTTTTGGGGGGGGGGGGGAGATTTCGTGCGGTGGGCGGGGGAGTTTGGCGCATGGTCGGTTTCTCCAAGTGTAGTCCCACATATCAGTGAAGAGGAAAGCCGAAGCGCATTCCATTTGTGTGAGCCGTGTGTAGGACCGACCATGTGAGGGGTGCAATGCGACACGACAGGCGTGCTGTGAGTATACCACTTTTCCCTTTTTTAAACTTGGTGCTTTGCCCCCTCAAAATAAGTTGGTGCTTCGCGCGATCCATCGATACTACTACTAGTAATTTGGTAATCCTGACTAAACCGGTGCGGCTGGGTATGCTGGGAGGTTGGCTTAGTTGGTTTTTTTAGGACGAGTGATGCTACACCTACGTAATCCCAGTTATGTAGTTAACGTAATGTGAAATATGTGAGCTGTTGATTGGAGATTGGGGGGAGGGAGGGGCTCACCACCATGAAAAACAAGGGGAGAGAGAGAGAGACAATTTACGTTAACCCTTTCGTAGGTTCCCGTTGATGTAGAAAGTTGTGAAATATGTGAATGTGTAGTGGACGCACTACTGGAGTGCCTAAGATAAATTGTGTATGTAGACCCTATGTGATTATTTTACTTCCCATGTTAGCTTTGTCTCGGGTCAAACCTTCTAAGTTTATGCACATGAAAACGAATCATCATTCCATATATTTTCATACTCCTACAATATATCTTACTATTACTGTGGAAGTTCATATACACCGAACGAGATTCATGTAAACACGACAGATATTCATTACATTTCGAACTTTTATAGGACAGAAAAATAAAAGAAACCGGACCCTAAACCTGTTATACGGTGGCGACTGACGTCCTCCATCTGCGATCTCCATGTACGGGGGCGGGGTTCAAGATCTATGAAGTGAAGGTGCGGTCTCCGGCGAGGAAGAGTAGACCACGGGAGACGGACCGGCCACTTGGCACATGTAGGATCGAAAGTATGTATAGAGGGGGGTGATTAGAATACTTGACCAAATAAAAATCTAGCCTTTTCCCAATTTTATGTTTTGGCAGATTTTAGCAACTAACACAAGTCAAGCAATCAACCTACACAAGCAATTCTAAGAGTATAGCAGCAGAATGTAAATCATTGCATATGAAGGTAAATGGGAGGAGTTTGGAGGGAGCAAACGCAATGTAGACACGGAGATTTTTCACATGGTTCCGATAGGTTGTGCTATCGTACATCCACATTGATGGAGACTTCAACCCACGAAGGGTAACAGTTGCGCGAGTCCACGGAGGGCTCCACCCACGAAGGGTCCATGAAGAAGCAACCTTGTCTATCCCACCATGGCCATCACCCACGAAGGACTTGCCTCACTTGGGTAGATCTTCACAAAGTAGGTGATCTCCTTGCCCTTACAAACTCCTTGTTTCATCTCCACAATCTTATTAGAGGCTCCTAAGTGACACCTCACCAATCTAGGAGACACCACTCTCCAAAAGGTAATATATGGTGCGTTGATGATGAAATCCTTGCTCTCGTGCTTCAAATGATAGTCTCCCCAACACTCAATTCTCTCTCACAGATTTCGATATGGTGGAAAGATGATTTGAGTGGAAAGCAACTTGGGGAAGGCTAGAGATCAAGATTCTTGTGGTTGGATTGGAATGTCTTGGTCTCAACACATGAGTAGGTGGTTCTCTCTCAGAAAATGAATGCTGGAAGTGTAGGCATATTCTGATGGCTTTAACTAATGAGAGGAGGGTGGAGGGGTATATTTAGCCTCCACAGAAAATCTAACCATTACACACAATTTACCAAACTCGGTGGGACCAAATAGTGAAACTCGGTGAGACCGACTTGGTTCAAAATGTGAACGTTAGGCTTTTCGGTGGGACCCACAATACCAACTCGGTCAGACCAATGCGCTAGGGTTAGGGCGAAACCTCATCTCAGTGAGACCGATCACATGAACTTGGTGAGACCGATTTCAGTAATAAGCAAATAGAGACTTGGCCAGGCAAACTCGGTGGGACCGATCGCTCATTTCGGTGAGACCGAAACTTTACGAAAAGGAAACAGAGAGTTTGCATTTCCAACTTGGTGGGACCGATCGCTCATCTCGGTTAGACCAAAACGTTACGAAGGGAAACAAAGAGTTTGCAATCCCATCTCGGTGAAACCGAGATCCCTATCGGTAAGAACGAACTGATTAGGGTTTCTGGCTATGGCTATGTCAAGTGAACTCAGTGGCGCCGGATAGATCAAATCGGCGGGGCCGAGTTTGACTTTAGGTTTGGGACATAGGAAATGAGAAAGTGGTTGACGGCTTTTGGAGCATGAGGGAGTCCTGGATTAGGGGGTCTCCGGACAGCCGGACTATATCCTTTGGCCGGACTGTTGGACTATGAAGATACAAGATTGAAGACTTCGTCCCATGCCCGGATGGGACTCTACTTGGCGTGGAAGGCAAGCTAGGCAATACGGATATGTATATCTCCTCCTTTGTAACCGACCTTTTGTAACCCTAGCCCCCTCCGGTGTCTATATAAACCGGAGGGTTTAGTCCGTAGGACAACATACAATCATACCATAGGCTAGCTTCTAGGGTTTAGCTTCTCCGATCTCGTGGTAGATCAACTCTTGTAATACCCAAATCATCAAGTATAAATCAAGCAGGACGTAGGGTTTTACCTCCATCAAGAGGGCCCGAACCTGGATAAAACATCGTGTCCCCTGCCTCCTGTTACCATCCGCCTTAGACGCACAGTTCGGGACCCCCTACCCGAGATCCGCCGGTTTTGACACCGACATTGGTGCTTTCATTGAGAGTTCCTCTGTGTCGTCACCGTTAGGCTTGATGGCTCCTACGATCATCGATAGCGATGCAGTCCAGGGTGAGACTTTTCTCCCTGGACAGATCTTTGTGCTCGGCGGCTTCGCACTGCGGGCCAACTCGCTTGGCCATCTGGAGCAGATCGAAAGTTACGCCCCTGGCCACCAAGTCAGGTTTGGAAGCTTAAACTACACGGCCGATATCTGCGGAGACTTGATCTTCGACGGATTCGAGCCCCTACCTTGTGCGTCACACAGTCACGATGAGTACGATTTAGCTCTACCATCGGACAGTGTTCAGGAGATCGCACCGGTAGCCGCTCCGACCCTCAATTCGGAGTCAGTTGCGCCGTCCATGGACGGGTGGATGGACCCCTCCACGGAGGCCTTATCCTCAGCGGCGATCGAGCCGAACATCGACCTTACCACCGATCATGGAGTTTACCTCTGCGGATATTTTCAGCACTCGCCATTTGGTGACATACTGAACTCATTAAGGTCTCTCTCCTTGTCAGGAGGATCCTGGCCGAACTATGTCCGGCAGGATTGGGATGCGGATGACGAAGAAATTCGCTGCCCACCCACCACCCACTTAGTAGCCACTGTCGACGACTTAACCGACATCCTCGACTTCGACTCCGAAGACATCGACGGTATGGACGACGATGCGGGAGACGAAGAGGAACCACTGCCCACAGGGCACTGGACAGCCACCTCATCATACGATATATACATGGTGGACACACCCAAAGAAGGCAATGGCGACGAGACAGTGGAGGATGACCCCTCCAAGAAGCAACCCAAGCGCCGACGTCAGCGGCGCCGCTCTAAGTCCCACCAAAGCAAAAGTGGTGATACCGGGACAGGAGATAATAGCACTCTGGATAGTGCCGAAGATGGCAATAATCCCCTCCAGCACGATTTAGGGCAGGAGGATGGAGAGGCCAGCCCTCCTGAGAGAGTGGCAGATGAGGAGGATGATAATTACATGCCTCCCTCTGAAGACGAGGCAAGCCTCGACGATGGCGAATTCGTCGTGCTAGAGGATCCCGTCGAACAAGAGCGCTTCAAGCGCCGACTTATAGCCATGGCAAATAGCCTTAAGAAGCAGCAGCACCAGCTTCAAGCTGATCAAGATCTGCTAGCTGACATATGGACTGAAGTCCTGGCGGCCGAGGAATATAAACTCGAACGCTCCTCCAAGAGTTACCCAAAATGCAGGTTGCTACCCCGACTAGAGGAAGAAGCGTATGACGCGGCTGACCGACCACCTCGTGGCCGCGACAGAGAGGCATTCCAGCCAAAAGCTCAGCCTGCACCCCGACGCCATTCAAATAAAAAGGCATGGCGAAATACGCCAGACCTGCGAGACATATTGGAGGACAAAGCAAAACATGCAAGATCGATCTACGGATCATGAGGGCGCGCCACTACGCGAAACGATAATCGTCACGCCGGATACAGTAAAAGTAAATCCGGCCGGGCCGAGCATAGCGGGCAAGACTCATTGGAGTTGTGTCGTGATATAGCCCAGTACAGAGGCGCCGCACACCCCGTATGCTTCACAGACGAAGTAATGGATCATCAAATCCCAGAGGGTTTCAAACCCGTAAATATAGAATCATACGACGGCACAACAGATCCTGCGGTATGGATCGAGGATTTCCTCCTGCATATCCACATGGCATGCGGTGATGATCTACACACCATTAAATACCTCCCACTCAAACTCAAAGGACCAGCTCGGTATTGGCTCAATAGCTTGCCAACAGAGTCCATTGGCTGTTGGGAAGATCTGGAAGCCGCATTCCTCGACAACTTTCAGGGCACATATGTGCGACCACCAGATGCCGATGACTTGAGCCACATAATTCAGCAGCCAGAGGAATTGGCCAGGAAATTCTGGACACGGTTCCTAACAAAGAAAAATCAAATCGTCGATTGTCCGGATGCAGAGGCCCTAGCAGCTTTCAAGCACAATATCCGCGACGAGTGGCTAGCCCGGCACCTTGGTCAGGAAAAGCCGAAATCTATGGCAGCCCTCATGACACTCATGACCTGCTTTTGTGCTGGAGAAGACAGCTGGCTGGCTCGCAGTAATAACATATCAAAGAACCATGGTACTTCGGATACCAAGGACGACAATAGCAGGTCATGCCGCGACAAACATAAGCGCCGCATTAACAGCGACAATACCGAGGATACGGCAGTCAATGCCGGATTCAAAGGCTCTAAACCCGGTCAGCGGAAAAAGCCATTCAAAAGAAGCACTCCAGGCCCGTCCAGTTTGGACCATATACTCGATCACTCGTGTCAAATACACGGCACCCTCGACAAGCCAGGCAACCACACCAATAGGGATTGTTGGGTGTTCAAGCAGGCCGACAAGTTAATTGCCGAAAACAAAGATAAGGGGCCACATAGCGATGACGAGGAGGACCACCCCACTAGTATCCGTGGTCCTCCTGTCCGATCACCTTCGATCGCAGGGACCACCCCACTAGTATCCGTCATGGCGGATTCGCGACACTGGTCCTAGACCCAATCATTAACGGATTTCACCTCACTCGAGTCCTTATGGATGGCGGCAGCAACCTGAAGCTGCTTTATCAGGACACAGTGCACGAAATGGGTATAGACCCCTCAAGGATCAAACCCACAAAAATGACCTTTAAAGGCGTCATACCAGGTGTAGAGGCCCACTGCACAAGCTCAGTCACACTGGAAGTGGTCTTCGGATCCCTGGATAACTTCCGAAGCGAAGAGTTAATCTTCGATATGGTCCCATTCCGCAGTGGCTATCATGCACTGCTTGGGCGAACCGCATTTGCGAGATTCAATGCGGTACCGCATTATGCATACCTCAAGCTCAAGATGCCAGGACCTCGGGGGGTCATTACAGTTAATGGAAACACAGAGCGCTCTCTCTGAACGGAGGAGCACACTGCGGCCCTCGCAGCGGAAGCGCAAAGCAGCCTCTTAAGGCAATCCACTAGTTCAGCGTTAAAGGACCCGGACACCTTCAAGCGCGCCCGGAGTAATCGGCAATAGGACCGCCTGGCACGTTCCGAGCTCGCATAGCAATGGGGCCCCCACCCCGGTCCCAGCCAAACGGCGAAACTCGTGCCACGCGTACATAATTACGCATTAAAAATACCATGGGCACAGGCGGGGAAGGGGGCACGACTACGGCACGCCCCAAGACGCGGCTTAAACTGCACTAGGGGCTTTGCGCTTTGTTATTTTTCTCTCTTTTAGGACATTAATCTCTGGAAACCTTGTTCGGCAGCATGATTGCCGAACACATGATGCAGCAACCAAGGAGGCAGAAAGCTACATCACACCACAGAACTCCCAGGTGGATTACGATAACGAGTGAAATACTTGCTTTAATATTATTCCTCAGCTTGCCCTTGGAGGGGACATAGTCCTACTTTTTGCTTATCGCACTACCTGTATCATTCTGCTTTAACGCACATTTTTGAATAAACAATGCATTGCATTAAGGCTTTTATTGCATTCTTCTTATATATATATATATGTTCATTCATGACATCAAGCACCCGTACACTCTGGTACGGCCAATACGCTAGGGGCTTAAGCATACCCCATAATACGGCGTGAGAAGTCCGAACACTTTTGATAGTGCGGCACCCCGAACTTATAGCATTATATGCATCAGCTCCGAATCATGTCTTGGGTCAATAGTTGGGTTTGCCTGGCTCCCATGTTTTGGTACCTTATGTTCCGCTAAAACGGCTAAGGTAGCACTGGGAGAACTACTGCGATTGTGCCCCGGTTTTGCTGGGCTAAGCACCTCAGTAGAGAAAGCTAAAACTGACTGTCATGATAAGGCGAGAGACTGGTCGCTGTTCGAGAGGTTTTCGAGTCCTTAAAGACTTATGCCGCCTAGAGCGAGGAGTCGGCCCTGTCCGGCTTAAGGCGTGTATCGCGCTCCGAGTTCGGCCTTCCGAATACTAGGGGCTTCGCCGAAATTTAAAATTATAGAATTCTATGGCTAAGTGAGAGTGATAACGCATCATAGTCTGATTGCCTTGTTCGTTGTGCTGAGCACCTCCCTCGAAGGACCCCAAAATGGGAACAAGAGTGCTCAAGTTTATCCCGAACACCCCAGCACTCGGGGCATGGGTGTTGGAGTAAATGACCACGGGTAGCCTAGCCAGCTCCCCTTGGCTCTCCAGAAAAATTATAGGCCGAGCAAGCCTCCAAGCATCCAAGGCGTGGGGCCGCCTTCCCCCAGCTGGCTACCTCTCAGGCCAGCTGCGCGAAGGCGGCCCAGCCCTAAAATCCTCGAGAAGAAAACCATGAGAGGGCCGACTCCGAGAAGCCGGCCACGAGAAGGCCGACTCCAAGAAGCCGCCCCCAGCAGGCGGCCAAGATCATGCCCTCAGAGTCTGCACCCACACAACGGCGATGAGACGGGGTGCGGCTACAGTGAAGCCTGCCACCCCCGAATCCCGGGACGCGCATGGCCACAGTGCGTCGTACGGGGCGGCCATGACCCGTCTGGCACGGCACTGTTGCCATATTGACCATGACGTCACCCACGGCGAGCTGTCAATACGACCCGTGGGTGGTGGGCCCCCTCCGTGAAGGAGACACCCAAAGGCGGCCAGGCCTCCCACAGTCGGCTTGGGGTGTGGCCGACTCCCAATAGCCGGCTAGTTCCCTCCCTCGAGGGAGGCGCCTCATTAAGAAGACAAGACGAGGTAAGACTATAGCGATAAGCCGCCCGACGGCGGCACCGTAGCCATGCTTACCATGACAGAGCCCTCGTCACCAGAGGCGAGGCAATAGTAACCAGCCCCCGACAAGACCCCCAAGCGGTGGGACCGGCCTATCGACCAGAAGGCCGGCAGCCGGCGGGGTCCACCAGTCGGTGGGCCCCATCGGCCGGCGGAGAAGCCGGCAGGCGTAGACGCAGACAGCTAGGGCCCACGCCTAGCTGGATTACCATTGTACCCCTGGGGGTAGGCCTATGTAAACCCCCGAGGGCGCCCATGCAAGGGGAGATCTTTTGAGGAGTTTTAGACACCACATCGAGAGGAGAAGTAAGCTAGCCTTGCCCTTCTTCCCCCTCTCACCGAACAGCTCAAGGAGCCTCTTGTAGCTATTTGTCGATCTAGTGACCATGCGGAGACCCCGCAGAGCAGCAGTAGGGGTGTTATCTCCACGGAGAGCCCCGAAGCTGGGTAAGATCCGCCGGCGTGCATGTCTTTGCCTTATCCCGTTTCCAGGCACCAACGACATTTTGTTGGCTCCCACAATGATAGGGCACCCATTGGCATATGTCACACCAACCACCCGACATTTGGCGCCCACCATGGGGCCAGGTGCACCGTTGTCCGGAGACCTGTTCTGGACGGGAACCCTCTTCCTTCCCAGCGAGTGTAGCCAACCCGGCTCGCCCAATGGCGCTTGCCCCGACGCGCTGCAAGGCGTCGCCGACGGCTGTGCGGCGAGCTGCCTCACCGATCTTCTTGCTGAGGCTCGCATCTTCGCCGAGCCCGCATCCGACACGGGCACAAGCTGCCCCGAGAGCCACCTCGTCGGCCTCCTCGACCAACTCCACGTCTCCGGCGAGCTTGCCGCGGACTTGGAGTTGGTTGGCTCCGCTGACCCGATGCTTGTCGACTCTGACACGGCGTCGCTTGACGCCTTCCCCACCAACGTAGTAATCATCAACGACCCTCTTCCTCGAGCTGACAGCAGCGACAACGCCGTCACCGAGGTACAGGTCATCAACCACAGTGCCGCCTCTGGTGAAAACACCCACGACGCCCTGCAGATGGCGCTGCACGACTTGTCCGCCCCCATCCCGTCCGACGCCGACGCCAAGACACTGGAGCTGTCGCCTCGCCCTCATTGCGGAGGGCCAGAAGCTACCCTCCATGAGACGCCTCGCCGAGGCTCACCAGCACGAAGTCGACCGCGCCGCTTTCGGGGCACACCGCTTCCCGACAGGCCGAGCCGCGTCGGCGTCATCAAGAAACGCGGCGCGGCTATCGCCGACATGCTGGGAGCAGACCACCCAGTCTATGCCACGCCTCTCGAGAACCTACGCGCCGCCCAGGCGGCCGCAGACGAGCTGAATGTACTGGGGTCCGATGAGCTCCCCTACATGACCAGACGCATCCAGCAGCTTATCGACACGGCCACAGAGCGGCATGAAGCCGGTGTCCATGCCGAAAGTACTCCCCCACATCGAGAGCACGATGCGACATCCCGAACGCCGACTGCGGGCAACACCCGCGCAAGGAAAGAAAAGGAGCCAGCTGCCAGCCGCAGCCGGATTCGAATCTCCATCAAGCGTGACGCAGAAGGCCACCCTCGAGCTGTGGAGTGGCGGGGCGACCCGCCTCCTCCTCCGCCTCGTGGGGAGAGATATCCTACTCCGCCGCCTGTCACGCATCTGACTCTCAGCGGCTGACTGGGCCACCACGAAGGAGTCGGCAAGAATGACGCCCGCCACCGGATCGACCGCCTAACGCGATCCCTGGCTCTGGAAGAAGAAGATGATGTCGGCCCACCTTGCTTCGCCCCCCGCATCCGCAATGAGCCCTTCCCCAAAGGGTTCTCACTCCCAAGAGACACGCCCAAGTACAACGGCTTCGTGAAGCCGGAAGATTGGTTGATCGACTACTCCACAGCGGTTCGCATAGTGAACGGTAACAGGCGTGTTGCCATGAAGTATGTCCCCCTCATGCTCCAAGGCACGTCGCGCACCTGGCTCAATGGCCTCAAGCCTTACAGTGTCAACAGCTGGCTAGACTTCACAGAAGCCTTCATCCGCAACTTCACCAGCACCTACAAGCGGGCTCCCAAGCCCCGATAGCTCTCCTTGTGTGTCCAAGGCCCCAACGAATCAACTCGCGACTACCTCACGCGTTGGGCCGAGCTCCGCAATTCCTGCGAAGGGGTGCACGAGGTTCAAGCTATAGAGTACTTCACCGCCGGGTGCCGAGAAGGCACCCTCCTCAAGCACCGACTCCTCTGCGACGAGCCGACTACCCTCGATGAGCTGCTGGTCATAGCTGATAAATACGCCACGGCCGATTCCTCAATGAAGACCGAGCTCCGAGTAGACAGCTCCGGGAAGGTGCTCGCTCCAAGTCCCAATACGCCGGCAGGAGACTCCAGCCGACGCCCGTACCAGAACGACCACAAGCGCAAGGCTCCCATGCCGCCTTCCGCCAGTCGGCAGGTGGCCACAGTCGAAGACGAACAACCTGAAGGGCGGCCCGCGCCCAAGAAGCAGAAAGGCAGCTGGCCGGCTTGGCAGCCGACTTTCTCCTACGAGCAAGCACTAGATGCCCCATGCAAGTTCCACAACGTCGTGAAGCCTTCAAACCACATGACCCGGAAATGCCACTGGCTCACGCGAATCTCCAAAGGCAAGGGGATAGTGCTGCCTCCGCCTGCTGGTCAGCCACCTCCGGCCCCTCAGTAGCCGGCCGCTCGACCAGCAGTCGGGGCTGTTCAAGACGAGTTCCCCGACGAACATGCCGCCTACGTCGTCTTTACGAGCCAACCAGAAGATCGGCGTAGCCGGCGCCGACAGCACCAAGAAGTCAACACAGTTGCCTCCAACAACCCTAAGTTCATGCACTGGTCAGAAAGGCCTATCAGCTAGAGCCAGGCCGATCACCCAGAGGTGATGCCGTCTCCCGGCTCTTACGCATTGGTCTTGGACGCCACCCTCGCAACAGAAAGGCGAGCTGCCCGTTTCTCCCGCGTGCTGATAGATGGCGGGAGCAGCATCAACATACTGTACCGTGACACCATGGAGAAGCTGGGCATCAAGACGAAGCAGCTCATGCCCAGTCGGACTGTGTTTCATGGCATCATACCCGGCCTATCCTGCTCCCCAACCGGCAAGATCAAGATAGATGCCCTCTTTGGGGACAAGGATCATTTCCACCGAGAGGCAGTATGTTTTGAGGTAGTGGATCTGGAGAGCCCTTACCATGCGTTGCTTGGCCGACCTGCTCTGGCCAAGTTCATGGCCGTATCCCACTACGCCTACCTCAAGATGAAGATACCGAGTTCCAAGGGCATCATCACCATAACCGAAGACTACAAGAAATCCTCCGAGTGTGCGGCAGCTAGTAGCCGACTGGTCGAGTCCCTCGTAATTGCTGAAGAGAAGAAGATGTTGGATCGAGTCGTGGCCATGTCCGGCAAGCAGCCGACCCTGTCCCCGAACCCCAAGAAGTGTGATGCCCAAGGTTCTTTCCAACCGGCCATAGAAACAAAGAAGATACCTCTGGACCCGGAGCACCTAGAAAGGTTTGCCACCATCGGGGCAAACCTAGACAACAAATAGGAAGGCCAGCTCGTCGATTTCCTCCGTGATAATCGGGACATCTTCGCATGGTCCTCCAAGGACATGCCAGGTGTTCCGAAGAAATTCGCCGAGCACAAGCTACACGTTCGAGAAGGTGCAAAACCAGTCAAACAGCCCCTCCGCTGACTATCGGAAGAGAAGAGAAGGATTGTAGGAGAAGAGATATCCCGGCTCCTAGCAGCCAGCTTCATTATGGAGGTTTTGTTTCTGGAGTGGCTCGCCAACCCGGTCCTCGTGCTGAAGAAAAATAACAAGTGGCGCATGTGTATAGACTACACTAGCCTCAATAAGGCCTTCCACAAAGATCCCTTCGCCCTGCCAAGGATTGATCAAGTCATAGACTCCACAACCGGATGCGAGCTGTTGAGCTTCTTGGATGCTTACTCAGGCTACCACCAGATAAAGTTGGATCTAGCTGACCGCCTAAAGACCGCCTTCATCACACCATTCGGAGCTTTCTGCTACCTGACTTTGACATTCGGCTTGAGAAATGCCGGTGCCACTTTTCAGCGTTGCATGCAGAAATGCCTCCTCAAGCAGCTCGGCAGAAATGCCCACGTCTATGTAGACGATATTGTGGTGAAGACGGAGAAGCGCAACACCTTGCTGGAAGACCTCAGAGAGACACTTGAAAACTTGCGCCGGTTTAGATCAAGCTCAACCCCGAGAAATGCGTGTTCGGAGTACCAGCCGGCCAGCTTCTAGGCTTCCTGGTCTCCGAACGTGGCATTGAATGCAACCCAGTGAAATTCCCACCAAGCTACGAGACGTCCAGAAGTTCACTGGATGCTTGGCTTCCTTGAACCGCTTCATCAGACGGCTTGGAGAGAAAGCTCTCCCTTTTTACCGACTCATGAAGAAGTCCACTCACTTCGAGTGGAACGACCAAGCAGACCAAGCTTTCCATGAGCTAAAGAAGATGCTGACCACGCCGCCTGTCTTGGCGGCACCGACTGAGAAAGAGCCCATGCTCCTTTACATTGCCGCCACTAGCCGGGTGGTCATCACAGTTATCGTGGTCCAGCGCCCAGAAGAAGGCCGAGCTCATCTAGTCCAGAGGACGGTGTATTATTTAAGCGAAGTATTATCCGCCTCGAAGCAGAACTACCCACACTACCAGAAGATGTGCTACGGTGTGTACTTTGCCGCCAAGAAGCTCAAGCCCTACTTTCAAGAGCACCCCATCACAGTTCTATGTACTGCCCCGCTCGCCGAGATCATAGGCAGCCGGGATGCATCCGGACAGGTGGCAAAATGGGCCATTGAGCTAGCTCCCTACACGATCTTCTACCAACCTCGCACCGCCATTAAGTCCCAAGCACTGGCCGACTTCCTCGTCGACTGGGCCAAAACCCAGTACTTGCCACCGAACCCCGACTCCACTCACTAGCGGATGCACTTCGATGGGTCCAAGATGTGCACCGGCTTGGGAGCCGGCATCATCCTCACCTCTCCCAAGGGCGACAAGCTCAATTACACATTGCAAATTCATTTTGCCGCCTCCAACAATGTGGCCGAGTATGAGGCGCTCATACACAGGCTCCGGCTAGCCAAAGAGCTAGGCATCCGCCGGATCCTATGCTATGGCGACTCGGATTTGGTGGTCCTGCAGTCATCTGGTGACTGGGACGCCAGGGACGCAAACATGGTGAGCTACCGCTTCCTCGTACAGCAAATCAGTGGATATTTTGAAGGATGCGAGTTCCTCCACGTGCCACGGGCCGACAACGGGCAAGCAGACGCCCTGGCACGAATAGGCTCCACCCGGCAAGCTATACCAGCCGACGTTTCTCTCCACCGCCTCCTCAAGCCATCTATCAAGCCGTCTCCAGAATCTGATTCCATCTTCGTGCCACCTGGCCCCGATGCGGTCAGGTCTGACTTGGGGAACCAAGCAGGCGGCTCAGAGACTTTGACAGGTGGCCCGGGGACTGCCATAGTCGCACCCGGCCCGGGAACTTCGGAACTCGACCCGGGGGCTACTACAGCCGGCCCGGGGACTGCATCGACACAACAGGCGGTGGTCGACTCCAACTCTTCACCACCCAGCCCACCTGCCCTGGTCACAGTAGCAGTTTTGACAGTAGACGAAGTCACAGCTCCAGCATGGGCCCAGCCCATCCTCAACTTCTTAGTAAACAGAGAGTTGCCAACTGACGAGATCTCGGCAAGACAAGTCCAACACCGAGCCGGAGCATACACAATAGTAAACTGAGAGCTTGTTAGGCGCAGCATCACTGGAGTCCTCCAGCGCTGCGTCGAGCCAGAGAAGGGCATAGCATTCCTCAAGGACATCTACCAAGGTGAATGCGGCCACCACACGGCCTCAAGATCACTCGTCGCCAAAGCTTTCCGCCATGGATTCTTCTGGCCGACTGCTTTGGATGACGCCAAGGAGCTAGTAAAACACTGCAAAGGGTGCCAAGTTTTCAGTTCCAAGCAACACCTGCCGGCTTCTGCACTCAAGACCACCCCCCTCACCTGGCCTTTTGCCGTCTGGGGGCTGGACATGGTGGGCCCATTCAAGATGGCACGCGGCGGCATGACACATCTGCTCATCGCTGTGGAAAAATTTACCAAGTGGATTGAAGCAAAGCCAATCAAGAAGCTGAATGGGCCGATGGCCGTGACGTTCATCGCAGATATCACAACCCGGTACGGCGTACCGCACAGCATCACCACCGACAATGGCACAAATTTTGCAAAGGGAGCATTGGCACGCTTCTGCGCAACACAAGGCATCCGGCTGGACCTAGCGTCCGTTGCCCACCCGCAGTCAAATGGCCAGGTCGAGCGAGCAAATGGCTTCATCCTCTCCGGCATCAAGCCCTGACTGGTCGTGCCACTGGAGCGTACGGCCGGCTGTTGGCTCGACGAGCTCCCGGCCGTCCTCTGGAGTTTGCGCACTACCCCAAACAAGTCAACCGGCTTCACCCCCTTCTTCCTTGTATATGGTGCCGAGGCTGTCATCCCAACTGACATCGAGTTCGACTCACCTCGGGTTACCATGTACACGGAGGCGGAGGCCAAGGAAGCACGAGAAGATGGCGTCAACCTGCTGGAAGAGGGCCGGCTGTTAGCCCTCAGCCGGTCCGCCATCTATCAGCAGGGTCTACGCCGCTACCACAGCTGGAAGGTCAGGCCAAGATCGTTCCAAGAGGGCGATCTTGTGCTCCGGCTGATCCAGCGAATAGCCGACCAGCACAAGCTCTCGGCCCCTTGGGAGGGCCCCTTCGTCATCAACAGAGCTTTAGGCAATGACTCCTACTACCTAATCGACGCCCAGAAGCCGAAGGCACGCAAGAGAGATGATTCCGGCAAGGAGTCGGAACGACCATGGAACGCCAATCTCCTCTGAAGATTTTACAGTTAAAAAGCAGTATGTACCATGCTACCTTTTGTACTAAGTACGAGACAAAGGGTCCCCCGAGGAGCACTCGGGGACTACCCTCTTTTATCTATGAATCATGAGTATCATGCCTATGATTATGTTACTACATTTGTTTTTTTTCGTCCGGCACCGGGTTCGACCAGTCGGCCCGGGGACTCGCGGCCTTAAGTTATATCTAAGTTCTGCCTGCAGTCAGACAAGTAGTGTGCCGGCACCCAAGCTCCCTCTTGTCAAAAGTCGCAGCTCGAAGAATCGACTATCCGGCTGGCAAGAGCCAAAGGCAGGAAAGGATGCCCACACGAAAAACGGCTAAGGACTAACGAACTTATATACCACAAGTAGGCCTCCCGTCCCGCCAACCGGCTACCAGAGCAGCCGGCTGGCCGACTTCTCGTTCACCTTGCTACGATCTAAGAAAGCTCGAGTACTTGTCTTCCAAAGAAAAAATGGTCAAGTCCTTCTCCAGCCACAGACTGCAGAGCAGCTGTCGGGCTGGGAAGGCGGCAACCAGGGGAAGACGACAAAGGAAAAAGCCAGAAAGATGAAAAGCAAACATGAACAGAAGCCAAACACATGCATGATTATATTTACACAAAAGACCTTCGAAAGGCCAGCATTCAACATAATTTGAATACACCCCTAGTGGGTGGAACTGTGCAAATTTAATAAAAGTTGTTCAAAAGAGTAACGAGCAGGAAAAGCAAGGACGGCGAATCAGGCCAAGGGAGCGACGGGCGAGTCGTACAGGTTGGTTGAGATGGTAGTGCCGGCTGGAGGAGTGGCCGGCTGGCGAGTCTCGACATGATCATCACCTCTTGCAGACGGCGCGTTTGCGCGCGCCTCGTTGCTGGAGGCATGATCAGGTTGAGGCTGGCTGGTCGCTTCGCCGTCTGGCACGACGTATTCACCATCCTCTCCCTCTTCCTCTTCACCCTCGTCGCTGGAAGCAATCTCCTCCGCCGAGTCCTCACCTTCTGCCGGGTTCAACCCGAATCACTCCTCCGGCTGAGCGACGTCATCATCATTCACCTCAGGGGCTAAGGCACTGGTGTCGGTGTACTTGGCGATCGCCGAGGTGCGCCGGACGATAGCCGGCCGCGCCGCCTCCAGCTCCTCGTCGGCCTCCTGCCGCCAGGTGCTCAGCTGGTCCAAGTTCAGCCTAGGATACCAAGCTCGGACGAACTCCATCACCCGCCCAGCGCCAGACCGGGCCGCTGACGCCTTCCAAGCCTTGAAGCGGCCGACTACAACCTCTAGCCAGTCGACAGTCCGACTTGGGGTGCGCAGAACCGCCTCGCTGGGCCAGAGGGCGGCCAGCACTTGCGCCCCGACGCACTGAAGACGGCGGAGCATGCGGTGAGCCGGCTGCAGGCGGGCTTGAATCGCCAGAAGCTGCTCCTCAAGTGACCGGCCGTCACCCGGCGCGATCTCGACCCCTGCATGCCGTCGCGTGTCGCGGTAGGCCTCGATGGCTTGGGTAGTGACAACGGAGTAACCGGGAAAGTAATCTGCACAAAGAAGGAAGCAGTAGTTCAAAATTAAAAGACGAGTCAGATGGCAGGAGGCAGGCAAAGAAACAAAGAAGAAGGCGGCTTACCATCAATTAAATCTTCAACTCGGCTGTAGCCTTGACTGAGCGCCTGCCACACCTCGGCCCAGCTTGCCGCCTCGGTCTCATATTCGGCTTTGAGGGCTGCCTCGCTGTCCTGCGACGCCTTCAGGGCCGTCTTGTGGCTCTTCTCCTGGTCAGCCAGTTTCTTGGCCAGGCGATCGCACTCCTGAGCCAGGGCGTTGCACTCGGTTTCCTTGGCGCGAAGGGCGGACTGGGCCCCACCGAGCTGCTCCCTCAAGTCGGCATTGCCCCCTGCAGATATGGAGAAGAAGAAAAAAGGCAATAAGAAAGAAGTCGTCAGGAAAAGATCCGACCCGACTGCTCAGCGGTCGGCCCGGATCTCGGGGACTACACCCAGTGGGTGCGCTGACGCGCCCCCACTTGAGATAAAAGATGAAGCACTTACTTCGGCTCCCGGCCAGATCAGTGGTTTTCTGATTCAACTCCTGGGCCTGGGAGTTGAAAGTAGCTGCGCGGAGGTTATGATACTCTTGCAGATAAGATAAGAGATGCGAGTAAGAACAAGACGACAATTGAAGTCTACCAAGAAGTTCCAAGGCGCCTGCTCGGCAGCCGACTCGGAACTCGGGGACTACACCCAGTGGGTGCGCTGACGCGCCCCCATGGAAGAAATCAGGAGCAATCGACGAAGAGCAGGAGGACTCACCCGAATAACCGTTCGCGTCGTGAGAAACTCTTGAGTGTACTGCTTCAGTGCGGCGGCTTGGGCCTGAAGCCGGTTCCCGACGTCCTGTGCCGCCACGTTCAGCACGGCCGTCCCACCGCCCGGCATCCACCCGGACGAGCTATCACTGGCTGCTTCCAGGTCCTGGGCCGACGAGCTGGCGCCCGCAGTTTTTTGCGGCTCCGGCGCCGAAGTCACCTTCCCCGTGCGCCGACGAGACGGTGACGAGACCACAAGATCTGCCCCCACGGTCGGCTCGCCTCCAGCCGGCTGCACGAGCGGCGCATCAGGCCGGCCTCCTTGGCCCATTCCAGTCGGCAGCGATGGCACCGCCTCCCTCTCCATCACCGGCCGGCCTCCTCCGTCGGGGGCACTGGGATGTCGGGAGCCGCGGCGCGAAGGGGGATGACGAGCTGCGGAGGCTGGTTCTGCAGGGCCTCCGCCTCCCTCTCCGCGGCCGCGGCCTCCGCCTGGGCCTTGGCAGCCGCGTCGGCTCGCGCCTCCGCCGACTTCTCCCTCACCTCCTGAACCGCCCTTCGCTCCTCTGCCTCCCACTCCTCCCGCGCCTCCCGCGCGTTCCCCTCCATCGCCTCTAGGAGATCAGCACGGGGATCCACACGGCGGGAGCTTGAAGACCCACCCACGGCTCCGACTATGGAGGCAGCAGAGGCCCGCTCGAGAGAAAGCGGGGCCCTATTTGATAAGTCAAGAAGAGGGCTTAGAAGAATATCAGCCGAAGAGGAAAAAGAAAGGCGTGAGAAAAGCAACCCTTACGCCGAAACCGCCTGCGGCTGCTTCACCACCTTGTGGAAGCGGGCCGCCTTCGCGGCCGCTTCGTCCCGCTTGGTCGCCGCCGCGGTACCCTTGGACTTCTTTGGCCGGCTGCCTAAGTGTGTCAATGCGGCCCGGCGTTTCTGCGCCCACCACGGGCAGCCGGCGCGGCAGATGGGCCCGCGCCTTGATGATCGGGCGCCGGCTGACGGCGCGGAACAACTTCGGCCTCATCATGATCCGGCCAATCCTCGAAGGCGGCCCCGAGCCCAGGGCCGCCTGCCTCGCCGCCTTCCCCTACAGCATCGTCTTCCATGGCGGCCGCCCCCAGGTCCGGGTCATCAACATCGTCCACCGTGCGGTCAAAGAGAAACTGGCGTTCCACCCCCGCAGCCCCGGTTTCCAGCGGAAGAAGGGGGTTCTGCTGAAAACAGGTCGACTGATCAGGAGTTGGCCATCATGAACCCGGCGACAAGAAAAGAAGAAAAGAAGAGAAACTTACCACAGGTGGAGGATTGGCGTGAGAATACGGCTCTTTGCCGTACCGCCACTCCTCGACGAGCTTCCAGTTGGATATATAGTTCACCATATAAGACACCTCGTCATGGGGCATCTCCTTGGTGCTTAGCCGGCATGGGTCGAAGCGGCCGCTCATCTGACAAATCATGTAAGGTCGGCCCTGGAGCAGGAGCACCCGGCGCTCCACGAAGGCGGCCACCAGGTCGGCCCCGATCAGGCCCTCCGATTGGATCATCACCCGGAGCCGTGCAACGGAGGCGGCCCCACCCTGAGACAGCGACCTGGCACGGTAGGACCATGAGGGCTGCCTTCCAGCTAGCGGGCCGGCTATGTAAGCTGGCAGATTGACGAAGTCGCCTTGCGGAGCGACGTTCTTCATGTAGAAGTAAGATTTCTGCCAGAGCTTCACCGACTGGATCAGCGGGATGGGCGGAAACGGATTGTTGTCACTCGTCCACTGCATGGCGATGAAGGCATCGCATGGGGCGGGCACGCCCGCGACGATGGTGCCAAGCTTGCACTGGAAGAATTCCCCCCAGAGTTTGAGGGTGGGGAGGACGCCAAGAAAGCCCTCGCACAAGGCGACGAAGGCCGACAGCAGCATCACCGCGTTTGGAGTGAGGTGATGTGGCTGGAGACGATAGAACTCGAGGAAGGAGCGGAAGAATCCGCTCGCCGGCAGGCCGAAGCCGCGCAGGCAGTGCGAGCGGAAGATTACCCACTCGTCCTCCTCCGGTGCCGGCGAGATCTCCCTCTCCGGTGCGAGACAGACCCGCACGTAGTTCACGCCTGGCAGCCGTCGCGTTCGGCGGAGGAAGTCGACGTGGTCGTCTTGGACGTTGGAGCCATCCCAGGAGCTCGACAGCGCCATGGGGACGGCGTGGCAACGAGAAAGGTGCGGTGGCGGAGAGGCGCGCGACCCTATCACAACAGAGCAACGGCGAGCCAAGGAGATTGGCGGAAGAGCCGGGCGGCGGGAGGAAGCTGTGGCGACGGAGAGGAAGAAGAAGAAGGAAGGGGCAGGACGAGGGCGAGCGTGCGAGCATTTGCCGCTCCCCCTCCTCCCCCCTACTTATAGCCTCGTGCGACAAAGCCGAGGAGGCGAGGCGTGGGGGAACATGGGATTAACTGCGCCCATTCCCCC
Source organism: Triticum monococcum (assembly GCA_034509565.1). NCBI lineage: Eukaryota > Viridiplantae > Streptophyta > Magnoliopsida > Poales > Poaceae > Triticum > Triticum monococcum. The sequence continues at coordinate 294,637,132 of CM067845.1, read as the reverse complement.
ACGTCCCATGTTTATTGCGCCTTAACAGCGTACAGGAACCGCCGCTGGGAGGCGCGCGGTCCACTCGGGCCACAGAAGATCCGTGCGTGGGCCGAGGCCCGGTAGTGGCGGGCCCCGGACTGCGGCGATGTCCCGTCACGCGCGTGGGCTGGCCGGCTCTTCCAGCTATAGGGTGCCATGTGGCGCGTAGGCGGCGAGCGCTCAGCTCGCAGCCTGACTTGCGCGCCCCCTGATTCCCTCCTTCAAGCTTCGAAACCTCCAGAAGACGGCGCACCAAATCAAAGCCGGCTCCCAGCTGCCGGCCCCTCAAGATAGGAAGCTGATTGAGCTTCTCGTCTTTTTTCAGCCTCGGAGCCCAACCAGCTTCGGGGACTACTGTCGGAGTAAATGACCACGGGTAGCCTAGCCAGCTCCCCTTGGCTCTCCAGAAAAATTATAGGCCAAGCAAGCCTCCAAGCATCCAAGGCGTGGGGCCACCTTCCCCCAACTGGCTACCTCTCAGGCCGGCTGCGCGAAGGCGGCCCAGCCCTAAAATCCCCGAGAAGAAAACCACGAGAGGGCCGGCTCCGAGAAGGCCGACTCTAAGAAGCCGCCCCCAGCAGGCGGCCAAGATCGTGCGCTTAGAGTTTGCACCTACATAACGGCGATGAGATGGGGCGTGGCTACAGTGATGCCTGCCACCCCCGAATCCCGGGACGCGCATGGCCACAGTGCGTCGTACGGGGCGGCCATCACCCGTCCGGCACGGCACTGTTGCCATATTGACCATGACGTCACCCACGACAAGCTGTCAGTACGACCCGTGGGTGGTGGGCCCCCTCCATCAAGGAGACACCCAAAGGCGGCCATGCCTCCCACTGTCGGCCTGGGGTGTGGCCGACTCCCAATAGCCGGCTAGTTCCCTCCCTCGAGGGAGGCGCCTCATTAAGAAGACAAGACGAGGTAAGGCTACAACGATAAGCCGCCCGGCGGCGGCACCGTAGCCATGCTTACCATGATAGAGCCCTCGTCACCAGAGGCGAGGCAACAGTTACCAGCCCCCGACAAGACCCCAAAGCGGTGGGACCGGCCTGTCGACCAGAAGGCCGACAGCCGGCGGGGTCCACCAGTCGGCGGGCCCCATCGGCCGGTGGAGAAGCCGGCGGGCGTAGACGCAGACAGCTAGGGCCCACGCCCAGCTGGATTACCATTGTACCCCTGGGGGGTAGGCCTATGTAAACCCCCCAGGGCGCCCATGCAAAGGGAGATCTTTTGAGGAGTTTTAGACACCACATCGAGAGGAGAAGTAAGCTAGCCTTGCCCTTCTTCTCCCTCTCACTGAACAGCTCAAGGAGCCTCTTATAGCTATTTGTCTATCTAGTGACCGTGCGGAGACCCCCCAGAGCAGCAGTAGGGGTGTTATCTCCACGGAGAGCCCCGAAGCTGGGTAAGATCCGCCGGCATGCATGTCTTCGCCTTATCCTGTTTCCAGGCACCGACGACGTTTTGTTGGCTCCCACAATGATAAGCCACCCATAGGCATATGTCGCACCAACCACCCAACAATGGGGGCAGAAGCCGACGACTAGCCATCTCTCAGATTTGATAAACAGCCGAACATAAGGTAGTATTTTAAATTCAAACAAGCGTTGCATAGCGCATATGAACAAGTTTTCATAAATACAGGATTACACGAGAAAGTTTACTCAAATATTATATCTTTCATACACTCGTCCGCTACGAGACGAGCACCCTTCAGGATACCCTCATAGTACATCTCGGGGTGGCGATGCTCCTTGCCCTCTGGAGGCCCTTCCTTAATCAGCTTCACGGCATCCAGCTTGGCCCATTGCACCTTCACACGGGCGAAGGACCGGCGTGCACCTTCGATGCAGACGGACCACTTGATGACTTCCAGCCGTGGGCAGGCATCGACAAGCTGCCTCACCAGGCCGAAGTAGCTGTTGGGAAGGGCGTCGCCAGGCCACATCCGGACTATAAAGCCCTTCATGGCCTGTTCAGCTGCCTTGTGCAGCTCGACCAGCTGCTTCAGCTGGTCGCTCAGAGGCATCGGGTGTTCGGTCCTAGTATACTGAGACCAGAACAGCTTCTCCGTTGAGCTTCCCTCCTCGGCCTGGTAAAACTGTGTGGCATCCGACACACTGCGGGGCAAATCTGTGAATGCTCCTGGAGAGCTCCGGATTCGGGTAAGTAACAGGTAATTTACTTTCACATGCTTGCTTTATAGAATGCCGTACCCGCCGCTATCTTCTTCATCGCATCAATCTCCTAGAGGGCCTTTTTGGCTTCGGCCTTGGCATTCTTTGCGCTCTCAAGGGCCGCGGCAAGCTCGGACTCTCGCGTCTCCAAGTCAAGCTCCAACGCCTCGTGCTTCGTCACGAGAGCGTGGAGCTCTTGCTGCACCTCGCCCACCCGTGCCTCATGCCTTTGCCGTTCGGTGCGCTCCTTGGCCGCTATGTTTTCAGCCACGGACAGCGCTTGCTTCAGGGTCGCCACCTCGGTTGTGGCCCCTGGCAAATTTACGATGATCCTGTCATTTTGCAATCGCATTCTCTTTATACATATCCATAGACTAGGTATTACTTACCTTTGTTCTCCTCGAGCTGCCTCTTGGCAAGGCCGAGCTCGTCCTTGGACCCTTTAAGGTCCTGCTTCAGTGCGGCGACCTCCATAGTTAGTGCGGCAGAGGCCAGCAGCGAAGCCTGCATACGCATATTGACATACTTATATTAGACTCCTACGATATTGTTTGATCCTCCGTTCAGTTTTTCTTTGTGAACACCGAACAGAGCATGAGGGGCTACTGTCTATGCGGTAATATTTTTCCCCATATTTCAAAAACTTACCTCAAAGCCTATTAGAAGGCAGGCACAGGCTTCAGTCAGTCCGCTCTTGGCGGACTGAACCTTCTGGACCACCATACTCATAATAGTGTGGTGCTCTTCATCGATGGAAGCGCTGCGAAGCGCTCCCAGTAGATTGTCCGGTGCCTCTGGATGGATAGAGGTCACCGGCACAAGCGTCTTGCCCCTTTTGGAAGGAGGCCGCCTGCCTGAGTCTGGAACCACTGGGGGTTCCGGCGGGGTGTTCGGTTGAGGGCCGAACTCGAAGCCCTCGGGAGCCTTGCTCCCTCTGCTCCTGGAGTCCAGAAGGTCACCTTGAGGCGCCTCCGGGACTGTCTCCCCTCGACCCGGTGCCTCTTGAGGCAATACCTCGGCGTTGTCCGTAGGGCAAGGGGAGGTGGTGGTCGGAAGTGGATCGCTATCCATATCCGATGAGCCCAGGGAGCCGTCTGACGATACGTCGATACGAGCTCGTGGCGGTCTGCATAGTCATAATTCAGCGTTAGGAGAGGCAGTGCGACAAGGGTATGCTATGAGTTACTCTGGCATCCGAATACTTACGACTTCGCCAGGGGCTTGTCCCTGAGCAGCCACTCGTCTTCGCCTTCGGCGGCGGTGGTGGAGTAGTCCCGAAGGAGAGTCCTTCCCTTCTTGGACCCTTCGCCCCCCGGTTGGGGTGGCCTTCCTTTTCTTGTCTCCCCCGACTGGAGGGGGAGCATCTTCATCTTCCTCCTCGTCTTCGGGGGAGGAGTGCATCGCAAAGTTATCGGACGATGAGTCCGATAACACCTGGCGTCGGGAACTCTTTCGGGTTCCCTTGGCCTTCTTGGTCTTCTCCGACACCTTGTAAGGAGCCGGAGTCAGCATCTCCGTCAGGAGAGCGTCCGCAGTGTCTTCGGGCAAAGGGGCCGGACAGTTAATCTGCCCCGACGTCGCCTCCCAGTCCTGTCAAAGGCATGGAGCTCAGACCCCGCAGATGGTTAAGCTAGGGGAAATAAATATCCTACCGGATGTATAGAACTTACCGAATGCGCTCGCCGCTTCGCGCTTAGTCCATGGTCCTCGGTGAGAGAGGGAGGGACCTCGGCGCCCTTGAACAGCACCCTCCAGACATCCTTGTGCGTCGTGTCGAAGAGCTCGCTCAGAGTTTGGTGCTGGGCCGGGTCGAACTCCCACAAGTTGAAGTCCTGTTGTTGACACAGGAGGATCCGGCGGATGAGCATGACCTGGACTATGTTGACAAGCTTGAGTTTCTTGCTTGCCATGTTCTGGATACATTTCTGGAGTCCGTCCAGCTCTACCGATGAACCCCACGATAGGCCCTTCTCTTTCCAGGAAGTGAGCCATGTAGGGAATCCGGATCGGAACTCGGGGGCAGCCACCCAGTTGGTGTCGCGCGGCTCGGTGATGTAGAACCATGCCGATTGCCACCCGTTTATGGTCTCCACGAAGGAGCCTTCGAGCCATATAACATTGGGCATCTTGCCCACCATGGCTCCGCCACATTCTGCTTGTTGGCCGCCCACCACCTTCGGCTTGATATTGAAGGTCTTCAGCCACAGACCGAAGTGGGGGCATATGCGGAGAAAGGCCTCATAGACGACGATGAACGCCGAAATGTTGAGGATGAAGTTCGGGGCCAGATCATGAAAGTCCAGCCCATAGTAGAACATGAGACCACGGACGAATGGATGAAGGGGAAACCCAGTCCGCGGAGGAAGTGGTGGAGGAAAACTACCCTCTCATGAGGTTCCGGGGTAGGGACGATCTGCCTCGCAGCGGGCAGCCGATGCGCGATATTCACGGCTAAGTATCCGGCTCTGCGCAACTTTTTGATGTGTTCCTCCATAATGGAGGAAGCAATCCACTTCCCTCCCGCTCCGGACATGTTTGGAGGAGGTTGAGGAGAAATATGCGGACTTGGGTGTTGGGGCTTGAGTGCGCAAGAATGGATGAGCAAGGAGGAAGAAGGCGTGGGTACAGAAAGGTTAAACCTTATCCCTTTATAAGGGCGGCCAAAACTGTGCGCCCCCACTAGCCTGGTAAAACTCGCTTATCCCCCAAGCGCCATAATCGATGGCGCAGTTGGGTTACCCACACTCGTATTGATGAGAATCCTGTGATAAGGGGAACATGATCTCTGCTTTGACAAGATGTGTTAAGAAACTGCCTCGCGTTATGTGCGGGGCTAGTTAAAGGAAACAGTTCGAATAATCACTGAGCCATGGCATGATGTCATGTTGCCTAAACGTGTCAGCAGATTAGATTTGTGGAAATATTATTCTCTCTACGGTGGTATGTGGAACTTATTTTGCAGGGTCGGACACTATCCTTTATTTGAACTCTTCTGCGGTATATCCGGAGGAGGAACCCGCCTTGCAATGCCGAGGACAACACTGCGCGCCGGACTCGTCGTCATTGAAGCCTGGTTCAGGGGCTACTGAGGGAGTCCTGGATTAGGGGGTCTCTGGACAACCGGACTATATCCTTTGGCCAGACTGTTGGACTATGAAGATACAAGATTGAAGGCTTCGTCCCGTGTCCGGATGGGACTCTACTTGGCGTGGAAGGCAAGCTAGGCAATACAGATATGTATATCTCCTCCTTTGTAACTGACCTTGTGTAACCCTGGCCCCCCTCCGATGTCTATATAAACCAGAGGGTTTAGTCCGTAGGACAACATACAATCATATCATAGGCTAGCTTCTAGGGATTAGCCTCTCCGATCTCGTGGTAGATCAACTCTTTTAATACCCATATCATCAAGAATAAATCAAGCAGGACGTAGGGTTTTACCTCCATCAAGAGGGCCCGAACTTGGATAAAACATCATGTCCCATGCCTCCTGTTACCATCCGCCTTAGACGCACAGTTCGGGACCCCCTACCCGAGATCCGCCGGTTTTGACACCGACAGAGCATATCAGTAAGCATTTTGAGCAAGCAAGCCATTAAGCAACACCTCATCCCCTTTCAATAGTATTGGATTTTCCTATGGACTCAATGTGATCTTGGATCACCCCATGCTTGTATTTCCAATGTTGTAATTTGTCCGACATGCATACAGACAAACGGTTCGTTTAAAGTTTCACTTTGCCTCCACTAAGTGTCGCTTCCCATCTTAGTTTTGACATCCCATTCGGTTCATCCCCCGACACATCTTGACGAGATTGATTGATGTTGAGAGATCAAGTGCGTGTCGTGCAAGGAGAAAAAGGTTTAGTCTGTTTCTGTGATAGAAATGACCCAGGGGGGCTCTAGGGGATCGGAGGGAGTATATTGTACATTCAAAAGCGAAACAAACATACTGTACCCACCCTAGTCCTCTTTCAATCGATCTCCGGACCCCGAGATGAAACCAAGAGAGAACGAGTGGGTGCATGTGTGATACCTAAGGAGGACTCAAAATTTTGAACTAGTGATCATAACATCAGCAAATCATATATGAAGGGTATTCAATGTTTGTTTCTCTTTTGAACGTACAATATACTCCCTCCGATCCTTTATAGTTTACATATAAGTTTTATGTGTAGTCAAAGTATCTCTACTTTGATCGAACTTACAGAAAAATGTATCAACACTTAACAATGCCCAATCAATATTGTTAGATTCGTACATACTCCTAGATTTGTATTCAGTGCTGACAACATCTGCGGTAAAGTATGCAGTGCTCATAGTACTAGTAGATTACTCCCTCTGTTTCATTTACTCCGCATAAAATGGAGGGACTACTAGTAACACTTGGCCGGCCACTCTCTCTTCTAGTAGTAGGATAAATGACACGAGCGAGGGAGAGGGAGGGATGTCGGTTTGCTCTCGACTGTGGTCCCACAAGCGAGTGAAAACGCAATACGAAGCGCGTTCCATTCGGTGAGTGACGTGGAGGGTCCAACATGCCGGGGTGCAACGCGAACGCGACAAGAGCGATGTACAGTCAAAACCGATTGACCGGTCGTAGCCAGATCCACTCCAGAACCTTCGCTGCTCGGCCTACGCCAGCCACTGCCCCAAAACCACACCTCCTCTCCAACCCATTCCCCTACCTTTTGATCCCCTAGCCTGCATCAAGCATCCCCTAGTTCACTGGAAAGCCATGGTGCGCCGAGATCGCGTACTACAAGATGCTGACACCGGAGCGCCGCACAGGAATCGCGGCGGCGGTCGGTGCCACAGACCTCCGTTCCCAAGATCGCTTTGCGGCGGGCCATCCCCGAGTTCTCTGGAGCCAAGCTCCGAGGAGGAGGAAGCCGATCCAATGTTCATGGCGGAGGACGCGGCGCAGAAGGCCCCCGATGCTTATGAGACGATGGACGTCGACTTCGTGCTAGCATCCGGGTCCCCCATGGTGCCGACGGACCAGCGGTTCAACCTGGCGATACTAAAGGATGACCGGGAGGCGGAGGCTCAACTCGACGCAGAGCATGCACATGCCGCTGCCATCAAGGCCCTCCTGCAGGCGGAATCGGATGTCGTGGATGTGAACCAGGTGGCGGAGGCTCAACTTGACGCGGAGCACGCAGATGCCGCTGCCATCGAGGCCCTCCTATAGGCGGAATCGGACGTCCTGGACTTGAACCGGGCAACGGAGGCTCAACTCGATGCGGAGCGTGTGGATGCCGCTGGCATCGAGGCCCTCTTGCAGGCAGAACCGGACGTCGAGGACTTGAACCGGGCGGTGTTCGTGTCCGTGCAGAGCGCCCGCATGCTCTGCGTGAACGAGTAGCTATAGGACGAGGACAACCACGGTGGGAAGACACATGTCGGCAGCTATGGCTGGTTCGCATTGGCAGCTAGAGATGATGAGGTCGTCTCGTTCCGCGAGCAGTGATAGTTTTTCTTTATGTTGTTGTTTTTAGGGATCTTTTGTTGTGCAAAAACATATATTTATGCAAGTCTCCCGACTTTTATCATTTGGGTCAGTCGACCATTTCAGGCGGTTGGATGAATATCCTACGTCTCCTAACCCTACTTCCCCACCTCTTCTTCTTCCCCAACAGATTACCGCACGGGCCGTACGGATCTTCCTCAACATGCGCTTTGATAAACATACTGTATGAACAAAAATTATGTGCCAACGGTAGCATGGCTGAGTTTGGTTTGATCACATCCACTACTGCAGGATGCTGCTAACACCACACTATGATCAGAGACCCTTTGACGAAACTGTGTGCAATGCATTAATCGCAAACGGTGATGTAAATAAACCGTAAAAAAGGTGCAAAACATTTGCGATGGATGATACATCAAACACGATTCAGATTTTAGTTGCGTGTGCGATGAGGGGCATATTATTGATCTGTATGAACTGTTTGCGATGAGACAGAACAACAGAAATGGACAGCCAGATCAAGGTGTGAGATACACGGCTGAACCGTTTGTGATGATATAGGTGAACACAAATGATTCGGCGTAACAAGATGTGTGTGATACTCGACAAATAGGTCGGTAATCAGAATTGTGTGCGATCATTATAGACAGCCCTATTGGGGAACATAGTAATTTCAAAAACATTCCTACGCACACGCAAGATCATGGTGATGCATAGCAACGAGAGGGAAGAGTATCGTCCATGTACCCTCGTAGACCGTAATCGGAAGCGTTATGAGAACGCGGTTAATGTAGTCGAACGTCTTCACGATCCGACCGATCCAAGTACCGAACGCACGGCACCTCCGAGTTCAGCACACGTTCAGCTCGATGACGTCCCACGAACTCCGATCCAGCAGAGCTTCACGGGAGAGTTTCATCAGCACGACAGCGTGATGACGGTGATGATGTTGCTACCAATGCAGGGCTTCTCCTAAGCACTGCTATGATATGATCAAGGTGGATTATGGTGGAGGGGGCACCGCACACGGCTAAGGGATCAATGATCAACTTGTGTGTACTAGGGTGCCCCCTGCCCCCATATATAAAGGAGCAAGGGGGGGAGGCCGGCCGTCCCTGTAGGGCGCGCCAGGAGGAGGAGTCCTCCTCCTAGTAGGAGTAGGACTCCCCCTTTCCTACTCCTACTAGGAGGAGGAAAGGAAGGGGGAAGGGGAGAAGGAAGGAGAGGGAGAAAAGGAGGAAAGGGGGCCGACCCCTGTTGACACCAGATTTTGGCATGGTCAAAAACATAATTAAGATGGCCTCAAATGGAAAAGTGCTCAAAGTGAGGAAGTTCCGTGTCATCAAAAGGAGAAACTTTGATATTTGGTCCATAGCCATCTGGTCTCATCCCTAAGGCCGAAGTTGTGTTCAAACTACTCAAATTTTGTATTCATAACACTATTAGGCTGATTATACCCCCAAGATGGCCTCATATGGGAAAAGTTTCTACACGGATTGTCTTTGTCTCGTCGAGACGATCGATTTTGATATCAGAAACGTCTAAATCGGAGTTTGTATGCAAAATTTATAGCCAAAACGGTGTGCTACATAAGTTTGCCCTGGAAGTTCCGGACAAAACTTCCGGGGAGGTTCCGGGCTAAACCGAAAGTTTGCACGCGGTGCGCCCCGAAGACTAGAATTTTAACATTGTTTGTAGATTTGTGGGGCCGATTTCGACATGAAGATGACCTCAGATGAGAACATGATTAACTGAAGAGTTTTTCTCCATTGCAAGATCTACAACTTTGCTTTTGGGACCATCGTCATCCGAAGTAGTATGCGGCCTGCAGATTCAGTGCAAGAGAGCTACTTGATATAATTTCAGCCCGGAAGTTCCGGGCCAGACCGGAAGTTCCGGCCCTCGTAGTCCAAGTTAGGGTAACTTTTGATGATTTGGACGTGATTTGAGTCCTTTTCTTGTACGGGAAGTCCAGCCGCCTCATATATATTTAAGGGGTGACAGCCGATTGAACAACACACAATCGATCTATCAATATATCATCTTTTTACCTTTACCTTTATCTCTCTCCCTTGTTCTTCTTCTTCCTCGTTCTTCATTCGTTCTTCGTTTGCAGGGCGGCGAACCTCGAGGCCCTAGGGGCGATTAGGTCGACCTAGGGCAGCCCATAGCCGCCGCGCGCCCTGACGGGGTCGCTCCCGGGCGTGTGGGCTTTCGGGTCCTCAAAAGCACCCGCCGGATTGCTTGCGTACCATGCTTCCGGATGGGTCTCCTTTGACGTGAGTTGCGGTGCATCACCCCCGGCGTCGAGGGTACACGGTGACGTGTTTGTGTGCGAACACACTTTTTGGCGACTTCGCTAGGGACGCAGCTTTGAACGGTCTCCAGCCCGTTCTTGCTACAAAGAGATCGTCATCAAGTTGCTGCAATCTACAAAGGTAATATGAATACCCAATTCCCCTTTGTAGATGCAAATAATCCATATGTTGTTGCTAGATCACCTAATGAGCATAATGTATCGGCTAGCCCTAGTTTTATCAAATCATGCATCTAATTATGCGCAAGGGCCGATGCAAAGCAATCTTCATGCTTCAAATTCTTATGATTTTAGCAACGTACAACATATGTATCCAAACTCTCATGCATCGGCAACCCCACAAATCCATATGCCGATGGACAACATGATGGGTTTGGTTAATCAATTTGAAACACCTCATGTTAAAATTTCCAATAGCATACAACAAAGTGTTTCACCTTTTTATTCATCGGCAACTAATTTGCAATGTGTGAATCCAACCTTGCCAATGGATGGGAGAATTGGCCATGCTACTGCTAGCTATTCGGCCAGTTACTATCAACTGTCATATGCTACACCTCATGTTAGTAATTTTTCGGCACCATACACAACTGTAGATGCTCAAAATTTGGCTTCACACCTTTTAGGTCATAGCCGAATAAATGTAAATTTTACAGGAGCGGTTGTGCCAAATATTGTAGAAGATGAGGTAGTGGTGGCTGCATTGAAGAGTTTAGCCCAGAATAAGAGGATTAGTGCTATTTGCCTTGAACAACATGAAAAGGGGCTATTTCCTGATTGTGCCGCAATAAAAGCTAGAGTTTTGCAAGAAGATGAATCTTTGCCAATTGATAAAATTGGTGAGCAAAAATATGGTTTTACAACAATGCATATGCCTTCACCTAGTACTACATCATATTATAGACCCCCTACACTACTGCAAAATTTCGGCAACACCCGTGTGTCATTGCCGAAAGAATCTAAAAACATCGGGGGCAATCGTATCTGGAGTGGGCTGAAATTGAGAAAAATCTTAAAGCCAACGTTGCCGCTCGCCGCCAGAAACAAATAGAAAAAGAATTGGCTCAGATAAAAGAAGCATTGCCAATGGGTAGTATCAATGAAAAGAACGATGATTCGGAACTTGAAAGTGCTTCGGTTGAAAAAGCCGAATCAAGTAGTATATATTCCGAATCCATCAAATCCAAAGAGGCAAGTATTATTGAGAAAGGGCATGGCAAGCATAGCAAAACAACCATGCTTGATTTTTCTGAAGTTAATGGAACCTACTTCCTGCCCTATGAGTTTCGTGCCATAGAAATTGACAAGCTTCAAGTAGAAGAACAAGTACCCGAACAAAGTTCGATTGACAAAGATCTTCAAATTTATGATGCACGAAATCAAGAAGAAAATTGTGACATGGTGTTGGGAAGTCATCCAGAAGCAAAGCACAATATTATTCATCATATGCAATCATCATGCTCTCCCAACATATTTGAAGAGGTATGTCTAGCTACTAATTTACCTATTTTCAGATTTGGTCACAACTTTATTGTTGATGCATCTATTAGAAAAATTCTAGTAAGTAAGTTTCAAAGACCAATGAAGAAGGGCAATTTACTTGTTAGCAATAAAATTGTTACTAAGCATATCGGCCAATATATTGTACCATTCAAAGAGACCGATAGTGACTTATTACTGTGGCCAAAGCGTTTCCCGTTGCTTTATTTAAAGTTTATATCTAATTGGGTAGCTTTGCTTGCTTCATACTTGGCTTACGCATGGTCTCAATTGAGACGTGTATGTTCTAACTACTTTGATTTCAGAAATTTAAAGCCAAGGCTAAAATCTTTTGGGAAAACCGATGCCAGTATAGTTTCTTATTTAAGGACATCGAAAAAAGAATGTGAAAGAGAATTCATAGCCGAATGGGAAGATGCCAAATCTGAACCATTCGTTTGCTTAACTTCAAAGCCGTTCTCACAACAAGATCGGCTAGAAAACAAAAGGTATACCTTCAATTCAAACATGTGTGATCAAATCTTTGCTTTGTTGTTGAAAAACAATTACATTAGAATTCTTGATCACCATGTCAAGCCATCTATCCAAGGACGAATGTATTGTAAGTTGCATGATTCGTCCAAGCATAATTTTGAGGACTGCCACGTGTTTCGTCAAATAGTTAAATCCGCCATTGAAAAAGGACGATTGAAATTTGTTGAAACACCAAAGGATGACCAGTCTATTCCGATTGGTCTTGATGGAAAAAGTTTTTGCATTGGCTACTTCAAGCCGATCCATCTAAAGAGAAGGTAAAAACTACAGGTGATGGGATCAAGCTTTCAAGTAAAGAAGTAGTTGAAGATCACAAGGAACATGAACTTGAGGGTGAGAATTCCATCGAAGCTACTGATAGAGGCAAAGGTGTCCCGATGTTTCGATGAGATGGTGGCTATCGTTTTCTGTGGGAGTCGACCTTGACGATCCGACTACGAACGTGCAAGACGTCGCACCTTAGCAATCGCTAAACCAACTTCCGAGGGTTATTGACCACGCCGGAGCACGATCAACCTGACCACGAGGGTCTGTTTCCTGCAAGCAAACGAAGAACAAGCAAGAAACTGAGATTGCAATATGGATATTGCAAATATAAGATGAAAGCTTTATTGATCAAGGTGGGGTTCTGTGACGTCTTGGTCTGGTCGTTGGACACAAACGAAGTACGAGAAGTTGCAGCTATGGCGAACTTTTAATCTAAACAAAACCCAAAGTCTAAACGATGCCCTAAGGGCTGTATATATGGAGGAAGAGGGGGGAATTTCGTGGCCCTTGAGGGTGGGGTCCGAAACCAACCCTAACTCTTGTTTCCCCACACATATGGACTCTAAAAATAGCCTATACTTAAGTATTTCGAAATTACATGGGCCTGGCCCATTAATAAGGTGACGCAGCACCTAGAATAGCCTATGGACGAATATTATGAAGTGGCATCTCGTATATTTCGTCCAAGGCTTCATGCACTCCTTATGGCGGCTTCAAAGTCCTGAAATCATCACTTGTAACTCCGTTCTTGATCCCCTTGCGCATGCCATCAACTCCATGCGTGTTCTTGCTCCAATGTCCATCCTTCTCCAAGCTAGGCCCTTCATTTGTAAGCAAAACAAATGTATCCAATTTAGGCAGCATCATAATCTCATGAACATTAGAATCATTACCAAGAAACGAAAGTACCTGGTAATTTAATTGGCGTGCGCGAGCTCTAGTAATTGGTCCAGTATATGTAACAGTAGGGGTTGTGGGTGTAACAATGGTATTGATGTCCTCATCATCCTCCCCTTCTTGAAATGAAGTCGTCCTCGACGGAAGCTCATCTTCCTCACCCAAATAAGGCTTCAAATCTGCAATGTTAAAAGTGGGACTAACCCCAAAATCTACAGGTAGCTCAAGTTTATATGCATTATCATTTATTTTCTCTAACACCTTAAAAGGACCATCAGTACGTGGCATTAGCTTTGATTTGCGCAGATTAGGAAATCTATCTTTATGCAAATGTAACCAAACAAGATCTCCAGGTGCAAACACAACATGTTTTCTACCCTTATCTCCAGCAAGTTTATATTTAGCATTCATACGCTCAATGTTTTCCTTAGTTAACTCATGCATTTTTAAAATCAATTCAGAACGTTCTTTAGCATCAAAATTAACCTTCTCCGAAGATGGAAGAGGCAACAAATCAATAGGTGCACGAGGTAGGAAACCATACACAATTTCAAAAGGGCACATCTTAGTAGTAGAATGCAATGAACGATTATAAGAAAATTCAATATGAGGCAAGCATTCTTCCCACATTTTCTTATTATTCTTCAAAACAGCCCTAAGCATAGTAGACAATGTTCTATTGACTACTTCAGTTTGTCCATCAGTTTGGGGGTGACAAGTAGTACTAAAAAGCAGCTTAGTCCCCAACTTAGCCCATAAACATCTCCAAAAGTGGCTAAGAAATTTAGTATCACGATCTGAAACAATAGTATTTGGCACACCATGCAAGCGAATAATTTCACGAAAGAATAAATCAGCAACATTAACAGCATCATCGCTTTTATGACATGGTATAAAGTGTGCCATTTTCGAGAACCTATCCACGACAACAAATATGCTATCCCTCCCCTTCTTTGTTCGAGGTAAACCTAAAACAAAATCCATAGATATATCCTCCCAAGGAACACTAGGTACAGGCAAAGGCATATATAAACCATGAGGATTTAGTCGTGACTTAGATCTTTGACATGTAGTGCAGCGAGCAACAAAACGCTCAACATCCCGTCTCATCTTTGGCCAAAAGAAATGTGTAGCAAGTATATCCTCCGTCTTCTTGACGCCAAAGTGTCCCATTAATCCTCCTCCATGCGCCTCCTGCAACAACAAAAGACGAACGGAGCTAGCTGGAATGCATAGCTTGTTAGCACGAAACACAAAGCCATCGTTGAGAACGAACTTGTTCCAAGTTCTCCCTTCCTTACAATTCTGCAATACATCTTTAAATTCAGCATCATGAACATATTGATCTTTGATGGTCTCCAAATCAAATATTTTAAAGTCAAGTTGTGAAAGCATAGTATAACGACAAGACAATGCATCAGCAATAACATTTTCTTTACCCTTCTTGTGTTTAATGACATAAGGGAAAGTCTCAATGAATTCAACCCATTTAGCATGTCTACGGTTCAGTTTTGCTTGACTTTTAATGTGTTTCAAAGATTCATGATCAGAATGTATAACAAATTCCTTGGGCCATAAATAATGTTGCCATGTTTCTAAGGTCCGAACAAGAGCATATAATTCTTTATCATAAGTAGAATAGTTCAGACTAGGCCCACTCAATTTTTCAGAAAAGTATGCAACAGGTTTGCCATCTTGTAATAACACACCTCCTAATCCAATTCCACTAGCATCACATTCAAGCTCAAAAGTCTTATTGAAATTAGGAAGTTGGAGTAAAGGAGCATGTGTCAACTTATCTTTCAATACCGTGAAGGCTTCTTCCGGTGCGGTACCCCAAACAAAAGGCACATCCTTCTTTGTAAGCTCATTGAGAGGTGCAGCAATGGTGCTGAAATCTCTCACAAAACGCCTATAGAAACCAGCGAGGCCAAGGAAACTCCTCACTTGTGTGACCGTTTTGGGCTGCGGCCAACTCTCAATAGCTTCAATCTTGGCTTTATCAACTTCAATTCCCTGTGGAGTAACAACATAGCCAAGAAAAGATACTCGGTCGGTGCAAAAGGTGCACTTTCCAAGGTTACCAAACAAATGTGCATCACGTAGAGCAATAAAAAGAGCACGTAAATGTTCCAAATGTTCCTCCAAAGATTTGCTATAAATCAATATGTCATCAAAGTAAACTACCACAAATCGTCCAATGAAAGCACGTAAAACTTCGTTCATTAACCTCATGAAAGTACTAGGTGCATTAGTTAACCCAAAAGGCATGACTAACCACTCATATAATCCAAACTTAGTTTTAAATGCTGTTTTCCATTCATCCCCCAATTTCATACGAATTTGATGGTATCCACTACGCAAATCAATTTTGGAGAATATTGTAGAGCCACTCAATTCATCAAGCATATCATCTAGCCTAGGAATAGGATGACGATAACGAATAGTAATGTTATTAATGCCTCTACAATCAACACACATACGCGACGTACCATCCTTTTTCGGCACTAAAATGATAGGAACAGCACAAGGACTAAGGGATTCACGTATATAACCTTTGTCGAGCAGTTCTTGTACTTGACGCATAATCTCCTTCGTCTCCTCTGGATTGGTACGGTATGGTGCACGGTTGGGTAATGATGCACCGGGAATTAAGTCAATTTGATGCTCAATCCCTCGAATAGGTGGTAATCCCGGTGGCACGTCTTGTGGAAAGACGTCAGCGAACTCCTGCAAAATGTTAGTGACGGCAGGAGGCAAAGAGGAAGGCACGTCCTCGAATGAAAATAATGCCTCTTTGCACACAAAAGCATAGCAAACAGATTTGCTAAAATCTAGATCATCAATATCAGATTTGGTGGCAAGTAAACATGCGCTTTTCAATTTAATTTCAGAAGCAACACTAGATTGTTTATTATTATTAGACTGCATTTGTTGCTCAAATTCTTTTGCCACAATCTGATTTTCACTCTTATTTTTCTCCTGTTTTGCTTTATGAGCTCTATTAATATCATCTTTCAAAATGGACTCAGGAGTCATAGGAAGCAAAGTAATATTCTTATCCTTATGAACAAGAGTATACTGATTGTTTCTACCATGATGAACAGAATTTTTATCAAATTGCCATGGTCTACCAAGTAATAAGGAACATGCTTGCATAGGTACCACATCACAATCAACATAATCAGCATATGTAGAGATACTAAAATGCACACGAACAGTACGTGTTACCTTAACCTTGCCGCTGTTGTTGAACCATTGGATGTAGTAAGGATGAGGATGTGGTCTTGTGATGAGAGATAGCTTCTCCACCATCTCCATGCTAGCCAAGTTGTTGCAACTCCCTCCATCTATGATCACGCGAACAGAACATTCCTTCACAACTCCCTTTGTATGGAACAAATTATGCCTCTGATTTTGCTCAGCTTGTGTAACCTGCACACTCAAAACACATTGAGCAACCAAACATTTATACCTGTCAGCATCTTCAGGAGCCATGTATTGCGTCTCATGATCAGACTCGTCTCCACCGTGTTCATCACGTGTAATAAGAGCCAAAGTCTCCTCATCATAGTCACTAGCGGACTCATACCCACCATCCTCACTAACAATCATCACACGTTTAGATGGGCATTCTCTCGCATAATGACCTCCACCCTTGCAACGTCGACAAATAATATCATGTGTTTGCCCTGTGGATGCCATGGATGAAGAAGAGCTCTTTGCAGGCCCAGAAGGTGTGCTCTTGGCAGATAGTGGTGATTGTGCCTGCTTTATTGTATCACGGTTGGAGGTGGCAGCCGACGGAGGCGCCGGTGTAGCAGAACGTGTGGAAGTAGATGATGCACGTGGTGTCCATGATGAAGGTCGACCTGCAGAAAAGTTAGTCCGCGCCAATGCCTGTCGATCCTGCACTTCACGTTCAGCTTTACAAGCAAGATGGAATAAACGAGTGATATTAGTATAGTCCTTATACTCTAGAATCGTCTGAATCTCTCTATTTAATCCACCCATAAAACGTGCAAGCATAGCTTCATTCTCTTCAACAATACCACATCTAATCATGCCAGTTTGTAATTCCTGATAATATTCTTCTACAAAAAATTTTCCCTGTCTTAAGCGCTGCAATTTTTGAAGTAATTCACGTTGATAATATGGTGGAACCCAACGAGTACGCATAGCAGTTTTCAAAGCAGCCCAAGTAGCAGGAATAGGATATAATCTACACTGCTCAGACCACCAAACACATGCAAAACTAGTGAATGCACAAACAGCAGCAGGAACACGTCTCTCCTCGGGATATTGTAAACATGTAAATCGTTGTTCAGTTTCTAACTCCCAAGTAAGATATATATCAGGAACATATCTACCCTCAAATGGTGGAATATTCAATTTTACTTTAGGGAGATGGTCATGATCTCGTACCTGAGGGTGAGCCCTACCATTGCCATTATTTGCATGTGGACGACCTGGTGGTTGCTGTGCTGGTGGTGGCACGTAGTTCTGAGTTTGATCAACCTCATCCTCGTAATCGCCGGCAAAATCATCCTCCTCCGCATCAGCAGCAGCAACCACAGAAGTATGAACAGCAGCACCAACAGTTTGGCCAGGTGCAAGAGGGAGACGGCTCGCTCGGCGGAGGGCTGTTTCACGATGTGTAGGTAGTCGTTGTTGTTGTTGTTGTAGGGGTGCGTTAGATGCAGCCGGTGGTGGTGGTGGAAGACGCGCGAGCAATTCATTAAACCTGTTATCGAGCTTTGTTTCGAACGTCTTCTCCATGTCATCTATCTTCTCCATGGCGTCTTCAAATCTGTTTAGCACATCTTGCACCTGTCCATTCATCATTTGCTGAAATTTATCATGCAACTCCTTATTCGTCATGTTCTCCCAGTCAGTCTCGTCGGCTTGTGATCCTGCCATGGTTAGCAGCAATAGAAACACACAAGAATATGATCCTACAGACTACTAACAAGTGATGGTGGTGGCGGGTGTCACAAATCCGTCAAGCAAATCTCAAATTATTACCAGTTCTTACCCAGCAGCAGGCGGTGATCGGCAACCGTTGTAGTCAAAACTCTCAAAAGCTTGGAGAGAGCGATTGCCAGGGAGAGTCAAACGCACGACGTAGATGTATGTGGAGCTGGGAAGGCTTATAGTATGGTAGCAAAAAGGGTCAGCAATAATCAATTCAGAGATGCAAAGTTGAATAAACGCTCAACGACGGTACTGTGCTGGTCCTAGGCTAGATCGTGCTAGAGACGCGAGCCTAGAACACTAACAAAATCACGGCGCTGCACGTAAAGAAGGGAAAAGCACACTCTGGAACTTCTTTTTTTTTGCTCTTTTTTTGCGCTCTTTTTTTTGCGCTCCTCTTTTTTTTGCGAAAAATCACTATAATGGCGAGTGTCTCAAAACTCTTCCCTCGTCAAACTGGTAGGATGGCACGAAATTTTTTTTTTCACTTTTTTTTCGGAAATCAGGGCAGCGACGACGAAAAAGTGCGACAAAAAATCACTATGATGGCACGTGCCTCAAAAGACTCAGAAAAGCCTAAAAATAGGATAGGGAAAAAAAATTTTGCCCAAGAAAATTTTGGCCTAAAAACTGCCCGGGGTTCTCCAGATTTTTTTTTCGAGACCTACGCAGGCAAGGAAACACGAAACGGAATTTAGATTGGTCTCAAGAACAAACCTAATATGAGAAGAACTCGGATTGGTGGTGGATATATGGTTGTGGTATATGGCAGCGGTGGTGGTATATGGTAGCGGTGGTGGTATATGGATACGGATTGGTGGTGGTATATGGATATGGATTCAGAGCGGTGGCGGATAAGCAAAAGTGGTAGATGGGCGATGGTGCGGCGGCGGCGTGACAACTTATGTCCAGAACTCGAAACTCTAAAAGACTAGACTCTAAGACCAGCAACTTGACACGACGATGCAACCGCAAATTCAACAAAGCAAAAACCCTAAAAAGATTATGCAAAGGCTCAGATTGGTTCGGATATGATGAACTAACCCTAATTTTGTTTTGTGGCTTTTTCGTGGACTGTAGGTATGAAGAACAGACTCGATCTAATCTACGAAAAACTGTAAAATCTCACCGAGCAACCTGGAAATCTGATACCACTTGATAGAGGCAAAGGTGTCCCGATGTTTCGATGAGATGGTGGCTATCGTTTTCTGTGGGAGTCGACCTTGACGATCCGACTACGAACGTGCAAGACGTCGCGCCTTAGCAATCGCTAAACCAACTTCCGAGGGTTATTGACCACGCCGGAGCACGATCAACCTGACCACGAGGGTCTGTTTCCTGCAAGCAAACGAAGAACAACCAAGAAACTGAGATTGCAATCTGGATATTGCGAATATAAGATGAAAGCTTTATTGATCAAGGTGGGGTTCGGTGACGTCTTGGTCTGGTCGTTGGACACAAACGAAGTACGAGAAGTTGCAGCTATGGCAAACTTTTAATCTAAACAAAACCCAAAGTCTAAACGATGCCCTAAGGGCTGTATATATGGAGGAAGAGGGGGGAATTTCGTGGCCCTTGAGGGTGGGGTCCGAAACCAACCCTAACTCTTGTTTCCCCACACATATGGACTCTAAAAATAGCCTATACTTAAGTATTTCAAAATTACATGGGCCTGGCCCATTAATAAGGTGACGCAGCACCTAGAATAGCCTATGGACGAATATTATGAAGTGGCATCTCGTATATTTCGTCCAAGGCTTCATGCACTCCTTATGGCGGCTTCAAAGTCCTGAAATCATCACTTGTAACTCCGTTCTTGATCCCCTTGCGCATGCCATCAACTCCATGCGTGTTCTTGCTCCAATGTCCATCCTTCTCCAAGCTAGGCCCTTCATTTGTAAGCAAAACAAATGTATCCAATTTAGGCAGCATCATAATCTCATGAACATTAGAATCATTACCAAGAAACGAAAGTACCTGGTAATTTAATTGGCGTGCGCGAGCTCTAGTAATTGGTCCAGTATATGTAACAGTAGGGGTTGTGGGTGTAACAATGGTATTGATGTCCTCATCAGCTACAATGAAGACGCTAAGGACTGGAGGGCAACAAGGAAATCCAATGATCGTTGAAAGCAAACCAAAAGAAAACAAATGCCGAAATAAGCGCAAGTGTAAGAGATCAAAAATCACCTTCGCTAAACTATTGGATAAATATCAAAAGAAGAGTGAAGAGAAGAATGCTTATCGGCCAAATCATGCAAAGAAACCAAGATCACCCCCAAGGCGCAAATATGAGGATCGGTATTGGCAAAGTGAGCATTTTAATGCAACATATTCATATCCTTATTTTGGGCCGCCAGTGCCAATGCCGTGGATGCATCCCTATGCTCATGTAGATCCATATCCATCATGGGACAGGTATGATACAAGGGCGCACTCTCCCTCTTATTTTAGACCATCTAACCAATATTATGCATCTCCGAGAAGATCAACATTTGAACAATGATATGTTAAAGACCGTTTCAATCATAAGGAATCGGTCCAGAGCTCAAAGAAGAAGAAAGAAGTGGTCAAACAAGTGTACCGTGTTAAAAGAGATGGTCGTAAGAGTGCTACTTCACAACTGATCTCAAATGAAAAAGAGCCAATTAAAATGTTGACATTGGCTACTAAAGGCAATGAGATGAAGCAACCAATTATCGAGCGTCAAAGTGCCAAATCTGAAGAAAAGAAGTTGAGAGTGCACAAGGTAAAACAAGAATTGCCATTGCTTCAAACAAAATCACAGCCGAGGTGCCCACTCGGCTTATCGTATTGGCAAAAGAAGGAATTACAAAAACTTTGTGCACAAGAGCTGAAAAAGAAGAACATGGCATGGGTTCCCAAGAGGAGCAGTCAAAATAAAAATGATGTGCAACCTTCTATTGCAACAAGTGTTACAAAAGTGAAGAAAGATAAGAATGAAAGCAACAAACAATTAAGCCGAAGGTGCGCATCACAACATCAAAATCTTTGGTTAGCACATCATCCATATTCTTCAACCATACCATTCATGCCTTTGCCATGGAATTCATCCATAGGTATGATCAATTACCCTTCATGGATTTATTTTGATCCATGGATGCAACATAATTTTCTATATCATGATAGGGTATTACCAAATCACTATACATTTGGTTAGTTACATTTTTGTTGCTAATACAAAGGGGCCGAAATATTTTATTGATATTTCATTTGTTTATTTCGGCTATACATACTTTGGTGGGTGAATTCTACATGGACCTCATGGTAATGGCCGATATTTATCTATCGCCCTAAGAATATGTCAAAGCATGGCCGATGTAGTATCCTAACATCGTCCTTAGTTCAATTGGAGACCAAAACAAAGTACATGTTCATTGATATTGTCCTAGTCATTCTAGTACCATGGAGGTTATTTTTGATGGTTAAAATTGTAGCAATGGCCAAGGTGTTAGTATTGTTTATATATCTCCTTATGGTGCTATTTTGTGAAGCCTCATGCCGCTTAAAATATTATGCACAAATGATTAAAGCCGAATATGCATTGTTATTCGGATTGGAGCTTTTCCTTGCTATAGGTGCTATACATATTGATGCTTTCGATGATTTGTTATTAGTAGTGCAACAAATATCCAAGGGTTACAATGTTTTGATGAATCACTTATAGTTTATCTTTTGGTATGTCTAGATGCAAGATTTATCTTGGGTTGCTTTAAAATTGTTCATATATCTAGACATGACAATTCGAAAGAGTTGGCACAGCAAGCATCCGGCTACTATGTTAACCATGGCGTATTACATTTCTATCAATAGCCGATGCTAGGTCTTGTCAATATAGGTAAGGCCAAACCGAAGCCCACCGCTTCGGCCACTAATGAAACTTTTATGCAGGCGAAGTAAGGATTGGAGGAAGTTCATTCTTGATTATCTGCAAAATCCTAGCGAAAGGGTGAGCAATATGGTTCGGAGGTTGGCTTTGATCTATGGAACCTTATCACCGGATTGTTATGAAGCTGAGAAGTTTTCACCCAAGTTTGCATCAATAGGTTCAAGCAAGCAATGGCCGATATATACTTATCGTCCTAAGAACATGCAAAATGGCCGATGGAGTGTTGACATATCGTCCTTAGAATAAGCTATATGCGAGTTATTTTTCGGCACACAAGTTTTGCCGGAAAACAGGGGGGCATGTGTTGACACCAGATTTTGGCATGGTCAAAAACATAATTAAGATGGCCTCAAATGGAAAAGTGCTCAAAGTGAGGAAGTTCCGTATCATCAAAAGGAGAAACTATGATATTTGGTCCATAGCCATCTGGTCTCATCTCTAAGGCCGAAGTTGTGTTCGAAGTACTCAGATTTTGTATTCATAACACTATTCGGCTGATTATGCCCCCAAGATGGCCTCATATGGGAAAAGTTTCTACATGGATTGTCTTCGTCTCGTCGAGATGATCGATTTTGATATAAGAAACGTCTAACTCGGAGTTTGTATGCAAAATTTATAGCCAAAACGGTGTGCTGCATAAGTTGCCCCGGAAGTTCCGGACAAAACTTCCGGGGAGGTTCCGGGCTAAACCGAAAGTTTGCACACGGTGCGCCCCGAAGACTGGAATTTTAACATTGTTTGCAGATTTGCGGGGCCGATTTCGACATTAAGATGACCTCGGATGAAAACATGATCAACTGAAGAGTTTTTCTCCATTGCAAGATCTACAACTTTGCTTTTGGGACCATCGTCATCCGAAGTAGTATGCGGCCTGCAGATTCAGTGCAAGAGAGCTACTTGATATAATTTCAACCCGGAAGTTCCGAGCCAGACCGGAAGTTCCGACCCTCGTAGTCCGAGTTAGGGTAACTTTTGATGTTTTGGACGTGATTTGAGTCCTTTTGTTGTACGGGAAGTCCAGCCGCCTCATATATATTTAAGGGGTGACGGCCGATTGAACAACACACAATCGACCTATCAATATATCATCTTTTTACCTTTACCTTTGTCTCTCTCCCTTGTTCTTCTTCTTCCGCGTTCTTCGTTCGTTCTTTGTTTGCAGGGCGGCGAACCTCGAGGCCCTAGGGGCGATTAGGTCGACCTAGGGCAGCCCATAGCCGCTGCGTGCCCTGACGGGGTCCTTCCCGGGCGTGTGGGGTTTCGGGTCCTCAAAAGCACCCGCCGGATTGCTTGCATACCGCGCTTCCGGACAGGTCTCCTTCGACGTGAGTTGCGGTGCATCACCCCCGGCGTCGAGGGTACACGGTGACGTGTTCGTGTGCTAGGGTGGCCGCGCCCCCTGCCTCCTCTCTTCCACCACTTGTCCCATGAGGCCCATTACTTCTTCCTCGTATTCCCGTAACTCCCCGATAATCCGAAAAATACCTGAATCACTCGAAACCTTTCCGATGTCAAAATATAGTCGTACAATATATCGATCTTTACGTCTCGACCATTTCGAGACTCCTCGGCATGTCCCCGATCTCATCCGGGACTCCGAACTACCTTTGGTACATCAAATCACATAAACTCATAATACTGATCGTCGCCGAACATTAAGCGTGCGGACCCTACGGGTTTGAGAACTATGTAGACATGACCGAGACACGTCTCCGGTCAATAACCAATAGCGGAACCTGGATGTTCATATTGGCTCCTACATATTCTACGAAGATCTTTATCGGTCAAACCGCATAACAATATACGTTGTTCCCTTTTTCATCGATATGTTACTTGCCCGAGATTTCATCGTCGGTATCTCAATACCTATTTCAATCTCGTTTCTGGCAAGTCTCTTTACTCGTTTCCGTAATGCACCATCCCGCAACTAACTCATTGGTTGCGTTGCTTGCAAGGCTTATAGTGATGTGCATTACCGAGAGGGCCCAGAGATACCTCTCCGACAGTCGGAGTGACAAATCCTAATATCGATCTATGCCAACTCGACAAGCACCATCGGAGACACCTATAGAGCACCTTTATAATCACCCATTTTACGTTGTGATGTTTGGTAGCACACAAAGTGTTCCTCCGGTAATCGGGAGTTGCATAATCTCATAGTCATAGGAACATGTATAAGTCATGAAGAAAGCAATAGCAGTAAACTAAAAATGATCAAGTGCTAAGCTAACGGAATGGGTCAAGTCAATCACATCATTATACTAATGATGTGATCCTGTTTATCAAATGACAACTCATGTCTATGGTTAGGAAACATGAACATCTTTGATTAACGAGCTAGTCAAGTAGAGGCATCCTAGTGACACTGTGTTTGTCTATGTATTCACGCATGTATTATGTTTCGAGTTAATACAATTCTAGCATGAATAATAAACATTTATCATGATATAAGGAAATAAATAATAACTTTATTATTGCCTCTAGGGCATATTTCCTTTAGTCTCCCACTTGCACTAGAGTCAATAATCTAGTTCATATCTTTATGTGATTAGTTCACATCTCCATGTGACTAATACCCAAAGGGTTTACTAGAGTCAATAATCTAGTTCACATTGCTATGTGATTAACACCCAAAGAGTGATCATGTTTTGCTTGTGAGAGAAGTTTAGCCTATGGGTCTGCAACATTCAGATCCGTATGTATTTCGCAAATTTCTATGTCTATAATGCTCTACACGGAGCTACTCTAGCTAATTGCTCCCACTTTCAATATGTATCCAGATTGAGACCTAGAGTCATCTAGATCGATGTAAAAAGCTTGTATCGACGTAACTCTTTACGACGAACTCTTTTATCACCTCCATAACCGAGAAATATTTCCTTAGTCCTCTAAGGATAATTTTGACTGCTGTCCAGTGATCTACTCCTAGATCACTATTGTACTCCCTTGCCAGAAAGATGCTAAGGTATACAATAGGACTGGTAAACAGCATAGCATACTTTATAGAACCTATGACTGAGGCATAGGGAATGCCTTTTCATTCTCTTTCTATTTTCTGTTGTGGTCGGGTTTTGAGTCTTTACTCAACTTCACACCTTGCAACACAGGAAAGAACTCCTTCTTTGACTGTTCCATTTTGAACTACTTCAAAAATCTTGTCAAGGTATGTACTCATTGAAAAAATTTAACAAGCGTCTTGATCTATCTCTATATATCTTGATGCTCAATGTGTAAGCAGCTTCATCGAGGTCTTTCTTTGAAATCTCTTTTCAAACACTCCTTTATGCTTTTCAGAAAATTCTACTTTATTTCCAATCAACAATACATCATTCACATATACTTATCAGAAATGTTGTAGTGCTCCCACTCACTTTCTTGTAAATACAGGCTTCACCGCAAGTCTGTATAAAACCATATGCTTTGATCACTTTATCAAAGCATATATTCCAACTTCCGAGATGCTTGCACCAGTCCATAGATGGATCGCTGGAGCTTGCACATTTTGTTAGCACCTTTAGGATCTACAAAACCTTCTGGTTGCATCATATACAACTCTTCTTTAAGAAATCCATTAAGGAATGTAGTTTTGACATCCATTTGCCAGATTTCATAAAATGTGGCAATTTGCTAACATGATTCAGACAGACTTAAGCATCGCTACGAGTGAGAAAATCTCATCGTAGTCAACACCTTGAACTTTGTCAAAAACCTTTTTCGACAAGTCTAGCTTTGTAGATAGTAACACTATTATCAGCGTCCGTCTTCCTCTTGAAGATCCATTTATTTTATGGCTTGCCGATCATCGGGCAAGTCAACCAAATTCCATACTTTGTTCTCATACATGGATCCCATCTCAGATTTCATGGCCTCAAGCCATTTTGCGGAATCTGGGCTCATCATCACTTCCTCATAGTTCGTAGGTTCGTCATGGTCGAGTAACATGACATCCAGAACAAGATTACCGTACCACTCTGGTGCGGATCTCACTCTGGTTGACCTACGAGGTTCGGTAGTAACTTGATATGAAGTTACATGATCATCTTCATTAGCTTCCTCACTAATTGGTGTAGGAGTCACATGAACAGATTTCTGTGATGAACTACTTTCCAATAAGGGAACAGGTACAGTTACCTCATCAAGTTCTACTTTCCTCCCACTCACTTCTTTCGAGAGAAACTCCTTCTCTAGAAAGGATCCATTCTTAGCAACGAATGTCTTGCCTTCGAATCTGTGATAGAAGGTGTACCCAACTGTCTCCTTTGGGTATCCTATGAAGACACATTTCTCCAATTTGGGTCGGAGCTTATCATGATGAAACTTTTTCACATAAGCATCGCAACCCCAAACTTTAAGAAACGACAACTTTGGTTTCTTGCCAAACCACAGTTCATATGGCGTCGTCTCAATGGATTTAGATGGTTCCCTATTTAACGTGAATGCAGCTGTCTCTAATGCATGACCCCGAAACGATAGTGGTAAATCGGTAAGAGACATCATAGATTGCACCATATCTAATAAAGTATGGTTACGATGTTCGGACACACCATTACGCTGTGGTGTTCCAGGTGGCGTGAGTTGCGAAACTATTCCGCATTGTTTCAAATGAAGACCAAACTCCTAACT
This sequence comes from Triticum monococcum, assembly GCA_034509565.1. Lineage (NCBI taxonomy): Eukaryota > Viridiplantae > Streptophyta > Magnoliopsida > Poales > Poaceae > Triticum > Triticum monococcum. Next base: position 294,610,440 of record CM067845.1, on the reverse strand, counting down.
CAAATATTCTCGTCCACGATCAGATCGTAGAAACTTTATTTTCTTGTTACGATGATTTTCCACTTCACTCTGGAATTATTTGAACTTTTCAAATGTTTCATATTTATGTTTCATCAAGAAGATATACCCATATCTTACTCAAATCATCTGTGAAGGTCAGAGAATAACGATACCTGCCGCGAGCCTCAACACTCATCGGACTGCATACATCACTATGTATTATTTCCAACAAGTCCGTTGCTCGCTCCATTGTTCCAGAGAACGGAGTCTTAGTCATCTTGCCCATGAGGCATGGTTCACAAGCATCAACTGATTCATAATCAAGTGATTCCAAAAGCCCATCAGCATGGATTTTCTTCATGCGCTTTACACCAATATGACCTAAACGGCAGTGCCAAAAATAAGTTGCACTATCATTATTAACTTTTCATCTTTTGGTTTCAATATTATGAATATGTGTATCACTATGGTCGAGATTCAATAAACCATTCACCTTGGGTGTATGACCATAGAAGGTTTTATTCATGTAAACCGAACAACAATTATTCTTTGACTTTAAATGAATAACCATATTGCAATAAACATGATCAAATCATATTCATGCTTAACACAAACACCAAATAACATTTATTTAGGTTCAACACTAATCTCGAAAGTATAGGGAGTGAGCGATGATGATCATATCAATGTTGGAACCACTTCCAACACACATCGTCACTTTACCCTTAACTAGTCTCTCTTCATTCTGCAACTCCCGTTTCGAGTTATTATTCTCAGCAACTGAACTAGTATCAAATACTGAGGGGTTTCTATAAACACTAGTAAAGTACATGTCAATAACATGTATATAAAATATACCTTTGTTCACTTTGCCATCCTTCTTATCTGCCAAATACTTGGGGAAGTTGTGCTTCCTGTGACCAGTCCCTTTGCAGTAGAAGCACCTAGTCTCAGGCTTAGGTCTAGACTTGGGCTTCTTCACTTGAGCAGCAACTTGCTTGCCATTCTTCTTGAAGTTCCCCTTCTTCCCTTTTCCCTTTTCTTGAAAATAGTGGTCTTATCAACCATCAACACTTGATGCTTTTCTTGATTTCTACCTTCATTGATTTCAGCATCACGAAGAGCTTGGGAATCGTTTCCGTTATCCCTTGCATATTATAGTTCATCATGAAGTTCCAGTAACTTGGTGATAGTGACTAGAGAACTCTGTCAATCACTATCTTATCTGGAAGATTAACTCCCACTTGATTCAAGTGATTGTAGTACTCAGACATTCTGAGCACATGCTAACTAGCTGAGCTATTCTCCTCCATCTTGTAGGCAAAGTGCTTGTCAAAGGTCTCATACCTTTCGACATGGGCATGAGTCTGGATTCTCCTCCATCTTGTAGGCAAAGTGCTTGTCAAAGGTCTCATACCTTTCGACATGGGCATGAGTCTGAAATACTAATTTCAACTGTTGGAACATCTCATATGCTCCGTGGCGTTCAAAACATCTTCGAAGCCCCGATTCTAAGCCGTAAAGCATGCTGCACTAAATGATCAAGTAGTCATCATATGAAGCTCGCCAAACGTTCATAACGTCTGCATCTGCTCCTGCAATTGGTCTGTCAGCTAGCGGTGCATCAAGGACAAAATTCTTCTGTGCAGCAATGTGGATAATCCTCAGATCACGGATCCAATCTGCATCATTGCTACTAACATCTTTCAACTTAGTTTTTCTCTAGGAACATATCAAAATAAACGGGGAGCTACATCGCGAGCTATTGATCTACAACATAGTTATGCAAGTACTATCAGGACTAAGTTCATGATAAATTAAAGTTCAATTAATCACATTACTTACGAACTCCCACTTAGATAGACATCCCTCTAGTTATCTAAATGATCACGTGATCCAAATCAACTAAACCATGTCCGATCATCACGTGAGATGGAGTAGTTTTCAATGGTGAACGTCACTATGTTTATCAAATCTACTATATGATTCACGCTCGACCTTTCGGTCTCAGTGTTCCGAGGCCATATTTTCATATGCTAGGCTCGTCAAGTTTAACCCGAGTATTTCTGCGTGTGCAAAACTGGCTTGCACCCGTTGTATGTGAACGTAGAGCTTATCACACCCGATCATCACGTGGTGTCTCGGCACGATGAACTTTGGCAATGATGCATACTTAGGGAGAACACTTGTACCTCAAAATTTAGTGAGAGATCATCTTATAATGCTACCGCCAATCAAGCAGAATAATATGCATAAAGGATAAACATCACATGCAATCAATATAAGTGATATGATATGGCCATCATCATCTTGTGCCCGTGATCTCCATCTCCAAAGCACTGTCATGATCACCATCGTCACTGGCTTGACACCTTGATCTCCATCGAAGCATCGTTGTCGTCACGCCAAATATTGCCTCCACGACTATCGCTACCGCTTAGTGATAAAGTAAAGCAATTACATGGCGATTGAATTTCATACAATAAAGCGACAACCATATGGCTCCTGCGAGTTGCCGATAACTGTGTTACAAAACATGATCATCTCATACAATAAAATTTAGCATCATGTCTTGACCATAGCACATCGCATCATGCCCTGCAAAAACAAGTTAGACGTCCTCTACTTTGTTGTTGCTAGTTTTACGTGGCTGCTACGGGCTGAGCAAGAACCATTCTTACCTATGCATCAACACCACAACGATATTTCCTCAAGTTAGTGTTGTTTTAACCTTCAGCAAGGACCGGGCGTAGTCACACTCGGTTCAACTAAAGTTGGAGAAACTGACACCCGCCATCCATCTGTGTGCAAAGCACGTCGGTAGAACCAGTCTCGCGTAAGCGTACGCGTAATGTCAGTCCGGGCCACTTCATCCAACAATACCACCGAATCAAAGTATTACATGATGGTAAGCAGTATGACTTGTATCGCCCACAACTCACTTGTGTTCTACTCGTCCATATAACATCTACGCATAAACCTGGCTCGGATGCCACTGTTGGGGAACGTAGTAATTTCAAAAAAAATCCCTACGCACACGCAAGATCATGGTGATGCATAGCAACGAGAGGGGAGAGTGTGTCCATGTACCCTCGTAGACCGAAAGCGGAAGCGTTAGCACAACGCGGTTGATGTAGCCGTACGTCTTCACGATCTGACTGATCAAGTACCAAACGCATGGCACCTTCGAGTTCTGCACATGTTCAACTCGATGACGTCCCTTGAACTCCGATCCAGCCGAGCTTTGAGGGAGAGTTCCGTCAGCACAACGACGTGGTGACGATGATGATGTTCTACCGACCCAGGGCTTCGCCTAAGCACCGCTACGATATGATCAAGGTGGATTATGGTGGAGGGGGGCACCGCACACGGCTAAGGGATCAATGATCAACTTGTGTGTTCTAGGGTGCCCCCTTGCCCCCGTATATAAAGGAGCAAGGGGGGAGGTCGGCCGGCCCTGTAGGGCGCGCCAGGAGGAGGAGTCCTCCTCCTAGTAGGACTAGGACTCCCCCTTTCCTACTCCTACTAGGAGGAGGAAAGGAAGGGGGAAGGGGAGAAGGAAGGAGAGGGAGGAAATGAGGAAAGGGGGGCCGACCCCCTAGTACAATTCGGTTTGGGCTAGGGTGGCCGCGCGCCCTACCTCCTCTCTTCCACCACTTGTCCCATGAGGCCCATTACTTCTTCCTCGAATTCCCGTAACTCCCCGGTACTCCGAAAAATAACGAATCACTCGTAACCTTTCCGATGTCCGAATATAGTCGTCCAATATATCGATCTTTACGTCTCCACCATTTTGAGACTCCTCGTCTTGTCCCCAATCTCATCCAGGACTCTAAACTACCTTTGGTACATCAAATCACATAAACTTATAATACCGATCGTCACCGAACATTAAGTGTGCGGACCCTATGGGTTCGAGAACTATGTAGACATGACCGAGACACGTCTCCGGTCAATAACCAATAGCGGAACCTAGATGTTCATATTGGCTCCTACATATTCTACGAAGATCTTTATCAGTCAAACTGCATAACAATATACATTGTTCCCTTTGTCATCAGTATGTTACTTGCGCGAGATTCGATCGTAGGTATCTCAATACCTATTTCAATCTTGCTACTGGAAAGTCTCTTTACTCGTTTCTGTAATGCATCATCCCGCAACTAACTCATTAGTTGCATTGCTTGCAAGGCTTATAGTGATGTGCATTACCGAGAGGGCCTAGAGATACCTCCCCGACAATCGGAGTGACAAATCCTAATATCGATCTATGCCAACTCAACAAGTACCATCGGAGACACCTGTAGAGCACCTTTATAATCACCCAGTTACGTTGAGACATTTGGTAGCACACAAAGTGTTCCTCCGGTAATCGGGAGTTGCATAATCTCATAGTCATAGGAACATGTATAAGTCATGAAGAAAGCAATAGCAGTAAACTAAAAATGATCAAGTGCTAAGCTAACGGAATGGGTCAAGTCAATCACATTGTTCTCTTAATGATGTGATCCCGTTTATCAAATGACAACTCATGTCTATGGTTAGGAAACATGACCATCTTTGATTAACGAGCTACTCAAGTAGAGACATACTAGTGACACTCTATTTGTCTATGTATTCACACATGTATTATGTTTCCGGTTAATACAATTCTAGCATGAATAATAAACCTTTATCATGATATAAGGAAATAAATAATACCTTTATTATTGCCTCTAGGGCATATTTCCTTCAAGCCCATATGGTCTTTTTGTGAATTGTGTGCTCGTCACGGCACACAGTTCAACAAACCAACCTGTGGGCGATAATGTAGAAGATCTCTGTCGAATACATATTACTAACCGTCTGCGATGATATTGATAGGATAAACAGAGATATATACGGTCTGCTTAATTTAGACCTTCTTCTTCTTCTTGTTGTTGTTGGATGGCCCCGCAACATCGTCTTGGCGAGGATGCTTCTTGCCACTGACCGTTGGCTTTTCATCACCGTCATCGTCGTTGCTGTCGTCATCGTCCTCCTCCTCGTTCGACCATTCCTCCTCATCATCATTGTCATGCTTTTCTTCGTCCTCTGACGGCTCCTCGTCCATCTGGTTGTCGTCTGATGACTCCAGAGGCGGCGTCCCTTCCATGAATCGGATATAATCGAGGTCTGGGCTCGACACCGGACTCATGGAAGATGAGCGCGATGATTCCGATGTTGACCTATCATCGGGCCCCAGACTGCTGGCCAAACTATCATCCTCGATGTCGCTCGACATGGCGGCAGAGTATAGCGTGGCCTGCCGGGGACGATGAAGATGGTGGACACTTAAGCACGCGGGGTATGCAGAGAAGAGGAACTGCCAATTGAAGCGGGTTTTTTTTCTTCCGCCGGGGGGGGGGGGAGGAGGAATTGAAGCGAGGGTTGACGTATTATCTAACTGCCGGTATAATCAACCACAATTATTTGTACCGGGTCGCTCCAAATTCCCGGGGTTGCACTGGACTCTATTGTCTATTTGGTTGGTTTCCTTTTTCAGGACAAAAACAAGGAACGAGTTTTGGGATTATGCACCGGTACCTGTACGAACGGAGTAGGATAGTTGGCAAGCAATACATTGAGCTCTTCTTATTGATAAAGCAATAATAATCAAACTAGAAAGGAAAATAAAAAAACAAAGAAAAATATCTGCACGAATCTTCGCGTAACATCAATGGCATAGGACCTAGATGTGCATTACTTAGAGCATATCTAGATGTGCTTTAGCAATATTGTCAAACAAAACCCCTAATGATCATTGCAAACAGCGGATAGAACATGGCTAATGCGACAACCACAACTACACATGCTAGTTCCTTCTTGTCTCTTTCTTTCATCTATTGCCTGTGATTGATTCTTTCTTGCTTCATCGTACTGATTGTACATTCTAGATCAGCCACTTTCTTCTTTAGCTTTATGTTATCTTCTGCGAGCTTGGTAATAACACTCCGAGCCCTGCCATGCCATTCTTCATCCAGCCAGTTAACAAAGGCACAAGCCTCATATCCCTGCCAATGTTAAATAGTACTCTGGATGAGCGGTGACATTAACTGAAGTAAAATGTTGAACTTAATTAGCACTAACCTCTAAGGGGAAAATGAGAAACCGCCTGCCAATGTCAAATCCCTCCATGCATACACGTCGAGTAGGAGTGTGCCCGTGCACACAACGCAGCTTTCGGTACTTCTCGGTGGTGCAATACTCGGAGTCGAACTTGTGTTGCGGGAGTCTAGAGTCATGCTTCGAATCCGGCAGCAGATCGATTTCCAAGGGGGGGGGGGTCATTCAGGACACATTCAGCAAGGAGCTATGCTTTGGACATGCTAAAATAGATCAGGATAGATTGGAACCTGACAAGATGATTCGGATCCGTAGTACACCTGCCTTCTGATGACCTTAGGCAAGTGCTCGGCAGCGACCACCGTCGTGGAGGTGATACAAGCAGGAGCAGCCGCACCGAAACCATCTGTCGGCGTTCTGGGAACGGGGGTCCCCAGACTTGCCTGTCTGTGGCCTGCGGCGTGGCTCAAAGGGGGGCCCAGCACGGCCCATCTTCACCAACACAAACCCAAGACCCTCGCGGGGCGGACAACGCGGAGCTTCCTCAGGCACGGCCTCATCAGGCTGGCTCGCGAGGAGGCGGAGAGATCAAGGCGGGGTACCTCACGAGGTGCCCGTGACGCAAGCCATGACGACCAAGGGCGCCAGGCGGGGCCAGCTTGCGTAGTGTCCTCCTTTCCCCTTTGGTGCAAAGGGGGCAAGCGCAGCCGCGGAGTACCAAGGCATCAGGCAAAGGTTTCCATTTCGGTGCAACAAGACCAAGACCCGGAGGACTGCAAGACAGAGGTCATCGTGGAGCCCAAGACGGCATCACCACCAGAGCTTTGTGCAGGCGAAGACTACTTTTGTCAGGATAGCTGGTACTAGCTGTCCCCTTTCAAATTAGCCCGCCATTGTTGGCTCCCTTCCCGCTCGATATTTGGGAAGAGGACCAGGGCCTCTATAAATAGGACCAGCCACCCGCAAGATGGGGGGCAGCTAGGAGAGAGAGTTTTTAGGGAGATTGAGATCAACAACCAGGAAGAGGGAGAGAGAGAGAAGAGGGTGACTGGACTCCTCCCAGCAGTTCATCGCCCCAGCCAAGAACAGACCCTCGCGAGGCTGTTCTTCCTTGTATTGTTCATCATCATCAGCCCAAGAGGCAATCCACCACACCACACACTGGAGTAGGGTGTTACACCATAACGGTGGCCCGAACCAGTATAAACCCTGTTTCTCTTGTGTTGTTCTTTCCGTAGCTTATATCTTAGCGAGGTGGAGGGGTGCAGGTAGGTAGGAGGCGAAATCTCCGCGCGCACCCCAGTGTTCAAACCTCAAGGGTCTGCTGGAACCCGAAATCCGACATTTGGCGCGCCAGGTAGGGGTGCGCCGGAATTCGTCTTCCACCACCCCGTTCTCCTCCGACCATTGCGCCCATGTCTGACGCTCGTGGGGCCCGCGCCGAGCACCGGGCCGCTCTCGCTTCCCGCGTCGCCCAGATGGCCCCTGTCAGCGGGCGTCCTTGCCGTTCCCCGTCACCTGCCGTCAACGCCGTCACCGGCCCGGCGGGGGACGAGCAGCAAGCATCGCCTCAGCATCCGTCCGTGCGGTAAGACGGCCGCACCGCAACTCCCTCGCTCACCCCGGCTGGTTCTTCGTCCCGCGCGCTCCGCGCACCCATGGAGGCTCGAGCTGCGCTAATCGTGGCAAACGAGCTCCTGCGCTACCGTCCCGTCGACAACGTCTACAAAGAATGGCTCGACCGCGTCGCCGAGCTCGTCCGCGCCGCAGGGCTCTCTCCTGCGCCGTCCGCTCCGCTGCACCGCACCCCGCCTCGCGCGGGCGACGAAGCTCTGGCGGCGCCCCGGCCGCCTCCTCCTCAGGAAGGCGCCATGGCTCTGAGGCGCGTGGTCCCTGGGCGGAACCCGCTCCGTCAGGTGCCAGCATGGCAAGAACAGAGCTGCCAAGAAGTCCCTCGCCCGCAAGAAGCTGCCCGGGCGCTCCCTGCTCCAGCACGTCGCGACCATGCTCCTGCTCCCGCACGTCAAGACCCCGCGCTGCTCCCAGCTGCAGCGGGTGGGGACATGCAAGAACAAGCTCTCCGTCACCCAGGGCCTCCCGTGGCCACAGCAGACTACCGCGCCTTCACCACCGAGCTACACAGCGTCGCGTGGCCCGGCATGTTCAAGCCAGACCTACCTCCTCGTTACGACGGCACGGCTGACCCTACGGAGTTCCTCCAGCTCTACGAGCTGGGCATCGAAGCTGCCAACAGAGACGAGAAGGTCATGGCGAACTGGTTTCCCATGGCGCTCAAGGACGGGGCCCGCACCTGGCTCCTGAACCTTGCTCCAGGCACGATCTCCTCCTAGGACGAGATGCGCACCCGCTTCATCGCCAACTTCCAAGGTACTCGCGACCGGCCACCCGCCGTCAGCGACATGCGCCGCATCAAGCAACAACCCGGGGTGACCCTGCAGAAGTACATCCAACTCTTCAAAAACGCATGCCTCAAGATTCCCAAGGTGACTGAGGAGGCCATCATCTCAGCCTTCTCCGACGGCGTGCGCGATGTCAAGATGAAGGAGGAGCTGGCGATGCATGAAGACCTGTGCACTTCCTTGGAGCTGTTCAACTTGGCAACCAAGTGCGCCAGGGCTGAGGAAGGGCGTCTCTCCCTCCTCGAGCTGCCGGCCGCAGACCCAGAAGAGAAGAAGCCCAAGGCCAAGGATGTGAAGCGCAAGGGGGCTGCTGTGCTCGCGGCAGAACCAGACACCAAGCGGGGCAGAGATCAGCCCGAACCTTCCAAGGGCAGCCGCTATTGTGTGTACCACGACCTCCACACCCACAACACCAACGAATGTCAAGAACTCCGAGCCGTGCGAGAAGGAAGGATCAGCCATCGCCCCGACCACGGTGACCGGGGCTACGGTCGAGGAGGAGGAAGGAACGCAGGATGCTGGGAAGACCGTGGCCTGCACCAAGGGTGGCGCGATCAACCTCACGAGGATCGCTGGCAAGACCTGCCTTGCGAGGGAGACTGGAGGGATCAGCCTCATGAGGATCGCCCGCAAGGCAACGTAGGCCTCCCTCCGCTACTGCCGCAGCCAAGGAGAAACGAGGACCGCCACCAGGACGAGGGGGCTGGGGGCTTCCAGGAGCCGCGCACGATCGCTTGCATCCTGGGCGGGGCTCAAGCCCCAGCCTCTCAACGCATCTTTAAGTAGTTCGCCCGCGAAGTGAATGCAGTCCTCCCCTGGCTCGAAGCCACGCGCCCTATCAGGTGGTCGGCGTGCGCCATCACGTTCAGCTCAAGTGTGCGGCTACAGCCGGAGTCCTCCTGATGCTTTGTTCCCCAATCATCAGCAACGTGGTGGTCACCAAGACCCTCATCGATGGCGGGGCAGGGCTCAATGTCCTGTCCGTGGAAGCATTCAACAATCTCCAAGTGCCCTACAGCCAACTTCAGCCAACCAAGCCTTTCTCCAGAATCGCCGACGGCTCCACGGTCCCGATTGGGCAGGTCCGCCTCCCTGTCACCTTCGGGGCACGCGACAACTACCACACCGAGCTCATCGACTTCGACGTCGCTCACATTCGCCTGCCGTACAACACCATCCTTGGGTACCCAGTGCTGGCCAAGTTCATGGCCGTAACTCACCACGGCTACAACATCCTCAAGATGCCAGGAAGTGGTGGAGTCATCACGGTGCCCTGTGAAGAGAAGGACGCAGTGTGTTCCCTGGAACGAGCCTTTCAGGCCGCGTCACTGGAAGACCCGGATCGCGGAAGCAGGAGGCTTCCCGAGACCGCCCCCAAGAAGAAGAAGACATTGTCCGGCTCGGCCCCTCAAGAGGCAGGCCCCTCTGGGCCCGTGCCTGCCCAGGGGGAACCTCCTTCCATCGCATAGGAAAGCGCGCCCGACGCCCTCCTCGGGCAGGGCTCGGGGGCTCTCCCCTGGAGGGCCACCGACCTAGCTAGGGTCACGAGGGAGGCGCTTGGGCACCACATGGAGGCGTGTTTCGAAGCACGTTTCCCTCAAGAAGGAGCAAGGCAAGGAAAGCCAGACCCTCAGGAGTTCGTCAGCAAGGCCATTCAGGAGCTACAGGAGTCAAGAGTCATGAAAGGCGGCCGCCGCCTACCAGCAGTGGCTCCCCATCCAGGCGAGGATGGGGGGCTGCGCGTCTGCATCGACATACCAGGGCTCAACCAAGTCGCCTCTCTGGAGCGCCTCTGACCCTCGCGAGTGGGGCGCCGCGGAGGTCCACCCCACAGCTACGTTCGCATGCCTTACGGCTTGCCGAACGCGACTGCCACGTACCAGCGCCTCATGAGGGGTGCCACGGAGGCACAAGAGGCCAGGCGTTCCGCAGCCCTGGTGGAGATGGAGATGGTCCACGAGGAGCCGCCGGCGCCTCCGGAGCCTCCCGAGGCCCCTGGGCCTGAGGGCTCATGAGGATCGGCTTCCGCTGTCCACTGAGTCTGCTACACTAACACTCCTTCGTCCTCAACGTCATCAGGTGACATCTTTCAAGTTTCATCTCCAGCTGGTAGCGCCCCCCAGGGCTGCATTATTCCCAGGCCGCGTGGGTCCGTCCCTGCAGCGTGTATCCCTTTTATTTCATGTTTTTAGCTTACCTTGTTGGGGGCGCCCCTCGGGCTGCATGATCCCCAAGTCGCTCGGGCCAGGCCCAGCGGCATGTATCCCATTTGCGTTTATTTCCGGTTATGCGTTAGAACCACCATGCTTGATTATTTGATGCTAGTCCACGGCACCTATTCTTCTCCATGCCGACCACTTGCACGTTAAAGGGGGGGGTACCTAAGCATCGCGACTCATGGCTCTTACTGGCTCTCCAGCCCTCACCCTCTGGCCTTGTCCACGACATCGCGACCTGGCATACCAGCGACGGCTAAGACCAGCTCGATGGCCGGCACCCGAGGACGTAGAGTGCCGACATCTAACCAAATTTGCAGGGACACATCACAAGATAAGGCCTAGTGCCAGGCGCAACCCGCCTAGAGGTAGGGCCCCGTGAGTCCCGCGCTGGATCACGGGTGCCCAGATACACCTCGCCAGGCCCTACCGTGCCAGCCACGTGTCAGGGCGGGGCTGTACACGCCCCGGGGGCTCCTCCCGTAGGGGGGCCCCCTCCCACGTACCAGTGGAAGCACCATGCTCCGCGCTGGCTGACGACACTGCCAAGGAGCGGCTATGCCCGTACACATACGGAAGTGCTATGCTCCGCGCTGGTGATAAACAACTGAGGGTGTCCCCCGGGCCGCATCAACCTCAGGGAGCCCAGAGCTCAGTGTCTAGCCTCATCGTAACGCCTCCCCTCGGGAGTGCCGCGCAAGGGGGCTGGGCACAGGGGCTACGCCTCGGTCACGCCCAGACGCACGCCGCCCAGCCAGGCCCCCCGGGCCTGGTTCGTCGCGCGTCTCTCCCCGAGCGGAGCCAAGGTACGAAGGCCATTTGAGCGTCAAGGGGGACTCCTGAGCATCGCGACTCAGGAGCCTAACTGGTCACATAGCCCCTCACTTCTTAGTTCCGAAAGGCTAATGGCGGTTGAGGTATGCGCGCGGCCGGGCTCTGCAGACATAGAACGGTAGATCCACCCACATCACACCTCCCTACTCGCTGTTCATGCGCCAAGGGGGACTCCTGAGCATCGCAACTCAGGAGCCTAACTTGTCACGTAGCCCCTCACTCCTTGGCCCCGTCCTGGTTTCCGGTCGGGACCAACGCTGGGTGAGGCATGCGCAGGGCCGGGCTCTGCCAGCGTAGAAGATAAGTAAGTAGGAAGGAAAAGCGCAAATTTCAAGGAATTCAAAAGCAAATATTACAGTTCACACTGTTATCTCAATGCCAAACGCAAGTTTAAATGCCTCCCCGAGGCATGATACATGTGTAGGAATTAAAGGCAGGACAAGAGCCACAATGGAGTCACCTGTCGACGGTGGAGCAGCGCGGAGTGGGTTCGCCTCATGGAGCAGTGGGGTCGGCAGCGCCTTGCTTCGGCTTGGTGCTGAAGGCCCGAAACTTCCCCAGCAGAGCCTCCGCGCGACCCTTCACGGCCTCGGCAGCGGCAGCGGCACGCTCGCCGCTTACTGGCTCCAGCAAGCTGTCGAGGTCGACGCCGGGATCGTGAAGGTAGACGTGGGAGAGGACCCGCGTCAGTGCTGCAGAAGACAGGACACGCGCCTCGGCCTCGGCCGTGGGGCCAAGTCCAAGGGCGACATCTTCAAGAGCGCGAACCAGGAAGGGAAACAGCTTGGCGGGGCCATCCTCGGCGCCAGCCAGCGGGCTCTCCAGGCCGCTGTCGTAAAGCGTCCTCAGCAAGGAGCGAGCCTTCGCCTCCATCTCCGTGAAGGCCACGCGGTCCTCGGCAAGAACCGGGGCCTTGTCGTCCAGCTCGGCCTTCCTCGCCCCCAACTCCTGCTCCAGCGCGCCTAGGCGGTCGCGGCGTTTCTAGAACTTGACCTCCCTCTCCTTGACGGCCGCCTCGCGAGCCTTCACGCCTTCTTCCTGCTCTTGGCGAAGGCGGACCTCTTTTGCAAGCTGGTCCCGCAGGCCTTGCAGCTCGTCCTCCAGCGCCTTGCAACGACCACGGACGTCGACCACCTCCCCCAGGGCTGTGTCACGAGCAGCCTTCGCCTCAAGGACGGCCTGCTTCTCCTCATCGCAAGCCGTCGAGGCCTGGACCAGCGCCGCCCGAATCGAAGCGTCGGAGCGAACCCATCCTGAAGCCAGCTCCAAGCGCCCGGCCACCAAGCGAGGGTCGGCGCCAAGAAGATCCTGCCGCAGTCGGTCCAGCTCAGCAACAACACGATCCAGAACGGCAGAAGGAGTCGGAGAGACAACAGCTGGTGGAGTAGAAGGAGAAGGCGGCAGCGCGGCCACAACATCCTGAGGCGGAGTCTGCCGCGCCTCAACGACTGTAGTGGTGGCGGCAGGCAAGGACACCTTGGGAGTCACTTGGGCCGTGGGGGCTGAGCTCGCCCCAGCCGGCTCAGCCAGGCCTCGCGAGGACGACCGGGCAGGAGAAGCATGTGCGTCGCGGTCACCCTCCTTCGCGGGCAGAGGCGCTGCCACGGATAGAACCTCAGGAGCTCCCTTTGACTTCTTTGCTGCGGGCACCAGCCTATCCAAGAGACGCGGACGTCAAGCCTCAGAAGAAGAGCAAGAAATAAAGACAAGGATCAAATGCTTACGGGTCGTCGCCAGTGAGCTCAAGCGGCCTCTGGCCAAATTTGAAGCCTGAAAGCCGGCTGGAAGGGTCAACCTCGGGAAGCTTGGAAGCGGAAGGTGCGTCTGCGGTCCGCCTCAGGGCCGGGGCAGACCCGCGGGAGATCAGCCCGGTCCTGTCCTTCTTCAGGATCGGGGGCAAGCTCCCGCCGTCCTGCTCGTCGTCATCCTCGTCGTCATCGCTCGGAGAAAGGCGGAGAACGCGGGACCTGCGCCGGGGGAGGGGAGCCCTCGACTCCCCGTCAGTCGCCTCGGAGTCAGGCCCTTTTTCCCGCTCCCCTCCTTCCTCCTCTTTGCTGGAGTCGTCGGAGGGCATGTCCACTGGTTCCTCAGGAGCTTCCATGGGCACGGGCCCATCCCCGTTGAAGACGGGCATGGACTCCACTACCTGCTCCCAGTCGTCGCGGAGGAACAAGGGCGTAGGAGCGCCCTCCAACCTCGCCCCCGACCAGAGATTGGAGGACCACAGCCAGATCTCCGTCGGCCAAGGCCGCGGGGCTCGGATGGGGCCTCCACATCGGAAGTGAGTACTGCCGAAGCGGAGCCAGCTGGTGCTCCAGGAATTCCCTCAGCAATGACGCGCCGGTCAGCTTCGCCGCTGCCATGTTGGCCGACCTCAGATCCGCATCCATCTTCTCCAACACCATCTTCGCGCGGGGGTCCGCGAGCTTCGCTCGACCCCAATTGCTGGAGCTCGTGGGCTGCTCCGTGGGCAAGATCAGCCGAGGGTGGATGCGCCCAGCATCCACCAAGACCCACTTGCTCCTGAAGCCCTCAATCCTTTTCCCGGGGTTCGAGATGGCAATGGCGCCACCATACATGATGAAGCTCACGCACGTGGAAGCAGGACCACGAGAGGTCCATAGGTAGAAGTAGTGGCGCAGCAAGGCCACTGAGGGCTGCACCCCAACGTGAGCCTCGCAATAATAGGCGAAGATTGCCAGGAGAAGGACGGAGTTGGGATGGAGATGCAGAGCCTGTAGCTTATAATGGCAGAGGACAGAGAAGAAGAACTTGGAGAAGGGAGGCACCAGGCCAGCGGCAATGGCACTTACGAAGAACGGATAGAAGGTGCTCCCTTGACCCTCAGGGGTGGCGGAGCCGGCCTTGAACACCTTCGCCCCGTTGATGCACCGCGCCATCGCCATCCGGCGCAACCGGGCAAGGCTCGCCTCCGACACGTTCGGCGAGTCCAGGGCAGACGAGTACCAAGCTACGGCCGGGGGCTGACGAGGCTCCATGGCTTCCTGGGTCACACGGTCGGAGCAGATCTGGAAATTTCGGAGGAAGGAAGGAGAGGTGCAAGGGGATCTGAGCAGCAACCGGGGAAAGCAAGAAGCAAGGCCTAGGCGGATGCCGCTCCTTTATCAACTCGCACGGTTGCTAAGGTGCCCACGTCCAATCAACCGCCACGCAGCGCCCAAGGCCGCAGGCTGTTAGGGCCTGCGGCGCTTCGCTCTTGCCCTTCCGCCTCCCTGCATGGCCAAGTCCGGGCGCGCCTTGGGCCTGGGGGCTACTGTCGGCGTTCTGGGAACGGGGGTCCCCAGACTTGCCTGCCTGCGGCATGCGGCATGGCTCAAAGGGGGGCCCAGCATGGCCCATCTTCACCAACACAGACCCAAGACCCTTGCGAGGGGCCAAGCCTCGCGGGGCGGACAACGTGGAGCTTCCTTAGGCACGGCCTCATTAGGCTGGCTCGCGAGGAGGAGAAGAGATCAAGGCGGGGTACCTCACGAGGTGCCCGTGACGCAAGCCATGATGACCAAGGGCGCCAGGCGGGTGCCAGCCCGCGCGGTGTCCTCCTTTCCCCTTTGGTGCAAAGGGGGCAAGCGCAGCCGCGGAGTACCGAGGCATCAGGCAAAGGTTTGCATTTCGGTGCAACAAGACCAAGCCCGGAGGACTGCAAGACGGAGGTCATCGTGGAGCCCAAGACGGCGTCACCACCAGAGCTTTGTGCAGGCGAAGACTACTTTTGTCAGGATAGCTGGTACTAGCTGTCCCCTTTCTAATTAGCCCGCCATTGTTGGTTCCCTTCCCGCTCGATATTTGGGAAGAGGACCAGGGCCTCTATAAATAGGACCAGCCACCCGCAAGATGGGGGGCAGCTAGGAGAGAGAGTTTTTAGGGAGATCGAGATCAACAACCAGGAAGAGGGAGAGTGAGAGAGAGAAAAGGGTGACTGGACTCCTCCCAGCAGTTCATCGCCCCAGCCAAGAACAAACCCTCGCGAGGCTGTTCTTCCTTGTATTGTTCATCATCATCAGCCCAAGAGGCAATCCACCACACCACACACTGGAGTAGGGTGTTACACCACAACGGTGGCCCGAACCAGTATAAACCCTGTGTCTCTTGTGTTGTTCTTTCCATAGCTTAGATCTTAGCGAGGTGGAGGGGTGCAGGTAGGTAGGAGGCGAAATCTCCGCGCGCACCCCAGTGTTCGAACCTCAAGGGTCTGCCGGAACCCGAAATCCGACACCATCAGCACCACTCGTCCGCATTCCCCCAATGTTAGCGCCACGCGAGGGAATTTGGAGGCTATGTAGGGATTTGGGGGAAATGGGGAAACTGTGGAGATAAGCTAACGGACGGGAACTACTTATGGCACTATATGTTGTATATGGCACCCTGTTTATACGTGTCATTTGTGTGTTAGGTATTACAACATCACACACAATTTCCGCACCAAATCGTGTGAGAACACAACATAGGTTAGACACGGTTGTCGTGACATAACTATATGTGATGTACTACCCTGTCCATATAATTGAGTTACGGTGAGATACCGTGTAAACAGCCGCTTTGCGGATATATCTGTCAAAAAACAGCTGCTCTACGTATAGAGATGGTGGCGGCGGCCTAGGCAGCGGCTATCGGAGAAGAGGTCAATCCCCAGTCAATGGGCGGTGGCGGCATCATAAGAGGTCAATCCTCGGTCTGCGGCGGGAGATAGGAGGAGCTCAACCATCGAGGTCGGCGGCCGCATGATTTGAGCACATACATCGCGGTCCATAGCGGGATAGTGGAGGTCGAACTTCAGGCGGCCGCCGCACTAAGCTTTGCTCCTCGACCCTGCTGTCTCAGTGTGCCTCCGCATCGCGCTTGTCTGTCTGCTGGGTGGAGGTCGCCACGCGGCTAATTAATTAAGGTATTCTTTTCGTGAGTGGCTTAATTAAGGTATTCAATTCCTAAGGGTAGTGTTGTACCAATGGTGCCTTCATAAGATGTGGAGATGAAGGAGCACACTAAGAACTGCGCCGAATGGCTGAAGAATTGTTTGGCACAAGGATCCATCCATGACATTGCTACGTGGTTGGCACAAAAGCTATCACCTACGGTGTTGTCATACCAAGCATATGACATAAATGGATACATGTTCTACACTGAGGAACGTGAGCAGAAGACCTTGTATCAGAATAGCTCTGTTCGAATAGATTGCATGACTGTAAATGAAGCTGATAAATGGGTATACTATGGAACCATCAAAGAGATTTGGGAGCTTGACTATGTGAAAGTTAAGGTGGCATTATTCAGGTGCGCATGGATCCCTCTTGGTCAGGTACGGATTGATGAGTATAGGAAGACCCATGTTAATAGGACAACAATGGCATATCACGCAGACCCATTCATTCTTGCCAGCGATGCTATCCAGATTTTCTTTGTGGAAGACATCTTGCATAAGAACGGCCATTTAGCGATGCATGGGAAGATAAGGGTACTGGGTGTCGATGATGTTGCCGATGAGGACGAGTACGATGAATTTGATGAGTTGCCAGCCAAGGGATCACGCACCCGTGTAACAGAGCAGCGTAAAATCATCAAAAACCCCAAGTTCATTAGGGGTCAACTTAATGATCCCAGTTCCCCCATGTACATGGGAATTAAGCCGCAAGACTAGTCTTTATGCCTACCCTGCAACTTAATTCGTTCAATTTAGAACTGCCGCATGTACTGAATTTGTGAGTTATGCCCGGTTTTCTATTGATGTAAGAACCGTTAATATGTTGACCTTGATATGCTATTAGCTCAGGCAATGAATATGAACTGTTTTTTGTTATTATTATTGTTATATCATAAAAGTAGCACACTTGATCTCACTACAGTATGTGTGAACAATAATATGCAATCTGGTTTGCGAATAGCAAGCGGTTCGTTGATGAAAGCCGTGTGCCGACCAAACCCCACCACCCCGCCCACGATCTAAGTCGTGCTTTCTGATTGGCCAACACCCAAACCCCACGGATCATATGTCTGCACCGTTGGATACTCCCAGATCAAACGACGATTATCAACCCTTTCGATAGCACATGCAGTTCCGGTTGTAATTTTATTTTTATGCACAAAATGCACGTTAATCTCAAAACATGTCTTAAATATAGCTAACGAAACCTGAAATGCG
This sequence comes from Triticum monococcum, assembly GCA_034509565.1. Classification (NCBI taxonomy): domain Eukaryota; kingdom Viridiplantae; phylum Streptophyta; class Magnoliopsida; order Poales; family Poaceae; genus Triticum; species Triticum monococcum. Next base: position 294,592,732 of record CM067845.1, on the reverse strand, counting down.
CAAGAAAATCAAACCTGTGGTATAATGGTGATTGCGTACCATGGAAATTTTTATGGGGCCAAACGATGAAGTCACCGGCCACAGGACTTTGAATTGACACGTCTCCTTTTGGAAAACCATGATCCTTCATGTCAGATGCTCCGGTTTGGAAGGGCAGTCATCAAAACTTGTGCCAAACTTTACCAATTTTTTCCACGGGCTTGTGAGAGCACGCCACGGGCACACATCGATTTTTATGATGTCCGAACTCCATGTGAATTTCCTGTAATTAGAATAGCAACTAGGCCTATGCAAGTGGCCTCACCTCGCGGCCGAAATGTTTATAACTTCTCCCCGCTTCTCGAACAAACGCATGCAAACTCACAAAGTGACGCACAAATGATCTATACACCTTGTTTGCTAGGCTGATAGTAAGGGGGTATCATAGCTAGTATCATGCATGCTAACTAGGCAATTTGGATGAGGTGTCACAGAATTAATTAAATGAAGAAAGAGAGGGTTAAGTATCATATCATGAAACCTTATCATAATAAATGCTATGCTACTATGTGTCATGCATGACAATATAAATAAAGTACTACATATGATACTAGCTACTCTATGATATTATGCATTAGAGCAAGTACACAATAGAGTGACATAAGACTAGCCACGATGGGTAGTAACATAGAAAGTTACCAGCTAGTCTATCTTACTACCTCTATAGTGGGGAGTAACATATGTGTAGTAACTTGCAACACTTCATTTATTAGGCTATAGATTCATCTTGCCTTCAGATGTGTGATGTTACCGATACTACTAGTAACTAGCTATGTTACCACTTTTCTCTCTTTCTTCATTTATTTCTTGCCACATCATCTATTTTATTAGATAAGTGTGATGTTACTACCTATGTTACTCCCACTATGGGTAGTCTAAGCAGGCTATAAGGAATAGAATAATATATATGTGCTTATTAGTTGGAGCAAAGAGAAGAGAAGCAGGCTCATGGTTAGTAAAGCCATCTGCAACACGAGACCCAAGACACTTTATGAGGATGTAAGGCTAGTCATATTGGGAGTAACTTAGCAAGTAACATAGCGCACTCCAAGAAAATTTTGTTTACGTGGCGAGTAGTTAATAAGAAGTAGTAACATAATATGTTACTGTAACATAGTGGTTCTCAAGACAAGATGAGTCTATAAGCTAATAAATGAAATCATCTATGACACTACTAGTATGTTACTTTGCAGTATGAAAGTAGTAACTTAGACTAGTGTCATATACATGACACTATAAGTTACTCCCACTATGACCAGCCTAAGGTGGGCCAACTATTGATAAACTAGTACAGATTTAAAACTTATTATTGTACATGCCCGCTAAGAGGTTGGCTATATATGAAATGGCAACTTCTTATAGCCGACCCTTGGCTATATTATTAACCATGCTCTTTGTGAGGTAGCTAGTATATCATAGACGACTAGCTAGTATCAGACTAGCCACAGTGGGAGTAATACTTCAGCAGTAACATCGACTCCAACTCAGCAAACTTGCTTATGTGGCAATAAGTTAATGAGGAGAGAGATAATTTTAGTAACTTATCTAGTTAATGTAACATCACATGTCCCAATGCAATATGAGTCTATAACCTAATAAATGAAGCTTCGCATGACACTACACTTATGTTACAATCCATTATGAAGGTAGTAACATAGTCTAGGGATATGTGTATGTTACTAGTGTATGTTACTCTCCATTGTGGCTAGTCTCATACTCCCTCCTTTCCGGTTTAGGCTGGTTGTAATGGTAGTATCATAAGCGGTATCATGCATGCCAACTAGACTTTCTGGATGATGTGGCACACAATTAAATAAGGAAAGAGAGGATGTGGTATCATATCATGATACCATGTCATATTAAATGTTGTACTACTACTTTGTGTGATGCATGACAATTAATAAGGCAACCTAAGATACTAACTTACGATACTATGGTAAAGTGCGTTATATCGACTAGAGGGGGGTGAATAGGCGATTTCTATGAATTCCTCACAGAGGAATTTCAAGGTGAGAAAATTCCTTAGCGGAGAACTACTTGCAGCGGAATAAGTACTCAGAAGTAAACATAACAGAACACAAGCATGGTCATCATGATGAAATGAAGACAAGCACATAGTACGAAAATCGTAAACATAGGATGAAGACAAACAGACTAAAGAAATTGAACTGAGGAACTTGAGAAAGTCTTCCGTCAAAGTCTTCAAACAGATATGAACAAGCACTCAACACATAAATGAGGAAATGGAAGGGTTGAGGAAATGGAACCAGGTAGCTTGGTGAAGACAATGATTTGGTAGACCAGTTCCAACTGCTGTGACAGTTGTACGTCTGGTTAGGGCGGCTAGGTATTTAAACCTGAGGACACACAGTCCCGGACACCCAGTTCTGAACATGCAGTTCAGAACACTCAGTCCTCACCATATTCCCCTTGAGCTAAGGTCACACAGACCTCGCCCAATGACTCGTGGTAAGTCTTTAGGTGACTTTCGAACCTTCACAAACTCGGTCACTCGGCGATCCAAATTTCCTCTTGGATGCTTTAGACCATGACGCCTAACCATCTGGAAGATGCACAGTCTTCAAAGGTAACAAGCGTCGGATCCACGCAGGATCAATCTCTTAAGTGATGCTCAATCACTTGGGGTTTGTAGGTGTTTGGGTTTGGGTTTCCTCACTTGATGATTTTCACTCAAAGTCCTCGAAGGAAGGGATGCTCTCAAATGACAAGTGTCAGTTTCTCTCGGAGCAGCCAACCATCTAGTGGTTGTAGGGGGCGGCTATTTATAGCCTAGGGAGCAGCCCGACATGATAAGACATAAATGCCCTTCAATGATATGACCGTTAGGTGGGTAGATATTTTGGGACAGCTGGTGCATAGCACAGCAATGGTCGGAAATTTGAGTATCAAATTCCTCAGGGCTATCATGTTCCTCACTGTGTAGGCAATCCACAGTTAGAACAAATTCCTCAGAGACCAGAAGAACTTTGTCTCTTTCACTGAACAATATGACTGAGCTGTATGAGATTTCCAATGGCTTCACTCGAAGGGATTGGTAGGTGTAGGATTTTGAGTTGAGCATCACATGGAAAAATTTTCTTAGTATTTCCTCGACCCCCTTTAACAGTACGGTGTTTCCTATGACTCAAGAAAGAGAAAATGAAACTACGAAAACGAAAGTCTTCACGCTTCATGTTCCTCAAATGAATACCAAGTCTTCAAGGTCACACCAATTTCTTCACTTTCAAAGTCTTCAGAAATCCAAAGTCTTCAGTCGAAGAACTTCATTTTTAGGAGTCGACTTTCTCTGTAAATATCAACCTCCTCATAGACTTATAGACCTGTGTACACTCACAAACGCATTAGTCCCTTAACCTATAAGTCTTCAATACACCAAAATCACTAAGGGGCACTAGATGCACTTACAATCTCCCCCTTTTTAGTGATTGATGACAATATAGGTTAAGTTTTCAATGGGGATAAACATATGAAGTGTAAATACTAATATTGAGGAATTTGATTGCAAGATATAGAACAACTCCCCCTGAAGATGTGCATAGTGAGGAATTTGATTTTGAAGCATTGCACACTTTGAAGAATAGAATCATGGAGATCTCCCCCTATATCTTGTAATTCATACACGCATTTGACATAATATGAAGAATTTGAAATGCATGATGAAATATGGTGACTGAGTAATTCAGCATGCATGCATTAACACATATGAGGAATAATCATGCAAAAAAACGCATCAAAAGTATCAGAGCACCATCGGGTTTAAGTTTACAACTTGATCCTATAAACTTTTAGAAAAACGAGAGTTGTAACTCAGCAAAAAAAAACACCCATATAAGATAGACCCGCTTGAAGACTAACTCAAATTTCTCCCCCTTTGTCATCAAATGACCAAAAGGATCGAAAATGAGGACTAATGCCCCTGAAGTCAAGTTGATGTAGGGCCTGCCGCAGTGTCATCCAAGTCTTCATGCTCATCGGTGTCGCGCGATGAAGAATAAGAGCTGGCCACCAGGGAAGGGACCTTGACCTTCTTGAATTTCTTCGGTGGAGGTGCAGACCAGTCAAAATCTTCCTTGAGACCCATTTTCTTCAGATCTTCTTCACTATAGACATTGGACAGAATAGCCCATGTGCGACCGAAAACCTCATGGAGGTAGCAGTGGTTTTTCTTCACTGCATTGTGTGTAGCGGTCATGTTGTGAAGAAAAGAACCAAGCTGACGCTTAACCCATTTATGGTTTCGATCCACCTTCTGGTGAAGACTAAGCTAAGCAGAAGCTCACGGTCAGTCATCACACGAGGAGCAATAGCTTGAGGATTTGGCTTGGAGGCATGGGCAGCAGAATCATGAGTGGCAGAGTCATCATTGGTGGAATAAGATGTAGCTTTGCACAACTGACCATCCAATGGACGAATACCTTCATCAATGACAGCAGGAGCCTTGCCTTTTTCATTAGTTGAAGTAAAAGTATTCTTGAGGACTTTAATCGGGGGCAAGTAGCTGAGGTGATTCTGAAAATCAGCCTTGAAGTTGAGTGAAGACCTTGTCCTGAGGAATCTCATAATCCAAGGTGCATAAGGCTTCAGCTCAAATAGAGAAAGCATAGCATTTGCCGAGTCCTCATTAAGAAATCATGATAGTTGATAGGAATGCTATGAATGATGTTAAATAGCAGATTCTTCATGATGCCAACTATTTCCTCATCAGATGAGTCGTGGCCTTTGATGGGTCTCATGGTTCTCGTCAGAATGCGACAGACGGTTCTGGGCACATAGAGTAAATCCTTTACGAGGAATTTGGTCCTTGGGGCTTGACCGGGCTTCAGAGGCTTCATTATCACTCGCATGTAATGAACAGTGAGTTCAGGTTCATGGTACAGGCAGCGAGCTCCTTCACTGGGTAGACTGATGGGCAGGGCGTGAAGCAATTCAGAGGCCGATGCCTTATAGTGAGTATTATCGGTCATCCAGTCCAAGACCCAGGTGTTGATATCTTCGGGATCACCTATGATATGCAGTGTAGCGTAGAACTGAAGGATGAGCTCTTCATTCCAATCAACGATGTCAGTGCAAAAGTTGAGGAGGCCTGCATCATGAAGCAGGCTAAGCTCAGGAGTGAAACAAGGCAATGATTCCATGTCCACATGAGGAATATGCTCATGATAGAAGATTTTGTCCTTGGTGAAAAGCAGTGAAGAATAGAAGTTGGCCTGGCTGGCAGTCCAGAAGCGCTTCCTTCTAAGACGAGCAGAATCATCGGGATTGTAGTCAGTGAAGAACATGTGCTCACCGAAGAAATCATCAGCCTTGAATTTCTGCTTCTTTGAGAATGGATCCTTTGGCCTAGGGTGAGGAGTGTTAGTCAGTTGCATCACAACCTCCGGGATCTTGATCTTAGGTTCCACAGGCTGAGGAATTTCAGGTGCTTCTTTAGTGGTAGCCTGGGACTTCAATTCTTCATTTACATGATCTTCAACACTAGTGGCTGGAATTTCTTCATGGACAGACGGTGTGTCATGTGGTTCATCAGATCCCATGTGTACAGTAGTTACCGGGGACTGAGGAATTTGTTGCAATGGTGTGAAGAGTGGAGAGTTGGGGTGCTCACTTTCCCAAAATTCATCACTTAGCATGGGTGTGGTACAACCAATGTCCACATCTTCATCTTCCATTTCTTCAACGCCGTCCTCTTCAGCAGTAAACTGAGGCATAGGCGAGGAGACAACCGGTGTTGAAGGGATTGTATCCACTTCAATTTCTTCATCCATCTGCTCTGACGAAGCAGCAGAGGGATTCTCTTCATCAGATTCACTTGGAATCACATATTCTTCATCAAAAGGAACAAGGTCCTATGATGGCATGGTTGAGATGGGAACAACATCAATTGGGTTTGCAATTGAGCTTGTTAGTGGCTTCATCTTCTTTTGAGCTGAAGAATTTGATGCAGTTGATGCCTTCCTTTTCTTTACTGCTACACGCTCTGTAGCCTTAGTCTTCTTCACATCTGATGCAGATGGAAGGATCAAAGTTGGGGTAGGCGCAGGAGGAGCAGCGGAAGTTGGTTGAGTTTCTTCAGGCACAACTGATGCAGTTGCCCTGACGTCTTCACTTTCTTCAAGCGCACCACTAGTGGATGCTCTGGCAATTTCATCAGCGGCTGGAATGCAGTCATTAGCCCTAGAACTCACATTTTCTTCAGCAGCCTGATTGTCATCAGCGGTGCTGGCATTTTCTTCAGTCGGCTGAGCAAATGCTTCAGCCTGAGGAATTTCTGGTTGTGTTGGGACTGCAACATTTGAAGTGAAGTTGTCAGCGAGTCTCACAAAACGAACCTTGGCTCCCAGCCAGTCAGCGTGGTATGCGTCAAATTCATCATTGAGTTTCTTGATCTCAGATTGAATTGTGACAAGTTCTTCAGTTGTCATAGAGACAACGTTCTTCTTCAGGAAGCGCTCCTTTTTGTATTGCGCCTTCTTGATCTTCCTGGCCTTCTCATACTTCCATTTCTCTTCTTGTATTAAGTGAGTCAACATATGACTTTGGCCAGGAGTCAGCTTGAAATCAGGCATAGGAGTATTTGGGTCCTTGTGCCATAGGTCAATATACTCAAGGATCAACTTTGGATCCAAAAGCAGAGGCACACTTGCGCCCTTTAGTCTAGCGGCCCTGACTTGCCTGTCTCTGATGATTTCGGCAAGTTCCTCATCATCAGCTTTGTCTTCATCCGACGACACTTGGAAGGCAACTTGCTTCTTACGAGGACTTGGTCGAGAGCCTCGTCCAGCAGTTGCCTTGGTCTTCAATAGAGTGGGACCAGTTGAGGAATGCAGTGGTGCTGAGGAACTAGCAAATGCTCCTGAGGCAATAGAAATGCCCTTCGTCCTTTGGCACGTGGCGAGATGCGCAGGTCCTGAGGATTTTGTCGGAGCAGCCGAGGACTTTGGCGGAGGAGCTGAGGACTTAGGAGCAGCATGAGGAGTTGGCCGTGAGGGCTTTGAAGAGTCTGGCCGCGAGGGCATTGCTGAAGAACTTGGCCGTGAGGGCATTGATGGAGAAGCACTTGGCTTGTGAGCAGGCTTCTTTGGCATGGCCTTCTTTGGCTTGCTTGTAGAGGCCTCAGCAGTGGCAGCAGCAGCAGAGTCTTTGATGAATTTCCTCATTTCTTCTCTTGCTTGTCTGGCCAACTTCGCCTGGCGCTTGGCCCATTCATCAGGATAATCGTGTGCCAAGGAAGGTCTTGGGCATGGAGGATTTAGAGTGAATTTCTTCATGTATTTTGGAGTAACATATCTGTACTCCCTCCACTCTCTTGCCCATCTCCTCTCTATTCTTTGGATGCGCACTTTGCGCTCATTCTTGGTTTCCTTGCCATGAGTGGCCTCATCAGGAGTGCAATAGTCCTTATATATGTCATCAGAGATCTCAAAAGCAGTATTGACCTCATGCCTATTTCCTCCTTTCTGTGGCTTCTTACCGTCAGCCATTTTCTTCAGTTGAGGAATTTGAACAATGGAATTTTTTGAAGATGTATGCAACTTGTCTTCGAGGAACGCTACAAATGAGTTAAGTTGATGAGAACCTAGTGATTCATCAGCTGACATGAGTACCTGTGAACAGAGTATAGTTGCGAGGAATTTGGAGAGGTCATATGCATTCTTAGAGGTTTTTCAAAAAGAACAAGTTTGAGCAATTTGACCAGGTGAGTCTTGAAGAATTTCACTAAGCGTTCTTTGTATTAGGTTCCAGAGATGTATAAATTGAAAATCCACACATTTGAGGAATCTTGAAGAAAAACATATCTTAGAGAAACGAATCAAGAACAAATGACATGTGAGGTGTTTTAGTGTGTGAAGATATGAAGAAAAACACCTTTGAGGATTTTGTAGAAATCATTTGAATCAAAGATGGTAGTAAAAGTAACTTTTAATTACCCTGTACGTAGAACACGATGAACTGGGAAGTGGAGATGTGAAGTTCGTCCGTGTAGATCTTCCACGCCCTAACTTGGTAGAGGAAGACAGCTATGGCGGTGGCGGAGTGAAGAAATCCACGGCTGGCGCGAGTACGATGGCAATGAGGTCGAGGCAGTGAAGCTATTCCTCACCGGCGACGATGAAGTAGCGGCGGCGCTAGGGTTGGAGAAGCTCGAGCTGGAGAGAGGTCGAGCGGAGTAAAAGAGAAGTGAGGAAGGGGAGGGGGTATTTATAGCCACAGTGAAAAACTATTCGCCCAAAGAATTTGGACGAACGTGCCCCTGACCCTTCTCATTCGCTTGACATGTGTCACCCACGTACTGAGAAGTGGAGATCGTGTGAGATCGTGGGTGAATGGATAAGTGTTGTCGTGGGATGTGGAACGGTTTGAGCGGCAAAGCCGAAAATTTAGATAAGATAGGTTTTAAAGTTCCATTCGCAATTTCTTCAGCTGACAAGGACATAGTGAAGATTTTAAACGAGTTTCAAATAGAACGCACATGAAGAATTTGTGAATAGAATGGGTTGAGTTTAGCATAGAGGGGGTAGGGTCCGATCACATTCACTTAGCAGAAAAAGCAGATTGAAGAATTAGCCATAAATGAATGCTATAGAGGACATAAACTCATATATATATATATGGCCAATGAAGAAAAACGACGGAGATAGTGAAGACAATGCAAAGTTGAAAAACAAAAGAGGAATTTCAAAGAACTGAGAAAAAAAACTCAATTGAAGATTTTCAACTTTTGGTGGTGGCGTGACCCACCGTACAAGAATGATGATTTCAGACACCGCGTACAATTGTCGTAGGGTTCTGAGAATCAAATTCTTCGTTAATTTATTCACACTTAGAGTGTTAGTCTTCATTGATTGAAGAAAAACGTTTCTTCATGTGTTGCACATCTGAGTCATCAATTTTGCATAAGTGTTAGGATGAGTGTCCTTTTCAAAGAACATTCGGAGATTCTAAGATATTTAGCTCACACCGCAACTTGCTAAATATTTTCTCATCCAAGGGCTTTGTGAAGATATCGGCTAGCTGTTCTTCAGTCTTCACATGCTCAATAGAAATGTCGCCCTTCAACACATGATCACGAAGAAAATGAAGACGAATCTGAATGTGCTTTGTCTTCGAGTGCTGAACTGGGTTGTGAGCAATCTTGATGGCACTCTCATTGTCACAGAAGAGAGGCACATTCTTCACGTTGACGCCATAGTCCTTGAGAGTTTGCTTCATCCATAGCAATTGAGCACAGCAAGAACCATCAGCAATATATTCAGCTTCAGCAGTAGACAATGATACGTAGTTCTGTTTCTTCGAGGACCAACAAACCAAGGATCGTCCGAGGAAATGGCATGTACCAGATGTTGACTTGCGATCCACACGGTCATCAGCATAGTCAGAGTCAGAATATCCAATGAGATCAAAAGCCGAGCCCTTGGGGTACCATAATCCAAGTGTTGGTGTGTGAGCTAGATATCGAAGAATATGTTTCACAGCCTTATGGTGTGATTCCTTCGGTGCAGCTTGAAATTGGGCACACATGCAAACACTAAGCATTATATCTGGCCTAGATGCACATAAGTACAATAAGGAACCAATCATGGAGCGGTATACCTTATGATCGAAGTCAATACCATTTTCATCAGTGCACAGATGGCCATTTGTGGGCATAGGAATTTTGACGCCTTTGCAATCTTGCATGCCAAATTTCCTCAGTACATCCTTGAGGTATTTCTCCTGAGATATGAATATGCCATTGCGTTGTTAACGAATTTGAAGACCTAAGAAGAATTTCAATTCTCCCATCATAAACATTTTATATTCTTCACTCATCATATAGGAAAATTCATAACTATAACGTTGGTCAGTACAGCCAAAGATAATATCATCAACATATATTTGGCACACAAATAGTTCACCATCATAAGATTTAGTGAAAAGAGTATGGTCGAGTGAACCGGGTTTGAAGCCTTTCTTCATGAGGAATTCCTTCAAAGTATCATACCACGCCAGAGGGGCCTGCTTGAGGCCATAGAGGGCCTTATTGAGTCTGAAGACGTTGTCAGGATGCTTTGGATCTTCAAAACCTGGGGGTTGAGCAACGTATACTTCTTCCTCAAGCTTACCATTGAGGAATGCACTTTTCGCATCCATTTGATATAAAGTGATATCATGATGGTTAGCATAAGCAAGTAATATGCGAATAGCCTCAAGTCTAGCAACAGGTGCAAAAGTTTCATCAAAGTCAATTCCTTCAACCTATGTGTAGCCTTGAGCTACAAGGCGTGCCTTATTCCTCACCACAAGGCCATTTTCATCTTGCTTGTTGCGGTAGATCCACTTTGTGCCGATGATATTGTGCTTGCGAGGATCTGGACGTTTGACTAGTTCCCAGACGTTGTTGAGCTTGAACTGATGTAATTCTTCTTGCATGGCCTGGATCCACTCAGGCTCCAGAAATGCTTCATCTACCTTAGTGGGCTCTGTGATAGAGATGAAAGCAAAGTGCCCACAAAAGTTAGATAAATGTGAAGCTCTTGAGCGTGTGAGAGGTCCTGGAATGTTGATGTCGCTGATGATTTTCTCAATTTGCACTTCATTTGCGGCGCGAGGATGAGTGGGTTGACGTTGAGGAATTTGATCGGCATTTTCTTCAGCACCATTTTCCTCAGGTGCACCAGCATGACATTCTTCATGTTCTGGAATAACTTCTTCAGCAGATTCTTCAGTATGAATGACATCCTCTGTAGCCTTGAGCTTAATAGATCCCTCAGGAGGTATTTCATCTGTCACAAGAGGTAGGTGCTCTCTTTGCAAGCCATTAGACTCATTGAATCGCACATCTATGTCGGATTTCGGGTTCCGGCAGACCCTTAAGGTTCGAACACTGGGGTGCGCACGGAGATTATGCCTTCTACCTCTCTGTCTCGCAAAGATCTAGACTACTGAAAGAACTACACAAGAGACACAAGGTTTATACTGGTTCGGGCCACCGTTGTGGTGTAATACCCTACTCCAATGTGTGGTGGGTGGATTGCCTCTTGGGGCTGATGATGATGAACGATAGAAGGAAGAATAGCCTCGCGAGGGTCTGTTCTTGGCTGGGGTGATGAACTGCTGGGAGGAGTTCAGTCACCTTTCTCTCTTTCCTTCTCTCTCTCACTCACTCACTACCTTACTCTTGCTCGCCGCCCTGCTTACTCTTTTTCCCAACCCCTTGCTCTGTGGGCGGTTGGTCCTATTTATAGAGGCCCTGGTCCTCTTCCCAAATATCGAGCGGGAAGGGAGCCAACAATGGCGGGCTAATTTGAAGGGGGACAGCAAGTACCAACTATCCTGACAAAAGCAGTCTTCGCCTGCGCAAAGCTCTGGGGGTGACGCCGTCTTGGGCTCCACGGTGACCTCCGTCTCATAGTCCTCCTGGTCTTGGTCTCGTTGCACCGAAATGGCAACCTTTGCCTGATGCCTCGGTACTCCGCGGCTGCGCTTGCCCCCTTTGCACCAAAGAGGAAAGGAGGACGCTGAGCGGGCTGGCACCCGCCTGGCGCCCTGAGTCATCATGGCTTGCATCACAGGCACCTCGTGAGGTACCCTACCTTGATCTCTCCGCCTCCTCGCAAGCCAGCCTGACGAGGCCGTGCCTGAGGAAGGTCTGTGTCGTCCGCCCCGCGAGGCTTGGCCCCTCGCAAGGGTCTTGAGTCTTGTGTTGATGAAGATGGGCCGTGCTGGGCCCCCTTTGAGCCATGCCGCAGGCCGCAGGCAGGCAAGTCTGGGGACCCCCGTTCCCAGAACGCCGACAGTAGCCCCCGGGCCCAAGGCGCGCCCGGAATTGGCCGTGCCGAGAGGCGAAAGGGCAAGGGCGAAGCGCCGCGTGCCCTAACAGTCTACGGCCTTGGGCGCCGCGTGGTGGTTGATGGGACGTGGGCGACACTGTTCCCCCATGCCCCCTTATTCTGCGCCCTGCTAGGTGGACTTGTAGTTGCGCACAGCCGCTCCCCTTCCTGTTGCTCGAGCGTCCCCCGTTCTTCCTTCCTTCGAACGCCAGCTCCCAACTCCAATCCAAACTCGAATCTTCCCCCTCCTTCCCATCGCCATGGCTTCGACGAAGAAGGAGAGAGGGAAGAAACCCATGCCTCCGTCTTGCATGCCGCCATCTGTGGCCCCCGCTGTCGGCCGGTCGACCGTACTCAATCAAGAGTGCCTGGGCAAGGTCAGCTTGGCTCTGGCCACCATCTTCAATGAGTGCGGGAGGACGACGGCCTGGCCCGTGCCCCACTTCTCCATCGACAGGATAGCTACCGAGGTCCCATATTTTACCGACCACCTGTGGGCGGGTCTGGTTCCCCCCTTTTCTGATTTCTTCAATGCCGTGCTCTCCCATTATCAGATCCACATGATGCGTCTAAGTCCTGAGTCCACCACCCTCCTGTCGGTCTTCGCCTTCGTTTGCGAAGCCATGGTGGGCATCCCTCCTTCGGTTGCCTTGCTGCGCCACTTCTTCTCGCTGCATCTTGTCGACCCTACCCAATGCTGGGCGTGCGTGAGCTTCCCTGCCGAGCCTGAGACCACGGCCTCTGGGATTGACTTCAAGCTCCCCCTGCCCACGGTTGGGTTCCGCGAGCGGTGGTTGTATGTGGACGCAGGGGTGCCCAGCCCCCTGCTACCGGAGCCGACCTCGCCTGCTGTCCCCAATTCGGGTTGGGGCCAGGAGACGCTCGAGAGCCCCCGGCTCGTCTTCGTCTGGCGCCGCTTCACGCTCCTGAGGAAGCTCGGCGTGACAGCGCCCAAGGTGGTGAAGGAGTTTCTGTTATGCCGTGTTGCTCCCCTTCAACGCCACTCTCGCCGGATGTGGGCCTTCCGTGGGCGCGAGGATAGCATGAGGCTCCAGGAAGAGGACCTGGCTCCTGAGGTGCTGAAGTTGGCGCTCTTGACCTTGGCCGGGGACCCCAACCCTGGAAGCGTCCGACAGGGAGGGGCCTTGCTGTATCTCTGCCAGAGCAGGGTCGACTTCGTGAAGCAGATGCCCGTCTTTGATGAGTGGGGGCTGCGCCCCGCCGGCCCCAGGGACCTCGTGAGAATCTAATGGTGGTGACTGCCCTTCCAATCGGCCAAGGCGACTCCTCCTCAAGTGGCGGAGCAGGGAGGCAGGAGGCGCCGGAGGCCGAGGGGGCTCCCGATGAGGTGATAGCGTCGGGTGATGCTCTTGAGGGGACAGCTCCTGGGACCCGTGCCGCTGAGGCTGAGGGTCGCAAGCAGCCGCTCCCAGTGCCCGGGGCTGAGGCCTCGAAGGCCTCAGCCGCGTCTTCTGGCGAGGTGATGGGCGGCATGCGCCAGGCAGGCGCCCCTGACGTGGGTCGCTCCGATGCTCCGTCTTCGTCGCAGGTTGATCCTTGCGCTCTTCTCTTAGGCCGCTTCCGCGTGGACTTTGAGGCCCTCCGAAGGAAAAGGGAGGCCCTGGGTGATGACTTCCCTTGTCGCGTGCTGAAGCGCATGAAGTACTTCGCCACTGACGAGTAAGTCTTCTCCCTTTCTGGCTCCTGATAATCTTGTCACTTTCACTGATCCTTGCTTCGCAGGCCCCTTCCGGCCGAGCTCGCGGAAGTAGCCGAGGTGCCGCCTCCTTTGGCCTCGCCCCCTCTACCGTCCTCAAGTGCTCCGAGCAGCTCTGCCCTTGTGGTGAGGGTGACTGAAGGGGTGGACCATCCCGAGGTGCACCGCGGCCCTTCATTCCCCCCGATTTTCCTTCGCGGGCCCTCTTGGGGAATAGCCAGCCTGCCGTGGGCTTCTCGTCTGGTCATGGACTGCGACTAGTTGAGGCGCCCCCTGCGCCCTTCATCTGGGGACGGGCCGGCTCCAGGCAGGGCTTCTGGTGCGGCGCGCTCGGCCATCGTGAGGGCGCTAGTCCCCAGCCCCCTGCCCGGAGGAGGAACGATGATTCGTGGCCCCCGGTGCTTGCTTGGGGCAGATGATGGTGTGGAAGACATGCTTGAGCGCGCCCGGGAGCGCCGCGCTCGCCGCCAAGGGTTCCTTCGAAGGGCGACCGACGCGGTGAACCTGCTTGGGGAGGACCTTGCTGATGAAGACGCGCGCCTGGAGGCCGAGGGCCTGCGCCTGGCTGCAGGGAGGCGTGAGCTGGAGGCCGCATCGCCCTCGTGCACCGTCAGCGTGATCTTGACGATGAAGAGGCGAAGGCGTCGCTGGAGGCCTCTCGGGTGGCCCGATCCTAGGCCGCCGAGGAGGCCCGGGGAGCTGCCGACGGCGAGAGGCAGCGGAGGAGCGGGCTCGTGAGCTCCTGGCCTGGTGCCACTCACTGGAGGAGCAAGTGGAGCTGCGTGAGCTGGCCCTTGCGCCAATGCGGGTGGCCTCCGGCGACCCAGCTGAGCTCCAGAAGCGTGAAGAAGCGCTGACGTTGGAAGCCGCCGAACGCACCCGTGAGTACGAGCGGCTGGAGACGAGGGAGCGCTTGGTGACGCAGGCGGAGGACGATGTCGCCGCACGGGAAGCTCGTATCCTGGAGGAGGTCAAACATCGGGTGGCGATTGCGCGCCAAGACCTCGAGCTCGAGTTCGAGGGGAGGTTGGAGTTGATCCGGGTCGAAGCTGAAGGGAGGATCGCAGCCTTGAGGGCCAAGCGGGAGGAGGCGACGTGGCTGGCCGACGCCTCCCGTGCCGCCCTTGAGGTAGCGCAAGGGGAGTTAGCCGCCTCCCAGGCCAAGATGCTCCATCTTCGCCAGCGGGTGGAGGAGGCTGAGGGCGTCGCGCTCCAGAACGCGGATGAGATATGTCAGCGGTAGGTCCTGGAGCACGTGCACGGCCCCATGCTCGCCACGCTCCGGGAGAGGGCTAGCGCAGCCTTGGGCAACATCTGCGAGGCGGCTGTTGGCGAGCTGCACACAGCCAACTATGCTGGCAACCTTCAGTTCTTCACTGCCGTGGTGACGCAGCTAGAGGCGCGGTCGGCCAGGGCCGACAGGTTGGTGGAAGAGAGGAGCCGCGCCCTACTCGGGCGCGCCTTTTCCCGTGTCTTCAGTCATCTCCTGAGCATGGATTCCCACTTCGATTTTGACGCCGTCATCGCCCCAGTTCCCCAGGCCGTCCGAGGCGACCTGGCGCACTGGGTGGACGACAACGTGGACGCCCTTGTCAGGGCCTTCGCTTCGGACGATGACGACGTGATCGTGGCTGCTGATGAGGGCGGTGCGGTGAACGGCCCTGGTGCCGCTGGTGGCGACGCAGACAGCGATGGCGAGTTCGGCGACACCAGCAACGGCTCGGGAGGTGCTTCCGAGGACGCATTGGGGGATTGGTCCGACTGAGTGTGTATCGCTCCTGTCTTTTTTACCCTACATGAATAGAACTCAGATGTTTGACATGATGGCTGTGAGAGCATTTTGGGAGGGGAAGCCCCTCATGTAAAACCTGTGTTCATCATATTAGTAGTTGTCATATTGCACGAGCACCCGCGCCTGGTGGTCGGCTGGTTTACCTTTGTTTCGCGCAAGCCCCGAAGCAGCCTGTGGGAGGGCGTGACGTCTGGGGTGTTCTTTAGTTGAATCCGTAGGATACGAGAGTGTCACCGGCGGGGAGCTTCACAGGCGTTGGCCTTTTTCATAGGCTCCGGGCCTTTTCCCAAATGCGACGGCTTCACAGGCATTTGCCTTCTTCACAGGCTCTGGGCCTTTTCCTAAACGCGATAGCTTCACAGGCACCCGCCTTGCTTCACAGGCTCTGGGCCTTTTCCAAAATGCGATAGCTTCACAGGCACTCGCCTTGCTTCATAGGCTCTGGGCCTTTTCCAAAACGCGATAGCTTCACAGGCACTCGCCTTGCTTCATAGGCTCTGGGCCTTTTCCAAAATGCGATAGCTTCACAGGCACTCGCCTTGCTTCACAGGCTCTGGGCCTTTTCCAAAACGCGATAGCTTCACAGGCACTCGCCTTGCTTCACAGGCTCTGGGCCTTTTCCCAACAGGACAACCTCCGCAGGCACCCGAAAATCCTCCCGAGAGGGAGCAACAGCGGCAGTTTGGGTTGCGCACGAGCCAGGCCTGACCCGACTCATGAGGGGCTCGCGAGGGGAGGCAGCTGTGGCGAAGCGCTAACCAGAATGCGAGAAATGGCTCGAACGAGAATAAGCACCCCTTCCCTGAACACACGCAAATCTCAAATTCGAATCCAACTTAAATCCAGCGGGGGAAAAGCTACAGCCAAAGGGAAAGGCAATGAAAGCAGACAAAAGGCCGCGTCCGGCACCTAATCTAGTCTTGGACGTCTTCTCACCAGCGCGGAGCTAAGTGTTGTCCACTGGGCATGGGAGGGAGCCCCAGGGCCTGAGGCCGGCACCCCTGAGACTCCGGGGCGTGTACAGCCCCTCTCATTATTACATGAGACTGACACGGGGCGGCAAGCTTCACAGGCACCGGGCCTTCTTCACAGGTACTGGCCTTGCTTCATATCGCCAGATGAGGGCCCCGCCTTGCGCCACACTCTAGTGCCATCAGCAACGACCGGAACCCAGGACGCTGCCCGATGGGGTAGAGCGGTCGCCAGTGGTTCCCCCGACGACCACGGGTCCTCCGCCAGGGGCAGGCCCTGAGGCACCTCCCCAGCAGAGGGCCTACCTCCTGAGAACACCTTGCTCCGAACGTCGCGGTGGTGATGTCGGATCTCGGCCCCTCTCCTGCAGCCCCCTGCGCCCTCCTCCCGAGGGGTAGGAGAATGTGGGAGCGGGGCAGCTGCTTGCCGCGGCGACCTGCACCTCCTGCGATCCATGGTTAGAATATACCTGCTCCTGAAGAATTAGCGGTGCCCGATAATCGTTGCCTCCAGCGTGGCCAGCGGGACCGTTCCGGGGCTCCTGGAAAGGCTCAGCTTCTAGTGCCTCGTCCCCCCAGCTTGGGCCGAGGAGCGAGCCTTGTCCGTTCTCATGAGGGTGTCCTTGGTCCATCATGAGGGGCACGTATTCCTCCGGCGTGGCCAGCGGGTTCGTCCATGGGCTCCTGGAAGGGCTCAGCTTCCACTGCCTCATCCCCCCAGCTTGGGCCGAGGAGCGAGCCTTGCCTGATCTCGCGAGGGTGTCCTTGGTCCAGCATGAGGAGCACGTATTCCTCCGGCGCCGTCATCCCGAATGCCATGCCGTGATGCCCCGCATGCCACGCGGTCCCACCTGTCATGCCCACTGCGGGGTGGCAGCGGGCCGCCTACTGGGGCCGCGGGTCGCGTTGAGTCCTTCTTCTTCGCGGGCCGGGGGCGGGGGCAGCGCCGCCGCCGGTCCGGTGCTGACAGCTTCGCTGGCTTCGGAGTAGCCTTAGAGCCCGCGGGCGCGCGCGGAACCCCCGCGCGGGTCACCCTGGGCTTGAGATGAGAGCTGGGTGGAGAAGGGGTGAGCCCCCGAGGCGGCGAAGCCTAGGAGCTCCACCACTCGCTCCAGCAGCACGTCGTGGCCGCCCTCCAGCAGTCTGCACCACAACAGCTCTCGGGCCACCGTGAGCGCGGCCCTTGAGTTCGCCTGCTCCCGGCAGGTGTACGGTGTCGTGGTCGCGGCGTGATTGGAGGCCCTTGCTGCCGACCGTGCCTGCCGCGGTGTAAGAGTTGTCGAAGTCTGTCCGCGTCACCCGCGGCCCGCAGCGCCCTGCGGACCACGAGCTGCCTGGGGCACGGGGTCGCCCGAGGCGAGCGGTTCTGCGCGGGCGGGCCACGCAGCCCATTGGTCGGGGTTGCCCTCCAGGTCGCCGGGCATGGTGATGATGACGCGACGGGGCACGGAGCGGTGGAAGACGAATTCTGGCGCGCCAAATGTCGGATTTCGGGTTCCGGCAGACCCTTAAGGTTCGAACACTGGGGTGCGCGCGGAGATTATGCCTTCTACCTCTCCGTCTCGCAAAGATCTAGACTACTGAAAAAACTGCACAAGAGACACAAGGTTTATACTGGTTCGGGCCACCGTTGTGGTGTAATACCCTACTCCAGTGTGTGGTGGGTGGATTGCCTCTTGGGGCTGATGATGATGAACGATACAAGGAAGAACAGCCTCGCGAGGGTCTGTTCTTGGCTGGGGTGATGAACTGCTGGGAGGAGTTCAGCCACCTTTCTCTCTTTCCTTCTCTCTCTCTCACTCACTCACTGCCTTACTCTTGCTCGCCGCCCTGCTTACTCTTTTTCCCAACCCCTTGCTCTATGGGCGGCTGGTCCTATTTATAGAGGCCCTAGTCCTCTTCCCAAATATCGAGCGGGAAGGGAGCCAACAATGGCGGGCTAATTTGAAGGGGGGCAACAAGTATCAACTATCCTGACAAAAGCAGTCTTCGCCTGCGCAAAGCTCTGGTGATGACGCCGTCTTGGGCTCCACGGTGACCTCCGTCTCGTAGTCCTCCTGGTCTTGGTCTCGTTGCACCGAAATGGCAACCTTTGCCTGATGCCTCGGTACTCCGCGACTGCGCTTGCCCCCTTTCCAGCAAAGAGGAAAGGAGCACGCTGCGCGGGCTGGCACCCGCCTGGTGCCCTGAGTCATCATGGCTTGCGTCACGGGCACCTTGCGAGGTACCCCGCCTTGATCTCTCTGCCTCCTCGCGAGCCAGCCTGACGAGGCCGTGCCTGAGGAAGGTCCGTGTCGTCCGCCCCGCGAGGCTTGGCCCCTCGCGAGGGTCTTGAGTCTTGTGTTGATGAAGATGGGCCGTGCTGGGCCCCCTTTGAGCCATGCCGTAGGCCGCAGGCAGGCAAGTCTGGGGACCCCCGTTCCCAGAACACCGACAATCTACAGTTTCAACAACCTTGTGATGACAGGTGTTGAAGACTCTGTAGGTGTGCGAGTCCTTACCATAACCGAGCATAAAACCTTCATGTGCTTTCGGTGCAAATTTAGAACTGTGATGAGGATCTCTAATCCAACATTTAGAACCGAAGACTTTGAAATAACTCACATTGGGTTTCTTGTCAGTGAGGAGTTCATAGGCAGTCTTCTTGAAGAATTTGTGAAGATATACTCTGTTGATGATGTGGCATGAAGTATCAATTTCCTCAAGCCAGAAGCGAGGAGGCGTCTTGTACTCATCAAGCATAGTGCGGGCCATCTCAACAAGAGTCCTGTTCTTGCGCTCCACAACGCAATTTTGCTGAGGAGTATAGGGAGCAGATAACTCATGAGTAATACCAAGTTCATCAAGATAGTCATCAAGGCCGGTGTTCTTGAACTCAGTTCCATTATCACTTCTGAAGTGCTTGATCTTCACACCAAAGTTGGTTGAAGCCCTCGAGGAAAATTGTTTGAAGACTTCCTGTACTTCAATTTTGTAAGTGATAATATGTACCCATGTATATCGAGAATAATCATCAACAATGACAAAGCCATATAAGGATGCAGCATTAGTAAATGTGGCATAATGGGTAGGGCCAAAGAGATCCATGTGAAGCAATTCAAATGGTCGAGTAGTAGTCATGATAGTCTTTGCTGGATGATTGGCCCTGGTCATCTTTCCAGCTTCACAGGCTCCGCATAAGTGATCCTTGAGGAATTTGACATTTTCAATGCCAATGACATGCTTCTTCTTCGCGAGCGTGTGCAGATTCCTCATGCCAGCATGACCAAGTCATCGATGCCATAGCCAGCCTTCTGAAGGTTTTGCAAGTAGACATGTAGCAGGTTGTGGTCCTGTACAGAAATCAACAATATATAAATCTCCTCTCCTAAAGCCTTCGAAGACTTTGGAATTGTCAGCTTCCATGATCACAACACAATGATACTTGCCAAAGACAACCACTATATCAAGATCACCAAGCATTGAGACAGACATGAGGTTGAACCCTAAGGACTTAACAAGCATGACTTTGTCCATGTTTCGATCCTTTGAGATTGCAACCTTACCTAGACCCAATACCTTGCTTTTGCCTTTGTCAGCGTAGGTGATGTGCTTCAGATGTGATGGAGATAAAGCAGTGTCCATCAATAAGCTCCTGTCACTAGTCATGTGATTTGTACATCCACTATAAAGGACCCACTCAGTGGCTTTGGGTTGATCATCCTGAAGATGAATTAGTGCAACTTACGAACTCATATACTTCATCAGTGAAGAATATGACATCAATTTCATCAGACAGTAGGACAGATAAAATAGTATGAGGACGTAAGAAATGAAAATTCATTTCTTCATGATTAGCTTGCGTCCTTTCAAGCATATTCAGGTCTCCAGCAAATTCATCAGACATTTAAGTTCGTCAGGAGACCTGACCCTGCATAAGAGGTTAGTTCTTTTTCTTCACCACCCACATCTGAAGGGGTGGCAAAGAGTTTATCATTCTACGAGCTCCATAAGAGAAAGGTAGCATAGATGCCAATCCACTTCGTATCACATAAGAGTGGTTAGGGTAAGCATAAAAGTAAGCAGAGAAATTCTTTGAGGACTTATGAACATAATGATTTGAAGAATAATGCACATATCCATAATCCTTAGATCTTCCCTACGAAACAGAGTTGTTAGCACGATGATAATCATATAAGGACTTTGATCATTTTGAGGAATTTGATCCACGTGAAGAATTTGGTCCGTATGAGGACTTGGATCCATATGAAGAATTTGATCTGGGGTTCCTATTCTTCATAGGTGGCATAATGATGACATTCACTTCAAGATTTTCAAGGCATCTTTTGGGAACCCAGATTTTCTTCATAGGAGGACCGTTCCTACAGTTAGTGCCAACATATCTAGCAAATACTTCACCATTATGATTTTTGAACAGTTTATAATTGGAGTCAAATGACTCATCAGAAGAATGAGGAGATTCACATGTAAATCCATATAAGGTGGATGGATCCACTGAAGGTCCCTTTGTAGCAACCCATGAGGTTTTGGGATACTGCTCAGGTTTCCACTAGGTCCCATCAGCATTGATTTTCCTCTCAAAGGCAATACCATCTTTCCTAGGGTTCCTGTTGAGGATCTGCTTTTTAAGCACGTCACAGAGAGCCTGATGCCCTTTGAGGCTTTTGTACATGCCTGTCATATACAATTCCTTCAGCCCTGCATCATCAGTGATACTAGCAATGTCCTCAGATGAGGAATTAGTGATAGCAGAGGAAGTTGAAGAATTTGCGGCAATGGAAGTATTTGAACATTCAGGTGAAGAATTAGCAGTTTCACATTCAATACACTTCAAACATGGAGGAACAAATTCAACCTGAGTAGCGCTGATCTGTTGAGCGAGCAATGAATCATGCTCCTTCTGAAGATCTTCATAACTCACTCTTAACTGCTCAAGATCTTGCTTTCTTTGAAGAAATTCATAAGAAAGCTTCTCATGATCAGATAGGAGAGTGTTATGATGACCTTGAAGGTTGTCAAACTTGGACTGGAGTCCCTTAAGACTTTCGGCCAAAGCTTTGGAACGATCCATTTCTACACCGAACATATCGTCGCTCTCATTTAGCATGTTTTGAACTTTCTCCAAAGCTCTTTGTTGTTTAGTGGCAAGGGAACAAGTTTGACACAACTGGGTCCAAATTCATCACCAGATTCATCATCGCTTGACTCAGATAAGTAGCACTCAGTTACCTTGGCACCTTTTGCCATAAGGCATGGTGCCGAGGATGATGACTCTGGATTGAATGTCATAGCCTTGCGCGATTCCACAAATTCTGCGAACCGGGGATCATGGTGAGATCGATGACCTTCATAGACCTTAGAGAGTCGGTCCCAGGTGAGTTTCGCATGGCTGAGATGCATAATGTTCCTGAACTGATTTTGTGACAAGCTGGAGCAGATGATGTCCTTCGCCGTGAGGTTGAGAAGTGTGTATTTGCGAATATCATCAGCCTCCGCCATCTTGCATAGGTCAGTAAGACCAATCTCGGTGACGGTCCGGAGTTCGTTGTTCATCGCCATGAGGCGCTTCTTCATCATGGCCTTCCACTTGGGATAATCATGACTGTCAAAGATGGGGCAAGTCACAGTCTTCATTCCTGTGGTCGACACAACTAAAACTCCAAGTGGTTAAACCAAAATCACACAGAACAAGGGAGTACCTTGCTCTGATACCAATTGAAAGTGTGTTATATCGACTAGAGGGGGGTGAATTGGTGATTTTTATGAATTCTACATTGAGGAATTTCAGGTGAGCAAATTCCTTAGCGGAGAACTACTTGAAGCGGAATAAGTACTTAGAAGTAAACAAAACAGAACACAAGCATGGTCGTCATGATGAAATGAAGACAAGCACAGAGTACGGAAAGCGTAAACACAGGATAACATAGGTGAAGACAAACAGACTGAAGAAATTGAACTGAGGAAATTGAGAAAGTCTTTAGTCAAAGTCTTCAAACATATATGAACAAGCACTCAACACATAAATGAGGAAATGGAAGGGTTGAGGAAATGGAACCAGGTAGCTTGGTGAAGACAATGATTTGGTAGACCAGTTCCAACTATTGTGACAATTGTACGTCTGGTTAGGGCGGCTAGGTATTTAAACCTGAGGACACACAGTCCCGGACACCTAGTTCAGAACACTCAGTCCTCACCGTATTCCCCTTGAGCTCAGGTCACATAGACCTCGCCCAATGACTCGTGGTAAGTCTTCAGGTGACTTCTGAACCTTCACAAACTCGATCACTCGGCGATCCACTATTCCTCTTGGATGCTCTAGACCATGACGCCTAACCGTCTGGAAGATGCATAGTCTTCAAAGGTAACAAGCGTCGGATCCATGTAGAATCAATCTCTTCAGTGATGCTCAATCACTTGGGGTTTGTGGGTGTTTGGGTTTGGGTTTCCTCACTCGATGATTTTCACTCAAAGTCCTCGGAGGAAGGGATGCTCTCAAATGACAAGTGTCAGTTTCTCTCAGAGCAGCCAACCAGCTAGTGGTTGTAGGGGCGACTATTTATAGCCTAGGGAGCAGCCCGACATGATAAGACATAAATGCCCTTCAATGATATGACCATTAGGTGGGTAGATATTTTGGGACAGCTGGCGCATACCACAGCAACGGTCGGAAATTTGGGTATCAAATTCCTCAAGGCTATCATGTTCCTCACTGTGTAGGCAATCCGCACTGGCGAATTCCTAACTCCTCAGTTAGAACAAATTCCTTAGAGACCAGAAGAACTTTGTCTCTGTCACTGAACAATATGACTGAACTGTATGATATTTCCAATGGCTTCACTCAAAGGGATTGGTAGGTGTAGGATTTTGAGTTGAGCATCACATGGAAATTTTTCCTTAGTATTTTGTCGACCCCCTTTAATAGTACGGTGTTTCCTATGACTCAAGAAAGAGAAAATGAAACTACAAAAACAAAAGTATTCATGCTTCATGTTCCTCAAATGAATACCAAGTCTTCAAGGTCACACCAATTTCATCACTTTCAAAGTCTTCAGAAATCCAAAGTCTTCAGTCGAAGAACTTCATTTTTAGGGGTCGACTTTCTCTGTAAATATCAAACTCCTCATAGACTTATAGATCTATGTACACTCACAAACGCATGAGTCCCTTAACCTATAAGTCTTCAATACACCAAAATCACTAAGGGCACTAGATGCACTTACACTATCCATTACGGAAGTAGCTAGTATCATACACTATCATATGCATGATACTAGTATACTATGATACTCCCCATTACAACAAGCCTTATAGGGCTGAATTCAAAAATCTCACCAACCAAGGTAGATGGTCAGTGGTGGAATACTTTTTTTAGTTTGCAAAAACACCCAATTAATGCTTCTGTTTTCCTCAAAAAATTATGTTTTCCAATGTATTAATTGTAATACATGCATGCATAAAGTACATGCATTGGTCAACTTGCTCTTAATACTTGCATGCAATGATTTAATGTACTCCCTCCTTCCATCTATATAGGGCCTAATGCGTTTTTCAAGACCGCCTTTGACTATTGACAAGATTAATAGTACATGACATGCATAATGTGAAAATTACATCATTGAAAGCTCCTTTCACATACGAATTTGACGACGTGCTTTGTGTAAGTTGCATGTCATAT
The DNA here is from genome assembly GCA_034509565.1 of Triticum monococcum. Taxonomy (NCBI): domain Eukaryota; kingdom Viridiplantae; phylum Streptophyta; class Magnoliopsida; order Poales; family Poaceae; genus Triticum; species Triticum monococcum. The sequence continues at coordinate 294,568,707 of CM067845.1, read as the reverse complement.
TTTATTGTTTTAACATTTGGTCAAAGTTAGCCTTGAAAAACGCATTAGGCCATATATAGATGGAAGGAGGGAGTACCTTGGAATCTGGACATGTGATGGGGAACAACCAAATTTAGCCTTATAAAATCTAAAAACTAAAATTTTGAGATAAGCCTATAAACCAGAAAGGAGGGAGTATATATGCATGATACTAGTATATGATCGGCAATACCTCCGTAATGCGCGGATGCATAGTGTCATAAGTTAGTATCGTAGGTTGCCTTATTAATTGCCATGCATGACACAATAAGTATAACATTTAATATTATGCGGTATCATGATATGATACCACACCCTCTCTTTCCTCATTTAACTGTGTGCCACATCATCCAAAAAGTCTAGTTGGCATGCATCATACCGCTTGATACTCCCATATTATGAGCAACCTTATTAGGCTGATCGTAATGGTAGTATCATAGCTAGTATCATGCATGCCAACTAGACAATTTTGATGAGGTGTCAGAGCATTAAATGAAGAAAGAGATGGTGGAGTATCATATTATGATACCGTATCATAATAAATGCTATGCTACTTTGTGTCATGCATGGCAATAAATAGAGTACTACATGATACTAATATATGATACTATGCATTAGGGGGTAGTATCATACACTAGTATCATATGCATGCTACTACTATATGATACTCCCCATTACAACCAGCCTTAGGGTGACCATAGTGGGGGTATCATAGCCAGTATCATGCACTCAGGAATAGAAAATATGATGATGTGGCAAAGAAGCAGTAACATAGGTAGATATCGTCATATATATATAATAAATGCTATACAACTCTGTGTCATGCATGGCCATAAATACGGTCATCTATGATATATACTACTCTATGATACTATATATGCACTATGAAGGTACGTACGTAGTATCATACACTAGTATCATATGCATGATACTACATGATACTCTCCCCACTATATAAGGCTGGCCATAGTGGTGGTATCATAGCCAACGATGTCATGCACTCAGAAATAGCAAGTATGCTGATGTGGCAAAGAATTAAATATATATATAAAGAGGGTTAGAGTAACATATAGGTAGATACCGTATCATGTTAAATGTGATGCTAATTTGTGTCATGCATGACAATAAATATGATCTATATATGATACTACACTCTATGTATTATACTATGCGCTATAATTAATGAAAGGTAGTATCATACACTAGTACCATATATACTGTATATTCATGATACTAGTATATGACACTCTCCACTATACTCATGATTTCTTACCGTGGAAAAAAATTGGAGGCGAAACGATGAACTCATGTTTTCATTCGAACAAAAATATGATGTTAGGTAATGTAAATGTTTTCAAAGAGCACACGGTTCATTCACGAAAGCTGTGTGTCCACTAAACCGTGGCCGATGCACCCCCACCCCTCTGCCACGCGCGTGATCTGAGTCGTGCGTTCTGATTGGCCAGAACCCAAACCCCACGGATCGTACGTCTGCACCGTTGGATTTTCCTTAATCGAACGGCGATCCTCATCCCCTTCGACAAAACATGTAAATATTTTCAAATAGCCCCTCCCAAAAAATGTTTTCAAAGAGCACACGGTTCACACATGAAAGCCGTGTGCCTACCAAACTTTGGCTGATGCCCCCCTGCTGCGCGCGCGATCCGAGTCGTGCGTTCTGATTGGCCAGAACCAAATCCCACGGATCATACGTCTGCACCGTTGGATGCTCCCAGATCAAACGGCAATCCTCATCCCTTTTGACAGGAAATGCAGTCCGGCTAGGAATTGATTTATATGTCAACACGCACGGTAAATGCTAAAAAATGTCTTACATATAGCACACGAGACCTGAAATGCGCCAGAAAATCAAACCCGTGGTAAAATTGTGATTGGTTTACGTGGGAAAAATTTAGAGGCGAAACGAGGAAATCACGTCTTCATTTCAAAATTAGTACGTCTTCATTTCAAATGAAATTATTCTGTTTGTGCACACGAGCGCTAAGAGGCAACTGTTTGCATAGGCCTTTCCGCGCGCGCGGTGACCGGGGATATTTTTCACCCTTTTCACCTAGGCCGCCAACACCCAGAGTCCCCAACACCCCCACCGTCCACCCGTGTTTCACTCAGCTAGTCCACCCAATCTCCTTCACTAGCTCCCCCTCCCCCAGATCCACAGCAGAACCCTCTCCGGCACCGTCGTGCTCACCCCGGCCGTGTGCCCGCTCTTCGGTGTCAAGCCTACCTCCACTGCCGTTCCCAACATGCGGCGGCCCGCACCTCGCCGTCTTCGTTTGCTCGCCAGCCACCCTCGAGCATATGGATGCAGTAACCCTCGCCTCTCATGTGGTCCGAACGGGTTTGCATTAAGAAGCCTGTTAGTTACTACTCTCCATCGGGGTGAGGCATATTTCCTTGCAATCCCCCTTCCAATTTTGTTCCGTATGTTCCCAAATTGGCTATAAAATAACGGAGAGCGTATATATGTTCACTATCTACCTTCCTTACTACATGTAAGCTGTATTTGTTCCAATAAGTTACTGCCTATTTACAGATCGCGGGCGCCCGAGTCACACAAACTTAACAAATTAGCCGTACATTTTCTAAATTATTGCATGGCATGTTTAGAAAGCTTGATACCAAGTTGTTAGTTTTATGCTTATCCTCCTTTCCTGAGTTTCGCATGTGTTCTCTGTAGATGCCGAGTAGCAGCGATAGAACTCATTCAGGCCATGTATCTTCATTTGATTCGGACAACCCTAGGTCTTCAACAGATTGTGAGGGATCAAGTAGTCTTGAAAGGGATAGAGCTGCAGCAATTACTCTTCCGTTCAGGACACAGAGGAACGCTCCAAGGAAGCCACACCTGCCTAAAGGTGTATATGAAGTAACCGAGATTGATTTAAAGTCCTGGGCTCCAACTAAACCAGATAAAGCACGCATGAGGTTCAGGAGTGTGTGTGGATTTGTTGGCAGGGCAAGGCTCAACATTAATTTGTTGGGGTTTCGGTAGGCTGACACAGAGACACGGCGAAGGATAGTCCGGGAGATCATGGATCACTTCATCGTTCTAGAGCAGTGGAGAATGCAGGTGGAACACGCTGCACTGAAGAAGGCTAGGGATGCTTGGAGAAACTGGAAGCACGTGCTAGACAAGAAGTACTTGAGTGAAGGCAAGGACCCAATCCTCACATACCCCCAAATTACAAAGGCAGACTGGGCAGAATTCAAAAGGGTCAGGGCAACTAACGAGTTTGCTGAGAAGAGTTTCAAGCAATCGGAACTTCTGAAGAAGAACATACACCCCCACCATATGGGTGTGGCGGGATACTATGGCATGAAACTGATATGGGAATAGGAGGACAAAGAAGCAGTAGCGGCGGGTCGAAATCTGGCCTTTAGTGAAATCAAGGGCGAACGTGCCAGAGACTTCTTGCGGGCACGTGCAAAGAGGCATGATGACGGAACTTATTACTTTGAAAATGCACGTGATGCCAAACTGTATGAAGTGATGTTAGAGGCTTCCAAGATCCCTGGAAGGTTCTACAGGAACTCAGGGCCATATGACATTCTGTCCATTGCTCTGGACACAAAAGAGCCCCTGGCCGTGCAAGGGGTATAGGTGTTAATGTCCCGCACAACAGGACTTTCACACTCAGCAAAGAAGAGAGGCTCAGCATGAAAAATGCGAGGAGTGAAATGAAGCAGAATGCATTGTATGAAAGGTTGAAGAAGGAGATTTATCCGGCTATTCAAAAGGATGTTGAGGAGTCAATGATGATGTAGAAGACTCTAACACTGATAGATAGCCAGCAGATGGGAGGGGGCGGGCATGGAGGATGCTGCTTATTGCGCGACAACACTGCACAAGAGTAGTTGTGCATCAGCTGACCCCAGCGACATTGAGACTGTAGCTGCTCCTGATGATGCTATATCTAATCTATCTGGAATGAAAGACAGACTGAAGGGCGTGCTTACACATTATGAAGGTACATTAAAATGTGCAACAACCTGGGTTTGCCCACCCTTCTTGGAAGATGGCCTCTTCTTGGACAATGTGCCACTAAAGCCGGGCTGTGTGAAGTGCAACATGACTGAAGTAAAGCCTGGATTCAATGAATTTGCCCTAAAGAATGTCCTAGGACACTTGAATGAGCAAAGGACTTTGGGAGAAACACTGTTACATCACATCCAGTGGCCACAAAAGAAAATAGAGTTCATCGATGAGATTCCTGAAGCCCCGCCAAGAGCAACCACTGTCGCCCCTCAACCGGTGACGCTCTCCTTGCCACAGCAACTCTCGCGGGCTGATGCATCAACTTGTGATCAGCCGGCCTGACTTTGTGGCATACAGGCCATGTCATCCTCCGCCCCAAAGCAGCCAGTGGCAACGCCTACAACTGCTGATGACGCACCACCGGTTCAGATGCCGGCCGCTGAAGCAGCGGGGGGAGACCCAGCTGCAGCACATGCTTAGTAGACCAACCTGGTGGAACAGACTGCTAAGCAGTCTAATGCTTCGGAACTGCCTGCTAAGCATTCTGTAGGTCCAGAACCGACTGCTCATCAGTCCGTCGGTCCGCAGGCCCGTGATCAGCATACCAATGCATCAACACTTCCTTCTCAGCAAACCAACGTGTTGGCACGGCCTCCTCAGCACACCGACAAGTTGGCACCACCTGTGCAGGAAGCTGACATAGCGTCAACGCATGGTCAGCACTCTGATGCCTCTGCTCCTACAGCCCAGCAGTCCGTCATAGCAGCACCGCCAGCTCAGCGGTCCGGCATAGATAATTCGTCTGCTAAGCAGTCCATCCAAGCTTCACCGTCTACTCGGCAGTCTACCTTGCAGCCAACCACACATTCTGCCAGAAATGCTTCAAATACCAAGAAGGAAATGGCCAAAAAGGCTACACCCACGAGGAAGTGCAGTGGGAGAGTGAAGAGGAAAGAGAATGATTGCCTCTTACTTAAAGCACTCATCGCCTAGAACCAAATTAACAGCAGCTTGTTTGAATTGGGGAGTAATATTATTTCTGACGCCATGGATGATGAAGTAGAATTGTTGCTTGCTAAAAGTAAATCAGCTGTACTTCAAGCACGCAAGTACGTCCATGGCTAGCCATTTCTTGTTGGTGAATACTTTGATGAGTGCAGCTCCAGTTGCCGCGAGTTACATGGATATTACATGGATCAAATGTCAGAAGGTCATCATGGTTTGCTAGTCCACTACAACAGAGATCATTTCCGACACAATGCTGTTTCGATCAATGTGAGTTTCGAGGGCTTACATCTCTTCTTCAACTTCAACGTGCTCGATGCCACTCTTGTTAGATGCCTGATTTTGTAAGTACTTAGCAAACTCAGATCAACTTCTCCATACAAGGTTGTAAATGATAAACAGCTAACTGCATTTTATTCCTCTCAAGGGATTGAACGTGTAGAGAAGAAAAAGGGGGGGGTGTGTATTTCATAGATCATGCATTAGATGGTAAGGACCGACGGGACTGGGCCGTTAACACAGTCGCCTGTATCTTCGAAAACATGTCCCATGCACAATCATTTCTCTGGCCATACCATGAATGGTAAGTCAAGTAAACAACCATACATACACTGATTGTCTTTTAGAGTTCGACATCATTCATAAGTTCATGGCTTTCTTAATATGTAGCAATCACAGGATATTGGTATTCGTTGTTCCAAACAAGAACACAGTTTACTACATCGATTCTCTCAGAGAGTCAACAAACGCTCAGGATCTGACACATGTTCAGCAATTCTTGGATAGGTGTTGAATTCTATGATGTTGAAATTAATTTGCATTCATATCTGGTTCAATAATTTATGTTGTCAAAATTCATCATCATTTGCAGTGTGATCGCATTGTGGAAAACTATAACAGGGAACCTGTTCAAGATGGAACAACCTCTGCAGCACGAGATTCGTTCTCCGGTAACACACCGAAATCCGTTATTTTCGGAAAATTTATCCAACGGTCTGCAAATACCTTTCCTTACGCTAGTCAAATGTTTAAGCTTCTAAATAAACCTCTTTCAATTTTTTTTCCAAAGAAAACAAATAATACATCTAACACCGGTTAGGTTGTTCCTAACAGGACAGATACATGACTAATTTTGTACAAAACATTTCAGTGTCCTTAGCAAGAAGCAGGGACCAACCTTTTTGGATACTATGCTTGTAGGTACATGATCTCCATCTGCAAATCTACTGATAGTTGTGACGATCCTCGTGAATTAGTACCAGTAAGTCTATCTTAATTAATATCTTCTACTCCACTCATATGGCACATTCTGATCTTAAAAATATAGCAGCTCATCTTAAAACCGAGAACCCCTGAACCGCTCCCGGCTGGTGAATTGCTGATGGTTCGTAGATTTATCAGCGACTTCTTCCTGGATCACTACATCAATCCCACTGGTGATGATGAAGATTTCAGCATGCGTTCTCCTGAAACATTGAGTAAGAGTTAGCCGCTAAACATATAACGCATGGATCCATTGTTTTCCATCTGATGAGGTCTTCGTATTTCATACACTATGATTAATTATGTAATGCATATATGTGTGGACAAATAATTGGAATTTGGCTACCATATGTTCAATTGCAATTGTTGCGAAATCCGATGAATGTTCTTCCTGTGGACACTATTTGTTCAATTGAATATTGTGGCGGATTTGCTTTTTGCGTGCCGATTCAAAATGGGATATTTTTTATTTGTTCAATTGAATATTGTGGAAAATTTGCTTTTTGCGTGCCGATTCAAAATGGGATATTTTTGTTTTAACCTGGCAATTTCTACGCACACGGTTCAACAAATGAGTGTGTGTGACCCACATCGGAAATCATACGTCAATCGTAGCGGAACCGTCGATGATACACAGCAGAGTGCAAACGATTTGCGGCACTACTACGTGCGCGTAGGGTCTCCGGAATCATTTGTGATATCGCGTTATCGCACACGAGAACTGGAAGTAAACCGTGCCTAATGAAAAATACAATCCCAGTCGTAATTTTCTCAGAAAACGCGTGGGATCCCAAACGAAAAGCACACGTCACTCTTGCGGCAACCATCGATGATACCCAACAAATCACAAAAAGTCTGCAGCACCTGTATGTGTGCGAAGGGGCTCCTGAACCGTTTGTGATAGAACATTATCATAGACGGTAATTGTTAGCAAACGTGTGCGGTAGACTCTAGCATGGCAGACGGGTTACGCAGAAAACTTGTGTGTGATGAGGCACAAATCGCACATAGTTCATATGTTGGCCCGTGTGCCTTACATGCTGTTTCCCAAATGGTTCGTTACGACATACCGTATGGTTTCACTGCGTCATTAGAAACGCTTAATCACCGAATACCACACGTGTGAAAGAAATTAGTGTGGGTTGCATCGCACACGATTACATTTGGGAAGGCCTCTTGATCACTGCTCCATATCCCCGACGGTTTCTGGGTCGTGTGGGAAGGACACTCTATCGCACACACTCACTTGGTGACGGTTCCAAACGTCGTCGCGGAAAGGGGTTAAAACCGTTTGTTTAGGACCGACACGCACCAGTGATCCGGTAGCACGTGTTAGTGAGGGTGTGTTCCCTTGGTTGGGTTTGCGGCGTGTAGGGGCAACTGTGTGAGGATGCGGTGCGACGGCGACAGCTGTGCGCAAGTGTACCTCCTTTTCATTTTGAAAACTTTAGGCAAGTTTGGCAAAAATGTGTGGCGAAGTATGGCAATGCAAGGCCTAGACCCAAACAAGATACAAGTACGTAAGTAGGAGTACTACATGTGTTAAAAAAAGAAAGGTGGGGTTTTCCTTCACGGGATTGATAGATACAAATCCTCGTTTGATGTGTCAATTAATGTGTATTTTTTCTCCAATGCCCAAAGAGCTAACCATCTCACTCCTCATGGCTTGATTAATGCAGCGCCATGCAAACCAACCTTCTCACTTCCGCATGCATGCAAGGGTATATTAATGTCCTTGGTTGCTAGTACGAGGCAAACCCCATCAATTTTAACTCGATTAGTGTTAGTGGTCTTTTGCAAATTGTAATTTTCATATACTGGTCTTGTGTACAAAAAATGGAGGTAGTAGCTATTTGACTTCCTTTCCCATTGCGGTGACGTCGACGATATCTAGAACGTTGTGGTTTGGCGAAGTGCGTTCGACGGAGAACACCATTGAGGGAGACCATGGTAAGTCATTCGCACGTGCCGCCTACAAGCTGAGACAACCGCCTTATTTGCATCCAGGAAGTCCGTTGAACCAAAGGACATGTAAATGTACTAGTACTACACAATCGCGTCGTCCATCCAGCTTAGTGTAGTAAGGTGGTTTCTCGAAGAAGACGATGGAGAAGCAGAGTCAGCGAAGAGTGAAATGATGGTTGCTTCGTCCGTGCTTTGTGATTTGACGCCTCACTGCTTTGTGACTTATGATCGAAGGGACAGGGGAGTAGACTCTATGGTCTATACTATACATGCGTCCAAGCACGGGAGAAAGAGGATAGAGGTTGCATTTTTCTGTTCTTTCAATCAATCAATTAGGGAGCTTCGTTTCCATCTTTTTGGCATTGGCAACACCGTCCACAATGGTTTCCATCGATGCCAAAAGCTATTTTCACATTTGGCTACACATTGTGGATGCCCTTAACCGTACCACTTGGTTTTGCTCCTGTGTGCTATCTATACAAATCTCGATTGTATTGATCTAAAAAATTATAGTATCAAGATTAGTAAAAAGGAGGTGATTTTGCTGCGTGGATGGCGGGAGAGGTTTCTTATTTTAGAGGATGTTGGCCTCGCGGTTTGCTAACCTGCGGTCCCACGTGTTAGTGCTTTACCAAGCCGATCCGCGTCCCACATGAGGCAGACAACGACAGAAGTAACACATGGTTAACTTGAAGAAGATGGGGGTTCAGCAACGAGTGAAATGATGGTTGCTTCGTCCCTCCAACTTCTCTTTTTTAGCATTATTAATTCGTCCCTCCAACTTAACTACGGGAAAGGTGCAGCTTTGTGATTTGACACCTCATTGCTCATTACTACGCCAGCGCCATGACTGGGGTGCTTCACCCCTGCTGCTCTGCACTGTTATTTCGGTATGGCACGTGGACCCGGTTGCTTGATATCCCACAAGTCGGCGAAAGGGACTAGAACATTTATGAAAGCGAGCGCTCCAGTCTTACGACAGAGTACACGACACAGCGGCCCAGTGAACTGTTACTTGTACTACAGTACTACCATAGTTTTGCTATTTCGCATGATCCACCGTTACAAACCCGATTAAATAGGCAAGGGCGGGATTTTCCCTGCACGATAGATGATACTAGCCATATATTTCAAAGGCAATTTTAATGTATGCAAACTAAATAATTAAGTAACAATATGAGATCTAGTAAAACTATAAACACATATGATTTATTGTGTTAGAGTGTAGTAGTAGTGATGTATTGCATAGTTGTTAGATGTAACATGCGAGAACGTGTAGAGATGTACTTTTGGAGGGACTACAGAGATAAATTCGGCATAAAGTGGATTCAAATATTTGTATTCATCTTCATAGCATTTGTAACTCATATCTACAGTTTGTACAGTAGACGTGAATGCTTGTTCGCTCTTACGAAACTATAGTACAACAATAATGGGGTGGCTGTGACGCCCCCGATTTAATCGTACACTAATCATACACGCAAACGTGTACGATCAAGATCAGGGACTCACGGGAAGATATCACAACACAACTCTACAAATAAAATAAGTCATACAAGCATCATATTACAAGCCAGGGGCCTCGAGGGCTCGAATATAAGAGCTCGATCATAGACGAGTCAGCGGAAGCAACAATATCTGAGTACAGACATAAGTTAAACAAGTTTGCCTTAAGAAAGCTAGCACAAACTGGGATACAGATCGAAAGAGGCGTAGGCCTCTTGCCTGGGATCCTCCTAAACTACTCCTAGTTGTTGTCAGCGGGCAACACGTAGTAGTAGGCACCTCGGTGTAGTAGGAGTCGTCATCGACGGTGGCGTCTGGCTCCTGGGCTCCAACATCTGGTTGCGACAACCAGGTAGAAGGAATAGAGGGAAAAGAAGGAGAAAGCAACCATGAGTACTCATCCAAAGTACTCGCAAGCAAGGAGCTACACTACATATGTATGCATTGGTATCAACTGGAATAAGGCTATTATAAGTGGACTGAACTGCAGAAAGCCGGAATAAGAGGGGGATAGCTAGTCCTTTCGAAGACTACGCTTCTGGCAGCCTCCGTCTTGCAGCATGTAGAAGAGAGTAGACTGAAGTCCTCCAAGTAGCATCGCATAGCATAATCCTAACCGATGATCCTCCCCTCGTCGCCCTGTGAGAGAGCGATCACCGGTTGTATCTGGCACTTGGAAGGGTGTGTTTTATTAAGTATCCGGTTCTAGTTGTCATAAGGTCAAAGTACAACTCCGGGTCATCCTTTTACCGAGGGACACGGCTATTCGAATAGATTAACTTCCCTGCAGGGGTGCACCACATACCCCAACACGCTCGATCCCATTTGGCCAGACACACTTTCCTGGGTCATGCCCGGCCTCGGAAGATCAACATGTCGCAGCCCTACCTAGGCACAACAGAGAGGTCAGCACGCCGGTCTAAATCCTATGGCGCAGGGGCCTGGGCCCATCGCCCTTTGCACACCTGCACGTTGCGTACGCGGCCGGAAGCAGACCTAGCCTAGTGGCTTTCCAGTCCAATCCGGCGCGCGCCACTCAGTCGCTGACGTCACGAAGGCTTCGGCTGATACCACGACGCCGGGATACCCATAACTACTCCCGCGTAGATGGTTAGTGCGTATAGACCAAATGGCCAGAATCAGATCAAATACCCAGATCTTGTTAAGCGTGTTAAGTATCCACGAATGCCGACCAGGGCCAGGCCCACCTCTCTCCTAGGTGGACAGAACCTGCCCTGTTGCTCCGCCACAAAGTAACAGTCGGGGGCCATCGGGAACCCAGGCCCACCACTACCTGGGTGGAACCACCTGCCCCTTCAGCCCCCATCTCCGAACAGTACCACAGGTAATGTAACCGTGTAAAGTATATAGTATATACCCGTGATCACCTCCCGAAGTGATCACGGCCCAGTAGTATAGCATGGTAGACGGACAAGAGTGTAGGGCCACTGATGGAACACTAGCATCCTATACTAAGCAGTAGGATAGCAGGTAAAGGTAACAACAGTAGTAGCAAGGACAGGCTATGCATCAGGATAGGAATAACGGAAAGCAGTAACATGCTACACTACTCTAATGCAAGCAGTATAGAGAAGAATAGGCGATATCTGGTGATCAAGGGGGGGGGCTTGCCTGGTTACTCTGGCAAGAGAGAGGGGTCGTTAACTCCGTAGTCGTACTGGGTAGTAGCGGCGTCGGTCTCGGTGTCTATCGAGAGAAGAGAGGGGAGAAACAATAAATATTTAAGCAAGCAGATGCATAGTGGTGCATGACATGACAAGTAACGGCGTTAGAGGTGCCCTAACGCGGTACGTGATGATACCGGTGAAGGGGGAAAACATCCGGGAAAGTATCCCCGGTGTTTCGCGTTTTCGGGCAGAGGAGCCGGAGGGGGAAAGTTGCGTGTTTGCTATGCTAGGGACGTGTGGCGGATGAACGGGCTGCGTATCCGGGTTCGTCTCGTCGTTCTGAGCAACTTTCATGTACAAAGTATTTTCATCTGACTTACGGATTATTTTATATGATTTTTCAAAGTTTTAATGATATTCTGAAATTATTATTAATCCGAAATTAATTGAATAAATGCTATGTGCACCCGGCACAGGGTACACCGAAGTGTACCCAGGGGATGACAAGTGGGCCAAGGGGGACCCAGTTGACCAGTCAAGGTTTGACTGGTCAACAGGGGGTAGGGCCCCCTGTCATTGACTGACTAGTAATCTAACAATTTTAGTTAAACTAATTAAGAAGTTAACAGGTTAATTAACATGATTAATTAGGTTAATTAATTCATTTGGTTAATTAATTAACTAACTATTTTAATTATTATATCTTTTCATTTATTTATTTTTCATTTTCGGGTGGACCCCGCGTGTCATTGGCCAGGGGCCTTAGCGGGCGCCTGGAGCATAATCCGAACGGGCGACGGGCGTGCGGCGCCAGGCGCCATGGGGCGGACCTGGGCACGCTGGCAACGGCCGCCGGGGCGCGGCGGGGTGCCGGGGTTGGCCGCCGGCGCGGCGGTGGCCTGCGGGGCCAGAGGCGGAGGCGGGGCACGGGACGAGCAGAGGCGGAGCGGTTCAGGTGACGGCGCGGGCAAGCCGGTGAAGAAGCAGGGGAGGCGCGCGCCGGGGCGAGCAGCGGCGCGGGAGCAGCGCAGGCGCGGCCCGACGCGGTTGGCGAGGGAGACAGCAGCCGGGGCGAGGCGGGCGTGGCCAACGCTGGCGGCAGCGGCAACGAGGCACACGCGGCTGGGCACGCAGCGATGGGCGGGGCGATGAGGAGTGGTGCAGTTGCGCGCGGGCGCGTGCGTGCGGTCGTGGGCGCGGGCAGTGGGCACCGCGCGGGTGCTGGCGGGGTGAGGCAGAGCTCGCGCGGCGTCTGGCGCGTGTTGGGGCGGGCGAAGGCGTGGCCGAACGGGCGCACAGAGGAGGGGAGGGAGACGAAGGAAGGTGGCGTCTCACAGGGGAGTGGGAGGGGCATGGCAGTGAGCTCGGAGGCGACCCGTGGGGAGGAGGACGATGGGGAGGTAGCACGACGTCGGCACGACGACGTTCGGCGTCGGCGAGCGGCTCCAGGGCGACTCCAGGCGAGGTGGCGGGTGGTGCCGGAGTCGACGAGCGGCGTCGGTGGAGACCTTAGGCAGTGGTGGTTAGCGACGGGGGCTTCAGCGGCGGCAGGATCGGGCGGTGAGTGCTAGAGCACTCCCGATCCAGATCGCGCGGGGGAAGGGGGAGTGGGGATCATGGGGAGGGGGAATGGGTGAGTGGGGGTGGGCTAGGGCTTCCCCCTCGTGGGGATAAGGCAGGGGCGGGTAGGCCGGCTGGGCCAGGTGGGCCGGCCTGGCCGGTGAGCTGAGTCGTCTGGCCCAGTTGGCCAGGGGGCCTTTTTTTTCTTTTTAGTTTTGTTTTGTCTTTTGCTTTTGTATTTTCTTTTTTTGTTCTATTAATTTCTAAATTTTTTTATAAAATACAAAAGTTGTATCTAAAATAGCATTAATAATTATGCCACTACCACAATTAACATGGCACCTAATATAAAATAGTTTGTTATTGTTTATTATTTTATAATCATTTAAATAATTGTTTTTCTACTATTTTATTCATAATTAGAGTATTTACACATTTTATACAAGTGTGGTATCTTCAACATATTTACTTATGAATTATTTGGCACATATAGAATATTTTAGTTTTAATGTTTGAAAACTTTATTGTTTGACCTTATTTTAAATTTGAATTTTTGATCGGTTTTGAACTAACGTGAGATTAACCAAGTTAAACGTGGTGACGTGGCAACATTAGTAGAGGGTTACTGTAGCTTAAAGATCCGGGCGTCACAATTCTCCTCCACTACAAGAAATCTCGTCCCGAGATTTAAGAGGGGAGTAAGGGGGAAAGTTCTGGTTCCGATATTCTAATGGATCTTCTCAAAGAGGTTAATCCCTTTTGTTGATGTCTTCAATTCTTTATTCCAATGCATCATGATGAAGTTGTCGTCCTTTCTTCAAGAACTCCATCGTACTTACGAAAGGATAAGGGGGTATTATGGAAGAACGGATCGCTACAATGTTTGCTTATCTAGTTGATAGCATCAGGGAAGGTGGCGGAGAGTAACCCTCGAATTGAAACTCAAGACATTATTGAGAGCAAAGTAAGAAGGTGCAAATTAGAAGTTTCAAGCGCATAGACAATCGTTCGTTGCCTGATACGAAATGTGACAGGGGGTTCAGAGCATTGGGAAAGTATTGCGTCTGGTACCAGAATAGATCACTAGGCAGGTGGCCAGTGAATCACATACGAACTCAAGCATGAGGAATAACTTTGACAACAGGGTGTATAAAAGAGTCAGGTTTCGATCCTGTGGAAGTATGGGTTACGGGCCCACCATGTGGTTAAAAGTAGGAAGGTCGGTGACATCCTGCACGATCTTGTAAGCAAGGCATGTTAGAGGATAGTCTGTCGGTCATGTCGGCAACACATCAGTACCAAGGGCGAGGGATGAAGAGAACCATCTTCCTGCTCGTTGAACGAGGCAGACCAGTAGGCAAGATTCTCGTCCATCGGTGGTTACCGGAATGCCATCAACAAAAGTAACAATGTCTTTCTAACAAAGTGGTACAACTGCTTATACAATATAGATCGCAAGAAGGTTTAAACAAACCAATGGAAAGGAAAAATGATTATCAGGTTTAAACAGAACAATGGAAAGGAAAATGTGTTTAAACACATATTTCAAGGGTATATTCTTCCCAAGGACAAGCAGAACATATTATCCATGACAGGATATAATGTAGAAAACTCTTTAGGTAAGGGGAGAAAAATTTCATGACATTAACCATACAACGGTGTTAGGACAATAGAGCAAGAAACATTTAGCACGGGGCTTCAAATGTTCTTGTTGAAAATCAGAGTACCACAAACATGCTTCGAGATAGCATTGCATGGTCTTCAATAAAAGGTCAGACTCTGGATACACGAAGGGATTCATCATTAAGCCAAGGAGAGGATGAGGAGGTGGTTGATGGACTCAACGATAATACAACGAGGTATCCAAAAAGATGGATTTCCACAATTATGTGAACAAGGAGATAACATTTGTCGGATCAAATGATATAATGATGTATGCTCAAGAAAAAAAAACATACACAATTAAACATTAGTGGAAAAGGGTGCCCAAAGTAGGGCCTTAGGTAGCATGATCAAATGTTAGAATGGTGATTCAGTGATCAATAGTCTAAGAATGAACGTTCGACCATTAACTCCAAAGCAATAGGGTTGCTAGAAGGGCATGATCCAAACAACACCGTTCACCTGTTGGCATCCCGGTTAGATCCAACACGGGGACCAAGAAAGAATGGTGATGGTGATAAGTATTACCTGTATCAAGAATTCTTAGGAGGTGGTGAAATTCTCACGACATTCTTGACATAAAAGATGGTAATACTCCAAGGTATCGAAGAATAATTGCTGGATAGCACGGGTCTCCAGGTATAACACAAAACACGAACAAGTTTGTGTTGGAGGGAAAGCAATAATGTTGTCGGTGATAACACAATTCATCGAGGGACAAGGATGGTTACCTGTCATCATCCATTTGGTTGATATTCTGGAAGGAATCAAAATGTTGTTTGATGACCACAACAAATTTAGTCGAGAGGCTCCACGAAGATGTAATCGATCGGCGATGACATCAAGTGAAAGGAATGATGAAGCGAATGGTTATTGGAACCATGGGTATGACACAAACTCGAAATCAAGTTTGCTGTTCAGGGAGAAATGATATGATGAGGAAAATCGATGTAAGCTTAGCTCATCGTCGAGAATTGTGCTCCGTGAAGAAGGACCAGGTAGCACAGTTAAAATTTAGCACAATGATGATATAGCCGATCAGGCTAGGAATGACTTAAATGATTATTAACTCGTAAGCAACAACATTTACTTAAGAGTTATTGAATTAGAGTGCGGACTCATTTCACTATTCGGTGTTCTCGGTTGATGACAACCCAGAACCTAGGAACAATTGGATCCGGCGAGTGATAATAGTTTATGAAGAACCCATAAGAAGTTATGATGTCCCATGATATTCCCGAGATACCAGGGTGTAATACTCGACGGTAGATCAAAGTAAAGGTTGGACTGGTGTATTGGTCCACACAAGACAAGTGCTTAAACTTGCCCGAGAAATGGGATCAAAGAAGAACATATGGTCGGAACCATGATTGCAAGGATCAATTCACAGATACCAAATGATATTATATCAAGGAGGATAGTTATTATTACAAGAAGCTTCCATGATAGGATATACATCGTGTCCATGGGCATGAACACAAGTTCAAGGTCGACTCCCACTTCTTCAATGCATAACCTTTCATTCACTGCTCTAGATAAAAATGATTTCAGTGTCAAAACCTACCTGGTGAATTACCAGAGGAGTATGACCCATGAAAACTTTTGGGTTCACACAGATTAAGAAAGGCATAGGTTCAACCCGTCAGGGTATCGTGGAAACATATACCACAAGCTTCAATCGTAAATATCACCAGTTCGAAAATAGAGCATGGTTGAGAAAACAGAGGATACAATTTACCAAAAGCATTATGTATTAGAGGAAAGGATCACGAGGTTATTGAATAAGGAGGACATTGTCGAATAATAGTCCAATAAAGGATCAGACGGTCCATAGCGGAGCTGATGTGAGCATCGGCACACAATCAGTTGAAGAAAGGATGCAAGGGGATCAGATTATAGAAACAACTGACTAATTCAAGGCTCAAATGCAAAGGAATTATCAATTCCAAGACAAGGGATCAGAAGCAAACACTCTAATTAAGGATGGATAAGTTACGTAAGCTTAGGGGTACAATCGATGGCAATTTGATTGGTCCAGTTCCAGCTCATGTTTTAAAATAACGTCTGAGCCGGAAAATTAATTTAAAAGGATCAACTGATGATTGTGTGCATCCGCACACATGTTGAATCAATAGGATCAAAATGACGGTGTCAAAAGATACTAGTGAATATTGCCAGATATATGGGAAGCATCCATAATGGAAGTAGACAAGTATTTGCAGAGCAATAAAGCTGCTAAGGATTTTCGGAGGATTGAATAGTATTTCAAAGACTTTTGTGAAACACATGAACAACTGGGGGATGAGCGGATACTCGATAAGTGCGAGAATTATCCGTAGGGGTATTCAGGTGACAAAGAATAGCAAGGCAGTAAGCCCAAAGGATTACCGAATCAACGACGAGTATTTCGGGGTATCTTGTAATAACAAGACCAACTGGGGATGAATGTAAGAATAACAACTGCAAGTAGTTATCCATAAGGATTGACGGTGGAAGGGGAATTGCAAACGCGATGAACACAAGTTCTCGGGTTAACAGCGGAGAGTATCTTCAGGGTCTTCACGTACAGCAGATGATCATCAGTAATAAGGGGCCCTCCGGGTGAATGTGATAACAAGATCCTAATGTTAGATTTAGCAAAATTCATTTAACCCGAATAGAAGAGAGCTCAGAGTCCCAGAGTAAGGATCGAGGAGTAAAAGATCCTAATACCACCCAGATGGCGACGTGGGCCCATAAGGCACACAGCCATGTTAGTAAAGTTTTGCAATGTCTAAACTCGACTTCGGCCAAGGAGTGTGGAAGGGGGATTCCTACAGGCAGTCGGCTCTGATACCAACTTGTGACGCCCCTGATTTAATCGTACACTAATCATACACGCAAACGTGTACGATCAAGATCAGGGACTCACGGGAAGATATCACAACACAACTCTACAAATAAAATAAGTCATACAAGCATCATATTACAAGCCAGGGGCCTCGAGGGCTCGAATATAAGAGCTCGATCATAGACGAGTCAGCGGAAGCAACAATATCTGAGTACAGACATAAGTTAAACAAGTTTGCCTTAAGAAGGCTAGCACAAACAGGGATACAGATCGAAAGAGGCGCAGGCCTCTTGCCTGGGATCCTCCTAAACTACTCCTAGTCGTCGTCAGCGGGCAGCACGTAGTAGTAGACACCTCCGGTGTAGTAGGAGTCGTCGTCGACGGTGGCGTCTGGCTCCTGGGCTCCAACATCTGGTTGCGACAACCAGGTAGAAGGAATAGAGGGAAAAGAAGGAGAAAGCAACCGTGAGTACTCATCCAAAGTACTCGCAAGCAAGGAGCTACACTACATATGTATGCATTGGTATCAACTGGAATAAGGCTATTATAAGTGGACTGAACTGCAGAAAGCCGGAATAAGAGGGGGATAGCTAGTCCTTTCGAAGACTACGCTTCTGGCAGCCTCCGTCTTGCAGCATGTAGAAGAGAGTAGACTGAAGTCCTCCAAGTAGCATCGCATAGCATAATCCTAACCGATGATCCTCCCCTCGTCGCCCTGTGAGAGAGCGATCACCGGTTGTATCTGGCACTTGGAAGGGTGTGTTTTATTAAGTATCTGGTTCTAGTTGTCATAAGGTCAAAGTACAACTCCGGGTCGTCCTTTTACCGAGGGACACGGCTATTCGAATAGATTAACTTCCCTGCAGGGGTGCACCACATACCCCAACACGCTCGATCCCATTTGGCCGGACACACTTTCCTGGGTCATGCCCGGCCTCGGAAGATCAACACGTCGCAGCCCTACCTAGGCACAACAGAGAGGTCAGCACGCCGGTCTAAATCCTATGGCGCAGGGGTCTGGGCCCATCGCCCTTTGCACACCTGCACGTTGCGTACGCGGCCGGAAGCAGACCTAGCCTAGTGGCTTTCCAGTCCAATCCGGCGCGCGCCACTCAGTCGCTGACGTCACGAAGGCTTCGGCTGATACCACGACGCTGGGATACCCATAACTACTCCCGCGTAGATGGTTAGTGCGTATAGACCAAATGGCCAGACTCAGATCAAATACCCAGATCTCGTTAAGTGTGTTAAGTATCCGCGAATGCCGACCAGGGCCAGGCCCACCTCTCTCCTAGGTGGACGGAACCTGCCCTGTCGCTCCGCCACAAAGTAACAGTCGGGGGCCGTCGGGAACCCAGGCCCACCACTACCTGGGTGGAACCACCTGCCCCTTCAGCCCCCATCTCCGAACAGTACCACAGGTAATGTAACCGTGTAAAGTTATAGTATATACCCGTGATCACCTCACGAAGTGATCACGGCCCAGTAGTATAGCATGGCAGACGGACAAGAGTGTAGGGCCACTGATGGAACACTAGCATCCTATACTAAGCAGTAGGATAGCAGGTAAAGGTAACAACAGTAGTAGCAAGGACAGGCTATGCATCAGGATAGGAATAACGGAAAGTAGTAACATGCTACACTACTCTAATGCAAGCAGTATAGAGAAGAATAGGCGATATCTAGTGATCAAGGGGGGGCTTGCCTGGTTACTCTGGCAAGAGAGAGGGGTCGTCAACTCCGTAGTCGTACTGGGTAGTAGCAGCGTCGATCTCGGTGTCTATCGAGAGAAGAGAGGGGAGAACCAATAAATATTTAAGCAAGCAGATGCATAGTGGTGCATGACATGACAAGTAACGGCGTTAGAGGTGCCCTAACGCGGTACGTGATGATACCGGTGAAGGGGGAAAACATCCGGGAAAGTATCCCCGGTGTTTCGCGTTTTCGGGCAGAGGAGCCGGAGGGGGAATGTTGCGTGTTTGCTATGCTAGGGACGCGTGGCGGATGAACGGGCTGCGTATCCGGGTTCGTCTCGTCGTTCTGAGCAACTTTCATGTACAAAGTATTTTCATCTGACTTACAGATTATTTTATATGATTTTTCAAAGTTTTAATGATATTCTGAAATTATTATTAATCCGAAATTAATTGAATAAATGCTATGTGCACCCAGCACAGGGTACACAGAAGTGTACCCAGGGGATGACAAGTGGGCCAAGGGGGACCCAGTTGACCAGTCAAGGTTTGACTGGTCAACAGGGGGTAGGGCCCCCTGTCATTGACTGACTAGTAATCTAACAATTTTAGTTAGACTAATTAAGCAGTTAACAGGTTAATTAACATGATTAATTAGGTTAATTAATTCATTTGGTTCATTAATTAACTAACTATTTTAATTATTATATCTTTTCATTTATTTATTTTTCGTTTTCGGGTGGACCCCGCGTGTCATTGGCCAGGGGCCTTAGCGGGCGCCTGGAGCATAATCCGAACGGGCGACGGGCGTGCAGCGCCAGGCGCCATGAGGCGGACCCGGGCACGCTGGCAACGGCCGCCGGGGCGCGGTGGGGTGCCGGGGTTGGCCGCCGGCGCGGCGGGGGCCTGCGTGGCCAGAGGCGGAGGCGGGGCACGGGACGAGCAGAGGTGGAGCGGTTCAGGTGACGGCGCGGGCAAGCCGGTGAAGAAGCAGGGGAGGCGCGCGCCGGGGCGAGCAGCGGCGCGGGAGCAACGCAGGCGCGGCCCGACGCGGTTGGCGAGGGAGACCGCAGCCGGGGCGAGGCGGGCGTGGCCAACGCTGGCGGCAGCGGCAGCGAGGCACATGTGTTGTTGGGCACGCAGCGATGGGCGGGGCGATGAGGAGTGGTGCAGGCGCGCGCGGGCGCGTGCGTGCGGTCGTGGGCGCGGGCAATGGGCACCGCGCGGGTGCTGGCGGGGTGAGGCAGAGCTCGCGCGGCGTCCGGCGCGTGTTGGGGCGGGCGAAGGCGTGGCCGAACGGGCGCACAGAGGAGGGGAGGGAGACGAAGGAAGGTGGCATCTCACAGGGGAGTGGGAGGGGCATGGCAGTGGGCTCGGAGGCGACCCGTGGGGAGGAGGACGATGGGGAGGCAGCACGACGTCGGGACGACGATGTTCGGCGTCGGCGAGCGGCTCCAGGGCGACCGGGCGACTCCAGGCGATGTGGCGGGTGGTGCCGGAGTGGACGAGCGGCGTCGGTGGAGACCTTAGGCAGTGGTGGTTAGCGACGGGGGCTTCAGCGGCGGCAGGATCGGGCGGTGAGTGCTAGAGCACTCCCGATCCAGATCGCGCGGGGGAAGGGGGAGTGGGGATCGTGGGGAGGGGGAATGGGTGAGTGGGGGTGGGCTAGGGTTTCCCCCTCGTGGGGATAAGGCAGGGGCGGGTCGGCCGGCTGGGCCAGGTGGGCCGGCCTGGCCGGTGAGCTGAGTCGTCTGGCCCAGTTGGCCAGGGGGCCTTTTTTTCTTTTTAGTTTAGTTTTGTCTTTTGCTTTTGTATTTTCTTTTTTTTTGTTCTATTAATTTCTAATTTTTTATAAAATACAAAAGTTGTATCTAAAATAGCATTAATAATTATGCCACTACCACAATTAACTTGGCACCTAATATAAAATAGTTTGTAATTGTTTATTATTTTATAATCATTTAACTAATTGTTTTCTACTATTTTATTCACAATTAGAGTATTTACACATTTTATACAAGTGTGGTATCTTCAACATATTTACTTATGAATTATTTGGCACATATAGAATATTTTAGTTTTAATGTTTGAAAACTTTATTGTTTGACCTTATTTTAAATTTGAATTTTTGATCGGTTTTGAACTAACGTGAGATTAACCAAGTTAAACGTGGTGACGTGGCATCATTAGTAGAGGGTTACTGTAGCTTAAAGATCCGGGCGTCACAGTGGCGTGCGCTAATTTAGGCACTGGCATGTTGGCCTACTCGGATCCATAGAGAGAGCGAGAGAAGAGATAAATACACGGGCGGTCAGTGTATTTCAAGCGAAAAGCATAATACGGTCACCGGACTTCAGAATATGCTCATTACAGTCACTATATACGTTTTGCGATGATTATACGGTCACTTGCTCACCGTTCAGCATCGGATTGCTCTCTGTTGACTGGCCAAATAGTCTGTGTGGCACTATGTTGGCTAGTTAAATTGACCATGTTCCTTGTGGGTGCCATCTATCAGTTCGCACAGGAAAAAGGTCAGATAAACACAAATTTACGCATGCGCGACAAGACTCCAACCTGTGCGCGGGAACCACCTAGTTATGTATGTGTCTGTCAGGGCCTGATGTGTGTGCATGCACGTGTAGTTTGAGCACTTGAGCGTGAGAGTGTGTGTTGGTCATGTGGTGTGTGCATGCATGCAAGCGTGTGCGCATGTGAGTGTTGCGTGCATGCGTAGCTGTGTGTGTATGTGCCAGTGTTGCGTGCGTGCATGGCTGCGTGTGTTCGTGTGAGTGTTATGTGCATGCAGTTCGTGTGCATGTGTGTGTGTGTGTATAATCACCACACCAGCTCCTGTGTGTGAAAACAGACGGCTCAACATACCAATACAAGGCCACCTTGTCCGCTGTGCCCACGGTCATGACTTCGAACCACAGTCCAATATTTTTTATCGCTTCTTTTCATTCTTATACACGCTGACAGGTGGGCCCAATGGTAGTGAGATAATGTGATGCAACACTAGAGGTGCCAGGTGGAGCATTTAATTGGTCAACTAGTCATGTCTTGAGCAAATACAGAGCTTTATGGTGAGCCTGTGACTGTATAATAACCACAAAACGTAAATGGTGACTGTAATGAGTGGATTTCGAAGTCCAATGTACGCATCTTGCTTTCGCTTCAAATACAATGATCGTCATTGTATATATCACGAGATAAAGATGAAACATGCGTTAATGTGCTGGGGGCGTACTTTTAGAGGACCTGTAGATAGTTTGTGTGCATACATGAAAGGGGCCTGGAGGGGGTGTATGCGATGGAGAGACAGGTGCTCTTCGTTTCTCTTTATTATGACTAACTTTTTATATAGTATAAAAATATAAAAATTTACATTGCGGAATAAATATCATTGGGGGCACCATGCAATGCAAATTAACGTTCCAACTCCTCCATACAACTTTGTAATGTTGTATATATGTAGAAATTCTAAAATAATTTTTTGTCCAAAGTTTGTGTGGTTTTATTCAAAAGGAATGATGTATGCGAAATAAACATGAAGAGAGGCCTTTTTAGATCAATGGGGTAAGTGATGTAACATGTGTGAATGTGTAGTTGATGTATTTGGCAGGGCCTAGAGAGGTATGTGTATGTATTACATATTCGAGAGAGGCATGGATAGAGGGGTTGGCGGCGGGGGGGAGTGGAAGAGATAGCACGAGAAATGAGAGAGGTCTAGAGAGAGAAACGAATAGGATGTCACGGTGAGAGATGCCCTTGGGTGTGTATATGCAAGGGGAGTGGGTGTCGGTGTACAAAAGCAGGGGTCCATTTTGTACCCCTTTACTTGTGCGTCGGCATTCGCAGCCACATGCCTATGGCCACGCTTGGCGGGGCAGAGGAAGCGAAGACACATCACTACCAGAGCAGCGCCAAGACAAAGACGCGAGAAGCAGAGGGACAAGGTGGGCTTTCCCCGGCAAGAGCCTTGCCGGGGGAGCTTACTTAGCCCCGGCAAGAGTCTTGCCAGGGCAACTTGCCCAACACCAGCAGAGCCGCCACCCTTGAGCCTAAGGGTTCCGACAACGTTGACAACACTGGAACCAAGGCTCGGGAGGCGCCTGCATGGTGGCATGCGGATCTTTGTAAAGACCAAGAACATACAAGACTAGATGAGAAACAGAAGATGGAAGCCCCCCGGCAAGATCCTTGCAGATCTTGCCGGGGACGCTCGTGAGACCCCCAGCAAGACCCTTGCCAGGGACACCTGCGAGACCCCGGCAAGGCCCTTGCCGGGGACATCTGCGGGGCCGCAGCCAGGCCCCCACCTGCCAAAGCTCCACCGTCGTTCCAACACAACAGTCAACCCGCCAACAAGGCAGGCACCTGCATGGCGATGTGCAGCTTCCAGGCCAACTCAGCGAGCACCTGCGTGGTGGCATGCAGATCTTCGTGCAGACTCCGCCACCACACCAACTCAGCAGTGAGCTTGCCAGCGTGGCGTTGCACGCCTAGTCAGCTTGGACGCGCGTTAGTCCGAGGCGAGGCGGCGACGGGCGAGACGAGTTTCCTTGTTGTCCCCGATAAAGTGAGGGGCACGTCGGGAGCGCATTAAATGTGTTTGTCCTACGGTACCAGGCGATAGACTTGTATACAATACAAACTTTCCACTTCATGTGTGCCATGGTGGTGACCCCTTTGGCTATAAAAGGAGGCCTGAGGCATACTAGAGGAGGATTCAGACTTTTTGGACCCTGCATGCTTTGTAGCTAGTCCAAGAACACCAGATAAACAAAAACCAGTAGGAGTATGGTATTACGCATCACTTGCGGCCCGAACCTGGATAAATTCCCTCGAGTTGATCTTCTAAACCCACTCTTTCCATAGCCCCGCGCCTACCAACCGTAGAAGGGATTCCCTGTGATCCCATAGGTGTCATTCTCACTGACATCTTTGGCGCGTCAGGTAGGGGGCGCAAGCTGTGAAAATCCAGTTTTGGAGTCAACTTACCGACTCCTTCGTCGCGATGGCTCGAGAAGAGAGGGCGACGTCAAGTAGCCACGCTCGGGTGCCATCCGCAGCCACAACGACCGTTTGCGTGGCCGCAAAAAGCTAAGTCACACACAACCATGAGCATTTCTTCTTAATATAAGGTTATTCTCCTTGAAAGATCTTGCTCTTAGCACGGAAAACATGCACGCAATGGGACCCTTCTGCTATTGGCAACACCCTTGTTCCGTTTCGAGACCGCTCAATAGTTCAAGCGGCCGCGCTGAGAACGGCAAGGTGACCTGCCCGCTATTAGCAACGCCCTTGTTCTGTTTCGAGTCCGCTCAACAGTTCAAGTGGCCATGCTGAGAGTGGCAAGGTGGTTTGTCCGGCAGCAAGCGCCCCCCGGCAGGATGCTAAGGATCCGTCCTCAAAGCACCATAGCATGGGTTTACGCGCCGGCGAACCTATCCTACTGGGCGTAGGGTGTATACATACAAAGAAAGATCGATACAAGAAGATAACATGTTTCATCTTAAAGTACTGCAGAGTTATATTACATCGATTATTGCTGCGGTTCTAACTTAAGATAAAATCCTCTTGGTCATGAATTCACAGCGGCAATGAGAAACGGGGTGCCTAGTCTCGGCGCTGGCCCCCAGCCTCCTGACTCCATCGACGCGGCTGATGATGGGCTCGATGCGCTCTTCGAGCGCCGCGAGGTCCACACCCTCCGGCAAGCTCTCAAGTGCGTCAGCAAAGTCGACGTTGGGGTTCCAGTACGCCACCTTGGTGAGGACCTTGGTCAGGGCACCCCGGCAGAGCTTCCGGGCCTCATTGGCCAGAGAGGTCGCTCGGTTGGAACGAAGCTGCTTTACGGCTTCAAGGATGCCCTCGAAGAACAAGGTCAGCCTGGCGTTGGGGCTCACGTTCACCTCCAGGGAGTACTTGAAGTTCGATATGCCCATGGCGGCCAGCTGCATGGTGAGCCTCTCCGCGACATCAACGAGGCGGCTGATCCAGAGGTTTACGCTCTTCACGTAATCCTTGTGTTTGGCGGCGTCATTGCTCCGCAGCTACTTCTTGTCCTCCAGGGCCTTGTTCAGGGTCTCCTCACGAGGTCCGGCCTCCGAAAGCTTCCCCTCCAAGCCGTCCAGTTTCAGCTTAAGGTCATTGATGGAGTCGTTGGCCTCGGAGAACGGCTTGGCCTTGTCAGAGACTATGGCTTGGGCATCCGCCAAGGCGCGTTTGGCCGTGTCCCTCTCCCCCGTCAGCTCCAAGACCACTTTCTTTAGCCCATCTCGCTCCAGCTCTAGCTTCTCCACTTCACCGGCGTGAACCCAAGTACGGGCATCGAGCACGTCCTTATGCCTCTGCTCCAGCTCCTGGGCCCGCTACACGACGAGCTTCTCGACCTCCTCATCCTTGACGTGGAGTGTGGCAGCGAATGCCTCCTCATAGGCGGCAAGGTCCTCCCCCTGGGAGTCCAGTAGAGCCTGGTGCTGTTGCCGAGCAGCCTCGTCCTTGGCGGCCTGCTATTTCGCCACCTCCTGGGCCTTCTCAATGTCAGCCTGCTTCAGGATGAGCTCCCGTTTTGCGCAGCCAGCTCGCCCTGGGCAGCCTTTAGTTCTTCCTGAGCCTCGTGGAACCAGGCCTGCGTCTGAGTGACGCGCTCCTCAAGATCCGCCTCCGCCTTGTCCGCTGCCGCCATACTGGATTTCGCCTTGTCTAGGCGGGCACAGTGGAGCGCCTGGAGCTTCTGGAAGTTGACGCTCATGGCCCAGAGAAGTTGCTCCTCTTGAGAACTGCCACCGCCAGTGCTCGGTTCATCAACAACCTGGAGCCCGGCGGTGGCGAGCGCCTCGTCGTCAAACACCTCCCCCTCGGCTGGCGCCCTAGTGCCCGCCGTACCTGGGAGGTGGACGAACAGATCGTCGCCCACTTTGAAGTACTTGCCTGGGACAGGGGTTGTAGGGGAGGGAGGTTGGTCGTCGGCCACCTCCTTGCCGGCCTCCTTGGCAGCAGCCTTACCGGCCTCTTCGGCAGGGGCCTTGCCGGCCTCCCCGGCAGGCCCCTTGGTGGACTCCTCGGTGGCTGTTTTGGCGGCCTCCTCGACAACAATCTTGTCGGCCCCAGCCTCAGCGTCCTTGGTGACCTCCTCGATGACGGTATCAATATCCTCCTGGTCCGCTGAGGGAGGGTCTGGATACCAAGAAGAAGAATGAGACGAGGCGAAAGTCAAGGTTCAAAAAAGAAGAAGAAGAAAACATAGGGATAGGAGGCAGGCTACGTACCCGTGCCAAGTTGGGGAGAAGTGGTTCCATCCCCGCCAACATTCATTGCGGGGATGGAGCCACTAGCACCCAAGTTCACCTCCTCCTCATCCATGTGTGTGGGCTCGGTGCTTGGTGCCTGCTACCTCTTGAGCACTGCGTTGGTTTTCCCTTAAGGAGGAAAGGGTGATGCAGCAAAGTAGCGTAAGTATTTCCCTCAATTTTTGAGAACCAAGGTATCAATCCAGTAGGAGACTACACGCAAGTCGCCTGGCACCTACACAAACAAATAAGAACCTTGTAACCAACACGATAAAGGGGTTGTCAATCCCTTCCCGGCCACTTGCAAAAGTGAGATCTGATAGAGATAATAAGATAAATATTTTTGGTATTTTTATGATATAGATTGAAAGTAAAGATTGCAAAATAAGATAGATTGGAAACTTATATGATGGAAAATAGACCCGAGGGCCATAGGTTACACTAGTGGCTTCTCTCAAAATAGCATAAGTATTATGGTGGGTAAACAAATTGTTGTCAAGCAATTGATAGAAAAGTGCATAAATATGAGAACATCTAGGCATGATCTTGTATATAGGCATCATGTCCGCGACAAGTAGACCGAAACGATATTGTATCTGCTACTATTACTCTACACATCGACCGCTATCCAGCATGCATCTAGAGTATTAAGTTCATAAGAACAGAGTAACGCATTAGGCAAGATGGCATGATGTAGAGGGATAAACTCGAGCAATATGATATAAAACCCATCTTTTTATCCTCGATGGCAAAAATACAATACGTGCCTTGCTGCTCCTGCTGTCACTGGGAAAGGACACCGCAAGATTGAACCGAAAGCTAAGCACTTCTCCCATTGCAAGAAAGAGAAATCTAGTAGGCCAAACCAAACTGATAATTCGAAGAGACTTGAAAATATAATAAATCATATATAAAAGAATTCAGAGAAGAACCAAATATTGTTCATAGATAATCTTGATCATAAACCCACAATTCATCGGGTCCCAAAAAACACACCGCAAAAAGAATTACATCAAATAGATCTCCAAGAAGATCGAGGAGAACTTTGTATTGAGATCCAAAGAGAGAGAAGAAGCCATCTAGCTAATAACTATGGACCCGAAGGTCTATGGTAAACTACTCACACATCATCGGAGAGGCTATGGTGTTGATATAGAAGCCCTCCGTGATCGATTCCTCCTCCGGCGGAGCTCCGGAAAGGCCCCAAGATGGGATCTCTTGGGTACAGAAGGTTGCGGCGGTGGAAATAGGGTTTCGTGGTGCTCTCGGATGTTTTTGGGGTATATGAGTATATATAGGCGAAAGAAGTCAGTCAGGGGAGCCATGAGGGGCCCATGAGGGTAGGGGCGCACCTCCCTGCCTCGTGGCCTCCTCGATGCTTCCTTGACGTCCACTCCAAGTCTCCTGGATTGTGTTTGTTCCAAAAATCACTCTCCCGAAGGTTTCATTCCGTGTGGATTCTGTTTGATATTCCTCTTCTACGAAACACTGAAATAGGTAAAAAAACAGCAATTTGCACAGGGCCTTTGGTTAGTAGGTTAGTCCCAAAAATAATATAAAAGTGTATAATAAATCCCATTAAGCATCCAAAACAAATAATATAATAGCATGGAACAATAAAAATTTATAGATACATTGGAGACATATCAAGCATCCCGAAGCTTAATTCCTGCTCGTCCTCGAGTAGGTAAATGATAAAAACCTAATTTTTGATGTGGAATGCTACCTAGCATAATTTTCTATGTAATTTTATTTATCGTGGCATGAATGTTCAGATCCGAAAGATTCAAGACAAACGTTTAATATTGACATAAAAATAATAATACTTCAAGCATACTAACTAAGCAATTATGTCTTCTCAAAATAACATGGCCAAAGAAAGTTCATCCCTACAAAATCATATAGTTTGGTCGTGCTCCATTTTCGTCACACAAGAATGCTCTCATCATGGACAACCCGATGAAAATCCTGCAATTGTTTCATACTTTAGTAATCTCAAACTTTTTTCAACTTTCACGCATTACATGAGCGTGAGCCATGGATATAGCACTATGGGTGGAATAGAGTATAATGATGGGGGTAATGTGGAGAAGACAAAAAAAGGATAAAGTCTCACATTGACACGGCTAATCAACGGGCTAGGGAGATGCCCATCAATTGATGTCAATGCAAGGAGTAGGGATTGCCATGCAACGGATGCACTAGAGCTATAAATGTATGAAAGCTCAACAAAAGAAACTAAGTGGGTGTGCATCCAACTTGCTTGCTCACGAGGACCTTGGGCATTTGAGGAAGCCCATTGTTGGAATATACAAGCCAAGTTCTATAATGAAAGATTCCCACTAGTATATGAAAGTGACAAAACAAGAGACTGACTATCATAGAGACCATGGTGCTACTTTGAAGCACAAGTGTGGAAAAAAGGATAGTAGCATTGTCCCTTTTCATTTCTTTTCTCTCTTTTTTTGGGCCTTTCCTTTTTTTTGGCCTTTCTCCCTTCTCTTTTTTATTTGGGACAATGCTCTATGAATGATGATCACCACACTTCTATTTATTTACAACTCAATGATTACAACTCGATACTAGAACAAAATATGACTCTATATGAATGCCTCTGGCGGTGTACCGGGATGGGAAATGAATCAAGAGTGACATGTATGATAAATTATGCATGGTGGCTTTGCCACAAATACGATGTCAACTACATGATCATGCAAGGCGATATGACAATGATGAAGCGTGTCATAATAAATGAAACGGTGGAAACTTGCATGTCAATATATCTCGGAATGGCTATGGAAATGCCATAATAGGTAGGTATGGTGGCTGTTTTGAGGTAGATATAAGGAGGTTTATGTGTGATAGAGCGTATCATATCACGGGGTTTGGATGCACCGGCGAAGTTTGCACCAACTCTCAAGGTGAGAAAGGGCAATGCACGGTATCGAAGAGGCTAGCGATGATGGAAAGGTGAGAGTGTGTATAATCCATGGACTCAACATTAGTCATAAAGAACTCACATACTTATTGCAAAAATCTACAAGTCATCAAAAACCAAGCATTACGTGCATGCTCCTAGGGGGATAGATTGGTAGGAAAAGACCATCGCTCGTCCCCGACGGCCACTCATAAGGATGACAATAAAGAACACCTCATGTTTCAAATTTGTTACACAATGGTTACCATACGTGCATGCTAGGGGACTTGCAAACTTCAACACAAGTATTTCTAAAATTCACAACTACTCAACTAGCACGACTCTAATATTACCATCTTCATATCTCAAAACAATCATCAAGTATCAAACTTCTCATAGTATTCAATGCACTTTTATGAAAGTTTTTATTATACCAATCTTGGATGCCTATCATATTAAAACTAATTTTATAGCCAAAGCAAACTACCATGCTGTTGTAAAGGATTCTCAAAATAATATAAGTGAAGCATGAGAGATCAATAATTTCTATAAAATAAAACCACCACCGTGCTCTAAAAGATATAAGTGAAGCACTAGAGCAAGATTATCTAGCTCAAAAGATATAAGTGAAGCATATAGAGTATTCTAATAAATTCCGATTCATGTGTGTCTCTCCCAAAAGGTGTGTACAGCAAGGATTATTGTGGTAAACTAGAAAGCAAAGACTCAAATCATAAAAGACACTCCAAGTAAAAAACATATCATGTGGTGAATAAAAATATAGCATCAAGTAAAGTTACCGATGGACGAAGACGAAAGAGGGGATGCCTTCCGGGGCATCCCCAAGCTTAGGCTTTTCGTTGTCCTTGAATTTTACCTTGGGATGCCTTGGGCATCCCCAAGCTTAGGCTTTTTCCACTCCTTATTCCATAATCCATCAAATCTTTACCCAAAACTTGAAAACTTCACAACACAAAACTCAATAGAAAATCTCATGAGCTCTGTTAGTATAAGAAAACAAACCACCACTTAAGGTACTGTAATGAACTCATTCTTTATTTATATTGGTGTTAAACCTACTTTATTACAACTTCTCTATGGTTCATACCCCCCCCCCCCGATACTAGCCATAGATTCATCAAAATAAGCAAACAACACACGAAAAACAGAATCTGTCAAAAACAGAACAGTCTGTAGTAATTTGTAGGTTTCGAATACTTCTGTAACCCCAAAAAATCTGAAATAAATTGGTGGATGTGAGGAATTTGTCTATTAATCATATGAATAAAGAATCAACGTAATCACACTCTCCAGTAAAAATGGCAGCAAATCTCGTGAGCGCTAAAGTTTCTGTTTTTTACAGCAAGATCGCAAAAACTACCCCCAAGTCTTCCCAAAGGTTCTACTTGGCACAAACAATAATAAAAACAATAAAACCACATCTAAACAGAAGCTAGATGAATTATTCATTACTAAACAGAACCAAAAATCAAGAAATAAAAATAAAATTGGGTTGCGTCCCAACAAGCGCTATCATTTAACGCCCCTAGCCAGGCATAAAAACAATAATAGATCTAGGTATTGTACTCTTTGGTATGCAATCCATAAGTGGCTCTCATAATAGATTCATAAGGTAATTTAATTTTCTTTCTAGGAAAGTGTTCCATGCCTTTCCTTAACAGAAATTGGAATCTAATATTTCCTTCTTTCATATCAATAATTGCACCAATCGTTCTAAGGAAAGGTCTACCAAGAATAATAGGACATGTATGATTGCAATCTATGTCAAGAACAATGAAATCTACGGGCACATAATTCCTATTTGCAACAATAAGAACATCATTAATCCTTCCCATAGGTTTCTTAATGGTGGAATCCACGAGATTCAAGTTTAAAGAATAATCATCAAATTCACGGAAACCTAACACATCACACAAAGTTTTTGGAATCGTGGAAACACTAGCACCCAAATCACATAAATCATAGTATTCATGATCTTTAATCTTAATTTTAATAGTAGGTTCCCACTCATCATAAAGTTTTCTAGGGATAGAAACTTCTAATTCAAGCTTTTCTTCATAAGATTGCATTAAAGCATCAACGATATGTTTGGTAAATGCTTTATTTTGACTATAAGCATGAGGAGAATTTAACACGGATTGCAACAAGGAAATACAATATATTAAAGAACAGTTATCATAATTAAATTCCTTGAAATCCAAAATAGTGGGTTCATTGCTTTGTAAAGTTTTGACCTCTTCAATCCCACTTTTACCAATTTTTGAATCAAGATCTAAAAACTCCAAATCATTGGGATACCTTTTAACTAAAGTTGACTCATCTCCAGTCCCATCGTTATCAAGATTCATATTGCAAAACAAAGATTTAATAGGAGACACATCAATTACTTCTATATCTTCATCCCTATTACTTTCTAGATCTTCCGATTTGGCGGCCACCTTATTAACTAAGGTGGCCTACTTATCCGAAATTTGGGCTATTAATTTTTGAAGATGAGCAAACTGAGATTTCAAACCATAAAATTCCTTAGACATATCATCAAGCTCTTTATTCATGTACTCCATAAAGCCTTTTTGTTCTTTAAGCTCGTTTCTAAAGAAATTATTATGCTCAAATTGCAAAGTCATAAAGCTTCTGACGTTGTTTTCAATTTCTTCCAACCTTCTAAGGTGAGGATCAACGTTTTTAGGCAGGGACATTAGGTGAAACAGGCAGCAAGAA
Source organism: Triticum monococcum (assembly GCA_034509565.1). Lineage (NCBI taxonomy): Eukaryota > Viridiplantae > Streptophyta > Magnoliopsida > Poales > Poaceae > Triticum > Triticum monococcum. The sequence continues at coordinate 294,536,622 of CM067845.1, read as the reverse complement.
GCAAATGAAAAAGAGGCGAATGGAAAAAGAGGGCAAATGGAAAAGAGGGCGAATAAAATGGCAAGGGTGAAGTGGGGGAGAGGAAAACAAGAGGCAAATGGCAAATAATGTAATGCAAGGGATAAGAGTTTGTGATGGGTACTTGGTATGTCTTGACTTGACTTGACTTGGCGTAGATCTCCCCGGCAACGGCACCAGAAATCCTTCTTGCTACCTCTTAAGCACTGCGTTGGTTTTCCCTTGAAGATGAAAGGGTGATGCAGCAAAGTAGTGTAAGTATTTCCCTCAGTTTTCAAGAACCTAGGTATCAATCCAGTAGGAGACTACATGCAAGTCGCCTCGCACCTACACAAAGAAATAAGAACCTTGCAACCAACGGGATAAAGGGGTTGTCAATCCCTTCACGGCCACTTGCAAAAGTGAGATCTGATAGAGATAATAAGATAAATATTTTTGGTATTTTTATGATATAGATTGAAAGTAAAGATTGCAAAGTAAAATAGATTGGAAACTTATATGATGGAAAATAGTCCCGGAGGCCATATGTTTCACTAGTGGCTTCTCTCAAAATAGCATAAGTATTACGGTGGGTAAACAAATTACTGTCGAGCAATTGATAGAAAAGTGCATGATCATGTATATAGGCATCACGTCTGTGACAAGTAGACCGAAACGATTCTGTATCTACTACTATTACTCCACACATCGACCGCTATCCAGCATGCATCTAGAGTGTTAAGTTCATAAGAACAGAGTAACGCATTAGGCAAGATGACATGATGTAGAGGGATAAACTCGAGCAATATGATATAAACCCCATCTTTTTATCCTTGATGGCAACAATACAATACGTGCCTTGCTGCCCCGGCTGTCACTGGGAAAGGACACCGCAAGATTGAACCCAAAGCTAAGCACTTCTCCCATTGCAAGAAAGATCAATATAGTAGGCCAAACCAAACTGATAATTCAAACAGACTTGCAAAGATAACAAATCATACATAAAATAATTCATAGAAGAGCCAAATTGTTCATAGATAATCTTGATCATAAACCCACAATTCATCGGATCCTGACAAACACACCGCAAAAAGAATTACATCAAATCGATCTACAAGAAGATCGAGGAGAACTTTGTATTGAGATCCAAAGAGAGAGAAGAAGCCGTCTAGCTAATAACTATGGACCCGAAGGTCTGTGGTAAACTACTCACACATCATCGGAGAGGCTATGGTGTTGATGTAGAAGCCCTTCCTGATCGATTCCCCCTCCAGTGGACCTCCGGAAAAGGCCCCAAGATGGGATCTCTTGGGTACAGAAGGTTGCGGTGGTGGAAATAGGGTTTCGTGGTGCTCTCGGTTGTTTTCGGGGTATATGAGTATACATAGGCAAAAGAAGTCGGTCATGCAAGCCATGAGGGCCCCACGAGGGTAGGGGCGCGCCTCCCTGCCTCGTGGCCTCCTCGATGCTTCCTTGGCATCCACTCCAAGTCTCCTGGATTGCGTTTGTTCCAAAAATCACTCTCCCGAAGGTTTCATTCCGTTTGGATTCCATTTGATATTCCTTTTCTGAGAAACACTGAAATAGGCAAAAAAAATAGCAATTTGCACTGGGCCTTTGGTTAGTAGTTTAGTCCCTAAAATAATATAAAAGTGTATAATAAAGCCCATTAAACATCCAAAACAGATAATATAATAACATGGAACAATAAAAAATTATAGATACGTTGGAGACGTATCAGTGCCCTTATCGGGGATGCCCCTCTAAGCGGCGTGTTTGACCGGGATGGCGTGTTGGGGGTGGCCCTCGGCGGCTCCTCCTGCTGTCGCTCTCCTCCTGTGAACCAGGCAAGGTCAGCACCAAGGGATCATGCCCCAACACACACCGACGGGAAGTGAGTAGTGAACTCACGCTGGGGGCTGAAGCGGGGGCTGCATCGGGGGCTGTCGTCCGGGCTGATCACCACCAACTCTGGCGTGCGCGGAGTGCTCACCGGGGGCTTGTCGCCCATCGAGGCCCTAGCCCGCTTCTCCACCCTCTGGGCCAATCTCTCTGTGTCCCTGTGAGGATAACATCAAGTTAAAGGAGGATAGCACAGGCATGGGGTCGGGAGATGATGGAGGGCGAAGTGCTTACTCGTCCTCAGCCTCCTCTTCCACTAGCCTCCGCTTCCTCTTCGGGCTGAAGGACCCGAGGTCAAAATTAACCTCCGAGGTGTCATCCGAAGGAGGAGGAGAAGGGGATGGGGTCCGGTGCCGCTTGGACAAGGAGGAAGCGGCCGCCGTTTTCTTCGCTACCACGGCCTTCACCGCCTTCTTTGCTGCCGCGGCCTTCGTCGCCGCATCCCTCGTCTGGCGCACAGACTGCTCCTGGACCTGTTGCCGCTGCACTGTCCTGTCAGGTCAGACCGGCTCGCCGGAGCTAGCCCGCTACAGGACGCGTCTCTTCCCTGTGGCCGACGAGAGCGGGGGGGTCGTCAGCCTCGGCCTCTTCTTTGGCTGACTCCTCGACCACGTCTTCAATGAGGGGGGGCCTAGCGCCGACGCTGCTGGCCTCCCCAGCAGATTTCAACCACTCGGCAAGCTCTTTATCCTCTACGGCCGTGTCGGCCTCGTCCTCCACGGTGCCGGCGCTGCCAGCCTCCTTGGCGAGCGCCGCCTCCGCCGCCCTGGCGGCGATGTAGTCTAGCTCCTCCTTGGTGCTATCGCGGATGAGCAGCGGCTCGTCATGGACATATTTCTCTGACAAGTTGTCGAAGAACGCCTACACCTCCTCCGCTTCCGGCTTGACCCAGAGCAGATCAAGGCCATGCGCGTTAAAATCCGGCATCACGGCAATGATGCGGTCTGGCGAGAGTTGTTGCTCAACGGGACCACTCCCATCGGCAACCCAAACAAAGACGTCTTAACGGTCTTGCTGGCCTTCTCGGCTCTGTCGATCCTGTCAGCCCTACCGTCATTGCTCACCTTGAACTGGAAGAGCCTCTGGCAAAAGTGGGCATGCCCCATCACTGTGAAGTTGTGGTTCAAGCCAGGGCGGAGCTTCATGACGTCAGTCGCATTCCTATAGTCCCAGGCCGGCCTCCCCTTGTAGTGCAGTGGGGCAATCTGGCGGCAGATGAAATCAGGCCCAATCATTTCAACGGTGTGCCCGGCCACAGCGAGGCGATTGATCCTGGTGGTGGCGACCGAGAGCTTCTTGTCGTTGGCGTAAAGGTTGCTCCAGTCCTTGCGGCGAACCGGTGGACTCCGGCAAACCCGGCAGAACTCTCGTGGATCCTCCTCCTCGATCCAGCACCACCGACTCCGCCACTCCTCCCACCTCTCCTTCTGGGCGCCGTTCGGATACATGCCCTTCTCCTGAGACCTCGGGATCCAGGTGATGCAGCCGGAAAGGGTGCCCCCTGACTAGATGCGGGGGTAGAAGTAGTGCGGAAGAGCGCCGTGCTAGGGAGCACTCCGGCGAAGCCCTCGTGACATTCGGCGTAAGATCCAGAAGATGGGAGCTGTAGGTGTGCATGACGTCATTAGAGAAATCAGAAAAAGGGGGGGCAAGCCCGCAAGAGAAGTAGTCAACAAAGAAGTGGTACCGATTTGGGCCGTCCTCGGCGAAATCGGCAGGGACGATGCGCGTGGCAGGGTGCCCCATCGTTTTCCTCCCCCATAGGGGCTTGAAGAAGTCCCTGAGATGGACCGCATCGACCGTCGAGGGGAAGTAGGCGTGCTGCGTCCGAAGCGCCGCCAACTCGCTCTCCGGCGCCTCCTTCTCCTCGACATCCTTGGCTTCCCCCTTGTCGTGACCCCGATTCCAAATCACATCGATCTAGCCAGTAAAACCTCATATCACTTTGCGGCCTCACGCACGGTATCCCCACGGGTGTCGCCTTACCCTGGCCCGGGACCATTTGCGCCTTTTGGCTCGCGTATATGATTGTGTCGCTAGCATCCATATGACAGAGAGCTCGGGCCGACATGGCTAGTCGTGAACCCAAACCAGCACTAACCTATGGGAACAGGCATACATGATTCACATCGAGCGTGTCGGTCAGCAACGTGTGAATCCGGGCTGTAGCACTGGGCTAACAGGACTCCGGGGAACCCGGGCTGTAGCAGGCTAGGCAGGACTCCGGTTGTCACCGCGTGACATTTCCCCGAAGGGACAGACACAGGAATGAAGTGAAACACATGCCGGCCAGTCAAGTGTCCTGAGCAGTAGTGCTGGGCTAGCAGGACTCCGATGAACCGGGCTGTAGCGTACTACTATGGCTCAAGGAAGCACTAGACTACATTTCCCCATAAGAGAGACTGCCAAGGATAAACAACTAGATTGTCGGATTCCACACATAGCAATACACGTCACACATATGCATAACATGCAAGTATGTGCTGTACAACATGGCATCACAACATAACGCAAACTCATATAGATAAAGGCTCAGAAGAGCCACATAGCATAAATACAAATAGGGGTCACATGACCCATCATTCAGAGCATACAAGCAACGGAAGCATTACATGTCTGAGTACAGACAACTACAAAAGAAAAGGGCTGAGAAGCCTGACTATCTACAAGACCCTCCCAAGGGTACAAGATCGTAGCTGAGGTAACAAGCTACTCGTCGAAGTCCAAGCGGAACTACTAGTAAGACAGATGTCTCATCTGCAAAACATAAATAAAGCAAACGTGAGTACAAATGTACTCAGCAAGACTTACATCAGATCCTATCATATATGCATTTGTATCAAGAAGGTAATGTGGGGTTTAGTTGCAGCAAGCCAACTTTGACTCAGTGGCTATCCTGTTCTACGACAACGAGAAACTTCTTTGAGATGAGGCAGCGCACACGAGTCCACTAATCACCACATCAATACACTACTATGGATTCATCCTCGTCTCCCTACGAGAAGGCCATCCATAGCACTCACACTTGTCTTGAGCATTTTAGAGTATCCACTTTAAGTTTTCTATGTACCACGTAAGCATCCAAGAAGTCCATAACCGAGGACACGGCTCTTCGAATAGATCATGATAACCCTGCAGGGGTGTACTTCTTCACGCACGCTCTCACCACTTATCACCATGTTCACGTCATGTATCTCGGCTACCTTCAAGTGGAAGCCTGGCGAGGGTGTCGGCCACGACCTAACTAACCACGCAAGACTCTAATCCAGGTTTATCACCTATTTGGGTTCCACCCGCAAGGAGATCCGGCCGGGGTGTCGCTCACGGCCCCAAACGATGTGAGCCGGGTTCCCAAGCCCACCATCTGGGTGCCACTTGGTACACCGTGCCACCTGTGCCTAGTCTGTCCCGAGCCCACCCTGCCGGGTGCCACTCGGTAGAAGAATAGCACTACCTACAAACACCAGAAACTATTTGCAACTCCTGGACAGAGATCAAGGCGGTTAATAAGTCGAGAGAGCTTGGAGCGCCCGGAGCCCAATGTGTGGTAGTAGCTAGTCATTGGACAACTTACACAGAACTCAGTTCTTAAGGACGGTCCCAATGAGACAACCCACCATGTACTCCTGTATGGCCTCTCACCGCTACCTTTACCAAATCGTGTTCACACGCTTAACTCTCAGCACCAGAACATATCATAGCACTCCCATTCATTCCCGATGAATCAGACCTGACACAACTCTAAGCAATAGAAGGCATGGCATGGTAGGAACACCACATGGCTCAATCAACTCCTACACATGCTAGTGGGTTTCAACTATTTACTGTGGCAATGACAGGTCATGCACAGAATTGGGTTCAACTACCGCAGCATAAAGTAGCAGTTGAATCGTTGTTGTCCTAATGCAATAAAAGAGAGCAGGAGCGAGAGAGTGGGATTGTATCGGAATGAACAAGGGGGGGTTGCTTGCCTGGTAGATCAACAGGGGGGACACTGCTCCTCAGACAGGTGCTCTCGAACACTCTCCGGAGTAGGTCCTATCGAGAAGGAACGGTGTCGGAAATCAAAACACAAGCATATGCAACATTATGATGCATGAACATGGTAATGATGTTATGATTACAGTAATGCATCTAGCAACCATTTAAATGAAGTCCATATGGACCAAGGGTTCATATGCAAACTCCATATTTAGCATTTAAAATGCCATTATCATGTTTTCACTTATATAGTGGTATAAGTTGGTTGAACATGCATGAAAGTGGTACAGATGGATAGATTGATTTTTTTTTAATTTTTCATATATAAATTATTTCAATCTGACCTACGGTTGAATTTCTATGAATTTTTGAAGTTTTGAACATTTTCTGGAATTTCCTGTTTAAAAATAATTCCAGAAAAGAATAACTACGTCAGCATTGCGTCATGCCTGCGCCAGCAGGTCAACGGAGCTGACCAGGTCAAACCTAACGACCGGGTCCCACATGTCATTGGCTCATTGTTAGTTAACAGTGTTAATTAGATATTAAACTAATCCTAACAGAAACATTAGCAGGCCGGGCCCCACCTGTCATTGTCCCTGGGTAGTCAAACCCCAGGTCAACTGGGGGGTTAGACCGGTCAACAGGGACGGGCCCAGAAATTCAAGACCGTGTATTCAAAATTTGAAAACTTTTTTGGAGGCGTACAGCCTTTCTTTTGGTGCGTAAAACTGATTATAACAACGTATTGTACTAGTTCTAAACTATATAAAAGATACCACATAATATATTATATTCGTAAAAAAGATCATAACTTGGTATTGTTCGACATATAGAAGTAAAAAATTGTTTGACATATCAGGGCAAAATCTATGATACATAGAGGATAGAAAATAGTAAATGATAAAAAAGTTTACAAATTACATGATAACTTTGCGATCCTTGATGCTCTGGATATGAGTGATGATGTCCTCATCCTTAACTTGCAAGAGTTTATAAACATTCTCCCATCACAAACTTAAATGGAAAATTGCACATTCTCATGTCTAAACAATTCATAATTGGCTGCAAACTAGTCTTTACTTAACCTATAATTCAATAAGAAAGTCAAGTGGTGAAAATACTTACTTAGGAGCTGAACTATGCTCCTGCAATAGTGCAGCCTGCTGGACAGTGAGAAGAACCGTGCCTGTTGCTTACAAAATCAGAGTGACAGAACCTACAAAAGTAAAAAAAGGAGACATAACCTGTAAGATGAATTCAGTGCCACTTCAGGTTCAGAGATGAGATGATTTAGAAAATGGAAGTTGGTTGTTCCTTACAAAATCAGTGCTTGTGTATTTGAAACTGAATCAATGCGGTCTGTTCACTGTTGTCCTTGCCTGCTTCTGTGCTTCAGGTTCAGAGATGAGAAAATTCAGATCTTAGAACAGAAGGGATGCAGGGAGAGGAAGCGAGGGGTTCGTCGCGGCGGACCGGCGGCGCGCCCTGCGCACGTGCATGAGGCGATGGCGGCAACAGCCCTGCCGGCCGGCTGACGCAGTGGCTGTGGCGGCGGCCCGGCAGTTCGTGTGTGATCTGCGGATGCGGCTATGGCAGAGCAGCGGAGGGGAGGTGCCGGTTCGTCTCGCGTCTCAAAGATCGATCTATTTTTTGGCGAAGATGTATCCGAGTGATGCGCTTCTGGGCCAAGGTGTGGACTCGAGGAGAAGGTGGGCTACTGGGCCAGCCTATGTTTTGGGCTTATAAATGCTTACCGAGCACGTTGGCGTACCAATTTTGTTTTTTCTTATACTGACACAGTATATATGCTATATATACCTAATTGTTTTTGCCAAAAACAATGGGTATTCAGCTGCATACCCTTGAATTGAGGTGGGCCCGCCCCTGCCGATCAACCCCACCGGCGTTTAGCCGCTGGCGAGGCCGAACGCGGTGGAGGGGCTCGGGATCACCGTTCCGGTGACCAAAAGGATGGCAGAGAGCACCAGGGCGTAGCCCGTGCTCTCCCGCATCTAATGGGGTAGATAGGAGGAGGGGGGTGGCCGGAGCTCGCCGAAGCGAGGCTCGCGGTGGCGGCCGGAGCACGGCCAAGTGCGGGCGAGGGCTACGGTGCATGGGTAGGCGAGCGGAGAGGATCTACGGCCTCCTGGCGTCACCAGGAGCACGGTGACGCGCGCGGGTGCGGCTGGCTCGACCCCTGGCCATGGTGGCACCATGGCCGGCGGCAAGGTGCTATGGCTTCGGTCGAAACGACGGCTGCGGTGATCGAGAGGCAAGGGGAAGAGGGGCAAACGACGATGGAGCTCACAGCGGTCGCAGAGGGCGTTGAAGCGGGCTCGGGGAAGGTCGAACGCGAGCAGAATGGCGTGGGAGATCGCCGGTGGCCGGAAGTGAAGACGACGGCGATGGTGGCGCTCCAGGGCCTCCCGAGGTGCGTGTCTTGACGGGGAGGTAGCCGGCGATGTGGCGGAGCTTCTGAGCACGGGGAGAGGGCGAGGGGGAGGCGGTGGCCGTGGTGGTGCTCGTCGGCGGTGACGGACGCGTTCGGTGAGGTGGGGAACGACGAGGGAGAGAGCAGGGGGAGAGTGAGAGAGGTCGGGCGGATCGGGACGACACCAGGGCGTTCATCCACGCGTCCAGGGGCTCGGCGGCGAGCAGGAGGTGGCAAGGCGTGTGCTCGCGCGTGGCGGCCACACGCGCTGTCCTCCTGGCGGGAGGAAGACAACAGGGGAGGGAGACAGGTGGGCTGGGCTGCTACTGGGCTGCACAGTGCTGGGCCAGCACAGGAGCTGGGCCGCAGGTAAGCACAGGTGGGTTTTTACCATTTCTGTTTCTTTTCTATTTATCTGACATTTGTTCTGATTTAGTAATAATACTAAATCAATTTATTTTATTATGTAAATTTTTGTACGGACTAGTTGGACCACTCCGAAGCCCCTCACCAAAATTCAGAAATATTGGACAATATTTTGTATATATAAAAATATTTATCCAACGCAAATAATTACTGGATTAATTCCAAATGGCCAAAATAAATATTTATGAGCTCCTGAAAATATTTGTTAGAATTTTAACTCTGACCAATATTTTCAGAGAAACATGAACATTTTCTTGGACCGTTTTGGAGCAATTTTTATCAGGGTTATCTCCAGAAATAATTCTGAGAGTTTCACAAATCCCCATTTCAAATTTAAATGGAATTTAAACATGATGCGCAAATGGCTAGCTGGTCTAGGTCATACCAAAAGTAGGGATGTGACAACTCGCCCCCACTCGAAGAAATCTCGTCCCGAGATTCAGGGGTTGGCGGAAAGAAAGCGGGGTACTCAAGTCGAAGACGATCTTCACGCTCCCAAGTAGCTTCTCTCTCGGAATGATGAGACCACTGAACCTTGAGAAACTTGATGTTATGACGTCGGGTGACACGCTCTGCTTGATCAAGGATGCGAACAGGGTACTCTCGATATGTGAGGTTATCTTGGAGATCAAGTGTTTCGTGGTCCACTCCGCGGATGGGATCCGAGAAGCAACGCCTGAGTTGAGAGACGTGGAAGACATCATGAACTCGAGAAAGATGTGGTGGTAGTTCCAACTGGTAGGCAACCTCTCCTCGTTTAGCGAGAATGAGAAAGGGACCAATGTAACGAGGAGCCAACTTGCCCTTGATACCGAATTGATGGGTACCCTTCAAAGGGGTAACCCAAAGGTAAGCATTGTCGCCAATTTCATAAGCCACTTCCTTATGACTACGGTCATACTGGCTCTTTTGACGAGATTGGGCTGTTTTCAAATTCTCACGAATGATGCGAACTTGCTCTTCTGCCTGTTGGATCATATCCGGTCCAAAGAATTGTCTTTCACCGGTTTCTGACCAGTTCAAAGGTGTTCGACATCTTCATCCATACAGAACCTCAAAAGGAGCTTTCTTGAGGCTGGATTGGTAGCTGTTGTTATAAGAAAACTCGGCGAAGGGAAGACACTTCTCCCAATCCATACCGAATGAGATAACACAAGCTCTAAGCATGTCTTCAAGAATTTGGTTGATCCTTTCCACCTGACCACTTGATTGAGGGTGGAAAGCGGTACTGAAGGAAAGATGGGTGCCCATGGCAGTTTGGAAACTCTCCCAGAAATGAGAAGTGAAAAGACTACCACGGTCTGAATTGATATCTAGTGGAACACCATGAAGTGACACTATTCGAGAAATATATAAGTCAGCGAGCTAACTAGTAGTGATATTCTCTCGAACAGGTAGGAAGTGAGCCACTTTGGAAAGACGATCAATGACTACGAAGATAACGTTATTCCCTTTCTTGGTCCTGGGAAAGCCGGTGATGAAGTCCATACCAACTTTATCCCATTTACACTCAGGAATAGCTAAAGGTTGAAGGGTGCCAGCAGGCCTTTGATGCTTTGCCTTAACGCGACGACAAACGTCACAGTTAGCAATAAACTGAGCAATTTCTCTCTTCATCCTAGTCCACCAGAACCTCTGGCGTAGGTCCTGATACATCTTAGTACTACCGGTATGAACTGTGAGAGGAGATTCATGTGCCTCCTTAAGTATTAATTGTCGAAGATGTTGATTCTTGGGAACCACCAAGCAAGTCTCAAAGAAAACAACACCACGATCATCTATAGAGAAACTACCACCAACTCCCTTGTTAATGTTTCTCTTGATCCGGGAAATTCCCGCATCCTGCTTCTGAGCAGAGATGATTTGATCCACAAGAGTAGGTTTCAGCACCAAGGTAGAAAGGAATCCGTGAGGAGCAATGTGAATGTTAAGTTTGCATAATTCCTCATGGAGAAGTGGTTGGCCCTGCTGCAACATGAGATTGTTACAATAGAACTTACGACTTAGCGCATCAGCCATGACATTCCCCTTGCCTGGGGTTGTTGGGGAACGTAGTAATTTCAAAAAATTTCCTACGCACACGCAAGATCATGGTGATGCATAGCAACGAGGGGGAGAGTCTGATCTACGTACCCTTGTAGATCGCAACGGAAGCGTTGACACAACGTAGAGGAAGTAGTCGTACGTCTTCTTTCAGATCCGACCGATCCAAGCACCGTTACTCCGGCACCTCCAAGTTATTAGCACACGTACAGCTCGATGACGATCCCCGGGCTCCAATCCAGCAAAGCTTCGGGGAGGAGTTCCGTCAGCACGACGGCGTGGTGACGATCTTGATGTTCTACCGACGCAGGGCTTCGCCTAACCACTGCAACGATATGATCGAGGTGGAATATGGTGGCAGGGGGCACCGCACACGGCTAAGGAACGATCTCAATGATCAACTTGTGTGTCTAGAGGTGCCCCCTGCCCCCGTATACAAAGGATCCAAGGGGGAGGGGCTGGCCGGCCAAGAGGAGGGCGCAGGAGGAGTCCTACTCCTACCGGAAGTAGGACTCCCCCCCAAATCCTAGTCCTAATAGGATTCCTCGAGGGGGAGAGAGAGAGAAGGGGGCCGGCCACCTCTCCTAGTCCTAATAGGAGTAGGGGAAGGGGGAGGCGTGCAGCCCACCTTGGGCTGCCCCTTACACCTTTCCACTAAAGCCCACTAAGGCCCATATGGTTCCCGGGGGGTTCCGGTAACCTCCCGTTACTCCGGTAAAATCCCGATTTCACCCGGAACACTTCCGATATCCAAACATAGGCTTCCAATATATGAATCTTTAAGTCTCGACCATTTCGAGACTCCTCGTCATGTCCGTGATCACATCCGGGACTCCGAACTACCTTCGGTACATCAAAATGCATAAACTCATAATAACTGTCATCGTAACGTTAAGCGTGCGGACCCTACGGTTCGAGAACAATGTAGACATGACCGAGACACGTCTCCGGTCAATAACCAATAGCGGGACCTGGATGCCCATATTGGCTCCTACATATTCTACAAAGATCTTTATCGGTCAGACCGCATAACAACATACGTTGTTCCCTTTGTCATCGGTATGTTACTTGCCCGAGATTCGATCGTCGGTATCCAATACCTAGTTCAATCTCGTTACCGGCAAGTCTCTTTACTCGTTCTGTAATACATCATCCCGCAACTAACTCATTAGTTGCAATGCTTGCAAGGCTTGTATAATGTGCATTACCGAGAGGGCCCAGAGATACCTCTCCGACAATCGGAGTGACAAATCCTAATCTCGAAATACGCCAACCCAACATCTACCATTGGAGACACCTGTAGTACTCCTTTATAATCACCCAGTTACGTTGTGACGTTTGGTAGCACCCAAAGTGTTCCTCCGGCAAACGGGAGTTGCATAATCTCATAGTCATAGGAACATGTATAAGTCATGAAGAAAGCAATAGCAACATACTAAACGATCGGGTGCTAAGCTAATGAAATGGGTCATGTCAATCAGATCATTCAACTAATGATGTGACCTCGTTAATCAAATAACAACACATTGTTCATGGTTAGGAAACATAACCATCTTTGATTAACGAGCTAGTCTAGTAGAGGCATACTAGTGACACTAAGTTTGTCTATGTATTCACACATGTATTATGTTTCTGGTTAATACAATTCTAGCATGAATAATAAACATTTATCATGATACAAGGAAATAAATAATAACTTTATTATTGCCTCTAGGGCATATTTCCTTCAGTCTCCCACTTGCACTAGGGTCAATAATCTAGATTACACAGTAATGATTCTAACACCCATGGAGCCTTGGTGCTGATCATGTTTTGCTCGTGGAAGAGGCTTAGTCAACGGGTCTGCAACATTCAGATCCGTATGTATCTTGCAAATCTCTATGTCTCCCACCTGGACTAGATCCCTGATGGAATTGAAGCGTCTCTTGATGTGCTTGGTCCTCTTGTGAAATCTGGATTCCTTTGCCAAGGCAATTGCACCAGTATTGTCACAAAAGATTTTCATTGGACCCGATGCACTAGGTATGACACCTAGATCGGATATGAACTCCTTCATCCAGACTCCTTCGTTCGCTGCTTCCGAAGCAGCTATGTACTCCGCTTCACATGTAGATCCCACTACAACGCTTTGTTTAGAACTGCACCAACTGACAGCTCCACCGTTTAATGTAAACACGTATCCGGTTTGCGATTTAGAATCATCCGGATCAGTGTCAAAGCTTGCATCAACGTAACCTCTTACGGTGAGCTCTTTGTCACCTCCATATACGAGAAACATATCCTTAGTCCTTTTCAGGTATTTCAGGATGTTCTTGACCGCTGTCCAGTGGTCCATTCCTGGATTACTTTGGTACCTCCCTGCTAAACTTATAGCAAGGCACACATCAGGTCTGGTACACAGCATTGCATACATGATAGAGCCTATGGCTGAAGCATAGGGAACATCTTTCATTTTCTCTCTATCTTCTGCAGTGGTCGGGCATTGAGTCTGGCTCAACTTCACACCTTGTAACACAAGCAAGAACCCTTTCTTTGCTTGATCCATTTTGAACTTCTTCAAAATCTTGTCAAGGTATGTGCTTTGTGAAAGTCCAATTAAGCGTCTTGATCTATCTCTATAGATCTTTATGCCTAATATGTAAGCAGCTTCACCGAGGTCTTTCATTGAAAAACTCTTATTCAAGTATCCCTTTATGCTATCCAGAAATTCTATATCATTTCCAATCAGCAATATGTCATCCACTTATAATATCAGAAATGCTACAGAGCTCCCACTCACTTTCTTGTAAATACAGGCTTCACCGAAAGTCTGTATAAAACCAAATGCTTTGATCACACTATCAAAGCGTTTATTCCAACTCCGAGATGCTTGCACAAGTCCATAAATGGATCGCTGGAGCTTGCACACTTTGTTAGCTCCCTTTGGATCGACAAAACCTTCCGGTTGCATCATATACAACTCTTCTTCCAGAAATCCATTCAGGAATGCAGTTTTGACATCCATCTGCCATATTTCATAATCATAAAACGCGGCAATTGCTAACATGATTCGGACAGACTTAAGCATCGCTACGGGTGAGAAGGTCTCATCATAGTCAACTCCTTGAACTTGTCAAAAACCTTTTGCGACAAGTCGAGCTTTATAGATAGTAACATTACCGTCAGCGTCAGTCTTTTTCTTGAAGATCCATTTATTCTCAATTGCTTGCCGATCATCGAGCAAGTCAACCAAAGTCCATACTTTGTTCTCATACATGGATCCCATCTCAGATTTCATGGCTTCAAGCCACTTTGCGGAATCTGGGCTCACCATCGCTTCTTCATAGTTCGTAGGTTCATCATGATCTAGCAGCATGACTTCCAGAACTGGATTACCGTACCACTCTGGCGTGGATCTTGCTCTGGTTGATCTACGAGGTTCAGTAGTATCTTGTTCTGAAGTTTTATGATCATTATCATTAACTTCCTTACTTATTGGTGTAGGTGTCGCAGAAACAGTTTTCTGTGATGTACTACTTTCCAATAAGGGAGCGGGTACAGTTACCTTGTCAAGTTCTACTTTCCTCCCACTCACTTCTTTCGAGAGAAACTCCTTCTCAAGAAAGTTTCCGAATTTAGCAACAAAAGTCTTGCCTTCGGATCTGTGATAGAAGGTGTATCCAATAGTTTCCTTTGGATATCCTATGAAGACACATTTCTCCGATTTGGGTTCGAGCTTATCAGGTTGAAGCTTTTTCACATAAGCATCGCAGCCCCAAACTTTTAGAAACGACAACTTTGGTTTCTTGCCAAACCATAGTTCATAAGGCGTCGTCTCAACGGATTTTGATGGTGCCCTATTTAACGTGAATGCGGCCGTCTCTAGAGCGTATCCCCAAAACGATAGCGGTAAATCAGTAAGAGACATCATAGATCGCACCATATCTAGTAAAGTACGATTACGACGTTCGGACACACCATTACGCTGTGGTGTTCCGGGTGGCGTGAGTTGCGAAACTATTCCACAATTTTTCAAATGTACACCAAACTCGTAACTCAAATATTCTCCTCCACGATCAGATCGTAGAAACTTTATTTTCTTGTTACGATGATTTTCCACTTCACTCTGAAATTCTTTGAACTTTTCAAATGTTTCAGACTTATGTTTCATTAAGTAGATATACCCATATCTGCTTAAATCATCTGTGAAGGTGAGAAAATAACAATATCCGCCACGAGCCTCAATATTCATCGGACCACATACATCTGTATGTATGATTTCCAAAAAATCTGTTGCTCTCTCCATAGTACCGGAGAATGGTGTTTTAGTCATCTTGCCCATGAGGCACGGATCGCAAGTACCAAGTGATTCATAATCAAGTGGTTCCAAAAGTCCATCAGTATGGAGTTTCTTCATGCGCTTTACACCGATATGACCTAAACAGCAGTGCCACAAATAAGTTGCACTATCATTATCAACTCTGCATCTTTTGGCTTCTACATTATGAATATGTGTATCACTACTATCGAGATTTAACAAGAATAGACCACTCTTCAAGGGTGCATGACCATAAAAGATATTACTCATATAAATAGAACAACCATTATTCTCTGATTTAAATGAATAACCGTCTCGCATTAAACAAGATCCAGATATAATGTTCATGCTCAACGCTGGCACCAAATAACAATTATTTAGGTCTAATATTAATCCCGAAGGTAGATGTAGAGGTAGCGTGCCGACCGCGATCACATCGACTTTGGAACCGTTTCCCACGCGCATCGTCACCTCGTCCTTTGCTAGTGTCCGCTTATTCTGTAGTCCCTGTTTCGAGTTGCAAATATTAGCAACAGAACCAGTATCAAATACCCAGGTGCTACTGCGAGCATTAGTAAGGTACACATCAATAACATGTATATCACATATACCTTTGTTCACCTTGCCATCCTTCTTATCCGCCAAATACTTGGGGCAGTTCTGCTTCCAGTGACCAGTCTGCTTGCAGTAGAAGCACTCAGTTTTAGGCTTAGGTCTAGACTTGGGTTTCTTCTCCTGAGCAGCAACTTGCTTGCTGTTCTTCTTGAAGTTCCCTTTCTTCTTCCCTTTGCCCTTTTTCTTGAAACTAGTGGTTTTGTTAACCATCAACACTTGATGCTCCTTTTTGATTTCTACCTCCGCTGATTTCAGCATTGCGAAGAGCTCGGGAATAGTCTTGTTCGTCCCTTGCATATTATAGTTCATCACGAAGCTTTTGTAGCTTGGTGGCAGTGATTGGAGAATTCTGTCAATGACGCAATCATCTGGAAGATTAACTCCCAATTGAATCAAGTGATTATTATACCCAGACATTTTGAGTATATGCTCACTGACAGAACTGTTCTCTTCCATCTTGCAGCTATAGAACTTATTGGAGACTTCATATCTCTCAATCCGGGCATTTGCTTGAAATATTAACTTCAACTCCTGAAACATCTCATATGCTCCATGACGTTCAAAACATCGTTGAAGTCCCGATTCTAAGCCGTAAAGCATGGCACACTGAACTATCGAGTAGTCATCAGCTTTGCTCTGCCAGACGTTCATAACATCTGGTGTTGCTCCAGCAGCAGGCCTGGCACCCAGCGGTGCTTCTAGGATGTAATTCTTCTTTGCAGCAATGAGGATAATCCTCAAGTTACGGACCCAGTCCGTGTAATTGCTACCATCATCTTTCAACTTTGCTTTCTCATGGAACGCATTAAAATTCAACGGAACAACAGCACGAGCCATCTATCTACAATCAACATAAACAAGCAAGATACTATCAGGTACTAAGTTCGTGATAAATTTAAGTTCAATTAATCATATTACTTAAGAACTCCCACTTAGATAGATATCCCTCTAATCTTCTAAGTGATTACGTGATCCAAATCAACTAAACCATGTCCGATCATCACGTGACATGGAGTAGTTTCATCGGTGAACATCATTATGTTGATCATATCTACTATATGATTCACGCTCGACCTTTCAGTCTCCATGTTCCAAGGCCATATCTGTATATGCTTGGCTCGTCAAGTATAACCTGAGTATTCCGCGTGTGCAACTGTTTTGCACCCGTTGTATTTGAACGTAGAGCCTATCACACACGATCATCACGTGGTGTCTCAGCACGAAGAACTTTCGCAACGGTGCATACTCAGGGAGGACACTTCTTGATAATTTAGTGAGAGATCATCTTATAATGCTACCGTCAATCAAAGCAATATAAGATGCATAAAAGATAAACATCACATGCAATCAATATAAGTGATATGATA
Organism: Triticum monococcum; assembly: GCA_034509565.1. Classification (NCBI taxonomy): domain Eukaryota; kingdom Viridiplantae; phylum Streptophyta; class Magnoliopsida; order Poales; family Poaceae; genus Triticum; species Triticum monococcum. The sequence goes on along the minus strand of CM067845.1, from coordinate 294,519,560 downwards.
TGGCCATCATCATCTTGTGCTTGTGATCTCCATCTCCGAAGCACCGTCATGATCACCATCGTCACCGGCGCGACAGCTTGATCTCCATCATAGCATCGTTGTCGTCTCGCCAATCTTATGCTTCCACGACTATCGCTATCGTTTAGTGATAAAGTAAAGCATTACATCGCGACTGCATTGCATACAATAAAGCGACAACCATATGGCTCCTGCCAGTTGCCGATAACTCGGTTACAAAACATGATCATCTCATACAATAAAATTTAGCATCATGTCTTGACCATATCACATCACAACATGCCCTGCAAAAACAAGTTAGACATCCTCTACTTTGTTGTTGCAATTTTTACGTGGCTGCTACGGGCTTAAGCAAGAACCAATCTCACCTACGCATCAAAACCACAATGATAGTTTGTCAAATAGACTCCGTTTTAACCTTCTCAAGGACCGGGCGTAGCCACACTCGGTTCAACTAAAATTGGAGAGACAGTCGCCCGCAAGCCATCTATGTGCAAAGCACGTCGAGGGAACCGGTCTCGCGTAAGCATACGCGTAAGGTTGGTCCGGGTCGTCTCGTCCAACAATACCGCTGAACCAAAGTATGACATGCTGGTAGGCAGTATGACTTGTATCGCCCACAACTCACTTGTGTTCTACTCGTGCATATAACATCAAACCATAAAACCTAGGCTCGGATGCCACTGTTGGGGAACGCAGTAATTTCAAAAAAATTCCTACGCACACGCAAGATCATGGTGATCCATAGCAACGAGGGGGAGAGTCTGATCTACGTACCCTTGTAGATCGCAACGGAAGCATTGACACAACGTAGAGGAAGTAGTCGTACGTCTTCTTTCAGATCCGACCGATCCAAGCACCGTTACTCCGGCACCTCCGAGTTCTTAGCACACGTACAGCTCGATGACGATCCCTGAGCTCCAATCCAGCAAAGCTTCGGGGAGGAGTTCCGTCAGCACGACGGCGTGGTGACGATCTTGATGTTCTACCGACGCAGGGCTTCGCCTAAGCACTACAACGATATGATCGAGGTGGAATATGGTGGCAGGGGGCACCGCACACGGCTAAGGAACGATCTCAATGATCAACTTGTGTGTCTAGAGGTGCCCCCTGCCCCCGTACATAAAGGATCCAAGGGGGAGGGGCTGGCCGGCCAAGAGGAGGGCGCAGGAGGAGTCCTACTCCTACCGGAAGTAGGACCCCCCCCCAAATCCTAGTCCTAATAGGATTCCTCGAGGGGGAGAGAGAGAGAAGGGGGCCGGCCACCTCTCCTAGTCCTAATAGGACTAGGGGAAGGGGGAGGCGCGCAGCCCACCTTGGGTTGCCCCTTACACCTTTCCACTAAAGCCCACTAAGGCCCATATGGTTCCCGGGGGGTTCCGGTAACCTCCCGGTACTCCGGTAAAATCCCGATTTCACCCGGAACACTTCCGATATCCAAACATAGGCTTCCAATATATGAATCTTTATGTCTCGACCATTTCGAGACTCCTCGTCATGTCCGTGATCACATCCGGGACTCCGAACTACCTTCGGTACATCAAAATGCATAAACTCATAATAACTGTCATCGTAACGTTAAGCGTGCGGACCCTACGGTTCGAGAACAATGTAGACATGACCGAGACACGTCTCCGGTCAATAACCAATAGCGGGACCTGGATGCCCATATTGGCTCCTACATATTCTACAAAGATCTTTATCGGTCAGACCGCATAACAACATACGTTGTTCCCTTTGTCATCGGTATGTTACTTGCCCGAGATTCGATCGTCGGTATCCAATACCTAGTTCAATCTCGTTACCGGCAAGTCTCTTTACTCGTTCTGTAATACATCATCTTGCAACTAACTCATTAGTTGCAATGCTTGCAAGGCTTGTATAATGTGCATTACCGAGAGGGCCCAAAGATACCTCTCCGACAATCGGAGTGACAAATCCTAATCTCGAAATACGCCAACCCAACATCTACCATTGGAGACACCTGTAGTACTCCTTTATAATCACCCAATTACGTTGTGATGTTTGGTAGCACCCAAAGTGTTCCTCCGGCAAACGGGAGTTGCATAATCTCATAGTCATAGGAACATGTATAAGTCATGAAGAAAGCAATAGCAACATACTAAACGATTGGGTGCTAAGCTAATGAAATGGGTCATGTCAATCAGATCGTTCAACTAATGATGTGACCTCGTTAATCAAATAACAACACATTGTTCATGGTTAGGAAACATAACCATCTTTGATTAACGAGCTAGTCTAGTAGAGGCATACTAGTGACACTAAGTTTGTCTATGTATTCACACATGTATTATGTTTCTGGTTAATACAATTCTAGCATGAATAATAAACATTTATCATGATACAAGGAAATAAATAATAACTTTATTATTGCCTCTAGGGCATATTTCCTTCAGGGGTGTAGGTAATCCCTAAGTCGTAATCTGAGATCAACTCCAACCAACGTCTTTGCCTAAGGTTCAAATCTGGTTGGGTGAAGATATACTGGAGACTCTGGTGATCGGTGTAAATCTCGCAATGTTTACCAAGAAGGTAATGTCGCCAGGTCTTAAGTGCATAGACTATGGCTGCAAGCTCTAGATCTTGTGTAGGATAATTCTCCTCATGTGGATGCAACTGTCGAGATGCATAGGCAATCACATGGCGATCTTGCATAAGAATGCAACCTAGTCCCTGTCGTGAGGCATCACAATAGATAACAAAGTCCTTAGTGAAGTCCGGTGGCACGAGTATGGGAGCAGAAGTCAGACGTTTTTTTAGTTCCTAAAACCTATGCTCACACTGTGGGGACCACTCAAACTTTTTATCTTTCTTGAGAAGTTCCGTGAGAGGTTTGGCCACTTTGGAGAAGTTCTCAACGAATCGGCGACAATAACTGGCTAGACCAAGGAAACTCCTAACTTGCTTAACTGTTTCAGGCGGAGTCCAATCACGAACGGCCTGAACTCATTCGGGATTGACAGCAATGCCCTTACCAGAGATTACGTGGCCGAGATAGGTCACTTGTGGCAACCAAAATTCGCACTTGGAGAACTTGGCATAAAGGCGGTGCTCTTTGAGTTTTTCTAGCACAAGTCTAAGATGTTCGGCATGATCTTCCTCGTTCTTCGAGTAAATAAGAATATCATCGAGGTAAACCACGACGAACTTATCTAAGTACTCCATGAAGATCGAGTTCATCAAGCGAGAGAAAGTAGCTGGAAGCATTAGTTAGACCGAAGGACATGACGGTGTACTCGTACTGGCCATAACGAGTGACAAAAGCCGTCTTAGGAATGTCCCCATTTCTGATCTTGATTTGGTGGTAGCCTAACCTCAAATCCATCTTGGAAAAGACTGAGGATCCAGCAAGCTGATCATACAAGTCGTTGATCCTGGGGAGCGGATACTTGTTCTTTATTGTGACCAAATTAACGGGACGATAATCTACAACCATACGGTCCGTACCATCCTTCTTCTTGACAAAGAGGACGAGGAAACCTAGGGAGAAGAACTAGGACGGATGAAACCCTTTTGCAAGGATTCATCGAGTTGTTTCTTAAGCTCAGCTAGTTCTAAGGGTGCCATCTTGTAAGGTCTCCTAGAGATTGGAGCGGTTCCTGGGATAAGATCTATGACAAATTCTACATCTCTGTCGGGTGGAATACCTGGCAGTTCCTCTGGAAAGACATCCGGAAAGTCACGGACTACCGGGATATCTTCAAGGTCAGGAAGAGGGTTGGCATTAAGAGAATAGAGCTGACGCTTTGCAACTCTAGTGGAGACGCTGACTATCTTGCCAGATGGGTGTGTAAGCTGAACAGACCTTGTGTAACAATCAATCTTGGCATAATGAGCTTTCATCCATTCCATACCCAAGATGATGTTAATATCTATAGACTTGAGGGCTATAAGTGATGCAAGGAATACAAGTCTGTCAACAAGGATTTCATTACCATGGCTTACACTAGAAGTTTGCCATTTGGATCCAGGAGTTTGAATTACTAGTGGAGAGGGCATATCACAAAAGGATATGTTGTGCAAGCTGGCATAACTTTCGAAAATGAAGGAATGAGATGCTCCGGTATCAAACAGAACCGAAGCTGGATGACAGTTGACAAGGAGTGTACCAAGAACGACATCCGGATCATCATGAGTGTCTTTAGCTGAGACGTGATGCACACATCCACGTTCAGTGGGAGCTGACTTGACACTAATCATCTTGCGTGATGGCTTACCACGGCCAACAGACTTCTCAGGCTGGGGTGGAGCATAGTTGGTTTGAGAGCAGTCATGTGCATAGTGTCCTGGCTCTCCGCATGTGAAGCAAGTCCCTGAGGTAGGACGTGGACCCGCATTGACAAGCGGTCTACCGATAGGCCTAGGTGGAGCATACGGTTGAACTGGGTGAGGCGCCAGATAAGAGGGCCTCGGTGAGTAACCGGGTGGAAGAGCGGAGTTCAGAACCCAAATCTAGCGCTTCTGCGAAGTAGAACCGGAGGAAGAAACCAAATCACGGGTGTGCTTACGAGACTCCTCATAAGTGAGCTGAGCTGTCTCTGCATTAATGGCCTTGTTCACAACAGCCTGGAATGTATTGCAATGGTGCAAGTGGAGATCACGACGCAACTTGGGGTTGAGACCCTTCCGGAACCTAGCCTGCTTCTTGGCGTCTGTGGACACTTCTTCTGTAGCATAGCAAGCAAGGTTCACAAACTCTCTGCTGTAAGCATCAACAGCCATCTTACTCTGGGTGAGACTACAAAACTCTTCTCTCTTGCGATCAATGAGAGCCTGAGGAATGTGATGCTCGCGAAAAGCCTCAGTGAAATCCTTCCAGGTAGGTATCTGGCCTGCTGGAAGCATAGCCTCATAGTTCTGCCACCAAAGACTAGCAGGACCTTCCAGGTGATATGCAGCATAGGTGACCTTGTCACCTTCAGCTACGCTTGTGGAACGCAGCTTGTGAGTAATATTACGGAGCCAGTCATCTGCATTGAGTGGTTCAATGGAATGATGGAAGGTAGGTGGTTTCAGACCGATGAAGTCATGGATGGACACAAACTCTTTGTGCTGATGGGAGGTGTTCTCCTCAATACGTGCTAGCAGGCGGTTAGACTCACGCTTGTTCCTCTCAACCTCTAACATGAACTCTGACAAACGAAGACTGGTCGGGAGGATCCTCATCCCTACCATCTCCGTGGATCCGGATACAAGCAACAGAACTTCGGTTAACTGACGACATCTTGAAGAACCAACCAAGGAAACAAGGATGGATTCAGCATCACCATAAGGATGTAGATTATAGTATGAGAAAAATACTATCTCTTGAACTCCTAGGACAATTCCGGCAGCATAACGGCAGTAAAATGCTCAAAATGAAACATCCTGTAAATGAGGGGGTAGCACCATACTCAACATCATTACTCAAGGTTCTGAGATATTACTAAATAGGCTACACCGGAGGTACTCAAACTGGGATATGACTCAGATCAACCAAACCTTAGAGACTACGGAGTAGTAACACGTGATCCTGATAGATGGAAGAGAAAGCCTAGTTCCTTAACCCCGTAGGAAAGATAGGATGACTCAGATCAGAAGGCATGAGGCATAAGGAGTAAAAAGAGCCATACGTTCCCTTCCACAATCAATTCCCCTATATAGCTAAAGAATTTCTAGACTCAAGTTCGACCAGGTTGGCTTGGAAATCCTATAGGCAGTTAGGCTCTGATACCAAAGCTGTCGCGACCCCGATTCCAAATCACATTGATCTAGTCGGTAACACCTCATATCACTTTGGGGCCTCACGCACGGTATCCCCACGGGTGTCGCCTTACCCTGGCCCGGGACCGTTTGCGCCTTTTGGCTCGCGTATATGATTGTGTTGCTAGCATCCATATGACAGAGAGCCCGGGCTGACATGGCTAGTCGTGAACCCAAACCAGCACTAACCTATGGGAACAGGCATACATGATTCACATCGAGCGTGTCGGTCAGCAGCGTGTGAATCCGGGCTGTAGCACTAGGCTAACAGGACTCCGGGGAACCCGGGCTGTAGGAGGCTAGGCAGGACTCCGGTTGTCACCGCGTGACATTTCCCCGAAGCGAAAGACACAGGAACGAAGTGAAACACATGCCGGCCAGTCAAGTGTCCTGAGCAGTAGTGCTGGGCTAGCAGGACTCCGGTGAATCGGGCTGTAGCGGACTACTATGGCTCAAGGAAGCACTAGACTACATTTCCCCATAAGAGAGACTGCCAAGGATAAACAACTAGATTGTCGGATTCCACACATAGCAATACACGTCACATGTACGCATAACATGCAAGTATGTGTTGTACAACATGGCATCACAACATAACGCAAACTCATATAGATAAAGGCTCAGAAGAGCCACATAGCATAAATACAAACAGGGGTCACATGACCCATCATTCAGAGCATACAAGCAACGGAAGCATTACATGTCTGAGTACAGACAACTATAAAAGAAAAGGGCTGAGAAGCCTGACTATCTACAAGACCCTCCCAAGGGTACAAGATCGTAGCTGAGGTAACAAGCTACTCGTTGAAGTCCAAGCGGAACTACTAGTAAGACAGATGTCTCATCTGCAAAACATAAATAAAGCAAACGTGAGTACAAAGGTACTCAGGAAGACTTACATCAGATCCTATCATATATGCATTTGTATCAAGAAGGTAATCTGGGGTTTAGTTGCAGCAAGCCAGCTTTGACTCAGTGGCTATCCTGTTCTACGACAATGAGAAACTTCTTTGAGATGAGGCAGCGCAAACGAGTCCACTAATCACCACATCAATACACTACTATGGATTCATCCTCATCTCCCTATGAGAAGGCCATCCATAGCACTCACACTTGTCTTGAGCATTTTAGAGTATCCCCTTTAAGTTGTCTATGTACCACGTAAGCATCCAAGAAGTCCATAATCGAGGACACGGCTATTCGAATAGATCATGATAACCCTGCAGGGGTGTACTTCTTCACACACGCTCTCACCACTTATCACCATGTACACGTCATGTATCTCGGCAACCTTCAAGCGGAAGCCTGGCGAGGGTGTCGGCCACGACCTAACTAACCACGCAAGACTCTAATCCAGGTTTATCACCTATTTGGGTTCCACCCGCAAGGAGATCCGACCGGGGTGTCGCTCACGGCCCCAAATGATGTGAGCAGGGTTCCAAAGCCCACCATCCGGGTGCCACTTGGTACACCGTGCCACCTATGCCTAGTCTGTCCCGAGCCCACCCTGCCGGGTGCCACTCTGTAGAAGAATAGCACTACCTACAAACACCAGAAACTATTTGCAACTCCTGGACAGAGATCAAGGCGGTTAATAAGTCGAGAGAGCTTGGAGCGCCCGGAGCCCAATGTGTGGTAGTAGCTAGTCATTGGACAACTTACACAGAACTTAGTTCTTAAGGACGATCCCAATGAGACAACCCACCATGTACTCCTACATGGTCTCTCACCGCTACCTTTACCAAATCGTGTTCACACGCTTAACTCTCAGCACCAGAACATATCATAGCACTCCCATTCATTCCCGATGAATCAGACCTGACATAGCGGGCATGGCATGGTAGGAACACCACATGGCTCAATCAACTCCTACAGATGCTAGTGGGTTTCAACTATTTACTGTGGCAATGACAGGTCATGCAGAGGATTGGGTTCAACTACCGCAGCATAAAGTAGCAGTTGAATCATTGTTGTCCTAATGCAATAAAAGAGAGCAGGAGCGAGAGAGTGGGATTGTATCGGAATGAACAAGGGGGGGGGGGGGTTGCTTGCCTGGTAGATCAACAGGGGGGAACACTGCTCCTCAGACAGGTACTCTCGAACACTCTCCGGAGTAGGACCTATCGAGAAGGAACGGTGTCGGAAATCAGAACACAAGCATATGCAACATTATGATGCATGAACATGGTAATGATGTTATGATTGCAATAATGCATCTAGCAACCATTTAAATGAAGTCCATATGGACCAAGGGTTCATATGCAAACTCCATATTTAGCATTTAAAATGCCATTATCATGTTTTCACTTATACAGTGGTATAAGTTGGTTGAACATGCATGAAAGTGGTACAGATGGATAGATTGAATTTTTCTGATAATTTTTCATATATAACTTATTTCAATCTGAGCTACGGTTGAATTTCTATGAATTTTTGAAGTTTTGATCATTTTCTGGAATTTCCTGTTTAAAAATAATTCCAGAAAAAGAATAACTACGTCAGCATTGCGTCATGCCTGCGTCAGCAGGTCAACGGAGCTGACCAGGTCAAACCTGACGACCGGGTCCCACATGTCATTGGCTCATTGTTAGTTAACAGTGTTAATTAGATATTAAACTAATCCTAACAGAAACATTAGCAGGCCGGGCCCCACCTGTCATTGTCCCTGGGTAGTCAAACCCCAGGTCAACTGGGGGGTTAGACCGGTCAACCCCACCGGCGTTTAGCCACCGGCGAGGCCGAACGCGGCGGAGGGGCTCAGGATCACCGTTTCGGTGACCAAAAGGACGGCGGAGAGCACCGGGGCGTAGCCCGTGCTCTCCCGCATCTAATGGGGTAGATAGGAGGAGGAGGGGTGGCCGGAGCTCGCCGGAGCGAGGCTCGCGGCGGCGGCCGGAGCACGGCCAAGTGCGGGCGAGGGCTGCGGTGCATGGGGAGGCGAGAGGAGAGGATCTACGGCCTCCTGGCGTCACCAGGAGCACGGTGACGCGCGCGGGTGCGGCTGGCTCGGCCCCTGGCCACGGTGGCGCCATGGCCGGCGGCGAGGTGCTACGGCTTCGGTCGAAACGGCGGCTGCGGTGATCCAGAGGCAAGGGGAAGAGGGGCAAACGACGATGGAGCTCACAACGGTCGCAGAGGGCGTCGAAGCGGGCTCGGGGAAGGTCGAACGCGAGCAGAACGGCGTGGGCGATCCCCGGTGGCCGGAAGTGAAGACGACGGCGATGGCGGCGCTCCAGGGCCTCCCGAGGTGCGTGTCTTGATGGGGAGGTAGCCGGCGATGTGGCGGAGCTTCTGAGCACGGGGAGAGGGCCAGGGGGAGGCAGTGGCTGCGGTGGTGCTCGTCGGCGGTGACGGGCGCGTTCGGTGAGGTGGGGAACGACGAGGGAGAGAGCAAGGGGAGAGTGAGAGAGGTCGGGCGGATCGGGACGACACCGGGGCGTTCATCCATGCGTCCAGGGGCTCGGCGACGAGCAGGAGGTGGCGAGGCGCGTGCTCGCGCGCGGCAGCCACACGCGCTGTCCTCCTGGCGGGAGGAAGACGACAGGGGAAGGAGACAGGTGGGCTAGGCTGCTGCTGGGCTGCACAGTGCCGGGCCAGCACAGGAGCTGGGTCGCAGGTAAGCACAGGTGGGTTTTTACCATTTCTGTTTCTTTTCTATTTATCTATCATTTGTTCTGATTTAGTAATAATACTAAATCAATTTATTTTATTCTGTAAATTTTTGTAGGGACTAGTTGGACCACTCCAAAGCCCCTCACCAAAATTCAAAAATATTGGACAATATTTTGTATATATAAAAATATTTATCCAACGCATATAATTACTGGATTAATTCCAAATGGCCCAAATAAATATTTATGAGCTCCTGAAAATATTTGTTAGAATTTTAACTCTGACCAATATTTTCAGAGAGCAACATGAACATTTTCTTGGACCCTTTTGGAGCAATTTTTATCTGGGTTATCTCCAGAAATAATTCTGAGGGTTTCACAAATCCCCATTTCAAATTTAAATGGAATTTAAACATGATGCACAAATGGCTAGCTGGTCTAGGTCATACCAGAACTAGGGATGTGACACCCCTTGCCTTTGCCTGTCTTGGGCGACATAGCGACCGAGAGGGGATAGAGGATTAAGGGCAATGAGGAGGCAGCGGCGGCGAGCAAAGGCAAGAGCTGGAGGAAGAAGAAGGGAGCGACAGTACCGAGATTGGGAGAGGCACAGGGGGTAAATGAGTAGTGCGCCTGCGGTTTTCCCTTTTTATGGGGAAGGTGTGGGCCGCCTCTTTACCATTTACACGTGATGCAAGCGGGCCGCAACCGCCCCACGGATGACCCCCGCGTCATGCATTCAACGCGGGTCATGGGGAAGCGCAACTGGCGAGGGAGTTACTGCGGTAAAACTCTGCCACGCGTACCCACACATTGTTCTGGGCCTGGCCCAATAACGCTCCGCGCTTATATGTGGCCCAGGCCCGGGGGCTCCTATCTATGTACAAAAGTAGGGGACCATTTTGTACCCCTTTACTTGTGTGCGGGCAGTCGCAGCCACACGCCTTTGGCCACACTTGGCGGGGCAGAGGAAGCAAAGACACAAGACTACTAGAGCAGCACCAAGCCAAAGGTGCGAGAAGCAGAGGGACAAGGTGGGCTTTCCCCGGCAAGAGCTTTGCCGGGGGAGCTTACGTAGCCCGAGCAAGAGTCTTGCCGGGGCAACTTGCCCAACACTAGCAGAGCCACCACCCTTGATCCTAAGGGTTCCGACACCGTCGACAACACTGGAACCAAGGCTCGGGAGGCGCCTGCACGGTGGCATGCGAATCTTTGTAAAGACCAAGAACATACAAGACTAGATGAGAACCAGAAGACGGAACCCCCCCCCCCCCCCCCCGCGCGTAAAGATCCTTGTCGGGGACGCTCACGAGACCGCCGGCAAGACCCTTGCCGGGGACATCTGTGGGGCCGCAGCCAAGCCCCCACCTACTAAGGCTCCACCGCCGTTCCAACACAGCAGTCAACCCGCCAACGAGGCAGGCACCTGCATGGCGACATGTAGCTTCTAGGCCAACTCAGCGAGCACCTACGTGGTGGCATGCAGATCTTCGTGAAGACTCCGCCACCACACCAACTAAGCAGCCAGCCAACGTGGCGCTGCACACCTAGTCAGCTTGGACACGTGTCAGCGCGAGGCGAGGCGGTGACGGGCGAGACAAGTTTCCTTGCCGTCCCTGATAAAGTGAGGGGCACGTCGGCAGTGCATTAAATTCATTTGTCCAACGGTACCAGGCTATAGACTTGTATATAGTACAAACTTTCCGCCTCCTATGTGCCACTGTGGTGAGCCCTTTGGCTATAAAAGGAGGCCCGAGGCAGACTAGAGGCGGATTCTGACTTTTTGGACCCTGCACATTTTGTAGCTAGTCCAAGAACACCAGATAAACAAAAACCAGCAGGAGTAGGGTATTACGCATCACTTGTGGCCCGAACCCTGAAAAATTCCCCTGTGTTGATCTTCTAAACCCGCTCTTTCCACAGCCCCGCGCCTGCCAACCGTAGAAGGGATTCCTTGTGATCCCATAGGTGTCGTTCTCACCGACAGGGAGGGGATAGAATCATGAGGAGAAAATATTTTGTGTGGCGTCTGTGTTGGTATGTGTGGGTGTGAGAAGATAACGAGACCTAGGGGCAGAGGGTGTGTCACCGCGTGAGGTTGGATGGGCGGAGCTGAGGCCCTTGGTTCGGTTCCGCCCTGCGCCACATTGGTCGGCTCGTGGTGTATTTAGGGAGGCCCATGGAGGACTAGTCGTACAAGACAAAGATAGCATAGTCGTGAAGAACTCTGTGTCCACTGACAAAGTCGGCTTGGATTTGTAACCCTAGGTCCTCGGACTAAGGTATCCCCTTATCTCTGATATTACTATTCATCCAACCTAACTTTAAGGGGCATCCTACAGAATGCTCTGCTAGAATCATACTCGTCAATTAGGAAGAGAGGTGGAGACAATGCGTGAGAGACAAGCCTAAAGTTATCTGCGTGCGGGAGACACGTAGGCAGGTCTATGTATATAGAAAGGGTCGATGAGGACTGTGCGTGTGTATGCTTGTGAGAGGAAGAGTGCTTGTTATAAAGGTTAGTAAAAACAGCCATAAATGGTTACGAGAGGGAGGGAGGGTTATATCGAGAGCATGTCTGTGAGAAAGACACCTCAGGAGAAAGTGTGTGAGCATGTGAGAGACCACCGATGGATATACACCATGTGCACGTATGTGTGAGAGAGAAAGTCAGCTTGTGTGTGAGGAGGGGCCCCTATGGAGAGTGAAACTACATGTAAAAGACCGATGTACACATTGATTAAAAATATAAATTGTATCCAAATATTAGGATGGGATCATGATATTTGCAATTCGCGTCAGGAACGGTCATTGATCCATCAGACATCTATATTCTACCGAATTTGAGCATGTCTATCTTATTATTCGACATAATTGATCCACAGTGTTCGTATTTTGAACTCCAGACAATGCATCGCTTTAGCAATCGAATATAAATGTGAGTATAGTTCGTGTTGTGTGTGTAAAGCACATTATACATAGAAAATTTACATGATGAACATTATAAATAGCTAGCTATGAACTAGCATAGATTTGAATTCAACTTAAGGTTGTTTAAAAATTTTGAATTCAACATGAAGTCCATTCAATTATTTGAATTCGATAGAATGGCATTTGTAAATCATACCTAAATTATGGGGGGCACCAATCTTTGCTCTGCTTTTGTACATAATAGCATATATAGTTGTGTACAAACTAGATTCAAATTTACCTCCTCCATTCCAAAATAATCATAGTTATAGGATTTTTGAGTGTCAAAATTTCAAAAATAAGCGCATAATTTAATGAGGTTTTCAAACATACAAGGTCAAATTTAACGTTGTATATTTAGGTCAATCCTCAAAGTTCAAGAGTACTCTAAACGTGAATGCTTCTATTTCAAAATGTCGAACAAAGCGCCAAAAGAGCCTCTACTCGCCCGAAACCGTGTGAGACCAATGTTTGGTGCAAGGAAATTACTTTTCTAACTCTGACCCGTGAAACCTACCGGCCCAACATCCAAAGGTCTAAACCGGGGTAGGTTTGTAGCTTCATCTAGGCGCCATGCAACCGCCTCCGAAAAACATTCATACACAATGGCCACCTAAGCACACATGTGCGCGGCCGAAATCGCTCCCGCCCACTATTTGGGACACTTGGGATTACCATCCTACCCCCGACCCGTAGTAGGTCCGAAATTTAAGACGGGGCAAAGTTCGTACTTTCCCCAAATTTCAAACAAGCACGTCCCATCTGTTAAAAAACCAAAAACAAGCACGTCCCAGACCGAAACATGGTTCTTCCTTAGCTCCCCCCGGTCTGATTTCCCATTCGTACTCCGTGGGCGCCAAAACTACCTCTCCACCAGCCGTGAAACCCCGGTGTCCTCCGTCCGCCACCCCATCCTACCCATCAACCGCCGCCCTCCTCCATCACGCTGGAGCCGATACCCCGACGTCATCGGCCACCGCAACCGCAACCGCAATGCCCTCCATGGCTAGTAGTTGAAGCCGAGGCCGAGCTGCCTCCAGGACGCCAACATGCGCCGTACTCGAGCCAATTCAACAACGCAGTCCTGCGCCTCACCGCTGCCGCTCCAACTTCGCCACCGTCCATCGCACCAGAGTTGTTCCCGCTACGTCGTCCTTCGCCGTGTCGGATCTGCTTCCCCTTCGCCGACAGATGGCCACCGCAACACAGTCAACAATTTGGCCATGGGTTCGTCCAAGGCTCCACCCTCCTCCAAAACATCGGTTCCCCCGGTAAAAATAAGAAAATCTCCACGACATCTGGAGGACACAGCACTGCAACCGGAAATGGTACTCCTCTTCCCTTATTCGTGCAAATCTTACGTTCTGCTTGCATGGTATTCATCCCACAGAATACACTAGTTAACCGCTTCTTCCTGATACTAGATGTTCCTAGTAACTCGCGATGCACAAGGTTTCTCGTCATATACTATTTCACCTTAGCTAGAGGTCCGTCACCCCCCTGGATTTCAATTCCCGGCCAGTTGATTCCCAATTAAAGGAAGCATTCCCCGGCGTAACAGGTCCTAGTCTGCCTATTACGCCGGGGAAGCAGCGCCTCAGTGTTTATCTTAGGGGTGTGTAGGGCCTAGGAGCTGTTGGCGCCCAATCTGGAGGTCGACCGGGATTGAAGGGATGGCCGGGGGGCTCTGTCAAGCACGGTGGTGGTGTGAGGTCGAGGGGAGGGTGGGGCGGCGGAGGCAGGGGTCTGGGCAGGTGGTCGCTGGAGGTTCGAGAAAGATCGTCAACAGTGACTCGCGGGAGGTAGATGAAGGCCATCTGCCCGTTCCTTATATATTAGACGGTTCATAAAAAGATTGACCGGCCTATTTATTTTTAGTCAACTGTTATTTTGATAGGACCACATGTGGTGGTGTGCTGGAGAAGTACCTGCATTTACCAGCCATCCCTGTGCTCATATATTACAAAATCATACATAGTAGAATCTAATTTTGTTTGCCATGCAATGTTGTAGATCTATCATATGTCTCCTGTCATTTATATTTCAGCCACCTACTATCTGCTAATTTTACAATGCACTAGTTCTTCACACACTTCACCCATACTCTCACTATTGTGTTTTTATGCATGGGTATTTCAGACTCTGCCTTGACAGAAGCACGAAATAAAAGAGAGAAGTCGCTCCAGCTTTCTTGGCGGGCAGGCAGGACACGTTTCAGCGTTATAAAGGGTGCAGTGTCAGCAGATGGAGATAGTAAACGTAGCTCTGGAGTTGATGACCTCGCTCGCCATGAACCACCATCCCAGGTGCTTGCTTTAACTTCGCGGTGTCATATGTGGTTGCATGTTGCATATGGTGTCTAGCTTTTATTCAAAAGGCTAAAGTCGGTCTTTATTAAGATAAGGAAAGGTATTTTTTAAATGAACCACCATCCCGGGAGCACGAGAAGACAGATAGCTAGTCAGGGCACTGGCCGAGCCAGTGACAAGCCTAGCACAGATAGTCATCACCTGGAAGCCAACTAAAAAGCCACGATGGTGGCGAAGCAGCCCGCCTCTAACCAGGCTCTCAGGTCCTGGATGATCATGCTCACCACTCCAGCCAAATGTCTAGCTTGTATTCCTTCCAATTTGGTTAAATTGCATCTGCTTAGCTTACACATTATACCTTTGAATATGACATGCCTTCTTGTTTTTGGTACATACTAGTACATATGTCTATTAACCATGTTCTTACATCAAACTAATGTTCTTGTGTGAAAGTGCTAGTTATCCACTAGAGGGGGGTGAATAGGCGATTTTTATGAAATTCTTCAAAACATGGGTGTTTCGAAGACAAACGATAGAAATGAACCTATTAACATGCAGCTAAAGGTAGACTACACTAGGCAAGCCATAGTCAAGTGTACAATGAAGTGAAAGCACGAAGACTAATAGCAGCTAGGCAGTATGGATCGGGATGGGAGATAGTATGAAGCCAATCAGAACAAACAGTCACACAGTGAAGACAAACAGATAATGCAAGCAGGCAATGACTTCACAAGGACCAACTGTAGATAAAGAGAAGGAAAGAATAGAACCAGTTGCTTGGTGAAGACAAGGATTTGTTTGACCAGTTCTAGTTGTTGTGAAAACTCTACGTCTGGTTAGGGAGGCTGAGATTTAACTCAGAAGACCGTGTCTTCACCTTATTCCCCTTGAGATAAGGACACACAGTCCTCGCCCAATCACTCAGGTAAGTCTTCAAGGTAGACTTCTAGACCTTCACAAACTTCGTTCACCGGCGATCCACAATGACTCTTGGATGCTCAGAATGCG
Source organism: Triticum monococcum (assembly GCA_034509565.1). Lineage (NCBI taxonomy): Eukaryota > Viridiplantae > Streptophyta > Magnoliopsida > Poales > Poaceae > Triticum > Triticum monococcum. Next base: position 294,503,881 of record CM067845.1, on the reverse strand, counting down.
ATGCCTAACCGGCTGGAGGATTCACAGTCCTCAAGTGAAACAAGTCTTCAGATCACACAGACAGGAAGACTTCAGTGATGCCTAACACTCTTTGGCTCTGGGTGTTTAGGGCTTTGTCCTCGCAAGGATTTCTCTCTCAAAGGCTTCGGAGGTGGGTTGCTCTCAAACGACAAAAGTCGTGCACTAAGTATGAGCAGCCACCAATTTATGGTGTGGGGTGGGCTATTTGTAGCCACTAGGCAACCCGACCTGATTTGCCCGAAATGACCCTGGGTCACTAAGGAACTGACACGTGTTCCAACGGTCAATTTTCAAACACATGCGGCAGCTTGACTTGGGCTACAAGTAAAGCTGACTTATCCAACTCTGGATAAGATTTGCTCTCATTGTCTTCGCTCAAAGACTTAGGATTTGGTTGAGCATCACTTAAGTCATTCTGACTATGTTCACTTGGACCCCACTTAACAGTACGGTGGTTCCTATGACTCAACAAAGAAGAAGATGAAACTATGAAACAACTATGTCTTCGTGCTCCAAAGTCTTCATGCGATGTCTTCTCATGTCATAGTCTTCAGTGTGAATATCTTCACATACCACCATTGTCTTCAATGTCTTCACACATTTTTGGGGGTCATCTCCGGTAGGTAAACCGAATCAATGAGGGACTACTACCTGTTTCATCCTGCAGTTCTCACAAACACATTAGTCCCTCAAGCAGGTTTGTCGTCAATATTCCAAAACCAACTAGGGGTGGCACTAGATGCACTTACAATCTCCCCCTTTTGGTGATTGATGACAAACTGGTTGAAGTTTTAAACGGGGATAAAAGTATATGAAATTGTAAAGGATCGAGGTATTGTCTTTGTAAGTAGCAAAAGGCTCCCCCTAAAGATGTGCATATAAGTATTTTTCTTTTGAATGCAAATGCACATGGCAGGTTGTACTTGCGGAGATCCTCTTCTACTTATGAAGATAATTCATCATGCATGAAGGGATATAGCGAAGATAATGACATGAATAATGAAAAATGGACGTTTGCAAAATGACTTCGTGCGGAATTTATCGTCGCACATGCGGAATTTATCATCGCATCACATAGTTGGCCAAAAAGGTAGCAGACGACCATCAAGTTCAAGTGTTACAACTCAGAGAACCAAATGTATCAAAAGCGGGAGTTGTAAGCACTTGGAAAATTTAGCAAAAAGTATAGCAACCACCCATATGGACCCGTTTGAAGACTATCAACTCATATGCTTCTCCCCCTTTTGTCAGTAAGGACCAAAAACGTTTGAAAACATAGAGCTTCAAGTCGTTCCCATGAGGAATAGACGAAGCAGCTGGGTCGTCGTTGAGGTGTGGTGGTGCAGAAGAACTTGGTGCAGTGTCGAGATGTGCCGAAGTTGGAGGTGGTGAAGTAGCATCATCTTGGTCATCAATGACTCTGGCATTAACAGTTTCTGCAGAGGATGAGTAGTCAGAGTCTTCGAGTGAGGGAGTCCGACGCAAGTGAGCATTCCTTGGAGGAGTTGAGTAAAACTTGAATCTCCGTGAAGCCATCGTCTTGAAGACCAGCTTCAGCACTGAGTAATGTCAAACTCTTCCACGACCTCCGACAGGTCTCATGAGTGACAAAGGCATTCTTGGTGGCAAGGTTGCGAATGCGATTGAAATCCACCAAGAGGCTTTGCATCTGACGCTTGAGCCAGTCATGATGCTTATCTTGTTTCTGATGCAGGGTGACAAGAAGCTCTCGGTCATTAAGAACACGAGATCGCTTACGAGGCCTTTGGGCAATTGTTCTTTCAGTAGCTTTTGTATGGGCACGAGGTGCGTGTGTATTTCCAGCCAAAGGATAAACATGAGTGACGGCCTGAACTCCTTCAATGGGCTGGGTGAAGCTTTGACGATCGACATTGTGAAGATAAATTGGCTCCTTTGCAGGCTCTGGGCAGATGGCTTCAACAGACAGATCAACCTCTGGCAAGAATATGAGATGATTGCGCGTAGACGGCTGATAGTTGATAGCAGAGTGAAGCTTGATGAGGCGCATTACCCATGGAGCATAAAACTTCAGACCAAAGAGATCAGAGCCAGATGCAGCCAATTGTCTGATGAATAAGTCTTGAGCATTGAAGCTGATGCCATTGAAGATATAGAAAACCAATGTCTTCATTGCTCCATCAAGCTTTGCTGCAGAAGAATGTCCTTTGACAGGCCATAGAGTTTGCCTGATGATATGGTAAATAGTGTGGGGCAGATACTCTGACTCTTCAACAAAGAACTCCTTTGGATATTCAGCGTCTTGGGGCAGTGGCTTCATCATGCTCATCATTTGGCTCATGTTGGGCTCTGGCTTCTGAAAGATGCTCTGCAAGGCATTGCGGTGAAACTGACAACCTGGTTCATAGTGTTCACCAGGAGTGGGCAGGGCAGTAAGCTCAATGATGCCTTGGGCTTTGGCTTCATGGTGTACATCGCGTGTCATCCACTCAAGGATCCAAGTCTTTGGATCCCTGCTGTAGTCGCGAATGTAGATGGTAGCATCAAATTGTAGCAGGAGCTCTTCATTCCAATGTTCTTTGGTAGTCACAAACTATAGAAGGCCAGCATCTCTGAAGCAGTCAAGGGCTTCTTCTAGGTAGGGCAGGCCAGCCATGGCTTTGTAGTCTAGACGCGTATGAGGGAAAATGCGCCCCTGATTGTATAAGATGTAGGAATAGTAACTGCGCTGCTGATAACTCCAGAATCGATCTGATGAAATTATTGGCCTTGTGTAGGGGTTCTTGGCACTGTCAAAGAATGTGTTGTGCGCCTTGAAGCCATTCAGATTAAATTATCCTGGTGAAGTTGCAGTACCGGGAAACCGTGTCAGTCTAGGCTTTGGCTTTTGGACCTAAGGCCTGTGCTCCACATGATAGTCGAATTGTCGTACGGGAGCAGGAGGAGGTACCAGAATGGGCCAATGAACCATGATAGGTTGGTCACGGTCAAAAGCCAGCTCAATGGTATGAGGCCTTGGAGGAGGCACATGAGCATTGGCATTGACGTTGGCTTCGAGTGGCACAACGGCTACAGGGTTCACATGCACTTCTGGCGCCACACTAGCTTCAGGCGCCACACTAGCTTCAGGCGCCACATTTGCTTCAGCCATGACAATGTCATTGGCTTTAGTATTGGTGTTTGTGGCTGCCTCAGTATTTTCAATCTCCACTTGAGTAGCTGGAGGGTCAGACACGTTCTCCTCGAGAACAACTTCTTAGTTGGACGGGGGCGTAGCAACACGTTCTTCTTCTTGACTTGGTTCTTCTTGTTCATCGGCTGATGCAGCCGGAATGTCTTCAACATCTTTGGCTTCAGACTCTGAGATGTTTGCAGTTGGAGTGGCTTCAGGAAACACTTGGCGCGATACTGAGTGGTGGTGCTCTTCTCCTTCTAGAACACTCGAAAGAGTGACTTGTGGCCTTGGACCTTTATGAAGCCCGCGAAACGCTGGCGACGCCTTTGGAGAGGGAGTCGGCTGGGCCACAAATTCATCATCTTCAAGCACCGGAGTGGTGGCTTGAGGTGGGGGAGTACTTGGTGATTCTTGATGGGGAGAGTCTTGAGGGTGATCAGCCCATGAATCATCCTGAGCAATTGGCGTCAAAGGACGACCAATGCTAATGAGTTTGTTGTTCGTCAGAACAGGCGATGATACCATGTTGTGCTCGATCTGAGGAAGGACTTCATGATCTTCAACATTGTCTTGGGGACCAATGTCTTCAGCTGTGGTGGGGTCAACAGCTGGATTTTCTTCAGCTTCAGGAGCCTCTGTGGTAGCAGGCTCATGAACTATCAACTGGCGCTCACGGTGTTTAGACGCAGGACGAGCCACTGAGATTGGCTCGACGACAAGGGGCTCTGTTGGAGCAGCCCGATCTTTCTTCTTGTTTTTTCTCTTCTTGGTCGGTGGAGCGTCATTAGTGGTGTTCTTGGTCTTGCGCTTACGGGCTTCGACTTCAGCTGCCCTTGTTTTCTTGAGTTCAGAAGCAGCTGTGGGGACTTTTGGCTTCGAGCCTGTCATACTGGCAGGGAAGACAATGCGGGGTTCTTCCTGCCTTGATGCATCATCTTGGGCCACAACAGGCTTCTTCTTCTTCTTGGCAGCCATTCTGGGGTCGATGCCAGGGCGCCCCAGAGCCTTGCGCTTTTCTGCTTCATTATGGGCTTGAACACTTTTCTCAGCAAAGTACTTCATTCTCTCTCTTGAACCCTTTGCTTCCTGGCGCTTTTGGTGGAACTGTTCTTTGAGCTCATGTAGCGTCTGCCTGAAGCTTTGAACATCAGCCACAATGAGGTTAGCCACATTCTTCTTGAACTAAGCCTTCTCATAATCAATTTTGTTCTTTAATTCGACAATCTTCTGAGCCAGAGCCAGCTCAGAAGCAATGGCACTGTGGAATGAGACACTGATGCCAATTGGAAGGTCAAGGTCGTCGAGGTTGATGCTGGGGTTTTCAAACCATTCATCTATGAAGTTGTTCAAGATGTCCACATCAAACAGGGGTAGATCATTGAAGATCTCTGCCTCTTCTTTGCTCTTTATCAGCAGCTCAAGAGCATCATTGCCAAGATCATCGTCACTAGACAGATCAATGGCTTCATTCTTGTTCCTCAGAACGGCAGCTGGGGTCAATGCTTGACCAGTAGTTTGCATGGGCTTCTTCCTCTTCTCAGACTTGGAGATGTGAGAGAGATCTTCAGAATGCACACTTGGTGCAGGAGGACCAGTGGCCAGAGGCTTCGCTCGTGAAACACTTGGTGCAGTGGATGGCTTCGAAGCCTTGGGTTTCTTCTGCTTCGCAGGCTTCGGTGGTGCAGGCGCTTTGTCAGAATTAGCGTCATCTGCAGAGTGATCCACGGCTGCCCCTTGAACCATAATGTGAGTGATGAGACCTTCAAGGTTGTAGAAGGACCCAACAATATTAGGTTCAGCATCGCATGTGCCGTCGGCACGAGGAGCAGAGGGATCGGGGTTGAAGACTAACCCAAGCGATTTCTTGTTCTCTTTGGCAGATGCTTTGGCAAACTGAAGGTTGCGCTTGAAAAGATTGTCGTCGCGACACCATAGCGGTGATGATGGATCGGCATTTGCAGGCTGTGGTCCACGAACCATACACGGGTAGAAACCCTAAGCAATAGCTTCAGGCCTGTTCTTGGGTTGAAGATTTCGAAAGAGAATATCACCCCAAGGACACTTGAGGGCGTTCTTCTCAGCATACTCCTTGGTCATGAACTTGTATTTGAACCATTGCTCTGCCCAATATCTTTGAATCCATTGGATTCGTGTTTTGTGCTGATTGTAATCCTCTTCGGGGTCAGCCTTGTACAGCTCATAGAGATCTTCAGGCAAATCCTTTGATGTATCCCCACAGCGCTTCCTGCCTCCCTTCCTTGCTGACTTATTTGCAACCATGTAGTTCAGACTGAATAGCTTCAAAACTGTTAAAGGCTTCCGTCTGCTGGTCAGACAGGAACTAGCTTCTGGAGAATTGATGCGATGCTGTAAGAACTCTGCAAATGAATGCAGACTATGAGAACCAAGGGATTCTCCCACGGACATGTACCTATGACAGCATTAGAGATGCGAGGGAAGGGGAAGAGGTCATATGCATTCTCAGAAGATTTTGAAGATAAATCAGTTTAGAAGACATTAACCTCATAGTGCGAAGACATTCACTCATATGTTGAGAGTTGGTTCCAGAGTTGTACGAATCCAAGAATAAGTACAAGTGAGGAATCTAACTAGTTTGTGAAGCATAAGTGAATATACTAGGCATGTTATAAGATGCAGAATAGGATAGATCCAAATTTGTAGGGACAGAAACCACTTGTGGTTGAAAAGGATGAATCTATCGGATCAAAAGGACTGTAAAAAGAGGTTTTATTTACCACACGAAGAACTGCTAGACAGAGTAGAAGATGAGGCCGAGCAGTTCAATCTTCTGTGCCCTAACTTGGCGACGGAGGACACCTATGGCGACGGCGGAGAAGACGATGTCCTCGGCCGGCATGAGGATGGCGTCGGTGAGGTTGCGGTAGCTAAGCGCTTCGTCGCCGGCATCGTTGAGAGCTAGCGGCGGCGCTAGGGTTTGTGCGAGAGGAGAAGTGGAAGAACAGATAATGACTAGGGTGTGGCGTGTATTTATAAGGACAGGGGCGGCACAACGTTATTACGCAGGTGCCCTTGGCGGTTCACATCTGAAGGACACGTGGCGAACATGCAACACATTGGAGGTTGTTCCATGTTCTCACGCACGCCTGGATTGTCGGGTGGTCGTTCCCGCTTCTCCGGGTTTCAGGCAAAAGGATTGAGCATTTAAATCAGATTTAATTTTTGTCTATGTTGTCTTCTGCTGACAAGGACGCAGAGAAGACATTCGACAGTTTCAATAGAATGCATATGATTTGGATAGATAGATTTGAGACGGGAGCATAGAGAGGTTAGGTCCGATCACATTCACTTAGTTCAAAAGATTCAAATGAGAAGACATAGCTATAAGTGAATGTTGTAGAGGACATAACGCTAATATATGAATATATCTGAATAAGAACAAATCAATATAGTGAAGATAAACATGAAGTCATGTTAATATTGAAGACAAACCAAACGCGAAGATTTTGCAAATGTAACGCCAACAGAAAACACTCCAAGCAAAAGTTTGGTGGTGGCGTTACCCCACCATATGGGAAGTATTAGACCCAGACACGGCACACAATTATCGTGGCGCTCCGAAGTCAAATTCCGCGTTAATGTATTCACACTTAGATTGTAAGTCTTCATTAATTGAAGATATACGTTACTTCGTGTGTTGCACATCTAAGTCACCAACATTCATAAGTGTTAGGATGTGTGCCTGATCACAGGACATTTGAGGATTCCAAGATATTTAGCTCACACCGTAACTTGCAAAACCTTTTCTCATCCAAGGGCTTTGTGAAGATATCTGCCAGTTGCTCTTCAGTGTTGACATGAATGATATCAATATCTTCCTTCATGACATGATCTCTGAGAAAGTGATTGTAGCGCCCCGAGTCCGATGCGCCAGATGCCTTCCATTTATTTTAGTTGTTGTCTTGTGTTTATTGATTTTTTTGCATTATCATAATTGGTTTGCATATTTCATTCCTATATGTTGATGCCACGATCATGTTGAGTGCCTTGTCATATTATTATTTTTGCTTCTTGCTTCATGATCATCATTGTTTGAATTGCATTGTGCCTCTTGCCATTTTGCATTTCAACATAATCGCCATGTGCATTGCATTCTTCATGATGTTGTCTTGCTCTATTCTTGTCATATGTATCAACCCCTTCCCATCTCTTTCTAATCTACCCATGTATCAACACCGCCTTCTTCCTTCTTATTCCTTCCATTTTTTTGCAAGTGCCATTTTCTGTCATCCATAAATGTTCATTCCTTTTCTATAAACCATACACTTTCCCTTTAACCCCTCTGACAAATTTCAGATCATTTGAAGTTGTTTTGGTTGGGTTCAAAAATGGCTCAAGTTTGAATTTAATTCAAACTTGAATTATTTTTATATCTCTAAAAAATGTCCAAACCATTTTATTCAAATAGGGCTTAAATCCAGGATCTTAGATCTATTTCTGTCTCAGCCTGCTTCCTTCCTCTTCTCCCTGTGCATTTCTACTATTTTTTTTATTCTGTCTGAAGGAGTTAAAGAGAAATATGAGGAGAGAAAGGAAGAGAGAAGCCCACCGCCGCAGCCCACTTACCTCTTTCAGCCCAGCTAGCCCACCTGAACCGATCCCTTCTGTTCTTCTTCTACCTCCTGTACGGCAGGGCATCCACGCATGCCACGTCGACCTCTCGAGTGATTTGACGCTACAGAGCACCCCCCCCCCCCCCCCCCCCAGGCCCTATATAACAAGCCCCAGTGCCCTAGTCCTCCTCCTCCCTCCATTCCACCCCTCTCACGCCCCTGCCGCCGCCAGGTAAGGATCCCACGCGCCCTGCCGACACCATGGCCGTGCCGAGCTCAAGCTTGAGCCCGGTCTGTTCAAAGCCTTCCTCGTCCGTTCGTCGACGCAAGGGTGACCTCCTCGGCGACCGCCGTCTGCTGCTACCTCGCTCGCGTCCACCCAGTCCACGCAGCTTCTTCCATGACGTCCCCTTCTTCCTCTGCTTCGTCTTCTTCACGGATCAGAGGAACACCAAGTTCAGCGAGCTCCTCATCGCCTCCGTAGCCTATCCATCCGATCTATCATCGTCGGCACCCCCGTGGTGAGCAGCCGCTCCCCAAGTCTCGTAAACCTGTATGTTTTCCTCGCCGTAGTAGCCTTCCTGTCCGTGCCCACATGCCATGGCTTCCATGGAAGCAGGCTCCAATGCTTGTGCTTGGGTTCTCCGACCTCTCCTTGTTGCACCACACACGCACGCGCCCGTAGCCCCTGCATGCCTCTACACCCGCGCGCACACCCTGCCTGTTTGCCGCTCGCTCGCCGTGCCATGCTCGCCCATGCATCGCTATGCGTCGTAGCCGAGACAAGCTCCAGGTCGACGCTCGAGGTCCAGCCTCTTTCTTCTGCTCCCCACATGCACGCGCATACCCATGCATGTTTCCGCCGTCGACCTGCAGCCACTGGTGTTGGCTCCCGTCGCCGGCCATGTCCACCGTGCGTCCATGGGGAAGAAGGCCTGGCTTTTGTCACTTCAACAATAGAAACGCTTCTCTGTGTTCAAATAGGCAGCAGCAGCGGAGTGGCTCTGGCTATAGAGCTGTACCCAGACGACCAGGGATCAAATCCCCACGGGCACAAGATGTTTTTACATCAATTTTGGCTCACCCAGATCAAGCCCTTGACTCTTCATGTTTTGCCGAGCTCCTCTATGATCACCAACACGCCCCTGTCCTAGTGGTCTTCAATTTGTGCTTTGATCTAGTAGCATTGCATATTTACAGGATTGCCATTGTTTTACATTGTTTATAGCTAAATATCCATGCATCCAAATGAAACTTGCCATATATGCATCTTGCTTAGATTTTCATGTTCTTTAACAGTATGCAACTTTCACCCTTGTTAAAATGTTTAAAATGTTGTTTGAGTAAATTTGCTTAAATGCCATGCTAAAATGATTTAATTCATAACTAAATAACTGTAGCTTCATTTTAAACAAACTTTATATGTAAATGGGGTAGAAAATTGCCAAGTTTAACTTGGTGGCATCACTTTGCATGTTTAACAACTATAAAATTGTGTTTAGGACAGAACAGTACCAATTCTTAATATGCACATGAGGATTTTCCAGACTTGTTGTTTGTTGTTCCAGCCTCATTTAAACTTGCCTAGATAGGTAGTTTTCTTTTGCTTCACCTCTTGCCATGTTAATCAACATTTAATATAGTTGAGTACATCAATGGGAGAGAACTAAATAAGTCATGTGGTGTTTCATCAATATGCAACTCGTTGCATATTGAGCTCCACTTAATTTGTAGAATTGTTTGTGCACTTTGTCATGCCATGCATATTTAAACCGGACATGCATCATGCCATGTTTTGTGATGGTTGTTTACTATGTTGTTTGCTTCTTTCCGGTGTTGCTTCTTCGGGTTAGTTTCGATAACGTCGCATTTGTGAGGATTCGTTCGACTACGTCCGCTTGTCTTCTTCATGGACTCGTTCTTCTTCCTTGCGGGATCTCAGGCAAGATGACCATACCCTCGAAATCATTTCTATCTTTGCTTGCTAGATGCTCGCTCTTTTGCTATGCCTATGCTGCGATACCTACCACTTTCTTATCATGCCTCCCATATTGTTAAGCCAAGCCTCTAACCCACCTTGTCCTAGCAAACCATTGTTTGGATATGTTACCACTTTGCTCAGCCCCTCTTATAGCGTTGTTAGTTGCAGGTGAAGATTGGAGTTTGTTCCTTGTTGGAACATGGATATTTTGTTGGGATATCACAATATCTCTTATTTAATTAATGCATCTATATGCTTGGTAAATGGTGGAAGGCTCGGCCTTATGCCTGGTGTTTCGTTCCACTCTTGCCGCCCTAGTTTCCGTCATACCGTTGTTATGTTCCCGGATTTTGCGTTCCTTACATGGTTGGGTTATAATGGGAACCCCTTGACAGTCCGCCTTGAATAAAACTCCTCCAGCAAGGCCCAACATTGGTTTTACCATTTGCCACCTAGCCTTTTCTTTCCCTTGGGTAGGCCTGCCCAAGGGTCATCTTTATTTAAACCCCCGGGCCAGTGCTCCTCTGAGTGTTGGTCCAACCTGTCAGCTACCGGTGGCCACCAGGGGCAACTCTGGGCTGGCCTATCGGAACCTTGGACAATCCGGTGTGCCCTGAGAAAGAGATATGTGTAGCTCCTATCAGGATTTGTCGGCACATTCGGGTGGCTTTGCTGGTCTTGTTTTACCATTGTCGAAATGTCTTGTAATCGGGATTCTGAGTCTGATCGGGTCTTCCTGCTAGAAGGAATATCCTTCGCCGACCGTGAGAGCTTGTGATGGGCTAAGTTGGAACACCCCTGCGGGGATTTGAACTTTCGAAAGCCGTGCCCGTGGTTATGGGCAGATGGGAATTTGTTAATGTCCGGTTGTAGAAAACCTGAAGTTGACCTTAATTAAAATGCACAACCGTGTGTGTTACCGTGATGGTCTCTTCTCGGCGGAGTCCGGGAAGTGAACACGGTGTTGGAGTTATGCTTGACGTAGGTTTTTCTAGGATCACTTTTTGATCATAGTTTCTCGACCATGCTTTGCCTTCTCTTCTCGCTCTCATTTGCGTATGTTAGCCACCATATATGCTAGTCGCTTGCTGCAGCTCCACCTCATACTTTTACCCTTCCTATAAGCTTAAATAGTCCTGATCGCGAGGGTGTGAGATTGCTGAGTCCCCGCGACTCACAAATACTTCCAAAACCAGTTTGCAGCTGCCGATGAAACCGTGTAGGTGACGCAATCGAGCTCAAGGAGGAGCTCGATGAAGATCTTGCTCATTGTGTTGTTTCGTTTCAGTTGATCAGTAGTGGAGCCCAGTTGGGACGATCGGGGATCTGTGTAGCATTGGGGTAGTCTTCTTTTATTCTGGTTCCATAGACGGACCTTGATTGTATCTGTTTGATGTAATGCTTTATTCATATATTGTGTGAAGTGGCGATTGTAAGCCAACTATGTATCTCTTTCCCTTATGTATTACATGGGTTGTGTGAAGATTACCTCACTTGCGACATTGCTTACAATGCGGTTATGCCTCTAAGTCGTGCTTCGACACGTGGGAGATATAGCCGCATCGTGGGCGTTACAGTGATGACAGATCTGAATGTGCTTTGCCTTCGAGTGTTGAACTGGGTTGTTGGCAATCTTGATGGCGCTTTCATTGTCGCAGTAGAGTGGTACTTGCTTTAGATGGATGCCATAGTCTTTGAGTGTTTGCTTCATCCATAGAAACTGAGCACAGCAAGATCCAGCAGCAATGTATTCAGATTCAGCAGTGGATTGAGATACACAATTCTGCTTCTTTGAAGACCAACAAATAAGTGATCGTCCCAGAAAGTGACATGTGCCTGATGTAGACTTGCGATCCACCTTGTCACCAGCATAATCAGCATCCGAGAATCCAACTAGATCAAACTCTGAGACCTTTGGATACCATAATCCTAGTGTTGGGGTGTAAGCCAAATATCGAAGAATTCGCTTCACAGCTAAGTGATGTGATTCCTTTGGTGCCGCTTGGAATCGGGCACACATGCAAACACTAAGCATGATATCTGGCCTAGATGCACATAAATAAAGTAAAGAACCAATCATGGAATGTATACCTTTTGATCGAACTCTTTACCATTGGCGTCAGGACCCAGATGACTTTAGGTTGGCATTGGCGTCGTGTAACCTTTGCAGTCTTGCATTCCAAACTTCTTCAGGCAGTCTTTGAGATATTTCTCTTAAGATATGAAGATGTCGTTGCTTTGCTGCCGTATTTGAAGACCAAGGAAGAACTTTAGCTCACCCATCATGGACATCTGATATTGCTCTTGCATCATGTGTCCAAACTAATCACTGTATTTTTGGTTTGTGCACCCGAACATAGTATCATCCACATATATTTGGCACACAAACAATTCACCATCATATGTCCTCGTGAAGAGTGTGGGATCCAGCGAACCAGGTTTGAAGCCTTTGCTCTTCAGGAAGTATTTGAGTGTGTCATACCAAGCACGAGGGGCTTGTTTGAGGCTATACAGTTCGTTATTGAGCTTGTATACCATATCAGGGTGTTTTGGATCTTCAAATCCAGGCGGTTGTGCAACATACACTTCTTCTTCAATCTTGCCATTGAGAAAGGAACTCTTCACATCCATTTGATACAGGAGGATGTTATGATGATTTGCATAGGCTAGCAGTATGCAAATGGCTTCAAGCCTAGCCATGGGAGCAAATGTTTCATCGAAGTCAATTCCTTCAACTTGAGTGTATCCTTGAGCAACGAGACGAGCCTTGTTTCTGACAACTTGACCATGCCCATGTTGCTTGTTGCAATATATCCATTTAGTGACTATGATATTGTGTTTATAAGGATCCGGACGCTTGGCCAGTTCCCACACATTGTTCAACTCGAACTGTTGAAGCTCTTCTTGCATAGCTTGAATCCATTCAGGTTCCATGAAGGCTTCAGCAACTTTCTTGGGTTCAGATATTGAGACAAATGCAAAGTGCCCACAGAAAATTGCTAGTTGTGTTGCCCTTGAACGAGTGAGTGGACTAGGTGCATTTATGCTATCAATTATCTTCTCAATCTGTACTTCATTTGCAACACAAGGATGAACTGGACGAAGATTTTTCCCTTGCTGATCATTGTCATCATTAGGAGGATTATCTTCAGGTTGAGCATTGTCTTTAGGTTGAGCATTGTCTTCAGGTTGATTAGGTGCAGAAATAATAAGTTCCTCTTCAGCCTGAGCTTCAGACTGTATGATTTCCCTAGTTCCCATAAGCTTAATGGATTCACTAGGTGGAATTTCATCTAGCACATTTGGCAGGTGCTCTCTTTGCGAGCCGTTAGTCTCATCGAACCACACATCCACAGTTTCAACCACTTTATAGTGAAAGAGGTTGAAGACTCTGTAGGAGTGCGAATCCTTTCTGTAACCAAGCATAAAACCTTCATATGCTTTCGGTGCAAATTTTGAAGTGTGATGTGGATCCTTGATCCAGCACCTAGCACCAAATACTCTGAAGTAACTGATATTTGGCTTCTTACCAGTAAGGAGTTCATAGGATGTCTTCTTCAGAAGCTTGTGAAGATAAACACGGTTGATGACATGGCATGCAGTATCAATGGCTTTGGGCTAGAACTTTCTTGGAGTCTTGTATTCATCAAGCATCGTTCTTGCCATCTCAATGAGTGTTCTGTTCTTGCATTCCACGATGCCATTCTGCTGCGGCGTGTATGGACCTGAGAACTCATGAGTGATACCCAAGGTGTCAAGATAAGTGTCAAGGCCGGTGTTCTTGAATTCTGTGCCATTGTCACTTCTTTCATGGCTCGATTGGTGAAGCGTCTGAAGACATCCTGCACTTCAGTCTTGTAGAGGATTATGTGTACCCATGTATAATTTGAATAATCATCAACAATGATGAAGCCATAGAGACAAGCAGTAGTAGTGAGAGTAGAGTAGTGAGTAGGACTGAATAGGTCCATGTGTAGTAGTTCGAAGGGTTGAGTTGTTGTCATGATTGTCTTCGAGGGGTGCTTGGCCCTCGTCATCTTTCCAGCTTCGCAGGCACCGCATAAGTGACCCTTCTTGAACTTGACGCCCTTGATGCCTATGACGTGCTTCTTCTTTGCGAGAGTATGCAAGTTCCTCATGCCAGCATGCCTAGCCTCCGATGCCAGAGCCAACACTTTGAAGCTTTTGCAATAAGACATACGGCAAGCTGTGGTCCTGCTGAGAAATCTACCATGTACAAATCATCTTTCCGATACCCTTCAAAGACTAGAGACTTGTCAGATTCCATTAGAACAAGGCAATGATATTTTCCAAATATTACAATCATGTTCAAATCTCAAAGCATTGAGACAGACATTAAGTTGAAACCAAGGGATTCAACAAGCATCACTTTATCAAAAGAAGACCTCTTAGGGTACCAAATGCCAAAATTTGGTGTATGAATTAAGTATCTAACTATCCTTTTCACAGCCTTAAGATGACATTCTTTAGGGGCAGCTTGATATCTTGCACACATGCACACACTTAGCATAATATCGGGATGTGAAGCACATAGGTATAACAATGAACCAATCATAGAGCGATAAACCTTTTGATCAACCGGTTCACCATCTTTGGTCAAATCATTATGTCCACTAGTAGGCATGGGTGTAGACATACCTTTGCATTCTTGCATATTGAACTTCTTGAATAAGTCCTTGGTGTACTTTGTTTGAGAGACAAATGTACCTTCTTTAGTTTGCTTGATTTGCAAACCGAGAAAGATTTTGAGTTCACTCATCATAGACATCTCAAACTTTTCTGACATTAGCTTTCCAAACTTTTCACTAAAGAGAGGGTTAGTAGAACCAAATATGATATCATCAACATAAATTTGGCATACAAATAGTTCTCCATTAACCCTCTTAGTAAAAAGAGTAGAATCAATTTTACCAATTTCGAAACCACTTGTAATAAGGAACTTGGTCAAGCATTTATACCATGCTCTAGGAGCTTGTTTAAGACCATTAAGGGCTTTGTGAAGTTTGTAGACATGATTAGGTTTCTTAGGATTGACAAAGCCGGGAGGTTGTTTGACATAAACTTCCTCCTCTATTTCACCATTTAGAAAAGCACTTTTAATGTCCATTTGGTACAAGGTGATGTTATGGTGATTAGCATAGGCAAGTAAGATGCGAATGGACTCAAGTCTAGCAACGGGAGCATATGTCTCACCATAGTCCATACCTTCGACTTGTGTGTACCCTTGGGCGACGAGACGTGCTTTGTTGCGAACCACTTGTCCATCTTCATCTTGCTTGTTGCGAAACACCCATTTGGTACCAATGATGTTGTGGTTGTCGTCGGGCTTCTCAACCAATGTCCAAACTTGATTTCTCTCAAAGTTGTGTAGTTCTTCATGCATGGCGTTTATCCAATCCGGATCTTCCAATGCTTCTTCAACTTTCATAGGTTCAATGCTAGAGATGAATGAATAGTTTTCACAAAAGTTAGCTAGACGAGTCTTTGAGCGAGTGATTCTCCCGGTTTGTATATCATTGAAGATTTTCTCGACGGGATGATCTTTGGCAATTCTTGCTCGAACTCGTGAGAGATTTTGCTTGGGTCTTTGTTGAACATTTTCTTCATCTTGTTCTTCTTCTTGGCCTTCTTCATTGTTGACGCTGTCATTGTCTTGTCGTGGTGGAGAAGGAGGTTGTTGATGTTCGTCTTGATGCATTTCCTTGTCTTCTTCATCTTGGTGTGTCCCACTTGTGGATGCTTCCGTATCAATTCTTGGTCCACCTTGTTGTGAACTAGAAGCCTCCACTTGGACGGATGAAGTACTCTCCTTCACCTCCGTTGGACGAACTTTGCCTATGGGCAAGTCTTGGATTGCTTCTGAAGGGTCTTTGTCTCCTACATCAATTGGCAATTGCTCTACTTGCGAGCCATTAGATTCATCAAACTTCACATCTACCGTCTCTTCAACCTTTCGGGTGAAGTTGTTGTAGACACGGTAAGTGTGAGAGTTTGAGCCATAACCAAGTAGGAAACCTTCATGAGATTTAGGAGCAAACTTTGAACGACGATGCTTATCAAGAATGTAGCACTTTGAGCCGAATACTCGAAAGTATCCAACTTGGGGTTTGTTAATGGTGAGGAGCTCGTATGCCGTCTTGCCAAGTAGCTTATGAAGATACAAGTGATTTGTTGCATGACAAGCTGTCTCAACCGCTTCTGCCCAAAAATTCTTTGGCGTCTTGTATTCATCAAGCATTGTTCTTGCCATTTCGATGAGCGTCCGGTTCTTCCTCTCAACAACTCCATTTTGTTGAGGTGTGTACGTAGCCGAGAACTCGTGTGAAATCCCTTCTTCGTCAAGAAAGGTGTCCACATTTACGTTCTTGAACTCCGTTCCGTTGTCACTTCGGACCTTCTTGATCTTCACGTCAAACTGGTTTTGGGCCTTCCTAGCGAAGTTTTTGAAGATCTTCTGGACCTGCGACTTGTCATTAAGAAAGAACACCCACGTAAAACTTGAAAAATCATCAACTATAACTAGACCAAAAGAGTTTCCACCGAGACTCTTGTAGGTGTTGGGACCAAAAAGGTCCATATGAAGTAGCTCGAGTGGCCTCCTTGTGGTCATGATGTTCTTCACGAGATGTCTTCCTCCAACCTGTTTACCTGCTTGACAAGCACTGCAAAGTCTATCCTTATCAAATATGACATCGTTAACTCCAAGGATATGATTTCCTTTAATAAGCTTGTCAAGATTTCTCATGCCAACGTGACCTAGTCGTCTATGCCACAACCAACCTTTTGAGGATTTAGCAATAAAGCAAGTTTTAGGTTGTGCCTTTTTAGAGAAGTCGACAATGTAAAGGTCACCTTTACGCCTACCGGTAAAGACCATTTTATGGTTGTCTCAACGAAACACTTGGCAATCTACCTCAGTAAATAGGACATTTAAACCGAAATCAGCAAGTCTAGATACTGAAAGTAAATTGTAGCCGAGAGATTCAACGAGCATGACATTTTGAATGGAACTATCATGTGAGATGGCCACCTTACCAAGGCCAACTACTTTACCCTTTGAATTATCACCAAAGGTGACATATTTTCGAGGGCCGTCGTTTTCAGCAAGCTCACGGAACATCTCCTCATCTCCGGTCATATGATCAGTACATCCACTATCAAGTACCCACTCCTTTCCTCCTGATTCATATCCCCGAAGATTTGCCGTAAGACCAAAGTGTCTCATTGCATCATCAAGATTGAAGTCACTATCATCATCATCATCATCATCATAGTATTCATGTTCACCATGATCTTGTGACTCATCATTTCCTAGAGAGGGTAATTCATTAGATAAATGATCATTAAAATGGTCACTTTTATGAATTCTTATAGCTTCGAATATAATATCACTAATGATTCCAACATCCCCCTTAGCTCGCTTGAGATTGACAAGCTCAAGTAGACAATCACCAAGGTTAGGATCACTAGAGTTCATCTTACTTGAGGCAATAGATTTATGGAGAATTCTATCCAAATTTTTTAAGGAATGGTCGGGAAATCGTTCCTCAAGAAATTTCCATATAGTATAAGCACAATCAAGAGTAGGCAAACTAGCAATCAAGTTTTTGGGCAATCCTCTAATGATGAGCTCAATAGTTCTAAGATTGCGAATCATGTCAATATCTTCATCTAGGGTAGGATGCAAGGGATCAATGTGAGGTGCACAAGGGCTAGCAATATACTTATTCAAATGATATTGGTTAAAGATTACAAGCATCTCATTTTTCCACTCATGAAAATATTCTCCATCAAGGATAGGCACTCTATGTCTAAGACTCCCTAAAGTAGACACATCCATCTTCCTCCAATGGTGATTAAACCAAGGCAATGGAGACCAAAGCTCTGATACCACTTGTAGGACCTTGAAGTAGATGTGTCTACAGGGGGGTGATTAGACACTTCATGACAAAGTTGCAATTTTTAAGCTTTTTCAGTTTGAGTGGAGTTTAAGCATAATTTCAGCACTCACAATACATGCAAAGTGTATATAGGCAGCGGAAAGTAAAGCATGCAACTTGCAAGAATGTAAAGGGAAGGGTTTGGAGAATTCAAACGCAATCGGAGACATGGATGTTTTTCCCGTGGTTCGGATAGGTGGATGCTATCCTACATCCACGTTGATGGAGACTTCAACCCACGAAGGGTAACGGTTGCGCGAGTCCACGGAGGGCTCCACCCACGAAGGGTCCACGAAGAAGCAACCTTGTGTAACCCACCATGGCCATCGCCCACGAAGGACTTGCCTCACTAGAGGTAGATCTTCACGAAGTAGGCGATCTCCTTGCCCTTACAAACTCCTTGGTTCAACTCCACAATCTTGTCGGAGGCTCCCAAGTGACACCTAGCCAATCTAGGAGACACCACTCTCCAAGAAGTAACAAATGGTGTGTTGATGATGAACTCCTTGCTCTTGTGCTTCAAATGATAGTCTCCCCAACACTCAACTCTCTCTCATATGATTTGAATCTGGTGGAAAGAAGATTTGAGTGGAAAGCAACTTGGGAAAGGCTAGAGATCAAGATTCATATGGTAGGAATGGAATGTGTTGGCCTCAACACATGAGTAGGTAGTTCTCTCTCAGAAATAGGATGTTGGAAGTGTAGGTTTAGTCTGATGGCTCTCTTTACGAGTGAGGAGGAGGTGGAGGGGTATTTATAGCCTCCACACAAAATCCAACCGTTACACACAATTTACCAATCTCGGTGGGACCGAATCAGAAAACTCGGTCGGACCGAAGTGGTAAACCTAGTGGCCGTTATGAATTTTGGTGGGACCGATTGGAACAACTCGGTGGGACCGATGTGCTAGGGTTAGGGAAAATCCAAAACTCGGTTTGACCGATTACTCAAACTCAGTGGGACCGATTTGGGTAATAAGCAGAACAGAGAGTTGGCCAAGCAAACTCGGTGGGACCGATTGCATATCTCGGTGGGACCGAGAGTAATGCAGTAGGTAACAGAGAGTTTGCAAGCCCATCTCGGTGAGACCGAGATCCCATCGGTGAGACCGAACTGATTAGGGTTTGGCAGTGGCTATGACATGTGAAACTCGGTGGCGCCGGAATGAAAGAATCGGTATGACCGAGTTTGAATTAGGGTTTAGGTCATTTGTGGATATGGGAAAGTAGCTGAGGATTTTGGAGCATATCATTAAGCACTTGAGCAAGAGGCTCATTAAACAACACCTCATCCCTCCTTGATAGTATTGGCTTTTCCTATGGACTCAATGTGATCTTGGATCACTAAAATGTAAAATGAAGAGTCTAGAACTTCAAGCTTTAGCCAATCCTTTGTTCTTAGTGTCTTGGAGACCTTCCCACACCCTTTAGTCCATGCCACTCCATTGTTGAACTTATCTGAAACATACTAGGTGAAAACATTAGTCCAACAAGAGATATGTTGTCATCAATTATCAAAACCACTTAGGGAGCACTTGTGCTTTCAATCTCCCCCTTTTTGATAATTGATGGCAACATACATCAAAGCTTTAGATAAAGATACAAAGAATAGTACGTAAAGCTTTGGAAGGACATGTAACAAGCATAGGCTCCCCCTACATGTATGCAATCATGTGAATATAAAATATAGAAGCATGTGAGAGCATAATCATGACAGCGTAAGCAATGTGTTACATGTATCTTGGCCATATGCATCAGAGCAAAAGATTATTTAGGAAAATACCTTCATGCTCATGAGTCCTTGCAAACAGTATGTACATACGCAAGAATTCCTCATACTCATGATTTTGATGCATACACTTACCTTGTAGTCTTAAGTTGGCTTAGGATGGAATGAACATGCACAAACAAGGTTAGATAACACAGGTACATCCACTATCCAGAGCAAACAAAAGAAACCACAAGAATGCCAAGACTGGGATGACATGTAGAAAGTAAGTACTAGGTACTTCATTGAATTCAACATGTCCCCAAGGGTAAAGATATGCAATGAATTTGACTGATTTCTTTCCCATGGGTGTCTTGCTCCCCCTGAATCTTTCATGGGATATTGGGAGAAGATAGGGAACAGAAAATCAGAGCTGAAAGATACAAATGAATATGTCTTTCCCCCTAAAAAGACATGTGACATCTCTCCTCTTGAACATCAAGCATCTGGGATCCTTGAGTATTGTCTCTCCCCTTAGAGATCTCTTTTCCCCCCTTAATACATTATCTGGGACGTCTGGGATCCTTGAGACTTTCTCTCCCCCTTTAGTATTGTGATGTGATCTTTCTCTCCCCGAAGATAGGCTTTGATGTGATCTCTCTCCCCCTTTGACATCAATTTCCAAGAAGGGATCTTCTAGAGTGTGGGTCAAGAGGTTTGGTCCTTGAGATTCAGCATGAAGCAAAGAATAAAATTGTGATGCTTGTAGAGGACAAGATTCATTGAGTGGAGCTGGAGAGTAGAAATGTAGAACAAGTGGCAAACTGTTTTTCTGACTGCAAAGTCGGTGGCACCGAGTGGCATATTTCGGTGGTACCGAAAAGATTCGGTTGGACCAAAGATTGCAAGTCGGTGAAACCGAGTTTACACAGAGAAAAACACTTGTCACCTCAGCTCACTAGACATGTAAGATCTCACAAAGATTTGCAATGAATTAAATGCAGAAAATGCAGAACAAAAACAAAAAGTAAAGAAAAAGGACTGAAAGATCTAGATGAAGTGAAAAAGAGAAAGGGAACAACTACACAAGCATGAAACAAATGCAATAACACAAAGAAGGAACACAAGAGAACTTCATCTAGAGTTGGGCGGTGACATAGTCACCTATGTTAGAGTATATTGACTTGGGAATCAAGTGAGAACACTTGATCATAGGTCATACTCATCGTTTAAGCTCAAAATGGGGTTACCATTTTTCGTTTAAGCATCTTGATGTATTCACATCTTGTTGAGTTGCTTTGACTCATGTCTCGGAGTAAAGCTTCTCTAAGGTGGAACAACATACCTTGGGTGGTGGTGTGGTTCTTTCTCATGTAGTTGAACTTGCGTGGGTGCTCATGGTTGATGTAGCCCATCAAGAGCTTGGAGCACCGCTTGGAGTTTGAGTTCATCTACCTACATGGATTAGTTCTAGCAAGGAAAAGCACTTGTGAAAAAAAGGAATGACATTCATGAAGCTCAACATAGGATTTGTCAAAGGATATGTTTGAGTGATTTTGTGCTTCCTTGTCTTCAACCATCATTGTGTAGAGTCTTGGTGATGTAAAGATTGCTCAAGATGTGAGTGAATCACAATCTCATGGAATTAGATTCAACCAAGCACCTACATGGGTTAGACAACATGCAAGGCACAAATATATCCAAGACATAAGATAGTCATCATAAGAGATATATCATGGATTAGTCATAAGCTCATGTCTTGCATGTATCCAATGGAGTTCCTACTCCGAGTTCGAAGCATCAATGATGTTCAGTTCTCCTCTCAACCTGCAAAACACTTTCTCATCAAGTTGTTTAGTGAATATATCCGCTAATTGCTTATCAGTGCGAACATGCTTAAGATCTATGTCACCCTTAGCAACATGATCTCGAATGAAATGATGACGAACTTCAATATGCTTAGTTCGAGAATGTTGTACAGGATTATGACCAATTTTGATAGCAGTTTCATTGTCACAAAGCAGTGGAACATGTTTCACATAGATCCCATAATCTTTAAGAGTTTGGGTCATCCAAAGTAATTGAGCACAACATGAACCGTCGGCAATGTATTCCGCTTCGGCGGTGGATAAGGATACTGAGTTTTGTTTCTTGGAGGACCAAGACACAAGGGATCGACCAATAAATTGACAAGTACCCGAAGTTGACTTTCTATCAACCTTATCTCCGGCATAATCCGAGTCGGAATAGCCAACAAGATCAAAAGAAGACCTCTTAGGGTACCATGATCACCATGATCTTGTGACTCATCATTTCCTAGAGAGGGTAATTCATTAGATAAATGATCATTAAAATGGTCACTTTTATGAATTCTTATAGCTTCGAATATAATATCACTAATGATTCCAACATCCCCCTTAGCTCGCTTGAGATTGGCAAGCTCAAGTAGACAATCACCAAGGTTAGGATCACTAGAGTTCATCTTACTTGAGGCAATAGATTTATGGAGAAGTTTATCCAAATTTTTTAAGGAATGGTCGGGAAATCGTTCCTCAAGAAATTTCCATATAGTATAAGCACAATCAAGAGTAGGCAAACTAGCAATCAAGTTTTTGGGCAATCCTCTAATGATGAGCTCAATAGTTCTAAGATTGCGAATCATGTCAATATCTTCATCTAGGGTAGGATGCAAGGGATCAATGTGAGGTGCACAAGGGCTAGCAATATAATTGTTCAAATGATATTGGTTGAAGATTACAAGCATCTCATTTTTCCACTCATGAAAATATTCTCCATCAAGGATAGGCACTCTATGTCGAAGACTCCCTAAAGTAGACACATCCATCTTCCTCCAATGGTGATTAAACCAAGGCAATGGAGACCAAAGCTCTGATACCACTTGTAGGACCTTGAAGTAGATGTGTCTAGAAGGGGGTGATTAGACACTTCATGCCAAAGTTGCAATTTTTAAGCTTTTTTGGTTTGAGTGGAGTTTAAGCATAATTTCAGCACTCACAATACATATCAAGCAAGTATGCAAAGTGTATATAGGCAGCGGAAAGTAAAGCATGCAACTTGCAAGAATGTAATGGGAAGAGTTTGGAGAATTCAAACGCAATCGGAGACACGGATGTTTTTCCCGTGGTTCGGATAGGTGGTGCTATCCTACATCCACGTTGATGGAGACTTCAACCCACGAAGGGTAACAGTTGCGCGAGTGCATGGAGGGCTCCACCCACGAAGGGTCCACGAAGAAGCAACCTTGTCTATCCCACCATGGCCATCTCCCATGAAGGACTTGCCTCACTAGCGGTAGATCTTCACGAAGTAGGCGATCTCCTTGCCCTTACAAACTCCTTGGTTCAACTCCACAATCTTGTCGGAGGCTCCCAAGTGACACCTAGCCAATCTAGGAGACACCACTCTCCAAGAAGTAACAAATGGTGTGTTGATGATGAACTCCTTGCTCTTGTGCTTCAAATGATAGTCTCCCCGACACTCAACTCTCTCTCATATGATTTGAATCGGGTGGAAAGAAGATTCGAGTGGAAAGCAACTTGGGAAAGGCTAGAGATCAAGATTCATATGGTAGGAATGGAATGTCTTGGCCTCAACACATGAGTAGGTAGTTCTCTCTCAGAAATAGGATGCTGGAAGTGTAGGTTTAGTCTGATGGCTCTCTTTACGAGTGAAGAGGAGGTGGAGGGGTATTTATAGCCTCCACACAAAATCCAACCGTTACACACAATTTACCAATCTCGGTGGGACCGAATCAGAAAACTCGGTCGGACCGAAGTGGTAAACCTAGTGACCGTTATGAATTTCGGTGGGACCGATTGCAACAACTCGGTGGGACCGATGTGCTAGGGTTAGGGAAAATCCAAAACTCGATTTGACCGATTACTCAAACTCGGTGGGACCGATTTGGGTAATAAGCAGAACAGAGAGTTGGCCAAGCAAACTCGGTGGGACCGATTGCATATCTCGGTGGGACCGAGAGTAATGCAGTAGGTAACACAGAGTTTGCAAGCCCATCTCGGTGAGACCGAGATCCCATCGGTGAGACCGAACTGATTAGGGTTTGGCAGTGGCTATGACATGTGAAACTCGGTGGCGCCGGAATGAAAGAATCGGTATGACCGAGTTTGAATTAGGGTTTAGGTCACTTGTGGATATGGGAAAGTAGCCGAGGATTTTGGAGCATATCATTAAGCACTTGAGCAAGAGGCTCATTAAACAACACCTCATCCCTCCTTGATAGTATCACTAAAATTCAAAATGAAGAGTCTAGAACTTCAAGCTTTAGCCAATCCTTTGTTCTTAGTGTCTTGGAGACCTTCCCACACCCTTTAGTCCATGCCACTCCATTGTTGAACTTATCTGAAACATACTAGGTGAAAACATTAGTCCAACAAGAGATATGTTGTCATCAATTATCAAAACCACCTAGGGATCCCTTGTGCTTTCAGTAAGGTTGAGTCCATGAGAAGACTTTGGTCACCAGTCATATGATTAGTGCATCCACTATCAATAATCCATTCTAAAGCAGCTGGTGTCATACCCTACAGAATAGTTAGGGGATAGGCTTCACAAAAAGTATTGTGAAGCATAAACATTTGACAAGCAAGTGGATTATGAAAGCTCAGATCCAAGTTAGAACTAATAGGATGCATGGCAAGCGACTCAGGAACGAAATACATAATAAGATCATTTGGGCATTTTATCTTGTGCCCCACAAGATGTTTTAGGTCCCCAGCAATAGCATCTGACACATTTGATTTCCGGCGGGAGACCTTTCCCTGCAAAAGAGAGTTAAGCTTTCTTAACCACCCACATCTTCAGGGATGGCTTCGAAGCCATGAGTCCAAGTGCAGCATCTGAGAACTTTGGCTTTGGAGCCCTAGCAAATAGTCTTCCAGGAGGTGAATAATACTCATAAGAATAACCAGAGTAGTTCTTGGTCTTATGATAATGGCGGTTTGATGGAACACACTCATATTCATAGGCCTGAGTATAGTTTCCCTGCAAAACATTTGTGTCAGTGCGACTCTGGTGAGTCCTCTGTCTGTATGAAGCCTTTGGACCTTATGAAGTCTATGGTCTGGGGTTTGTCTTCTTCCCTTGTGGTGTCATGACGACATTCACAGGAAGATTCTCTAGACACCTTTTGGGCACCCGGACTTTCTTCATGGGTGTCCCATTCCTGCAGTTAGTACCGATATACCTGGCAAACACTTCACCATTCTGATTCTTAAACAGTTTATAGTTTGCATCAAAGGATTCATCAATGATAATAGGGTTAGCACAAGTGAAGCCAGATAAGGTGGATGGATCCACTAAAGGTTCCTTTGCAGCAACCCATGTGGTTTTGGGGTACTGCTCAGGATTCCAATAAGAGCCATGAACATTCATTTTCCTTTCGAACCCAACACCCTCTTTCCTAGGGTTTCGGTTCAGAATCTTCCTTTTGAGGACATCACATAGTGTCTAATGCCCTTTGAGACTTTTGTACATCCCTGTTTCAAGCAATGTCTTCAACCTAGCATTTTCATCAGCAATAGCAGTGGCATCCTCAGCAGAGGGGTTAGTTACCACATCAACAGTTGATGATATTGCAACGGTAGTAGTAGTAGAACATTCAACAACAGAAGTAGTGTTATCATGCTCAAGGCATTTTAGACATGGTGGTTCAAATCCTTCCTGAGCGGGACTGATCTATTAAGCGTGAAGTGACTCGTTCTCCTTTTGAAGATCTTCATGAATTGCTCTCAATTTCTCAAGTTCTTGCTTCCTTTTAAGATAATCATAGGAAAGCTTTTCATGAGTTGTTGAGAGCGTTTCATGACAACTTTCAAGTTCCTCATACTTAACATGAAGATTTTTTATGTCTTCAATTAAGGACTAAGATCGAGTCATTTCCGCGTCCAACAGGTCATCGCTTTTGTCTAACAGTTTTTGAATATGTTCCATAGCTTTCTGTTGTTCAGTTGCAATTTTAGCAAGTGTTTTGTAGCTGGGTTTGGATTCACAATCAGAGTCATCTTCACTGGATGTTTGATAGTGAGGATTGCATGAGTTTACCTTGGCACCACGTGCCATGAAGCAATAGGTGGGAGCGGAGTCGTCCTTGTCATTAGCATCAGCATAGGTGATGAGGCCATTGTCTTCAGTGTTGAAGATGGACTTGGCAACGTAGGCTGTAGCTAGACTTGCAACGCCAGAGTCGGACTCCTCCTCAGACTCCACCTCCACCTCCTCAGGAGAAGACTCCTCCTCTGAATCCATTTCCTTGCGAACAAACGCACGAGCCTTGCCAGATGAGCTCTTCTTGTGTGATGAAGACTTTGAGGAAGACTTGGAAGAAGACTTTGAGTATTTCTTCTTCTTCTTCTTGTCATCAGAATCATATTCCTTGCTCTTCTTCTTCTTCTTGTTCTTCTTCTCATTGTCCCACTTCGAACACTCAGAGATGTAGTGACCAGGTTTCTTGCACTTGTGACATGTTCTCTTCTTGTAGTCATGAGTAGAAGCTTCATCATTCCTTGAGCTGGATCGTGAAGACTTTCTGAAGCCTTTCTTCCTAGTGAACTTCTGGAACTTCTTCACAAGCACAGCAAGCTCCTTTCCAATATCTTGAGGATCATCAGAACTGAAGTTAGATTCTTCTTCATATGAGGAAACAGATTTTGCCTTCAAGGCGCGAGTTCGGCCATAGCTCGGACCGTAGATATCTCTTTTCTCAGAAAGCTAAAACTCATGTGTGTTGAGCCTTTCAAGTATGTCAGACGGATCGAGTGTCTTGAAGTCAGGGCGTTCTTGAATCATCAGGGCTAGGGTGTCAAACGAGTTGTCAAGTGATCTCAGGAGCGTCTTGACGATTTCATGCTTGGTGATCTCAGTAGCGTCGAGAGCTTGAAGCTCATTTGTGATGTTTGTGAGGTGATCAAACGTGAGCTGAGCATTCTCATTGTTGTTTGTCTTGAAGCGGTTGAAGAGGTTGGGAAGGACACTGATCCTTTGATCTCTCTGGGTTGAGACGCCTTCGTTGACCTTGGAGAGCCAGTCCCAGACTAGCTTCGACGTTTCCAGAGCACTCACACGGCCATGCTGTCCTTTGGTCAGATGACCATAGATGATGTTCTTGTTAGTAGAATCCAGTTGAACAAACTTCTTGACATCAGCAAGGGTGACACCTTCACCAGTCTTGGGAAAACCATTCTTGACGACATACCAGAGGTCGACATCAACGGCTTCAAGATGCATGCGCATCTTATTCTTCCAGTAGGGATATTCAGTTCCATCGAAGACGGGGCACGCAGTGGAGACTTTGATTATCCATGCAGTCGACATAGCTAAAACTCCAGGCGGTTAAACCGAAACACACAGAACAAGGGAGTACCTTGCTCTGATACCAATTGGAAGTGCTAGTTATCGACTAGAGGGGGGTGAATAGGCGATTTTTTTGGAAGTCTTCAAAACATGGGTGTTTCAAAGACAAACGATAGAAATGAACCTATTAACATGCAGCTAAAGGTAGACTACACTAGGCAAGCCATAGTCAAGTATACAATGAAGTGAAAGCACGAAGACTAATAGTAGCTAGGCGGTATGGATTAGGATGGAAGATAGTATGAAGCCAATCAGAACAAACAGTCACACAGTGAAGACAAATAGATAATGCAAGCAGGCAATGACTTCACAAGGACCAACTGTAGATAAAGAGAAGGAAAGAATAGAACCAGTTGCTTGGTGAAGACAATGATTTGTTGGACCAGTTCCAGTTGCTGTGACAAATGCACGTCTGGTTAGGGAGGCTGAGATTTAACTCAGAAGACCGTGTCTTCACCTTATTCCCCTTGAGCTAAGGACACACAGTCCTCGCCCAATCACTCAGGTAAGTCTTCAAGGTAGAATACCAGACCTTCATAGACTTCGTTCACCGGCGATCCACAATGACTCTTGGATGCTCAGAACACGACGCCTAACCGGCTGGAGGATTCACAGTCCTCAAGTGAAACAAGTCTTCAGATCACACAGACAGGAAGACTTCAGTGATGCCTAACACTCACTACAAAAAATACACTTCCGTGATGATACGTGTTTGTCACAGTAGGTCGCGTTTTTTGTCATGCATGTACATCCATGACGATTTTATGACAGAATCAAGATAGTCATACCCGTGCTGTCATAGAAGTGTTCCATGACATTACCAAAATTATCATCACGGAAGTGTCCACTTCCATGACGATAAATCGCGCATCACAGAAGTGCTTTTCGTCAAGGGTGACCGACACGTGGCATCCACCGTAACAGAACGCCGTTAAGCTATCCGGTCGGATTTTGGATCCGATAACCTGTTAACAGCCCTGACCAATGGGAAATTTCCATGTTTAAAATTCTGATTGGCCGAAGGGAACACCTGTCAGCTCGTCAGTGGGCCAGATGTCGCCCGTCCATTGGAGCAGACCTGCCTATGATACGTCGACACGTGGTTGGGCCCAACAGAGGCCCATATAGGTTAAAAAGGCCGGCCCAGTCAAAGGCCCATAGAACTTAATCAGGTACTAGTGGGCCAGCCCAATAACGGCCTACTTAATAAAGGCCTATTTACGGCCCGAAGCCAGATCTGGCCCGTTAATTGTTCGCCCAATATTTGGGCCCATTTACGGCTCGAAGCCAGATCTGGCCCGTTAATTGTTCACCCAATATTTGGGCCCATTTGCGGCCCGAAGCCAGATCCGGCCCGTTAATTGTTCTCCGAATATTTGGGCCCAACTACGGCCCAATGACTTTCGGCCTGTTAGAGGCCTGATGTAGACATGGGCCCATTTCAGCCCGGTGTGACTTTTGGCCTAGGAATGGCCCGTGCTGCCCATGGTCCATATATGGTCCGACGGGACATCGGGCCCACTAACGCTCGTGCTAAAGGTGGCAACAGTTAAGCCCAACGTGACTTTGTGCCTGTTAAAGGCCTGTTGCGTAATGCGGCCCATTGATGCCTGTGCCAAGCTTTCGGCCTCTTAAAGGCCCATGATATCAGTGGGCCAACTAAGGCCCGTGATATGTTTCGGCCTGGTAATGTCTCGTGAGCTAACTGGGCCCAAAACGGCCCGGTCTACATTTCGGCCTGCTGAAGGCCCGTCGACGACTAGTGAAAATTGAGGCCCAACATGCATTTTGGCCCGCTAAAGGCCCGTAGTTTCATCTCGGCTGTAACAGGCCAGTACCATATTCAGCCTGTTAATGGCCCAACGCTACCTGGGCCAAACTTAGCGCTGGGTCGACAAAAGGCCCAACTAAAATATAGGCTGGTAAGTTTGGGCCTGGCGCAATGTGTGAAGGCCCCAATCATTCGGGCCCAAGAAAGACTCAGACCGGCCCAATTGTGGCTTGCTAAAAACCTGGCCCGTTAGAGTCGAATGTTTCGGTCCGGTCGACCACATCTGATTTTTTTTCAGATAGCGAATGATGACAGTAACTAGTAGGAATTAAGAACGAACCTACTCTATACAATAAAGAAATTACGGTGTAGTAACTAAGAATAAACCTACACTATATAATAAAGGATTTAAGGTATATTACATCCACTGGACATCGAAGTTCGCCACCATTGATCATAAAGCGCAACAAACAAGCAGATTACAAAAATTGGGCACCATTGCGGCGTAACAAAATAATACTGAACCGTGACCACTTCCAAGACAGTTCAAGAAAGGTTAGCCTTGTGGGGGAACTGTTGCGCAAGCTGCTGAGCAAGGCTGTGAGACTGGCCTAGCATGTTGGTCATAGCTTCCAGGTGTAGCTGTTTAGCAATGAGGTTCTCATTGGTGTTCTCCGCAATCTTTCTTAGAGATAGGACTTCAAGTCAAAGTTGAGTTGCAGAATGCCTTTCTTCTAGAACTTGGGACTGAAGAAGTCGAACTGATTCAGACAACGAATTCTGTGAGCTTGTCTGACTGTTAGTCTCAAGTAACTTGAACACTGCATTAAGACAAGACTTTGGGGTTGTCTCGCTATCTTGAAGATGTTTTGCCTTCTTTGCTGCAATATATGTTGGGTTTGTCTCACAGCCTTCAGCAGACTTGTGCATGCCATCAGGCATATCACCCTAAAACAAAGCAGAGAGATGACAGGTTTGCACATGTATAAACAAAGATAATAACAGTTCTGTCAATTCTATCCAATTTCAAATTAGAAAATAAAGAGTAAGTTCAAAATATCAATAGCATAATTTGGCATTGTTCATAATGCGGGGAGCTTCACCACACTACTGGATTACCATGTCAACATAACAAGCATAGATGAAGGGCAAAGAAAATCATTGTATCTATTTTGGATAATGTGCATGGCATGTTGTTCATATCATCAGCCACATCAATAAGATAAAGCAGGAGATGACAAGGTGTAAACGTGGGCTGCTTCAGCACACACTGGATTATAGATCCACAAAAACAAGCATACATATAGGGAGTATTAAGTAATGTGCATGGTATGAATAAGGAATTTGGTTTTACAAGTAAAACTTAGAACTTACGGTTCTTACAAACATGCATTTTGGTAGAAACAACAAACTAAACAGCTGTAAACGATAGGGAGTATGAGCAAATTAAACAGCAGTTGAGGATAAAGGCTTTAGAAGGACTGACTTACATTAACAGTTAACACCGGCTTTATAATGCCCTTCTCCATGTCAAGGGAAGGATAACTCAAGAATTTTAGCACAGAATCTTCTTCATAAGCATTGCATGTACCCTACATTTTGTAGAGAGTAATTATAGATATGATAATACTGGAAGGGATAGAGGATAATGAAGATAAGATACAGATTGATGCTACATAATCAACTACCAATCCCTGGAAGTACAAGCATTACAGGACAAAATGTACTCACAAGAGCAATGGGCTACACTTCTGCACTGGCATTGTCTGTGTATTCTACTTGTTGGTAAGATTAAATATAGATCCGATCTTTTTTAGTAAATGGTGGGCGAGGGAGATAAGATGCAGAATGCTACAAAATGAACCAATCCATCTTCCCATAATACAAGAGTGTTTTGAACACTGGTGTACTGTACAAAACGTTCTTATATTATGGGACGGAGGGAGTAGCTGTTAATGTAAGTACAGTGATAGACCACGTTCAGTCCTTACAAGAGGACTGCAGAGCTAAACCTCTTCAAAAGCATTGGGTTGATTCTAAATTGATGTAAGAGTCCATACGGATCTTATAATGTCCACCAAATGGACGATTACGAGGCTAACATGTGCAGTGATGCTACATAATCAAACAGCTATGAATGTAAGTATGGTCATACAGGGCAAGAGGTACTCACAAGAGCAATGCAGTGTGCAGTATAGTTGCGAGATTCTATGGTCCCTTGAGAACGAATGTTCTTCTGCTAACATTTTTCGTACAAGTGAGACATTAAGGCAAATGCAGAAATGTAGTTCAAATTGTGATGTGATATCATAGACAGTACCTTATGCTGCAGATGAGACCAATGTGTAACAGGATTATTCTAGTCACTGTCGGATAAATGTAGCACCGGAGACTTTACAGAAATTTCGTTCAGAGGCTTGCCATCGAAGTGCGCTTGCCTCAGGTAGGAACGATACTTCATCAACGAGTGCTTGAAAAGCGCAACCAACCCTTGCTCATCATCACAATTTAGTTTGCTCCTCGCCTATTTAAAAGAATGAAATCTTGTGTCTTTTGTCAGCAGAAACATATGCAGCAATGACCATGAATAACATTAGTACATTACTTACGCGTAAGTTGCGGAGGAAGACTGGAAATTGTTTTGTGTGTGCGGTATAATCTTTCCATGAAGGAAAGATGCGCACAAAGTTCCTGACAACAACATAAGCTTCGTCTTCTAAACTGGGAAGAAATGTAACAGGGGTCCTATTTCCTGCAATTGGGGCTCTCTCTGGTTTGAAAAGGGATTTGGCAACTGGATTTGGTGTACTCTTTGCTAGAATGGGGGTTTTGCGTCGTACAGCTGGTGCTATGTCAATTGGCATAATCATACTGTTTGCTGCAGTTGGGGTCTGCTGAGTTGGGGCATCATAAATGACCAGTGTAGTAGGGCTAGAGTCTGCTAGAGTTGGGGTATTTTGTGGGTCAGGTGATATTGCAACTACACCTAATGGGCTATTTGATTTATCAGGTGCCACTACCTTTTCCAAATACTTTGCTTGTGCTCCTCCACGATCAGCAATCATCCTCTTCCTTTCGAACGTCTGATACACAAGAACAACATTTGAATGGATAAATATGGTATGATGACAGATGGAATATGTACTGAAAATGGATAGGCAGGGCGTATTCACATACACGATGTGTAAACTAAGCTAATAGCAGTTCAAGAAAGTAGAAGCAATGCAAAGCATCAGTTGCAAGATATGTGCAAGCAATGTAACCTTGGAAAGTTAGAGCAAGTACCTTGATGGGTGAATAAGATTGGGCATCTTCCTCTGACTCCTCCACTGGGGAGCTACATTGACTTAGGTCTCCCTCTAGATTAGAATCACTGTTAGGATCATATTCTGAGCATGAATCTATAGGTGGAGAGCGTTTGCATTGCATTGCATCCAGACTTGATTTCAGTCCCATAATGCCAAGTTTGACAGCCATGGCATTGTTCTGCTTTATTCTTTTCATGCGCGCAAGCTCATAATCATTATGATGTTGTTCAGAATCTGAGATTCATGAAAACATAAAAAGTAGTCGGATTATCTATGGAATGCATTGCGGATTCAACTCAGAGAGTGTCTCCCTATAAACCCCTGCATATGCAAAGTTCACCTCCCCAACCGTGCTGACCAGACCACACACAGAAATACAAACCCCTTATGTCTCTATAACAGGCAGGCACACATTTCAAAACTGAAGTAGGAACATTAGAATCATATGAAATTCGTATTTGAACAAATAAACTAAGCAATTATGAGTGGCATAATGTTTAGCTTCAAGGGTGGAGTCTTGGTAGTGTGACACAAAGCAAGTAGGCAGATTGTATTCCATGTAAAAGATCAAAACCTATGTAAAAGTTGGAAATGACACTTTCTTTCTATACAATGCAGTGTTCGTTACCCACACATGATGGTAGAGATCACATAGAGAAATACTATTCACTCATGTCTACGGTTCCAATATTTAGAAATAGGGTGGTTCACACTAAAAGAATATTGACAACAAATATGACAAGGCAAGCATAGATGTAGTGAATCAATCATTTACTTGTGAGCTTACTAGGACAAGTATGCAGAATTGTAACTGCGGTAAGAGACCATTCAAAATCTGAATGAAGAAGTTTGTCTAGCACTTATTGTTTGCAACTAATCGTCGTGAATAATTGGATATTATATCGAATGAGTAAGAAAGACAAGTAAAATTGTCAACAAACCTGGCTTGCAGTAGTAATCTGGGTCAATGTCACTTTGACCAACAATCCAAAATGACTAGTTTCTGTTCCGAGGGCCAGAATTTTGAAAACCCTGTGAACTTTAGAGGTACTAAAGATTACTGAAATACATCTGAACCATTAAGTGTAGATAGCACTGAGCACACAACAAACCCTAATGACAGTCCTGCCTAATGAGTAATGACTCAATTAGAAAATGGGTGATGAGGAGTGGCTGCTGAGTGTTGAGGACGTATCTCAGGATAAATCGGGTTGGCTTGGTTGGTGCTGCACACCTGAGCCCTGAACGGACTGGGAAGGTAGGCACGGCGGCGCGCTCGGGCAGCGGTGACGCTGTTGGGCGAGCGGCTCCTGGCCACCTGTTAGTCCGGCGTCTCCTCCTAGAGTCATGACGTCCGGGGACGGCAAGTCGCCGGCGAGGTAGGTGGCTGGGGGCGAGTAGAGATCGGAAGCGCGCAGCAGAACAGAGGGGAATCGGGGCCTGGGACGACCCAAAATCCCAGGGTGGGCTGGCCCACCATGGGCACCCTGTAGAGATACACACCCGAGCGGCGAACATGCATTTTTGAAACTAATTTAGGAACATTTAGCCGACCAATTAAAAAACTCTGTTTTAATAATATCATATTCGTATTTGAACAACTAAGCTTGGTTAGCTTGATGGGTGGAGTTGTGTTATTATGACATGAAGCACGTATTCTGATCGTATAGTGATCATAAAAGAGGGAAACTCTAAGCATATTTTTTTAGCAAAAGAGGGTTTCCCCTCCGATTTCTATTAAAGAAACCACCACGAAACCAACATGATCAATTAAACCCTAAGCATGATCAATTAAATCGTATTATGGTTGTGCCATGGCAAATTTGAAGCTGCAAACTGGAGAAATGATATTTAGCATCCATTGTTTGCTTCGAACTAAGAACTAAATTCTAAGAGCTGAAAAGAAAGTAGAGTAACCAAGTTAAGATCTATTTTCTGGTTGAGATCAAAAAGTTGAGGAGATATGAAGTACCACCTCTCTTGCGGCGACGTGTAGGCATCGGGGGTGCGATGGCTGTCGGTGGCGTTGAAGCAGATCTGCGACGGTAGACGGGTGCATCGGGGGATAAGTCCCGTTGCGGTGGAAGAGAAGGTCGTGTGAGCGGCCCCAGCAAAGAGGACGACGGCGCCGATGAAGCGAGAGGACGCGATGCAAGGCTATTGGTCCGTCGCCGTGGATGAGAAACGTCCATCTCTAGCAGTGGACGACGCGATCTTGGTAGGCGCTCCGGCATGGTGGAGGACGGTGGCGATGGATGTGGTGGAGGACGGCGGCGATGGATGGGGTGGCGGACGGAGGCTGGTGTGGGGATGGGGTGTTCTAGCGCGGACGGTGTATGAATGGGAAAATGGAGGGAGAGGTACGGGGAACAATGTTTTTGGGACGCGCATGTCTGAAATATCAGAAAGTTACGAACTTAACCCTGTTTAAAATTTGGACGTCTCGTCGGTTGGGGATAGGACGGTAATCTCGCATCTCGCCAATATTTTCCCAGAGTGATTTCGGGAGAGGAGAGGGTGGTTGGTGCCCATGGTTGACGCCCACAGTGTATGAACGGGGCTGCCAGGTAGGGCGGTTGTGTCACGTCTGAGTGAAGTTACAAACCTGCCCCTATTGAAAATATTTGCCTACATCGAGTTTGTTTTGCCGCCCACCCTGTATGAATGGGGCATGGAGGGAGAAACAGAGTTCTTTTGGACGAGCTTGAATCAAATGAGTTTTGCCGCCCATGCTTGATGCCCACCATGTCGGAATGGGCTCAGAGGCGGTCGTGTCTCGTGTAATAGAAGTTACTAACCTACCCCTATTTAGAGCAGTGGAAATCGGGCCGATGGATTGTCTGTGTAATGGGTAGACAGTAATTTCCATCTCCCAAACACTTGGCTTCGGGCAGCCGACGTGGGAGTGGACATTTCGCTGCTTCTTTCGAATTTTGGGACAATAAGCATCCACATTTACCCTGGCAACTAAATTCGAATCCATTTTGTATTCCTATATGAATCTTTATAAATCATTCTATGTGTTTTTATATATATTCAAAAGGACGACAAAGATGTATTCCACTGTCATATATGAATATGGTTTACAAATGCCGATACTCAAATTCAGAAACTAGAATCCAGTTTAAGGTGACTTCGAATATTTGGAACACTTCATGTCCAACTCAAATGTCACACGTAGCATAATGTGTACTCCCATTTAGATATGTACACAAGCAATGTATCAAGATTCAAATACCGAGTCAATCAACCAAGAATGTACAGAACTAACAGACATATAAACACTTATAGAGTATATGGATCAATAATATCAACTAACATACATAAGCCAGGCCGATGTACTTTTTTTGGCTACAACAGCATCCTTTTTTAGCCAGCATCTTGGCCCTTTCCGATGCGTGCCACTTATGGTCCATCTATACTACTACTATTGTTGAATGCACATTCAGCCCGATTGGCATATTTGTAGGTCTGGCACAACAATCAAAATGAAATGTCTCCGAGTCTTATCAATTAATACAGACTTGTGCTCAAATAAAATTACAAACCAAAAAAACAATTATTACATGATCTCTAAAACAAATGGTTTGATTGATTACATGAACAGACAACACAAAGGTTATTCAACTATGGAAAGAACATTTCACCTATGATTTACCAAGTAGGAATTTAATTTCCTTTTTTCTTTCAGGACCTTAACAATCTGGTCAGTCTCAGCTTGCTTCATTTTGAAATCCACCAAATATTTAATGGTTGTCTTGAGTACTGCTTGTGATTGTGCTGTTTGCTTCCTCAATATGTCAACTTCATCTCTAAGTGCAGAAGAAGAATCTCTTTCTACCACTAGTTTAGCCTCTAGAGCATCAGCAGTTGGCAATTCATAATGCACGATTGGGCCGCTGCCACTGCTGTGGGATGATGCAACATCCATGGGGACCTCGCTCTTTGATCTTGGGCTAACCTGTTTTGCCATTAAACTTCCAATTGGATTCAAAAAATTTGAAGTTAGCAAAACATCTCAAATGGGAGTTATAACAGCAAACCAGTTAAACAAACAAGGAATTAAAGAGTTTCAATTGGATGCTGAAAAGTAGTTATTAACATCATTGTAACCCGATGTTGCAGCAGTAAAGCAGTTAAACAAACAAGTAGATATTTAAGTTAAGGCAAACAAGTAATTCTTAACAGTAAGTATCAAACACATAGATAGGCGCAGTCTACAATATGATTAACAGGCTGTGCCATTATGTAATCAGTAGCAAACTAAATTAAGCCAAGCAACGTAATTGAACAATTTTGCAATAAGTGGCTAACTAAAATTCTGAGAAGCAGGTAACTGAACTTACGCTAGTTCTTTGTACAGGCCCACTGCAACTTCTTTTTCGCTTACAAGGTTGTACGAAGGAGTCCATGGCATCAATTGCTTGGATACGCAGTCCCAATACTTCTTTCTTCCCACACTGCATGGGTAAGTCGAATAGTTAATCTGGTAAGATGGTGCGTTCTTGATATGTTATATGAGGACGTGTAGTCATACTAGTTGTAGCCAAACACATCACACTGGCTTTTACTGTATATTTCATGCGATTACTTTTAGCATATCGAGATCTAAGCAATCTACAATAGGATGAAAAGACTGGCATCCTTCACATTATTGGCGAACTCAGTTCATAGAAACAAGCAATTCAACCATTCTGTCGGTAAATCAAAAGCGCCACTCAAATACTTTTCACTATCCAAGCATACACGGAAGAAGGGGCGACGCCACCATAGGGGCTGGTATGGGCGGCCGCCTCAGGTGGCTGGAAAGTGTGCACCTAGTTTGAGTCGTCCAGGTTGGCCCACGCTAGTTTTGTTCGTCCCAACACACGAGCAGGCAATGTAAAAAATGAAGAAAAATGTTTCAATTTGGATGGGCCAATAACATAAGTGCAAGGCAGGCCCTATAGCAGGCTCGCGGCCCAAACAAGCGCCTCCCATATCGACCGACAGCAGGAAAAATCCCAATTCATTCACTCCAACCTCCAGTCTGGTTCGCTCCTAACCTAGCCGCCGCTGGACAGATCGACACAGCACTTCCTCGCGCCCTCGTTGGAGGGCGGTCGCCGAGCTTCAAGCGAACGGAAGGACAAGAAGATGAAGATCCAATCCTGGGTGTAGCCTGCATGGGAGGCAGCGGCGGCAGCATGGGCATGGCATCGAGCTTGCGCAAACGGACAGTCGCAGCTTGCAAGAGTAGCTTGCGCAACAAGCAGGTACATCACATCCCTGATTATATCTAATTCAACTCTTCAAATTCTGGCCAATAGTTAAACCTGATGGTGTTGTAAAACTGCTTGTATGTAGGGAATCTATGAGAAAATGAAACCAATTTCTACTTATTTTATAACTCCCCCAATCAATACTGAACTGACTGAATCTGATGTATCTAATCAAGTTTCCGGTGCAAACATATAAGCTCATGTTGTTCTTGAGCCTGAAGTGTCTAATGAACAGACTGCTAATGAAGGATTTGATGCAAACATTTTACATGCTCCTGGTGATGAACATATAGTGTCTAATGAGGGATCTAATGCAAGCATTTTGCAAGCTCATTGAAGGATTTAGTGTCTAATGATGATCTACTATGTTGAGAGAGACAGAGATTTGCAGGCATTGATGACAAGCAAATTATAGTGCATTTTCATAGCTTGAGGAAACGTCGAGGCCATCTACCAGAAAGCCCCCGTATCATGACAACATAGCATAAATAATTTTCTAATCTGTTGTTTGAAACTATTGGCATACTTGTGCAGGATAGATATATTGATATGCAGTTTGCGCACTGATTATACATGCAATTACACTTCGGTATTTTTAGCCAGAGAACGAATAATTCAAGCAGGTACAGACCATGTTTGTAGTCCTTGTACACCATCTTGCATTTTGTGTTTTTTGGTGCTTGCATCATTTAGTGTTTATAATCTGAACTACTTTGGATCATTAGTTGGTTTTCAAAGTGCATGTAGCTTCACATTTCTCAAGTTATGTTGATTTCCGGAGTGCAAGTGCCTTCATATTTTTTAAGTTAAATGTTCGCCCCTGGTAACTTGAATTCGTGGATCAGCCACTGCACACAAATCATACACGAATGCCAGTATGAATTAAATGAAATACAGGGACTTACGCTAGCTCGTTGTACAGGCTCACTGCAGCTCTGCTTGCGCTTGGGGTGTTCCATGTACAAGTCTATCTTACCACTTGCTTGGATGTGCAGGCCTTGTGCTCCTTGCATCCACCTCTACATTTTTGACACGATGCATGGTTGATCAAATAAGAGGAATCGACCTTGATGTTGTACCGGAGGACAGATACTTACAAGGTTATACGGGTGTGCAGGATGTGTACCAGATCCCGTAGCACCGTCATGCTTCGCTAAAAATGGATTTGCTTGTTTCAGATGATATATCCAGAAGAAATAAGAGTTAAAGTCAGTGTTGCATAGGCGTGTAAGCTAAGAGAGCAGTGAAAGGATATCCAAACATCGTCAGAACAGTGCACAAGGGAGTGATGTGTGGATACCTAGTTCGGGCCGGCGTTTGGGCATGCTCGCCTAGCTAGAGTGCGGGTCACTTCAGAGCCGTTGAGGGTGATGCACTGGCGTTGGCTGGCCAGGCACGGATGCAGATCTTGAGTGGCAGCAGAGTGCTATGATGCGGTGGACGAGACCGTTGGTGAAGCCCCAACGGCCTCGGGGGGCGGAGGTGCGACGATGTGCTCGGTGAAGTAGCCCCGGTGAGCTGGGAGACGGCGTCGGTGAAGCGCACCTGATGTGGTGGAACTCGGTGTCTGTGAGGCACGTCGGTTGCGGCGGCCGACGTTGTCGGTGGACCACCCGGTGCGGTGGACAAGGGCGTAGATGAGGTAGCTCTGGTGCGGTGATGAAGCGCGACCGTCGTCTTCTTCGTCGTCGTCCGGCACAGAGGTGGGGAACGGTGGGGAAAGAGACAAGACGAGGGGCGATTCCAGGGTTGGCGGTGAATTAGGGATTTGAGCAATCTGGGCGCGGAAGGGGACGGTGGAGAAGAGAGATTTTGCAGGGCTGGAATTGGGGCCGCCAGATATTTCAATCCGAAACATGGAAGCGCGAACTTATATTGTCGTCATGGTGCCGAAGCATAGTCCTGTCGGGGTGGTTGCGTGTGTCGGACGGACGCATAGCACCCAGCCACCCACCCCCCTCCCCCCCCCCCAAAAGGACGATGACAATATAAGTTCGTGCTTCCACGTTTCGGACTATGCTTCGGTGCCTTAAGGCACCTGCCTTTGTGTCCATGACATGTGGGCCCAACAGGTGGCTGGCCCACATGTTAGTGACCCAAAGGAAGTTGCCTTTAAGGCACCGAAGCAGCGTCCACCCCGACACGACCCTGGTCTGCCTGGTGCGCCTACATTTGAGAATGCAAACGAATCTTCTTTCATTTCCAAACGAATCTGTATGTATTACCATGCCCATGTTTTCCTTGCAAAAATTAGTCATTCGAAATGAGATACTCCATCCGTTCACTTTCGTAAGTCGTTTCACACAACTTAAAATGAACTGTTTTGCACATTGTCTGAAATGTCTTCATGGTCTTATAAAAGTGAACAGAGGGAGTACTATAAATTAATTAATGAGGAGTTATTTGAAAAAATTCGAAACGGTACCCACGCTGACGTGGATTAGAGTGTGTGTCACATAATTAGTTATTTGAATTAGAGTGTGTGTCACGTAGTTAGTTGTTTGAATTAGAGTGTGTGTCACGTAGCGATCTCCAATTCTAACGTGGATTTCGCATTTCACTATATACATGTTACATTTTTAATACAAATTCATATGTATATGATGAATACCATGGCAGTGAGAAAACTTTTGGATGGATTAAAACATATGACCTACAAAATAT
Organism: Triticum monococcum; assembly: GCA_034509565.1. Taxonomy (NCBI): domain Eukaryota; kingdom Viridiplantae; phylum Streptophyta; class Magnoliopsida; order Poales; family Poaceae; genus Triticum; species Triticum monococcum. The sequence continues at coordinate 294,464,072 of CM067845.1, read as the reverse complement.
CACAACAAACTGAGTCAATGTCAACTTTTCAAAACTTAGTATGGCACGAATTCGAAATAATTACCCGTATGCCTGGTCCTCGGTTCAAATCTTACAATGTACACCGAATTGAAACATCAATATTAAGTCTCGTACTATGTACATTCAAATGTTGTTTTTAGCCCCCCCCCCCCCGCACGCGCACAAACGCTACATACTTCATGTATCAGTCAATCTTCCTCTCCTAACCACCTTAGGAAGCTATCGGTTTCCAACACACATTCATTCTTTCTCTCCATGTTTCGATAGCTAAGTCTCTCAACTACACAACCCCTTTTTCCACTCTGTTACCAAATGTATTTACCTCACACACCCGCCATTGCACCCCATGCCAAGCTCTCTCTCTCTCTCTCTCTCCCCCCTCTCCTTCTCACCCTCTCACGCTAAATGCATGCATTGCCTATCTAGCCCCCCCCAACCTCTCGTGCGCACGCACGCACGTTGTATATCTAGGTCACTCCCTCGAGACTGTCTCACTCTTTCTTCCACACGGTGGGCCACATTCGCTCAATCTCGCTCTCTTTATCTGAGTCTCGTTTAACCTTGTTTTCTTTCACACACAAATGATATATCTCCCTGTTCGGGCCTTGATCGACACACTCTATACTCTCTCAAGCAGATTGTCTATCTAGGTCAGTCCATCCAAGCCGCCGCCACTCTTTCGACCTCATGGTGGGCCACGCTCACTCAATCTCCCTCTCTCTCTCTCTCTCCGTATGTCTCAATTGACCTCACTCTTTCTCGAACAAAAACGATATATCACCATGTTTGAGCCCAGTTCGTCCTATTCACATTGTATACTCTCTCATGCACATCGTCTATCTAGGTCACTCTCTCCAACCCGTCTCACTCTTTCGATCGCACGACGACCCTATGTGATCGGTTGACCTTTCTTCCTCCCACGCACAAAATATATCTACACGTCGGTGACTGGATCATCTCTCAATCTCTATCTTACAACCCTCACCCTTGCCAAAAAGCTCAATCGGACAATATCTCTCCAGAGCATATATATTTGTTCAATGAATGTCGGACCACACTCACTTTGTCTCTCTATCTATATATCTCTCGATTGACCTCGCTTTCTCACACCGTGTATTCCACACGTTGAAGCTACTACCTCTCCATCCCTCGCAAAGCCGGAGCTATTTACATTGCGAGGGGCACTCCAACCTTGGATTAATTTGTGTAGGCATTTGTTCCGGTCGGTTTAGATTATGTTTTCGTAGCATTCGGCCCACAACTACTCCAAACACCGTTGCAACCAATGCAACTCCCCTAGTTGATTTCCCTCTGGCTCGGTCATCGCTCTCTCGCACGTCCTTTCTCGCCTTCAACGTCGCACCATCGTATTATTGAAAAAACTATGTTGTTCTCTTTAATTATTATAAATAAGCTACAAAACTACACACCGATAGTCCACTTGGAATGGAACAAATTTCGACCCACAAATTAAAGTGCTACAAACTACACACCGAGGGGCCCACATGTCATGAAACAAATTTGGACCCATATACAAATTAAAAAATAAAGGACGAGGATCGAACATGCGACCGGGCCTTCAAGTCGCACGTCAATAGGCAACATACGTAGAATAGCAATGTTTGTTGTACCCCCTTTGTTCACATAATGTTTTTATATTACCACCGCCTAATTAATGGATAACCTGTAATATTATTTTTAGTACTATTCGCCTTCACTTACTGGTGGGTTCCATGTGTGCTCTCTCTCTCTCTCCTCCCCTTCTGCGTTTAGACGCACAGGCAAACATGAAGAACTTGCGGGCGATGTTGCCGTTGACCATATCTGGGTGCGTTCACAAGTCACGGCACCAGTTTCATATACTAGCAGCACTAGTCAGTGTGTACGTGCAATGCACGTTAATTTGGAAGTATATTAAGTGCACGCGGATATTAACTACTAGGATATTATTTGTGTGTTGTCATGTGATTAGCACTATTTTTGGCATGAAATTAACTGCACGCTAAACGTGTTGAGCGCTCGACATTGAAGCAGTCTAGGTCATTGGATGAAAAGGAATACATGTGGCTTGATGATGTTTTATATTTAATTTGATACGGCTCTAGCGGAACATTCAATCGATCAAACCATACATTTCGTTTAGCCTGACTCCGACTTTAAATTATACGATGATCGATATAAAATAAACGGAAATGATAAACGTTTGGATTTTAAGCATGGCAATCCGAACGTTTTTCATGGCAAATTTAGATTACGTGGCCGCGGCGGGGGCGTCTCGCGGTGGGAAGTGGCTCATCTGCCGTGCTCTGTGTGTCGTCGGGCCACTGACCGACGGCGACGGCGGCGTCTTGTGCCGTTGTTGGCGTACTCCTGGACGTTGGCCTAGCTTCAAGGAAGGCCAATATGTTCTGGACTTCGGAGCGAGTCAACTGGCGGGAGGAGGCGACTGGCGTTGGTGCAAGGAAGCGGTCGACGGCGGTCATCCATGCCGCTGAGGGCGGCACTGGCACCCGCGCGGGGACAGGCGCTGTCAACGGCGCGGCTGAGACATTCGTGTGCATGGGCACCGGCACGGGTGCACACGTTAGTGCACGCGCAGGCGCATGTGCTGGTAGGTGCACGGGCACCGGCACGGGCGTGCATGTCAGTGCACGCGCAGGCGCATGCGCTGGCAGGTGCACGGGGATGGGCGGTGGCGTGGTCGGGACGACGGGAGCCGGAATGGGAGCAGGGACAGGCGCAACGTCTTCCCGCAAGGCCAGTTCAAGCTCGTCCCAAAGCGCCTTATGTTCTTGAGACTCCGGCTGGGTGTCTTCCTCAGGAAACTGGAAACTAAGGGCAGACCATCGTGATGCAGCATGGCGTACATTTAGGTCAGGCTAGTTGGAGGTAAACGACAGGAGAATCGGAGAGGAAGAGAGAGGATTGTAGCGATACTGGGTTGTGCGGGGTTGATTTTAAACTGCAGCGCCGACGACATTAAAAGTGGGAGCAGTTGGGATGATGGTGGGCGGCGGAGCCTGGTCAAAGGGCTCGCCTCCCAGTGAGCCTGCACAGAGGTCTGCTCGCAGCCTCCCTGACAGCCGGTGCAGCGGTCTGCTCGCACGCCTCCCGTTGACTCACACGCTTGCTCGGACGGCACCTGCCGATGAGAAGCGGGGACTCGTGGCGGCACGTAAATGCCCACAGTTTCAATAGTGAAAGCGTTCGCCTTAACGTGACATGTCTTTGTTCCAAAATACCTTGGCTCTTCATTTGTGCAACTTGTCATAAGCAGCTTGTCTCAAATTGAAGAAAAAACTTACGAAGTAAAATTTGTGCCATATCACGTGACCATGCTTAGTTTCAAGAATTTATGCTCACTTTTGGATTTTTTGAAATTTAAGATCCAGGATTCGAAACAATATCATAACCTGCATCATGCCATAAATTTTCAAGCCGTGCATATGTCCTGTTGTATTTCTTAAGAAAAGATTTGGTCAAACATTTTGCTTAGTTAGACTTCAGACAAGTTATATATGCAGAGTAAAAGGATAATCCCTCCGTACCAGTGCATTACCTGATATATTAACTCAAGTACTAGGCACGAACAAATGGGCTCAATTCTGTGCTCATCCTGGTGTAGTAGTAGTAGTACTAGGCAATGCAATTGACGGGTGACCTTGACGAGCAGCGACCGAGGGAATTGAACCGTGCTCGGCATGGTAGGTAACGTTGTCTAGTTACTAAAGCATCCCTCCGATGTTCATCGGTAGTCATTATGGATCGGGGACATGAGGGGAATTTCCTAGGGCTAGAATTCTGGCCGCCAGATATTTCGACTTGAAACGCTGAGGCTCGACTGGTTGGGTTGCCTAATGTGCGTACCACACACGCCACCGAAGGACACGAGCCCGGTTTTTTTAGGATCAACACGAGCCAAGGTCTGGCTGGTATGCCATTGGGTCCTACCATTCGAGAATACGAAAGGAACCTTTTAAATTGCCGAACGAATCTATGTGTATTACAATACCCGTATTTTTCTTGCAAATACTAATCTCAACATGGTAATTGATTTATGACGAGTTGTTGAATTAGAGTGAGTTTGTGATATAGTGATCCTAACGTGGACTTCACATTTCATGGTATCCTGCTACCTCTTTTAGCACTACGTTGGTTTTTCCCCGAAGAGGAAGGGATGATGCAGCAAAGTAGCGTAAGTATTTCCCTTAGTTTTTGAGAACCAAGGTATCAATCCAGTAGGAGGCTACACGCAAGTCCCTCGTACCTGCACAAACAAATAAATCCTCGCAACCAACGCAAATAGGGGTTGTCAATCCCTATAGGGCCACTTACGAGAGTGAGATCTGATAGATATGATAAAGATAATATTTTTGGTATTTTTATGATAAAGATGCAAAGTAAAATAAAGGCAAAGTAAATAACAAAGTAAATAACTAAGTAGTAGGAGATTGGTATGATAAAGATAGACCCAGGGGCCATAGGTTTCACTAGTGGCTTCTCTCGAGAGCATAAGTATTCTACGGTGGGTGAACAAATTACTGTTGAGCAATTGACAGAATTGAGCATAGTTATGAGAATATCTAGGTATGATCATGTATATAGGCATCACGTCCGAGACAAGTAGACCGACTCCTGCCTGCATCTACTACTATTACTCCACTCATCGACCGCTATCCAGCACACATCTAGAGTATTAAGTTAAAAACAGAGTAACGCCTTAAGCAAGATGACATGATGTAGAGGGATAGACTCATGCAATATGAAGAAAACCCCATCTTGTTATCCTCGATGGCAACAATACAATATGTGCCTTGCTGCCCTTACTGTCACCGGGAAAGGACACTGCAAGATTGAACCCAAAGCTAAGCACTTCTCCCATTGCAAGAAAGATCAATCTAGTAGGCCAAACCAAACTAATAATTCGAAGAGACTTGCAAAGATAACCAATCATACATAAAAGAATTCAGAGAAGATTCAAATATTATTCATAGATAGACTTGATCATAAACCCACAATTCATCGGTCTCAACAAACACACCGCAAAAAGAAGATTACATCGAATAGATCTGCACAAGAGAGGGGGAGAACATTGTATAGAGATCCAAAAAGAGATAAGAAGCCGTCTAGCTACTAACTATGGACCCGTAGGTCTGAAGTAAACTACTCACACTTCATCGGAGAGGCTACGGTGTTGATGTAGAAGCCCTCCGTGATCGATGCCCCCTCCGGCGGAGCTTCGAAACAGGCCCCAAGATGGGATCTCGTGGAGACAGAAAGTTACGGCGGTGGAATTAGGGTTTTGGCTCCGTATCTGATCGTTTGGGGGTACGTGGGTATATATAGGAGGAAGAAGTACGTCGGTGGAGCAACAGGGGGCCCATGAGGGTGGAGGGCGCGCCCCCTACCTCGTGGCCTCCTGTTAGGTGGCTTGACATAGGGTCCAAGTCTCCCGAGTTGTATTCGGTGAGAAAATCACGTTCCTGAAGGTTTCATTCCGTTTGGACTCCGTTTGATATTCCTTTTCTTCGAAACCCTAAAACAGGCAAAAAAAACAGCAATTCTGGGCTGGGCCTCCGGTTAATAGGTTAGTCCCAAAAATAATATAAAAGTGGATAATAAAGCCCAATAATGTCCAAAACAGTAGATAATATAGCATGGAGCAATAAAAAATTATAGATACGTTGGAGACGTAGCATATCCCTAGTAAGTTTTCCAATGCAAATTCAAATTTAAAAGATGAACAATATGGAGGTGAGAAAACTTTGTATGTATCAAGCATATGACCACACACACACACACAGAGAGAGAGAGAGAGACACGCACGAACACACAACAATCCAATAAGTATAGTGCATCTATTTTTCCAAACCATGCATGTATGACACGAATTCAAAAATACTCCTTCTATTCCTAAATATTAGTCTTTTAGAGAGTTCAACAAGTGACTACATACGGAGCAAAATGAGTGAATGTAGACTCTAAAATATGTCTATATACATCCGTATGTGCCAGTCCATTTGAAGCCTCTAAAAGACTAATATTTAGGAATGAAGGGAGTAAAATATAAGACATCCATGGTCCTCAGTTCAATATTTAAAATGAACATGAAATAGAAACATGAATATTAAGTCTAGTACTACAGTACATGCAGATGTTTTGTTTAGGCGGAGGTATGATTATCGGGGGTCAACCCCTCGACCTTAGATAAAATTGTGGAGCTCTATTTAGGGTTGTTTAGATTATATTTGTCCCCACCCCCCAACCACCGATTGGTTGTGCACCCCCACCCCTCCTCCCCGGGAGAATATCACGTGCCCGCATACCTTAGATGCTTTATGCCAATAGGAGTTGCTTGGAGCTTGTAGATCTGAGATATAGCAGCTCACATGATGTGTCTTAATATTTTTGCAGGAAACCTTGATGAGTTTGACAATTTCACACAATTTGTACAAAAACTACTTAGATGCCCTTTGATCCCATATCCAATGACCTCGAAGCTCGTATCACCGTAGCATCTAAGATGAAGGAGGACATCATATTCTCCTGTATGTAAGAATATCATGTGCTACCACACCTTAGATGCTTTGGTGATACAAGCTCTTCGGAGGTGTTGGATTTGTGACCCAACACCTCCTCGGTGGTTCGAATGTTTTTTTGCAGAAAAGCCCCAAAAGAGTTCGGCCACTGCTTACAAGCACAAAGACTGCTCAGATGGCATTGGATCTCAGATCAAACGACCTCCAAGCTCATATCACCGTAGCATCCAAGCTGCGATAGCACCTTATGTTTTCTCGCACGGGAGAGTATGAGGTGCTCCCGCACCATAGATTCTATGGTGATACGAGTTCACTGAGATCTAACGGCCCACAGTAGGAGGTTTGAATGTTTTTGCAATATACGGCTGATAGAGTTTGGGAAATGCGCAGAAAGTACAAGCACTACGCATGTGCCATCTGATCACTGATCATATGACCTAGATGCGCATATCACCGCAGCGGGTAATTAAGCTACGTTGGATCGAAGATGCAGCGGCACACATGAGGCCTGAATGTTTTATTTGCAAAAAAACCTTTGGAGAGTTTGGAAATTGCGCATAATTACAAAGACTACTCCCAGGCCATTGGATCTCACTTCCAACGGTGTAAAAACTCGTATCACCATAGTATCTAAGCTGCGGGGTGGATGTGATATTCTATGTCGCTGTCATTTTTGTTCGTAAACTTGCAAAATACGTGTAACTCATGCCGTTACTTGTCTAACCGCGCAAAGTGTTTGTTCAAAAAAAACATCCTACACTGAAATATCGGAACAACACACAGGGGTCCCACTTGTCATTAATCAAATTTGGACCTAAAACTAAAAAATCTGAAAGACGAGAGATTCGAACTGGCAACCTGGACTACAAAGCGTAAGTCGATAGCCTAAAAAAACGAACGGTTGTTGGCTTTGTCCCATAACTTGATTTTATACAGTACTTGCGTTGAGTAGAGTAGAGGGAGTGCCTCGTCAACACGTGCATGACCGTTGTCTCACTTACTGGTGGGTCCCAGGTCTGCGATCTCAATCTCTCTTCTCTCCATCGTCTAACCTTTGCACGGGCACACACGAAGAGCGGCGCTAGCTTGCCGTGGTGTTATTACAACTAAAAAAGCTTGGAAAATAGAAGAATCGCCTAGAACAAGAGACGTTGTGGCTGGTCGAGACGGAGCTAACCACATCTATCCTCCGTGCCACGTTTGCATGATGAAGTTGTGTGGCTAGTGGGGTGTTTTCGACTGACTGGCTGGGTCCTGAGGTCGAACCATAGGTACTATGTCTGATACAATATATTTTTACACGCACATTTTTCCTCCGTGCAGAGACGTGGCACACCCTACCGCGCGGTTTCGGGGTCCTCCCGGCTGGTGCACGCATATATTCTTCCTGACCTGGGATGCCCTACCGCGCGTTTTCTGGGTCCTCCTCGGTCGTAGCGCCGAAGCAAGTAAATGAGTCATCAAATCACGAAAGACCACCTTTCCCGTCGAGTACATGAGTGAAGCACGGTGGCTAGCTAGTTGGGCTAGTTCGACCGATTAGCTAGGCCGTCGTCACATTTGTTTTTTCACCCCTTTTTTATCTACTTGTCGGCAGGTAAATTTAAATATCCACCGCGGCGTTGCTCTGGTGTTTGGGTGCGGCAGGATTTTTAATTTTTTTGATTGACGGGAGCAGGCACGACAGCAATTAGTCACGATGACTCCGCCTGTAAAAACCCACTGCTGCCTGATGTGAGAAGTTGCCGACTGGTGATTTACCATGGTGAAAACCAAAAGATTCCCCGCTCCCCCCGGCTTCCCGTAGATTGCATTGCCTTTCAGCCATTTCACCCCCTTTGCTTCCTCTACCCATTGCTTCTACCTGGTGCCATGGCGGCACAGCAGATCATGGAGTCCGAGGTGAGGCGCCTGACACTGGCTCCTGTCGATCGGGAGCGGGTGGTTGCACTCTGCATCACCAACGTCATGCGCCTCGAGAAGCAGAGGGACTTCGGTGGTGTTTAGGCGCCCTCTGCATGGGCATGTCCATGTTTTGGCGCAACATGACCGTTGGATCAAACTCAGACGGTGCAGATCAGTCACTGTAGCACAAAGCGTGTGGGTGTGTTTGGTTTCATTCTCATCTCAATATAGTTGTTTCCTCTTCGTGTATTTTTGTCAACCTACTAGTGTGGACTCATGCACCCTTCATGCACTCTGCCAAACACCCAAAAGTGGGTCGAGAAGAGAACTTTTGCTCCCATCCCGTGCACCCTTCATACACCCTGCCTAACACTATTCGTGCTTCATATGGTCCATGTTTCGTGGAGTAATGTAGCACCGTACTCTCCGTGCGTTGTGGACCTAGTTCTGTTAACATTGATCTCACCGTTCATTCTCGACCGGACAGTCGAAAAGGCTGTACTATGTTACATATAGGAGTAGTTGACATGCGCAAAACATCATTTGTTGTCGTCATATCTTACTACACTAGAAACAAGATTGTGTAGTACTGACGTATGAACCACTGCACATGCCTAGTAGTAGGAGCACTGTGTATGTTCAAGTGGTTGCCGTGTTTCGCACTCCTCCGTCGTAAGAGTGGAAACACTTGCTGTAATCATTTTTTTCTTCAGAAAAACAGTGGACACGCTCTACCATGCGGATCCTCCTCCAGCCATGCACTAAATTACTCACTTTCGCCGATGTGTGGGACAGCCAGCACCTAGGTCCACCAGCCATGCACTAAATTACTCCGTAGTAGAGTGACAGTAGACTACCCTGATCGAACCGCCGCAGTAATGCCCAATGAGCCGTCAAATCACAAAACCCCCTCCTTTCCAGCAGTAAGTTGGACGAACGAAGAAACCGTCATTTCACTCTTCTCTCTCAGCTTCCTCTCTTGAAGAAAACCCCCACTCGCTTCGCTTCTCCCTCATCTCGTTCCTCCTTTCACTCTTCTCTCTCAGCTTCCTCTCTTGGATGGACGCCGGAGCACCGGCCGACGTGATGTCTATGGCTCTGGCCAAAACCATCGAGGCTCATGGTATGAAGAAGCGCAAGCACCCCCCCCCTGAGACTACCGCAGACAAGCTCAAAGCCATCGCCCTGTCCAAGCCCCCCTCCCCGGGATCCCTCATTAAGCAACTCCAGGTAATGTCTCTTGTTGATGATCTTTTTCTCGATCTTGATCGTGTTTTTTCATCTAACACGCAGTACTAGTACTGGTAGTACAACTTTCTAGGTGATCTTGCATGTGATTTTAGTGTGCCAAATGACAATTCTAAATTCCTCTTTTGACCAAAACATGCGAGAGGTTGACACTGATTTCTTATAGACTACTTTCAACTACTCCCTCTGTCCCAAATTTCTTGTCTTAGATTTGTCTAGATATAGATGTATCCAATACTAAAATGTGACTTGATACATCCGTATCTAGACAAATCTAAGACAAGAATTTTGGGACAGAGGGAGTACTTTATGAACATCAATGCTACCTTTTAAGAGGGTATATTTGCCTCAGTAACTTGTGTTATGGATATTGCATGTAATCCCTCTGCTCTCATGCCTTTGAAGACATGTTCTAGTGTCTTTGTTCACTCATTTCTGTGCGTATATGTAGTCATATATGGAGTATAATATCTAAAATCATCTTATATTTCTGAACAAAGGTAGTAATAAAATATGGTTTCTGTTTGAATTAGAACCAGGTCTGCGGTGGAGATGAAGTTCTCAAAGTCTTGTCGTGTGAACTGGAAGACCTGATGATGAGTTCTACTACTGAACTATCCAGCTGTTGTGTCCTTGTTGCCACGTGTCCTGAACTAGTGTTTTCTTGTAGCATTGTTGTCACGCGTGTTCTCGAGGTTGTACTTGACCACAACAATTTCCTGGATGTGCCTTCGATTACGAATGGTGTGGTTCTTGTAAAGATTCCCAACAAATCTGATGCGGCCTGTCTTCATCATCATGTTTATGAGTGGAAAGACCACTCTGTTAGGTTCTCCAAGGTTGACAAGATGGTGATGGTGCATGTAGACATCTCACACGAAGTCCATGGCCTAGTCAGTTATGCGGGGTTCATCCCGTAGGTCGGTGGCAAGAAATAGTCTACAGAGTTTAGTTAGTGCAACGTTGCTTGTCTGTAGTAAGTAGTATTGTTCAGTACTTGATTTGTGTTTGTGAACCCTGTATTGTTTATTAGTACTGCCGCTTTTGGTGTGTGGTCAGTCCTGAGAACGATCTATGTTAATGTTTGTCCACTCAATTCAGTCTGTATATTTTGAAGTATCCAGATCATATTTTTTGTGAGGACGGTTTATCAATTATGGTTACAATCCAATATCTGTATGCATTGTAGGGTTTATCGCACCCACCAGGATTTCCAGTCCCATGGATGTTCGGTCCATCCAATTTTCACGACCTTTGGACTGTCCTATTTGTGAGAGTAGGCGGGGGCCCTGCATGCCATGCGTAGTTGGACGATCAATCTACTGTTTAGTACTTCAACATAGTGATTTCCTGGTAATGGTTCACTCGTGTCACATCAAGTAAATCTTATTGATTTATTGTCTAAATCTTATTGATTTAATGTCATGTTTTCTTTCTTTTCCTGCAATTTTACAATATAGGTTTTGCCATGTGACATTCATCATAGAATAAACCATTTGGTTTGCTCTACGATGGCTATTTTTGCAGGTTTCACTTCTTATGTCGTGTCAGTAACGAAGGCACTGTCCATCACATATATTACTGGAAAAAATTGGATCAATCTGTTGTCTGAGTACAAGCTGAATCCCTATGATGAACTGCAATTTGGTTTAATAAAAACGCCAGAATTAGTCCTTCTCGCGTTTAAAAGAAATGAAGAAAAAAACTGGATCACGGTCACGGATCCTAGTCAAGTTAGAAAGCTAATCATAGCAGACCAGACACGATCGCCGTTGTCTTGCACAGATCGAGCACCGGTAGTTGCTCTAGCACTAACAGCGGCAGCAGCTCGGACTGATCCAGCTAAGGATTGGGCACCGACCGCGTCAGCGGATCAGTCTGATCTACCGGATGATCGGGCATCGACACCGGCACCAGCTCTACAAGGAGCACCATCTCTGGCAGCAGCAGCGGCTTCGGCACCTGCACCAACACTTGCACTTGCATCTACTCCGGCCCGTGCAGTTGCACCGGCAACAGACTGGGCTGCAGTTCACACTTCATATACCAAAGTCCTTACAAAAACCGACATGTCCACCTTCTTGGTAAGCATTGGCCGCCCAAGTGCTTTGTTCTTTTTTCTTTCCATGTTGTTTCACATGATTCACTATGTTGATCTAACTGTTTGGGTATGTCTTCTTGTTTGCGAACAGAGAATTCCTAGAGCAACGAGGGAGTCGTTCAACAATCCGGGCGACCGCGGCCAAGTTTCTCTTACCATGCGCAGCCTTGGTGTGAATGAACCTGCTCAATATACCATAAGTACAAAGGATGGTCGCATGATGATTGATGCTAAAGGATGGTCAAGGTTCAAATCTAAATCATATCTAGCGGTAGGGGATGATGTCAAAATCGAACTTTCTCGGCAAGGAGAGCTTGTCCAAATCAACTTTGAAATTCTTTAGTAGCAGCACGCAACTGTTGAACTGATCTATCCTCCGAGAGATTTTGATGTAATAATCTAGCATGGTGAAACAAGTGTCCTGTGTGTATAAGTAGTACGACAGTATTATTTATCACATGGTATATCGTTGATAGAATTGCAACTCTGATTGCTGGTTAGGAACTGTCGTTCGATTTCATTCCAACAGTTGCCGTGCTTTATTCAATTTTGTGTATTCGCCTTGCGATAGCATCTAAAACCAGTGCCGTACTGATCGCTTGCAATATGAAAAGCGCTGAGGTAGAACACATGGGCCCCGAAACATGCAGGGTCGGCCTGCGGCCCAAAGTCCAGAACCGTGAGCCTATCTGAGTATTATATTCTCAACTGAACCCCATAAAAAAAGCTGAACCCCCATAATGCCCGTGCGTTGCAGAGGGAGTATATTTCTCGGCAAGGTGAGCCTGTGATATAAAAGATTTGTATATTTCTTTACAGAGGGAGTATCTCTCTGTCAAGAAATATATTTATGTGTAACTAGTTACTCCTGTCTTTCTACTTCCTTTCGCTGATATGTGGGGCAACCGGTAACGGGGTCCACGTGCCATATGCACAAATTAGAGTGCACAACTTCACGGTAGACACACCCCGGTTGTAGCGCCGCAGTAATGCCTAATGAGCCGTCAAATCACAACCCCCCATTTCCAGCTTTAGCAGTAAGCTGGACGGACGAAGCGACAATATTTCACTAGGCCTGAATCCCCTTCTCCCTCGTCTGCTTGTTCAGAGAAAACCCCCTCTCGGCGATTGCATAGGGTTTTCTCATGGAGAACCAGGTACGAATTCTTCATCCATCCTCAATAAATCCAAGTCCCTTGGTCGCAGGTAATCCTAGGATGACAGCCGCCGCCGTTGATGCATTTTTCCTCCTATTGAATCTAGTGTGTTTCATTTGCAGTGCCCAAAGTGCGAGTACCCTACAGGTTTCTGCACCCTCGGCGAGACGCCACATTTGTTCCTTCTCATCCTAACACAGCATTTTGAAACGTGCACGGTATGTTCCTAGAATCCTCTTTTCTATCCGGGAGGGTGGGGTTTTTTTGAACATGTTGTGTGCTCATATTATTTTTCCTGTAGTGTATTATTTGCTCTGCCATAACACATGTACTCAAGATGCCCGGCCTTTCCATAACTAAATACACTAGTTTAATGGTCACAGTGAAGACAAGCCATGGATATAAGTTCCGAGTTGGGTTCATGAACCAAGAAGATCGCTGCTTTTTTAATGGCCGAACTTGGATAGATTTTCTCAAGTGTTACGGACTGAAAGTTGGTGCACGAATGTTGATGGAAATAGCAGAACCTAGTCTCATCTTCACTGCGATCTTCCACCCCGACGTCGTTCCAATTGTTCATCCATGTTAGTTTTGTATCTGGTTGTTGCTTGTTGCCTCGATTACTTCTTAATCCACCTATTATGTCTAACTAATCACAATTTAACTTTAGAAGTAGCAATGAATCTCTCACAAAGATGCTACTTCTAACTAATATTTTCTTATAATTGGTGGCACATGTAGGTTTTTTCAGAGTTAAGCAGTCTGCTTGTTTGTTACTCTGTAATAACTCGGCTATTACTAATGGCACTGAAGTTGACTGGATCGACATCCACAAGTTCCTACACTTTATTGATCAACTTGAGGTCCTTGTGGGGTGTTTCAATGGTGGAAGGCCACGTGGGATATGTGTGCCACTGCTGCACTCGTTGAACAGGTCCAACTATGTCAAGAAACTTATGGTACGAGCTGTTTTCTGTTATATTTTTTGTTCATAAACTATTGCTTATACACCGTTTTACAGCTGTGATCTTCTTGAAACAGGAACTGCCGAGTTCTATTGTTCCTATAGAAATGCCTGACCATGGTCGGGTCAGACTTGCGCTTGGTCACAACATGATGTTTATTTCGACCTACTCAATTCCCCTTGGAGGTGAAAAGATACTTATTCATGGGTGGTCTCAAATAATGAAGGCCCGTCCATCTTGGAGAATAGGACAGAAGATTATGTTCATGCTTTTCCATGGCTCTAAAGCGAATATCCTGTTTATTGACCACGTTGCGAGATGAAGCCGCTTTCAGAAGGTTGTGGATGCGCGGGGTGGCGCCTGGGCCTAGTCTTGGGGCTTGGCGGCCTCACCCTTGGTTAACTGTAGGCAAAGTAGCACTGTTCGAGGCGTGCTTTGTACGGTTGAACCTATATAAGTACTCATACTGCTTCCAGCTTTGGTTGTTAAGTGCCCATGCTGGTTTCAGTTAAGGTTGTTAAGTACTCCTGCTGCTTTTACAGTCTATCGTGTTTCTTCAGTCCTGTCTTCCTCCAGCTTCCAAACCAAACCAGCGCCGGCGGGCCGCGTGCTTCCGCCTCCCACGGCTGGCTGCACCTCAGCGCACGCATCACCGCCCCACCGTCTCCAAAATTGTTAATGCCGACGTCCTCCGCGCGCTTTGGTGCGCTCGCCGCGGTGCCGCCCTCTCGCGTTGTCAACATGGTCAACAAACAATAGGAATCGACAGAAGTACGTGGAGAGGATGACAGTAGGGGCCCACCATGTCAGCGTATGGAAAAATAAAATGCTTCCTCCTAGTGTTTTCCTGACATCTGGGACCCACGACATTGTGAGCGTATATAGTCAATAGACAAGAGAACAACACAAGATCGGCTGACACCTGGGACGTAGCTACTCGAGCAATATTTTTTTGTTTGGTATTGTTGAGACGGAGTAGGGTTTGACCTGGGTTATGGCCCGTCTAGCCCAGGTTTATATTTTATGTTCACCATGTGACCAGCCCAGCTATTTTTTCTTTGTGAAAATGAGCCCAGTTTATTTTTTCTGAAGAATACTCAATCCAGGCCTACTTATTTTTCTACGCCCTGATGGGCTGCAACTCTTTCAAGACGCCTGCAAATCTTGAAAGTAATATGAAATGGGTTGTAAATATAAAAATAGATGACAAATTGGCAATTACTTTATAATTTCTGAATTTTTTCACATTTTCAGATTCCTATTTCACTGGGCATTAACCTAATTTATATATATCTTCAAAGTACTTTAAATCTGGCTCGACATTTCGGTATTAAAAATAGTTTGGAACACACTGAAATATGCGAAATTGGCCCTGGCCAACCAAAAAAAACAACTGCAATAAATTGCATAAGAAGTTGCCATGAGCTATATATAAATTATTAAAAAAAGAGGGAGTTGTCTGACTTGTGGGCCTGTTTAGTTGATGCGTATGCAAGATTCTTTTAGTTATTATATACGTCAAAAACGATTCTAGCAGACGTAACCGTTGGATGTCAATCCAATGGCCGTTGTGTTTCTTCAATCTCTGATCTTCTTGCTCCAGCCGCCAAAGCAGCGCCGGCGGGACCGCCTCACGTGGCCGGCTGTGCTGCCGCGCAGGCCTCAGCACCCCCTACTACTCCCACCGCTGGCCAGGGCATCCCTATACTCACCCACACCCCCTGTTATTCTGCGGTGACGGCAGCCTCACACCGCAGCTGAACCGGTGAACCCTCGTACTCCTCTCCGCGCGGGCTTCCACTGCCGCGTCTTACCCGGCTCCACGTCGTCCCCTTCCTAGGCCTCGCCGCCGTCCACCGCCGTGGTGCTCTCGGCACGGCGTGGTCAATGTGGTCAACGACCAACTTCCATCGGAAGAGTACTGTACGTGGAGAGGCTGACAGCTGGGTCCACGGCAGCCGCAAGGAAGTGCCTCCTTATTATGCGGAAAATAATTATTCCTTCACCTGACAGCAGGGACCCACCGGACGGGCCACCAGTATTTCGTGAAAAAACATTTCCCCCTGACTTCTGGGAGCCACAGGAAGGGCCATCGTATTTCGCAAAAAAAATGTTCCCCCCGCTGTCAGCTCAGACCCACCGGAAGTGCCTCCTTATTACGCACAAAAAAATGAATACCCCCTACTACCTGGGACCCACCTTGGTGGGAGGCTGACTTGTGGGCCTACTAAGTTGACTGGGACGGAGGCCTTTGTCAACTTTAGTCAATATATGAACGATTCTAGCTCCAGTGACCGTACGATGTCCATCCAACGGCCGTAGTGCTTCTTCAACCTCTGGTCTTCTTGCTCCAGCCGCCCAAAGCAGCGTCGGTCGTGTCGCCTGCTCCTGCCGCCCGTGGCCGGTTGTGATGCCGCGGAGGCCTCACCACCCCCTTCTACTCCCACCGCTTGCCAGGCCATCCCTCTACGCACCCACACCCCCTGTTATTTTGCGGCGACGACAGCCTCACACTGCAGCCAAACGAGTGAACCCTCATACTCCACTACGCGTGGGCATCCACTGTCGCGTCTTCCCTGGCTCCGCGTCGTCCCCTTCCTAGGCCTCGCCATCGTCCACCGCCCTGGTGCTCTCAGCATGGCGTGGTCAACGTGGTCAAGGAATGGCTTCCATCGGGCGTGGACTGTACATGGAGAGGCTGACAACTGGGTCCACGGCCGTAGCAAGGAAGTGCCTCCTTATTACGCGCAAAATAATTATTCCTCCACCTAACAGCGGGGACCCATCGGATGGGCCACCGTATTTCACAAAAAAATGTTTCCCCCTGACTGCTGGGACCCACCAGCTACATGTTCGCACGCAAGGAAGTGCGTCCGAAAAAAATGATTCGCCCCCTGACTACTGGGACCCACCAGCTACATGTTCGCACGCAAGGAAGTGCGTCCAAAAAAAATGATTCGCCCCCCTGACTGCTAGGACCCACCAGTTACATCTTCGCACGCAAGGAAGTGCGTCCGGGCAAAAAAAACAAAACGATCCCCCCTGACTGCTGGGACCCAGCAGCTACATCTTCGCACACAAGGAAGTGCGTCTGGGCAAAAAAATGATTCACCCCCCTGACTGCTGGGACCCACCAGCTACATCTTCGCAGGCAAGGAAGTTCCTGGCAGTCGGGACCTACCTGGTCGAAGCGTACGTAGCGTTGTCATTCTGGTCGCGAACGTGTGCGTACATATATATTGGTCGATGTAGAGGCGCGTACGTGTCGTAGTAGAGGCGCGCACGTAGCATGTACACGTACGTACAACGGCCAGGGTGCAAGAAAGAAAATACAGCCACGTACGTACATACGGGCAGGGTCTCGAACGCCTACTCGTGCATACGTATGGCCATGGCTCGTGTACATGGCTGGGTCGGAACAGAGAAACAACGTCGTCGTCGTGTTCATGGGGAGGCAACGGAATGCGTCGTGTTCATGGGGAGGCAACGAAATGCGTCGTGTTCATCGGGAGGCAACAGAACGCGCGGGAGCCAACCGGCTGGGTCGGAACGGAATGCGTAGTCATGTTCATCGGGAGGGCTTGGACGGAACAGGCGATGGAAACAAGGCCTGGCGTACCGCACAACGGAGGAACGGACCTCCTACGTTCAGAATGGGGTCCTGTTGATCGGGAGGGGTCTGGCGTACCGCAAAACGGAGGAAACGGACCTCCTATGGTCAAAACGGGGGTCCTGTTGATCGGGACGGGTGTGGCGTACCGCAAAACGGACGAAACGGATTTGTGTTGGAGCGCTACGGTCGAAACGGGGGTCCTGTTCATCAGGAGGGGTGTGGCGTACCGCAAAACGGGACTCCACGGGATATTGTTCATCTCCACCGTCGACCTCCTCCAGCTTCCACGGGCTACCGTCGACCTCCTCCAGCCCCCACGGGCTCCTGTTCGTCCAACCTCCACCGCGCGCTACTCCATCGGCTACTGTTCAACCACCCTCCACGGGCACCCCTCCATCGTCTACTGTTCATCCAGCCCTCCACACCATGGGGTCCTGTTCAACCACACCTCCACGGGCACCCCTCCACCGTCTACTGTTCATCCAGCCCTCCACCACAACACGGGGTCCTGTTCATCCAGAGGCAATGCCACCGCTCACTGTTCATCCAACCCCCCCCCCCACAACGCTCACTGTTCATCCCAGAGGCAGTATCGATCGGCATCAGTTAGCAGCAGTAGCGAAGGAATCGCTCAATCGGGTTCAGATAACATCCATCGATCGATCGCTCGGGTTCAGTAACGCGTAGCCTGCAGTGCAATCGCTCGGGTTCAGTTAGAGCCCAACGCCTCGCTCGGGTTCAGTTAGAGCCAATCCTCGCACACATGCGCGTACGTGTACGAGAGAAACACGCATCGCTCGGCCCCCGACCTCCCACCATAACCGGGAACTCCCCGAAATTTTCCTCCCCCTCGCTTCTACCATGGTTTTTTCTGTCATGGATGGCCCAAAGAATGTCATGCAGCTGCGTCTCCGGCCCGCCCAGGATGAAAAGCCCATTTTCTGTCATGATTTTTTGTCATAGAAGTAGGAGCCCACCACATCTATGATGATACCGGGTTTTGTCACAATTATCGTCATAGAAGTGTCATATGCATGACAGAAAAAAAATTCGCTCGGCCCAAAATGTCACGGATGTGTCTTTTTTTTGTAGTGACTCTTTGGCTTTGGGTGCTTAGGGCTTTGTGCTCGCAAGGATTTCTCTCTCAAAGCCTTCGGAGGTGGGTTGCTCTCAAACGACAAAAGTTGTGCACTAACTATGAGCAGCCACCAATTTATGGTGTAGGGGGTGGGCTATTTATAGCCACTAGTCAACCTGACCTGATTTGTCTGAAATGACCCTAGGTCACTAAGGAACTGACATGTGTTCCAACGGCCAGTTTTCAAACACACGCGGCAGCTTGACTTGGGCTACAAGTAAAGATGACTTATCTAGCTCTAGATAAGATTTGCTCTCATTGTCTTCGCTCGAAGACTTAGGATTTGGTTGAGCATCACTTTAGTCATTCTGACTATGTTCACTTGGACCCCAATTAACTACAGTGGTTCCTATGACTCAACAAAGAAGAAGATGAAACTACGAAACAACTATGTCTTCGCGCTCCAAAGTCTTCATGTGATGTCTTCTCATGTCATAGTCTTCAGTGTGAATATCTTCACATACCACCATTGTGTTCAATGTCTTCACACATTTTTAGGGGTCATCTCCGGTAGGTAAACCGAATCAATGAGGGACTACTACCTGTGTTATCCTGCAATTCTCACAAACACATTAGTCCCTCAACCAGGTTTGTCGTCAATACTCCAAAACCAACTAGGGGTGCCACTAGACGCACTTACATTGTGTATCCCTCATCAATCACTTATGATGAGACAGTCATGCCAGGGGGTTACTATGAGAAAATGTGCTCTTTTAAAGAATGCAGTGTAAGCCTCCCCACATGATTCTCAAGAAACAGCAAGGCTAGATGAAGATAGTTAACACAACTCTATATTAGATGACTGCATTTCCCCTAGACTAGCATCGCAGGTGCTTGCTCTAACTTGACAGCGCGATATGTGGTTACATGTCGCATATGGTGTCTAGATTGTAATTCTTCCAATCTGGTTAAATTGCATGTGCTATTCTGTTAGTTTATACATTATACCTGTTAATGTGAAAGTGCAATCATGCCCTTAATCGTATTTTAATGTTGATGACTACATGCATATTGGGACTAATCATGTTTATTAAGTATATCTCAGGATTATGTCTCAAGGGCCGTGTGATCATGACTACGGACATAAACACGCGCACACACAAACACACACACACACACACACACACATATATATACATACATACATATCACTCAAGAGCGGAGATACAAGACAAAGAAAAAAAGCTTCGGCTCTTTTTTGGTTTGTTCTTTAGTATAGGGATCCCGCACTATTAAGAGGGGATCGTCGGATTTCGTGAAAGAACTTGCTCAAAACCCACAAAGTATCCTCTCACATCATCTCAAATTCTTCCTCTACCTTGTGCTCAAAAACTGGTGTGATTCTAAGCCAGTGGGTTCAGCTATCACCGGTCATTTGAAACTCTATGGACGCCCGACCTCTCACAGCCAACCGGGCATTCGGCTCTTCCCAGATGGATGTTGCATCTTCACAGAATATACATTAGCGGAAGTCCGGTCCCACCGGATGACCGGTCATTGAATGATCGTTCCTCTCCGGATGTCAGGTACAACCCCAACAAAATACTTATTAGCGGATTTTTTAACCCCGCCGGACATCCGGTCACCGAACGGTCGGCGTCTTCCGGATGTCTGCTGGCTGTGTGCCTAATGCATCATCTGTGGCCTGGTAGGCCTTCCAGCGACCGGACGACCAATGGCCTGACCGGACATCCGGTCCAATCTTAGTCACCAGACGTCCGGTACCCACCGGACGTCCGACAGCTCTAGTACACTGTGTGGCTCAACGGGCAGTTTTACACTATCACTATATATAGCCTTCTCCCTCCCATGGGATAAGGCTGACCATTCACTTTGAGCTTTCTAATAAACATCTCACTCCCTCTCTTGAGTCACTACACCAAATCCTAGATCCCCGAGGGATTTGGGAACATTTGAGAGAAGTTCTCCAATCAAGGGATAGATCCACTCCTTCCCCTTCTTCTCACCAAAGGAATTCGTGATTTGAGCAAGTTCTTGAGCATTTCCCAACGTTCTTGTTACTCTTGGAGGTTGGAGACTCCTAGGCGGTAGGAGTCTTTCGGAGTGGAATCGACCATTGTGATTACCCCCGGAAAAGTTTGTGAGGGTTTGGAGACCACCCCAAGGTCTAGCACTAGTGGTTGAGAAACGCCTCTGTGGTGTTGTCTCAAAGGGAGAATAGGGTGAGCCTTCGTGGCGTTGGCGTGCCTTCGTGGTAACATCCACCTCTCTAACGGTGACGTAGCTTCCCTCCAAGGAAGTGAACATCGGCATACATCCTCGTCTCTCGGAATTGCGGTTATTCCTAACCCTAACTCTCAACTTGTGGTTACTTGTCTCTTAGCACTTACGTATATCATATTGTGCTTGCTTACTCACTTACTTGTGCTACTTTTTTTTATCTTGCTTAGCACTTAATATCCTACTTGCAATTGTTAGGCTCACTTTCATATTATGCATTATTGCCTAATTGCTAAGTAATAATTAAAATTTGTAATTGTACCTATTCACCCCCCCTCTAGGTCCATCTCGATACTTTCAATTGGTATCAGAGCCTCGTGCTCTATGCTTGTGGCTTAACCGCCCTAGAGCGAGATGAACCCCAATGGGACCCCTTGTTGCAGATCCGAAGAATACGGGCGTGGTTTCCACAGAAGCCAAGTCCTTCACTTCAGAGGATCTGGAACAAGCTCTTGCTAAGAAAAAGTAGGAGCATGATGTGTCTCTTGAGGCCTTGGTCCAAATGAGGATAGCCACACTAACCATGATGCTTGCACCACTTTCTGGTGGTGTAGCCTCGAGGACAGCTGTGCCTACTCCTTCACTTGGCCAACAACCTCCTAGCAATGAACACTCCAGTGTTCCTTGGCTTTATGCAAGACCTCAAATAGAGAAACCCTAGTATAACCCTCAAGGCAAACCTCCTTTACTTGATGACACTACCAATTTTGCTTTATGGAGAGTTGCTATGCAGGATCATCTTTGATATGGAAATGATGAGATGTTGGAGATCTTGGAGTACGGCTACCAAGGTGTTGACCGAAGAATCTTACTCCAAGAGAGATATATGACAAGAATATCAACGACACAGCAACCATGTGCATAAGAAGAGGTATGACTGACAAGCAAAGGAGACCATACATACATATCACAAGTGCCAAGGAATTATGGGATAGCATTGTGAGAACCAAGACCGGTACCTCCACTCTCTGGCTTGCTCAATATGAAATTGCCAAGGGTCAATTGCAAAAAATTTGTATGGAGAAAGGTGAATCTCTCAAGCAACTTCTTGGGCGTCTCATGACTCTCACCGCCGACATCGAGTCATGTGAATGTGACAAGACACAAGATGGATTCAACTTGACTAAGCAATTTCTCATGGATAAGTTGATTCACGCTCTTGCTGCGTATCATCACCAAATGGTGTGGGACATAAGACAACACCATGGATTCAAGGAAATATGACTCCGAATGACATCATATCCACCTTCCAACTATTTGAAGAGTCAAAGGAAAATACTACAAAACATATTGCCATGCATGGTACCTCAACATCAAAGATCAATCTTGCATTGAAGGCCAAACATGTATGTGAAGAAGAGCAAAGTGAAGAAGAGGATGAGGAGGAGGAGGAGGATGGTGATGAGGTTGACTCAGATGAGATCCCATCATATGAAGACATTGCTCTCTTTGTCAAGAAGTTTAGCGCGGGAAAATTCAAGGGAAGATTCTGGAAGAAGAAAGTGAGAAAAGGCTACAACTGTGAAGAAACCAACCACTTCTCCAACAAGTGCCCTTATGAGAAGAGAGAAGATAAACCAAGGTTTCCCAAGACCTTTCCCAAGAAGAAGTTGCCAAATCCTTTAAACTCCAAGCTCAAAAAGAGAGATGGGAAAGCAATGGTTGCACATGAAGAATCCGATACGGATGATGTTAGTGGTGTTTCCGGAGTTGCTAAAGATTCTCAAAACACGTTGAGGCTAGTCAACAAGAGTGGTGATGTTGTCACCTACAACTATATGAAGGACTACAAGGGCACCGCTCACAAGTGCCTAATGGCAAAGGCCGTGGTAGAAGATGGAGAGGTCCAAAGCTCTCCTGACAAGGTCAAGGTAACCCCACGATCAAACCCTCCTCTTTTCACTCCTCCTACTCTCACTGATAAGTATCTTGATGCGGAGGATAGTTAGGAGGATGATGATATAGATGATCCTATGCTTGCTAAACTAAATAAGTTCATGTGCTCCCTCAAAGGTAAGAAGCTCACTATTTTTCGTATGCTTATGGAGATGGTGAGTAAGCACACCATCACCATTAAGGAACTCGAAACCCTCGTCATTGAGGAAAAGGAAAAATATGAAATCCTTGAGCGAAAAGTACAATATGAGGAAGCACGAAATGATGAACTATGCTTGAAAATTGGTGCAAACATTGATGGTCATACTAAAGATCTTGCCTCCTTGAAAAGGCTAATGACTCTTGCGAAGAGTTGATGAATGATAAAAGTAAGCTTGTGAAGTATCATGCTTCTCTCTCTAAGGATTGTGAGCTCCTATATGTGTCCCTCAAGACTACGAAAGAAGAGCCCACCCTTCTTACAAAGAGTTTTGAGACGCTCAAGCTTACTTATCTTGAAACTCTAGCCAAGGCTTACTCTTCTCCTATTTATCAATGTTGATGCTTGTACTACTAACTCTAGTAGTGATCTAGCATCTATTCTTGAGGATAATCGCTTTCTCAAGGCTCAAATCGAAAGAGGTCTCATGACATGTGCTCAAGGGCGAAAGAACCTTAATGAGGTATTGAGCCAACACAATGAGGTGTTTGCCAAAGAGGGGCTCGGGCTTGACCCAAGCACAAGCAAGAAGAAGACGTCATCTCAAAAGTGCACCACCCTTCTAAAAGAAACTTTTGTATGATAAGGGCACAAGGAGAAAGGTAAGGTTGTTAGTGGGAAAGCCACAAGGGGCATGGCCACTCTCAACAAGCCAAAAGAGTTCATGCCTCCATCCTATGTACTTCGTAAGACTAAGGATGGAGAAGTTTATGCAAAGTTTGTTGGTCCTCGAAATGCATTCCGGTTTTATGCTATTTGGGTCCCTAAGACCCTTGTGACTAACTTGAGAGTTCCCATTGCAAAATGGGTGCCTCTAACTAAGTCATAATTGTGTGTAGGTTGCCTTCTCCAGTGGAGTAAAATGGGTGATTGATAGTGGATGTACCAATCATATGACCGGAGATAGCAAATTTCTCTATGATTTCATGGAAGCTATTCAACCACTTATGAGCATTATGTTTGGTGGAGGATCAAAAGGACAGGTACTCGGGTTGGGCAAGGTGGCTATCACAAATGACATGTCTCTTGCAAATGTCATGCTTGTCCAATCCCTTAAATACCATTTGCTTTCTGTTTGCCAATTGGCTTCTGTTGGTTATGATACACTCTTTGGACTAATGGATGTGAAAGTCTTTAAGAGAAATACTCTTGAAGTGGCCTTCGTTGGAGAGTTGGATGGCAACCTTTACATGGTTGATTTCTCGAAAGAGAGCACATTCCATGCAACTTGTCTAATGGCCAAGGCTAACAAGGGGTGGCTATGGCATCGCCGGCTAGCCCATGTCGGCATGAGAAATCTTCAATATCTCTTAAAGGGTAATCACATCCTTGGACTAACCATTGTCTGTTTGGAGAAAGATCGTGTGTGTAGTGCATGCATAGCTGGGAAGCAACACCAATCAAAGCACCCACCCAAGAATATTGTGTCTATTTCAAGGCCTTTGGAGCTCCTTCATGTGGATCTTTTTGGGCCTCCTTCATGGGATAGTCTGGGTGGGAAAGAGTATGGGCTTGTCATTGTTGATGATTACTCAAGATATACATGGGTCTTCTTCCTCAAGTCCAAGTATGAGACGAAGATCACCTTCATTGATTTTGCCAAGCAAGCACAACGCAAGTTTGACAAAGAAATCTTGGCAATAAGAAGTGACAATGGCTCTGAGTTCAAGAACTACACCTTGGAAGAATTTCTTAGTGATGAAGGAATTGAGCATCAATATTCTGCACCATACACTCCCCAACAAAATGGTGTAGCAGAAAGGAAGAACCGAACACTTGTGGAGATGGCAATGTCCATGTTGGATGAATACAAGTCGCCACATAGTTTTTGGGCCGAGGCTGTCAACAATGCATGCCATGCTTGTGGGCCGAGGTTGTTAACACCGCATGCCATGCATCAAACCGGCTCTTCCTCCGCACTATATTGGAAAAGACTCCATATGAGCTCCTAACTGGGAACAAGCCAAATGTCAAGTACTTTCGTGTCTTTGGGTGCAAGTGTTTCATCCTCAACAAAAGGGAGCGGTTAGGAAAATTTAAATCCAAACTAATTGAGGGCATATTTGTTGGCTATGGATCAAACTCTCACGCCTATAGAGTCTACAACAAACCCAATGGATGTGTTGTAGAAACTTGTGACGTGGTGTTTGATGAATTTAATGGCTCCCATGGGGAGCAAGTCGATCTAAGTGATGTAGGTGAAGAAGATTCTACTCAAGATATTTTGACCATGGGTGTTGGTGCACTTCTTCCAATGGAAAAAGAACCTCGTGATGATGAAGAATAAGATGGGAAGCTTCACCCATCATCAAACCACTTCAACACCCATACCACCACAAGCCCCTAGTGCTCAACCAATGCCCTTAGTCCAAGTACAAGAAGATGATCAAGTTCCTCTTCATGATAATCTTCAAGAACAAGATCATCATCAAGGGCAAGAACAAGAAAGTGCAATCATTGCTAATGAACCTAAAAAATGCAATATGGAGAAGAAGATCTTCCACCACACATCAATGATACATATGTTGAGGATGTGGATGATGGACATGAAGTTGAACCTCGCGAAACCTTAACCTCCATCATGCCTCGAGTGGCCGGTCGTGTTGATGTTGACAAAATTCTCATCGGCATATCGGAAGGTAGAGTCACTCGTAAACAATTGAAAAACTTTTGTTCTCACTTCTCATTTGTGTCTAGTGTTGAGCCTCTCAAGTTACAAGAGACATTGATGGACAAGGATTGGCTCGTTGCTATGCAAGAAGAGTTGAACAGTTTTGAACGCAACAAAGTGTGGTCATTAGTCGAGAGGCCAACCACGGAGCATAATGTCATTGGAACAAAATGGATTTTCAAGAACAAGCAAGAAGAGAATGGTGTAATCATCTGTAATAAGGCAAGGTTAGTGGCACAAGGGTACTCACAAGTTGAAGGTTTGGACTTTGGTGAGACCTTTGCCCCCGTTGCTCGTCTTGAATCCATTCGCATCTTACTTGCTTATGATGCTTTCAATGGCTTTACATTACATCAAATGAATGTGAAGAGTGCTTTCCTTAACGGTCCTCTACAAGAAGAAGTATATGTATCACAACCACCTGGGTTCGTTGATCCCGATCACATAGTCTATGTGTATAAACTTCATAAGGCTTTGTATGGCCTCAAACAAGCACCTCTCGTGCTTGGTATGATCATCTTAAGAACTTTCTACTCGATGATGGTTTTGTGAGAGGGGTGATCAATCCCACTCTTTTTAGTATGAGGGACAAGGGTGATTCGATCTTATGCCAAATCTATGTAGATGAGATCATTTTCGGTTCTCCTGACGTTCATTTATGCAAGAAGTTTGCGGCCTCCATGACCAAGAATTTTGAAATGTCACTCAATGCAGACTTAAAGTTCTTTCTCGGATTCCAAATTCAACAATTTCAAGAAAGAATTTTCTTGTCTCAAGCAAAATAACTCAAGGATATTCTAGAGAGGTTTGGCATGTCTGATGCTAGTCCATGTAAGACACCCATGCCAACCAAAATTGTACTCACTGAAGACACAAATGGTATCCCTTTGGACCCATCTATTTACCGCTCTATGATTGGTTCACTGCTCTATCTTTGTGCATCTAGACCAGACATCATGTTTAGTGTATGCATGTGTGCTAGATTTCAAGCTTCCCCTTGGGAAAGTCATCATAAGGCGGTTAAGCATATTCTTAGATACCTTGTTCACACCCCAAAGTTGGGACTATGGTACCCCAAGGATGCTAAGTTTGATCTTATTGGGTACACAGATGCAGATTGGGCCGGAGGCAAAGTGGATCGTAAGTCCACCTCTAGTGCATGTCAATTTCTTGGACGCTCCTTGGTAAGTTGGTCCTCGAAGAAACAAAATTGTGTTGCACTTTCCATCACCGAAGCTGAATACATTGCAATAGCAAGTTGTGCAACTCAATTACTATGGATGAGGCAAACTTTGAAGGATTACGGTATCACCTATAGACATGTGCCTCTTCTATGTGATAATGAAAGTGCCATCAATATTGCTGAGAATCGCAAAGATCATACTCGCACCAAACACATTGATATTAGATATCATTTCTTGCGAGATCATGTGGAGAAGGGTGACATTGATATTTCTCATGTGGGTACAGATATGCAACTTGTAGACATTTTCACGAAACCATTGGATGAAGCAAGGTTCTGTCAACTTAGGCATGAACTTGGTATCTTGGAGCTTGACAACATTATGTGAAATCTAGTACCCATGCATGCATTTTTCATCATGTTTTGTCTTGATGTAGGCATATATTTAGGGGGAGACCCTCAACTCATGAGTACTCTCACCCTATGTAATGCATAAAAAGAACAAACACTCTCAAAGCTATCATATTATTCTAACTATGGTGCTTTCAATGATGGAGTAGTGATTATGCACCCAAAGTTCAAATCTTTGCGGTGCCATGTCACATATACTCACATATGGTGGCATCAGCCACCGCTCTTCCCGTTAGAACATTGTCTGAGCGACGTGTGTTATTTTTGTTGGCCTAAGATACTTACTCCTTCATATTGTGTCTTTGCATCTTACTTCATACTGAAATCATCATCTCACTATCATTGTCATTAGCACAAATAATTGCACCTTGTTCTTCTAAAAAATCCTTTATGCTTCCAGTCGTCCGGCATGTACGGGGCGTCCATGAAATCCTCTCTATTTTCCTCATACCGGAAGTCCTGTGAGATCGGACTTTCATTAATTTCTTCCCTGTTCCATCGCGTCGGACGTCCGGTATTGTCGGTCGTCCGCTACCTGGCGTACCTGGTAGTCTTCTCAGGCCCCGGATGTTCGTTCCTCATCGGCCGTCCGGTCAATTCCTGGCCCGCATATATATAGCGGAGTGCGTGTTGAGCAATTCCTAAACCTAAAATTGCCTGTTCCTCATCTCTTCTCCGCCACCTCCGCTCACTCTCCTCGTTGCGGTCGCGCGCCGGCCGTGCTACTCGCCGTCTCAGCGCGGGGTGGGTCATCCTGGTCGCTGTAGGGCCTCCGGCTCCGTCCAGTGGTTCTCCTTGAAAGTGCGTTATATCGACTAGAGGGGGGTGAATAGGCGATTTTTATGAAAGTCTTCAAAACGTGGAAGTTATGAAGACAAACCGAATGGACAAGCCTATCACTATGCAGCGGAAGTTAGATTACACAAGGCAAGCCGTGGTCAAGTATACAATATAGTGAAAGCACAGTGACAAACAGCTTCAGTGTAATAAGGATCAGGTAGGAAGAAGTTATGAAGCCAAACAAATCATACAGTCAAGTTGTGAAGATAGAAGATAAAGCAAGCATGCAATGACTTCACAATGTGTAATGGTAAGTAAAGGGAGGTGAAGATGAAACTAGTGACACGCTGAAGACAATGATTTGTTGGACCAGTTCCAGTTGCTGTGACAACTGTACGTCTGGTTGGAGCGGCTAGGTATTTAAACCAAAGGACACACAGTCCCGGACACCCAGTCCTGAACACGTAGCTCAGGACACCCAGTCCTCACCGTTTTCTCCTTGAGCTAAGGTCACACAGACCTCGCTCAATCACTCTGGTAAGTCTTCAAGGTAGACTCCCAAACCTTCACAGACTTCGTTCACCGGCAATCCACAATTTCTCTTGGATGCTCAGAACGCGACGCCTAACCGGCTGGAGGATGCACAGTCCTCAAGTGTAATAAGTCTTCAGATCACTCAGACAAGAAGACTTAAGTGATGCCCAATTACTCTGGCTCTGGGTGGTTAGGGCTTTTCTCCTCGCTAGGGATTTTCTCTCAAAGGCTTCGAGGTGGGTTGCTCTCAAACGACAAAAGCCGTGCGCTGAAATCTGAGCAGCCAACCGTTTATGGTTGTAGGGGTGGACTATTTATAGCCACTTGGCAACCCGACCTGATTTGTCCGAAATGACCCTTGGTCACTAAGGAATTGACACGTGTACCAACGGTCAGATTTCAAACTCACACGGCAACTTTACTTGGGCTACAAGCAAATCTGACTTGTCCGTCTCTGGACAAGATTTGCTCTCATAGTCTTCGCTCGAAGACATAGGATTTGAATTAGGCATCACTTCAGTCATCCTGACTGGTTCTCTTGGACCCCACTTAATAGTACGGTGGTTCCTATGACACAACATGAATGAAGTAAAACTACGAAGGATCTAAGTCTTCGAGTTCCATAAGCTTCATAGGGAGTCTTCACATGTCATTGTCTTCAATATGAATATCTTCATAAACCACCATTGTCTTCAATGTCTTCGTACATTTTTAGGGGTCATCTCTGGTAGCTAAACTGAATCAATGAGGGACTTCTACCTGTGTTATCCTGCAATTCTCACAAACACATTAGTCCCTCAACTAGGTTTGTCGTCAATACTCCAAAACCAACTAGGGTGGCACTAGATGCACTTACAATCTCCCCCTTTTTGGTGATTGATGACAAACTAGTTGAAGTTTTCAACGGGGAATATAATTTGTGAAATTGTAAAGGAATTGTCTTCATAAGCTGCAAGGGCTCCCCCTGAAGATGTGCATATAAGTAATTTGCTTCTGGAACACAAATGCACATGGCAGGTTGTACTTGTGGGAATCCACTTCAACTTATGATGACAATCCATCATGCATGTAAAGGTATATGAAGAGAATGACATGCATAATGAAAAATGGACGTCTGCGAAATGATATAAGTGCGGAAATTATCGTCGTACATGCGGAATTTATCTTCGCAAAAACATAGTGGCAAACAAGTAGCAGACGACCATCAAGTTTTAAGTGTTACAACTCAAAGAACCAAATGTAGCAAAACGAGAGTTGTAAGCACGAAGCAAAATGTAGCAAAATATAAAGCACCCGCCCATATTATTGACCCGCTTGAAGACTATAAACATCATATGCTTCTCCCCCTTTTGTCAGTGATGACCAAAAAGGTTTGAAGACATAGAGTTTACTACGCGTTCCCAGGCGCAGCAGGGTCGGTGGAGGCATTTGGTGGTGTTGAAGAGCTTGGTGCAGGGTCGACGCGCACTGAAGAAGGTGGTGGTGATGTAGCGTCGTCGTCTTCCTCAATGATTCTTCCAGTCACGGTGGCAGCAGAGGAAGAGAACCCTGAATCTTCAAGGGACGGAG
The DNA here is from genome assembly GCA_034509565.1 of Triticum monococcum. Lineage (NCBI taxonomy): Eukaryota > Viridiplantae > Streptophyta > Magnoliopsida > Poales > Poaceae > Triticum > Triticum monococcum. The sequence goes on along the minus strand of CM067845.1, from coordinate 294,433,901 downwards.
TTCCGCGCAGCACAGCTCTTCTGGGGGGTGTGGAGTCAAACTTGAATCTCTCGCTGAAGCCATCCGCTTGAAGTTCAGCTTCAGTACACATCATGGTCAGGCCTTTCCAAGTGCGGCGACAAGTTTCATGTGCGACGAATGCATTCTTGGTGGCCAGATTTCTGATGCGATTGACGTCTTGCATGATACTTCTCATCTGCCTTTTGAGCCAGTCGTGATGCCTATCTTGCTTTTGGTGAAGAGCCACAAGAAGTTCTCGGTCATTGAGTGAACGAGCACGTTTCTGGGGTCTCTGTGCAGCTGTGCTGTCAGTGGCTTCAGTTGATGCAGGGGCACGTGTGGTGCCAGCCATTGGATACACTCTTGAGATGGCTTCAACACCTTCATCATTCTGAGTGAAGCTCTGGTGTTCTGCATTCTGAAGACTTAATGGTTGCTTGGCAGGCTCAGAATATATAGCTTCAGCAGAGGTGTCCATATCAGGTAAGAAGATTCTATGGTTGCGGGCAGAGGGCTGATAGGATATAGCAGAGTGTAGCTTGATTAGCCTCATAACCCAAGGAGCATAGATCTTCAAACCAAAGAGATCTGAGCCAGACGCTACAAGTTGGCGTATAAAGAGATCCTGTGCGTTGACGCATTTGCCATGCAAGATACAGAAGATGAGAGTCTTCATGGCACCTTCAACCTTGGCATATGGAGAGTGCCCCTTAATGGGCCAGAGAGTCCGCCTGACAATGTGATATATAGTTCTGGGCAGGTACTCTAAGTCTTCAACGAAGAACTCAGTTGGATAAGGTGCATCAAGAGGCAATGGCTTCATCATTGAGAGCATCTGACTCATATTTGGCTCAGGTCGCTGGAATATGCTCTCAATTGCTTCAGCATGGAGTTGGCAGCCTTCTTCGAAGAGTTCGCCAGGAGTGGGTAGGCCGGTAAGCTCAATGATATCGAATGCATTGGCTTCATGATGGACATTGCCGGTCATCCACTCCAGGACCCAAGTCTTCGGATCTCTGTTGTAGCCTTTGATATGCAGTGTGGCATAGAACTGGAGCAGAAGCTCTTCATTCCAGTGCTCTTCATCGGTGATAAACGGCAGCAGACCCACTTGCTTGAAGCAATCCAGTGCTTCTTCCAGACCAGGCAGACCAGCAACAGCTTCAACCTCAAGGCGCTGGTGAGGAAAGATGCGGCCTTGGTTGTATAGGATGCATGAATAGTAGCTGCGCTGTGGGTAGCTCCAGAACCTATCTGATACAATCCGTTCCCTTGAATAAGGGTTCTTGGAGCTGTTGAAGAACGTGTTATCTGCCCTGAAGCTATTGACATTAAAGGAGCCAGGAGCTGATGCAGGACCTGGGAACCTTGGCAGTCGTGGAATCGGCTTCTGGACCTGGGGCCTGTGCGCAACATGATAGTTGAACTGTGGACCGGCAGCAGACTCAGGCACAGAAGGTTCAGATGCAGTAGCTTCAGTGTCTCTTGAAGCTGTTGGTTGGTCGGGCTCCACAATTGCTTCAGTGTTGGTTGTGGCAGCCGCAATGTTTTCAGCCTCAACACGTGTAGTGAGAGGGACGGATTCAGGTACGTTCTCCTTGAGAACTTCTTCTTGTTGGTTCGGGGGAGACGGAGCTTGAGGTTCTTCTTCATGCTCTTCGGTTGATGCAGCCAGAATGTCGTCGGCAACCTAAGCCCTTGGCCCTTTGCGAAGCCTACGGAATGTAGGCGACGCCGGTGGAGTTGCAGTGGGCTGGGGCTCATTCTCTTCCTCCTATGGGCGATCTGCCCACGATGCATCTTGGGTGATTGGTGTCAATGGACGACCAATGCTGATCATTTCGCTTGTCTCAAGCTGAGGAAGGGCTGCATCACCTTGTACATTGTCTTGGAGACCAATGTCTTCAGCAGCGTTGGGGTCGGCTGCTGGAATGTCTTCAGCGTGCGGAGCCTCTGTGAAAGCAGGCTCATGCACGGTCAACTGACGATCTTCGTCAGGATAGCAGACGGAGAGGGGTTCGACTATCAAGGGCTCTGTGGGACCAGCCCGAGATTTCTTGGTCTTGCGCTTCTTGATGGTGGGGTCAGAAGGAGAGGCTTCAGGGTGTTTCCTCTTCCGAGCTTCAGCTTCGGCTGTCCGTGTCTTCTTGAGCTCTGAAGCAGTTGACCGGTGCTTTGGCTTCGAGCCAGTCTTAGCAGTGGGGAAGACAATCGGAACATCTTCTTGCCTTGGTGCCTCTTGTTCAGCCACAGCGGGCTTCTTCTTTTTCTTCGCGGCCATCCTGGGGTCGATGCCGGGACACCCAAGTGCCTTGCGCTTCTCGGGCTCATTGTAGGCCTGCACACAGCGATCAACCAAAGTCTTCATTCGCTCCCGCGAACCCTGAGCTTCTGCACGTTTCTTCAAAAAGTTTTCCTTCAACTCGTGCAACATGATCTTGAAGTCCTTGACTTCTTGGACGCTGAGCTTGGCCATATTCTACTTGAACTGAGCCTTTTCAAAATCAATCTTCTGCTTCAGTTCAACAATGCGCTGGGCAATTGCAAGTTCTGAAGCAATAGCGCCTTGGAAGGCGACGCTGAGGCCAATGGGCAGCTGCAGATCATCGAAGCTGATATTGGGTGTATCAAACCACTCATCGATGAAGTTGTGGAGGATTTCTGCATCAAACAGAGGCAGATTGTTGAAGATTTCAGCCTCCTCCTTGCTCTTGATGAGCTGCTCAAGAGCGTCATCGCCAAGATCTTCGTCACTGGACAGATCAATGGTCTCGCTGCGCAGAATGGCAGCAGCTGTGAGCTCTTTGCCAGTGTGTGGCTGAGGCTTCTTGGCTTCTTAGGGCTTGGAGACTCGTGATAAGTCTTCAGACTGCACACTTGCTTCAGGAGGTGCAGTTGCCAATGGCTTCGCTCTGGAGATTTTGGGAGAAGCGGCTGGCTTTGAAGCTTTTGGCTTCTTCGTCTGCTCCGGCTTCGGTGCAGCAGGAGCGTCATCAGACTCAGTGTCTATTGGAGGGTCGTTCACGGCAGTCCCTTGGACCAGAATGCGAGTGATGAGGCCTTCGAGATTGGCATACGGCCCGATGATATTGGGATTGGCGTCGCGTGTGCCATCCGCCCTTGGTTTAGAGGGACCAGGGTTGAAGTCCAACCCCAACTCCTTCTTGTTTTGCTTCGCAGAGTTCTGAGCAAATTGGAAGTTGCGCTTGAAGAAAGTGTCATCGCGACACCAGAGAAGTGATGATGGATGTGCTTCAGCTGGCTGTGGTCCTCTGACCATGCATGGAAAGAAGCCTTCAGCAATGGCTTCGTCTCTGGACCGGGGTACGAGATTTTTGTACAATACGTCTCCCCACGGTCTCTTGATGGCGCACTTTTCTGCATATTCCTTAGTGACGAAGCGGTATTGGAACCACTGCTCTGCCCAATATCTTCGAATCCATTGGATTCGTGTCTTGCGCTGACCATAGCTCTCTTCAGGATCAGTTTTGTACATTTCTGCCAAGTCATCAGGCAGATCTTTAGACGTTTCACCACGTCTCTGTCTGCCTCCCTTCCTTGCTGGTTTTTCTGCTGCCATGAAGCTTAACTTGGAAGGCTTCAAAGCATTCAAAGGCTTCAAAGGCTTCCTTTTGCTTGACCAACAAGAACTGGCTTCAGGAGAATTGATGTGACGCTATAAGAACTCTGCAAATGAATGCAGACTATGAGAACCAAAAGATTCTCCCACGGACATGTACCTGTGACAGCATTAAGGTGCGAGGGAAGGGGAAGAGGTCATATGCATTCTCATAAGATTTTGAAGATAAATCAGTTTAGAAGATATTGACCTCATCATGCGAAGACATTCACTTTATAGAAAAGAAGTTGGTTCCAGATTTGTACGAATCCATAGATCAGTACAAGTGAGGAATCTAACTACTTCATGAAGCACAAGCGAATATACTAGGCAGGTTATGAGATGCAGATTGAGAGAGATGTAACTTGTGTGAATAGAAAATTCTTATGGCAGAAAGTGACCGAACTATAGGATCAAAAGAGGCTGTCAAAAGAGGTTTTATTTACCCCACTTGGAACTGCTAGACGAAGTGGGAGTTGAGGCCGAGCAGTTCGATCCTCCGCGCCCTAACTTGGCGACGGAAGAAACCTACGGCGACGGCGGAGAGAGCGAGGTCCACTGTCGGCGTGAAAACAGCGTCGGAGAGGTTGCGGCAGTGAAGCGCTTCGTCGCCGGCGTCGTCGAGAGCTAGCGGTGGCGCTAGGGTTCGTGCGAAGGTGGAAGACGAGATAATGACCGCAGTGAATCGTGTATTTATAGGGATAGAGGCGGCACTGCGCTATTACTCAGGTGCCCCTGGCGATTCGCATCTGAACAGCACGTGGCCATCATGCGGTATTGTGGGGGCAGTTCCACATCCCACGTACACCTTGATTGTCGGGTATCGTTCCTACTACTCCGGATTCCAAAAAAATGAATATGGTTTTAAAGTTTGTCTCTGTGTCTTCAGCTGACAAGGATGCAGTGAAGACATTCGACGGTTTCAATAGAATGCATATGACTTGGAGAGATAGAGTTTGAGGTAGGAAGCCTGGAGAGGTTAGGGTCCGATCACATTCACTTAGTTCAAAAGATTCAAACAAGAAGACATAGCTATAAGTGAATGCTGTAGAGGACAGAACACCAGTACATATATATATATATATATATATATATATATATATATATATAATCAACACAGTGAAGATAATCATGAAGACATGTTGAGATTGAAGCCAAACCAAATGTGAAGACATAGCAAGTGTAACGCCATGAGTGAAACACTTCAAGCAGGAAATTTGGTGGTGGCGTTACCCACCGTATAGGAAGTATTAGACCCAGACACGGCGCACAATTATCGTGGCGCTCCGAAGTCAAATTCCATGTTAATGTATTCACACTTAGAATGTACGTCTTCATTGATTGAAGATATATGTTACTTCGTGTGTTGCACATCTAAGTCATCAACATGCATAAGTGTTAGGATGTGTGCCTGATCACAGGACATTTGAGGATTCCAAGATATTTAGCTCACACCGTAACTTGCAAAATCTCTTCTCATCCAAGGGCTTGGTGAAGATATCTGCCAACTGCTCTTCAGTGTTGACGTGTATGATATCAATATCTTCCTTCGCAACATGATCTCTGAGAAAATGATGACGAATTTCAATGTGCTTTGTCTTCGAGTGCTGAACTGGGTTGTTGGCGATCTTGATGGCGCTTTCATTGTCGCAGTAAAGTGGCACTTGCTTCAAATGAATGCCATAATCCTTGAGGGTTTGCTTCATCCATAGAAGCTGAGCGCAGCAGGATCCAGCAGCAATGTATTCAGATTCAGCAGTGGAGAGAGATACACAGTTCTGCTTCTTTGAAGACCAACATACAAGTGATCGGCCCAGAAAGTGACATGTGCCTGATGTGGACTTCCAATCAACCTTGTCACCAGCGTAATCAGCATCCGAAAATCCAACCAGATCAAACTCTGAGCCCTTTGGATACCATAACCCTAGAGTTGGGGTGTGAGCCAAATATCGAAGAATTCGCTTCACAGCTAAGTGATGCGACTCCTTTGGTGCCGCTTGGAATCGAGCACACATGCAAACACTAAGCATAATATCTGGCCTAGATGCACATAAATAAAGCAAAGAACCAATCATGGAGCGGTATACCTTTTGATCGAACTCTTTACCATTGTCGTCAGGACCCAGATGATGTTTGGCTGGCATTGGTGTTGTGAAACCTTTGCAGTCTTGCATACCGAACTTCTTCAGGCAATCTTTGAGATACTTCTCTTGAGATATGAAGATGCCATTGCATTGTTGCCGTATCTGAAGACCGAGGAAGAATTTCAGCTCCCCCATCATAGACATCTGATATTGCTCTTGCATCATATATCCGAACTCCTCACTGTACTTCTGATTGGTGCAGCCGAAGATAATGTCATCCACATATATTTGGCACACAAACAGTTCACCATCATATGTCTTCGTGAAGAGAGTGGGATCTAGGGAACCAGGTATGAAGCCTTTGCTCTTCAGGAAGTATTTGAGTGTATCATACCAGGCCCGAGGGGCTTGTTTGAGGCCATATAGTGCCTTATTGAGCTTGTAAACCATGTCAGGATGTTTTGGATCTTCAAACCCAGGTGGTTGTGCAACATGCACTTCTTCTTCAATTTTGCCATTGAGAAAGGCACTCTTCACATCCATTTGATACAGAATTATGTTGTGATGATTTGCATAGGCTAGCGGTGTACGGATGGCTTCAAGTCTGGCCATAGGAGCAAATGTTTCATCGAAGTCAATGCCTTCCACTTGAGTATATCCTTGAGCAACGAGACGAGCCTTGTTTCTGACGACTTGACCATGCCCATCTTGCTTGTTGCGGTATATCCATTTGGTGCCTATTATGTTATGCTTCCGTGGATCAGGACGCTTAACCAACTCCCATACATTGTTCAGCTCAAACTGTTGAAGCTCTTCTTGCATAGCTTGAATCCACTCAGGTTCCATAAAAGCTTCTTCAACTTTCTTGGGTTCTGTGATTGAAACGAATGCGAAGTGTCCACAGAAATTTGCCAGTTGAGTTGCCCTTGAACGAGTCAGTGGACCAGGTGCATTGATGCTATCAATTATTCTGTCAATCTGCACTTCATTGGCAACACGAGGATGTATGGGTCGAAGACTTTGCTCTTGCTGATCTATGTTGTCATGGGGAGGAATGTCTTCAGGCTGAGCATTGTCTTCGTGTGGATCGGGTGCTGAGATGATAAGTTATTCTTCAGGATGAGCTTCAGAAGGTATAATTTCTCTAGTTCCCATTAGCTTGATTGATTCACTGGCTGGAACTTCATCTAGCACATCTGGCAGTTGCTCTCCTTGTGACCCATTGGTCTCATCGAACCGCACATCCACTGTTTCAACCACTTTGTAGTGAAAGAGATTGAAGACTCTGTAGGAGTGCGAATCCTTTCCATATCCAAGCATAAAGCCCTCATGTGCTTTTGGAGCAAATTTTGAGGTGTGGTGAGGGTCCTTGATCCAGCATCTTGAGCCAAATACTCTGAAGTAACTGACATTTGGCTTCTTGCCAGTTAGAAGTTCATAAGATGTCTTGTTCAGAAGCTTGTGAAGATAGACACGGTTGATTGTATGGCATGCAGTGTCAATGGCTTCAGTCCAGAATTTTCTTGGAGTCTTGTACTAGCATTGTTCTGGCCATCTCAATGAGTGTTCTGTTCTTGCGTTCGACGATGCCATTCTACTATGGCGTGTACGGAGCTGAGAATTCATGAGTGATGCCCAATGTATCAAGATATGTGTCAAGGCCAGTGTTCTTGAATTCAATGCCATTGTCACTTCTGATGTGCTTTATCTTGGCACCATAATTGTTCATAGCCCGATTTGCGAAGCGTCTAAAGACATCCTGCACTTCAGTCTTGTAAAGGATTATGTGCACCCAAGTATATCTAGAGTAATCATCAACAATGACAAAGCCGTAGAGGCAAGCAGTAGTGGAAAAAGTTGAGTAGTGAGTGGGACCAAAGAGATCCATGTGAAGCAGTTCGAAGGGTTGAGTAGTGGTCATGATTGTCTTCGAAGGATGTTTTGCCCTTGTCATCTTCCTTGCTTCACAGGCACCGCATAAGTGATCTTTCTTGAACTTGACGCCCTCGATGCCTATGACATGCTTCTTCTTCGCAAGGGTGTGGAGGTTCCTCATGCCAGCATGCTCAAGCCTCCGATGCCAAAGCCAACATTCTGAAGCCTTTGCGAGAAGACATACTGCAAGCTGTGGCCCCGCTGAGAAATCTACCACGTACAAATCATCTTTCCGATACCCTTCAAACACTAGAGACTTGTCAGATTCCATTAGTACCAGGCAACGATATTTTCCAAAGATTACAATCATGTTCAAATCGCAAAGCATTGAGACAGACATTAAGTTGAAGCCAAGGGATTCAACAAACATGACTTTATCCATGTGTTGATCCTTTGAGATTGCAACTCTACCTAGACCCAATACCTTACTTTTACCAGTGTCAGCAAATGTGATGTGGCTCTTGTCAGATGGACGTAAGGTTGAGTCCATAAAGAGACTTCTTTTGCCAGTCATGTGATTTGTACACCCACTGTCAATAATCCATTCTGATGACTCTGAAGTCTCTGGTGTCGTACCCTATAGTGCAGTTAGGAGGATAGGCTTCACGAAGAGTATTGTGAAGCAAAAACATTTGACGAACCAGTGGGTTATGAAAACTTAGATCCAAGTTAAGACAAGTAGGGAGAGTAGCATGTGATTCAGGTACGAAATACATAGTGATGCCATTCGGGCATTTGATCTTGCGCCCCACAAGATTTTTAAGGTCCCCAGCAATAGCATCAGAAGTTTTTGGTTTTCTGCTGGAGACCTTTCCCTGCAAAAGAGAGTTAAGCTTTCTTAACCACCCACATCTTCAAGGGTGGCTTAGAAGCAATAAGTCTAAGTGCAGCATCTGAGAATTTTGGCTTAGGAGCCCTGACAAACAGTCTAGCAGGCGGGCAATACTACTCATAAGAATAGGCAGAATAGTTCTTGGTCATATGAGCATGACGGTTTGAAGAACCGCTCTCATATGCCTGAGCATGGTTTCCCTGCAAAACATTTGCATTAGTGCGACTCAGGTGAGTCCTCTGCCTGTATGAAGCCTTTGGACCATATGAAGCCTTTGGTCTGAGGTTTGTCTTCTTCATGTGAGGTGTCATGAGGACATTCACAGGAAGATTCTCCAGACACGTTTTTGGAACCCAGATCTTCTTCATAGGCGGTCCATTCCTGCAGTTAGTACCAATGTACCTGGCAAATACTTCACCATTCTGATTTTTAAACAGTTTATAGTTTGCATCAAAGGATTCATCAATGATAATCGCATCGGCACAAGTGAAGCCAGATAGATTGGATGTATCTGATGAGGATTCCTTTGCAGCAACCCATGTGGTTTTGGGGTACTGCTCAGGTTTCCAGTAAGATCCATCTGCATTAATTTTCCTCACGAACCCAACACCCTCTTTCCTAGGGTTTCGGTTCAGAATCTGCTTCTTGAGGACATCACATAATGTCTGATGTCCTTTGAGACTTTTGTACATCCCTGTTTCAAGCAATGTCTTCAACCTAGCATTCTCATCAGCAATAGCAGTGGTATCCTCAGCAGAGGGGTTAGTTACCACTTCAAAAGTTGAAGATATTGCAATAGCAGTACCAGTGGAACATTCAGCAACATAAGTAGCATTATCACGCTCAATGCATTTAAGGCATGGTGGTTCAAATCCTTCCTGAGCAGAACTGATCTGTTCGGCTCGAAGTGACTCGTTTTGCTTTTGAAGATCTTCATGATCTGCTCTCAACTTCTCAAGATCTTGCTTCTTTTGAAGATAATCATAGGAAAGCTTTTCATGAGTAGTTGAGAGAGTCTCAAGACGATCTTCGAGTTCCTGATACTTAACATGAAGATTTTTTATGTCTTCAATTAAGGATTCAGAACAAGTCATTTCAGCACCCAACAGATCATCGCTTCTGTCTAACAGTTTTTGAATATGTTCCATGGCCTTTTGTTGTTCAGTTGCAATTTTGGCAAGTGTTTTGTAGCTGGGTTTTGAATCACAATCAGAGTCATCGTCACTGGATGTTTGATAGTGAGTAGTGCGTGTGTTTACCTTGGCACCGCGTGCCATGAAGCAGTAGGTAGGAGTAGAGTCGTCCTTGTCATTTGCATCGGTGTTGGTGATGAAGTCATTGTCTTCAGTGTTGAAGATGGACTTGGCGACGTAGGCTGTAGCCAGACTCGCAATGCCAGAATCAGACTTCTCCTCAGACTCCACCTCTGCCTCCTCAGAAGCGGACTCCTCCTCTGAATCCATTTCCTTGCCAACAAACGCACGAGCCTTGCCAGTTGAGCTCTTCTTGTGTGATGAAGACTTTGAGGAAGACTTGGAAGAAGACTTTGAGTATTTCTTCTTCTTGTCGTCGGAGTCATATTCCTTGCTCTTCTTCTTCTTTCTGCTCTCATTGTCCCACTGTGGACACTCAGAGATGAAGTGTCCAGTTTTCTTGCACTTGTGACATGTTTTCTTCTTGTAGTCATGAGCAGATGCTTCATCATTCCTTGAGCTTGATCGTGAAGACTTTCTGAAGCCTTTCTTCTTGGTGAATTTCTGGAACTTCTTCACTAGCATTGCAAGTTCCCGTCCAATGTCTTCAGGATCATCAGAACAGCTGTCAGATTCATCTTCAGATGAGGACACCGCTTTTGCCTTCAAGGCACGAGTTCGCCCATAGTTTGGACCATAGATATCTCTTTTCTCAGAAAGCTGAAACTCATGTGTGTTGAGCCTCTCAAGTATGTCAGATGGATCGAGTGTCTTGAAACCTGGACGTTCTTGAATCATCAGGGCTAGGATGTCAAACGAACTGTCAAGTGATCTCAACAGCGTCTTGACGATTTCATGTTTGGTGATCTCAGTGGCGCCGAGGGCTTGAAGCTCATTTGTGATGTCAGTGAGCCGGTCAAATGTGTGTTGGACATTCTCATTGTCATTTCGCTTGAAGCGATTGAAGAGATTGCAAAGAACACTGATTCTCTGATCTCTCTGGGTTGAGATGCCTTCATTGACTTTGGAGAGCCAGTCCCAGACCAGCTTGGATGTCTTCAAGGCACTCACACGGCCGTACTGTCCCTTGGTCAGATGACCACAGATGATATTCTTGGCAGTAGAGTCCAGTTGAGTGAACTTCTTGACATCAGCAGCAGTGACACCTTCTCCAGCCTTGGGAACGCCGTTTTCGACGACATACCGTAGGTCGACGTCAATGGCTTCAAGATGCATGCGCATCTTATTCTTCCAGTAGGGACATTCAGTTCCATCGAAGACGGGGCACGCAGCGGAGACTTTAATTATCCCTGCAGTCGACATAGCTAAAACTCCAGGTGGTTAAACCGAATCACACAGAATAAGGGAGCACCTGGCTCTGATACCAATTGAAAGTGCGTTATGTCGACTAGAGGGGGGGTGAATAGGCGATTTTTATGAAAGTCTTCAAAACGTGGAAGTTATGAAGACAAACAGAATGGACAAGCCTATCACTATGCAGCGGAAGTTAGATTACACAAGGCAAGCCGTGGTCAAGTATACAATATAGTGAAAGCACAGTGACAAACAGCTTCAGTGTAATAAGGATCAGGTAGGAAGAAGTTATGAAGCCAAACAAATCATACATTCAAGTTGTGAAGACAGAAGATAAAGCAAGCATGCAATGACTTCACAATGTGTAATGGTAAGTAAAGGGAGGTGAAGATGAAACCAGTGACACGCTGAAGACAATGATTTGTTGGACCAGTTCCAGTTGCTGTGACAACTGTACGTCTGGTTGGAGCGGCTAGGTATTTAAACCAAAGGACACACAGTCCCGGACACCCAGTCCTGAACACGCAGCTCAGGACACCCAGTCCTCATCGTTTTCTCCTTGAGCTAAGGTCACACAGACCTCGCCCAATCACTCTGGTAAGTCTTCAAGGTAGACTCCCAAACCTTCACAGACTTCGTTCACCGGCAATCCACAATTTCTCTTGGATGCTCAGAACGCGACGCCTAACTGGCTGGAGGATGCACAGTCCTCAAGTGTAATAAGTCTTCAGATCACTCAGACAAGAAGACTTAAGTGATGCCCAATTACTCTGGCTCTGGGTGGTTAGGGCTTTTCTCCTCGCTAGGGATTTTCTCTCAAAGGCTTCGAGGTGGGTTGCTCTCAAACGACAAAAGCCGTGCACTGAAATCTGAGCAGCCAACCGTTTATGGTTGTAGGGGTGGACTATTTATAGCCACTTGGCAACCCGACCTGATTTGTCCGAAATGACCCTGGGTCACTAAGGAACTGACACGTGTACCAACGGTCAGATTTCAAACTCACACGGCAACTTTACTTGGGCTACAAGCAAAGCTGACTTGTCCGTCTCTGGACAAGATTTGCTCTCATAGTCTTCGCTCGAAGACATAGGATTTGAATTAGGCATCACTTCAGTCATCCTGACTGGTTCTCTTGGACCCCACTTAACAGTACGGTGGTTCCTATGACACAACATGAATGAAGTAAAACTACGAAGGATCTAAGTCTTCGAGTTCCATAAGCTTCATAGGGAGTCTTCACATGTCATTGTCTTCAATATGAATATCTTCATAAACCACCATTGTCTTCAATGTCTTCGTACATTTTTAGGGGTCATCTCTGGTAGATAAACTGAATCAATGAGGGACTTCTACCTGTGTTATCCTGCAATTCTCACAAACACATTAGTCCCTCAACTAGGTTTGTCGTCAATACTCCAAAACCAACTAGGGGTGGCACTAGATGCACTTACACTCCTCCCCATCTCGTTCGTTCTCCTGAGGTAGCCAATTCTCTCTAGGTTTGTCGTCAATTCTCCTCTCATCCATCGAACCTCCCTTCGATCTATAAAGGTGGATAGGTGATTTGGGTCTTCTTCCTCCTTTAGGTCGAAATGCCAAGGACCAAGCGCTCTGCACACAATCAGGTCACTGGTGGGCCATCTCGTCCATCTCGTCGTGGCGGCTCCGATGATTCACAAGAGCGGGAGCATCCTCTAAAGCGTGCCACCCACCCTCGTAGCTCTACTAGCGACTCCTCTTCGGAGGAATCCGACTATGAGGATGGGCTGGAAGATTTGGAGCAGCCCGAGTATGTTTTTGTTCGCACCTCTGCACCCAAGCCGAGAACACGTCGTCCCACCTTCAAGCCTCCTCCTCCTCCTCCGGTGCAACCTCAAGGTGATGCCAGTCGCATCTCTCTTGAACCTCCACTTCCTCTCAGCCGCAACATTAAAAGGTTCAATGAGGTTCCCATAGCTTCCTATCTTAAGCTTCGTCATGACATTGATCAATTCTCAGTTGTTAGCGACTCACAAGATGCTAGCTTTCGCACTAATGTCCAGACAGACATTTTTACCACTGTCATCATTCCTAAGGATCTATCTCTCCATGATTGCATTGACTTAGAGCGTATTCGTGCTCATCCGGTGAAATATCCGGGGGCTATTGAGCTCATCGAGTCATCTAATCTTGCTGCTCCATTTGCATTTCAGCATGATTTTAACCAAGCTGTCATTCATCAATTTTATGCCACATGTTACATTGGTCCCAATAACACTGTCACTTGGATGACCTTCGATACCGTACTCATAGCATCTTATTCTCAATTTGTTGCTGCCCTTGGTTTTCCTGACACTGGGTTCAAAATCCATAAGGATGACCCCAACCATAGGCCCAAGGGCATTGAGGTATGTGCGGATCTTCTCAAACCCGTGGGTGAAATGACTAATGAGGAGAAACATAAGGGTATGAACCAAGTCTCCATTTGGCGCTCACCTTTCTACATCATCTATCAGTGTGTCATACACACCCTTTATCCCAAGATGGGTGACAAGGGGTCTTGCAATAACTACTGTATTGATCTCATGCATTGCCTCTATGCGTTTCCAAAGGGGAAGATCAATGTCCTTCATTTTCTGTGGCATGAGATCCGTCTCGCTTGTTTTCAGCACAAGCAGGCCTTTCCTCATGCTCCCTTCCTCCAGGCATTTATCGAGAGTGTAGCTCTGTTTCCCATTGCCCGCACTCACTTGCATGAGCGGTGGGTCATTCCACCTCACATGGTGGATGATTGGGTCCCCAAGGACTCTCTGCTCCTGCTCGTTGTACTACTACTAGTGTTCATCCACCTACTGCTCGTTCTACTCCTTTCGGATCTGCATCATTTGGGCGCATTGCTCGCTTTCTTGGGAAGGCTCACTCTGCCATGATGAAGATGTTTACCTTTCAATGCTCCCCAAATCACGACGTTGTCACTTGCATGGTCACTTCCAAGAATGCTCTGAAGGCTCGTCTGAGAGACTCCGAGGTTTACGATGTGAGTGGCGATGAACGTCTTCCCGACGAACCACCTTCTGAATTTGGTTTTCCCTCTGGTCCTAACTGGGCTGATTTCCTTGACGAGGCTGGTGGCAGTGGTGCCCATGATGATGATGATGCTATTTGATGATATTATCACCCCTTTTGGGTATTTAATGCCAAGGGGGAGTAGGCACTTATCTATATAATGCTATGATATTAGCTTGTATTGAACAAATGTTATGTCTTTTATTGACTTATGTTTTATGCTATGAGTGATGAACCGTTATGTAGCCTATTCTGGTTGTATGTTATCGTGTTATCTTGTTTATGAGATTTGTTTGTGATGGTATCATATTGAGGGGGAGCTCTCTTCATGCTTATTTTTTATTTTTATGCACGTGTGTAGGGGGAGCTCCACAACAAATCCTTTCGATATTCAAAGTTTTTTTACATATTGAGAAGTGCATGTACGTTGTCATCAACTACCAAAAAGGGGGATATTGAAAGTGCAATCATGCCCTTAATCGTATTTTGATGTTGATGACAACATACATATCGGGACTAATCATGCTTATCAAGTATATCTTAGGGTTATGTCTCAAGTGCCGTGTGTGGATTGTGACTACGGACATAAACATATATATATATATACATATATATATACACACACACATATATATATATACATACATATATATATATATATATATCATTCAAGAGCGGAGATACAAGACAAAGACAAAAGCTTCGGCTCTTTCTTGGTTTGTTCTTGAGTATAGGGATCCCGTGCTATTAAGAGGGGAACGTCAGATTTCATGAAAAAACTTGCTCAAAACCCACAAAGTATCCTCTCACACCATCTCAAATTCTTCCTCTACCTTGTGCTAAAAAACTGGTCTGATTCTAAGCCAGTGGGTTCAGCTATCACCGGTCGTCCGAAACTCTACGGACGTCCGACCTCTCACAGCCGACCGGGCATCCGCCTCTTCCCGGATGGATGGTGCATCTTCACAGAATATAAATTAGTGGATGTCCGGTCCCACCAGACGGCCGTTCCTCTGCAGATGTCAGGTACAGCCCCAACAAAATACTTATTAGCGGATTTTTTGACCCCGCCGGACATCCGGTCACCGAACGGCCGGCGTCTTCCGGACGTCCGCTGGCTGTGTGCCTAATGCATCGTCTATGGCCTGGTAGGCCTTCCAGCGACCGGACGACCAATGGCCCGGCCGGACATCCGGTCCAATCTTAGTCACCGGACGTCCGGTACCCACCGGACGTCCGACAGCTCCAGTACACTGTGTGGCTCAACGGTCAGTTTTACACTATCACTATATATAGCCTTCTCCCTCCCACGAGATAAGGCTGACCATTCACTTTGAGCTTTCTAAGAACACATCTCACTCCCTCTCTTGAGTCACTACACCAAATCCTAGATTCCCAAGGGATTGGGAACATTTGAGAGAAGTTCTCCAATCAAGTGATAGATCCACTCCTTCCCCTTCTTCTCACCAAAGGAATTCGTGATTTGAGCAAGTTCTTGAGCATTTACCAATGTTCTTGTTACTCTTTGAGGTTGGAGACTCCTAGGCGGTAGGAGTCTTTCGGAGTGGAATCGACCATTGTGATTACCCCCGGAAAAGTTTGTGAGGGTTTGGAGACCACCCCAAGGTCTAGCACTAGTGGTTGAGAAACGCCTCCGTGGTGTTGTCTCAAAGGGAGAATAGGGTGAGCCTTCGTGGCGTTGGTGTGCCTTCGTGGTAACATCCACCTCTCTAACGGTGACGTAGCTTCCCTCCAAGGAAGTGAACATCGGCATACATCCTCGTCTCTCGGAAATGCGGTTATTCCTAACCCTAACTCTCTACTTGTGGTTACTTGTCTCTTAGCACTTACGTATACCATATTGTGCTTGCTTACTCACTTACTTGTGCTACTTTTTTATCTTTCTTAGCACTTAATATCCTACTTGCAATTGTTAGGCTCACTTTCATATTATGCATTATTGCCTAATTGCTAAGTAATAATTAAAATTTGTAATTGTACCTATTCACCCCCCTCTAGGTCCATCTCAATCCTTTCAAATGTGACATGCCTTCCCATTTTTAGTACATAGTACATTTGTCTATTAAGCATGTCCTTACAGAAAACTATTTTTTGTATCCCGCATCAATCAATATGATGAGACACCTTTAGTATATGCAGTGTGATATTAGTTGCATCCTTCATATGATTTATAGCATGTGTTGCTTCTAATTTGTTGAAACGCCATTTATGATGGGACGCTTTTAACTTGCCAGAGTCATATTGGTTGCATCTTTCATGTGGTGTCTAGCTTGCATTGCTTCTTATTTGTTGAAATGGTTTTTGCTTAGTTTACACAAATAGTTGTGAATATGCCATGTCGTCCTATTTTTCATACATATTCCATCCTGGTATCATGTGTTTGCCTTACATCAAAGTAGTGATTGTCAGTATCATACACGAATGAGTTCTGAAGAGTGAATTTTATTGCTTTTTTTTGTCGGTTTTACTTGACAATTCAAATCAATAAAGCGGAAGGAAATTAGCAAAGCAGTGGATAAAGGTGCTCCTTCCAAATGGAGGGCCTCTACAGATTCTACTCTGCCACCCCCAAGAAGATTTGCAAAACAACACATGCATAGACACTCAACGTAGTTGTGTTGATGATGAGCATGTCTCCCCTAGTGCATCATCACAGGTGCTCCCTCTAACTTGGCACTATTATATGTGGTTGCATGTTATGTATGATGTCTAGCTTGTATTGCTTCTAATTTTGTTGAATTCCATCTGCTTAGTTTACACATTATACTTGTGAATATAACACGTGTTCATGTTTCTAGAACATACAATATTTGCCTATCACACCATCTTCTTACATCAAAGTACTACCGTTGTGTAACCTGCAACAATCACTTATCATAAGACACGTTTGACTTGGGAGTGTGATATAGGTTACATCATGCATTCTTTTCTAGCTTGTACTACTTCTAATTTGTTGAAATGGCACTTATGACGAGACAGTTTTAACTTGGTAGAGTGATATTCGTTGCATCTTTCATATCGTGTCTAGATTTCATTGCTTCTAATTTGTTGAAATGCCTTCTGCCTAATTTACACATCATAGCTGTGAATATGCAATGTTATCCTTTTTTCTTACACATTCGATCATCCTATCATGCGGTCGCCTTACATTAAAGTAGTGCTCGTCAGTATCCTGCCTCAATGAGTTCTGAAAAGTGAATTTTTATTCATTTTCTTGTGGGTTTGACTTGACAAGGCAATAAAATTAAGAAATAGGAAGGAAAAAATAAGGCAGGGACTGATGGCGGTCTTCCGGCGAAACCGGCATCCCATGTGCTTTCTCTAGCTTGGCAGTGTGCTACTTTCTTGCGTGTTGCATACAGTGTCTCACTTGTATTGATTGTAATTTTATTAAATTACTTCTACTTAGTTTACAAAAATAGTTGTGAATATGCCATGCTGTCCTGCTTTTCATACATATTCCATCCTCATATCATGCGTTTGCCTTACATCAAGGTAGTGATTGTCAGTGTCATGCATGAATGAGTTCTGAAGAGTGAATTTTACTGCTTTTTCTTGTTGGTTTTACTTGACAATGCCAAATCAATAAAGCAGAAGAAAAATAGCAAAGCATTGGTAAAGGTGCTTCTTCCTAATGGAGGGCCTCTCCACATTCTACTCGGCCATCCCCCCAACAAGATTTGGAAGACAACAAATGCATAAACACTCAAAGTAGTTGCGTTGATGATGAGCACATCCCCCTTGTCCACCAGCACAGGTGAACCCTCTAACATGGCACTGTTATATATGGTTGCATGTTATGTATGATGTCTAGCTTGTATTGCTTCTAATTTTGTTGAATTCCATCTGCTTACTTTACACATTATACTTGTGAATAAGACACGTGTTCCTGTTTCTAGAACATACAATATCTGTCAATCACATTATGTTCTTGCATCAAAGTACTACTATTGTGTAACCTGCAACAATCACTTTTCACAAGGCATGTTTAACTTAGGAGTCTGATATAGTTTACATCTCGCATTATTTTCTAGCTTGTACTACTAATTTGTTGAAATGTCACTAATGATGAGACAATTTTAACTTGGTAGAGTGATATTCATTGCGTCTTACATATGATATCTAGCTTTAATTGCTTCTAATTTGTTGATATGCCTTCTGCTTAGTTTAGACATCATAAGCTATGAATATGCAATCATGTGAATATGCAATGGCACTAATGACGAGAGACCTTTAACTTGGTAGTTTGATGTTGTTTGCATCTTGCATATGATTTATTTCTTGTACTGCTTCACATTTGTTTAAACGCCAGTTATGACGAGACACTGTTAACTTGGCAGAGCGATATTTGTAGCATCTATCATATGGTGTCTACCTTCCATTGCATTGCTTCTAATTTATTGAAATGCCTTCTGCTTAGTTTACACGTCATAGTTTTGATTATCTCATGGCGTCCAGTTTTTCGTACATATTACATCCTCCTATCATGTGGTTGTCTAACATCAAAGTTTAGTTCGTCTGTATCACGCATCAATTTGTTCTGAAGAACTAATTTTTATTCCTCTTTCTTGCCAGCTTGACTTAATATGGCAGAGAGAAAGAGGAAAGAACACAAAATGAAAGGGGATGGTGTTAGTACTAAGGACACACAAAAACGGAAGTGGAAGAATTATGCAGATTCTCCTGGTACTAATGGTGCAATAGAAGCTCAAAGTCCAGCGGAAAATTGTACAGACGCGGTATCCCCTACTACACGAGCTACAAAACAAGCCAAACAGAAACTAATAGCTTCCACCAAACAAGCAGAGACAACCCTAGTTGTTGCAACACCTTCCACAATACCACCAGCTGCATGAGTTACTCATTTGTCAACTCAGCTAGCAGCACGTTCCCAAGCTCCCTTGCCACCTCCCAGTACTTTTGAGCACTCTTGACACAAGACGAGTTGGCAAGATCAGATGAACCTTGTGAGCTTCAACAGCAAGAAGGTAGTTGTTGGAGTGAAGGTATAGTTGCATGCTTCTTTATATGTAGTCTCACAGTTTCATGTACACTATCACTTCCTATGTTCATTGTTGGACTAGCACCTAGGCGCAAGAGGAAACAAACATCATGGATAATGCTTGATAGGTTAACTAAATGTAGAGGAGGAAGAATGGAAGTCCATTTTGAGGCAGGTTTAAAAAGACCACGTGATGCTATAGAGTCGGCCAAGTTAGTATCAGAGGCAGGGGTTGCCTTTAGGTGTCATGCACGTATTCTCCCAACATGGATTCTGTACAGGAATGAGAAAGACAAAACCCATTTCAAAACCTTCCTCGACCATTTCTCTATAAGTATGGTTATGTATGGAAACTAGTAATATCGTCTTGCTCTGCCCCATACTTTCTAGGTTACTGATAATGAGACTCCCATAATTTTCAACAGATGAGGTTCAAGTTGGATAGCCAAGATGATGCAACCAGACAAGCTTCCACCCATGTTTTCAAGTCTGCTCTGCGACAGTATCGGTATAACTTGAGGAAAACTCACTTTGAAGGCAAGGCTAATAGTGAACTTGCCCAAACATCTCTAGTGGAAAATATTTTGGATGAAGACTGGAGAGACCTCATTAAACACTGGTCTAATCCAAAGTAACAAGTACGTTATATGTATGTGATCAGATCACATGTTGAACTCCTATTTACGCATGTACTTCACAAATCTATCTTCCTGTAGGTGAACTGTTCAAAGAACAAGGCCAACCGTACGAAAGTGAAATTCCAACAGACAACAAGATCTCGTAGCTATATTGCACACTGCGAGGCTCTTGTAATTAGCTGCTATTTCACTCTTTTTGTTGTGCCATATTATCAGATCTATATTGGCTTGTTCCAAATGCAAAGGAAAGCCCGCAAGGACCAAAAAGTACGTGAACCAAATGTTGTGGAAATCTTCAAGGATTGTCACGCCAGCAAGACGAAGGGCATGACTACACCAGTCAAAGCCACTGTTGTAAGTCCTTAATCCTCATGCCTTTTAACTATTACTTACTCTGACTCATGCATTGAACTGCATGGTTTGCAGCCAATGTCTATTACTCTTTTCAATTTTATACACAATTGTCTTAGTGTATCATTGCACCTTACAAGGTTTAAAACAGAGGAGTGATGTTCCTTTGATCTTGATCTGTAATCTAGTTCCGTGTTGGCCTTGCCCACACAATGTTACAATTGCATGTTTGTATGTTCTCAGTTGCTTTGTGATATGAATGATGTGATACTATGCTTACCGTATTATAAACTTTGTCTCTTTATCCTTAGTTGTCAATACAATTTGAAGAAATAGACAATACATTAGCCATGGTACATGTTCATATGTTTGGAACCTGGTTTTATAATGTACTTTGTAGTAAAATACAACTAATATTTTACACGGGTTCACAAGAATAAGTTCTGTATATAGACCAAGGCTATTTTGTTTGGTTTTGCTACCTCATTAATATCTTATGTTCTGGTACTACTAATGTAAAAACTCAACTTTTCAGCAAGCTATGGAAAAAATGGTGGAGCCGCCACCTTCTGAAGGTGACGACGCAACTATAACTGCAATGTCACCTCTTGCTGCAGTGGGTCAGTACATATCCACTAACAGTGCAAAAAGCACGTTCCCGCGTAACACTGGCTTGGTTGTTTAGGCAATCTCGTCCAAACTGCCTCATGATCAAGATATGCAAGCTCAAAACAATGTTATACATGCGCTCCAGACACAAGTCCATTCCCTAACAGAGACCCTTTGAGAAACAAGGACAACCGTTGTTTGATGTCATCAAGATATGCATGGTTTTGAAACCAGACTATCAGACATTTGCTATGTTGTTCATGAGCCTAGGAGAAATGAAGGCGAAGGTTATGGTGCTCCATTGGACAGTCAACATGAAAATGTAACAGTCAGGTCAAATGAACTGAGCTTCTGAACTTCTGGTGGTGCATTTATCTGCCAGACTGTTAACTTTTATGCCAACCTTCTTTTTGTTTTATGGTTGTAATTTGTTTTGTTGCGATACAAATTTGGTCTTAACATGCAGCCACTGGCTGAAGAAAACAGCAAGCCATTTTTGTATAGTGTAGGGTGTTCCCTATATTTGCACTGGTGGCGAACTTTGATGCCCAGTGGATGTAATCTGTGCAATCGCCTTAATAGCCTAGCGTTAGTTTTGGGATTATTTATTTCCTGGTCTTCTTTTTTCCTGGTTTGCTAGCGGCCACAACAACCATGGGCCATATACGAACCGTGGTAACCTTGAACCTACTACAGGCTGTAGGATCCATGGGCCTCCTACGGGCCGTCGGATAAATGGGCCTCCAACGGGCTGTAGAATTGGTGGGCCTCGGGCCATCAGATAAATGGGTCCACATGGGCCATAAACGAGCGTAATTGGTATCGAGCCAGCATGGTAATGGGCCGTTAACAGACCAGAAGACAGCAAAGGCTTAATTCTATCACAGGTATAACGGGTCGTTAATTGGCCAGAATATAGGACGGGCTGAAAACGGCGCAATGGGTTAACAGGCCACAAACAGGCAATTCTAACGGCGGGCCGAATTTGGCCCATTAAGGGTACATGCAAGTAACGGGCCAAAAGTAATCGAGGGCCGGAAAGGAGCCCAAGAACATATGGGCCGTTAGTAGGCCGAAAGCTAACACGGGCTGGAAACGGCCCGTGTGAATCATGGGCCGTTAATGGGTACAAAGAAATTTATTGTTCATTATGGGCCAGAGTCACCGTGGGCCACTAAAGGGCCTAAAGATATGAAATGCCTCATTTGGCCAAAAGATGTCATGGGCCGAAAGTGAAACGGGCTAGTGTTATATTCGATGGCCCACATGACGTTGTTGGGCTGATTTCGGGAAGGCCCTAACGGGCCATGAGTTACCATGCCATAAAATGGGCTATGTGCGAACAAACTGTTAATAGGCTTTTCATGGGCCGACCTGCTAACTTTTGACCAAGTCAAACGGGCCGACCTTTGTAAGCTAAATGGGCCAGTGTTGGGCCATCGCACGTGTCGACATATCATAGGCGCCTATTTGACCCAATGACGAGCTGACACGTGTTTCCTTCAGCCAATGAGCATTTTACACGTGGAAATCCCCATTGGTCTGGGTTGTTAACGGGTTATCAGATCAAAAATTGGACCCGATAGCTTAACGGCGACCCGTTACGGTGGATTCCACGTGTCGGTTACTGTCGGTGTCAAAACCGGCAGATCTCGGGCAGGGGGTCCCGAACTGTGCATCTAAGGATCAAAGGTAATAGGAGGCAGGGAACACGATGTTTACCCGGGTTCGGGCCCTCTTGAAGGAGGTAAAACCCTATGTCATGCTTGATTGACTCTGATGAGTATAGGGGTTACAAGAGTTGATCTACCACGAGATCATAATGGCTAAACCCTAGATGTCTAGCCTATATGATTATGACTCCCCTACGAACTAAAGCCCTCCGGTTTATATAGACACTAGAGGGGGCTAGGATTTGTATAGAGTCAGTTTACAGAGAAAGGAATTTTCATATCCGAACGCCCATGCCAAGGAGAGTCCTATATGGACTCGGGGGAAAACCATCTATCTTGTATCTTCACGGCCCACCAGTCTGGCCCATGTCATATAGCTCGGACGCCCGAGGACCCCATAATCCAGGACTCCCTTAGTATCTCCTGAACCTGGCTTCAATGATGATGTGTCCGACATGCAGATTGTCTTCGGCATTGCAAAGCGGGTTCCTCGTCCGAATACTCCAAAGCAGTTCGACCAAGAGAACTATATCCAGCACTGTACAATAGTCACAACCATGAACCACGAAGGCAAAATACATTAAGCAAAAATAATTTATGTCTTCTGACAACTTTTTCAGCTAGGCCTTGTGTTCTAGCCTTATTATTATTTTGAATCGTTTGTTCGACCTACCGTCTCGTGTTTTGAGACGCAACTTCCAATGACACATCTTGTTAAAGCAGAGATCGTGCCCCTTATTGCGGGATTTTCATCAATGATTAGTTGGGTAATCCAACCATGCCATCCGCTCGATCCCTTGGGAATAGGCAAATTTTAAGGCTTGTGTGGGGTCGCTTGACATTCGTTGCCTTTATAGAGGGATAAGGACCCCTCTTTTAGCCCGCGCCTTATCCTTTCTCAGCCTACCCATCTTTGAGCTCTAGCGCCCAAGTCCCAATCCTTCTCCATTGCCATCACGCGCTCCGACAAAGTCCGGATCCGGTTCTCAAGGCAAGTGGGTGGCCTCTTCCATGACGAAGAAGGATATCCAGGGACTCCGGGAGGCGAGGTACTTAACCGCGGAAATCACACACAGGATTCCGACAAAGGGGCAAATCATCCCTACTCCAGAGCCTGGCGAAAGGGTCGTGTTCATCCCCCACTTCCTCTGCGGGTTATGGTTTCCCCTTAACCCGTATGTTTGCGGCCTCATATTCTACTACGGGCTAGATTTTCACGATCTAGCCCCGAACTCCTTCCTCCATATCTTGGCGTTCATCGTCATGAGCGAGGCATTTCTCGGCATCCCTCCGCACTCCGGCCTGTGGCTCAAGACCTTCAACGTGAAGCCAAAGGTGGTCGACGGGGAGCATGCGGATTGCGATGGAGCCATGGTGAGCAAGCTTCCTCACGCTATTTTTCCTAAAGGGGCCTTTGTGGATACCGTCAAGACATGGCAGCAGGAGTGGTTCTATATCATCGAACCCTGTTGTCGGTGTCAAAACCGGTGGATCTCAGGTAGGGGGTCCCGAACTATGCGTCTAAGGTCGATGGGAACAGGAGACAGGGGACACAATGTTTCCCCAGGTTCGGGCCCTCTCTATGGAGGTAATACCCTACTTCCTGCTTGATTGATCTTGATGAATATGAGTATTACTAGAGTGGATCTACCACGAGATCGTAATGGCTAAACCCTAGAAGTCTAGCATGTATGACTATGATTGTGATTGTATATCGATCCGGACTAAGCCCTCTGGTTTATATAGACATCGGAGGGGACTAGGGTTGAACAAGGTCGGTTACAAAGAAAGGAATCTTCATATTTGGTTGCCAAGCTTGCCTTCCATGCCAAGGAGGATCCCATCCGGACACAGGAGAGAGTCTTCGGTCTTGAATCTTCACTGCCCATTAGTCCGGCCCATGTCCAACAGGCCAGACGCCTGAGGACCCCATAGTCCATGACTCCCTTAGTAGCCCCTGAACCAGGCTTCAATGACGAGGTTTCCGGCGCGAAGATTGTTTTCGGTATTGCAAGGCGGGTTCCCCCTTCCAAATACTCCAAGATAGTCTTTGGACGAAACGACAGTGTCCGAACCTGCAACACAAGTACAACAGCCGTAGAGACTATAGTATTTCATGAGTCCAATCTGCTGATAATTTTTATAACTTGACATCACGCTCGCCCGGTTATTTATTTCGAACCGTTTCCTATCCCGTCGTTCCATGTTTCGAGGCGTGGTTATTATTGGCACGTCCTGTCGAAGCAGAGATTGTGTCCCCTTATTGCGGGATTCTCATCAATACGAGTGTGGGTAACCCAACTGTTCTGTTGGAAAGATTCCTTAGGAATGGGCAGGTCTTCAGGCTCAGGAGGAGGCGTTCAATACCAGGTGCCTTTATAAACGAACCAAGGGCCGTCTTTTTACGCCAAACCTCTCCTCAGCCTTTCCCACCTCGAGTTCTAGCACCCAAGGTTCGACTCCATTGCTCCAAGCTTCCCATCATGTTCGGACCCAGCCCTCATGGTCAATGGGTGGCTTCCTCCGTTACAGGGGAGGATATTGCAAAGCTTCGGGCGGCCGGATACCTGACCGTGGAGATCCCCCACAAGCTTCCTGCTCAAGGAGAGGTTATTCCGACCCCCAGATCCAGTGAGAGGGTCGTATTCATCTCTCACTTCCTCCTAGGGCTAGGGTTCGCTCTCCACCCCTTCGTCTAGGGGCTAATGTTTTATTACAGACTAGATTTTCACAATCTAGCTCCGGATTCCTTCCTCCACATCTCGGCGTTTATCATCACGTGCGAGGCCTTCCTTCGAATCCCCCCACACTTCGTCCTATGGCTGAAGACCTTTGGTGTGAAGCCGAAGGTGTTCAACGGGGAACAGGCGGAGTGTGGCGGTGCTATAGTAAGCAAGCTTACCAACACTCTCTGACCAAAAGGCTCTTTCACCGAAACTTCCCACCAATGGGAGCGAGAGTGGTTTTACGTCACGGAACCTCATAGTACCAAGTGGGCAGATATACCTACGTTCCGTTCCGGCCCTCCGTTACAACTTGCATCATGGATTAATAAGGGGCTGGACTCGGCATCAGTTGATGAAGTGCAGACTCTACAGAGCCGCATCCAAACCCTCCTTGAGAAGGACATCGATCTTGTCGATGTGATTCAAGTAATGCTAGTCCGCCGAACTCTGCCATGCCAGCGTAGGCCTCTCCGCGTGTGGGAGTTCAATCCAGAAGGACCACGAACCCTCTAACACTTCTTCGGCATCACGCACAAAGGGATGTGGAAGTTGTTTTTCGAGAAACGAAAACATTGGCCGGACACCACTAACGACGCCGGCCTCGACTGCAACCGTACAGATACCCCGGTAAGCACTTGACTTCCGAACACTTTCTAGTTAAGTATGCCATAATACGTTACTGAGCAAACTATCTTCTTCCAGGGATGGATAAAGAAAGCGGAACTAATTAGGTGTTCGGCCCCCCTTCCCGAAGGCTTAGCGGATCCCGTATTAACAAGGATGCTGGCCCCGACGCCATACTAGATGCCTGTGAAGGTGAGCAAAGCGGGGAGTGGGAGGACCAAAGATGACCTCCATCCCGAAGGTATATCAGACATTGTGTCCGGGGGAATCAAGGTTCCATCGTCCGAAGACAAAAATGAAGGGGAAGTCAATGTCTCTTCCCCCCAAGGAAAGAAAAGGGCCGCCTTCGAAGATTGGGAGGAAAAGGCTCCTAAGCGAGGCAAGATTACTCTGATGGGTGGCTCGGGCTTGGAGGACGACGTCATCGCATAGTCCCATGATGAGGACAAGCATCAGGACAAATCGTAAGTGAACAAGGGTGTTTTAAACATGTCCCGTTCCTTTCTTGTAACGTCCAGAATATATGTTCTTTGCAGTTCAGCATGCAGTCTTCTTCAATAGTCCTCTTCCTCGAGGGACCTTCTCCCAGAGATGATGGAAAGCGAGAAACCTCCACCGGTCTCCTTACACAATAGGGCGGAAGACTTCGAGGTATCATCACGGAGGGTCTCTCCTGATCAACAAGTGGTGCAAGGGATGACGAAGACACTACCCGAAGGTGATACTTCAGTGGCCCAGGGTCCAGGGACCAACCATGGAGGTCCCGAGCAGTCCGGTCTACGGTCGGATACGAATAAACGGATTCCTTCAACGGGAGGCCGTACTCCTTCAGCACCTTACGGAGAACCAAAGGCACCGGGTATATTGAAGAACATGCTGCAGCAGGCGTCCGTCTCAGAGGAACATCATACCTTGATGGGCACAGTGGTTGAAAAGGTCCTGTCCGCGAAAAGCGGATTGAATGAGGCCTTCGTGAGCCTGCTAAGAGGCTTTGAGGTTTGTACTGTAATATGTTCGATTGTGTTTTATTCACAAAATACACCTGTGTATAGATAGTAGCCCCTGAGACTCTGATTGGCTTCCCGAGGGAGGCGATCAGAGGATCAAAAGATATGCCTAGGAAATAATCTGATTAATTGGAACACAGGATGTGACCTCCCCGGTAACTGCCCAGACTACAGAAGTTGCGGATTTGCAACACAAGATTGATGAGGCAGATAATGATATCGCGCTTATCAACATGCGACTTGACGAGGTGCATGGTATGTTTTTGGGGCAGCCATACTATGCATGTGTTTACAATATAAGCATGATGCGAAGAATTGTGTAATAAGATGTACATATCTGCTGATTGTGCTGCCGCGGTCGAGGTCCTTCGAGCTGAGCTAGCCCGAGCCAAGGAGCAGGCCCGGATTAGTAATGCAGCTGCCGAAAAGGCATCTGCCGAGTTAAAGGCCGAACAGCCTGCTCAGCACCAATACAAGGAGAAAATATCCTCGATGACGCTTGAACTAAAGGAGGCCGCTAGCCGCTGTGGATTTCTCGAGAGGGATAATAAAGCCAAAACAGATGATCTTGACAAGGCCTTACAAGAGGCGAGAGAAGCCCGGTCCGAATCTAGAGCGGCCCGGGAGGAGATCCGGCAAGCTGGGGAGATCGCGGCTGGTAAGCCCTTTTTCTGCAAACTAAGTTCGGTGATCTGAATTATGCCCCGCTTAATCAAGTGTGGAGTTCTCCAGATGCTTTATTGGATTTGCCGAAGAGTGCTTCCAATGCGGCACAGTTTTACCAAGCGCGAGAAGGGTATGCAACGGAGAAGCTTTTTTGTCGCAATTTGGTGCGTCAAAGCGCCCACTATTGCTAAACGAACAGATGACCCAATGGGCAGAACTACACCGGATATCCGGCGCTGCCATGAAAGATGTCGTAGTCCGGCTGTGGCTGGCCGAGCCAATTCAGGATAGTTATTTTGGTTTGGTGCGGCGACTTGATGTCGCGGTGCCGTGCATCGACGCCGCTAAGCGATCAACGTGCATTGAAGGTGCACGGATGGCCTTTGCCCGTGTGAAAACATACTGGACGAAGATGAAGGCCAACGATGTTGCAGCGAAGAGTACACCCAAGGTCAAGGACCATCACGCGCCAGAGCATTATTTTGAAGATGTCTTAGAGGTTGCCCGGTTGATAGAGGGTCAGTGCTCGAAAGATATGATATTCGAGTGAGATTTATTGACATTGTGAAAAACAGTATTATGAAATAAAAAGGTTTATTTTAGAGTTGCTTAAAATCTTTGAATCCTCCTGTGCAGCCATTTTTTTTATAATCTGAAAGATTTCCAGTCGTCGGTTTCAGCCCCCTCGTAGGAAATACGGGGGTGTTCGGAAAAGCAATTGATCACTCTTAACCCAACATCTTGGTCCAAAAAGGAGGTGTCAATGTGTTGAACTAGGCAATCAGACTATAGGGCGTTAACACTTTCACTTAGCCATAGGAGTTTTATAGTGGATCTACGATATAGACCCTTTTATGTATGTAGTTATCCCAATGCGGTGCGTTAAATGTATGACCCAAAGAAGGTCCTTCGTGTAATACGGGGGAATCACAAAAAATCCCGTTAAGTCGTTGACCGGTTGACCAGCTCCCGCAGGATCATGACAGTCAGTTTTTGGCTTTCTCTACAGAGGTGTTTGACCAGATGAACCGGAAACACAATCGCAGTAGTTCTCCCTTTACTACCCTAGCCGATTGAGCGGAACGTAAGGTAGCAATCACAGGAGCCGGGCAACACAACTATTGACCCAAGACATGATTCGGAGCTGATGCATATAAGGCCGAACTCACGACGCCGAAGTATGCTATGAAGCTGTTCGGACTTTGTTGGCAAAAAAATTTGTTCCTATGTCAAACCCCTGGTAAGGTATGCCGGGGTGGGTGTGTGAAACAACCAAAAGGAGCAAAATTCGGTTCTTTATAGAAAAGTGAATGCCGGATACGGAGTATATTCACTGGAATCTAAGTGACATGCCAATTGTCATTTTATAGATAATAATGCCACAACCCCGGCTATTTGACATGCCAGGGATCGGCTGCTGAGGAAACAGGCAATTTACAGGCTCGAAAAATAGAGAGTGTGGTCTACAAAAAGTTATTTTGGACCTCCTGTTGCACGTCTGTGCCGCCTTTCCTCGGTGGGGGGGGGGGCACCTTAACAGGAGTAGCCTTTGGGTGAATTTGTGAACCGGGACTCTGATACCGTCCATGAGATGACCAACCTTTGCGTTACCTGTGGCAAAGGATGATGGAAAAAGATAGAGTAATTTAGAAAAGGAAAAAAGGAAGTAGTTTATGGGAGTACTTGTAGACCCTTCCGTGTTGTGCTTCCGCCGATGGCCAGGCTATTTGAAGTGCATAGTTATGTATGCGCGGTACAGATTTCGCAGGTATATGAGGCGGACGGCAGAAGCCGAACTGCTAGTCCTGCTCCAAACTTGGTCGATCCTATTGAATGGAGACCGGTGGCTTAATGGCCAACAAGGTATGTAGTTTAATGAGCCCGCTTTGTACTTCGGCTGAGGGTGCCGTAGTGTGATCCTTAATCCGGAGGGAGTGTTTCTACTGCTCCCCTGTAGAGTTGTGTGTCACGTATACCATGTTCAGTGTTTTCACTTCAGGGGGAAATAGCTTCTGACCCCCGATATTCGGTTGGTGACCCTCTTCATCGTCGTCGTCGCCTGGCGGCCTCCTCCCCTTGTGTTTGGCGTTAAGCTTGCCGGCCTGCTTGAAGACCCAACAACTTCTGTTGGTATGATAACCTGGTTTGTCGGGGTGGCCGTGAATCTGGCAGGGCTGGTCCAATATCTTGTCCAAATTGGATGGTCCATCTCTATTTGCCTTGAATGGCTTCTTCCGTTGACCAGATTTGGGGCCGCTGAATCCGGTGTTGACTGTTGTGTCATGCGTTCTTTCGTTATCATTGTGGCGCTTGTATTTGTTGCGTCGTGGTTTGCCATTACTATCCCGGTCTTCGGAAGTGCCCGGATCGCTGGCGTTGTTGCTTCTACGAGCGAGCCAGCTGTCTTCTCCCGCGCCAAAAGGGGTCATCTGAGCGGTAAGGGTTGGCATGGATTTTGGTTTTTCTTGACTGAGGTGGCAAGCGAGCCACTCATCCCGGACGCTGTGCTTGTAGGCTGCTAGGGCTTCCGCGTCCGGACAGTCGACGATTTGGTTCTTTTTAACTAAGAACCTAGTCCACGGCTTCATGGCTGACTCTTCGGGTTGCTGGACAATGTGACTTAAGTCATCGGCATCTGGTGGCCGGACATATGTACCTTGGAAGTTGTCAAGGAAGGCCTCTTCCAAGTCCTCCCATCTGCCAATAGAATTTTTAGGCAGGCTAGCCAGTGCCGAGCTGGCCCTTTAAGTCTTAAAGGGAGGTATTTGATGGCGTGGAGGTCATCTCCATGAGCCATATGAATGTGGAGAATAAAGTCCTCGATCCACACCGCGGGGTCAGTTGTTCCATCGTATGATTCGATATTTACGGGTTTAAACCCTTCTGGGAATTGGTGGTCCATTACTTCGTCAGTGAAGCAAAGAGGGTTTGTGGCGCCTCTATATCGGGTCCCATCGAGAGCTCCGATGGAGTCCGTCTGTGGTGTTCGGCCCGTGCATGACTAGGCTTGTCATGTTCGAATAGGTAGCCGTCGACACGTGTCGAGGTACGTTCTCGCGATCCGTAGATCGATCTGGTATGCCCTGCTCTGTTGTTCAGGTCCTCCCGTGGGTCATATGTGTGACCACAAGCTGTTCTATCTCTGCCTTTATAATGAGGCAGGGCGGGCTGGTGTTCGGCTTGAGTTGCCGCTTTATCCCGACCGCGTGGTAGTCAGTCAGCCCCATTGTGTGATGATGGTATGGGCTCCAGCGCCTCATCATCGAATTGAGGTAGCAATTTGCGCTTTAGGTAACTTGTGGCTGGGCGCTTAAGGCCGTATTCTTCGGCTGCCAGGACATCAGTCCATCTATCATTTTAGCATGTCTTGATAGGCTTGAAGTTGCCGTTGCTTCTTTTTCAGGCTTCTTGCAGTGGCTATTAGCTGGCGCTTGAAGCGCTCCTGCTCGAGAGGTTCTTCAGGCATGATGAAATCCTCGTTGCCGAGGCTCACCTCATCCTCGGAGAGCAGAAGATAATTACTGTCCTCCGAGTCTTCGTTTATGGCCTGTTCGTCGGGGCTAACTTGCCCATCTTCTCGTTCTTCTTGTTTGGAAGTTGCTTCAACGGGGACTTCATTATCATCGGCACCGTCGGGAGTATTCTCTTCTCCTGTGCCAGTATTACTATCTGTTGCATGGCGTGACTTAGAGCGGCGCTGCTGACGTCGGCGCTTAGGCTGTGTCTCAAGAGGTTTATCCTTGACTGGATATTTTTTGTCGTCGTTGTTAGATTCTTTAGGCGTATCCACCATGTATATGTCGTACGAAGAAGTGGCCATCCAGCATCCGGTAAACAGCGGGTTTTGGCCATGCTCCTCCTCTGCGTTGTCGTCCATACCATCGATATCTTCGGGGCCGTAATTGAGCATGTCTGTTAAGTCTTCGACAGTGGCTATAAAGTGGATGGCGGGTGGGGAGCGAAATTTCCCGTCATCAGCTTCTAGTTCGAATGCGATATAGTTTGGCTGTGAATCCCCCACTAAGGATAGATTTCTTTAATGAGTTCAGCACATCGCCCAAAGGTGAGTGCCGGAAGATGTCCGTGGCGTTGAATTCGGCGATCGATGACCGATCATGCTCGACATGCGCGGACGCACATAGTTCGGAACTTATAACCGGAAATGAGTCTGGGGTTCCGGTGACACAAGCATTACCAGAAGTTAGGTCTCTGTGCGGCTCCTACACCGTGGAGTCTGTGGCTTCCGTGGCGGGGTTGAGATTCCTGTCCTCGGATGGCGCGACCTGCTCCAGATCTAAGGCCAGAGCGGTTACAGGTGCAATTTCCTGGGTATGTCCCGATGAGAGATCTAAGTCATGTTCATCGAGGTGACAGGGAGTGACTGCCGTGGTCTCGAATCCACCGAAGATCAAGTCTCCGTGGATATCCGCGAGATAGTTCAAGCTCCCAAATCTGACATGATGGCCAGGGGCGTAGCTGTCGATCTGCTCCAGATGGCCAAGTGAGTTTGCCCGCAGTGCGAAGCCGCCGAACACGAAGATCTGCCGGGTAGGGAGACTTCCCTTTCGACAGCATCGTTGTAGATGATTAAAGGATCCATCAAACCTTTTGAGGACGGTGATACGTCTCTGTCGTATCTACTTTTCCAAACACTTTTGCCCTTGTTTTGGACTCTAACTTGCATGATTTGAATGGAACTAACCCGGACTAACGTTGTTTTCAGCAGAATTACCATGGTGATATTTATGTGCAGAAACAAACATTCTCGGAATGACCTGAAACTTCACGGAGCAACTTTTTGGAAAATATAAAAAATACCTGCAAAAGATGAAGGCCAGGGGGCCCACCACCTGTCCACGAGGGTGGGGGTGCACCCCCTACCTCGTGGGCCCCCTGGAGCTCCTCCGACTCCAACTCCAGCTCTATATATTGTGTTTCGGGGAGAAAAATCAGATAGAAGAATTCATCGCGTTTTACGATACGGAGCCACCGCCAAGCCCTAAAACCTCTCAGGAGGGCTGATCTGGAGTCCGTTTGGGGCTCCGGAGAGGGGAATCCATCGCCATCGTCATCATCAACCATCCTCCATCGCCAATTTCATGATGCTCACCGCCGTGCGTGAGTAATTCCATCGTAGGCTTGCTGGACGGTGATGGGTTGGATGGGATCTA
This sequence comes from Triticum monococcum, assembly GCA_034509565.1. Classification (NCBI taxonomy): domain Eukaryota; kingdom Viridiplantae; phylum Streptophyta; class Magnoliopsida; order Poales; family Poaceae; genus Triticum; species Triticum monococcum. The sequence continues at coordinate 294,401,391 of CM067845.1, read as the reverse complement.
TCATGTAATCGAGTTAGTTTTGTTAGGGTTTGATCCCTAGTATCCACTATGTTCTGAGATTGATGTTGCTATGACTTTGCTATGCTTAATGCTTGTCACTAGGGCCCGAGTGCCATGATTTCAGATCTGAACCTATTATGTTTTCATCAATATATGAGAGTTCTTGATCCTATCTTGCAAGTCTATAGTCACCTATTATGTGTTATGATCCGTTAACCCCGAAGTGACAATAATCGGGATACTTACCGGTGATGACCGTAGTTTGAGGAGTTCATGTATTCACTATGTGTTAATGCTTTGTTCCGGTACTCTATTAAAAGGAGGCATTAATATCCCTTAGTTTCCGTAAGGACCCCACTGCCACGGGAGGGTAGGACAAAAGATGTCATGCAAGTTCTTTTCCATAAGCACGTATGACTATATTCGGAATACATGCCTACATTACATTGATGAACTGGAGCTAGTTCTGCGTCACCCTAGGTTATGACTGTTACATGATGAACCGCATCCGGCATAATTCTCTATCACCGATCCATTGCCTACGAGCTTTCCATATATTGTTCTTCGCTTATTTACTTTCCCATTGCTATTGCTATCATCACTACAAAATACCAAAAACATTACATTTACTATTGTTACCTTTTGCTACCGTTACCACTACTATCATATTACTTTGCTACTAAATACTTTGTTGTAGATACTAAGTTTCCAGGTGTGGTTGAATTGACAACTCAGCTGCTAATACTTGAGAGTATTCTTTGGCTCCCCTTGTGTCGAATCAATAAATTTGGGTTGAATACTTTACCCTCGAAAACTGTTGCGATCCCCTATACGTGTGGGTTATCAGACGGCACAGTGGAACTCTCAATGAAAGCACCAATGTCGGTGTCAAACCCGGCGGATCTCGGGTAGGGGGTCCCGAACTGTGCGTCTAAGGTCGATCGTAACAGGAGACAAGGAACACAATGTTTACCCAGGTTCAGGCCCTCTCTATGGAGGTAATACCCTACTTCCTACTTGATTGATCTTGATGAATATGAGTATTACAAGAGTTGATCTACCATGAGATCGTAATGGCTGAACCCTAGAACTCTAGCCTATATCACTTTGATTGTGTTTGTATATCAATCCGGACTAAGCCCTCCGGTTTATATAGACAGCGGAAGGGACTAGGGTTGTACAAGGTCGGTTACAGAGAAAGGAATCTTCATATTTGGTCGCCAAGCTTGCCTTCCACGCCAAGGAGGATCCCATCCAGACACGGGAGAGAGTCTACGGTCTTGAATCTTCACAGCCCATTAGTCCGGCTCATGTCCAATAGGCCGGATGCCCGAGGACCCCTTAGTCCATGACTCCCTCACCCGTGGCACCAAGTGGGCGGCCACTCCTACATTTAGATCCAGACCCCCCCTGCGACTGTCTTCATGGACAAACAAGGGTCCTGACTGGGGATCGACCGATGAGGTGCTGATGTTTTAAAAGCGCATCAAAAGTATCATAGATAAGAACACCCGCCTCACTGATGTGATTCAGGTGATGCTCATCCGCCGAACCCTTCCCTGGCAGCGACGGCCTCTCCCTTTATAGGAGTTTAATCCGGAAGGGACGCAAACTCTCTGACAATTCTTCGGCACGACGCACAAAGAGATCTGGAAATTGCTCTAAAATCACACCAATCGTGGCCGGAGACGTCCGAAGATGTTGGTCTTGACTGCAACCATCCGGCGCCGCCGGTAAGGGCTAAGCTTCCGCCTATAGCTTGTTTTCTTAATCCAAGGGATACACTAACCATTCCATCCTTTAAACAGGTCTGGACAAAGAAGGCGGAGTGGATCAGGTGTCCGGCCCCCCTTCCTGAAGGCTCAGTCGATTCCCTCCTAATGAGGATTCTTGTCCTGGCGCCATACCAGGTGCCGATAAAGAAGGACAAGAATAAGAAGAACAAGGAGGCCGAAAGTGGCCTCCACCACAAAGGTACCTTGGACGCTATGTCCGGAGGGACCGAGGCTCCCTCCTCTCACAAGGGAGATGGCAAAAAGGACGAGGAGGAGGAAGAAGAAGATAACCCTCCACTCAAAGGGAAAAGAGGGCAGCCTCCGCAGACCCAGAGGCAAGGGCGTCTAAGAGGGGAAAGTTATCTATTTCAGATGACTCGGATTCAGACATTGAGGATATCCCCGAGCCCCGCCCCTGGACCAAGCCCCTTGCCAAATCGTAAGCACATGAGGACGCTTTACATACATCCGCTCCTTTATCGATTGTGAGAATAATATTAAGTCATGTGTTTCAGTCCGGCCCGCGATCTCCCTCAACAATCCTCCTCGTCAGGGGATTTGCCGCCGGAGATGATGGAGAGCGAGATGCCTCCACAAGTTTCCACGCCCCCTAGGGCAGGTGACATCAAGGTTGTTGGGGAACGTAGTAATTTCGAAAATTTTCCTACGCACACGCAAGATCATGGTGATGCATAGCAACAAGGGGGAGAGTATTGTCTACGTACCAACGCAGACCGACTGCGGAAGCGATCTCACAACGTAGAGGAAGTAGTCGTACGTCTTCTTCCCGATCCGACCGATCCAAGCACCGTTACTCCGGCACCTCCGAGTTCTTAGCACACGTTCAGCTCGATGACGATCCTCGGGCTCCGATCCAGCAAAGCGTCGAGGAAGAGTTCCGTCAACACAACGGCGTGGTGACGATCTTGATGTACTACCGACGTAGGGCTTCGCCTAAGCTCTACAACGGTATGATCGAGGTGGAATTTGGTGGCAGGGGGCACCGCACACGGCTAAGGAACGATCTCAAGGATCAACTTGTGTGTCTTGGGGTGTCCCCTGCCCCCGTATATAAAGGATGGAGGAGGAGGAGCTGGCAGGCCAAGGTGGGAGGCGCAGGAGGAGTCCTACTCCTACCGGGAGTAGGACTCCCCCCTCCAATCCTAGTCCAACTAGGTTTCCTCAAGTGGGAAGTGAAAGAGAGAGGTGGCCGGCCCCTCTCCTAGTCCTAATAGGACTAGAGAGAGGGGGGAGGCGCAGCCCTATGTGGGCTGCCCTCTCACCTTTCCACTAAGGCCCATGTTGGCCCATTTGGCTCCCGGGGGGTTCCGGTAACCCTCCCGGTAGTCCGGTAAAATCCCGATTTCACCCGGAACACTTCCGATGTCCAAACATAGGCTTCCAATATATCAATATTTACGTCTCGACCATTTCGAGACTCCTCGTCATGTCCGTGATCACATCCGGGACTCCGAACAACCTTTGGTACATCAAAATGCATAAACTCATAATAACTGTCATCGTAACGTTAAGCGTGCGGACCCTACGGTTCGAGAACAATGTAGACATGACCGAGACACGTCTCCGGTCAATAACCAATAGCGGGACCTGGATGCCCATATTGGCTCCTACATATTCTATGAAGATCTTTATCGGTCAGACCGCATAACAACATACGTTGTTCCCTTTGTCATCGGTATGTTACTTGCCCGAGATTCGATCGTCGGTATCCAATACCTAGTTCAATCTCGTTACTTGCAAGTCTCTTTACTCGTTCCGTAATACATCATCTCATAACTAACATCTTAGTTATTATGCTTGCAAGGCTTATGTGATGTGTATTACCGAGAGGGCCCAGAGATACCTCTCCGACAATCGGAGTGACAAACCCTAATCTCGAAATACGCCAACCCAACATCTACCATTGGAGACACCTGTAGTACTCCTTTATAATCACCCAGTTACGTTGTGACGTTTGGTAGTACCCAAAGTGTTCCTCCGGTAAACGGGAGTTGCATAATCTCATAGTTATAGGAACATGTATAAGTCATGAAGAAAGCAATAGCAACATACTAAACGATCGGGTGCTAAGCTAATGGAATGGGTCATGTCAATCAGATCATTCAACTAATGATGTGACCTCGTTAATCAAATAACAACTCTTTGTTCATGGTTAGGAAACATAACCATCTTTGATTAACGAGCTAGTCAAGTAGAGGCATACTAGTGACACTCTGTTGGTTTATGTATTCACACATGTATTATGTTTCCGGCTAATACAATTCTAGCATGAATAATAAACATTTATCATGATATAAGGAAATAAATAATAACTTTATTATTGCCTCTAGGGCATATTTCCTTCAGTCTCCCACTTGCACTAGAGTCAATAATCTAGTTCACATCGCCATGTGATTTAACAGCAATAGTTCACATCACCATGTGATTAACACCCATAGTTCACATCGTCATGTGACCAACACTCAAAGGGTTTACTAGAGTCAGTAATCTAGTTCACATATCTATGTGATTAACACGCAAAGAGTACTAAGGTGTGATCATGTTTTGCCGGTGAGATAATTTTAGTCAACGGGTCTGTCACATTTAGACCCGTAAGTATTTCGCAAGTTCTATGTCTACAATGCTCTACACGTAGCTATTCTAGCTAATTGCTCCCACTTTCAATATGTATCCAGATTGAGACTTTAGATTCATCTGGATCAGTGTCAAAAACTTGCATCGACGTAACCCTTTACGACGAACCTTTTTGTCACGTCCATAATCGAGAAACATATCCTTATTTCACTAAGGATAATTCTGACCGCTGTCAAGTGATCTACTCCTAGATCACTATTGTACTCCCTTGCCAAATCAATGCAGGGTATACAATAGATCTGGTATACAGCATGACATACTTTATAGAACCTATGGCCAAGGCATAGGGAATGACTTTCATTCTCTTTCTATCTTCTGCCGTGGTCGCGCTTTGAGTCTTACTCAACTTCACACCTTGTAATACAGGCAAGAACTCTTTCTTTGACTGCTCCATTTTGAACTACTTCAAAATCTTGTCAAGGTATGTACTTATTGAAAAAACTTATCAAGCATCTTGATCTATCTCTATAGATCTTGAAGCTCAATATGTAAGCAGCTTCATCGAAGTCTTTCTTTGAAAAACTCCTTTATGCTTTACAGAATAATTCTACATTATTTCCGATCAACAATATGTCATTCACATATACTTATCAGAAATGCTGTAGTGCTCCCACTCACTTTCTTGTAAATACAGGCTTCACCGCAAGTCTGTATAAAACTATATGCTTTGATCAACTCATCAAAGCGTATATTCCAACTCCGAGATGCTTGCACCAGTCCACAGATGGATCGCTGGAGCTTGCACATTTTGTTAGCATCTTTCGGATTGACAAAACCTTCTGGTTGCATCATATACAACTCTTCTTTAATAAATCCATTAAGGAATGCAGTTTTGTTTATCCGTTTGCCAGATTTCATAAAATGCGGCAATTACTAACATGATTCGGACAGACTTAAGCATAGATACGAGTGAGAAAATCTCATCGTAGTCAACACCTTGAACTTGTCGAAAACCTTTTGCGACAATTCTAGCTTTGTAGATAGTAACACTACTATCAGCGTCCGTCTTCCTCTTGAAGATCCATTTATTTTCTATGGCTTGCCGATCATCGGGTAAGTCAACCAAAGTCCATACTTTGTTCTCATACATGGATCACATCTCAGATTTCATGGCTTCAAGCCACTTTGCGGAATCTGGGCTCACCATCGCTTCTTCATAGTTCGTAGGATCATCATGATCTAGTAGCATGACTTCCAGAACAGGATTACCGTACCACTCTGGCGCGGATCTTACTCTGGTCGATCTACGAGGTTCAGTAGTGTCTTGTTCTGAAGTTTCATGATCATCATCATTAGCTTCCTCACTAACTGGTGTAGGTGTCACAGAAACATTTTTCTGTGATGTACTACTTTCCAATAAGGGAGAAGGTACAATTACCTTATCAAGTTTTCTACTTTCCTCCCACTCACTTCTTTCGAGAGAAACTCCTTCTCTAGAAAGGATCCATTATAAGCAACGAATGTCTTGCCTTAGGATCTGTGATAGAAGGTGTACCCAACAGTCTCCTTTGGGTATCCTATGAAGACATATTTCTCCGATTTGAGTTTTGAGCTTATCAGGATGAAACTTTTTCATATAAGCATTGCAACCCCAAACTTTAAGAAACGACAACTTTGGTTTATTGCCAAACCATAGTTCATTAGGCGTCGTCTTGACGGACTTAGATGGTGCCCCTTTTTAACTTGAATGCAGCTGTCTCTAATGCATGACCCCAAAAACAATAGTGGTAAATCGGTAAGAGACATCATAGATTGCACTATATCCAATAAAGTACGGTTATGACGTTCGGACACACCATTATGATGTGATGTTCCAGGTGGCGTGAGTAGTGAAACTATTTCACATTGTTTTAACTCAAGACCAAACTCGTAACTCAAATACTCTTTTCCACGATCAGATCGTAGAAACTTTATTTTCTTGTTACGATGATTTTCCACTTCACTCTGAAATTATATGAACTTTTCAAATATATCAGACTTCTATTTCATTAAGTAGATATACCCATATCTGCTCAAATCATCTGTGAAGGTTTGAAAATAATGATACCCGCTGCAAGCCTTGAATATTCATCGGACCACATACATCAGTATGTATGATTTCCAACAAATCTGTTGCTTGCTCCATTGTTCCGGAGAACGACGTTTTTAGTCATCTTGCCCAAAAGGCATGGTTCGCAAGCATCAAGTGATTCATAATCAAGTGATTCCAAAATCCCATCAGCATGGAGTTTCTTCATGTGCTTTACACCAATATGACCTAAATGGTAGTGCCACAAATAAGTTGCACTATCATTATTAACTTCGCATCTTTTGGTTTCAATATTATGAATATGTGTATCACTAAGATCGAGATCCAATGAACTATTTTCATTGGGTGTGTAACCATATAAGGTTTTATTCATGTAAACAGAACAACAATTTATTCTCTTACTTAAATGAATAACCGTATTACAATAAACATGATCAAATCATATTCATGCTCAACGCAAACACCAAATAACACTTATTTAGGTTCAACACTAATCCCGAAATTATAGGGAGTGTGCGATGATGATCATATCAATCTTGGAACCACTTTCAACACACATCGTCACTTCACCCTTATCTAGTCTCTGTTTATTCTGCAACTCCCGTTTCGAGTTACTAATCTTAGCAACTGAACTAGTATCAAATACTGAGGGTTTGCTATAAACACTAGTAAAGTACACATCAATAACATGTATATCAAATATACTTATGTTTACTTTGCCATCCTTCTTATCCGCCAATCATTTGGGGTAGTTCCGCTTCCAGTGATCAGTCCCTTTGCAGTATAAGCACTTAGTCTCAGGCTTAGGATCAGACTTGGGCCTCTTCACTTGAGCAGCAACTTGCTTGCCGTTCTTCTCGAAGTTCCCCTTCTTCCCTTTGCCCTTTTCTTGAAACTAGTGGTCTTGTCAACCATCAACACTTGATGTTTTTCTTGATTTCTACCTTCGTTGATTTCAGCATCACGAAGAGCTTGGGAGTTGTTTCCGTTATCCCTTGCATATTATAGTTCATCACGAAGTTCTACTAACTTAGTGATGATGACTAGAGAATTCTGTCAATCACTATCTTATCTGGAAGATTAACTCCCACTTGATTCAAGCGATTGTAGTACCCAGACAATCTGAGCACATGCTCACTAGTTGAGCGATTCTCCTCCATCTTTTAGCTATAGAACTTGTTGGAGACTTCATATCTCTCAACTCGGGTATTTGCTTGAAATATTAACTTCAACTCCTGGAACATCTCATATGGTCCATGACGTTCAAAACGTCTTTGAAGTCCCGATTCTAAGCCATTAAGCATGGTGCACTAAACTATCAAGTAGTCATCATATTGAGCTAGCCAAACGTTCATAACGTCTGCATCTGCTCCTGCAATAGGTCTGTCACCTAGCGGTGCATCAAGGACATAATTCTTCTGTGCAGCAATGAGGATAAACCTCAGATCACGGATCCAATCCGCATCATTGCTACTAACATCTTTCAACACAATTTTCTCTAGGAACATATCAAAATAAACACAGGGAAGCAACAACGCGAGCTATTGATCTACAACATGATTTGCAAAATACTACCAGGACTAAGTTCATGGTAAATTTAAGTTCAATTAATCATATTACTTAAGAACTCCCACTTAGATAGATATCCCTCTAATCCTCTAAGTGATTACGTGATCCAAATCAACTAAACCATAACCGATCATCACGTGAGATGGAGTAGTTTTCAATGGTGAACATCGTTATGTTGATCATATCTACTATATGATTCACGCTCGACCTTTCGGTCTCTGTGTTCCGAGGCCATATCTGCATATGCTAGGCTCGTCAAGTTTAACCTGAGTATTCTGCGTGTGCAAAACTGGCTTGCACCCGTTGTAGATGGACGTAGAGCTTATCACACCCGATCATCACGTGGTGTCTGGGCACGACGAACTTTGGCAACGGTGCATACTCAGGGAGAACACTTCTTGATAATTTAGTGAGAGATCATCTTATAATGCTACCGTCAAACAAAGCAAGATAAGATGCATAAAAGGATAAACATCACATGCAATCAATATAAGTGATATGATATGGCCATCATCATCTTGTGCTTGTGATCTCCATCTCCGAAGCACCGTCATGATCACCATCGTCACCGGCGCGACACCTTGATCTCCATCGTAGCATCGTTGTCGTCTCGCCAATCTTATGCTTCCACGACTATCACTACCGCTTAGTAATAAAGTAAAGCATTACATCGCGATTGCATTGCATACAATAAAGCGACAACCATATGGCTCCTGCCAGTTGCCGATAACTCGGTTACAAAACATGATCATCTCATACAATAAAATCAGCATCATGCCTTGACCATATCACATCACAACATGCCCTGCAAAAACAAGTTAGACGTCCTCTACTTTGTTGTTGCAAGTTTTACGTGGCTGCTACGGGCTTAAGTAAGAACTCATCTCACCTACGCATCAAAACCACAACGATAGTTCGTCAAATAGACCCCGTTTTAACCTTCTCAAGGACCGGGCGTAGTCACACTTGGTTCAACTAAAGTTGGAGAGACAGTCTTTCGCAAGCCATCTATGTGCGAAGCACGTCGAGGGAACCGGCCTCGCGTAAGAGTACGCGTAAGGTTGGTCCGGATCGTCTCGTCCAACAATACCGCCGAACCAAAGTATGACATGCTGGTAGGCAGTATGACTTGTATCGCCCACAACTCACTTGTGTTCTACTCGTGCAAATAACATCAAACCATAAAAACCTAGGCTCTGATGCCACTGTTGGGGAACGTAGTAATTTCGAAAATTTTCCTACACACACGCAAGATCATGGTGATGCATAGCAACGAGGGGGAGAGTATTGTCTACGTACCAACGCAGACCGACTGCGGAAGCGATCTCACAACGTAGAGGAAGTAGTCGTACGTCTTCTTCCCGATCCGACCGATCCAAGCACCGTTACTCCGGCACCTCCGAGTTCTTAGCACACGTTCAGCTCGATGACGATCCTCGGGCTCCGATCCAGCAAAGCGTCGAGGAAGAGTTCCGTCAGCACAACGGTGTGGTGACGATCTTGATGTACTACCAACGCAGGGCTTCGCCTAAGCACTACAACGGTATGATCGAGGTGGAATTTGGTGGCAGGGGGCACCGCACACGGCTAAGGAACGATATCAAGGATCAACTTGTGTGTCTTGGGGTGTCCCCTGCCCCCGTATATAAAGGATGGAGGAGGAGGAGCTGGCCGGCCAAGGTGGGAGGCGCAGGAGGAGTCCTACTCCTACCGGGAGTAGGACTCCCCCCTCCAATCCTAGTCCAACTAGGTTTCCTCAAATGGGAAGTGAAAGAGAGAGGTGGCCGGCCCCTCTCCTAGTCCTAATAGGACTAGAGAGAGGGGGGGAGGCGCAGCCCTATGTGGGCTGCCCTCTCACCTTTCCACTAAGGCCCATGTTGGCCCATTTGGCTCCCGGGGGGTTCCGGTAACCCTCCCGGTAGTCCGGTAAAATCCCGATTTCACCCGGAACACTTCCGATGTCCAAACATAGGCTTCCAATATATCAATCTTTACGTCTCGACCATTTCGAGACTCCTCGTCATGTCCGTGATCACATCCGGGACTCCGAACAACCTTCGGTACATCAAAATGCATAAACTCATAATAACTGTCATCGTAACGTTAAGCGTGCGGACCCTACGGTTCGAGAACAATGTAGACATGACCGAGACACGTCTCCGGTCAATAACCAATAGCGGGACCTGGATGCCCATATTGGCTCCTACATATTCTACGAAGATCTTTATCGGTCAGACCGCATAACAACATACGTTGTTCCCTTTGTCATCGGTATGTTACTTGCCCGAGATTCGATCGTCGGTATCCAATACCTAGTTCAATCTCGTTACTTGCAAGTCTCTTTACTCGTTCCGTAATACATCATCTCATAACTAACATCTTAGTTATTATGCTTGCAAGGCTTACGTGATGTGTATTACCGAGAGGGCCCAGAGATACCTCTCCGACAATCGGAGTGACAAACCCTAATCTCGAAATACGCCAACCCAACATCTACCATTGGAGACACCTGTAGTACTCCTTTATAATCACCCAGTTACGTTGTGACGTTTGGTAGTACCCAAAGTGTTCCTCCGGTAAACGGGAGTTGCATAATCTCATAGTTATAGGAACATGTATAAGTCATGAAGAAAGCAATAGCAACATACTAAACGATCGGGTGCTAAGCTAATGGAATGGGTCATGTCAATCAGATCATTCAACTAATGATGTGACCTCGTTAATCAAATAACAACTCTTTGTTCATGGTTAGGAAACATAACCATCTTTGATTAACGAGCTAGTCAAGTAGAGGCATACTAGTGACACTCTGTTGGTTTATGTATTCACACATGTATTATGTTTCCGGCTAATACAATTCTAGCATGAATAATAAACATTTATCATGATATAAGGAAATAAATAATAACTTTATTATTGCCTCTAGGGCATATTTCCTTCAGAGGTGTCATCGCATAGGATTTCTCTGGATCGCAGAGGGGTGCAGGGGACCATCAATACGGCACCAGAGGGTAATACCTCAGCCGTTGAGGACACGGGGGAGGCGACCCCCGTGAAGACCGGGGATGGGGGCCCTGGATTGTTCTGCCCCTAGCCGAATACCGCTCCGGAGACGGATCTGATGTCGAGTGAGCGCCCCCCTTCAAGTGAGGGGGTGCCTATTCTTGCGGTGACCTCCATGAATGCAGAGGCCCCGAACATGCTAAGGGACGGACTGCAGAGTGTGTCCCTCTTGGAGGAGCACCGTACCTTGATGGGTACGGTGGCTGAGAAGATTCAGTCCGCTAAAAGCGGGCTGCATAAAGCCTTTACGAGCCTACTAACATGCTTCGAGGTATGCGATGTAATGTCTTTAGCAACTTTCCATATGGAAAATATGCCTGTATATGGATAGTAGCCCCTGAGACTCTGTTCGTCCCATGAAGAAGGGCGAACAGAGGATCTACATATATTTGCAAGAAATAACATTCTTATTTGGCTAGAAAAACAGGCTTCACTGTTAGCGGCAACCGCCTAGGCCACGAAGGTTTTCGAGCTGAAACGGCAACTAAAGCAGGCTGATGAGGACATCGTCATTATTAACAAGCGGCTTAACAAGGCACAAGGTATGCTGCGAACATCCCATTTGTGCCTATATGAATGTATGAATGCAAATTTGAAACTTAGACTTTTTTATGTGTGAAATTCCACATGGCGTTGCTGAGGTTGAGACCCTCAGGGGTGAACTTGCCCGGGCCAAGGAGCAGGCGAGAGTGAGCAATGCGGCGGCTGATAAAGCGGTTGCAGATTTGAAGACCGGACAGGTCACCCGACGCCAGGTCGGGGAGCGGGTATATGTAGTAGAGCAAGAGCTCAAGGACGCTGCCTGCAAGTGCAAGTCCCTCGAGGAGGAGAATAAACCCAAGGCAACCGAGCTCGCCAAGGCCCTCGAGGAGGCCAAAGAGGCGTGATCTGAATCTAGGGTGGCTCGCGAGGAGGTCCGGCAGGCCGGACAGATAGCGACTGGTAATCCCTTTCTTTTACAGACTAAGTTTGGCGATCAAATATATGCCTTGCTTAATCGACTGTGGAGTTTGATACGTCTCCAACGTATCGATACTTTTTATTTTTCCATGCTATTATATTATCTATTTTGGATGTTTAATGGGCTTTAATATGCGTTTTTATATTATTTTTGGGACTAACCTATTAACCGAAGGACCAGTGCTAGTTTTTGTTTTTTTGCCTATTTCAGTGTTTTGCAGAAAAGGAATACCAAACGGAATTCAAACGAAATGAAACCTTCGTGATGATCTTTCTTGGAACGAAAGCAATCCATAAGACTTGGAGTTGAAGTCTGGAACTCCGCGAGGAGGCCACGAGGCAGGAGGGCATGCCCAGGGGGTAGGCGCACCCCCCACCCTCATGGGCCCCACGGAGCTCCACCGACGTACTTCTTTCGCCTATATATACTCTTATACCCTAAAAACATCAGGGGGAGTCACAAAACCACTTTTCCACCGCCGCAACCTTCTGTACCCGTGAGATCCCATCTTGGGGCCTTTTCCGGCGATCTGCCCGAAGGGGAATCGATCACGGAGGGCTTCTACATCAGCACTATAGCCTCTTCGATGATGTGTGAGTAGTTTACCACAGACCATCGGGTCCATAGTTATTAGCTAGATGGCTTCTTCTCTCTCTTTGGTACTCAATACAAAGTTCTCCTCGATGTTCTTGGAGATCTATTCGACGTAATACTTTTTGCGGTGTGTTTGCCAAGATCCGATGAATTGTGGATTTATGATCAAGTTTATCTATGAATAATATTTGGTTATTCTCTAAATTCTTACATGCATTATTTGATATCTTTGCAAGTCTCTTCGAATTATCGGTTTAGTTTCGCCTACTAGATTGATCTTCCTTGCAATGAGAGAAGTGCTTAGATTTGGGTTCAATCTTGCGGTGTCCTTTCCCAGTGACAGTAGGGGCAGCAAGGCACGTATTGTATTGTTGCCATCGAGGATAAAAATATGGGGTTTACATCATATTGCTTGAGTTTATCCCTCTACATCATGTCATCTTGCTTAATGCATTACTCTATTCTTATGAACTTAATACCCTAGATGCGTGCCGGATAGTGGTCGATGTGTGGAGTAATAGTAGTAGATGCAGAATCATTTCGGTCTACTTGACACGGACATGATGCATATATTCATGATCATTTCCTAGATATTCTCATAATTATGCTCTCTTCTATCAATTGCTCGGCAGTAATTTGTTCACCCACCGTAATACATGCTATCATGAGAGAAGCCACTAGTGAAACCTATGGCCCCCGGGTCTCTTTCTTATTATATTTCATCTCTTTTATTATCGCATCTCGTTTACTATTTTTCAGTCTTTACTTTCCAATCTATACAACAAAATACCAAAAATATTTATCTTATTAACTCTATCAGATCTCACTTTCGCCCTTTAGGTCGTGGTTCTATACTCAGTGATGCCGTTGGAGTTGATGGACTCACTTTATCTTCCAAGCCTTCCGCTGTTATCGTTATTAGATGGCCTTAAGCCATATTACTTCTAATAAGTTCTCTTTTGAGACACTCGTTGTAATAAGTGTGTGATTGCTACTCTGTTATAAATCCTTCAAGTACTATGCGTGTCAGCATTACTAATCGAGGGATGACACTGAAGCACAGAGATCGGACCGTTTGAGGTCTGGTCGCTACATGGAGACTATGATTCCCCCAGAAGTCAGGATGAGACTCCGGACGAAAAAAAATAAAAAGAGGCCATAAAAAAAGAAAGGAGATGGTCCAAACAAAAAAATATGAGAGAAAAAGAGAGAAGGGGCAATGTTACTATCCTTTTTCCACACTTGTGCTTCAAAGTAGCACCATGATCTTCATGATAGAGAGTCTCTTATGTTGTCACGTTCTAATACTAGTGGGAATTTTTCATTATAGAACTTGGCTTGTATATTCGAATGATGGGCTTCCTCAAATTGCCCTAGGTCTTCGTGAGCAAGCAAGTTTGATGCACACCCACTTAGTTTCTTTTGTAGAGCTTTCATACACTTATAGCTCTAGTGCATCTGTTGCATGGCAATTCCTACTCACTCACATTGATATCTATTGATGGGCATCTCCAAAGCCCATTGATACGCCTAGTTGATGTGATACTATCTTCCTCTTTTAGTCTTATCCACAACCACCATTCTATTCCACCTATAGTGCTATGTCCATGGCTCGCGCTCATATATTGCGTGAAAGTTGAAAAAGTTCGAGAATACTAAAGTATGAAACAATTGCTTGGCTTGTCATCGGGGTTGTGCATGATTGGAGCTTTTTGTGTGACGAAAATGAAGCATTGCCAAACTATATGATTTTGTAGGGATTGGAGCTTTTTGTGTGACGAAAATGAAGCATTGCCAAATATTAAACTTTTGTCTTGAATCTTTCGGATCTGAACATTCATGCCACAATAAAGAAAAATACATTGAAAAATATGTTAGGTAGCGTTCCGCATCAAAAATTATGTTTTTATCATTTACCTACTCAAGGACGAGCAGGAATTAAGCTTGGGGATGCTTGATACGTCTCCAACATATCTATAATTTTGATTGTTCCATGCTATTATATTACCTGTTTTGGATGTTTAATGGGCTTTAATATGCTCATTTATATTATTTTTGGGACTAACCTATTAACCAAAGGCCCAGTGCCAGTTTCTATTTTTTTGCCTATTCTAGTGTTTTGCAAAAAAGAAATACCAAATGGAATGAAACCTTCGCGATGATCTTTCATGGAATGAAGGCAATCCAGAAGACTTGGAGTTGAAGTCTGGTTATCCGCGAGGCGGCCACGAGGCAGGAGAGCGCGGCCCCACCCTCGCGGGGCCGATGGAGCTCCACCGATGTACTTCTTTCGCCTATAGAGAACTCTTATACCCTAAAAACATCAAGGGAGCCATGAAACCGCTTTTCCACCGCCGACCTTCTATACTTGTGAGATCCCATCTTGGGGCCTTTTCCGGTGATCTGCCAGAAGGGGAATCGATCATGGAGGGCTTCTACATCAACACCATAGCCTCTCCGATGATGTGTGAGTAGTTTACCACAGACCTTCGGGTCCATAGTTATTAGCTGGATGGCTTCTTCTCTCTCTTTGGTTCTCAATACAAAGCTCTCCTCGATGTGAGATCCAATGAATTGTGGATTTATGAACAAGTTTATCTATGAATAATATTTGGTTCTTCTTTGAATTCTTATATGCATTATTTGATATCTTTGCAAGTCTCTTCGAATTATCGGTTTAGTTTGGCCTACTAGATTGATCTTTCTTGCAATGGGAGAAGTGCTTAGCTTTGGGTTCAATCTCGTGGTGTCCTTTCCCAGTGACAGTAGGGGCAGCAAGGCACGTATTGTACTGTTGCCATCGAGGATAAAAAGATAGGGTTTACATCATATTGCTTGAGTTTATCCCTCTATATCATGTCATCTTGCTTAATGCATTACTCTGTTCTTATGAACTTAATACTCTAGATGCATGTTGGATAGCGGTCGATGTGTGGAGTAATAGTAGTAGATGCAGAATTGTTTCGGTCTACTTGACACATACATGATGCCTATATTCATGATCATTGCCTAGATATTCTCATAACTATGTGCTCTTCTATCAATTGCTCGGCAGTAATTTGTTCACCCACCGTAATACATGCTATCATGAGAGAAGCCACTAGTGAAACCTATGGCCCCCGGGTCTCTTTCTTATTATATTGCATCTCTTTTATTTTCGCATCCCTTTACTATTTTGCAATCTTTACTTTCCAATATATACAACAAAATACCAAAGATATTTATCTTATTATCTCTATCAGATCTCACTTTCGCAAGTGACCGTGAAGGGATTGACAACCCCTTTATCGCGTTGGTTGCGAGGTTCATGATTGTTTGTGCAGGTACTAGGTGACTTGTGTGTTCTCTCCTACTGGATTGATACCTTGGTTCTCAAAAACTGAGGGAAATACTTACACTACTTTGTTGCATCACCCTTTCCTCTTCAAGGGAAAACCAACGCATGCTCAAGAGGTAGCAAGAAGGATTTCAAGCGCCGTTGCCGGGGAGATCTACGCTCAAGTCAGGACATACCAAGTACCCATCAAAAAATTCTTCGCCCTCGCATTACATTATTTGCCATTCGCCTCTCGTTTTCCTCTCCCCCACTTCTAAAATTATTTTCGAAAACCTTTGCCTTTTCTTCGCCTCTTTTCCGTTCGCCTCTTTTCTCGCTTGCCTCTTGTGTGTCCGTGTGTTAGATCGTTTGTTTAGCCATCATGGCTAGCCCACCTATCACTGTTAATACTCCCGATAATGAATTTCTCAATTTTAAACAAAGGGAGGGAGAAAATCTAAAAGATGCTTGGCATAGAATTTGCAATGCTCAAAATAGATCTACTAAAAATAAATCCACTTCCATTCTTCTTCGCAATTTTTATGTATGCATTACTATTTGGAATAGATATGTTCTTGACACCGTTACCGGAGGGAATTTCTTGGGGAGCCATACTTTTGATTCTTATAATGCTATGATAGATTTGTTAGGCCCACCACCTCTTTTGGTCAATGGAACTATTTTAACTTTGGAACATGTGATGCAAAGGCTTGATATCATTGATAATAAAATTGCCACTATAGAGTTAATCGAAAATTTGGATAAAAAGATCCACGACCACATTACCCAATATGGATCTAAGGTAGGAGTTACTCTGAATTTTTTTAGGGAAAAGGAACCCATAGTTAATGAGAAGATAGACCATGATTCCACTAGAATTGATAAACTCGAAGATATTATTACCAACTTGGGATCCGCTTTTTTGCCATAAAAATACCTCAAATCCTCCTCCTACCAAAGTTTCCAAGTTTATCTATGTTCCTAAAAATAAGGGTGAATCTTCTAGTAAAGAAAATGAAGACCTCAAATCAATAGGTGTTCACCCCAATTTTTCGATATCATTAAGGAACCTTTTGCTACAAATGAATTTCTTGATTTCTTGCCTAGGAGTTTGATCATTAATAAAACCAAAGAACCTCCTAAGGGTCATATGTTTTCAATTGAAGAATTGCTTACAGAAGATGATAATACTGATTTATTCTTGCTTTGATGCCTAGCTAGGGGCGTTAAACGATAGCGCTTGTTGGGAGGCAACCCAATTTTATTTTTGTTCTTTGCTTTTTGTTCATGTTTAGTAATAAATAATTTATCTAGCCTCTGTTATGATTGTGTTTTTTTATGTTTTAATTAGTGTTTGTGCAAAGTAAAGACTTTAGGATCTTCTTGGGTGATTGTTGTTTGATCTTACTGATAAAAACAGAAATTATGCGCTCACGAAAATAATTTTAATTTTTTACCATAGAGCGATAAAATACCAATTCCAACTTTAGTAGATCAATATACAAATTTTCCTGGTCTTCCTAAGTTTTCAGAATTTTTTGAGTTACAGAAGTATACGAAACCTCCAGATTGCTACAGACTGTTCTGTTTTTGACAGATTCTGTTTTTCGCATGTTGTTTGCTTATTTTGATGCATCTATGGCTAGTATCAGGGGGTATGAACCATATAGAAGTTGTAATAAAGTAGGTTTAACACCAATATAAATAAAGGATGAGTTCATTAGAGTACCTTAAAGTGGTGGTTTGTTTTCTTATACTAACGGAGCTCATGGGATTTTCTGTTAAGTTTTGTGTTGTGAAGTTTTCAAGTTTTTGGGTAAAGATTTGATGGATTTTGGAATAAGGAGTGGCAAGAGCCTAATCTTGGGGATTCCCAAGGCACCCCAAGGTAAAATTCAAGAACAACCAAAAGCCTAAGCTTGGGGATGCCCCGGAAGGCATCCCCTCTTTCGTCTTCGTCTATCGGTAACTTTACTTGAGGCTATATTTTTATTCACCACATGATATGTGTTTTGCTTCGAGCGTCTTGTATGATTTGAGTCTTTGCTTTTTAGTTTACCACAATCATGCTTGATGTACACACATTTTGGGAGAGACACACATGAATCGGAATTTCTTAGAATACTCTATGTGCTTCACTTATATCTTTTGTGCTAGATAATTTTGCTCTACTACTTCACATATATCTGTTTAGAGCACTGTGGTGGTTTTATTTTATAAAAATTATTGATCTCTCGTGCTTCACTTATATTATTTTGAGATTCTTTTAGAACAACATGGTAATTTGCTTTGGTTATAAAATTAGTCCTAATATGATGGGCATTCAAGATGGGTATAACAAAAACTTTCATATAGAGTGCATTGAATACTATGAGAAGTTTGATACTTGATTATTGTTTTGAGATATGAAGATGGTCATATTAGAGTCATGCTAGTTGAGTAATTGTGAAATTGAGAAATACTTGTGTTGAGGTTTGCAAGTCCCGTAGCATGCACGTATGGTAACTGTTGTGTGACAAATTTGAAGCATGATGTGTTTCTTTGATTGCCTTCCTTATGAGTGGAGGTCGGGGACGAGCGATGGTCTTTTCCTACCAATCTATCCTCCTAGGAGCATGCGCTTAGTGCTTGGTTTTGATGACTTGTAGATTTTTGCAATAAGTATGTGAGTTCTTTATGACTAATGTTGAGTCCATGGATTATACGCACTCTCACCCTTCCACCATTGCTAGCCTCTCTTGTGCCGTGCAACTTTCGCCCGTACCATAAACCCATCATTTACCTTCCTCAAAACAGCCACCATACCTACCTATTATGCCATTTACATAGCCATTCCGAGATATATTGTCATGCAACTTTCCACCTTTCCGTTTATTATGACACACTTCATCATAGTCATATTGCTTTGCATGATCATGTAGTTGACATCGTATTTGTGGCATGGCCACCATTCATAATTTCATGTCACTCTTGATTCATTGCACATCCCAGTTCACCACCGGAGGCATTCATATAGAGTCATATTTTGTTCTAAGTATCGAGTAGTAATTCTTGAGTTGTAAGTAAATAAAAGTGTGATGATCTTCATTGTTAGAGCATTGTCCCATGTGAGGAAAGGATGATGGAGTGTAACATCCCAAATTTTCGATTTGGAATGTTATACACTAGATCATCATTGCATATCATATTTTATTGCTTTTGGCTTGATCCTAGAAATTCTACGCAACTCAAGGACCTACTAAGAGAGTTGGGGATTTTGTTATTTTCATATTTGAGGTTTTCTCTAATTATGAAAAGAGGATCGTTTGATTTTAATTATTTTTCTCTGAATTATTTCTTTTATTAAAAATGAAAGAGAGAGGATAAAATGAATTCCTCAAAATAAAGAAATATCAGAGATTTAATATTAAAATCAAATAAGATTTTATTTTGGAGTTTTCGCTGTTTTATTTGAATTTAGGAAAAATGCGCATTTTTCAAAATTGCATTTAGGCCCCAAATAAATGTTCACTTTGTCCGGCTTGATTTTAGAAGTCGGGGAAATTTTATTTCGGGATTTTTGGAGTCCGTTTAGTATTTCTTTTCTTTCTTTTTCTGCACGTCAAATTATTAAAAAAAATGCGAACCGACATCGGGCCGTATTCGGCCAGGACTCCCCTGGCCTGCCCCCTTTATATAGCGCCCTAGCCAGCCGCCGCCACCGCCGCCGCCGGTTGCCGCCGCCCGCAGCCCATTCCGCCGCCGCCGAAGCCACCCGCCGCCGCCGGAGGTAGACCCCGTCGCCGCCGCGGTTTTCGAGAGAAAACCGTCGGTTTATTTTTTTAGGAACCCGGTTTTCTTAGATCGGTTTTTTCGGTTTAGTTATTTAGCGGACGTTCATCCGTACGTTCATTTTAATGAATGGTTTTCGTCGTTTAGCCGCAGACAGCGAACGTTCGTTCGTTAGCCTGTTTGTCTATTTTTCTTTTTCTCGGATTTTCCGCGATTATTTCTGATCGCGATTTCTGATCCGATTTTCGATTTAGTTTAACTTTTTGCCCGTTTATCGGAATCAGACGATTCAAGCGCGTAGAGTTTCGTCTCGAAACTCTATTTCTGTTTAAATAACTCAAACAAGTTTTTGCTTCTGTATAATTTGACTTAGATCCAGATTAGTAAATGAAGCTTGTTTCTTTCGCCGTTTGACTTTCGCTGCTTCGTTTGATTTGATTATTTTTGCAGACCGGAGTTCTCAAGTTGAACTTTCTGACTAGTTCTCTTATTTGAGTTTTACCTGTGCATTAGATGAGTACTTATTATATGCTTGTTTGTTTGTTTGCGTTAGAGTACCCGGAGTGCGCCGCTTGCTACTTCGAATATCTAGGTTTCACGGATAATCAGCAAGGCAAGTAACACTTTGATCATACCTCTTACTACCCAGTTTTGTTGCATTAGATCAATCCCCAAACATTGCATGATTAGGATCTAATTAAATTGTGGGTTTTGGGAAGTAGATGAGGTAGTACCTATTACATGTTTTATTATCAAACCCTTGGGAGTTATTTCTACGTTTTCTTATATTGCCATGCTATGCTAGTAGATGTGGATTGGGTGAGTGTATCCATGATAGATGTGAGATTATTAATTAATGGTTTATTTAAGGTGGCAACTTTAATACACATCTGGGTGGATTGAGGCACCTGGGTATTCCAGCGATTGCCTGTTTTTCTTTATGGACCGCCACCCAGGCTCAAAGGGATCATGAGATTATTCATACTAGAAACTTCCGTGTGCAGCCACAAGCTACTATGGGCTCTAGCATAGTTTATTAAGTTGTGTGAACTCTTACAGTGGTAGACTAGCAGATGTAGGGGAAAGTTGGTGTAACGGTCTACCTGATCGTAAGGTGCTAGCGCTTCTGAAAGACAATGTCTCGGTCATCCGTTTCTCAAATACCATGTAGTGCGAGAATCCCAACGGAGGAGATCGAGTCTTGTGGGGAAAAGTGCGCAAACCTCTGCAGAGTGTATAAACTAATCATGGTTAGCCGTGTCCCCGGTTATGGACAGTCTTGAGTATCTAGTTCTTGGATTATCATGTGAATCTCATCATGTTACTTTAATTAATTTTGTTGGGTTTTAATGATGATGCTTAATTGGGATTGAGAGGGTGTCTACACTCTCAATGTTTAACAACCACCATGATAGTTAAATAAAATTTATTCCTTTGTAGTAGGGAAAAACTGGCTTTATGCAAAACTGTAACCATAGAGCTTTGCACCAGCCATATATGCATGTAGTATAGCCTATTTCTGTTCATTAGTCTCTATGTGTTACATTGCCAGCATATTCCATGTGTTGACCCGTTTTCGGCCTGCAACGTTCATGTTGCAGACTTTTCAGACGACGAGTAAGGTGCCTTTAGGTCGTGGTTCTATACTCAGTGATGCCGTTGGAGTTGATGGACTCACTTTATCTTCCAAGCCTTCTGCTGTTATCGTTATTAGACGGCCTTAAGCCATATTACTTGTAATAAGTTTTCTTTTGAGACACTCGTTGTAATAAGTGTGTGATTGCTACTCTATTATAAATTCTTCAAGTACTGTGCGTGTCAGCATTACTGATCCAGGGATGACACTAAAGCACAGAGATCGGACCGTTTGAGGTCTGGTCGCTACAAGATGGTATCAGAGCACACGCTAACTATAGGACACGGCCACTAAGCTAAAGACCTAGATCACTACTCACTCTTCTCATTTCTGACTCCTCATCTTTTCTACTCTTTTAGGATGGCGGATGCAAGGAACAAGTTCACACAACCGGATGAAGATACACCCTTTGGACGCCACCTAAAGGAAGACACTAAGTACCTGAACATCGGAGTACCAAGCTTCACCGGGATCTACAACGCCACTTTACCCGAGGAGGAGCGCTGGATGATTCAAGTTCAAGTACCAGGAAGGACGTTCGTGCTAGTCACCGAGCCCATAGTGTTTTCCTTTGATGCACCAACCTGGAGTCTAGGAAAGAGCAAGGGAGCCCACATCGCCATGGGACGTATTGGAGAAGTTTACCGCAATGATCTCAAGGATACTATCTACCAGATTTGTGGGCGCCGAGATGAACACTGGGAAATGATCAGCACCAAGAAGGATAGATCAATCGCAACTTTTTTGAGTTAAACCAGCACATTCGATGTCAGGAGAACCAGATGTGCACAGACATGATAGATCTGAAGAAGGCGATGACAAGAATCACGGAGCTGGAGGAAGAACTCAAGGCTACACGTGAAGATTATGAGGAGGAAATCGTCGTACTAGTGGAGAAGAATGATGACATGATTAAGAAGATCAGAATATTCATGGGAGACCCTACACCAGTAGAAGAAGACGAAGAACTCAAGGAGATTCGCCCGGAAGACTACATCATCATCATCGACGACGACACCGACTGACCTGAGCGATGATGACTACGTTGACGAAGCTGGAGCAGATATCATGGAGTCTGCAACCGAGGAATATTTCTAGTAGACCACCACATCAGTAGTAGTATTCCACCATGTAAATAGAGTAGTTTGAGCACTTTTGCGATAGTTCTAGATCGATTGTATGCCCTTGATTGATTGAGTGAAAATGTTTGTGTTTGTCTCATGTGCATATGGGTAGTGTTTTCTCATTAGACCTCATTTTATTCTAATCTCTCCCCTCTAAACCCATCAGATGCCTCCGAGACGTGACAATGGATTTGCATTTCCACCGGAGCTCACTCAATTGATCCAGCAGCAGAATGCATTGATGCAGTTGCTAGTCCAGAATCAGAATCAGGGGAACAACAACAACAACAACAACAACAACAACAACAACAACAACAACAACAACAACAACAACAACAACAACAACAACAACAACAACAACAACGACAACAACAACAACAACAACAACAACAACAACAACAACCCACCACCACCACCACCTATTGATCACTTAACCCGTTTCCTTGGACTAAATCCGCCGGTGTTCTCTAGTAGCAGCGAGCCTATAGTAGCAGATGATTGGCTCCACAAGATTGGAAGGGAGTTAACCACTGCAGAATGTACTGATGCTGAGAAGGTGTGGTTTGCCGCACATCAGTTGGATGGACCAGCAGCATCATGGTGGGAGAATTTCACAGCCACTTATCCTATAGACACTGTCACATGGGATCAGTTTCAGCAAGCTTTTCGTACTCCCATGTTTCAGCAGGAGCTATGGCCATGAAGAAGCATGAGTTTCGCAACTTGCGCCAAGGAGGACGGACAGTTGGCCAATATGTGGATGACTTTAGTAAGTTTGCGCGTTATGCCCCGGATGATGTTGCTACGGATGCAGAAAAGCAGGAGAAGTTTCTGGAAGGATTGAATGATGAGTCGAGCATGCATTTGATGGTAGAAACCTTCAACAACTACCAGGAGTTGGTAGATCGTGCTCTTATGATTGAAGGGAAGCAGCAGCAGATTGAGAACCGCAAGAGGAAGTATGGACAAGGGAAGTATAATTCAGGAGCTCAGCAGAAGCCACGTTTTACCCCGAAAACAGGAGGACATTTTCAGCATACCCATGGAGGAGGGAGTTCGCATAATCATAATGGCCCCAAGAACGGCAATGGGAATGGGGGAAGCAACGGTCAGAACCGTACCAACCCATCAACCCCAACCAAGAGAGACCTGAGCCAAGTCACTTGCTTTAAGTGTCAGAAAACGGGACATTATGCTAATGAATGTCCTGAAGCCCAAAATGGAAATGGCAATGGAAGCTCTGGGAAGAAGCTGAACCCTTTCAATAGGGGACAGGTGAACCACGTTAACATGGAGGAGGTTGAAGCCCAGCCATATGCAGTAATCGGTAAGTTTTTGGTTAAGTCTTTTACTGCAATCGTTCTTTTTGATACTGGTGCATCGCATTCATACATATCAAGGGAATTCGTGGATAAGTATAAACTTCCCACCAAGGTTCTTAGAAGACCTATGTTAGTAAGCTCTCCAGGAGCGGAGTATATGGCCAGTAAATGATGTTTTCAAGTGCCATTGAGTATAGGTAGGCATGTGTTTCCCTCGGATTTAATCATGTTGGAATCGCAAGGTTTGGATGTAATTCTGGGTATGGATTGGCTATCGATGTATGGAGGAAACATCGATTGCGCCAGTAAGTCGATTTTGCTTACCACCCCAGAATTAAGAAGGATCAAGTATGTATCACGGCATGTGTCGAATAGGACTCAAGTAAATTCCTTAACAAGAGTTATACAGGAGGAAGTACCGGTGGTAAAAGATTTTCCGGATGTATTTCTATAAGAGTTGCCAGGCATGCTACCGGATAGGGACATTGAGTTTTTGATTGAGCTTTTGCCAGGCACAGGACCAATATCTAAGAGACCGTATAGAATGCCCGCAAAGGATTTGGAGGAGATTAAGAAGCAGATTAAGGAGTTATTGGATAAGGGATATATTCGCCCAAGTTCATCACCTTGGGGGTCACCAGTACTTCTAGTGGAAAAGAAAAATGAATTGTTAAGGATGGTTGTTGATTATCGAGGATTGAATGAAGTGACGATCAAGAATAAGTACCCACTGCCGATGATCAATGATCTGTTTGACCAATTGCAAGGAGCAAAGGTATTTTTCAAGATCGATTTGCAATTAGGATACCACCAGTTGAAGATTCGAGAGCAGGACATACCTAAGACAGCTTTTACTACGAGGTACGGGTTGTATGAGTATATCATTATGTCATTTGGTCTGACTAACGCACCTACTTATTTTATGAACACGATGAACAAAGTGTTTATGGAATTTTTGGATAAGTTCGTCGTAGTGTTCATTGATGATATTCTGGTTTACTTGAAGAATGAAGAGGAACATAAAGAACATTTGCGTTTGGTACTTAGTAAGCTCAAAGAACATCAGTTATACGCCAAGTCCAGCAAATGTGAGTTTTGGTTGAAGGAAGTTGGATTCCTCGGACATGTTATATCCGGAGAAGGAATAGCAGTAGATCCCACCAAGGTTGTCACTGTGACAAATTGGGAAGCCCCAACAATAGTGGGAGAGATACAGAGTTTTCTTGGACTAGCAGGATACCACCGGAGATTCATTGAAAATTTCTCGAAGATTGCAAAACCTATGACGGAGTTGTTGAAGAAGGATACCAAGCTCAATTAGACTGAGGAATGTGAGGCCAGTTTCTAGGAGTTGAAGAAACGTTTGGTTACCTCGCCAGTGTTGATTCTGCCATATCAGCGCAAGGATTATGAGGTGTATTGCGACGCTTCACGTCGAGGACTTGGAGCAGTGCTTATGCAGGAGGGACGAGTTGTTTCATATGCTTCACGACAGCTTAAGCCCCATGAGTTGAATTATGCTACACATGATTTGGAGTTAGCAGCCGTAGTGCACGCCTTAATGACTTGGAGACATTTCCTCATTGGAACCATTGTGAGGTGTACACGGATCACAAGAGTTTGAAGTACATCTTCACGCAGAAGGAGCTGAATCTTAGGCAGAGAAGATGGTTGGAGCTTATCAAGGATTATGACATGAGATTGCATTATCACCCCGGAAAGGCTAACGTAGTAGCTGATGCGTTGAGCCGCAAGAGCCATGTCAACACACTCATGACCGGAGAGTTGCCAAAGGAGTTAGCCGAGGATCTTCGTGAGCTATGTTTGGAGATAGTTCCGAGAGGCTATGTAGCAGCATTGGAGGTTCAATCTACTCTGATGGATAAGATCAAAGAAGCTCAGAAGACTGACAAGGAGATTGCCTCAATTAAATAGAAAATGAGTAAGGGAAAAGCTAAAGGATTTCGTGAGGATGAACACGATATCTTATGGTTTGAGGACCGCGTTTATGTGCCTAATGACCCGGAGATCAGGAAGCTAATTCTACAAGAGGCCCATGATTTGCCGTACTCGATTCACCCAGGAAATACCAAGATGTATTTGGATTTGAAGGATACATTCTGGTGGACCAGAATGAAGAAGTATATTGCGGAGTACGTAGCAGTTTGTGATGTATGTCAGAGAGTAAAGGCAGAGCATCAGAAACCAGCACGATTGCTACAGCCATTGCCGATACCCGAATGGAAGTGGGATAATCTAGGCATGGATTTTATCACGGGATTACCCAGGACCCGTTCAGGCTATGACTCGATATGGGTTGTAGTCGATCGTTTGACGAAGGTAGCTCATTTCATTCCAGTGAAGACTACTTACAGCAGTGCCAAGTTGGCTAAGATATACATGACCAAGATCGTATGTCTGCATGGAGTTCCGAGGAGCATTATATTAGATAGAGGAACCCAGTTTACCTCAAAGTTCTGGAATCAGCTGCACGAAACTTTAGGTATCAGGCTAGAGTTTAGTACAACTTTTCATCCGCAGGCAGATGGACAGACCGAGAGAGTCAATCAGATTTTGGAGGATATGCTGAGAGCTTATGCGCTAGATTATGGATCTAGTTGGGACGACAATTTGTCATATGCAAAGTTCCCTTACAACAACAGTTATCAATCCAGTTTGAAGATGGCCCCTTTTGAAGCCTTGTACGGAAGGAGGTGCAGAACCCCATTGTAGTGGGATGAAGTTGGAGACCACCAGTTGTTTGGACCGGATTTGATTAAGGAGTCTGAACAGAAGGTGAAGTTGATTCGCGATAGGCTCAAGGTAGCCCAGTCCAGGCAGAAGAGCTATGCAGATTCTAAACGCAAGGAGACAGTTTACGAAGTCAGAGACAGAGTTTATCTTTGTGTATCCCCGCTTCGAGGAGTTAAGAGTTTTGGAGTTAAGGGAAAGTTAGCGCCACGTTTTGTGGGACCATACAAAGTTTTGGAGCGTATGGGAGAAGTTTCTTACAAGTTGGAGTTGCCTGAAGGATTGTCAGGAGTTCATGACGTGTTCCACATTTCACAGTTGAAGAAGTGTCACGCAGAGATGGCTGATATACTGCTGAGAGATATAGTGCCGTTGGAAGCAATTCAGTTGGAAGGTGATTTTACCTATGAGGAGAAACCAGTTAAGATTCTCGATTATGCCAGCCAAGTAACCCGCAGCAAGGTTATCAAGTTTTGTAAAGTTCAGTGGAGTCACCACACCGAGGATGAAGCCACCTGGGAGCGAGAGGAAGATTTGCTGAAGGACCACCCTCACCTATTTTCTAGCGAACCCGAATCTCGAGGGCGAGATTCATCTTAAGGGGGGTAGGTTTGTAACATCCCAAATTTTCAATTTGGAATATTATACAGTAGATCATCATTGCATATCATATTTTATTGCTTTTGGCTTGATCCTAGAAATTATACGCAACTCAAGGACCTACGGAGAGAGTTGGGGATTTCGTTATTTTCATATTTGAGGATTTCTCGAATTATGAAAAGAGGATCGTTTGATTTTAATTATTTTTCTCTGAATTATTTCTTTTATTAAAAATGAAAGAGAGAGGATAAAATGACTTCCTCAAAATAAAGAAATATCAGAGATTTAATATTAAAATCAAATAAGATTTTATTTTGGAGTTTTCCGCTATTTTATTTGAATTTAGGAAAAATGCACGTTTTTCAAAATTGCATTTAGGCCCCAAATAAATATTCACTTTGTCCGGCTTGATTTTACAAGTCTGGGAAAATTTATTTCGGGATTTTTGGAGTCCGTTTAGTATTTCTTTTCTTTCTTTTTCTGCATGTAAAATTATTTAAAAAAACGCGAACCAACCTCGGGCCGTATTCGGCCAGGACTCCCCTGGCTTGCACCCTTTATATAGCGCCCAAACCCACCCCAGCCCACCCCAAACCCTAGCCCCACCGCCGCACTAGCCAGCCGCCGCCGTCGGAGCCACCCGCCGCCGGCGGAGGTAGACCCCGTCGCCGCCGCGGTTTTCGAGAGAAAACCGTCGGTTTATTTTTTTAGGAACCCGGTTTTTTTAGATCGGTTTTTTCGGTTTAGTTATTTAGCAGACGTTCGTCCGTACATTCGTTTTAATGAACGGTTTTCGTCGTTTAGCCGCAGACAGCGAACGTTCGTTCATTAGCCTGTTCGTCTGTTTTTCTTTTCCTCGTATTTTCCGCGATTATTTCTGATCGCGATTTCTGATCCGATTTTCGTTTTAGTTTAACTTTTTGCTCGTTTATCGGAATGTGGCGATTCAAGCGCGTAGAGTTTCGTCTCGAAACCCTCTTTCTGTTTAACCAACTCAAACAAGTTTTTGCTTCTGTATAGTTTGACTTAGATCCAGATTAGTAAACGAAGCTTGTTTCTTTCGCCATTTGACTTTCGTTGCTTCGTTTGATTTGATTGTTTTTGCAGACCGGAGTTCTTAAGTTGAACTTTCTGGCTAGTTCTCTTATTTGAGTTTTACCTATGCATTAGATGAGTACTTATTATATGCTTGTTTGTTTGTTTGCGTTAGAGTACCCGAAGTGCGCCGCTTGCTACTTCGAATCTCTAGGTTTCATGGATCATCAGCAAGGCAAGTAACACTTTGATCATACCTCTTACTACCCAGTTTTGTTGCATTAGATCAATCCCCAAACATTGCCTGATTAGGATCTAATTAAATTGTGGGTTTTGGGAAGTAGATGAGGTTGTACCTATTACCTGTTTTATTATCAAACCCTTGGGAGTTATTTCTACGTTTGCTTATATTGCCATGCTATGCTAGTAGATGTGGATTGGAAGAGTGTATCCATGACAGATGTGAGATTATTAATTAATGGTTTATTTAAGGTGGCAACTTTAATACACATCTGGGTGGATTGAGGCACCTGGGTATTCCAGCGATTGCCTATTTTTCTTTATGGACCGCCACCCAGGCTCAAAGGGATCATGAGATTATTCATATAGAAACTTCCGTGTGCAACCACAAGCTACTATGGGCTCTAGCATAGTTTATTAAGTTGTGTGAACTCTTACAGTGGTAGACTAGCAGATGTAGGGGAAAGTAGGTGTAACGGTCTACCCGGTTGTAAGGTGCTAGCGCTTCTGAAAGACTATGTCTCGGTCATCCGTTTCTCAAACACCATGTAGTGCGAGAATCCCAACGGAGGAGATCGAGTCTTATGGGGAAAAGTGCGCAAACCTCTGCAGAGTGTATAAACTAATCATCGTTAGCCGTGTCCCTGGTTATGGACAGTCTTGAGTATCTAGTTCTTGGATTCTCATGTGAATCTCATCATGTTACTTTAATTAATTTCGTTGGGTTTTAATGATGATGCTTAATTGGGATTGAGAGGGTGTATACACTCTCAATGTTTAACAACCACCATGATAGTTAAATAAAATTTATTCCTTTGTAGTAGGGAAAAACTGGCTTTATGCAAAACTGTAACCATAGGGCTTTGCACCAGCCATGTATGCATGTAGTATAGCCTATTTCTGTTCATTACTCTCTATGTGTTACATTGCCAGCATATTCCATGTGCTGACCCGTTTTTGGGCTGCAACATTCATGTTGCAGACTTTTCAGACGACGAGTAAGGTGCCTTTAGGTCGTGGTTCTATACTCAGTGATGCCGTTGGAGTTGATGGACTCACTTTATCTTCCAAGCCTTCCGCTGTTATCGTTATTAGATGGCCTTAAGCCATATTACTTCTAATAAGTTCTCTTTTGAGACACTCGTTGTAATAAGTGTGTGATTGCTACTCTGTTATAAATCCTTCAAGTACTGTGCATGTCAGCATTACTAATCGAGGGATGACACTGAAGCACAGAGATCGGACCGTTTGAGGTCTGGTCGCTACATGGAGACTATGATTCCCCCAGAAGTCAGGATGAGACTCCGGACGAAAAATAAAAAAATAAAAAGAGGCCATAAAAAAGAAAGGAGATGGTCCAAACAAAAAAATATGAGAGAAAAAGAGAGAAGGGGCAATGTTACTATCCTTTTTCCACACTTGTGCTTCAAAGTAGCACCATGATCTTCATGATAGATAGTCTCTTATGTTGTCACGTTCTAATACTAGTGGGAATTTTTCATTATAGAACTTGGCTTGTATATTCGAATGATGGGCTTCCTCAAATTGCCCTAGGTCTTCGTGAGCAAGCAAGTTTGATGCACACCCACTTAGTTTCTTTTGTCGAGCTTTCATACACTTATAGCTCTAGTGCATCTGTTGCATGGCAATTCCTACTCACTCACATTGATATCTATTGATGGGCATCTCCAAAGCCCATTGATACGCCTAGTTGATGTGATACTATCTTCCTCTTTTAGTCTTATCCACAACCACCATTCTATTCCACCTATAGTGCTATGTCCATGGCTCGCGCTCATATATTGCGTGAAAGTTGAAAAAGTTTGAGAATACTAAAGTATGAAACAATTGCTTGGCTTGTCATCGGGGTTGTGCATGATTGGAGCTTTTTGTGTGACGAAAATGAAGCATTGCCAAACTATATGATTTTGTAGGGATTGGAGCTTTTTGTGTGACGAAAATGAAGCATTGCCAAATATTAAACTTTTGTCTTGAATCTTTCGGATCTGAACATTCATGCCACAATAAAGAAAATTACATTGAAAAATATGTTAGGTAGCGTTCCACATCAAAAATTATGTTTTTATCATTTACCTACTCAAGGACGAGCAGGAATTAAGCTTGGGGATGCTTGATACGTCTCCAACATATCTATAATTTTGATTGTTCCATGCTATTATAGTATCTATTTTGGATGTTTAATGGGCTTTAATATGCTCATTTATATTATTTTTGGGAGTAACCTATTAACCGAAGGCCCAGTGCCAGTTTCTATCTTTTTGCCTATTCTAGTGTTTTGCAAAAAAGAAATACCAAACGGAATGAAACCTTCGCGATGATCTTTCATGGAATGAAGGCAATCCAGAAGACTTGGAGTTGAAGTCTGGTTATCCGCGAGGCGGCCACGAGGCAGGAGAGCGCGGCCCCACCCTCGCGGGGCCCATGGAGCTCCACCGATGTACTTCTTTCGCCTATAGAGAACTCTTATACCCTAAAAACATCAAGGGAGCCATGAAACCGCTTTTCCACCGCCGACCTTCTATACTTGTGAGATCCCATCTTGGGGCCTTTTCCGGTGATCTGCCGGAAGGGGAATCGATCACGGAGGGCTTCTACATCAACACCATAGCCTCTCCGATGATGTGTGAGTAGTTTACCACAGACCTTTGGGTCCATAGTTATTAGCTAGATGGCTTCTTCTCTCTCTTTGGTTCTCAATACAAAGCTCTCCTCGATGTGAGATCCAATGAATTGTGGATTTATGAACAAGTTTATCTATGAATAATATTTGGTTCTTCTTTGAATTCTTATATGCATTATTTGATATCTTTGCAAGTCTCTTCGAATTATCGGTTTAGTTTGGCCTACTAGATTGATCTTTCTTGCAATGGGAGAAGTGCTTAGCTTTGGGTTCAATCTCGTAGTGTCCTTTCCCAGTGACAGTAGGGGCAGCAAGGCACGTATTGTACTGTTGCCATCGAGGATAAAAAGATGGGGTTTACATCATATTGCTTGAGTTTATCCCTCTATATCATGTCATCTTGCTTAATGCATTACTCTGTTCTTATGAACTTAATACTCTAGATGCATGTTGGATAGCGGTCGATGTGTGGAGTAATAGTAGTAGATGCGGAATCGTTTCGGTCTACTTGACACATACATGATGCCTATATTCATGATCATTGCCTAGATATTCTCATAACTATGCGCTCTTCTATCAATTGCTCGGCAGTAATTTGTTCACCCACCGTAATACATGCTATCATGAGAGAAGCCACTAGTGAAACCTATGGCCCCCGGGTCTCTTTCTTATTATATTGCATCTCTTTTATTTTCGCATCTCCTTTACTATTTTGCAATCTTTACTTTCCAATCTATACAACAAAATACCAAAGATATTTATCTTATTATCTCTATCGGATCTCACTTTCG